>CM057835.1:45075714-47475714 GCA_030068075.1 Paguma larvata | reverse complement strand
GGGGAGACTGGGTGGCTCGGTCGGTTAAGTGCCAGACTTCGGTTCAGGTCATGATCTCACAGTTCGTGGGTTTGAGCCCGCCTCAGGCTCTGTGCTGACAGCTCAGAGCCTGGAGCCTGCTTCGGATTCCGTGTCTCCCTCTCTCTCTGCCCCTCCCCCACTTGCATTCTGTCTGTCTCTTTCAAAGATAAATAAAACATTAAAAAAAAAAAAGAAATACAACTGAT
Source organism: Paguma larvata (assembly GCA_030068075.1). Lineage (NCBI taxonomy): Eukaryota > Metazoa > Chordata > Mammalia > Carnivora > Viverridae > Paguma > Paguma larvata. The sequence continues at coordinate 47,475,487 of CM057835.1, read as the reverse complement.
GAGAACATGGGGCTTCTCTATATGCTCTCAGGAAAGAAGGAGTGTTAAAGGCAGCTAGTGTTAAAATTGTGTGAAGAAATAAGTTCATATCTCTACTTTTAAATTTCTAGAAATGTCTGGAAAAAGACATACCTCCCGTAAGATGTAGGTTTAGAGGAACACACCAGAGAGGTGCAGATTTCCCTTGGAAGCTAATGGGAAACTTAAGTGATCATAAAGAGAGGAGGGAAAAAGACAGAAAAGAAGGAGAGAAAATACAGGATTGGCAACCCATTTCAAATGCGATGTGAGTAATCAGTGTGGTAATAAAAGAATTTGAGAAAAAACTTCTGAAAGAAACAAATAAAAGTTGACCCTTAAAGTGGATTTCATACTGGTTCATTATTCATTATTTCAACTATTTTCTCAGTTTATAAGAGCATAATTCACAGAAAAAAACTTAGTAGTAGTCATTCAACAAAAGCAAGTGTTCTTTGTCTTTGTTACAGACAAGCAATGTAAGACACAAGGAACTGAAAGGGCATTTTAAATTTCATTCAGGACACTTCTGGGGAAAGTTGATCAAATAGATACAAGATTATGATACCTCTCTCATCCTGAACTGAATGAAATGGAGTGGACAATAGATAAACCCAACAAATTAGATAGGAGCATTGTTTTCATTTTGGAAACTGTCTAGAAACAGAAGACTCTGGCAATTGATGCCTGCCTCAATATAAAATCTCTCCAGAAAGAATTCCGTGGAGATGATGCCCGGACAAAAGTCTCATTAATTGTGCCCTCTTCCATTTTACTACCATTGTGGAAATGGGATATGCCACCCAGGGGTGAAAATGAAGCATGCCTTTCCAGGGAGAAGCCTAGATAAATAGTACTCAGGTGTGAAGGAAGAAACCACCGTGTCTCCCCATTTCTTTTCTTTGACTGGAAGGAAAGCCCCAAGGCTGGAATGAGGGTACATCACATCCAAATCCTTTACTTTTATTGTTTCGCTCTAACTGGGAGTGAAGAGGCATTCGCAGCTGGACAGAAGCATGTAAACCAGGAGATTTTTAAAATATTTATTTATTTATTTTGAGAGAGAGAGACAGAGAGAGCAGAGAGAGAGGGAGAAACAGAATCCCAAGCAGGCTCTCCACTGTCATTACAGAGCCCGACGCGGGGCTCAAACTCACAAACTGTGAGATCATGACCTGAGCTGAAATCAAGAGCCAGATGCTTAACCGACTGAGCCACACAGGAGCTCTGCCAGGAGAATTTTTTTTGAACTGAGGAAGGATGTCTCCACCAGAAGCAATGACTTGGCGGCTAAGCTTGATTTGGGGTAATACTTTAAAATTTGAGGGCGTCTCTCAGGAGAACAAGACACACTAGACCTTTTAACAGCATTCCAGGGAACAGGACTGAACCAGAGATTAAATTCACCAACTGTGATTAAATGCAATCCTGGATACAACTTCCGTTGCTCCAGCAAGAGGAAAAGAGAAACTAGAACGCAAGCTATTCGAACACAGACCGAGAGGGGCGCCTGGGTGGCTCAGCTGGCTGAGCATCTGACTCTTGATTTCAGCTCAAGTCATGATCCCAGGGTCGTGGAATCAAGCCCCGAGTTGGGGTCTCTCTCATTCCCTCTGCCTCTCTGCCCTTCTTCCCTACTCGTACACGCATGTGCTCTGTAAAAATAAAACAAAAGAACACAGACAAAGATAAGAGATGGTGAAGAAGTCAGAGAAAAATATGTAATACTTGGACAATTAAAATATCTGGATAGAGCTGTCCCCATCAAATAAGAATAAAATAAAAAGAAATGACACTACAATTATGCAGTGATACCACAGTGAGGAAGAAGAAGAAGAAGAAGAAGAAGAAGAAGAAGAAGGAGGAGGAGGAGGAGGAGAAGGAGGAGGAGGAGGAGGAGGAGGAGGAGGAGGGGGAGGAGGAGGAGGAAGAGAGAGGGAGGGAGGAGGAGGAGGGGGAGGGGGAGGGGGAGGAGGAGGAAGAGAGGATACAAACATACAGATTTGAAGGGGGCACATGCAATCTAATGTATACAGCAGCGTTATCAAACTACAGAGAGAGCCCAAATGTGCACTGACTGATGAATGGATAAAGAAGATGTAGTGAATATGTACAATGAAATATTACTCAGCCATCAAAAAGAATGAAATCTTGTCATTTGCAATGATGTGGATGGAACCAGCATGTACTATGCTAAGTGAAATAAGTCAGTCAGAGAAAGACAAATATCATGATTTCACGCATACGTGTAATTTAAAAAACAAAACAGATGAACATAGGGTAAGTGGGGAAGGGAAAAGAGAAGAGAGGGAAACAAATAAAAGGCTCTTTTTTTTTAAAAGTTTCTTTATTTTTGAGAGAGAGTGTGTGAGTGTGCACGAGTTGGGGAGGGGCAGAGAGAGAGAGAGAGAGAATCCCAAGCAGTCTTCAGCAGCAGAGCCCAAAGTGGGGCTTGAATCCATGAGATCATGACCTGAGCGGAAACCAAGAGTCCAAAGCTCAACCAACTGAGCCACCAGGCGCCCCAAGAAACTCTTAATGATAGGGAACAAACTATGGGTGGGAGGAGGTCAAATGGGTGATGGGTACTAAGGAGGGAACTTGTGATGAGCACTGGGTGTTGTATGTAAATGATGAATCACTGAATTCTACTCCTGAAACCAATATTGCACCGTATGTTGACTAAAATTTAAATAAATAAATAAAATAAATAAATATGTAAATACATCTACTGTGCATGCACACATGCACAGCACGCACACACAGATTAAAACAAGTAACAGACTTAGAAAATATATACAACATATATAAACCAACAAAAGAACATTATTCAGAACATATAAAGAACAGTGACAAATCATGAAGAAAAAATAATTTCTGAAATATCACAATAGGCAGTAGATATGTGTGGAGAGGCAGAGAATTCTAGAAGAGGAAAAGCACACTGGACATTGCATATGTGAAACGGTAATCAGTCTCACTAATAATTAAAAAATGCAAATTAAAACAACTGGTATGCATTCTGCTTCGAAAGATGATGTAAAGTATTTTCCCTATTCCTCCTGCTAAGAACAGATAAGACCCTGGACATTATATAGAAAACAACGTAAAAAGACTCTGAAAGGTGGCAAGAAGGCAGACCAGCTAGAGACACTAGAACTGAAGGAACAATAGGGCAGGGAGTTCTTGGGTTTTCTTTTTGCCTCACGCATCCCAGACTGGGTGGTAGAGGAGTGAGTGGGAAACCAGGAAGTGTCCACAGGCACAGACAAAGCCCTAGAAGAGTCTGCTCTCTCCAGTCAGATCAGGGAAGGGCAGTCTGTTAGGACAGAACACTTTTAGACAATACTGCTCTCCCCCAGCCAGACTCATGGCAAAAGCTGGGGTCCTGCCGCACACTGCCAGCAAAGTCTGAGTAGGGAACTCAAACTTCCACTCTTGATGAGCTCCAGTGAGAGACCCCTGTACCTCATGGCCCCTCCCCACCATAGGGGTGGTGTCACAGCAGTCCAAGTGAGGAGTTGAGACTTTCTTCTTCACCCGGCGGTCATGAGCCACCCTCCTCCCCATCCCTGGGACAGTAGGGACCCTGAACCACCTCCACCTTCATATAAGAATTCATATCTAGAACGTATAAAGAATACTCAGACCTCAACTATAAAAAAAACTAACAATTCACCTAGACAATGGGCTCATGACAGGAAAAGACGCTTCATCAAAGTACACATACAGATGGCAGACCAGCACACATTTAACATCCCCAGCCTTCAGGGAGATGAAATTAAGCCCGCGAAGCAATATCACCGCACATCAACTAGAAAAGCTAAAATAAAACATGGCGACAACACTAAATAGTGGCAAGAATGTAGAGAACTTGGTCTGTCACACATTAGTGGAGGGAATGTAAAATGGTACAACCACTCTGGAAAACAGTGTGTCAGCTTCTCAAAAAATTACATGAATCTCTGCGTGCTGTAAAATGACACGGACTATAGATGCTTTATTTTATTTTTATTTATTTTTAATTTTTTTAATGTTTATTTTTATTTTTGAGAGACATAGAGACAGAGTGTGAGCAGGGGAAGGGCAGAGAGAGAGGGAGACACAGAATCTGAAGCAGGCCCCAGGCTCTGAGCCGTCAGCACAGAGCCCAACGCAGGGCTCGAACCCATAGACCATGAGATCATGACCTGAGCTGAAGTCGGCCGCCTCACCGACTGAGCCACCCAGGTGCCCCGGACTATACATACTTTATATCAACGTCAATTTTTGATGTTGATATGGTACTCTACTTACTCAGATACAGCCAGTGGGAGAAACTGCCCGAAAGGTACACAGACCTCTCTGTACTATCTTTGCAACTTGCTGTAAATCTATAATTATTTTGAAATAAAGGGAACAAAAACCCCAACAGAGTATGATTTTTTAACCCATCAGATTGGAAAAACACTTTAAAATTTGATAAAAGTAACTGTTGGCGAAGTGCCAGAGAAGAGGTACAGTCATTCCGAAGGGTAGTGAAAGTGTCTATTATAGACACACATAGCACGCTTCTAACAGATCTCAGGTGTTTCAACTAAAGAAACACCCATGTACAAAGGAAAGGGACATACAAGGATTCCCCACAGCTTTGCTTATCAGGGTGAAAAATTAGGACAGCCTAAATGTCCATCAAAATTGGACTACTAAGAAAATTATGGCATTTTCATAGAATTAAATGTAGTAGGTCAAAGGAATTAATTATGTTCGTATGTAGCAGCATGAGAAGATTTCAAAAATACAATGTTGCTTTAAGAAAGTCAATTACAGAATAGCACATATGGGATAACACTGTTTTTAAAGCAAATACATAAAACAATACACTATATTTTCTTTAGGTAAATACATATGAATTAAATATATTAAAGTGAAAGGTATAAAATACCTCACACAAATCCTAACTGTGCTCACGTTTGTTAAGGAAAAGAAGGGGAACATAAGCAAAATATATTCATCAGGCATCACTGGTTAATTAAAACTAATATGACCCTAGAGTTATTTTTTATTTTTGTTTTAGTTTTGGGTTGTAGAAGCAGTTCACCCCAAAACAGAGACTATTGATGTGTTGTATTTTTCCTTTTGACTGTTCTTCCGTGCATATTTTAACTAGTTGTGAAAATGTGTGTGTGTGTATGTTTGATTTTGAATGCAGCATTTGTAGAAACTTAATGAAAGCCTTATTCCATGGTATATATACTGCAAAGAAATTATAACAATACTTATTATTTATTGAGCACCTATTATTTACAAAGTTCGTGTTCTATGTGATTACACACATTATTTCTAAATGTCACCACAATCCTAAAAATTGCTATTCTTTCCATTTTCTTTTTAAAATTTTTTTTAATGTTTTTTTTTTTTTATTTTTGAGACAGAGAGAGACAGAGCACGAGTGGGGAAGGGGCAGAGAGAGAGGGAGACACAGAATCTGAAGCAGGCTCCAGGCTCTGAGCTGTCAGCACAGAGCCCGACGTGGGGCTCGAACTCACAGACCGAGAGATCATGACCTGAGCCGAAGTTGGACGCTCAACTGACTGAGCCACCCAGGCGTCCCATATTCTTTCCATTTTCTTATGGATAAACTGAAGGTGATACTGAAGCTAGAAGAACTTAAGCAATTTGCGCAAGGTCGTAAATTTGGCCAGAGCACAGAGACGTCTAGCCAAATGAGGTGCCTTCGAGCTCACGCTAGGGCTCTCAGTGAGTTTATCAGTCTTGGTGCTCTGTAGATAGTTCGACATCATTAAAGCTGGAACACTTCCTCAAAGCCAACTGTGCAAATTCCCATGATTCCCTGCCAATTAGACGGACCAAGGAGGGAAACAGACAAATTGCCTTTCCTCAGATGGGAAAAAGGGAATGTCATAACAAGCCTTTCCCTTGAGTGGCCAAACCTTGATAAAAATTATTCTTCTTGAGCTCCCATTTCACCACCGCTTTCCTCAGGAGAGAGCTGAAGGAAGTAGTAGATACCTCCTGACGACAGCCAATAAAATACTCAAGAGAGAATATGGAATAGTCTTCATTGACAAACACCCCCCAGAGGGGATGTCTTTTTATTTAAAAAAAAAAATTTTTTTTTTTTTACATTTATTTATTTTGGGGAGGAGGTGCAGAGAGAGGCAGACAGAAGATTCGAAGTAGGTTCGTGCTGTGTGTACAGAGCCCAATGTGGGGCTTGAACTCACAAACTGTAAGATCATGACCTGAACCAAAATCAGGAGTCAGATGTTTAACCAACTGAGTCACCCAGGTGCCCCTTGAGACGTTTGATGACTAAGAGCTTAACATTGTTTTCTAGGTCCTTGGCCTAACAAGGACAGCGGCAACAAAAGAAATGACAGAAGCTAGTACTTACATAGTACTTACATGGGCACGTTAGTGCCAAGCAGTGTTCCCAGCAATATTAATAGGGGCACATGACACAATAATATCATGCACAGTAAAGTATAGTCAGAAGCAAGAACCTGATATCCAATTATTGGCATAATTTTAAAAAATCGGTCAAATTCTTATATTAGCACAAAGGCTCTGCTCAAAGCCCTACACAGCTGTCAGCCACCCACACACCTATGTGAGAGAAAGGATGACACTGGGGCTCTAATGTGTGACCTCAATGACATGACTCACCTGTGCTGATGGGGGTGTTCTAAGTGTCCATCTGTGCAGGCTCAGAAGCAGCCATCGTGTTAGTATCCATTGCCCCATTCAGCATTTGCAGCCTGGATGGTGATTCTGAATGATCTTTCCCTGAGACACAGATAAAATCACTGATATCCAGGCAGGGGTTAGTCCTGTGGGTACACTATCGTGGGTGAGAAACCGGTCAATCTCATACTTTGCTTCTTATCTATCGTGTTTATGGTTTAATTTCGTACAAGTGCTGACTATTTTCAGTACAATCCTTCCCCTGAAGAAATAATTATGCAAAAAGTGAGAGAAGGAGGAAGCAAAAGTGTTCACTTAGCCTCGCCTGTCTTCTTGGAGGAAATAGGAATGTATCTTCTCTCCCTTCTTGAAGGGGATCTTCTGAGAAACAAAATCTCTTTTTTTCTAAATAGTAGTTGACCCATAATTAGCCCCATTTATCCTTTGGCGATATTAAATATCATATGTTTTCTCCTCTTAACAAATGAGAGAATTAGTGGCTTGTCTTCTCTTACCCAATCAGAAGTCAGCTCTAGGAAGTCTTTGACCTCGAGACCAAACCATTCAGCTAAAGTGGAGGGCTGAGCGATGATGTAGCTCACTTAAGTACACAGACAGCCAGTGTAGGTCACTGGGACCAGAATTCCCACAGGACAAGAATTTCTTCGGAATCTCAATTCATAGATCTCTCCCCAAATGCTCTAGAAGAGTGATTCATGTCCCAGAAGAGGATTCCCCCCACACGCAGGAAGCATATCAGAAATCCAGGGAAGGGGGAAAGTTTGAAAATACAAGTCAATTTCATGTATGAAAAAGGAAAGAAGTACCCTATTGATTTTATACAGGAAGATGAGTAATCAAAATCAGTCTCTTTGAGGATAGCAGGACATTTTGTTTTTTCCAAAAGTGGGTGTCAGCTTAGAAGTACTGCTCTAAAGTTTAAACGTTCGAGTCTAGACTGACACTTGATGTGTAGGAAGCTCAGAGATTAGGCATGCAGGCTTTGGAGCCAGACTGTCTGGGTTCAAATCCCGGTTCTACTGTCTGAGATAAGTTGCCTTCAACTTTCAAAACCTCCATTTCCTCACTTGAAAGTGAAGATGTAGTAATAAGGTGTCTTGGGAATTAAATGACATGATATACGTTAAGTATGTAGAAAAGCGTTGCACACATAGGGAATACGCAATGATTACAGCCATTATTATTAAACCATTACTTGATTATTAAAGCATTATTATTAAACTTTGATTACTAAATCATTCTTTGATTTCCTGTTTTGCCCTTGTTCTATTAAGTCTTTCTAGGAACTTCAAGTTCTTGTTAAATGTTCAGGGCTATGCAAAATGTATTTTCACTAGTTCTAAGAAATATGTAGGGATAGAGAAGTTCATCAGACATAGTTCTGGTGATATAATAATATACTTTGTGTTCTCTGTACTTCTCCCTATTTATAATGAATATAGTTTTGAACCCCCCAATTTTTTCTTTTACCAACCATGGTTCAGACACGGTTATCTCTCTACCCAACATTCAGTCTCCAATCCTTACACCTTTGTTAATGGTGCCACTGGCCATCTTCCCTTGTCATTTACCCCAGGGGAAATTGAACCTCATCCCCAGCTATAGGGAATGGCTCCTGGGTAGTTAAAGCTAACCATGATAATTCCATTTCCCATGCTGAACCTCAGACGACGTGAGAGAAAACTCGAGTCTCTTCATTAACCTTTAGCCCCAGACTGCTGTAGTTCATGGGAAGCTATGCGTGAGCAATACCACAGCAAACACCACACAGGTCGAAGCCACTTCTTTTAAATTTCTAATCTTTTTCTTCCTCTACCTCCACCCCCAAACTACTCTTTTTTTTTCTGTAGCTCATTTCCATTTGGATAAACACATAATTGTTTTCCATGAGGCAAAAATAAAATAAAATTAGAAAGACATGCACCATGCTGAGAAGTCATTGGGATCTTCTACATTCTTTACTTCTAAGAAAGATACACAGAAAGGGATGCCATTTCTTCCCCTTGTCATTGTCTTTCTCTTGCATGTATGTGACACCTAGAACTGCTGTTGCCATCTTAAAACCATGAAGATAGGCTAGATGAGGGCAAAGCTGACAGCCTGAAAAAGGCATAATGGAAGGATGTTCAGAACCTGGGACCTTGATGACATACTCAGCCACTGACTTGTGCCAATCAACATGAAGCCCTTACTGCTGTTGATCTTATTCTTAGGTAATACATTTCCTTGTATTTACCCAGGGTCTTAAGATTGCTCTTGATTTCTCGCAATACCCCCTTCTGTGCACATCAACTGTAAAGCAATCCTACCAGTAGGGCGCCTCAGTGGTTCAGTCAGTTGAGTGTCTGGCTCTTGGTTTCAGTTCAGGTTGTGATCCCAGGGTCATAGGATTGAGCCCCACATAGGGCTCCACACTGAACATGGAGCCTACTTGGGATTCTCTCTCGTGCTCCTTCTGCCCCTCTTCCTCATGTATGTGCTGTCTCTCTCTAGAATAAAAGGAAAAAAATTAAAGCAATCCTCATGGTTCTCCTTCCAAAACATGTCCAGACACTTCTCCTCAGCTTCCCTGCTGTCAGTCTAGTCCAGGACACTGTCACTCAACAGCCTTGTAGCCGAGCCACCTGCTTCCATGCTTGTCCCCATTCCTATAATCCATTATTCTTAAGATTGAGATAAAATTCCCAAAACATAAAATTTCTCATTTTAACCATTTTAGGATGTACAATCAGTGGGTTTTAGTATATTACCAATGTAGTGCAACCAATCACAACTATCTACTACTGGAACGTTAATATCACCCCCCCCAAAAAAATCCCATGCCTCTTTAACAGTCACTCCCCATTTCCTTCTCTGCCCAGCCCGTGGCAGGCACTAATATGCTCTATTCTTAGCACAGCAGCTGGAGTCATGTTTTTCAAAGATAAATCAGATCATGCCACTTCCCTGCTTAAAACTGCCCCAATAACTCCAAGCAACTTCCAGATCCTTAGCTTGGCCTAGAAGACCATTCGTGGCCTGTCTACCTCTCCAATGTACCATTTGCTTGCTAGGTTCTGGCAATGCAAGCCCTCTATGTGTTTCTTGAACACACCAGCTGATTCCTGCTTCAGGGTCTTTTTTCACTTGCTCCCATTCCTCAGATGAACTCTTCCACTTTGTGGATGGGTGCCTTCTCATCGTTCCGGTCACACTTAGACTGTCCCCTCTGGAGTCAGGGAGGCCTCTCTGACCCTCTTCGGCATTCCTCTTTTTGATTTTCCTCATCACACTTATTACTATCCGAAATCACAACAATTGCATTCATTTTTTTTGTAATATGAAGTCCATAGTTGATATAAATTTCTTTAGTTTTGGAGGTGGCTGGCTAGCTTGGTTGGTAGTGCATGTGACTCTTGATCTTGGGGTTATGATTTCGAGCCCAATGTTGGGTGTAGAGGTTACTTTAAAAAAAGGCTAATTTCCTTAGATTTTTGCCTCATGTCCTTTATCTTCTAGGACCGCATCCAGGATTTCACACTGCATTTAGTTATCATGTGTCCTTAGGCTTCTCTTGGCTGTAACAGTTTCTCAGACTCTATTTTCGATGACCTTGACAGTTTTGAGGAGAACTTGTCAAGTATCTGTAGGATGCCCCTCTATCGGAATTCGTCTGATGTTTTTCTCATGATTAGACTGGAGCTGTGGGTTTCTGGGAGAGATGGCCCAGAAGGAAAGTGCTGTTTCATTACATCATGTCAAGGGTTCACATTCATTTTTATTAGCTATCTCTCCCACTGTTAGAATGTTAAGCTCACAAAAGTAGAGACTATTCTGTTCATAGTTTTATCCCTAGAACCTTGAATAGCTTGTAGTACATAGTAAACCTCTTTAATTATTAGTTGACGGGATTAATGAATAAACTAGAAAAAAATGACCAATATACTGCCTACTGCTTTTGCATGTGAAATGAAATATGGGTCAAGAAGATTCGTTGGGCATAGGTCAAAGGCACTAAAACCCTTTCAAATAATCTGGCATATCCATGAGATAAATCTAAACCTTCATGCGAATAAATAATTAACCCAAGGCCAATAGCACACTCAAAATCATTAATGAAAATTGATTTTCCTTCTCTGTAGGGCTGCTTCTCTCTGCTGCACCACAATGCCATTTACAGAGCCAGCCATGATTCATTGTGTTTTATTTCATTTCTACCCAAGGTCTTCTTTTTCTTGAATGATGCTAGCCTCTGTGAATTAAAAAATATATATCTATTTGGTTAGCTGCCCTATATGTGAAAAGGGTGATTTCACGTAGGTAAGTTTTGAGAGGCAGAACAGTGAGCTCATGCATGACGGGAAGCTTGGCCTGCACAGGAGAGAATACAGGAAGAGGATTACTGAGCCCCTGTAGCTGAATCAAGGACTCGGCCAACTGACTTCATGGATGAACAGGAGCAGGAGGAGGAGTCTGTTGGCAGCCAGCTAAATGTCTTTCCAGGAACATGGTGGAAACTGATTAAATATATATACCATCATATGAATTGATAGAGGGAACCTAGGGGATGTCTCCAGCCATTAGAACACCAAACACCAGTGGAGGCTCCCTGGTGATCATGAGGGAAGTTTGTTTTCTGGCATGAGCTCCCAGAGAATAAAATCCCTGAAAGGAAGAACTATTTGTATTCCATTCAGATTTCATTTAACCTTTTCTTTTGGAAGCCCCAGTAAGAAAGGCACATTTGTCAAGGCTTCAGGATGAATGGGGAAAGCTTTTGTGCATTAAACTTGCAGATATTTAGAAGGACTTACTGGAAAGGCAGCCCTGGGCTGGGAGTAGGAAGACATCTACTCTAGCTGGCCAGCCAGTGGGGGTTCTCAGCTATTATCACCTCCATTGAGTCAATTTCCTGACTGTGCATAATCCCCCAATCAATTGATTTAAACATGAATTCCCTAGGTAATTAACAGCATTGGGCATGGCTGATCAGAATATTTATTTTTACTAGCATTCCTCAGAGTATGTGACTTACAGATCAAATACCATAGAGTTATAGAAGAAGTTTAACACATTTCACTTAACTCACACTATTATGACATATTTTGAGTTTGCTTGACTCTAAGATGCCATCGGTGGTGGCTCTAGGGACTTAATACACAGACTTTTGGGGGAAAACAATCACAACAAAGCACGTTCCAGTCTCAGAAATGTTAGTATGTAGGTAAATTTATGATATAGAGCTGAAATTTGGGATATCAAATAGTAATAGAGTGCTTGCAGTGGTTCCTTGGGGACCTCAGTCTGCAGGGCCCATACGTCTCACAGGTAACCATGGTGCTTCCTGGGTGCCAGCATCAGTGTTTAGTGTTCCAGATTTTCCAGGATTCCTCAAATTTAGCTGGTCTTGGAGGCTGCCTGCGTGTATGACCTCGTAATTTACTGTAAATCTGAGGCAGATGCTATTATTATCTTCTCTTACAAACAAGGAAAATGAAGCACAGTGTGTAGGTCACTTGCCCACATTGATACAGCTAGAAAAGGAAGGGCCAAGACTTCACCAGGTCTGCCCAGTTGCATGGAGCAACCTTATAACCAGCACTCTGCAAGACTTCTTCTGCTAGAGGTCTGTGGCTGTTGTACAAATAGCCCCTGTGAATGGGCTCCTTGGTTGGATGGAGAGGTGAAAGAGAGAGGATTTGAAGACAAAGCCCAGGTTCCCAGCTTGGATAACTGAGTAGAGAGTGATACCTTTTATCCATGTTACAAATTCAGAAAGAGGTTCATGAGGATTTGGACATCTACCTTCTCCACCATGAATCCCGTCATCTTGAAGAATTTCAAAGTCCAACTCACAGATGGACCTAACACTTCGGCCAACCATATTCTTGACCTCTTTGTCCAGTGACCTTTGGTTGGACTCCATTTCAGTTATGTGCCTTCTTGGCTGTGAATATTCCTTGTATTCGTCAGAACTTCCCATATAAGAAATCTCACATTCGTACAGGGAATCTACCCCTCCTGCATCCTGCCAGCACCCTCACTGTAGCTACTCACACCTCATGTTCTTCTGCCTCAGTGAGACCACCAAGACTTCAGCCTATCTTTCTTCTCTGCATGTGTAAACTCTGTCCTGTCTTACTCCTTTTCCAAACTAGCCAAACCCCATGGGTCAGGATTCCTACTTACTTCTGCAGCCTTTGCTTTTGCCATGGCCTTGTCTCTCTTTGTTTTCTTATCCTGGGCAAAACAAGAAGGAAAACAGAATTGTTTTAGGATGGAGGGACTATGACACTTTCAGTTCTAAAGATTCTAACAGTCTCTTTGGTCTCCATTACTCTTCACACACTGATCTCTCTGCCTGAAATAGAAATACAAATAAAAGGATAAACTATGTAGCCTATCCTTTTAACAATACTATAACATGGATGTTTTCATCTCCATTTTATATGAGTATGTAACTAAGTTTTAGAAACTTGAATTTCTATTCTCTCTTAAGGTTACATAGGTAATAAGGAGAATTGAGTCTCAGCTATAAGGTTTCTAACTTCAATTCCTGTTTTCCTTTCATTTGGCCTTAACATAGCCGGATTCATTAACCCTTACTTGTCCTCTAAGCCTCCCTTATGGTACTTGACTTGAGAAGCCCTTGCTAACTGCCTTTTCCAGATACAAGCTTGACTCAGTGCCCTCCTCTGGGCTTCCTTAGCACGTGTGCATTCCTCAGACTTAGCCCTTTCCATATCCTTTGGAATGACTAGATATAGAGGTCAATATCATATTTATTTGTATCTTTAAGACCACCTTGGGCTTAGTACATAGTAGCCATTCAAACAATATCTGTTTCCCTTCCCCAAAGCCATGCAAAGGCCCAACTGGGCACTGAAACTCCATTTTATCTTTTCAGGGCCATTTGAACTGCAAGAACCACACAAATGTTATTGCTCCTTCCAAGACCTTCAAAAGCTGCCAAGCCTGTGCTTTCAGGAAGCCTTTGATATTCACCTTAGAGCATTCTAATCAATATTACAAATTAAATGTATGCTTTTCTGGTCAAGCTACACCAGAAATGGAGGTTTTCACATCAGGCCTGAAAACCCTGTTAGCTGGGGAGGAAATGACTGTCTCAGTTGTTCAGTGTTTGGCCCTGGCCTTCTAAAAAGCCCACAAGTAAATTTTACTGGTATGAGCAAAAGCTTGATGATAGCAAAGTCTCCTGAATAGAAGTGGTGATAGGGGCAATGGAGCAAAAGAACTCTTTCCATGTATTGCTTTCTTTAAAAGTACTGGCCTGGCCAAAGCCCTGCTTAGATGACTCACTGATCTCCGCCTTTGGCTCATGCCAGAGCCTCGCCTGCTGGGTTTTCTGAGTTTCTGGTGAAGCCTTAGTGCGCCATGCAGGAAGTGAGGTCATGATTGTTTTGGCAGTTTGGGTGGCATTTGTCCCCTGGTAGCAGCTGAAGTTTATCAGTAGGTTTAGCCTTTGCACTTTGAGAAACCAACTATTATCTCACTCACAATTTAGAATAATAAAAAAAGTCCATGGCAGTAAAACGTACAGTAAGTAAAGATAAAGAACAAACGAGGGAGAATCTGGTGTCCCTGTTGACATCAGCCCCCAGAGCACACATCTTATCCATGGTCTGCTAGAGTCAGCAAGAAAGTTCCCCCTGCATTCTCTTTCTTTGTGGCACGAGCTTCAAATGAAGACAATTTTTAGAGGGCAGCTGAGAGTAGAGAAAATAATGTGACAACTTTAGTTAATAATTTAGATGCAGTTGCTTCCTGAAGTGACCTGTCATAGAGACACTTAGGTTTAGGGAGACTAATATTCTTCATCCTGGAGGCCTGTCTCCTCCCTGGGCGCTGTCATCAGAGCAGCTAAAAGATGGAGTAGGGCCTCTACAATAGTTTCTAGAACTGGCTAGAAGGACCTGGGAACTATGGGTCAGGGATGCTGCATGGACTCTTCCTGCACCAGGAGGGACACTAACTGGATTTTCAAGTCGGTTCAAGAGTGAGATTCTATAAGCCTGTGCATTATACCAGGATTCTTTTTGTAACATTTTGCCCTGGAGGAACTTCCAAGACTAAAAAGTATGTAACTAAAAATTTGTTAAAGTCACTTCAAAACTTATTTTAACTATCCAAAGCAATGGAAAAGTAACATTATATTGTCATTGAAATTGTCTAAGATTGGTTAAATAGCCGAGACACTACACTCTTGTTAACTGGAGAACAAACACACAGATAAAAGATGTTGAATAATTTATGATAATTCATCAAGCAAGTGGGCTCTTTATGCAAATACAATGATCCTGCTTGACTTCTTCAAGCGTCTTTGTTTAGTTTTTAAAATCTGGAATATATTGTGGGACTTTGAGCATGTAGTTATAAACCCAAAACGTATACACGCACTTATAGTTTGGGAGGTCTAAAAGTTATTGTTGGAAATGACTGAAGGTACATAATGTTGAAAGATAAAAGAGAAGTTTGATACAAAGTGTGGACCTTACAAATCACCCTATTAACTTGTTCATTCTGTGAATATGCTCACCTTCAAATCTCTTTTCCTTCACTTTCTCCATTGTCCTGGCTTGGAAAACCCCCAATCTGAGACAGAGCCATCAAGCCACTGTTCAGGGCTTCGCCCTCATTCTCTCACCTAATAGGTTGGAGAAATCACTCACACATCCTTCATGCTTTTCCACCCTCATTCTTTCCAGCTGCCAGCACCTCTGACCCAATGACCACTCCCTTCTTCTTGACTTGTAACCACCATTTAAAAATATACTTTAAATTTTTTTGCCTCATTATTTCAATGAAAACTAGAGGCCTTTTCCCCCTTTTTCAAAGGGTGAAAATAATACTTTTCACAGAAGCAGAACACAGCGATTTTACTGATGAATAAACCACTCAGAGAGTGGACGCTCTTTCAAATTTTGGACAGAGCCCTTCTGATAGTGTCTCAAATAGAAGACCTATATTGCCACTATAAACTCTAGTGTCTTCAAACTGCAGTTCTTGAGGACCTAAGGAAATTCAGGGGGTGAGATCAGCAGGCCCTGTAATCCTCTGGGTCAGCCTCAGCGTTGACCATCGGCTGACTCCTCTTCATCACTCCTCAGAGGTTGAGACTCGAGGAGATAGGTGGGTTCATTCCACCAGTGAATCACAGGGCCTTAGAGCTTTATAAATACCTGTGTGATTTCCACCAAAGTCTAAGTAGGTGTGGGTGGGACAGGGGAATGCCCAGTGTCTGGGACATCGACGGATAGGGAGCAGACGTGATTCATGGGCCTTGCCTCTCTGTGAGAGAAACCCAAGAGCAACCACACTTTCACAAATGCTTACCCAGTGCACTTTCCGCCTGCGAATGTATGCATTCATTTGCAGAGTTACTTTTTTTCAGTATTTTTAACTTCTAGCTCTAGAAGCGTATGAGGGAGTTGAAGTCTTTGCCAGTACTCCTGCAGGAAAAAGAATCAACCCTCAAAACTGAGTTACTCACAATGTGAATTCATTGAGTAAATAAAGGCCGAATGATAATGGGAAGAGTTACTCATATACCGTAATAGACACTCACTGCCCTCTGGCCTCTTCATACCCACATTGCTCCTTCCTCTAAATGAGGTTAATGGGAATTAATACATATGTATTAGGGAAAGGAGAGGTCCTTGGGGACGTGAGCTAGATATCAGCACAGTGCTCTTCACTAGGTAGACATCAAGGGTGCTTGGGGAAGCACTGAGTAATGGTTGAAAGATAAATTACATACAGATTAGTCAATATCTTGCCAATTACTCTATTCCTAAATAGGACATTTCTAAGAAAAACCTGGCATCCAGGAGTTCAAACAGTTGCATTTTGTTATGCTATTTTACAGGGTAATTTCCTTCCACATGGACTTTCACACAAATAGCCAGCAGACATATTTTTTATATTTACAAATAAAATACTTCAAAATTGTATCTGCAGGAATAGCAGTCATTGAGGAGAGAAATCAGCCATCACACGAGACATAGCTTGGTGAGGAATGTCCCTAAAATGTGTGATATGCTTGGCCAAGCGGTGCATTTCTATCCTACCCATTAAGAGCAGAGCATTCGAGCAGATCTTCTTGCATGCAATCTCTCTTATTCATATCAATGCTTTCTCAAGCCCATGCTGTTAATTATTTATACAATGTCCATATTGTGAAATATATATCATGCATTATGAGCATTGGACAAGGCTTCTCTATGGCTTATATCATAGTACTCTATCAACTCACTATATAAACAACCTCTGTCAGATATAGGCTTGCATGATTACCCTGATGAATTGATCTTGTTCAGACCCTGTGTACATATTAGAGCAATGTTTTATCAGTATATAGAGATATACACACACTCAATATTCACTGGTGTTAAGATAAATATTGTGACTTTGTGGTGAGGAAGGCCTCATCGCATCAGATGGTCCTTATCAGCCATGCAGATAGGAGTGAGCCAGGCTGTAGCTTGGTTGTCTTATTGTTTGGGGTGCTTCCCTTTCTCATCCAACCCAGAAAAGGGTTCTGTTCTTCATCAGATCAAAATCCTGTGGGATGGTCTAAGTCTGTGTCTACTGGAGAAATCTGAAAACATTCAGTCAGTCTAATTTGACTGAAGTCTTTACTCTGTTGATTTGCATTTATTGACCACTTAGCGGTGTATCCTGAGCACTGAGGGAGATATTAAAGAACAACAATCCTTGAAAGAATGTAAGCATGAATTGTTCAAAATTGAAATTGTTTTGTAATAGCTTGATTGTGATATAATTCACATACCATCCAATTCATCCATTTAAAATGTACAATTCAATGGTTTTTTAGTGTACTGAGAGTTATGTAACCATCACCACAGTCAACTTTAAAATACCTTAGTACCCAGAAAGATAGACTGTGTACTGATGAACAATCACTCCCCATCCCACTCCCCCCAAATCTTCCAGTCCCAGGCAATAATGAATCTACTTTCTGACTGTGGATTAGTCTGATCTGGACATTTCATACAAATAGAATCATACAATATGTGTTCTTTGTGACCGGATTTTTTCACGGGGCATAATTTTTCAAGGTTCATCCATGCTGTACTTCATTCCTTTTTGTTTTATTCCTTTATTATTTTTGTTCCTTTTTACAATGGAAATAGTATTCCATAATGTGGATATACCACACTCTACTTATCTGTTCATCATTCAGTACATATTTGTATACTTTCCATGTTTTGTTGCTATGAACACTTGTGTACAAGTGTTTGTACTCACATAGAATTTCATTTGTCTTGGGTATACTGCTAAAAGTGGTAATTCTATGATTACTATTTTGAGGAATTTCCAGAATGCTTTCCAAAGTGACTTTACCATTTTTCATCACCATTAGCAGTACATAAGGGTTTCTATTTCTCCATCCTTGTCAACACTTGTTATTAACTGCCTTTTTGATTAGAGCCATCCATATGGGAATGAAGTGTTACCTCATTATGGTTTTGAGTCGTATCTCCCTAATGACTAATAATGTTGATCATCTATTCATGTGCTTATTGGCATTGTATATCTTCTTTGAAGAAATGTATACTCATATCCATTTTGCCATTTAAAAATTGGGTCATTTTTTTTGAGTTGTGATGGTCGTTTTTGTATTCTAGATACGAGTCCCTTATCAGACTTATGAGTTGCAAATATTTTTCCTGTTCTGTGGGCTGTCTTTTCACTTTCTCAATGGATTTCACTGAGGCACGAAATTTTTAATTTTGATAAAATCGAATTTACCTAGGTTTCCTTTTGTCACTTGCGTTTTTGGGGTTATGTATAAGAAGGCTCTGCCTAACCTCAGGTGATGAAGGTTTACATCTATGTGAAAGCGCTTGTTGGTCTTCTTTGTAGTTGTTATATCTATTACTGAAAATTAGGTATAGACATCTTTAATTATTACTTTTGAATTGTCTATTTCTCCTTTTACTTCTGTCAGCTTTTGCTTCATGTATTTTAGGGCTCTGTTGTTATGTGCATATATGCTTATAATCGTTATATCTTCCTGATGAATTGACTTTTCTGTTATAAAATATTCTTCATCTCTAGCAACAGTTCTTGTTTTAAGGTCTATTTTGTCTGGTATTAGAATAGCCACTCCAACTTTTCTTATAATTGCTGTGTGCCTGATATATCTTTTTCCATTCTTTTAGTTTGCATTCTGAATACATAAAGAACTCCTACAAAACAATAAGAAAATGGCAAATAACCCATATGATTCCCTATGACCCAGCAATTGCACTCCTAAGTATATACCTAACAGAGATAAGTGCATATATTAAAAAAACAATGAGCCCTAGGCTGTTTGTAGAAGCAATATTTGCATTCAAACTGAAAATAACCCAACTGCCCATCAACAGCAGAAAGGATAAGCGATATTTGGTATATATATACAATGAAATGTTATATTTCAATGAGAAAGAACTGTATATAACCACACACAATTATTAAATAATAATAATATGTTGATTGCACAAACATAATAGTGAGTTAAAGAATACTAACACAAAAGAGTGTGTTTGCATGAATCCATTTAAATAAGGTATAAACACAAATAAAATTAGTCTATGCTGTTGAAAGTTAGGATAGTGATTATCCTTAGGTGGAAGGGAGAGTTACCCTTAAGGCTAAGGTAGTGGAAGGAAAAGTACGGGGAGATTCTGGGGGACTTATACTTGTGTTTCTCAATCTGGGTCCTGGTTACTTAAGTATGGTTACTTTTGAAAATTATATATATGTACTTTTCTATACATATACTTCAATAGTTTTTTTTTCTAAAAATTAGGACTATAACTTGAATGAAATATGGAATACTTTGCATTTTCTATAAAAAGCTAGCATATAATGAAACCTGACAAAGATGGAACAAAATTTTTTTACTAAGCTCACTTATGAATAGACACAAAACATTTAATTAAAGTACTAGCAAAATGAATCTAGCATCATATTAAAGGAATAATGCTCTAGGAAACTGAATGATTTAATATTAGGAAATTAAAAATCTCATTGGTCATAACAATGAAACTTTAAGTTCATCTTGACAAATGTTGAAAGGCATTTAACAATATTCAATATTCATTTGTGGTAAAAAGTTAAATAAATTGCATATAGAATACTTCCTTAAGGGTGCCTGGGTGGCTCAGTCAATTGAGATTCCAATTCTTGATTTCAGCTCTGGTCATGATCCCAGGATCATGTGATTGGGCCCTGTGTCAGGCTCCACACTGAGCATAAAGCCTGCTTGGGATTCTTTCTCTGTCTGTCTGTCTATCTCTCTCTCTCTCTCTGTCTCTACCTCTACTCCTTTCCCCGACCCGAGTGTGTGCTCTCTAAAAATAAAGAATACTCCCTCAACATGATTAAAAAGTTATCTCAAGCCAAGTAGCTTACATCATTCTTAAAAGCAAAACAATGGAGCAGTGCTTTCCAAATTTATTTTGTCAAGGAACATGATTTAAACCATAATATATTGAAGCACTACCAGTAGGAGCCCATGACATATATACAACAGTATGTTAAAGTGGGACTTTTCCTGTGACTCAGAGTTTCAGTTGAGGTCTCAAAATATGAGAACAAATACAATTGTTGTTTAATATCTCCACATCCTGCATCCCTCGGAAGATGCTAGACTGTCTATACAGGCAAAGGCTAAGAAATTGTGAAATCATCTGCCAGCATTAGCCTGTCATTCACCTTAAGGCTATAAAAGAGAAGACAAATGAGTCATTGTAATTGAAGATGCCTGTGTTGACTATTTTTTTGGAAATGTTAGTAGGCCATCTATTTCTCCTGTAGAGGAAGGGAAGAGGGTCCTCAAGTCAAGAAGTAGGACTTCAAAAGGATCATTTGAAAAGTTTGACATGGGTCCTCTGGTTAGAGAGACTGGAGCTGGTATCTGATTGATGACTGAACAGTTTAAAGGAAGAGGCTGTGACGAGTTAGGAGCTCCAAGATAGCGAAGCCAAGGGAAGCTGTTGTATTGGAAATAGTCTAACTTCCTGAGCTGAGCAAGACAAAGAATGTGTGAGTTCCCATGGGCCAAATGGAATGGAACTGGATTGTATCATCTTGAAAGGGACTCTGGCCAATGTGATTCCAAAGGAAATCATGGTACTGATCATTTGCACTTGGAGGAAGGGAGCTGTTGATGAGAGATCCTAACAATAGTCATGGTGGGTTGCAGAGGAGGGAGCATGAAGAATTCACAGAAGGACATCAAGAATCAATGTGTCATCACAAGGAGTCTACCATATGGAAAGGGCATCTACTCCAGGTTCCAACTGCACCAGCCAAGCAAGACCTTTCTGTTCCTTAGTTGTTCTTCCTTGTTCTCTCTCCCTCCAAACTCCCAGCCCATGCCCAACCTGGGAAGGTTTAAAGTAGACGAGGTGGTAGAGGCAGATATGGGAAAAGAAGTCAGCCAAAGCTCCTGCTCCCTGCTCCCACAGCAAGCTGCCAAACTTCAGCAAAAGGGGAGACATTTTTCCTCAGTGACAAATTGGATATAGGCAATTACGATACTGGACTGAACTTTCATTATCTGAAAAACACCAGCTATGGACAAGGTCATGGTTTAAGCAAGGAGTAGGGAAAAACAATTCAAAGAACGGCTCTGAAAGGCCTGTGGCGAGAAAGAATAAGGTTGCCTTTTCTTAATTCCCTATGCATGCTAGCTCATTTCAAAACTTCAGTACGTATACATGCACATACTGATGCATTTACAAATCTATAATTTTTATAAGAAATTATTAAAAAGCTGACATATACATTTTAAAACATTAGAACAGAACTGAATTCAGCAATAAGGGGAAATAAGTTTTAGTTGTTAATAAGCACGAAAGAAGTTAAGGCATCTTTTATTTTACATTTTGTGCTATCCAATAAGACACAAGTGATTAAAATAGGAAAACATTGTTTTTGTGTCTGTTCAGGTCACATCCAATTACTACGAAGACTACCGCTGCTGAATCGCATCCTCACATAAAATACTGCATTGCCAAGGCACCTGGGTGACTCAGTTGGTTAAGCACCTGATTCTTGGTTTCACTTCAGGTCATGATCTCACCATTTCATGAGTTTGAGCCTGCTTGGGATTCTCTCTCTCCCTCTCTTTCCCTGCCCCTCCCCTACTTACGCTGTCTCTGTTTCTCTCAAAATAAATAAATACACTTTAAAAAAAAATACTGCTGAGGGGAGAGATGGGTGTGGGAGGGGGGAGAGTGGGTGGTGGGCGCAGAGGAGGACACTCGTTGGATTGAGCACTGGGTGTTGTATAGAAACCAATTTGACAAGAAACTATTTAGAAAAAATAAAAAATTAAAAAAATAAATAAAAAATTAAAAAAATACTGCATTGCCTCTCTCTCTGTATTTTTTCACTGCAGCGTGACATAAAAATCCCATTTTTCACAGGTACCACAAGTAGTACAGAGAAGAAGATCATTAACAGCAACGTTGTTTTCCAAAGTCCCTGGAGGCTTAGCGGGGTATAACGGAGAATATTCTGTCCCACAACACGCACTCTGCATGAAGTGTGTCTCTATTTACAGCGGATAGAAATCCTGAGGACAAATAACTTTTATTGTCCCTGACTGCCTGATATTTATTTGTTCACGTTGGATATTGTTTCTTCTTGGGGAATTTTCATCTGTGTTTCTAGAAACTACAGGATGGGATAGATAAGCTTGTCTTGTCTGACTTCAGGCCTGTTCAGTTAAGATGGTTTGAAACCCCTAAAACTGATTTCCTTTTATATAGCAGGCTTCCTTCTTTGACTTGTGCTGAACCTCATTGTATAAAGAGGATAATAGCTAATACTTACTTATTGTTAAGTATCAAATACTGGGCTAAATCTCTTATAATTAGGATTTAACCAAATGCTTAGATGTATGGTAGACACCATTATTGGCCAGGGATGAGGAAGCAGAGGAGCAGAGAAAGTAATTGTCTGGCCAAACTCCACTACTGCTCTATATGGTCTTCAGTAAAAAACAAAACAAAACAAAGAAAATTTTTTAAAAATGTATTTAATAAACAATAATGCTTAAATAATAACACGCATAAATGTTTATAACACGATCAATCATAATTAGGCAACAATAGGATGGTAAATGAGGCTAATGTAACAAATATAAAGATTAAAGATTATTCATTTATTTACTTAGCCATTGGATGCCCTCCCCTGCAACTTTCTAGTGTTCTCAAATATCCACAGAGCTTTCTTTCCTTTAATTTAATTTTGGTGAGAACAATTAATGTGGGATTTACCCATTTAAAAGGTTTTAAAGTGTACGCTACAGTATTGTTACCTATAGGCACAATGTTATACAGCAAGTCTCTAGAATTTATGCATTTTGCATAACTGAAACTTTATACCCATTGCACAGCAACTTCATCCCCCTCTCCCCCAGCCCCTTGGCAGCGAACACTCCATTCTTTGCTTCTATGACTTGACTACTTGAGACACCTCATATAACACATGGAATCCTGCAGTATTTGCCCTTCTGTGACTGGCTTAGTTCCCTTAGCATAATGTCCTCAAAGTTCATTCATGTTGCCACATATTTGTAAGTCTGATAACATTCCAGGGTGTGTATATACCACATCTTAAAAATCCATTCATCTCTCCATGGACACTTAAGCTGTTTCTACATCTTGATTATTGTGAATAGTGCTGCAGTGGATACAGGAGTGCTATTATCTCTTAAAGATCCGGATTTCAATTCTCCTGGATAAATGCCCAGAAGTGAGATTGCTGGAGCATATGATTGTTCTATTTTTAATTTTTTGAGAAACCACCGTACTATCTTCCATAGCAGCTAGACCATTTTGCATTCCCATCAACAGTGTACAAGGGTTCCAATTTCTCCACATCCCTGCCAACACTTGCTGTGTTTTGTTATTTTAATAATAACCATCCTGACAGGTGTGAGGCGATATCTTACTGTGGTTTTGATTTGCATTTTCCTGACAATGAGTGACGTTGAGCATCTTTTCATATGCCTGTTGACCATTTGTGTGTCTTTGGAGAAATGTGGATTCAAGTCCTTAGCCCGTTTTTCAGTTGGGTTAGTTTTTTCACTATTGAATTGTAGGAGTTTCTTATTTTGGAAATTAACTCCTTATCAGATGTATAGTTTGAAAATGTTTTCTTCCATTCTCTAGGTTGCCTTTTTACCCTAATAGTTTTTCCCTTTGTTGTATAGAAACGTTTTTAGTTTGATATAGTCCCATTTGTTTACATTCGCTTTTGGTGTCATATCCAAGAAGTTGTCGAGATCAGTGTTAGGAAGATTTTTCTTTTTCCTCTGTGTTTTCTTTCAGGACCTTTACAGTTTCAGGTTTTATGTTTAAGTCTTTAATCCACTCTAAGTTTTTGTTTATAGTGTAAGATAAAGGTCCAACTTCATGCTTTTGCCTGTGGATATTCAGTTTTCCTAGCACCACTTGTTGAAGAGACTCTCCTTTCCCCCATTTTGTGCCATTCTTGGCACTCTTGTTGATGGATTTATAGATTTATTTCTGGGCTTTATATTCTGTTCCATTGGTCTATATGTCTATCTTTATGCCATTACCATGTAGTTTCAGTTGCTGTACCTTTGTAATATACTTTGAAGGCAGGAAAAGTGATGCTTCTAACCTTGTTCTTCTTTGTCAGGACTGATTTGGCTATTTGTAGTTCCATATGAGTTGTAGAACTTTCTCTCTTTCTGCAAAATTGTCATAGGGATTTTGACAGATTGCATTAAATTTATAGATTGCTTTAGGTAGAATGGACATTAATAATATTAAGTCTTCCAATGCATGAGTATCGGCTGTCTTTCCATTTGCTGATGTCTTTAATTTCTTTCAGCGATATTTTGTAGTTTCAGTGCACAATACTCTCACTTCCTTAGTTAAGTTTATTCCTAGTCATTTTCTTCTTCTTGATATTACTTTAAATGGGACTGTTTTCCTAATTCCTTTTCAGAGTGTTTGTTATTAGCGTATAGAGAAATAACTGATTTTTTATGTTGATTTTGTATCTTGCAACTTTACCGAATTCATTTTTTTTTGTTCTAGCAGAGGTGCGTGTGTGTGTGTGTGTGTGTGTGTGTGTGTGTGTACATACATATTTGTGCATGTGTTGTCTTTAGAGCTTTCTATATATAATATGTTGTCTGCAAAGAGGGACAATTTTACTTTCCATAGAGCTTACTGAAGGCAGATCACTGCATAATAAGGTTGGTATCATAAATTACTGGGGAAAAAACAGTTTATTCAACAAATTGTGTTGGGATATTTGGCTATACATTTATCAGGAAATGTTCTTCAAACCATACATCAAAATAAGTACCAGATGAGTTAGCATTTAAATGTAAAATAGTGAACCATAAAAATTCTAGAAGAAAATATAAATGAATGGAAGGTATACAAATGACAATACAATAACTAATGCATTTCAAAACCACTGTAAACAAAAAATGAAAGGTCAACAAAAAACTCAAGGATAACTGTAACTTTCATGGTAGGATAAGGATCAAAAGAAATTTTATGATTATTACAGTAGACAACTTTCTAATACTAAATTGGGCAAAGGACATGAACATATATCATAGGAGAAAGATTACTAGTGGCGATGAAAATGTTCCATTCTACTAGCAGTTAGAAAAATACAAATAAAAGCAACATCAACAGATAGATTCTTCCCAACTGTGAGGATGAGGATATGGAGAAAATGGCAGGTCAGCCAGGACCTGGGAGATAGAAAAATCAGGAGGTTGGAGATAGAGGTAGGGTCTGCCTCCAGGCAGATGAAACTACAAAGCAAAGGCAAATCATGCCGGGCTCCTCTGGGAGCTGATAGGTACTATAGAAAACCTAGATATTTGGGTGGTAGAAGAAACCAGAAAGATACACAGGAAGTTTTCAATGGTGAGTTTTATTATTTTCTTGAAATGACTTACTGATTTTCAGGGATTGGCCAAGAATAAACAAAAACTAATACATCGACATATAGTGAAAAAATAATAATAAAAAACAATCAAAATATGCAGTTTCTCAGGAGTTTTTGTTTTTATAGAGTTTTTAACTAAAACACGAAAAATCTCATTGTCTTTAAGAAATAGTTTTGAACCCAAAAGGCATTGGGTGGACCAGGCAATCCCCAAGTTGTGTTGATTCTACTCCTGGAGTACCTGATGCCATGATCCTCAACCATGGCTCTCCAAGAGCAGGGAACCTTCAGGCCATATTATCCAAGGGGTCGTTTTCTTTTAATGGTAGTATTTGGATGCCATAATAGGGCTCAAAACCATAAATGCCATTGACGAAAGAATGAATGCTCTTCAAAGTTCTTTAAAAGTTCATTTTCAATGTATTATCTCAGAGGACAACTTCATATTTCCAATACTCTCAAAAGAAGCCAGCAACTTCTAAAATTTTTCTGAAGGTGAGAAGTATGAGGAAGAGAGAGAGATAATGAGAATGAAGAAAATAACTAAGAACAACTGCAGAAATGTCAGTCCTGGGAAAGTTCTCTTCCAGATTGGCACTGCGGGAGTCCGCTGCATGTTTCCGGGGGGTAGATATCCCACGGTCTGTGATGCAGTCAACTTTTGAGGCAGATTTCTGTGTGTGGCCACTGACGATCCTGTGTAGCTCTGGCCCAATCAATTTCCTTTCCAGTAGTAGATCTTTGCTGCTTTTCCCTATCTTTTTCAAGGTGCTTTACAATGATTTGGGTTAATTAATCTTCTAGGTATTCATGTTGCTGAAAAAGGAATCTCATCCAACTCTCCTACAAGGATTCTTTCAAAATTCCTTAAAATTTGGATGTACCTCATTCCTTAACAGCAATTTTTCATGTTGGCAGTTCTGTCTCATCTTGGAAATTAAATTCAGCCTTGCAAAGAAGTATTCTCTCCTTTCAGTAAGGGGCACATTACTGGGCACCAACCTGTTTATATTGGTAGTTTAAAGACAAATTGGCCCCCAAACTTATAAGCGATTCTTAGCTAGTAGTTTATTAAGAATGTTTTGGTGACAATAAGCTACGTGCTCTGACCTCTATCCCAAAGGTTTATAGAGAAATTTTAACAAGATTCTGCCTCTCCAGACCCAGCATGGCCATATTGAATGATGGTTGAAAGGCCAACTTCACTTTTTAATTTCAAAAGTACAAGGTTTTAAAAAAAATATTTATTTACTTTTGGGAGGGCACAAACAGGGGAGGAGCAGAGAGAGAGGGAGACAGAGGTTCTGAAGCAGTCTCTGCACTGACAAGCTGACAGCAGTGAGCTGGATGTGGGGCTCGAACTCACAAAACACGAGATCATGATCTGAGCTGAAGTTGGGCGCTCAACTGACTGAGCCACCCGGGTGCCCCTCAAAAGTACAGTTTAGTGGAAGTATTCTCCCCACTTCTGTAGCACCCACATACCTACCTCAAAGATTAGAAACAAATCTTGCTTTCTGTGACTTTTCTGTAGCCAACTATGACAAAAACATATTAAGCATGGAATAAACATTTGTTATAGATTGAACCTGTGGGAGCAATAATCACTTTTCTTGAGTACCTGTGTATTTCAGGCCAAGTGAAATCCTGGATTTATCCACTCTCTTCCAAAAGAAACAACCATTGTGGTAAGATATTTGGATTAATAACGTCATTTCAAGTTTTAGTTTGCATAGTACTCTTCCACGCCATCAGGGTGCTGTGCAACAAAGCCTCCTTATAATGTTTTCCAGAAGGCCAGACTTTTTCAAACATGAGGAATTAAGTCTGGCAGATTGTAAGCTACTCCTCAAAAGTTAGTTAGAACTTTGTGAAATTTCTTTGTTGAATAGCACTGAATTCATTCTCAGTCAGCTTGAAAATACATCCCCTCCCTCTGAACAGCCAGCAACAGATTACTCAGTAGGTCTGAAATAATTTAATGAGATAGAACATGGAAGGTAAGTATTTAAAAAAAAAAAAACCAACATGGCTAACTGAAAAGTGCTTATTTTGTGAAATTTTAGGTTTCGGTGACTTAAAATGTTACCTATATAATACAAAGACTGGCATCTGAAGATTTTTCCCCACTGTAAAAAGCTATGAAGACAGCAAACATACTGATTTGATCAATAAAGCAACAAGGTTCAGGAAGACCAGAGGCTTAGGGTGACCAGCTGGGCTGAAGTGTTTTCTGAGCAGAACTTTGGTGCGAAAACTGAAAAGGTCTCTGGCAAACCAGGGCAGCTGGTCACGCCAGCCCGGAAAACTAACTGAGAAGCTCTATCTTTGGATTCTAGTCCCAGCCCTTCCTGTAGGTTAGTCCCGCCCTAGGCAAGATGTGCAATCCTCTTTCCTCACCTATAAAATGAAGAAATCAAATGGTAACTGATGCTGCTATCAGGTCTGAGGTGAATAGTGTTCAATATTCCAGGAAATGAAGAAGACAATAGTTCAGCAATAATGACGGTGGAGAAACCAGCGGGAGGTGACCATCTTAACACTAGTATTTGTACACCTTGGTGGTATTAGGACTTCACACTGGAGCACAAAAGAAGCGGGGGTGGGGGGGCGGCGGGGGAGGTGTCTCTGTGTCCAGAGAACTGACAGAGTGCAGAAGGCTCCACATACATTCACTCATTCAATTAACTTCCTCCTCATAACAACTCAATGTGTTAGGTAGTTGTGATATTGTGATATTTGGTCTTTATCACAGAAATGTATATTTGGTCTTTGTCCACATTCCTGGCACAAAGCTCCTAAAACCCTTGGGATTTCCTAAATGAGAAGTGGGAAAAAGTATTTTTTTATGTTAATGAGGTAACTTTTGGAAAGACCCTAGGTAACCTAAGGGTGGGGACTGGTCACCAGAAGAACCAACCTTGTAATTAGAGACTGGAACTTTTAGTTCCACTCTCTGACTTCCAAGGAGGAGAGAAGGTTAGACAGTGAGTTCAGTCACCAATGGCCAATAACTTAGCTAATCATGCCTACGTAATGACACCTCCATAAAAAACAGGAAAAGGACAGTGTTCGGACGGCTTCTGGGTTGGTGGACGAGTAGAGCGCTCAGAGAGCATGGAAGCCCCAAGCTTTTCCCGTACCTGGCCCCGTGCATCTCTTCCATCTGTCTGGTCCTCACTTATATTCTTTTATATAAACTGGTAAACACAAGTAATGTTTCTCTAAGTTCTGTGAGCTGCTCTAGCAAATTAATTGAGCCCCAAGAGGTGGGAACCTCCGATCTCTAGCCCCTGGGTCAGAAGCACAGATGGGTGACAATCTGGACTTGGGATTGGCATCTGAAGTAGGGGGAGGCAGTCTCGTGAGGCTGAACCCTTAACCTGAGGGACCTGACACTACCTCTGGGTAGACAGTGTCAGAACTGAGTTGAACAGTAGGTCACCCAGCCAGTGTTGGAGGACTGCTTGGTGGTATGAAAAAAGAAACACACACACACATACATTGGACTTGGTGTCAGAATTGGGGTGCTGTTCTCAGGACTCCCATCTTCTATGAGAATATGAAGGGAAAAAAAGGTTAAGCGAAGCTTGCTCGGGGGTGGTCACTCAATCAGAGCAGAGAGCTGATGGACATATCTGTCCCACCCTTGGCTGGTCTTTCCTAAGAACCCCAGGGGCTCCTTCAGAGAGGGCTGGGAGAGAGCAGAAGCCAATTTGGCTACGGGTCCCTTACGTGTTGACTGATCACACTAGCATCCTCACAAAGCAGCCAGGAGCTCCTCACTGAGTCTCAAATAAGAAAAGCCCCAGGCTCTGCCTGTTTAAGGGTGTGCGTCCCAGTGCATGCCCTGCAAAGAGGTGAAATGTAAAAGAAAATTTAATATGATCAGCTTTTTCACACAGATCTTGGACACTTTCAACCCAGAGTGTGACTTCACCACAGTCATGGCCCAAAACCTCGCAGAATGAGGAGGCCAGGAGTACTCATGATTTAACAGGCTGGAGAGCTGGTGCTCAGAACTCCCCGGCGGGGGCAGGGTGGAGACTCCCCCCAGGAAAATGTAGAGCAGGAGAGGGAAGCCCAAAGGAGGAAAGGAACAAAGGTTGGTTCTGCTGGCAGGGAGAAGATAAAGTTGGGGGTGGAGAAGGAGAAAGGTAATGTCAGCCAAAGGCAATAAACAGGCCTTCCACAAGTGCCTCAGAGCAGCACTGGGGAGTCAAAGGAAATTAGCCCATTAATAAAGGAGAAGGGAAGGAAATGACTGCTTCAAGAATGTCTGGGGCACTCAACTATTTAAAAATATTTTTAGTGAGAAATCTGAAGAGGCCCTGCATAAAGAGCAGGCGAGCAGCGTCAACCTGACAGTCCTGAGAGGTAATAATGCTAAGTGAGGACAGCTGAGGAAGCCAAGTAGCCAGGGGCCTACTTGTCAGCCAGGTGAGGTAAAGAAAGCTGTCATCCTAAGGAAGAAATTCGTCAAAAATAAAAAAAAGTTGGTTATTTTCTTGTGGGGAGAACATGATAGTAGTGAGAGGATGGGCCTTGCAGGGGCTTAGATAGGCCAGGTCTGAATCTTCTCTCTAGTTCTGAGACCTCAGGCCATGTTCCTAGACTGTTCCCTTCAAAGTTTCCTCATCCATGACATGGAGCTGTGGACAGGCCCCTCCTGTGCAGGTGCATGTCGGGATCCCCGCAGAGGGTGGGAGGGCTCCGGAAACGGCAGCTGTTTGCCTAACAGGCCCACAACCTCTTCTTCCTAAACCCCAAATCCAAAAACTTGAAAACCAAAAGAGTTTTGATAACTCGTTCGGCAACAAGAATCTCGTCTAAAGTTACTTTGACAGTCTAAACTAATTATTTATATGTTCTACTTACATTATTTTTTAAACATTTATACCTATATTGTTTTAAGTATTTATATTTATATTATTTATTATATTGTATTGTTTACATTGTGATAATACCAGACTATTTATATTTTTATTTATCCCACCGTAAGTGAATATTTATATATTTAGCTATGGAAACATTAATGTGTCTGATTAGGGGGTGCTGCCGCAGACCCCAGTGGGAAATGTTACGTAATAGGCAGTAAATGCAGGTATCTTGCCTGAAGTCTAAACAATTCTGAATCACAGTGGTTCAAAGAGTTTTGGAGAAGAGCACATGGGCTCACACCTTGGTGAGTCTCAGATCCACCCCCTCGTTAAGAACAGCACAGCCCCAGCGTGGAATCCTGACCTTATAGCCCAAGTGGAGGATCAGCCTCAGAGCAAGTTCCTCCCAAATTCCGTGAGGACTTGACTCTGCCAGCCCCGCTCGAGAAAATGGCAGGGGGGAGCCTAATTTATTAGCTGTTAATGGTATTACGCAACAAACTTGATCTCTGAGTTGCAAAAACCCAGTTGGAAGAGGTAAAAATGTAAAGTGATCGTAACGACCAGAGTGTTAAGCTCAGAAGATATATGAGTTTCATGGGAAGAAGTTTCCAGAAGTCAGAATGACACTGAAGCTCATGAATTTTTTTTTTAAGTACTACTTCTATTCAGCATTAATTTCCTTTTCTGTTGTGGTTTACTTTCAGTCTTATCGAATTCAGCCAGGATTTTGAGCATGAGGATGGGATTAGTAAACTGAAATTTTGGGTATACAGATAATGGGAAGGCATCTGCTCAAACTGGGCAGTCAGGACTTGGCGGGGGTGCGGGTAAGGAAGGTGGAGATGGCAAAAGGGAGGTAAGAATGTGTTAAGCAAGGAATCGGGCAAGGTGAAATTGGTGTAGAGAAAAGAGATGTGTGCGAAGAGAGGCAGAACCGCCCCTACCGACTTGCCTGGGGCTTCTCGTGAACTGGTGCGTGGGTGTGCGTGGACACGTCTGTGTGCTGCCCACACGCCTTACCGGCCCGCATTCCAACCCTCACCACGTCTCTCTCCTCTTCCCCCACGAACACGCTATAATCTCCACATCTCCACCCCCATGCCCAAGTGGGAAATGCACTTTCGACAGCCCTGTATCTCAGGCCTGGGACAAGGCACGCGTAGCCGTCACCCAAGTTCACCTCCAGCGCGGCACTGCATCCTCCTTCCCAGCTGCTAAGGTCCACCTGCAGGAGGCAGGATGGCGCAGTGGTTAGGAGTGTGGCCCTATGCTGGAGTGTGAATCCTAACCCTGTATGAGTTTGGTGGTCACTTAATATCCCTACATTCAGTTTCCCCTTCTGTAAAATGGGACAGCAGCCACAGTATTTTACTCAGAGGGCTTCGTGAGGTTTAAATGAGACAGTTCTTGTAAAGCTGACCACAGGGCCTGGCACAGCGATTTCTCCATCCACAGGCTCCGAGCCTTGTGCTTGCGGCAGCTCCAGGGCTCTCACCCATGCCAAGTAGCCTGTCTTGCAGAGACGTCTCCAATCCCTGCTAAGACAATTGAATCTAAAATAAAAACAGCATTTTATTGTGAGGCCTCCCTGGCCAACAGCTGTTGATTTGGGGGTTCATTATTTTCTTAATGATATTAAGCCCTCAGTCTCCAAATCTCTCAGCTAAATTGCCCCATCACTTCCTGCTTTCCCACAGGCAAACTTACTCCTGGCTCCTTTGTTCTTGACCCTTTTGTCAGTTGTGACGGTGTGCAGGGTAAGCCTAGTTGTGCAGATTCGCTTCGACGGGACAAACAGGGTGTGACCCGGGCGGCATCTACAGGCAACACGGCAGCCCCAGGTCTAAGTTGCTTGCCCTGTTGGTGTTGTTGCAAAACTTCCAAGTTTTATTGGCAGAAAGGATTTCAAGAATCTTTTTTTCAACTTCAGATAAGAAATTCTGGAAGAGAGACCATTCAAATGATATCCCTTAGAATTTGAAAAATGTTCACTGGCCTGTCTCCTACTATTATTTATGAACTTCTTATTTATGTTGAGAGATGATCCTTTGATTGTTGGAGCACTGTCCTTTATTGCACGTGTCTAGTGCAGTTTTATCGTCAACGACCAGGGAGAGTGGTAATATAAGAGGGCTCCGAATACCGTCCTGGTCTCTGTCGCTGCCCCCACCAAAGCTGGTCGCGATACAACAAAGGCATTAGTTAACATGGCCTTTATCACCTCTGGGGACTGTGAAGCATTGACTCCTAATTCTGAAAGGAGAACTGAAATGACTTCAGTAAAATGAACATAAAGGATTAAAAACTAGAGGATGAGAATTAGGAGGGGTGACAGAATAGATCTGTGGAATACGTACTTTAGCCAAGAAAAGAAATTTCTTCACTTCAACACTTACTAGGATGCCACTCAGAGATAATTACACCATTTATTAAGCACCCCCTGTGCCGGGCAGAGCGGCAAGCCCTTGGGCCATTATTCTGTTGTGGATCCTAAATCCTGCTGTTGACCAGCCTCAGACAGAAGAGAGAATAGAGACTCACAGAGGTGTAGGAGGCCAGTAGACAGTTGGGGCCAGGACTCAAGGTTAAGACTGAACATCTCCAAAGCCGACAACTTGCCACGTGTCATCACACCTTCTAGGACTGATGGTTTCAGTCATAACACAACATCAACAGTGAATGTGGAAATGTGACCAGATTTTCTTCTTCCTTCTTTTTAAATTTCACCATCTCCTATGTCCTGATGATTCCCTTTTGCAATTTCTATTCATTTATTCACTTATGTATTTATTCACTCACTTATTTGGTGTTCTCTCTCTCTCTCTAACACACACACACACACACACACACACACACACACACACACACAGAGGAATTACTATTATAATCACTGTCCTTGAAGAATTTGCACTGGAATCAGAGTTTGCTGTAGTGAGGTTTGCAACAAAGTGTAGGTTCATGCATTTTACCAGAAGATAAAACCAAAAGAAATAGAGGCAGAAAAATTTGCCGACAAAAGGAAGGGAAGGCATCTCAGCAGCATAAAAGGCGGTTTAAATTAAATGTTATTCATGCTTTATGATTGCTGTTTGACAATCTCCCCATTGTTTATAGGCGGCACTGCAAATTCCTACGAAGAAAGCTGCTCTGTGCATGGCGTAGAGACACATCTACTTTCTGTTTCTGTTGACAAGGGGATCAGAATCTGTCTGGTGCCATCTAAGATCTTCCAAAACAGCATGAACACTGTTCACGTGCATTTTCTGGGAAACGGCAGAAGTGGGTTAGTGTGTTTCTGGACTGAGGGCCATGATAATTGTCTACCGATAGTTACAGGGTGTAAATGAAGACTTGATTGCTTTAAGACATGTTGGTACTAACTTAGTTTACTAAAAATGCAGAAAAAGAGTCTGGTGAGGCATTTCTGAACTCCAGACCTCCCCATCCCCCGAAAATTTGTATTTGGGGTCTAGCGGATATAACCTAGCAGGGAATGGGCCTTGGGCTCTGGAAAGAGAGAGCCCTGAAGATTGTATCATCGAGGAGGAGACAAAGACAATGGTCTATCCGACGGCCTCCAGAAAGACTTCATGAGGGAAGATGACTACAATTTAATGGCATTCCAGGAGAGGGGAAAGTATTCACAGACCCTCCACTGAGGAGAGAAAAAACAGAAGTACCTCCAGTTTCAGGAAGAGTGTGAAGGGCAGACTCGAGCTCAGGGAAGTGGACGGTTGAATGTCCAGCTTGTAATCGCCAGCCCTCATTTTCTTTCATTCTCCTCTGACTCTCCACCTTTCCTCTGCGTCTCTTTGGAACTTTCCATGGAAGCGTGGGATGGGAACAGAGTAAAGGCTCTCAAAGTAGTTAAATTGTATTCCTTTTTGGCAACTCTAGGGAAAGGCTCTCTAGATTAATTTAGAACTATTAATTATTATGAAGTTAGTAAGGTTAGAGTTTCTTGGAACACTTATGGATATCATTTATCCAGATAACAGGTCCCAAGTTTATGTGGGTAATTGGATTTTGGAGATACATACTCTAATTTGGGGGTGAGAGGAGGGTATTGTTGCATAACAGGATGGAACCATGCAGAAAGAAATCATGTTAAATGTTATCATCCAAGATGAAGGCTAACTCTACGGAACTTAGATTTTTATGACCTATAAGTGCCCTCAGAAAGACAATGAATTGATGAAGTCTTTTGATAGGTGTAAGTCGCAAAATGAAGAGATTGCAACAGACACGGCCAACGACAGGGCATTCAGAGCAGACCAAAAAACGAAAACAAAAACAAACAAAACAAAACAAAAGCAAAAACAAAAACCTCCTCTAGAGCAGAGGGCATGAAAACGAAAAGAACTTCCTTTCTGCCTTACATAAGAAGTGGCTGATGATTTCTTTACAAATACCAAATAATGTAAGTCCTAAACAAGAGGCAAAATGTCTCAGTTCCATCCAAATGCTATAAATGTAGTTAAATGGGAACATACGGCTATTTAACATTTCTATAGGACTGTCTGTTTGCCAAAAGATTTATAATCACTGTTCCTTAATATTCACGACATCTCTCTAAAGCACAATTTCCCATACTGGGATTGTGAGGCCGTGGGGATGGTGGAAGAATTCCAAGAGTCGTGGGGATTGGAGCTGTAGTATTTCAAACAGCTGTCTGGTGGCGATGGAAAATTGGGGGCTAGAGGAGGGGGGCACAGAGATCCCAGCACCCTGCGTTCCCTGGGCAAAACTCCCCTTGGACCCAGGCCCCTTCTCAGGACCAGACCTGCCCCCCTGCAGCATCCTAGGCTCCGCCCACTCTCCTGTCCTCTGCAGCACTGGGGGTTGGGGGGTGCACCTGAGCTCCTTGGGAGCATAGTATAGAAGAGGCTTTGGGAATCTGTTCGAATCCCAGCTGTCCTTACTTGCTGGATGGCTCTGGCACATTTCTTACCCATTCTGAGCTTTGAGTACTACATCAGCAAAATGTTGGCTATTCATAATGCTGTGCAGAGTCCCGACAAAGAATGAGTAAGAGGAATCACGCAGCCTTATTTCACTTAGCATAATGCCCTCAAGGTCCTCCATGCTGTTGCACATTGCAGAACTTCCTTCTTTCTTAAAGGTTGTATAGTATTCACTGTGTGTACACACCACATCTTCTTTATCTATTCATCTGTCGATGGACGTATAGGTTATTTCCATACCTCGGCTCTTGTGGATAGTACTGCAAAGAACACAGGAATGCAGATATCTTCCTGAGATCCTGAATTAAATTCTTCTAGATAAATAGCCAGAAGTGGGATTGCTGGGTCATATGGTAGTTCTATTCTTAATTTTTTGAGGACCCTCCATACTGTTTTCCATAGTGGATGTACCAGTTTGCATTCCCGCCAACAGCGTACAAGGGCTTCCAATTCCTCCACACGTGTTGCCTTATGTTTTCTTTGAAAACAGCTATCCTGACAGGTGTGAGGTTGTATCACACTGTGGTTTCAATTTACATTTCGCTGCTGATTAGTACCTGCAGTTATCAATAATGTGTGGTACACTTAAAAATTTGTTAAGAGGGTAGATTTCATGGTAAGTGTTGTTATCACAATAAAATAAAATTAAAAACAAAGTATAAAATATTTACACAGATAAAAATAAAATATAAATTCATTTCAATGTATAAACTAGCTATAACATACTTAATACATAGTAGGAGCCCAGGGATTAGTAGTAACTATGTTCCCATGATCTCTCCAGGTGTTTCTTTGAGGTTTCAGAGAAGCAAAGACTTTTTCATTTGGGGGGCTGAGCTCTGAATATCTCTGATTAAAACAAATAGGAAATGCATACATATGTATATAAAAATAAATACAGAACATCGCAAATACTTAAATACACAGTATATAGATATAATAAAGCTTGATAAACCTTCAGTGTTCTCCCAATCATGATCTTTGGTTTATTCCTTCTGACTGTCTTGTTGAGATAGTGCACTGGAAATCCCATTTGACTCATGCCCCTGCTTTTATTCCCCAAAGCCCCAGCTTTAGCAGTCTGGTGACTTTATTTTCTAGGATGGTCTATCTTCCTGGAGAATATAATTGAAATACGATGAGACTTTTTTCAAGGACCACAGGTAACTTCTTATCTCGAATCGAAAATTTACATCTTTAGGTGTTTGAAGGCCATTCTATCAGGACCCTGCCCTTCACAGAAGTTATACTGTTCTGGAAATTTCTTCACCTTTCTTATGTTCTATGTCCTAATCTTTTAAGTGGATTGAAGAAGGAGGCTGAAGCTACAAGGACAGTGATTATAACGGTGGCACTTGAAGACCAAATGCAGCCCTTTTTTTGGAG
The DNA here is from genome assembly GCA_030068075.1 of Paguma larvata. Lineage (NCBI taxonomy): Eukaryota > Metazoa > Chordata > Mammalia > Carnivora > Viverridae > Paguma > Paguma larvata. The sequence goes on along the minus strand of CM057835.1, from coordinate 47,438,562 downwards.
CAGCACTATCCCAAGGGTAAGTGTTATGTGATCACAGTTACAGAAAACAAAGCAATTTGATGATTCAGATACTCTAATAATGAAAAAGTTCATTATTTGGTGTATTGGCTAGTCAGGGGAAGGAGGGAGATTTCCTTGTGAGCAGCCTGGCGGCTGCCAATCACTGCAGAGGAGAGGCTATAAGTTGACAACGAAAAGTTGTCTCGCATCATCCCAGCCTCATGTTTACGGAGAATTCCTCCTGGCTCAGAATACCTCCTCACATACATTTCTTGCAAATAGCTGATTCAGGAAACCTCACCTCACTTAAAGATAAATAACCAGAAAGGAACCAGCACAGTACCTACACATGAGAAAGGCTCAAACGAATGAGAAAAACAAATGAAGAAGACTTGAAAAAGATTCACTAGAAAAATAACGTTACGAAACAGATGAAATTTGGGACCCAAAAGACTGTCGGGAATTCAAAAAGATAGAAACAACTTAATGAAGCAATCATGTTAAAAACAAACAACAACAACAACAACAACAGCAACAACAAAAACAGGAGCTCAAAACAAAACAAAATAAAAAAACCCCAGAGCCCAGATAGACAATAGTTCAGGAACTACTGAGCAAGAGAAGAGGAGGTGAGACAAGAACTAGCAGAAAGAAGGTGACTGAGAAATAAAGACTACAATGGTGGCAGCAGGAGGGAGGTGGATTCTGCTGGATGAATGCCAGGTATTCACAGCATGAGAGGGAGGAAAGAAACTAAATGGAAGTGAACAAAGGTTTGTAAAGGATTAGCAGGAAAGCAAAGAGTAGATAAAACAGACCTGAAAAAGAAAACAGAAAGTGTGCAACAGGAAGAATACTTTAGTACCTAAAATGTTAACCCTTTTCACAGATAAAAGACTGGACTATTCAGATGGAAAGGGGTTACTCCATTGCAAGGAAAATTAATGCAAAACAATCAACCTTGAGTCATATCCTAGAAACATTTTTGGATTGTAAAGATACATAGGAATCCTTTGAACTTTCTGATTGCAAGACCAAGTCACCTGTAAAGAAACTTGAAAAAACTTAGCCTGGTCTTAGGTTTCACCATAGCAACACTCAGAAGAGCTAAACGAGATTTAAACAACATCCACAATGCATGACCAAAGAACTTTACCCAGCCAAACCGCTTTCAAGTAAAAAAGCAGAAGACAAATATTTTGAGTATACCAAAACTGAGAAAATGTTAAGTTTCATGTATGAGACTTTAGTTCCCTTTTATTATACCTTTTAGTGCAAATCAACAAAAAAGAATATAATTAATAAAGTAAATTTAATTGATATACACAGAACTATATACTATGAGAATATGCCTTTCCAAGTACTCTTGGAATAGTCAAAAAAATTGACTATATAGACAAGGGCACAAAGAAAACTTCAATAAATTCCAAAATTTAGAATGAGCATAGAAAAGCTTCTCTGATCACAAAGCAATTAATTTAGAAATTAATAATAAAATTAGGGGTGGAAAAAAATCCTCCCACTTGGAAATGCTAAAATACTCCTTCTTGTACAACACTACTATCAGGGATGGATTTAAATAATGAAATAAAAATAATTATGTGAGCATATATCAGAACCTATAAAATAGAGCAGAACTCTGACAAAAATTTCTAGGTTTAATATTCACATTTATATAAGAGAAAGAAAGCATGTAGGTATAAATTTAAACAAAAAGTGAAAATTTAACAAAAAAATATAAGCTCTGTAGAAGGTGACATCTTTATAATGCTGTTAAGAAGCAAAAGACTTGGGGCACCTGGGTGGCTCAGTCAGTTAAACATCTGACTTTTGATTTCGGCTCAGGTCATGATCACGCAGTTCGTGAGATCAAACCCCATGTCAGGTTCCTTGATGAGTGTGGAGACTGCTTAGGATTCTCTCTCTCCTTTCTCTCTCTCTCTCTCAAAATAAATAAATAAACATTAAAAAAAAGAAACAAGATTTGAAAAAATGGGAAGGTATTCCATATTCTTAAACAGGAAAACTTTAAGCAAAAGCCTCAACTCTCTCTAAAAAAAAACCTATAAATGTGTAGCAAATAAAGATATAGGATTTTAAAAACTAGAAAAACTGTTTCTACATCTAATAAGAAAAATCAACAGGCATAATTTCCATTTCTAATAGTGGGCTCAGTTATTTAGATTAACCGTTCCACTGAAAAAAAGAAAAATTGAATAAAATATTAAGTAAAATTGTTCTTAAAAGCACTGAAAAGCTGGGGCACCTGAGTGACTTAGTTGGTTAAGCATCTGACTCTTGGTTTCGGCTCAGGTCATGATTTGTGAGTTTGAGCCCCATATCAGGCTCTGCACTGACAGTGAGAAGCCTGCTTGGGATTCTCTCTCCCCCTCTCTCTCTGCCCCTCTCCTGCTCCTGCTCTCTCTCTCCCTCTCTCTCTCTCTCTCAAAATAAACAAACTTTTTTTTAAAAAAAGCATTGAAAAGCTGACAAATAACAAGAACCTACTGAATGATCAGCATCTGGCATGAATACCTTTGTTGATCAGGTTAAACCGAGTTAGTTCTGATTTTTATTGGAGCCTCAGGATGAAGAAGACAGAACTCAAAGCCCAGGACATATCCAAGGTCAGAGGAAGGGTCTCACAGCAGACTCTTGCCCCACATTAGGTGGGACTCCCAAAGGTAAATCAGAGATAAGCTTACCCCTCCTTCCCCTACCTCAGGGGCCTTAGGGAGAGTTGTCTTTCCACTAAGCAAAGCAGGGAAAAGAAAACAACAACACAAAAACACATGTCTCTGTTAGATGTCGCTATTAAACCACTGGCCAGCATTTGCACTTATTTACAGCCCAAAGGCGTATCACTGGAGTGGGCCAAGAAACTTCGAGCTATGAATTTGGTTTAAAGTGGTACCAAACCATAGTGCTTCCAAGCACAGGGCAAAAGCAACCGCTAATCTTCTCTGGGGGCCGATGCTTTCATCCTGGGCCTCGGGGATTTTGTACAAATGACTTTTCATAGGCAGTAAGCATTGCAGTTGAAGACTACCAAACACACTAGAAAGCAAGGCACCGTTAGTTAACGCCAGCACAGATAAAGAGACAGAAGAAATGATTCACACAACTTTGGCTATTTAAACATAGAGCATAAACAGCTATGCCAATTTTATTTAAATAAATGGAAGAGAAGCTTTAAATATCTGCAATGAATGGGAAACAATAAAATGTGACATGGTGGGCCGGAAAACCAAATAGAACTAGAAATGAAAGATAGAGTAACAGAAAAATACAGTTAAAAAAATCAGTGAATGGGTATGGCATTAGATTAGACACAGTAGAAGAATTAGAAAATTGAAGATAGTAAGAATAAACTATCCAGAATTGTAGTACAAAGAGGCAAAAAAAAATATGAGAGAATAAGAGACACCAAAGAAGTTCTCTCTCCTCAAAGAAAGTCTCTCTCAAGAGTGTAAATGGCATGTCAGAAGGAGAGAAAAGAATGGGATAGTGGGTTGGTGAAAGAGAAATATTAAATCTTAAATTTGAATGAAAAGAAATTTATATTGGGGCACCTGGGGGGCTCAGTCAGTTAGGCATCCCACTTCGGCTCAGGTCATGATCTCCCTGTTAGTGGGTTTGAGCCCCATGTCCGGCTTTGTGCTGACAGCTAGAAGGCTAGAGCCTGCTTCAGATTCTGTGTCTCCCTCTCTCTCTGCTCCTCCCCCATGCACGCTGTCTTTCTCTCTCTCTCGAAGATAGGTGAACATTTAAAAAAATAAATTAAAAAAGAAAAATTCTTATCAATGCACATCACAAAGAAACTATGGAAAGTTCTAGACAAAAGAAGATCTTAAAAGCAGCCAGAGTTGAAATGGAGTGGGGTGTGACAATTATTAAGACCAGCTCTACCAGATGTCATAGTACATTGTCATGTGCTATCACCGAATACCTCATGGCACTGGTACATGAGGAAGTAGATAGATCCATGTAACAATAAAAGGCCCAGAAATAAATCTAAGATATATGGGAATTCAATATAAGATAAACGTTAGCAACTCAATAGGGAAAAGATGGCTTATTTAATAACATATTGAAACATATAAGCCTCTGGGAAAAAATATATACTTGGATTCTGACTTCCCACATTATGATAGTTAAATTCTAGATGGATCCAAAATTTGGAAGGAAAAAAAAATTACTGGAAGGAAAAATAGAATATACTTAAAAAAAAACTAACTCTGAGTAGTAGAGGCTTTTCTATGTATCACACAAAAAAATGAGAAAACATAATGTATTGGTAATTTTTACTGTACAAAAATTTTTAGAAGTGTGTCTTGTGTAATACTAATCATAAATGAATAAAAAATAATGAGCTGGTAAAAGCACGTGCAGCTCATGTCACTGATTAAAGACAGTGTGAAGAATTTACACAAATCATGGTACAAATAATAAAATATAAAATGGACAAAAGCTCTAAACTAAAACTGGCTTCTAATGCTATGAAAAGATGCTCAACTTCATTCATAAACAGAGAAATGCAAATTTAAACAAAAAAATAATGCAACCCTTGGGGCACCTGGGTGGCTCAGTCGGTTAAGCACCTGACTCTTAATTTCGGCTTGGGTCATGCATGACCTCATGGTTCGTGGGACCGAGCCCCAAGTTTCCTGTCAGCACAGAGCCTGCCTGGGATTCTCTCTCTCCCTCTTTCTGCCCCTCCCCCACCCCCAGGTGAATGCTCTCTCCCAAAATATATAGATAAAACATTCAAAAAAAAGGTAATTCTATTCTTCCATTCTCAGATTGGCAGAGATGAAAACATTTGGTAGTACGCTGCGTTGGCAAGAATGTATGGAGGACATTTGGTTCTATGCATCCAGATTTTAATTCACATGCCCTTTGGCCCAGCCCCTTTACCTCTGAGGATTTCTCTTACAGATATGTTCACAAATATATGAAATGGAGTGTTCCAGAATATTTCCTACAACACTATAGAAAACAAAAGCTTGGTAACAACTTAAATCCTTGTCTTATCTAGGGGAACTTATTAGCCTCCTGCCAGCTGTTTGCTTTTCTGTCTCTCTCCACTTCATGTCCACATTACCTGGTCCACATATTCTACCTCTCAGACCCCCTACACATGGGAGAACCCTCTGGAAGACTCCTAGTTCAGACACACAGCTCTTTCTTCCTCCTGTGAGTTGTCTCTCCTGGCACCGCCACCCACTCCAGGGGGCTCACTTGTCATTTGTATTGCTCTTTCATCTTTCCATTCAAGCCAATCACTCCCTGTGAATTTTACCTCAATTTAAAAAATGGGTTTTAACATAATGCCCGCCAGGGCCATCCATGTTGTCTCCAATGACAGGATTTCCTTCTTTCTCATGGCTGAATAATACTGCATTGTGTGTATATATACCAGTCTTCTTTATGCTAAGTGAGATCAAGTCAGAGAGAGAAAGATAAATAGGGCAAAACCTTGGTTTGTGAGCATAGCTCATTCTGGAAACATGGGTGTGATCCAAAACACCTGTATATCAAAGAGAATTTCAAGAACCGTTGGTTCGGTTGTGATCATGTGACATTCGGTGTCACATACTACTCGTATTGCAAGACATTACTTGCTTATCAAGTAAAAATTTATTAGAAATGTTTTCTTGTCTTGCAGAACACTCACAGAACAAGTTACTTGCAATCCAAGGTTTTATTGCACTGTATGATCTCATGTATATGTGGAATCTAAAAAAAGCCCAATTCATAGAACCAGAGGGTACAGAGGTCGTTGCCAGGGGAAGGAGTGGGGGAAATGGGAGATATTGGTCAGAAAGTATCAAGTTCCAGTTGTAAGCTGAATAAGTTCGGGGGATCTTCTGGTAATTATAGTTAATACTAACATAGTATATATTGGAGAGTTGCTGGGAGAGCGGATTGTAATGTTCTCACCACAAACAAGAAACGATAATTATGTGAGGTGAAGGAAGTGTGAGCTAACACTCTGATGGTAATCATACTACAATAGACAAATGCATTAAATCTGCACATTGTACACTTAAACTTACACAGTGTTATATGCAAATATATCTCAATAAATACAAAAACTAAAAACCTGTTTTTCATTCAGTCCTCAAAGTCCACTGCAAATGTCCTCTGCGTGAAACCTTCCTTACTCCCTGCACGCAGAGTACTGTCAGCCCACCTCCCTCTCCACCTGCACATTCTCAAGGGGGCCAAATGGGTTGGGGGCAAAACATCCTACTCTTTTTATGTCTAGAGCATTGATCTATATACAGTATATAAACACATATACAGTATAGCTGGGGCATTACCATTTCACGGGGACAGGGAGATTAAGAAAAAATATTTTAAAAGGCTCTTAAGGGGGTGCCTGGGTGGCCCAGTCCATTGAGCGCCCCACTCTTGATTTTAGTTCAGGTCATGAGGCCATGTTTTATGAGATCGAGCCCCGTGTTGGGGTTGCACTGACAGCACAGAGCCTGCTTGGGATTCTCTCTCTCTCTCTCTCTCTCTCCCCCTCTGCCCTTTCCCCTGCTCACGTGCCTACTCTCTCTTTCTCTAAACAAACTTTTTAAAAAAATAAAAATAAAATAAACAAAAGGCTCCTTAAGGAGCAATAATTTGAAGAAGGTTGAGAAACACTGCTCTTGATGTTTCCTCCAGGCTGAGAAAGAGACATGCCAAACCCAGTTTGTCCAAAGCCATATGGGCCCTCCTCCCGCACTTTGCTCCCCAGTGCCCCGCTCTCCTCCCATGTTCTTGTCACAGCTGCGAGTGGCAAGGTCATCGTCAGTTACCAAGCACCCATACTGGGATCTCCTGTCACATTTGGTGAACACTTGTCCCTTGCTCTCCATATTGAATCACACCAAGCCTGCCACCTGTACCGTCTCTCCCCTTTCACTGTTCCAGCTACCTAGCCTTGTTATCCCTTGCCTGGACCCCTGCAAAAGCCCCCTAGATGGTTTTCATCCACTCCCTACTCCAATCTGTCTTCCACTCTGTCACTAAAGAGAATATTCTAAAGCACAAACTGATCAGGGGCGCCTGGGAGGCTCAGTCAGTTAAGCGTCCAACTTTGGCTCAGGTCATGATTTTGCCATCCGTGAGTTTGAGCTCTGTGTCAGGCTCTGTGCTGATAGCTCAGAGACTGGAGCCTGCTTTGGATTCTGTGTCTCCCTCTCTCTCTGCCCCTCCCCTGCTCACACTCTGTCTCTGTCTCTCAAAATAATAAATAAACATTAAAAAAAATTAAAGCACTAACTGATTAGTTTTCATTTATTCATGGTTATATTCCTGTTAGTTTAACATAGAAGTCTGTAGCAGAAAATACAAAATGTCTACCGTTTCCCACATTCCCCTACAGACATGTTCTGTTTTAGCACATTTGACTGTGTGCTTTCCCCAGAACTCATTCAACACTTTCATCCCTCCCCATCTCTTTTGTACCAAATTCTCTGCTCAGAACTCCTTCTCTCTTTTCACCCGAACTCCTATTCCCACCTCAAGGCCCAGCTCAAATGCTACAACTTCCATTGAGTCTCCCCTCACATGATTCCGGCAGAATCGTTTGTTGCTTTCTTTGCGAACCTACAGCATGATGTCCATATTTATTTAACAATGAATGCACCACGTTGTTTTTCAGCCAGCCCCCTTAGTACACTGTGAATTTTCGAGAACAAGGAGGCTTGCCAAATCAACACATTTATTGAGAAATCTACTCCTATTTGCAAGACACTGTGCTGGGTGTCAGAGGTCAATGAATGAATGATCCTTGCCTGCACGAAAATCTGGTAGGTAGGACAGATATTCAGCAAATTAATTTAACAAGTAATCATTTAAATATAGTTCCAGTAAGCATGACACTGGAAAAACATGAGGGCAAGGATCAGGAAGATCCACCTGTACCTGAGGGGATTGAGACAGTTTTAAAGGTGAAAAGACCTTTAAACCAAGAAACAAGAGGGACAGTGAGTGTGGGGAGGAGAGATGTCCAGGCAGAGAGGATATCACGGGAGGACGCCCTGTGCTAAGAAAGCCTGAGGTCATGGAAGACTTGAAATAAAACCAACAACCCAGTTTGCAAATACACCAGGGATTCGAGGCATGGTGAGCGAAGGGAGATGAGTGGGAGGTGACGCTATGTATACCTAGCAAGTGACTGTTGGGGGGATTTATGGAGGAAGGAGTTACTCCCAGAACATGAAGGGGAGTCTTCACACTGTTCCCTTATGCACTTCTCAGGGCCACACGAATGGATTGCTGACCTGGATCTGCAAGACAATACTTTTGTCCTTGTTGTCATATGACCTGAAATATAGACCCAGAAGTATTTTTCTCTATGACAAAAACAACAACAACAACAACAACAACAACAAAGACAAAAAAAATCACAAATTCTGATAGATGATTTATATTCAACACCTTCTAGAAATACTCCAATTTCATGATGCATTTGAGAGCTCAGCATCTTGTACAAATGACTAACAACCTTACAAGGTGTGATTTTTCAGGACGTGACCTGGATGCCTGGTGCTCGGGTGAAATGGCTGCAGATTGAGGAAGAGCATTTCCCTGTGCCTGAAACTCAGGGGTCAAGCATCAGTCACACGAATAGGAACATGGAGCAAAGACAGTACGCTCAACTCCATGACTGGATGACACACGTGCTCATGGGCAGCTTCATCCTGCATCTTGTGTGCTGGTGGTTGTCATTTGTTTGGCATATGTCTGGGACCCTGGAGGTCCCATGTGCTCCCCCCAGCAGTCTAAGGAGTGTTGCAGGTAGAGATGGGATCGAATGAATTGCTTTGTTAAAATAAGCCAGTCTCACGGTCAAGGAGTCACGTGGACATGGGGCCGTCGACAGAAATGACTCATCAAGGGAGGTATGTAGATGGCTGTGAAAGAGAGGAGACAACTAAAAATAACAGTTCCCTTGAAGGGTGGAACTCGGGGCTGGTGTTGTCTCATATTTGCCTGCTCTTTCTGAAAATTCCCCCAGTCAAGTGGAGAATGGAACGCTGGCTGCAGATACCTGGCCTTTGCAGAGAGAGACAAACCTATAGATGGCCCTGGCTAGGTCCAGCGTTCAGGAGAGGCAGGGATTTCAGCGTCACAAAGGCCTCCCTGAAGCTGATGCCTGACATTCCATACTAGAACTCCACATCTGCGCTAGAGACTTTGGTCCCCGGTAAATCAGAAGAGCAACATGTAGGCTATTATTAACACTGCACTCAGAGGTTGTTGGGGCGACAGGGATGTTCAGACTTTGTTTTCTTTTACTTTCTTTCTTTTCTCCTCCTCCCAATGTTCCATATGCTCCATGGGACGGAGACCTTGTGTGTCCTGCTTTCAGTTCCATTCTCAGTGTCTAGCACAGAGTAGGAGTTAAATAAATATTTGCTTAAGGAAAAATGGAAGGAATGTATCTAGCTCAGCCCTGTTAGCTTGCAGACAAGGAAACTGGGCAGGGAGCGGAAACTTGCCAGGGTCATGCAACCGGTAAGCAGAAGTGGGAGTGAAGCCAGGTGGCACTCCTCTCTTGGTGCATCCCTCACTCCAAGCCATGAAGAGGGCTCAACATGGCTACACCCGTTGAGGGCAAGGAAGACTTGCCACTTGAGTGGCAAAGCCTATAGACTGGGGAAGATTGTATAAAAGGGTCCTAAGGGTGCCCAAAGATGGTGCGAACCTAGATAGGGAGGTGGTGGCATTGAGGGCTGCTCAGCACAGCCCCAAGGCCACAGAGGTGCACCTTTCTTGAGCATGCTGTTTGCCTAAATTTGTTTTTAATCAAACCTTGGAGAAAGCAGAAGTTCCTGGAGTGGCAGAGGCTGGTGGCTTGTTGTCTGCACAAGACCGTGGACTTGACTATATGTGGACAGTCCTACAATCTTTACTGATGGCGTGCATGCTTTTGTGTATTTGGGGGTTTTTCTTTTAATAATCAGACAATAGTTTACATCTGTATGTTGGCAAGGAGCCATCAGGAAGAGCATCCAGACACAGAAGAGAAAAGCCACGCTGGCAAGTGGGAGAGGTAGGAAAGAAAATCCAGATACTTTGCCTTCTGTCCCTATGGATGGAAGGATTTAAAGTTCACTTCGGGGGAAGGGGCGACAAGGAGAGGAGAGGCCTTTCAGGAATCACTGTTAAAAGTCCATTTGCATTTAGTCCCACATTGTCTTAAAAAAACCTCTAAAGTGAAGGGATTCTGAGAGGTCAGGAGCAGTTGTAGGAGCGGCAGGGAGAGGCCTGGGGCTCAGGAATAGAGTGGAGAAGATGCAAAAAGGGCAGCCACTTGCAGGGGCATCCTGGCCCCACACCCCCACTATCTCATATCTCCCGCCCCCACTCTCCCCATCTGCATCCCCACAGCCTTGGATGAGGGAGCAGAGCCCTACCTGGCTTGCTGTCCGAGTCCCAGGAAAGATGGATTCTATTTCTGTTCCCAGCCAACAGGGTGGCAGGCTCTGACTTTGAGTTCTGAAAGAATGTGCCCAAGCTCACAAGTCTGGGGGCCCCCCTGGACTGTGGTGAGGCCAGGTTTATATGTGAGGACAACACCAGATATTTGATTACAGGCTTATGTTGGGTTGATCCACCCAGTCTGTATATTTGGGCACAGAACTAACAATTATTTGAAAATATCTGCTTCTTTGGGGCACCTGGGTGGATTGGTCATTAAGCATCTGACTTGGGCTCAGGTCATGATCTCATGGTTTGTGAGTTCAAGTCTCACATCAGGTGAGCTCGAGCCTCCCTTTGGGTGAGCACCTACCCCACTTTGGGTGAGCCCCACTTCTCTCTCTCTCTATCCCTTCCTCTGCCCCTACTGGGATTCTCTCTCTCTGCCCCTCGCTCACTTGGGCCCTCTCTCAAAAAAAAAAAAAAAAAAAAAGGAAAGAAAAAACCTGCTTCTTTGATCAAGCTATTGAATGGGAAAAAACACAGGGATTGATTTACCTGCAGGTTTATAGCCAAAGCGGATTTTGGAAACGGGTATCCAAACAACTTACAGAATTTTTGAACTTAGAGGTCCCGAAGGTCTCTCAGCTGAAGTCGGCTGAGACCAGTTAAGGATAACCAGGAAGCAGAAGTAGTTTAGATTATTACTGGTTTTTAATTTTGAGTTTAAACTTTTTTTTAATTTATTTATTTATTTATTTTTTTAATTTTATAATAGTTTATTTTCAAATTGGTTTACATATAACACCCAGTGTTCATCCCAACATGTGCCCTTTTTAATGCTCATCACCCCCTCTCCCCCCTCCCTCATCCCCCTCACCCTCAGTTTTTTCTTAGTCTTTGAGAGTCTCTTATGTTTTATCTCCCTCCCTCTCTGTGTCTTTTTTTCCTTTCCCCTCTTCCCCTCCCCCTGGTTTTTGCTTAGTCTCACAAAGTCCACCTATTCATGGAAACATATGGTATCTGTCTTTTTCTGACTGACTTATTTCACTTAACATAATACCCTCCAGTTCCATCCATGTTGCTACACATGGCCAGATTTCATTTTTTCTCATTGCCACGTAGTAGTCCATTATATATAAGTACCATAACTTCTTTATCCATTCGTCAGTTGACGGGCACTTGGTCTCTTTCCATGATCTGGCTATTGTCGAAAGTGCTGCTATGAACATTGGGGTACACGTGCTCCTATGCATCAGCATTCCTGTGTCTCTTGGGTAGATTCCTAGCAGTGCTATTGCTGGGTCATAGGGTAGCTCTATTTTCATTTTTTTGAGGAACCTCCACACCGTTTTCCAGAGTGGCTGCACCAGTTTGCATTCCCACCAACAGTGTAGGAGGGTGCCTACTTCTCTACATCCTCGCCAGCATCTATAGTTTGAGTTTAAACTTTAAAAAACATTTTTATTTACTTATTTTAAGAGAGAGACTGGGAGGGGCAGAGAGAGAGGGAGAGAGAGAGAATCCCAAGCAAGCTCTGCCCTTGCCAGCACAGAGCATGGCTCCATCTCACAAGCCGTGAGATCATGACCGGAGCCGAAATCAAGAGTCGGATGCTTAACAGACTGAGCCGCCCAGGTGCCCCTGATTTTGATTTAAAAAAAATGGAACAATCTTCTGATCGTCGAGGACATTACTTGAAGGAGTCTTAGAGGCATGTTTATTTCTAATCCAAGGTGTAAAGCAGAGACATCCAAGCCAACAGAACTCCCACACAAACTTTAAGGGCACTGGATTTTTTGTTTGTTTGTTTGTGTTTAAAATATTTTTAGCATAAGAACTTATTCTAAACATATAATAAATAAGGATGTACTTGATTGTACTAGTAATGGTGATGACGACATTGAGAAAGAAGAAAGGAAGCAGAAAAAAATGAAGGCAATACTGACAGCTACTCAGATGGCAACCTACATAAATTAGTCAGTTTCCTTATCAGAGATTTACATGTTAAAACTGCTTGATATAACCCAGCAGGAAATTGAACAAGTGATTCTATGTCCAGACTTGGAAACAAAAATAACCGCTCAGGGCCTACACACATTAGTTTGTTCAAACTTGCGCTGATAAAAGTCTTTTTGGCTGGAGCTGTAGTGTGCAGTTATGAGACTGGAGGGTTTGGTTGGCGGATGATTGACACTAAAACAATTGCAAGTGCTTACTACAGGAAAGCATGTTTGATGGAAGTTTCAGCCGATCCGTGGTAGCCACTGAGATGAGGCAGAATGTGAGATACCACGTGTGATTTAGCATCCTCCCTGGTAAAGAAGAAAGAAAACCTCCTCCCTCAGTTCTGCAAAGCAAGGTTGGCCTATGAATTAGGCTTGCGGTCATCTGACATTCACATACTCTTGCTCACACTCAAGCACAGATACTTCGCTTTCTCCTCTTACATTTGTCTGCCTTCCAACGCTTCTTAGTGTTTCCCCAAGAATGAGAACGTTTTGGAATTTCTGACTTGTAACGTTAGGGACAAGCAGACATCTGCCGGTTGAACCCTTTGGGCCAGGACCCCCCTGTTCCCCATGGCAGGCCCTAGACGCTTTTCCAAACAGTCTCTCTCTGCTCTCTGCAAGTTCCCTTGCATACCACATGCATGTTCTATTTATATGTTTCTTTGTCCTGAACAAGTTTTGGCCCCATTGTGTGGGAGCAACACCAGAAAAGAAAAACAAAATCCATCCACTGAGAGAAAATGGATATTGTGGGAGCTTGGAGAAATTTACATACTTTGCTCATTCCATTTTCTGGTGATGTCAGAGCCAAAGAATATGCCTTTAAAAAAATATCACACACCCACACCCACACACACACACACACACACACACACACATTAAAAAAATGCTGAAGCCCACCGGCTCTGTCCGTCAAGTGGACTGTCATGAAAAGGAGAAATGTAAATGCTCCCTTGCCTGTCTCCCCCTCTTCCATTTCCCTCATCAGCCCCCTAAAGAATCTAACAAATTAGTCCCGACTCCATTTGGATGGAATTAAGGGCCTGTCTGCAAAGGGATGAGGGGTATTAATGGAGATGGGCTGGGGTTGGGAATAGCAGTGGGAGGCGGGAATGCGGAGCCTGCGTCTGGGGCGACCGCTCTGGCGTTTCATGGAGGCAGAGAGAAGGGCCGACTGACACTTTACAGATTGGGTGTAATGTTCAGGGAATTTGGCATTTCTGCCACAGGGCTCCGGCTGCTCTGCTCACCGCTTTCTTTCTCCCTGCTGGTAAAAGTGCAGGAGAAAAGGGTTAAATAAATGTTTGTGATATGATAAGGTGCTTGTTTATTCAAGGAATGACAGATTATTGGCTCCAAAGGCAGCCCTGAAAAATAGTACAAAGGAACTGGCTCTCCGCTCTCGGATGATGTGATTTCCTCCTCAGATTCTGCTCTTTCCTAGGAACAGTTTGCTTTGGGAATGAAGAAGGATGATTTTCCTGTAGTTGGAGACGGAGGGTTGGAGCCCCGGAAGCAGGCCGGGTACTGGGACGGCTTGTCTTGGGGAGCGTTTGTCTCACCGAGATTGGCACCAGCGTCGCCGGGCCCTGCTCACCATCCCAAGGCTGTGTGGCAGAAGGCCCCCGCCATTTCTCGGGCTATGGGAGAAGCATCTGCCCGCTCTGGAGGGAAACTTCCTCCCCAGGAAATCCCGTGTGCAATGTCTTCCTCCAGACACAGACAGCCACGTCCATCCCAAGACCATCCTGACACTCCGTGAGCACACATGCACATGATCAAATGCACATTTGTGTAGTTATAAGCAAACATGGGCTCGACCCCAGGAGCTTTCTCTTGTTGGGCTCCGGTGATTTCATAGCTGGTCCTGGAGGAGAATTCAGCTCCAGGGCCCCTAATTTCTGTGCACTTATCCTTGGGGAGGAAGCACCACTGACCGCCAACCCTGAAAATCACAGAAAGGCCTGACCTGGGGAGCCTGGAGGCAGACACCCCCGAGTGTGCTCCAACGGCCGGGCCCACATCGTGCTGAGTTGCCCAGTTCATGTCCCGCTCCCAGATGTCGCTCCAAGCTGGCTCCTGCCTGCAGAGAAAAGGTTCCTAGGGCCCGTGTTTTCTATGGAACTCTCCCTGCCCACCCCCCCACCGGGCCCCGCCTCCCCCTTCCCCTGGCAGGCTACAGAGAGGTTGTTTGCATATCTGCCTAGTGGAAGGGTTCGAACAAGATGTTTGGCATAGTTCTCATTTGAAAAGAACTCAGTGCCAAAGTCAAACACCAAGGAAAAAAACTGTTGTGATTGAACTGCTGTTTTTCCAGGATCCTGGGAACTACTGTGTGATTTTCACAATAGCCTGCCGCCGTCTTATCAGCCAAGGTGCTTGTCTGAGAGACATAAGGCACCATCCTGGGGAACCCGGTGCCCTTCGGACACGATGACTAAGGCTGACTGCAGGGACATTATCAAATATCCACGTTTGGGCTATTTTTATGATTGCATTCAGTACTAATGGGGCTTGTTGAGTGTACACAGCCATGTGCTCATTCTTGAACTACACAAGATAAGATCCCTGTCCCAGGGAGCTTACTGCCTGACTTTTGCAAAAACCAGATGGCAGAAAATGGTTTCCCTCTGCCCATCAACAATGATTGAGGGAGTGGAGATGAGAAGGGGTACAGTCAATTCATAACTCTCCCAGGGTGGGACCTGTGCTTTGGCATTTATCCCATGTGACATTTTAATTGCGGACTATTTTTCCCCCATCGTCTGCTACTCCATAAACAGTATCTCCTGGGGGCTCTGAGAACTCAAGCTAATTTGAATATCAGTTTAATTAAAGCATTATTAGGTACATAAAGATGCCCCCCACCACACACAGACACATACATTATGCATGGACACACTCACAAATATATCATGGATTCCAAAACTAGGCATAAATTGTTTTTGGTCTGCCAGTGGGGACAGCAGGACGTGTAGATTTGACCTAATGTTGTGGATCACGTCTGAATTATATGCCATGATACTGGAGTAGGAAGGGCCAGCAGGACACCCCATCACATCACCTCCAGGACAGCTTCTGCCCGAGTCTGCCCCCAGCTGTGAAGTCAGCAGAGCAGTAGCAACAGGCCACCTTGACCCACACACCGGCATCATTGTGCCTAGAAAAGCTCCCTGCATGTGAGCAGGTCAGTTGACCCGTGTTTCAGGATAATCCCCTACCTATTAAGGCAGCATTTGCAATCATGTGAGTTTTCTTGAGGAACAAAAATCTACTTTTTATGTCGATAAGGGAACAATCTTACCAAGGGAGCATGCCCCAGGTGAATCCCAGGAATTAGGCAAGTGAGTGTTACTCCACTCACGCTTATCTTTAGCTGAAAGCCAACCCTGACTCTGGCATCTGAGTGGAAGGAGTTGATTTGGGAGGTGACCTTGGGGAAAGCCAGCAGTAGAGCAGGTAGGGAAGCCCAAACAGGGTGTGGGCAATTACTGCTGTGGGTAGCTGGGCCTCGGCCCTGCTGGGGACATCTGAGGGACAGTATAGGATGCATCCAGAGCTCTAGCTTTCTAGGGGCAAGGCAGTTGGAGTATCTGTCCATAGAGAGCCGATTCCTCTCAGCCATTGGCTGAGGGTTATTCTAAGGACTTTCAGCTCCCAGGCACTTCCAGCCCTGCTCAGCACACTTCTTTAGCCAGAAATTTGAGAGTTGCAGTTGCTTGTAGGCTTGCTAGTGTGCAAGAAAATGGTGAGAGCCAAGGATACATAAACAAAGATCAGAGTCTGTCATAGATGCCCTCCCTTGCCCCTTCCTTCCTTCCTTCCTTCCCTCCTCTCTCCTTCCATTCCTTCCTTCCTTTACTCCTTTATTCTTTCCATTCTCTTTTTTAAGTTTATTTATTTATTTTGAGAGAGAGAGCAAGCAAGGGAGGGTGAGAGAGAGAGAGAGAGAGAGAGAGAGAGAGAGAGAACTCCAAGCAGGCTCCATGCTGTCGGCGCAAAGCCCAATGCAGGGCTCGAACTCACAAACTGTGAGATCACGACCTGAGCTAAAACCAAGAGTCTTAACGGACTGAGCCACCAAGGTCACCAAGGTGTCTGCCTTCCATTCGTTTAATAAGAAACTCCTCTGAGGTACATTGTAAGTATGTATTAATTTGCTTGAGGAGGAAATCCATATTGAGAAGTCCAGGATACAAACAAATAAGAAGAGAGAAGAAAAACAAAGGGTCTAGTTCAGTCCTTCAAATCCCCAAGCCTCTCCTCCTATGCCCTGCCTCTCAGCCTGAGTTAGATGCCCATTCTGTGGTTCCAGTACCACACTGAGGGCACCCCCACATCCCCCCATTACCCCGACTTGTAATTGTGATTCATTTATCACCCTTCCAAACCAAGGCATTCTTTTGTTTGTTTGAATTTCTGCATTCCCTGCACTAACTTGCTTGGAAATGGATGAAGTCACTCTTATCTCTACCCAAAGTTTTAAAACTTAGCATTCAAGAAGAGAACTTCCAACCAAGTTCCCTTGGAGCTTTTGTGATTGAGTTCGAGAGTGCCTGTCCTAAAAAATCAAAATGGACTCCCCATGGAGTACAGGAAGTAAAGTGGAGAACTTAGATACTTGGGCTAAGAACTCTGTTTCTGGAGGTGTCTAGCAAAAAGTAGTAGCTCATTAAACATTCATGTCCAACCTTGCAAAAGAAAAGCAGGAAGAAACTTTATCATTTATCATTCTTCAGAGAAGAAGAAAAAGTACGTAATAGGGAAAAATCCAGTCACCACCTCCAACCAACCCTTTTCACCCCTGGTCTCCATGATATGAGCCAAGAGATGCATTTCTCCAGAAATAGGTCTCTTCTCTGTTGCAGATGATTTGAAGACACTGTGGTGATCTCCCCCAGGGGATTCTATCTTTCCGGAACCCAGAGCCCATCCCTTCCTCACATGGTGCCCATCTCTGGGTTTCCTGCTGGCTGACCAAAGATCTGAGTCATTCCAGACAAGGCTTCCCTGGGCCTGTACTCTCTGTACTCAGCAGATCCCCATTAGAGGCTCCGAGAATCATCTTTGCCATCTACAAAGGAGAGGAGTCACTCTACTCCAGGGGTATTCAACATATGCACTATTGACATTTTAGACAAGAACATTCTTTGTAGTGAGAGTTGTCCTATGCATTGTAGGATGTTTAGCAACATCCCTGGCCTCTACTCGCTAGATGACAGTATCATAACAATTGATATCGATATTGCCACATGTCCTGTGGGGATAAAATCATCCCTGGTCAAGATCCACTGGTCTAACACAATCCCGTAAGGAACTGGCAAATCATGAACTCTGGGCCAAATCTGGCCTGCAGCCTATTTTTGTAATGCTTATGATTAAAAATGGTCCTGACATTTGTAAAGATTTGCTAACAAAGAAAAATCAAACCAAGAAGAATAGATGATAGAAAATATACATGGCCTGATGTGGCAAATGCACTGGGGTGGAAGGACACAAAAGAAGCCCACCAACTCTGGGCAGAGGGTAAAGCAATCCTCTGGACACTAAGCATCTTCGGTCAAATGAAGGATTTGGACCAGCTTCAGGAGTTTTTGAGTTGACATACAGTATCTAAGGACATGGAAGGACAGCAGTGGGACCAGGAGGAGACCCTCTCATATGACCACCACATTCTCATCACAAAAGATTTTGGTCTTTAGTCAGAAATGTCTTTTCACAAGACACTGCACGGGCTGTCTTGGGAAGAACCCCGGGGGGAATGGTTTGATCCTCTCATATCCTACTGGGTGAGAAAGCTTATAGAGAATGTCAGCGCCATTCTACAATGCTCATGCCAGGATAAGCAGAGGTAAGTGACAAATGGCTCAGTTGGGGGAAGGTAGACAGGTCAGCAGAATTTAAATTCAACAGGATAGGGGTTACAAACATGTTATGGCTGGAAACCAACCTGAGGGGTCCAAGAAGGCTTTGCAGAGAAGGGGCATTGTCTAGGAAGTGGAATTAGGAAGGCATTAGTGAGGAGTGCTTTCAGAGGAAAAGGAAGAAAGGCAGGGGAGGTTGCTCCTCAAATAGAGCACAGCATAAATAAAGGCTTGAAGCCTAAGAGCAAGGTGTATTTGAAGAGCTATGGAGAGTCTGGCGTTGCCAAAGGGGAAAGTGAGAAGTGAGGAGTTGGAGAAGTAGACCTGGGTCAAAAAGGGCCTCATAACACTCGCTGAGGAGCCTGTCTTTTATTCTGTAGGCAATGGGAGGTCATGGAATGGATTTTTTTTTCACAAGTAACACGATAAGTTTTGGATAAATCATTCTCCCTTATTATGTTAGAACAGCCCCACAACTGTCTTCTGAGGAAAACCCTTTTCTCATTCTTTTAAACGATGAAGTTAACACATGTGGATTGCAGACACTCTGGAAAGTACACTAAAGCATAATCGATAATAAAAAAAATTACAAGTAAACTCCTCATGCAGAGGTAACCATTAAGAACTTTTTGGAACACATTTTTCCGATCTTTTTTCTATTTATATTTTTAAGTAACTGAGATTACACATATATGGTACTTTGTTGTCATTGTTTTTCTATTTGTTCCATATCTATTTCTGAAAATGGAGCCAATGAGAGGCTCCCTGACTTGTCTCCCTCCTACCTTTCTTACCCCACCATCTCCCCCCAGCCCATTCTATTCTCAACACAGAAGTCAAAGTACTTCTGTCAAAATGTACAGAAAACTATAAATAGCAATAAGAAAAAAGTTAAACATACACGCAGTATCCAGAGTCCCACTGTGAACATATTGATGTATTTTTTCTGTGTCTTTTTTCCGTGAATATTTTTAAATAGCTTATGCCACACGGAGCATAGTAATTGTTTTTTTCATTTTCTTTTAGCATAAGCCCAACTGTTAATAGGAAGTTGGTTATACAAATTAATATTTATTAAGAAAAACATCTGCCATTCATACAGTCCTCCAACTAATCTAGATCTCCCTTTCTTCCCTCAGCCCCAGATCAAGAGAAAATTGGTTTGGATTGCTTAAATCCACTGCAAATTTTTATTTTAAATTGTTTTCTGGTGTTATGCCCTCAGCTTGTAAAAGAGATAGCATTTTTAATATGAAATATGCTGTCACTGTGCTTGCTTTAAGGATATGATTGGGGTCTTGTCCACTACATCAGGCAAAGTCTCCTAGAAGAGGCCTCAAGAGGAACATTCTTTTCATAGCTATTGCTAAAAAATGTTTTGCTCCTCCACAGAGAGCATGAGTTTTAAGAAAACTCATTGACAGTGCAATCCAGGAAACTCAATGTATTCTTTTCTTTTTATTGGCCATTAGGAGACTAAAGCTGATGTCTAGCATAATAACTAATATATATTACATAGTATTCTGTAGGATGTAGACTAATATTGCCTTTTATGTATATATATATATACATAGTCTTTATTACAGGCAATATTGGTCCACACACAACATAGTACCAACAGTGTAAGTTTAATCTTTCAAAATCATCAGTTAGACAGCAAAAGACCAAAAACTAAAATTTGAGTCAACTGATTATCTTAAAAATATTCTCAATGCACATTATCCTCGGTTCCCTTATTAATCATAAAATATACAAATACAGAAAAATACCTCATTTAACATATATTAATGCTTCATATACCAGCCACCATGTAGAAATTTATAGCATAAATTTGTGTCCTAAACTTTTATCTCTCCTTGTCTTATTCTATCATTATTTTCTCTTTCCCTTGACTCTCTGTATAATTATAATTATATATAATATTCACACATGTACAGGCATATTCATTCACATATCCATATATAATGCATATGTATGCATATATTTCTACAATACACTATCTCTTATGTTATAGTAAATTTATAACATTTTTGTAATGAGAAAAGGTCTCAATAAGCAACTGTTGTACAGATAAGTAGGCAGGGCCATTCTAGAGACAAAGAGACCAGGTAGGGAAAGAAATAGAGTGAGAGATATTTGTAAGGCAGAAACATCTCAACCTGATGACTGGTTAGTTGGAATGGAAAGAGAAGTGACCTCGAGGTTTCTGGCTTAGACTGTAGAGTTACCAGTTGGTGCAGGGAGTGTTCTGTGAGGAAGCTCGAGGCGCTCATTCTTGAACACATTGATCTGAAGGAAATTGTCCGGGACAGCCAGATGGAGATGTTAAGCCTTCCTTACCAGTCCACAAATTTCCGTTGATGTTTATTTGCTCCCACTACTTTTCTCTGCCTAGAAAACAGCCATTTTTCCTTCTAATACAGACCAAATTTGCACCATTTTTGTGGGTCCAGTTGAGTTCCTAAACTTCCAAGAAGCATCTTTGTTCACTTCTTTCTTCTGACCTCCAACAGGATGGAGGATTCCGTTCAAAGTAAAGCTGTGAAGTTGCCCCATGTTGAGCTTGTTTTAGGTCACAGGTGAAATTCACCTACTTATTCAGGCTTCAACAAATTGCATACCAACTGGTAGCTTATCGATTCAAGCTGGCAGAAGAGAAATTCCATAGCAAACCTTGGTGGATGAAATCTGATCTTTCTGAGTCACCAAGATTCCCTTATACGATTTGAGTCATGACAGTTAATAATGCAGGCCCCATCCTTAAAGTGTGGCTTTCATCAGCTTGGCCATGTTAGGCTGGCTCCCGTTGCTCACACCCAGAAGAGGCAAAATCTCATCCGAAGCTCTGACGTGGCCAGCAAGTTTTTGCTCTTGCAGAGTGGACTTCAGTTTTACTAGCAGCCAAAGAGGAATCAGAGCCATGGCAGTAAGGACTCTTTCTACTCAGATACATAAAGCAGGAGAGGTGACTTAGTAGCACTGCACAAGGTACTGAGCTGGGAGTTGGGAAGAGTTCTCTTCAGGCTCTGAATCTACCCTTAACTAACTGCTTTGGCTTGGGCCAGCGGCAACCTGACCTAATTCATAAAAGAAGCTAGCAAGAAAGGTGATATTTCAGAACCCTTTCATCTCTTCTCCTTCTGTTTTGTTTTGCGAGATTAAAAGAAAAAAATGTCTGTGGTTAAGAGTTTTCCAGAATGGCAGTTACTCAGAGTGAGTTCTCTGAGTGCTCCAAGCACATCAATGGGAAGATCTAGATCTAGAAACTACCAGTTTAGAAGTTAGGCAATATTTGGGTGTTGTCTTCGAGAAACTTTTCCACTGCATGAGAATGATTTATCCAGAAAGGACAATGTGTTTGGGACGAGGTGGTGTCCTAAAGTCTCAACACCTCCAGCCTATTGTCCGGGAGCATGAAGGCATGGCTGAGAGTCTTCAACAGGGCAAGATGGAGAAAGCTCTAGGCCTGAAAGGAAAGACATCACTCCTGGCCCCACCACTTGCTATTGATGGGGTTTGGGACAAAGTCTGAGACCTCTCTGACCTCAGTCTCTTTGCTTAAAAAAATAAGGGTCTCTCTTCAATTTCCCGCCTACCTCTAGCATCCAATAACCTCTTGTAAACTGCATGTACGTGTGGGTATGTGTGTGGTTTGCAGGAAATGTTTGTTTAAAATTGCAAGTTCTTTTAGTTTTCATAATGACAGTGTCTGACGATTTCTTTATTTTATTTTATTTTATTTTATAATAGTTTATTTTCAAATTGGTTTACATATAACACCCAGTGTTCATCCCAACATGTGCCCTTTTTTATGCCCGTCACCCCCTCTCCCCCCTCCCTCACTCCCCTCACCCTCAGTTTGTTCTTAGTCTTTGAGACTTATGTTTTATCTCCCTCCCTCTCTGTGTCTTTTTTTCCTTTCCCCTCTTCCCCTCCCCCTGGTTTTTGCTTAGTCTCACAAAGTCCACCTATTCGTGGAAACATATGGTATCTGTCTTTTTCTGACTGACTTATTTCACTTAACATAATACCTTCCAGTTCCATCCATGTTGCTACACATGGCCAGATTTCATTTTTTCTCATTGTCACGTAGTAGTCCATTGTATATATGTACCACATCTTCTTTATCCACACGTCAGTTGATGGGCACTTGGTCTCTTTCCATGATTTGGCTTTTGTCTGACAATTTCTAACACTCTGGAAACAAATAGCTTCTTGGCTTTCTTTAGCACACCACAGAGTTGTGAAAAGCATACAGGCTTTGAAACTGAGAGACCTAGGCTCACTACCCACCACTGCCACCTCTTAACTGTGTGGCTCTGAGCAAGTTACATTATAATATCACTGATGTACATTTTTGTTGTGAGAAGCGTCTGGTACAAATGGTGGTATAGTCCATCTTTACTCATTGGTAATTCTTCTATTGTAATGTCTGCAGGATTTATAAAGACATTTGAGTCTACTAATCAAATGGCTAATGGATGAACAGTGCTGTCATATTTTGATTTATTCTACAAAAGAATGAGGTAACAGTATCTTAATGTAGGAGATTAAAAACAAAAGCACAAATTTGACAGGCTCCGTTTCTTCATTTATAAAATCAGGGGCCATACCAGATTATTGTTAAGACCTCTTTATGAGTTTATAATTTTGGTTTATAAGCTGGATCTGGATGTAATTTCAAAGCAATTCGAAGAGATAAATTTCAAAATGGGGTTTTAAGACTAGCAGCATCGTTGCAAGACATTAAAGTATGACTACTTTAGAAGAGAGTGTTCATTTGGATGCGTAATTCAAGTCAGGTTATTTTAAAACTATTTGTTGGATGCCTACTTTATTACATTCCAGTGACATGTGGGAAGAACAGGAAAAGATGGAGGAAAAGATGGAGAACGAATGAGGTAGAAGGTCAGGACAAGAGCAAGACCAGGCAAGGCTGGTGGTGTCTTCTGGCCGAATAAGGCCTCTTGCATACGGTAAGTCTTACTTTATGCCGTGTGTTCCTTAAAGTAGCTTAGAAGCACTTGTAACTTGACTCCTGTTCTATTGAAAACACTTCCGTGACAAAACTTGTTGTCAAAAGAGATGTTATTCCCTAATTCTAAATCTATATTGGATCTGCTTAAAGGAAAGTTCAATTCTAGTTCTTTTCCTGGAGAGGAAAAGTGATGTCAAGCTACCCTAATGAGAGCCTGGTGTGGGAACAGTTTGTCTGGCCTCCTGGTCTCTCTGGGGGAAAGTAGATGGAGAGGAGGAACAGACACATATTCTAGAACTGGACTTTGAATGGGCCTTTGGCCAAACTTGGCCCAATTTCTCAACTGAGAGAAAGCACTGACCAAAGCTGAATTCTGATTCAAAGCCAATTTGCTCCAGACACATTGTCCTCTGCCAGGCAAGCTCAGTGCCCTCTCCCCGAGGCACTTACGCAGCCAGGGGAAGGCAATGCGGGGACCAGAAGCTCTGCTGTTTCCCCCTTCCTTATTGCCTGGTGCCGGCTTTTGTGCAGCTCTTATGACTAGGGGAGGGAGAGGAGAGTGAAGGAAAAGAAGGGCAAGTGGAGAGGGAGGAGACAAGGCCACCCATGAAGATGCAGGGTGAGAGAAAGCCAGGAAAAGCCAGGAGGGAGTCACCGTAGAAAAAGAAAACAATTTGAGCAAACTTGGGGACTAAGTGAAAAGTGAGGAAGGGTTTCAGGGAAGCCTCATGAACATGATGGAAAACAAGGAGGAAGAGGAGGGTCCCAGGATGGAAAGACAGCCGGGAAGAGATACCAAGGAGTTGGATCAAGTCAGAGCTCCTCTAGGTGCTAACCGACACCCCAAGTTCAAACCTTCTTGATTTAGAAAAATGTCCTGTGATTAACTCTTCGATATGAAGCCCAGTGTGTAGGAATTTTCTTTAACTGTTGCTTCTTTACATACTTCTGGAATGACAAGGAATTTAAGCATGATAGCTCATTTTCCAGAAAGATTCATGGCAGGATTTCTAATTCTGCAGAGACTGCATTTGCAGAAGTTGTAACAGGAATGGCATGCTGAAATGTTGGTGGGGGCTGAAGTGGGGGAGGGGTTAATATTGAAAATGAGGCTGGCATTCATTTTGAAGTCACTGCTTTAGTTTCAATATAAATGCAAGGAATCAAAGAACTCCATTACTGGGCAATCAAGGTTCTAATGTCCAACATGCCCTGTGCTGGGGAGAACACAAACCCATGGAACTCATGGCTAATTCGAATGTCTATTCAGTAATCTATTTGTCCAAACAGTTACGTCAGAGAATAAGATTGTACGAAGCAAATCCTAATTCTTTCGTGGTGCCTGTCTTCTAGAGGTAGACTCTTCAGGTTGAAAAAACAAAGAGCAGAATCAAATGGTTGAAGTAATCTACACCTTATGTAAACAACCTCTGGGAGATAAAAAAAAAAAAAGGTAAGAGGCAACACCTGTAATTGCTAAGTCACAGGATCGGCCAATCCAGTTCCACCTTGGACATAAACAGCCCCTATCAGCCCTAGAGATAACACTCCCAGAGCAGCCGATTCTTCTTCCCTGAGGGGTGTGCACACTTGGACCTATGAACCTAATCATTTAGTAATTATTCATTTAATATCTGTGATCCTTTCCAGACTTAAGTCTATTGAGGGGTTTCACAGCTCCACAAACTGGAGATGCCCAACAAATCTTGGTTATCCGACTACAAATACCACCAGTGAACCATGCAGAAAATACATCCCCTTACTCTGTTGTGGCTAATTTATTTTTTTTTTTAATTTTGTTCAGTGTTTATTTTTGTTTTTGAGAGAGAGAGACAGAGAGACAGAGTGTTGGTGGGGGAGAGGCAGAGAGAGAGAGGGAGACACAGAATCGGAAGCAGGCTCCAAGCTCTGAGCTGTCAGCACAGAGCCCAACACAGGGCTCGAACTCACGAACTGTGAGATCATGACCTGAGCCAAAGTCGGATGCTCAAACAACTGAACCACCCAAGCGCCCTTGGGCTAATTTAAAAGAAGCGGCATAGGAAGTGGAAAAGTCCTTAATATCAAGGCAGTAGCTTTGCTCGCGCTCCAGCTGTTATTAACTTGCTATACAACTTTGGTCAACTCACTTCCCCATCTTTATCCCTGATTTCTTTGCTGCGAAATGCCAAGATTAGATTCAATGTCCTCTGAGGCCATTCCAGCTCTAACAGTCTGTGATTCAGCTTCCTTATAGAGTGGACAGGGGAGGTTTATTTGTGACCACAACAAAACATGAGGAACTCATAAAAGTCCCAAATACCACCTAGAGGAAAAGTAGGAACAAGATTTTGTATGAAATATGCTTGGGTTGCATGATGCAAATGTTTCTTTTGTGAGAGAAGGAAGGCCATAGGATATGATTACTTAATCTGCCACTGAGCTTCCTGGGCAGCTCTGGCCAAGCTAAAGATACCTATCACTCTTGTTCAAGGTCCATTTCCTACTGAGTTGTCACATTGTTGAATTATTGTCGAGTTGAAGTCCAAAAGGGGAAATATTTTGCAATCTAGGGTTGGACCCTGGAGCTATACAATCATGATTACTGATACAGAGTTTCCCAGAAATACTCTGTACACCAGGTCCACACTGAGGAGCCTTCAGATTTCGGTGTGCCATTTTGTGAGCTTACTCCAGTAGCGGTGCTGCTGTTCCATGAACAGTTTCCAAATGAGATAGTGAAAAGATTTCATTTTGCCTCTTGTTGGACCATTTCTTTTCTTTAATTATATATGAAATAAGCTTTTAAACATGAGTCTTTTTAATAGCTCGTTTTAAAAAGCACTTTAGGGGGCGCCTGGGTGGCTCAGTCGGTTGAGCGGCCAACTGTGGCTCAGGTCATGATCTCGTGGTCTGTGAGTTCAAGCCCCGCGTCGGGCTCTGTACTGACAGCTCAGAGCCTGGAGCCTGCTTCGGATTCTGTGTCTCCCTCTCTCTCTGCCCTTCTCCTGCTCACGCTCTGTCTCTATGTCTCAAAAATAAATAAACGTTAAAAAAAAATAAAAAGCACTTTAGGAATAAGGTCATATTTGTCTTCACAAAAAGAGTACACTGTGTGTTGAGCCAGGGGATAATAAGCTTCCTGAATCTTAACACAGATGCCGTTTTGATGGTTGTTGACTCTTAAAACTCCCACCATCCCAAGAGAGTTCTTTTTCATGGTGGTGTTTGTACACTTGCAATTATGGACCTAATCATTTATGATAATGGTGATAAAAGGAATGATAACATGATGTGTTCAAAGATGCCTGGACAGGTATTCAGAAGTCCCAGCTTTTCCACCAGTTAGTGTATGACCCTGAGCAAGTCCTTGTCTCTCTAAGCCTCAGTTTGTTTCCCTGTGAACAATTCAGGCTGGTGCCCAGAAGCTCTGGGTTCTATGGAAAGCCTTTGAAGTCAAGGTGAGAGGCAGGGAGAAGAAACAAGAAGCAGATGAGCTCTGGGTTTCTGTAGCAGAAGATCATTCTTGTCTTTTATGTGTTCAGAGTCTGCATAAAATTTCATTGAAGAAAGGATTCTGCTTCTAAGAGAGTTTGCAAGGCACAAAATTTGCTAATCTCTAAAAAAATAGCTTCTGAGTTCATGTTCACATAAATTTATGAACTCAGGTATATAAACACACACACTTGCACACCCTATCTCCACAGTGCAAAAAAGCAAAACTGGTTAGTGTTCTATGGATCATGATTGAAAAGAATCCTGGTTTCATTTTTTTTTTTCATGCTACCGTTCCCCCAGGCCAACCCCAGGTGCTGCTGGGAATTGGGGAAACACTGCATTTGACTGAGTCTTCAGTTGAAAACTTAGAATTGGAAGTTTAACTTTTATAAGGGAAGCTTAGAGCTCATCTATCTACCCCTTCAGTTTGTACAAGAGGAATCTAAGGCCTAAAAGGTGAGTGACTCGCCCAAGATCATGTAACCAGTTGATGGCAAAGTCATCGTCAGAAGTCAGGTCTCTAAATCCCAGCCCTTGGCCCTTCCCAATGTACTATGCTCTTGGAAAATTAAGGAACCACAAATGGGATCTTCTGCTGATGATCCGAAATAAAAATGTTCCTCATCTGCCTCTATGGTATGGGTGGATCTTTAGATCTATTAAGACCCTAAAAAAGCCAAAAACACAAAAAACTAGTGCATGCGTGCGCGCGCGCACACACACACACACACACACAGGCACTTTGCCAAGGGGCTAAGGGGTAATGAAAAATCCTTGGCAAGTGGATACTTCAAAGCTTCAGAGGGTTTATCTAAAGAAGACTTTGAATAAAGTACAATGTTTTATGGGTTCTCCTAATCCCCAGTAAATGTGCCTTGCTGAATAAGCAGAAACATTTTTAATGACTACTAGAGAGTTACAGACCCAGATCTTTGACTGTGTGTTAGAGCTCCGTTTCCTGGGATCTTTAGTCTCCTACATCACAAACCTAGAACATCCTTTAATCTCATTTTAGCCTCATGGTATCCCTGGGAGGTGCGTCATATGTGAGTCCAGAACCTGTTCTCCAGCTGGGAAGTGAGTGTTGGGTGAGCATCTGAGACAGGCATACTTTGTTGAGTTCAAGGCAGGAGGGGGATCCCACATCTGGGGAAGCCTAGGGGAGTCAGGTCATGATGTGGTACAGAAGTCTAGAGGAAACAGAGGCCCAAGGCCCTGTGGTTCAAGATTCTGGGAAGGAGACTGAGGGTTGGGAGGGTTCTGGATGCAGACGGGCGATGAGGGCAGCAAAGCCAGCAAGCTCTTCCATCCTTGCTCTGTTGCTATCCCTGCCTGTCCTACTTCTGGGGCCTCAGGCCATTCCATTTGGGACAGCAACTTCAATGGGGTTGGAATTGTAAGAATTTATCCAGTATTTTGGAGCTTACACTCTATGTGTATAAT
Organism: Paguma larvata; assembly: GCA_030068075.1. NCBI lineage: Eukaryota > Metazoa > Chordata > Mammalia > Carnivora > Viverridae > Paguma > Paguma larvata. The sequence continues at coordinate 47,410,363 of CM057835.1, read as the reverse complement.
AAGCAAATGGGGCATTTGCAGGGTAGGTAAGACTTTAGGCTCTAGGCTACAAAGACAAGCACTGTGGCTTTCTGAAGTCCCTTTCAAGGCTCACACTGGATCTCTTAAGCTTACTCTTCCTTTTGAAGCAGCTCTACTTTTGAAAACTTCATGTCATGTTCTCAGTTTCATTCCCCTTTTGACAATTAAAACTCCTTTTTAGGAGATGGGGGGTTTAATTGTCACTTGACCACTATATAGATTGATGTGACACACCAAAGCAAGCCCAGCATAGTTTAACAAAACTACCAAAGAGCAGAGGATAATAAAAGGTACCAAACACAGAGAGTGAAGTGAAATAAAGCAGAATTCCTGTTGTCTCTACCTTCTGCAGCAAAGGAAACAAAACAGGAATTGAGAAGAGTCAAGGTTAGGATGGACCTGGCCTCTTCCAAGGCTAAATCTGTAGAAAAAAAAAAAAATGCTAGATGAAATAAAAATTCAGGAAGAAGATAGACACACTTTAAAAAATATAGTAAGTTCCAAAAATGATTCATGCAGGATATCTGACCATTTTTAGTGGAAATTTGAAAGAAAAATCAGAGAAATGATAACATCCTTCTACCTGAAGTGAAAATAACTCATGTCCTTTTCTTCCAACCTTAGATCTGGTAAGTTTTTACCCTGCAAAATGGGGTGGAAGAAAAATAGCTGTGACTCATATCCCACGATAAAAGCTTAAAAGATTTTCGAGATGAGAGAAAGCTATTCAAAGGCCGATAGCTCAGAAATAAAAGGCAAACAAAAACTTTGAGAGCAAAAAAAGAGACAGAGACTGCCTGGGGAAAGAAAGACAAGATGGTATTGAGAGAAAGTGAAGGGGGTCCACATAGAACACTTTTTATCAGCCAAGGAACATTCACATGTGGGTACCATAAAGTCAGTAAGTCTCCACACTTGCATATAAAGCAAGAAGAATGATGAGATAGACAGAGCCTGCATCCAGCTTTCCATACCTCACCACAACCCTCACCAAAGCCTAACATTGAGAACATCCTTGAAGTTCTGGGTATGTGCTCCCTTGGGTCAACCACCCACATTACAATAACTAAGATTTTCAGTGTGATTCTTATGGAGGCCTAGGGAAGGCATATCTTTTGTTAGGAGAGGAATCCAGAGAGGTTTGGCAGATGTGCTATAATTAGGTTCATTTACTGAGCATATGATCTAAGGTCACCTACTGCAGAGTCATAGGCTCTGTGGGTTTGGAAGGTGGAAATACTGATATCATGTCAATTGCATTAGGTATCTATTGTTGTGTAACAAAGTAAAAATTGTGACCCAACTCTATGCTGTCTACAAGCAACTCACTTCAAATATAATGATATAGTAAAGGCATGGAATAAGGTAGGTCATACAAATGCTAACCAAAGAAAAACAGGAGTGGCTATATTATTACCAGATAAAGTAGACTTCAGAGCAAAGAAAACTACAAGAGATAGAGGGGGGCATTATGTAATGATGAAAGGGTCAATCCACCAAGAAGACATAATAATCCTGAATGTGTCTGCACCAAACAACAGAGCTGCAAAATATGTGAGCAAAAATCAATAAAACAGAAAGGAGAAATAGACAAAGCCACAATGATAGCTGGAGACTTCAACACCTATTTCTCTCTCAACAAATAATAGAACAACTAGTCAGAAATTAGCAAAGATCTATAAGACCTCAATAAGACATTAACCAACAGGATCTGACTGACATTTATAGAATACCACCCAATAGCAGTATACACATTCTTTTCAAGTCCTCAGGTAATAGATATGTCTTTGACTATTTTCAAAGCACAAGCATATTTCACAAACAGTTTATGTATCTTTATGTTTGACATATGATATACTCTTCCATTTGTATATGAATGAATAAATAGAGACAGGAAGTTGCATATGCATAAATTAATTTATTCAATTTGCATCCTTTCTTGTGTATCAGAGACTGTGTTAGATGCTTGGTTACATGAAGAACTCAGACAATCCCTGACCAGAACTACTTGGGGAGTCAAGAGTTCTTGGTGGGATAAAAGTAGAGTAAATATTTTGGAGTCAAGTGAGGAAGCAAAGGGATAGATTCCACCTGATGTGGGTTCCAGGGAGAGGAGTCAGTAAAGGCCTCAGAGAGGAAGTTTCATTTGTGTCAATTCTTGAAAGATGACTAAGTGAGATCTAACAGTCCTGAGATAGCTAAAGTGACCACACCCCTCACATGCACTTTTGTGCATACAGAGGCTGTATATGTATATTTTAATATCCCAAGTAGCCATGCCAGCCTTCTAGCTAGAGAGGCCAAGGAAGAAAATCCACTGCACCTTCAGATCGTGCCTATATATCTCAGGAGGTCCAGATAGATAGGAAGAAACTTCTCCAACAACCTTCCTCATATCATTCCTCCATTCTCTTTTCCAGCTGGTGAGCCCCAACAGCCACAGACCTTCCAAAGCCAGTGAAACCAGGATAGAATTTCTGATAGACATTTAAGTTCTTTACTAACCTTTTCCTGTAGGTTCTAGCTCTTATCCTCTGACTTGTTGCCCACAAGCTTCTGTCAAGCTTCTCAGTCAGATTAGCCGGACACCGTTATATATTATGTGTCTTTGTTTTGCTTGTAGAAAATAGGAATCTGTTACATAACTCCTCCATCTTCACGGAAACACAGAAGAGCCAAAAAGGGGCTGATCTGTGTTTGCTGTGATGCTTTAAGCATCTTTGGAAAAATATTCCATAAATAAACTGACTTCAGGGCATTGGGGAACTTGATGGGAGGAAATTATCTATACAAAGAGTGAATTTTGTAAAGATGGCAACTGTGAAGGGGAAAAGATGATATCCATGGATACTCATTCATACTCCCAGGGTAATCTAGAGATCTGTTTATCCATTGAGTCAAACAAATAAACATACATATATTTCAGCGCTCCTTTTCCCTGCCTGTGGCTGAGGAGGAAGAAGGCCTTCATTTCTGCAGACTCCCAGTGACTCCTGAGAAGCACACTCACAACACGTTTACATATCACAGCCTTCCTGCTACTTCACCAAACGCCTCCTGGCCTTTGCTCAGTGAGCCAGTCAGGCTCCCAGAAAATCCTCGTTCTTTCCAAACTGTGCCTCCCAGGACAGATGTTCTCTATCAAGAACACCAAGTCCTGCCCTGAGGTCGTAGCCAGCAAAAACTCACGAGTGGCCCTTGCCTTTGGGAGATGATGTCATGCATTGTGGAGATGTGTGCTACAATCTTCCCCCCAAGGCAGAAGACGGCATGGACAGTATGGGGGATGGGGTGGGGGACTGGGTGGGCCATCCCCCTCTCCTATTATGAGTGGCTGCAGTGCATAAGCTAGCCTGGGAGAACATTCCTTGTCTCAGTCATCTCCAGGAGAGGATTCTACAGCTCCTTGGACAGTTCCCAATGTCCGCTGCCTGTAAGACATTCTTAAGGTAATGTTGCAGCATAAGCAAGTGTCCTCTCCCATATTCGGCAGCCTCCCAGCATGGCCCCACCATCTGTGTAGAGAGCAAGGTCTCATGTGGTCATGGCATCCTCTGGTGAGAACCCAGCAGTCTGGGGGAAAGCAGTCTGAGCAGCAGAAAGGACAACCCCAAAACTGAGCACTCTAAGTGACAGGGTAGGCTTTGAGGGCCTCACTTACTGTATGTACATTAACATATTTATATGCCCTAACAATACTTTGATGGATACTAACACGCTCTCCGATTTCTGAGCCCACAGCCAACGGTAGTCAATTCTCAGGAGATCCCAGAGCTGGCAGGGACAGGACTAGTGACATTGTCTAGCACACAGTGGATACTCAATACATATTTGTTGAACAAAAGAATGAGCAAATACATCAAAAAAGGCACAGCTAACAGGATGAGAGGGCCCGCCAAAACCACTCAATCTGCTAAAATTGATGCTTTCATACCTGAGGTCTATTAGGACAAGGAAAAGAACTCCAAATTGCAAACTGCCTGCTTAGTGCTAGGAACTTAATTTATTATCTCAACTACTTACACAGTCATCCTGTGTAGTATTAAGAACACATTTTACAGACAAGGTAACGGAAGCATGGAGAAGCGGATGTGGTTTGCCCCAGGTCCTTCATCCAGGAAGAAGCAAGGCCTTGGTCCCCAGCTCAGATCTGCCTCAAAGGCCTGTGCCCATGACCATATTTTACTACCTCATTTTAGCCATCACTTCAAGCTGAGCTCTTCCTCTTCTTCCTGGACCAATTCAACCCTTCACCTATCCCTCTGTGTTGTTTTAACAGATACCCAACTCGTGTCTCTGTTTCTAGTCTCTGCCCACCATCATCCCATGCATCATTTTTCAGGCTCTACCTGAGTAATCTTTATCAAAGCCAATGCAGATCATGTCATTCACTGTTAGAAACCTCAGATGCCCCTTGTTGGCCTGGCACCTATGGCTTTTCCTATGCTGGCTCCAGTGTGTCCTTCCAGTGTCATCTCTGCCACTTTCCACTTCACCGCCCACCACCTGACCATTCTTATGCTTTGTTTATGGGACTGCTTCACTTGGGAATCTCCCCCTCCCTCTCTCAACACAAAAAACAGCACCCTACCATACTACCATCTGCCACCAACATCATCTTTCTCCCTCTACCATCAAAATCCTCATCTTATCCATGACTCCTTCTTGGACTTGCATGGAACGGCCCCTGCCCTGAATTCCCACAACACAGCATATTTACTGAACATATTAAACTTAGTTATTTAAGTATATTTTTTTCCTTCTAAGCATAAATTTTCTATCAGTTAGGGATTTTGCTTAACATAGTCCCAATTCCTGGCATAGAGCCAGATACATAATTAATGATTAACAACAACAACGAAGAATAAAGTTACAATCTGAGAACTTTGAAAAAATAATAATAATGACCAACAAATGAAAGAAAATAGTCAATGCTCATAGCATTGGAGTTAAATGCTGAAAAATTCCTAGGAGTAATCAGGTTAAATGCTGATAAGAATGCAGAGTATGCAATTTATTTTAGAATGATTGATGTTCACAAACACTTACATTTGTAAAAACTGTTGTGCTTAAAAAGGTAAAGTTCAATTTTATGGAAATATACTTCTATGGCGCACTTCATTCCCCCTCACTTCCAGATGAATAAAGACATTATTTTAAATAATAACATGCAGTTTAAATAAACTCCAGGCACGGGTCCATTAGTTCACAGGTGATCTCTAAATGACCAGAAAGATAGAGTTGATATATATAAACTCTTTTTGGTGGTCATCTCAGCGAGCGATCTGGATTTATTGGGATAGCCCTACAATGGAGGCAGGTAGGCTAAGGGACATGTGTGATGTGGGCTGAGTGGTTCTTTGATGTACCACCTGCACAGCATGGCTTATGGCTCAGTTTCCTCATCTATAGAAAAGACACAACATTGCTTATCAAACAGGATGGCTTTAAAGCAACATAATTAAACCCTTTGGATTAGGATCTCATTAAATTTGAATATGGATGGGATCTAGGGTGAAGTTTACTTTTGTACTATTCATAAAAGAAAAGGTTTAGAAAATCAAGAACCATATAAACCACACTGCTGGTTGGAGGGATCTGAAAATATCTAAGCAAATAAACTGTGTTTAAGCCACTTCAAACATTAGGAAAGCATTTATTTGCATATAGATGAATGATACGGCTGCCTCTGCCTGGAAACATTTTTCACTTTCCCCTTTTGCCTAACCAACTTTTACTTACCCTTCAAGTCATGCTTTAACTGTCACTCCCCATGGAAGCCTCCACTGACCCCTAGACTAAGTGACTCACTCCTATTATAATCTTACCCTACATCTAAGAGTAGGGTATGATTTTAATTGCTTGTTTATTAACTGTCTTCCATGCCAGGCAGCCAAGTCCACAGGAACAGTAGTGGCGATATCCTTAGCACTTTGCACAATCCCTAGCACACTCCCCGAAAATGAGTCAATGATGCTCATTACACATCAGAGGTTTCACCAAGACACTTAGCTGAACAAGTCACTAAAACAGTCACACCTCTAACAATCCTCTCTTCCTCTCTCTCTCTCTTTCATCAACTATTTATTAAATGCCTACTTTGCATCAGATTCCATGTTACATGATGACGTAGACCCAACTTTTTGTGCAAAGCAACTCATTGCATCCCGTTCGTGTGTACTCAGAAGCCCCATAATGCTTTGCAGCACTTATCAGTGGAGGTATTGTTCTCCACAACTAGGTTGTAAGCTCCTAGAACTCAGAGTTGGAGTCTTGTCCATCTTACATCACCAGCACCTGGCACAGTGAGTGACTTAGAGTAAGTGCTTCATAATTATATATGGAGTAGTGAGAACATTTCCATTCCCTCAAAAAGAAACCTGTATCATTTGCAATCATTTGTCACTTCTTACTATCCCCATCCCCTGGAAACTACTAATACACATTATGTCTTTCATATAAATGGAATCACAATGTATTGCCTTCTGTCACATGCTTCTTTCACATAGTATGATGTTTTTCAGCCATGTTATAGCATGCATCAATATTTCATCCCTTGTTATTGCCAAATAATATTCCATTGTATGGATACACTGCAATTTTGTTTATCTATTTGTCAATTGATGAACATTTCAGATGTTACAACTTTTTGGCTATCATAATCAATTCTGCCCTGAATATTCATGTGCAGCTTTTTCCGTAAGGATGTTTTAAATTCTTTAGATATAAATCTAGGAGTGGAATTGCTGGGTTATATGGTAACTATATGTTTAACATTTCGAGAGAAAAAAATTTCCCAAAGTGGCTTCACCATTTAGTGTTGCCATTAGCAAAGACCCCAATTTTTCCATATCCTCATGAACATTTGTTATCATTTTTGTAATTTATTTTAGGCATCCTAGTGGGTGTGAAGTGGTATCCAATTGTAGTTTGGGTTTGCACTTAGCTAATGCTAATGATGTTGAGCAACATCGTGTGCTTATAGCCATTTGTATATATCCTTGGGAGAAATGTCTGTTCAAATCCTTTGCCTATCCTTAAATTTGGGTTGTCTTTCTGGAGGTATTGTTGTTTATTTCTTCTGGGTAAATTTTCTTATCAGATATATGATATGCAGTATTTCCTCTCACTCTATGGATAGTTTTTCACTTTCTTTATGCTATCCTTTGAAGCACAATTTTTTTTAATTCTGATGAAGTCCAATTTATCTTTTTTTTTCTTTTCCTATGTATTCTTCTAAGAGTTTCATAGTTTCAGCTCCCACATTTAAGTCTATATTCCATTTAGAATTAATTTTTGTACCTGATGCGAGGCAGAAATTTAACTTCATTCTTTTGCATGTAGATATCTATTTATGAGTACCATTTGTTGAAAAGACTATTCTTTCTCTATGGAATGTTTTTACCATGTTTTTAAGAGAAATTAGAGATTCTTTGATAATGGTAAAAACAGAACCAAGGAAATAGAATTATGTACTGCTAATGTAGTGCTGCTATATTTAGAAAATAAAAATTCAGACATTCAGTTAAATTTGAATTTTAGATAAATAATGAATAACTTTTTAGGATCAGTATGTCCCAAATATTCCATGGAACATACTTATATTAAAAATTGTTTGTTGGGCCACCTGGGTGGCTCAGTCAGTTGAGTATCCAACTCTTGATTTCAGCTCAGGTTGTTACCATGGTTGTGGTATGGAGCCCCATGTCAGTACAGAGCCTACTGAAGATTGTCTCTCTCTAACAACAGCAACAAAATTATTTGTTTTTTATTTTAAATTCAAATTTATTTGGATGTCTTATAGTTTTTCTGCCAACCCTATGTAATGTGTCTCCCTTTTATGAATCAGGCTGCTGAGGCCTGAAGGAACCAGTTACACATTGTTCAGAGATCACTGGAAATGTCACCCTCACTGGAATGTCTTCCCAGCATTGTGTCATATAGCCAATACTATGTGACCTTGAATGTGTTTGTCTCTCAATAACTGAGTTTCTCCTGTTGCAAAATTGAATTCTTACTAGAGATAAGAAGAGCCAGTAATTGTATGTAAGGTCTCTTTATGTATCGTTATATGCTTGCTAATTTAAAAAAAAAACAAAAAACCTATCCTGTGATTCTTGACGTTTCTTTACACTTCTCTGACAGTTTTAGAGTCAGCCCTCCCCTTTCATTTGTCTTTTTAAGTTTAATATTTATTTTGAGAGGGAGAGAGTGTGAGCGCATGCATGTGGGAGGGGCAGAGAGAGGGGGAGAGAGAGAATCCCAAGTAGGCTTCACAATGTCAGTGCAGAGCCTGATGTGGAGCTTAATCTCCTCAACCATGAGATCATGATCTGAACCAAGATCAAGAGTGGAGTGCTCAACCAACTCAGGCGTCGCACCATTTTGTCTTTTTTAAGGGTAGGAAATTGAAAAGGCCTGGAGGACGGAGATGTAGTCTTGATACATTCTATAACTGCCATATATTCTCTCTAGGAGGAAAATCTCTACTTGACCTTCAAAAGTGGCAAGTAATTTTTCAACAAGTCCAACATTCTCCTTTCTCCTAAGACAGGACAGAATGTCTATTAGCCTCCAAGTAAACCTGCCCCCATGCCCCTCAGGTCAGGTGTGGCTAGTTATCTAAACATAGCCTGTGCAGGAGGTAGCATAGGCTGCCATGTAGACGCGGCAGCCACATTGAGGCAAGCTGTGAGAATGGCTCTTGGTATACCAGATTCTATGTCAGAATTACGCTGCAGACCTTGACCTTCACAGGTTGAAACCAGAAAGCATCCTCTGCCTACTTTGTAAAATCCATGATTTAATAGATAGCACCACGGTACATCCATAAATGGTCTACTATTTTCTCCATTAAGCACACATGTTCCAAGATTTATAAATTGCTGCATGACTCTATAACAGATCTGTTTGATCCTTTTGGAGGACAAAACTTAAGTGCTGTAGAAATGAGACATTTATGATTTTCTGATAGAATCTTTAAATAACAACAGATCTAAATATTCTTTTAATCTTTTTTTGACCATTTCTCAAGATTTCAGAGCAGATCCTTTTATACAGAAAAGTTCGGAATATGCATTATATTTTAGCACTTGCTAAAATTCCTTCTTCACAGCTGTTCTCACTGGAAAAATTCTAAGAAAAAGTAATGATTCTTTCTAGGTTTTTACCTGATTGATTCATGCAGCATGTAAGTATAATTGTGAGATATTTTAGGATCTCAGGTTCCCCTGGAAAAATCCTGATAATGAGTATAATAAAACCTTAGTAAATTTTAATGAAAGGGGCCAAAGTAAAAAATAATTCCAAGAATTTAAAATTCACAAGGTTGTGATTATTTGAAATTTTACACATGAACATCTATCTAGTTACCTCAAATTAAACATATTATTTCTTTTGATTACCTCAAAAGTGTCAAAAGAATGGTCTTTTAGAGTGAAATTTTTTTCAAAAGAAAAAGTTCTTATTTTCTTCTAATTATAAACTATAATTTAAAATACAAACTACAATTTAAAATAATTTAAATACAGTGTGTATTTTAACCAAGGTGTTCTGCTTTAAATACAACTACCCACAACATTTAGATAAAACATCATTTGTAACTAATATTGGTTTAATAAGAGTATATGGCTTACATTAACATTAGCAAGGTTAACAACTTTGGCATTGATAGCTTTGGTGTGGTTGATATTAGCGTCAATAATAAATAAAGACAATGTTGATTTTCAAAGAAGCCTAAGACCTTGGAAAGCAATAAAAACCTCAGCATGCAAGGAGGGCTCCTTTCTGAAAGACACATTTACAAGAGGCATGGCAGTTGGCTGATAATCTGAACCATTGCCAGGACGATCACATACTCAGGGGTGTGTGGGTAAGGATCCATTTCTTCCAGCAGCCAGGGCTCAGACACCCCAGACTATGGTTATCTCTGTCCTTGATGTTACAGCCTCTAGGGTCAGGAGTCCAGCTTGGAAACAGCTCCTCAATTACCCATTTATAGGAGGCTTTCAGTGTAGCACCCTTGACATGTCCAGATTTCATGTTATCTTCCCTTTGATCTATAACAGTGTTTGAGCTTTGTCAAAACACAGGAGTCAGTGGGGAATCTTTTCAGGTTACCATAAAAGCCAAGCTAATTAAGTCATTCAACCCTTCATAAAAATCATGCATGATGGTAATTTGGCCTTCATTTAGTTGAATAGAATCAAGAGGAATTCTGGCACAACTAGGAAACTACATCCAACATCTAAGTTAAGTACTTACCATCTCTTTCTCTCTCTTCTGCTTTTAAAATATGCCTTAGAGGTTGGGAAGCTTTCAGATCAAAGTATACTAAAGGACCATTAAGTATCTCTCACTGTAGATTCTGCTCCACATGAGCTTAAACATACCAGAGAATTTAGTGGAGCAGTGGGCTCCTCTTGAAGGCTTTGTCTAGAGAATTCAAATTCATCCTTCAGGATTCCGGTCCTAGTTTTTCCTCACCTCTTAGCCATTCTGGGATCCACTTTCTTTACCTGTAAAATTAAGAAATTAGATGAAATATTAGAACTCTAGATAATTTCCCACCTCCAAATTTTATGATTGCCAAATAATTTCTGGTAAAATCGCTTCCCACTTTTACTGAAGCTCTCCTCCTGTCATTTATGCCCAAGTAGAGGATGGATGTATTTGAATGTTGGAGAGTGGAAGGTGAGGGAGGGGCCAGGAAGGTGAGAAAAAAAGCTCAAGGTCAATCAAAGCCTAGGCCGTGGTTTCCTGTCTGTCCTGCGAAAGGGGATTTCCCAAGCTTCAGAGCCAGAGCCTTCCTTATCACTTGTTACTCTATTATGGATAACAATCAGCATAATTAACAATGGGTGTGCACCACACAATCGAAAAGACCCTATGCTATTTGGCAACAAAAAGTTTCATAAAGGAACTGTTGGCTCCCTTTTGTCTGAGCTTAGGTACAGATGAAAAACAGAAATGTCAATTAAAATTATCCTACAAACTCTCCATTACTTAAAAACAAGCAAAAAAGGAGGTGAAAATAATTCCAGACTACATAATGCATTTGAAGACATTAACAGTTATTAGTGTTTGCGGGATGTTTACCGACCTCTGAAAAGAAACTGGTTGTTTAGAGAACTTCCTCATTCCAGAAAGTTCTCTACCTAAGCAGTTTGTCCCCTATGTGCAAAGGATGTGTTTTTTGAGCACGCAAAAGAAAAGGCCATCCAGTGTCTCCCATGAGTTACTGTGTGGGAGGGAAACTCAGTCTTAGCCAAATCACTGTCCTACAGTGAAGTGCCTTACATGACCTGTGGGAGAATGAGTCAAGAAGCATCAAATCCATGAGAACAGCTTGTATTTATTTATAGCAGAAATCAGAGGATTGAGAACACATGGCTGCATCAGGAGCCAGAGTACCATGTATTAATGCTGAGTGCCTACTAAGTGCCAGGATTGCTCTAGGCCCTAGGGACTCAATGAAGAAACAAAGCCAACAGAGTCCCAGCCCTTAATGGAGCTTAGAATTTAGCAAATGGGCAGATGTTAAAGGACTAGAGCCAAGCTGTGATTTCCCATCGGTGCAGATATCAGGATTTCCCAAGCTTCAGAGATAGTTGGTCTTAAACATACAACAAGTGCAGTGAGGGAGAAGTACAAGGTGCAAAAGAAGACAAGTTGGTCACTTTTTGGTGGCATGAGACCTCGCACAACATCCATCCTCAGGACCTCAGAGAAGGTCACAGAACCCTCAGGGTTAATAATGGGAATAAATGGTGCCATTTTCTGGGTCTCAATGTTTCTGGGTCTCAAAGTAGTAACCAGGTACTTCCATACATTATTTCATTTAAAATAGGGGTCAGATGCTGGACTCTCCACTTTTGAAAGGTTGATTATCCATAATTAGAGTTTGGGGAGGGGCTTCTACTCAGGATTTAGATACAGAACACGCTCTCATTTGCAAGAAAAAAAATGAGATGTGGGATTTCAAGTTTGGTAATGCCTTATTAAATTTTGATAACATGTTATTTTTCATATTAAATATTAAATTTTGATAATATGTCACCACCAATGGAGTCTTAATACCATATAATTGTGGCGTTTCACTAGTAATGAGAATAAGCATGGGTTCTTACAGGGTCTCAGCTAGGTGGACAGCTGGAGGCCAAGGGGCAGCATGGTGTCATGGAGTACAGAATCATAGCTTAGGTGTCCCAACTACCCACCCCAGTATCTCTACCTCTAATCAGGGGCCAGAGGCTTTGGCGGGGTGGGGTGGGGGAAGAATGTACAAATGATCTGCCTTAGTATCAAGCTCAGGAATGTGGCCTTATTCTCCTTGTCCTCCCCCAATACAGCTTCTTAGATCAGACATCCTATCACTGAGGCTTGAGTGTGGGGACTATGTAATTTTACCAAGGTCAAGATAGTTTTATAAGCCACCATGTAAAAAGTTAAATGCATGTTCAAATCCCCACTAAATTTATGGATTTCCCTGAACAACTAACAAAGCAGTTCAGCAGGCTAGGAGAAGATTTAGTTTTAGGAGGCCCGAAAATAAAATGTGCCACTAGCATCTTTACCCAGTAAAGTAACACAAATGACTAATAATAATTAAAAAGAGAAATTCATTTGTGGGATATTTATTAGTATCCATGCAAAGCCATTCACCAGCTCAATTTCCCCATTTCTCATTTTTCCTCCTTCCACATAATTTAATAACAGGAAAAAATATAAAATTAGAAAAAATATCAAAATATTTCTGGCACAGGGGCCCCTGGGTCGCTCAATTGGTTAAGCTTCCAACTCTTGATTTTAGCTGAAGTCATGATCTCACAGTCATGAGATGGAGCCCCATGTCAGTCGGGATTCTCTCTCACCCTCTGCCCCTCCCCCACTCGATTCTCTCTCTCTCTCTCTCTCTCTCTCTCTCTCTCTCTCTCTCTCTCAAAAATATTTCTGGCACAGTTATTTTTAACATTAAATTCCAACCAAAATTTGCTCAGAACAAAGGAGAATTGGGAAACCATGTGAGCACTTCACCTTTTGAATGGATAAGGTAGAAAGTGGGAGGCAGATAGAATATAGGGTAAAAGAGAGTGTATGATACATGTCATTGATAAAAATAGTTGTCCTTAAACTAAAAATTTTCAATAATGCCTAAAATAAGTCACTGTTTAGGAACTTAACAGGGTCAAAATCTTTGCTATGTCTCTCAAATTATCAACCAGTATTTTTTGCTTCTTTCGGAGTAGGTTATTTTTTTTTATAGTCTAAAAAATTTCATTGAATTCTCTCCCACATAGCATTTAACTCTTTGATATGTGGTCATTTAAAGGTATTTTTGATTTTACTAAATATTGGTGGTGCAGTGGTGGTAGCAGAAAGAATTAAGGCTGGGAAACATTCAACATCTTTTGTCTCCTTAACTTATGGTCAGGTCCCACTGAGACCTCCCCTTCCACTTCTGGAGGAGCCTGATCTGTTAGAGTCCCATCTCCTGCTCATCCAGGCACCCCTTTGGTCATTCAGGCTTTCCCCTCCTTTTTTTTTTTTAAGGCAAATGAAAGGGAAACACCAATAGTTCCTGTGTACTGAATTAGAGATAGATAATATCTATCTTTGACAGATAGAGGTGGGGGGAAGAGGAGTGTGCATTCCATGAAGGAAATAATGTGAACAATTGTGGGCATGGGTCAGGAGGATGGAGCAGCTTATAGTAGCCCAGTATGGCTGGTGTAAAGACATGAATCAATGAAGAAAAGGAAAGGAAAGTAGGTTAGGGCAAATTGGTGAGATCAGCACAATTAAATGAGATGGACCTCAGGCATGTCTAAAGGTCTTGGCTAATTTATCTGTAAAACTGTAAATGTGGAATCCACCTCAGGTTTTTTCCCAACTCCACATTTTCAAATGCCACACTACAAACTTGAATATTGACAAGAAGAAGTTTGTGGGGTAAGATATGAACTCAAGAGTTTTTGACATAGAGGCAACACTTAAAGCAGTGACTGGTGAATTTACCAAAGGGTAATGTGCAGAGAGAAGACTAGAGGAGCAAGAGTAAAATAGAGGTCAGAGAGAAAAAGAAAGAAGCGGATCAATAAGGAGGTTAAAGCATTGTATGGAGAGGAAGAAGGAGAATCAGGATGGGACCCTCCCAACAAGTGTCATTACCACAAGAAATCAAGAAAGAGGGAAACTGCACAAGGAAATGGGATTTGGCACTTAAGATCTGACTGCTGATCTTTAAGAGAACATAGTTCATAATAAGCATTACTAAGAACAAGCAGCCCATAAATCTGGACCACGATGAGAATGACGAGGTAAGATGAATTCCAGGACCCCTGGTTCTCGAATATAGCATTCCAGGTAACATGCCCGATGTCTTGAAGTAGGCAAGTTTGGCAAGATCAAGAAATCCAGATGAACAGAACTGAATCTCCTCAAGAGAAACTGAGCAGCTTGCTCAACATTTGGACTCCCTTCATACCACTAGAGTTAGTTGGACCAATGCAGGGTGCTGGTTCGGCTATGCCCATTTCATGATTCATTTCTTGCCTCTAATGGAGAAGAGGGCTTACAGTGGTGATACCTGATTTAGGAAGAGCCTGAGTGTGTGTTACCTAGTGCTCCCTGCTGCAGTCCTTTCTTCAGAAGCAGGGAAAACAGAAAAACAATTAGGAACAAATGGAGGTACCAAAGAGGAAGAGGAAGGTTAGAAGCAGGCTCTTTGTAATGACCCTGAATCCTTGGGTGACCATCTCCCCACAGAGATGAAGTGATGGAGCCATCATGGGGAGCCAGATCCCTGGAAGGGTTGGGTGTTTTCCTCCCCAAGTCATTCATACCCAATAACATGCACATACCAGATAACACACACCTTGAAGGCTGTGGGCTGTTGGAAGCAGACATAGGCCTTTGGGAATCCCCTGAACCAAGGTATGAGAAACATTCTTTTCCTTAACACCTGTAACACGCTCCAGGATGACTGTTTCTCTTAAAGCCATAGGCGTCTGTTTTCACATTTGCTCCTTGGAGACAGAAACAGGATTACGATATATAATGTTTTTTCTCATTTCCTGCTATGTGCTGTTTTAAATTTCTGTGACAGCTCTTCTATTCTTTCCTCTAAATGGTGAATCTATGTCTGGTCGCTCCCCCTCTGACCCCCACCCCATGTTGATGGGCACAGACTTACAATGGGAATGTTTAAGACATGGAATGTTCTATAACCAGTGATTTTTCATCTGCTATTTTTGAAAAAAATCTTTCTACAGAATTCAAGCCCACTTTGCTTGTGCAATAGAACGATCAAATAGAATCTCTCTTTGAAGATTTGGAATCACATTCAGTCTCAGTGTCACTTAGATCATCACTTGGGTCATCACTGACCTCAGTGCCATGGGCCATGGGACAAGCACCAAGGATCAGAGCCAGAAGACATGGCTTTAAGGATCAGCTCTACTTGAGGAGCTGTGAGGTTCAGGGTAAGTTGCTTTAAAAAGAAAAGCCAAAAAACAAAACACAAAAGCCTCAGTTCTCAGTTTCCTTCTCTGCAAAGTGGGGATAAGTAGCAAATTCACTTGCTTCACAGGATTACATGAAGATTACAAAACTCCTCTGTGAAAGCATTTGCATTAACTTAAAACACTCTGCAACTACAAGGATTTTATAAATAGAGATATAGCTCTGGGGGCATAGGAGGTCAGGCTAAATCTTCACAAGTGAGTTCGAAAAGTTGGCTTATAAAAGCAACCCCAAAAATGAGTTTGACTTCTTGTTATTTATTTTGTCCTACAAGGGGGATGCTAGAAAAAAAAAAGTTGTTTTTCATTTAGCTGCTGGGACCCACATACAACAGATAAGGAAACCAAGACTTAGAAAGTTGTCCCAAATCTCACAGCTAGCAAGTGTAAGCACAAGATTCACACCTGAAATTCAGTCCTGCAAAAAGAGGCTGCCAGAGGTTCTATTTTCATAATGGCTTAAACTAAAGAACATAGTCAGTAAGATAACGCAGGGAGCATCTGAGGTAATGCCCAACAGCAGGACCTAGACTCTGAGATAGGGCCCATGACTCTCAGGTACAGCCCTCAGGAGAGGAGCTCATTCTGACAGGAGAAACCTTAACTGGGATTTGACAGAAAGGATGTTTGTGGATGCCACTCTGGGTTGGCACACACCAGTTCCCTTCTAACTGAACCCCTTTGGCAGCTTGGGCTAAATTCCCGAGCAGAGAAAGATGGCTATAGCTCATCTCATGGGTCAACAAAGTAATAACATGGAGCTGTGAAAAATGGACAGGGCTGGGGCACCTGGGTGGCTCAGTCGGTTAAGCATCTGACTCTTGATCTCCACTCAGGTCATGATCTCAGAGTTCATGAGTTTGAGCCCCGCATCGGGCTTTGTGCTGGCGATACGGAGCCTGCTTGGGATTCTCTATCCCTCTCTCTCTGCCTCGCCCCAGTCTGCATGCATATGAGCAGTCTCTCTCTCTCTCTCTCAAAATAAATAAACATTTAACAAATGGACAGGGCAAGTCTAAAAAAATTCTATTGCTGGTGGGAGAAGGGCCCTTCTCCTACTCAATCAGCCCTGTGGCTGACAAAGACAAACAACCAAGGTCATGGTGGTGATAGCTGCCTGCATGACATCACAAGACAAGGCTGGACCTCCACTGACAATGTGACCCATTACAACCCCTGATGCTCCACACAAATGAGTTACACACTGTTATTACCACACATGGATTTTTTTCACTCTTTATCTCATCCCTTTGCTTCCACCAGTGCCTGTGTTCAAGGCGACAGTTTAAGGTCTGAACTTTGGGTCTAAGCTGTTCTCATTATCTAGTCCCTCTAAATGTGACCCCGGTTTTCCTTCCAGCTATACCTCACCTGTCCTGAGAAGACACAGAATACATAATGTGGTGGGTGTGAACAGAGGCTTTATGAGTAGACAGAAGTGGGCCTGACCCCTGGCCCTGACTTTTACCACCTCTGAGACTTCAGAAAGTCCTTCGACAGCAGGTTCTTGTGTGAGATGAGAATAAAAGGAATGCAGATGTCATCCAGTTGTTGAAGGGACTCTATGCAATCAGCCCAATCACACTTTGTGGGTACTCTACGTGGCAGCTGTTGTTATTAATAAATAGTAAGATGTTTCCATTAAAGACAGGACTGCAGATGACTCTTCAATCAAATCTCAAGGGATCGTAACTTTTCTGTGTAAATAATAACCTAATTGTGTAAGAATTGTCACATAGAGTCCGTTTCCCATTCTCTCTCTCTCAACCTCTCTCCCTCTGTAGAAGCACCCAAGATTTTTGCCTCACCCACCCTACCTTCCAGTTATCTGTTAGCTCTCCCCAAACTTTTCTTTAAAGTTGAATTTCACATCATTGTTTACTACCCCACCCCTTTCGAACATCTCGCCAGAATCTCTACCTTGGCAGTGTAGTTGGTTTTGTTGTTTTTCAGGGGAATTTACATTTTCCTGTCAGGAAATCATGAACTTTACTGGACACATATGAACAAATAAGTTTCCCATTCATGTTCTTCTCTCTAGGGATGTCTGGGAGAATTCACTAGATAAAGCCTGCAAGACACAGCCTGCTCTTGGAGAAATATGATATATTAATATCACATTTAAAAGAATGCTATTTTCACAAAAGGCAAGTGACTGGCCGTCCACCTGTTTTGAATCAGCGGAACCCTGCCATAGGAGACAACTCCTGTGAACTCAGTCACCCACAGCAGCTTAACTCTCCTTCAGACACACATGTCTCCACCGAACAGTAGTCGTGTTTCTGATAAGCACTATTTCCAAACTAGTCGGATTCTTTCCTTAAATGTGAATCTAACAGGTTGCTAAGAAACTGACTCAAATTTCCCTTTCCAACGATGTTCCTACTCTGCCATAAAAATGGGATTTTGTTATAATGAGAAACCAGGTCAGTTAGACAGTTAGTGTCAGTGGCAACTATTAATATCTATGAAGGCTAAACAATAAATTCAATATTTGGTCATAGCATTGGCCAAGGTTATTATTATGTAGTATGATTTTTTTTTATTATTATTATTCCTTTCTTCTTTCCTGCGTGCTATTGTACCTGCAACTCCAGGCCGGGAGGAAATGACTTCTGGAAACTGGCAGTGCTCAGAAAAGAGGAGAGCAGCTTGACACAAGCCATCAAAAACCATCTTCTTGATAAAATGCTGCCCTTTCCCTCTAAGTATGAACAACTGCAAAGGCGTAATTAGCTTCGTCAAGTCTATTGGAAGGAAAGCACTGATTCTCAAAAGGAAGGTTCTGAGAAGCTGTTGCCAGCCCCAAACTCAGCAGCCTGGAGGTCCCAGATCCCACACGTGGGGCTGGACAGGGCCTTCTTCTCCTAGAAAATGAGTTTCTCTTCAGGCCCTGGATGTAAGACTGGTCACTCCCTCTCCTCCTTGTCTCCTGCTCTTTGACTCTTTTTCCTGACATAGCAAGCAGTACCAATCTCTTTTTGCTTTATGTCAGTTTTGTTCTTCTATAGAGGAGTTAAGAAGGATAGGCGGGGGGCCATGAACGATGTCCTCACTTTGTGCCTTCTCCTAGGTGACAGTTCACACGAGGCCAGGAAGTGGGCCGTTCTCAGAATTGTTTCCCAAGAGCTTTGCTTTGTTCTGTTTCCCTCATAAGCCTCCCTGACTTATTTTTTTGCTGTTGAGAAATTTGAACTCTTCAATAGAACGAATATGAGGAAAACATTTTTTGTTTGTTTTCTTTTATTTTGTTTGTTTGTTTTTATTCTGGGCCTGCTATAAAATCTCTCAGCGAGTCATTATGTTTTCATAAGGAAAATCCAAGCTTTTGTCTAGCGATCCTTCTCTTTGTTTCTCTACGAG
The DNA here is from genome assembly GCA_030068075.1 of Paguma larvata. Lineage (NCBI taxonomy): Eukaryota > Metazoa > Chordata > Mammalia > Carnivora > Viverridae > Paguma > Paguma larvata. Next base: position 47,391,458 of record CM057835.1, on the reverse strand, counting down.
AAGGAGGGGCTGGAAAGGTTTCCTGGTATCATCAGAGGACATCACTGACCTAGCAACAGATCACTATGGTGGGTGCATGATGACAGCAGAAAGGCTGTGAGTGGAACAGGGATGCCGAGGGTAACTATTCAGGCAAGCCCTCAAGAAAGAATTCCAATGGGATCCTTTATTTCCAAAATAGATTAAGGTGCTGATTTTGTTGACTTCAAAGCATGACAATTCTGGCTAACCTTTTCTCAATAAAGCCATCAGAGCAGGCAGAAGGAATTATATTCTCTTGATGCAATTGGAGACATGATTCTCAATACCATGGAGTGGAAGAATATACTTTTTCAAATTACAAAAAGTAATTTCTGCCCACCCAGAATCACTGCCCTTGAGGAGAAAATGCTGCTTGCTCATGGAGTGAGCTATATGCTTGATGGTGAGGAGGTTAAACAAAACAAAGCAAAACAAAACTGTTGGAAACCATTAGAATCTGCTGTGTGTGTGTGTGTGTGTGTGTGTGTGTGTGTGTGTGTGTTTGGCCCATGAGAAAAAATTATTCCCAGCTCGCAGACTTTCCTAAAGTATGAACAATGTTAAGAGGTCCAACTTTTGATTTGCACTTGAGATTTTAAATTTAATGTGACATATTAATGAAAGCAATGTGCGGTATTTACTCAAATCACAGTTTTCTTCAGGGTAGTGCAAGGTTCAGTTATGGATAAATCAGGAGCGTACTCCAGACTCTGAAAGACAACAGGACCAGAAATCAAAATGGTTGGGGCAGGGGTTGGGGGACAGAAAGACAGTACTTAAAAAAGAATTATTAAAGTTTGAGAGGCAAAGGATACTACTTGAGGGAAGTATTAAACGCCATGCGAAGTCATAAGCTCTATGAAGGCAAACAGTTGCATACACTCTGCTCACCCTCATGGCCTGTAGTATATATAGTAGCACTGGGGACCCTCATGGAGCTGGGGCCTTTGCTCTTGGTCACTGAGCATGCTTCTCTCCTGAATGTCAAGCCACTTGATGGCTTGGCCCTTTAGACACATTTGGATGTAGCTAAGTTGTATTTTCATGAGTGGTAATTCAAATGAATTGAGAAACATGATAGACTGAGGCTAACATTTCAGTGAGGTTCAATAACACTGGTTTGATTTAATTTTTTTAAGTTTATTTATTTTTGAGAGAGAGAGAGTGGGGGCAGAGGGGCAGAGAGAGAGAAGGAGACACAGAATCTGAAGCAGACTCCAGGCTTTGAGCTATCAGCGCAGAGACTGACCTGGGACTAGAATTTATGATCTGTGAGACCATGACCTGAGCTAAAGTCTGACACTCAACCAACTGAGCCACCCAGGTGCTCCAACACTAGTTTGATTTTAGAAGGACACACATTTTTCTATTTAAAAAATTTCTATGAGGGCTCTAAAGGGTCAAGTACATTTTTTTTATAGGGTGAAAATGTATTTCTGAGCAAAATGAAAAAAGTTGGGATGCAAATGTGAACATTTCCTTGAAATCCAGGTACATGTAATTATGAAAATTCCATAGAAACTTTTTTGGAGCTACTATTTACTGAGTGCTTGCTATGTGCCAAACCAACTGGTTTACAAATGTTGTTGGATGAATGAATGAATGAATGAATGGACAGTCCTGTAGAATACTTGATAATATTTCCTTTTTACCAATGAGGAAACAGCTTAGAAGGCTGTAAGAAGTCACCCCAACTGTTAATGTTGGAACAGAATTCAAACCCAAACTTTCTGACTCTATGTAATGTAAAAGAGGTTCAAAACAGGGTGCCGGGAACAATCACATATCCTAAAAACCCCTCTGACTTAGGCCAACCGATGAAGATAGTTTTATTTTTCTCCTTGAAGTTCCTAACTTCCCCCAGTGAGTGCCAATGTCCTCATTCATTTTCTCACATTACTCATTTCTTTTACCCACAAAATTCTGGTTGAAATTAGTGGAATCTTCGTGCTTAAGAGCTTCTAATGACATAGAGGACTGGGAATACTAACCCAATGTTCTGATCTTTTTAAAAAGCCCAGACAGAAAGGAATATTGGCCCCAGAGGCCAAAACCCAGACAACTCCAGTTTTGATGGGATAGCTCCCAAAAAGTTCAGATGCTTCCCTGAACTTATCCAAACCTTGGGCGGTCTCCTGCTTTTCCGGAGGGAACATGCTTGGTGGATGATGCACCAAGTTTGAAACACATGGAGAATGCCCTCCATAGGGACTCTTGGGTCTTATGTGAGGTTAAATCCCAATTGCACATCAGGCTGCCATGGTATTTTTTTCCCTGGAGAAATATAAGCAGGCTTTGTTGTGTTGCAAATGAAATTTCAACCACACAGCAAGCACTGGCAGTTATATTAGGTGAAGTTATCAAACTTCTGTTTATGGTCTTCATTATTAAGCACCTACCACGTGTCAGACACTTCCCTAGATGCTTCGCCTATGTTATTTTCTTAATTTTTTCAGCAAATCTGCATCATGGTTGTTATCTCCACTTAACAAATAAGGAAGAAAAAAAACAAATAAGGAAACTGAGGCCCAGGTTGATTAAGTAACATGCCCAGAGTCATATGACTCGTAGGTGACAGCTGAGATTGGAACCCACTCTGTCCATGTCCAAAATGTGTGCACTTGACCACTCCATGATGTCCCCTGATCCTGACCATCTCATCCACCCAGAAAGACATGAATGAAGATTACATTTGTGGATCAATTGTACCTAGCTTTATTTTCATTTGACTGCAGCGTTGCCTGGTCCGTTCCAGAAGCAGAGATGGAGGCAGTGGAGCTGGTGGGCACCTCTGGTTCTCATATAGCAAATATGGGCAATGTGGCCAGGTTGCCAGGCAGAGGTCACCAGCTTCAGGCCAAGTGACAGAAGGTAATGAGTTCCAAGGCAAAGCAAACCATAAGGCTTGCAAATCTATGAGGTTCTCAGAGGCTGGAACTTCTGAGAAGCGATCAGAAAAAGTCTGACAAGATAGACTAAGAAATTCATGGGTGACTTTAGAAATCAGAAATAAATCAGGAAAAAAAAAACCAATCTATGTACAAGCCAATTCCATAAACACTAAAACCTCATAGAATCATTAAAAGTCCCCATAACTTAGGCCTGACTGAAACTGTGGTCCCTTCACTGTAGTAATTTAAATCAACTATTTATTTTGGCTTCTCTGCTCAATGACTTGTTCTAATCGAAATGCTTTGATGAGATGTACAAAAAGAATAAAAATATGATTGAGAAGCCAGAGAGTAATATCTTGGTTTAAAACAATTGTGAACATAAACTTTAATCTTTGGCCATGTTATAAGGGCCATTTTGACTGACTAGGGCAAAGACTTCTAAGGTCTTATTTAGAAAAGAATTTTGGGTTTTAGAGTGGGTGTAAATGCATTCTAACACTATTCCTACAGAACATATTTGCACGAAAAAGGCCTCTTATTCTGCTTATAAATCAATGTACATTTAGTATCTAATTTGTTTTGGAGGCTTCTATAATAATCTATGGCTTATAAGAAGCTAAGGTCCACTCCATGCTGAATTTGAGCAATATTTGTGGGACTTGGGTTCCTGCTTTTCCTACAAGCAAACCAGTATATTTCCCTCCTGCTTTACACGAAGTACCTCCACTAGTCTACATAAAATTCATCTCTTGGTAGTGTGCTTACCTGAATTGGATATTATCTTTCTGAAGCCAATAGCAACAATAAATGACAAGTGTTAATATTTATTAAAATTTTACCATATGTCAGGTATCCTCCAGCAGAACTAGGTTTGAAGCCTGGCCAAGCTATTTGACTACATGTGGGACAATGGACAAGTTACTTATCTCTCAAATCATCGGTTTTCTTATCTACAGATTGGTGATAATAAAACTGGTTTGAAAATGACAAATACCATATGATTTCACTCATATGCGGAATCTAAAAAACAAACGAACAAACAAACAAAAATCAAAAAGACTTTTAAATACAGAAAGCAAACTTGTTGATTGATTGTCAAAGGGGAAGTGGAGGGGGGGAGGTGAAATAGGTGAAGGGGATTAAGAGGTACAAAATTCCAGTAATAAAATAAATAAGTCAAGGAGATGAAAAGTACAGCATAGAGAATATAGTCAATACTGAAATAATGTTGTATGGTGGCAGATGGTGACAATGCTTACCATGATGAGTGTGAGTAATGCACAGAAATCACCATATTGTACACCTGAAACAAATAGAACTCTGTATGTTCATTATACTTCAATTAAAAAAAAAGATACAAGTGGAAATTGAAAACTAAAGGAGACTTAAAAGACTAAAAACCAAAAACCCCAACAACCCAATATTTGTTTGTGCAGAAAAGTCAATGAGATAACACATGTTATATTAATTTGCTAGGGCTGTCATAATAAATACCACAGAGTTGGTGGCTTAAACAAAGGAAATTATTTTCTCACAATTCTGGAAGCTAGAAGTCATAGATAAAGGTATCAGCAGGGTTGATTTGTTCTGAGGCCTCTCTCCTTAGCTTATAGATGGCTGTCTTCCCTCTGAGTCTTCACATGGTCTTTTTTCTGTGTGTGTCTGTGTCCTAATCTCTTCTTTTACACAAGACCAGTCAGATTGAATTAGGCGTATCCTAATGACCTTGTTGTAACTTAATTATGTTTTTACAGGCTCTGTCTCCCCATAAAGTCACATTCCGAGGTACTAAAGGTTAGGATTTCAACATACGAATTTTAGGGGGGAAACAATTAATCCTAAAACATACGTGAAATGCCTAGAACATTGTACACTTTCAACAAACGCTGGTTCCCTTCTCTTCTCCACTTCCAAGGTTTGGTGTAAAGAAGACACAGAGAGTGTAACACATGCTCTTTGAGTGGATTGTTCAGATTCTTTAACAGATACTAAAATAATTCCATTTAAAATGGGATGTCCATTGCTGCTCATTGGAAGGCCTTCAGTTTAAAAACAGAGGCAAACTAGACTTCACTTTACATCTCAAAAAGCACACATCAAGGGACGCCTAGATGGCTCAGTTGGTTAAGTGTCCCACTTTGGCTCAGGTCATGATCTCTCAGTTTGTGAGTTCGAGCCCCGCCTCAGGCTCTGTGCTGACAGCTCAGAGCCTGAGCCTGCTTCGGATTCTGTGTCTCCCTCTCTCTCTGCCCCTCCCATGCTCATGCTCTGTCTCTCGATAATAGATAAATGTGAAAAAAAAGTACACATCAAGGTACAAAGAGGAGTTTTTACTTTCTGACCTCTCAGCTCCCATTGGTTTAACTTTTAATCAAAGGCAAGGAAAACACTAAGATATGGTGACAACAATGATGATGTGACAGGATGATAACAGCAGCTCACATTTATTGGGGACATAACATATGAAGCCTTTCAAATGCATTCTCCCATTTGATCTACCACAACTTGTACAAATGACTAGCTGTGTGTGGTCTTTCAAATAAACTGAAGATCGTGCGTGCGTGCGTGTGCGTGTGTGTGTTTTTATAAGGAGAACACATTAGGAATTTCTACATGAAGAAAGGGTAAAATCAGTGTTGATTTCATGAGAGGACCCACCAACCCAGATGATCATTGTCATTCTAACTGTGGTTTTGCTGATATTTAAGGACACGTACATCATGTCTGAATTGACTAGAAAATGCTGACATCCACTTCTGGAACTGGAGCATGTTCTGGAGTACAGAGAGTCCTTGATAGGTGCTGACTGACCAGGAGAGTTGAAGATAACCTGCTTTCAAGTCCTTCTCTACCTGGCACACTACTCTCCATGGTATGAAGACAAATAAATATTTGTGGAATGAAAGATGGACTGCCCCACTGGACTTCCCAGTTACTCTCTCTTCTCAGGATCAGCATGGCTAACAGATCTGATGGACTCACTGATCAAACAGCTATCTGTGCCCCTCTTCTGGACACTCAAGAGACCCCCAAGTACACACTGTTACAGAATAAGGGAGACCGACACTTGGCTCCTTTGTAATTTACTCTCAAGTACTTTAGGAGGTTTGAGCAAAAGTCTTAGTCATGTGAACATAGCCGTAAAACAATTGTTGGGAAAGCAAAAAGAGTAAATGTTGAAATTCCCAAGTTTTTATTTAGTGGCACTTCTACATCCACCTCCCAAGAGAGATAGATGTGGCAGCTGCCACTGACAGTGATGGAAACACACATTTAAAAATGTTGTAAATCATAGAAACATGGAGGCCATCATAATGCCTGTCAGATTCTACTTTGCCTACTTCTGTCAGAAGAGGCAGGCTGCCTCTTCCTCGTTTAGAGGAACCAATGCAACCACCCATTAAAAAGGGTCGAGTAGGCATTGCTTTTGGTAACTCTTCCAGACTTGCACAAAGGCATAGAGGAGACAGATGCATGCAGGATGCACTCAGAGAGCTGCTTTCTGTCAGCTCACTCTCTGGACATGATCAGGCCTGCGGGCAGGGCTTTTGAGTTTCTGGCCTTCTGTCAACCCCATTGAGCAGCAGCCTTGGCTGGGTCATACACAACATTTTTTCTGTCTGAAGGATGACCTGGTTAGCAAAGGACAAATAGTAGAGCTCCCAAAAAATAATTAAGTCTTTGGACCCCTTTCTGCAAACACAAATCTGTGTGAGGTTTTCTGGAGCAAATGCTGTAGACTGCATTCCAAAGGCCAAAAGGCAAAACACCACGCTGGTCAGTAACCCATGTTCTCTCCATAAATAGCACCATGCCTTTCTGAAGCAATGAGACAGAATGTTAGGTAGTCCCATTTGTGGTACCAGCCCAATGGCAGCTTTAACTAACAGACATGAACATGACCAAGACAACAAGAGGGATGGACAGAAGATGAATTCAGTCAATGCACAGTCTGAACAAGTCACTTAACTACTTGGGGCCTCAGTCTCCTCAGCTCTAACGTTAGGCTAATAACTCTCTTCTATAAGGTAGTCCATTTAACCAGAACACATTCCCTGAGAACCTACCACATGTGCGGTACCATGCTAATGGCTGGTGGTTACCATCAAATAAAATGTTAGGACCAGCTGAGCAGTTGCTTCATAAAAGGCTTTTCTACAAATGTTTGTGGACTATGGAGAGGGGTTGGGAAAGGAGGAAGCCATGGGCTTCCTTTGAAAATGTGGGTATTTATTCAGATTCCTGATTTATTTATTAAAAATATTAAAACTTGCTTTCTTCTATTGAAATAATGATTAACCACTAGAAACAGACAAACAAGACCCTGGGAATGGAGAATTATGACAGGAACAGCGAGCTCTGTTCCAGCTCAGGGGAACCTTGACTGAGCTTTAACATACGTGAATAGACTCCCAGGAGACTCCATGGCTTCAGATCTAGATCTAAGTAGGTAAAGAGTGGAGGGGAGAGGTGCCAGGGTGGGGGTGGGGGAGTGATGAAAGGGGCAAAGTAATATATTACAACAAAAAGTATAATTCCTAGGAAGAAACTAACAGATATGTTTATCCTGTGAGAAGCCTTAATAATCTCAGTGGTTAGCTGGAGGGAGGGGAAAATTGAGCTGGCATTAATCAAGCTCCCAAGTTCAACTCTAGCTGCTAACAAAATAGACAATAACTGGTAACACTATTCCTGATCCTCACAACACCCAGGGTCAAGGCCTGGCTGGAGTTACATAATAGGATTTCAGACTAGGCCGGGAAACATGTGCATTTAAGCTTATTCGGTAATGCGTGCTACACGTAGAAATGGATTTTTCTCAATCTAATTTTAAGAAAATCTGAACTTAATAAGAGTAACTGGGTGCTTTAGGTAATCCCATACTTTTTTCTTAGGAGAATCATTTTGTGGCAAAAGCCAGACAATGGCACTAATCACACCTATCTCAAGCCCAAGTTTGGATAGTAGCTTTTTAAAAAAAGTTAATAGAAAAATAGAAATTCTTTTTAACTACCATGTACTCTCTAGTTGCCTTTTCCTTGTGTTTTTTCATTTCTTTTGGCATTATTGTGCTCTTCTAAGGGTTAACAGAAGGTTAACAAAGATGACCTTGGGGAGCTGGAGGAGTTGGTGCTTCAAAACATCTCCTGGGCGGGGACTACAGATGGCAGGTCAAAATCGACATCACTCTCCAGCTGCCTGGTATGCACCTTACGAAACCAGGCACACCCATGCTAAAATAACAAATTGGCCCGTACTCAGGGAAAATCACAAATGTGTTTCTTCTTCCAATGATATATGTAGTAGAAGCAAAGCGTGGAGGTTGAGTATGGAGAGAGTAGAAGAGGAGGCACAGGCGAACCAGAGCATCCAATGCGACCAATCTGTGAGGAGACACTCCAAATGCTGGAACGTCTTCCATGCAAAGATGCTCAGGATGAGTCCAATTTTAGCCCAGGAGAAATGAATCATCTATAGGGCAAAAGGTTTAAAGAGAAAAAAAGTATAATTCCAAGTATGCAGTGTTGTCCGCGTCCAAAACTTCTAGGTCAAATACAGTGAAGGACTGATGTGGGAAAAAGAAAGCAGCCTGAGCTTTCCGTGCTCTGGGTTGGCTGGCAGCTGTCCTCGTCCTCGCACACTGATGTCCCGGCCCTGTTGGTGGGCTATGGGAGGAAAGCTCAGGCCTTGTACCTCTTGATGCTTGGGGAATGCAGGCTGGGGAGTTTCCAACTTGTATACCATTTAATTATAGGGAATACGACCTTTTCTATGATGGAGATGATGATAATAAAACATCCCCAAAAAGAATGGGGGCATGCACAGGCTTATATATTTCCCCAAATTCTGTGGAAGGCGAGAGGGTTGGAAACAGTAAAATCTTGTTTGCTCATGCAGCTCTAAGTAACTTAAGGGGGAAAGAGCTCAGAAAATAATTGATTAGATGCCAATTCACATAGCTCACTTAGTCTGCTTTTTATTATCAGTATTTCTTTAAAAGGCTAATAGATCCTGTTCTTGACAAGCATGAAGCCAGAAGGTGGGCTCTTATCCAGTGTTTTCATTTTTCAGCCCTCAAGAGGCAATGATTAGATCTTACTATTGAATGCACAAACCACACTCACTGTGTGAACTCTCTGAGAGTGCTCCCCACCTAGGGATAAAAAAAGTAGAGAAGTTTTATTGGAAGGATTGTAAAAGGAAGAGGGAAGAGAATTCTGGGTCTCTTCGGGCCAAATGATTAGGGATGAGCTGACTTTCTTATGATCACTCTAAATCTACTCTCCCAGGGAGGAGGGAAACCTGAGAAGACTGGACTTGAGTGATTTGATTCCAGGTCTAAGAATAGCCAGACCTGGGCTGGAGAGGAGCAAGCAAAAGTCAATCACTGAAAGAGGATTTGCGAAGTGAGCGAAGTCCTATGAATCCTAGGTAATTGATGTCAGTGGAGTTTCTCTCTTCCACATCTCATAAACTATAACTGAATTTAGGAGAATATGCCAATCAATGGATGCTCTCCACAGACTACATGATGTAAAACTGAGCTACAAGGAGCCAAACACGATTAAAATGTGCTTCCAGTCATAACTTCATGGCAATACCTCTCAGAGGCATTGTCTGGCCCAGTAAGCACTGGACACATTGTATTCATTACAACACAGTCAATATCAAGTTGCCACACACTGTATTTGTGTCTATCATGTAACTACCCTCAACATATACTAAATGTGCAGCGCTCTCTCCTCCATAATTGGGTTGATTAGTGAGTCTCTGGTATGCCCTTGGGGGTTAGCTATCCACTTCGATCACAGGTCCAGTGAATAAAAAGCGAAAAGATCTTTTCTCCAAGGAAGAGGACATGCCAAGTGAAAGGATGGCCGAAATCCTAACTCCTGGGGTTAGCTCCTAGATAATCCCAGTTTCTTCTGATGGCAGATTCTTCCTGTGAGGTGCTGGAAGGGTGGCTGAGTTAGAGTTCCTTTCCAATATCTGGTTGGCTCAATAAAAATACCTTCAATATTTACAGAATAGTATTGAGAACATAGCCTCCAGTATAACTGATGTGTAGAAATGACAACTTAGATAAGTTCAGATATGAAAAAGCCAACACACAAATCAGTCTTATTACTTTAACGGCACATTCAATGTTGCCTATCAGTGCCATTGTGCGCTGAGGGTGAGCCCACTTGTGTTCCCTGGGATTCATGAGAAACAGATGGGTAACACCCAACCTCAGGAAAGGTGACAGGTGAAGAGATAGAATGCAAATCCATCTTTTCCATTCTGTGAGGGGTGAGATGCCATGAACAGCTTTTCCCCCAGAGTATGTCACAAATATATGATATTTTTAAGGGAGGTTAAATCTGTTTGAGCCTTGGAAAATTCGTTACTATAACCATAGCACAGTCGATGTGAAACCCAAATATCATTGTACTTTATTATTCTGCTTTGTCTAGTGTGTTTTTCCCATGGCTCTTACTGCAGAAATGCTCAGCCATGTTCTCACCCTCAGCCACTCAATGGGATGCATATATTTGAAGGCTGATAGGCAGGTGGGAAAGGTAGCTGTCACACATTTATGTGGAGTTTAAAGAGTTGATGCCATCATATCAACTACTAACACTCTGTATTAAAATTTTTTCCAAATGTTCTAATTTAAGCCCTTTTATTAGATAGGGTTTGTTCATTGCCTCCATGGGGTCTGTTGTCTTCTCATACTCTTGGCTGACTTACCTTCACCCCCTGGGCACTTGGGAACATACTCCCAGCTGGGTGGAGAAGCCTCTAAGAGCTGCCAGATTTAGAATGAGTATGTCCTCCACAGAAAAGTAATTAAAATGTCCCAGGGTAGTTCCTCTGAGAGAGCTAGAAGCTCTCAAGTTCTCTCCTGCTAGTTTATAAAAAAACTCCTGGATAGACACTGAACACCATTAACAGTGCCAAATAGAGACTTTTTAAAATAGAAATAATATATGTATTAATTCTTAAGGCCAAATGAAAGTCCACTATTCTCTTTTTAGGCATTTTTATTGGATGGGGTTTGTGTGTATGAGAGAGAGCGAGAGCCACCACATAGGAGAGCCAGATTGTGTCCTGGTCTAATGGGAAGTCCATGTTGTATGCTATTTTTCAAAGAGGTACAGTAAGAATCTCTGAAAATTCACCAGTCTCTTCCAATTTTTATCATTTCACAGTTACTTTCAGAAGTGGCTTACTAAGAGCATCTCATTTAAGCCCAGGAGTAAGTTAATATATGAAGAGAAACATTCAAAACCTTGATGCCTTTTGTTTGTAATTTCCTTGTGTGTTTTATGTCCCCCAGTGCAGATAAACAAGGGGTGTTCACTAATTAGAGTCAGAAACCTCTCAACCCAAAATGTCTGGAAAATCCTGTGTTCTGTTAGTTCTAATATACATACATCAGCCATAAGCGATGTCTAATAGTGCAAGACAATAAAATCCCTTCATGTTTTCTGTTTTAGGGAAATCCTGCATGGTTGCACTAGGGTCATAAAAAATTACTAATGTGTTTTCTCATGGCACTGGGCCATAACATAAGGCCCCGTGCAATGGTATTGTAAGCAGCCTGTAATCACAAACAAATGTATTCCACCAGCAGATGAGATGTTATATGAGAAAGTGTGAGAGGTTAGAGCTTGAGCCTTGGTGTCAGCTATGAAGCAGGTCCCTCCACAGTTGAAGACCCCAGAGGCCATGCAAATGAAAATGACAGTGCCTGGGAGATGGGGGTGGGAAGGGGAATGCCAAGAGAGATGAGGTCATCACAAAGAACATCCAGCTTCCCTCTGAATGGAAAATAAGAAAAGGCTTCAACTCTGGTGCTATCAGGACTAAGAAAGGAGGTGGAGTTTGTGGGCCAGGTTGAAGGAGATTTGGGAATCCCCATGAGGAGGAGACAAGTGACAGGATGGGGGATGGGTAGCCAAACACAGAGCCAGCAGTCCTGGAGCCAGCCTCATATCAGCAAGTGAAATGGGTTGTCTGCTTCTGTCACCACTTAGCTGATGTGTTTAATGTAAGCTTAGTGCACACCGAGGTAGATTGTTAACATAATGGCAAGGGTTGTCCCCCACTACAGGTCTGGTTTGGAAGGACATTCAGGACTCCTTTCATAGACCAAGTATCATTGGCACAATTCTGTCCAGATGAAAGGAAACTCTCATAAAGAAGTTGCTGTGTTTTATCTTAACCTCCAAAAAGGAAGTCTTGAGCTGTGAACAGTGATATTTCTCCAGGTGAGTTCCTGTGACAAGTAGGAATGTTTTCCAGAATTCTCAGATGTGGGAGGAAAAAAATCCATAGGAGCAATACAATCAGATTACTCAGAAACAGTGAATTTACCCAGAAACAGTGGTGTGCAGTGGAAACGTACCAGTTAAAAATCCTGGCTCCACCACTTCCTAACTGATTTTGAGCAAATTATTTATGCTCTCCAAACCTTGGTTCCCTCTTCTGAAAACAGGGAGAGAAATATCTGCCTTAATGATTGTCGTAAAAATAAATCTCCCACTTTAACCACTACTTTTCTGCCAGCAACTTCCAGGTCTTTTCTCTCCAGTCCGAATTTCATTTCCAAGTTTCACGTCCATACACTCTATTCCATGTCCCACAGGCTTTTCAAAACCAAATGTTCCAGACGGAAACCATCATCTTTCTTCTCTTTAACCTCACAGATCTGTTTTCTACTCAGTTAAAGATGCCATCAGGTGTCGCCAGAAAACTTATCTCTTAAATTTCTTTCTCCCTGTCACCACTCTCCAATCGAATAAACTGCCAAGTTTCAGCTCTTGATTCCAGCTCTCTTGAAGCTTAGTAGTTATATCTCCACCTCTAGTTTCGGTGCCTAGATCATAGTAAGAGGTTGGCCCATTCTCCACAATCCACCCAGAGACATCTTTGGGAAGAGCAAATCTTTTTGGTTTACTCCCCTCCTTACACAGCCTCTCACTGCCCTCAGGATATTTCTTACCCTGGCTGGCCAATATCTAGTCCTTTCTTCCCACCCTGGCATCATGTTTGGTCTCCATAGTTTGGGCACTATAAGTTCTCTCTATACATAACACTGTTGACTTTCTTTCATCTCTAGGCCTTGACAGAGGTTGTTTTCTCTGCTGGAATCTGCTTCTCTCCCCTTGTCTCCCCTCCTCCTATCTGACTAGTTGTCACTCATCCTTCAGGTCAACGTAGATATCACCTCCCACAGGAGCCTTCCCCTGTGCCCCTTGGAATAGCCCCAAGGCTGGATATGTACCCTCTCATGTGCTGCCACCATACCTTGTAATCTCCGTATCACAGGCACATGGACCTCACAATACTGGACCACCCTACCACTGTCAGTCTCCTTTACTAGACAGTAAACTCTTTAAGGACATTGTATCTTCTTTAAAGGAAGGGAGAAAGGAAGGGAATAATGCGACACCTAACACAGAATCAGTCACATACCAACAAATGCTAGTCTCCACTCTATATTGATAAAATACACATCTTCACATTTCCTAACTGGGGCCCATAATCACTTTTTCACACTCAGCCAAGTGGTGAAGTCTCTTCACATCCAGGTATGCTAAATTTCTGTAGTCCATCAAGTGTCCCCCAAACTCAGCAGGCTATATCAGTTTCAGAAGCCTCCAGATTGAAGGTTTTGTTTGTCTGACAAGGTCTTTATTCTCTTTCACTTTTTTAAAATTACTAGACTTTATTTTCTACAGCATTTGTGAATTTACAGAAAAATTGAGTGAAAAGTACAGAATTCTCATATACCCCCTTACTTCTCACCAACACACAATTTCCCCTGCTATTAACATCTTGCATTGGTATGGTACATTTATTACCATTGATGAACCAATGTTGATACATTTTTATTAACTAATGTCCATAGTTTACATTAGGATTCACTCTTTGTATTGTACAAATTCAGGGGTTTTGACGAATGTATGACATGTGTCCACCATTATGATATCACACAGAATAGTTTCGTTGTCCTAAAAGACTCCAGTGTTCCAGTAAGACTTCATACTCCTTCCCACATTCCCGAACCCCTGACAACCAGTGATCTTCTCATTGTCTCTATATTTTTGTCTTTTCCAGAATGTCCTATGGTTAGAATCATACAACATGTAGACATCTCAGATTGTCTTCTTTTATTTGATAATTAGCTTTTAAGGTCACTTCTTGTCTTTTCATGGCTTGATAGCTTATTCCTTTTTACCACTGAATAATATTCCATTCTCTGGATGTACTACAATTTGTTTGTCCATTCACTTGTTGAAGGACATATTGGGTGCTTTCAATTTGGAGCAATTATGAATAAACATTTATGTGAACATTTCTGTGTGGACTTGAGTTTTCAACGTATTTGTGTAAATATCAAGGAGCACAATTGGTGGATCATATAGTAGACTATGTTTAGCTTTGTAAGAAACTGCTGAACTGTCTTCCAAAGTGGCTGTGCTATTTTGCATTCCCACCAGCAATGAGAGTTACTATTGTTCCACATCCTTGTCAGTATTTGGTGCTGTCTGTGTTTTGGATCTTTGCCATTTGAATGTGTGTGTAGTAGGGTCTCGTTGTTTTAACTTGCAATTCTGTAAATATACAATATTAAGCATCTTTTCACATGCTTATTTTCCATCTATATATCATCTTTGGTGAGGTATCTGTTCAGGTTTTGGCCTACTTTCTGCTGTTGTTGTTGTCCAAGGTTTATTGAAGATATTACAGCCCAACAGAAAGATTCAAACAGATCCACGTGGTGTTTTGAAATTCATCCAAACTGTAGACTGAGTGAGCTGTAGATGGGACAGACTGCCAAAGTCCAAGAGTTTCAACATTTCCTGAGTGTCAAAATCTGCTTCAGTGATCTCCTGATCCAGGGCTGAGACCTCAGCATAACAGAGAACATAATTCTTTCTCCTTTTCCTGTAGCTTGGTGAGATCCCTCTCACCAGGCCTCTTTGAATCCGCTTCATTAGAAGTGTGACATAGCATGCTATCTTGTTGTGGAGCTTCTTGCTGGGAATAATGGTGATCTCTCCACACACACACTCATTGGTGTGGAAATACTTCCAGGAGTGTGTAATACTTCTCAGGGATGACCTGGGTGGCCTTCTTTATGGTTTCGGTGTGAACACAGCCTGTATTGGTGGGTATGGTAAAAAAGAAATTTGGCCTACTTTTTCATTGGCTTGTTTGTTCTCTTATCATTGAGTTTTAAGATTTCTTTGCATATTTTGGCTACAAGTCTTTTATCAGATGTGTGTTTTACAAATATTTTCTCCCGGTCTGTGGCTTGTTTTTCATGCACATAATCTCCTTCACTTCTTTTTAAGTTTATTTATTTATTTTGAGACAGAGGGAAAAAGAGGGTGAATGAGGGAGGGGCAGAGATAGAGAGGGAGAGAGAATCCTAAGCAGGCTCTCTACTGTCAGCACAGAGTCTGACGTGGGGATCAGTCTCATGAACCATGAGATCATGATCTGAGCCGAAATCAAACTGGACGCTTAGCTGATTGAGCCACCCAGGCACCCCATCCTTCATTTTTGAATGACAGTTTTGAGGGATATAGAACTCTGGGCTGGTGGGTTTTTTCTTTCAACACTTTAAATATTTCACTCTTCTCTCTTGTTCTTTGCATGGTTTTTGATGAGATGCCCAATGTAATTCACATCCTTTCTCCCCTATATGTAAGGTGTTTTGTTTCTCTAGCTTCTTTAAAGATTTTCTCTTAGTAACTGATTCTCTGAAATTTGAATATGATGTGCCAAGGTGTATACCTTTTGATATTTATCCAACCTGGTATTCTCTGAGCTTCTTGAATCTGTGGAATCAAATATTTTCTCTACTCCATTCTCCCTTTCTTCTTCTGATATTCCAACTATGATAAGTTTCATCTTTCGTAATTGTCTCACAGTTCTTGGATGTTATGTTTTATTTCATTTCCACTTGTTTTTCCTCTATGCATCTCAGTTTGAAAAGTTTCTATTGACATATCTGAGAGCTCACGGACTCTTTCCTCATTCATATCCAGTCTACTAATGATTCCATTGGAGATACTCTTCACTTCTATTACAGGGTTTTTTATACGTAGCATTTCTTTTTTATTCGTTCATCTTTTTGCTTACATTAACCACTTCTTTTGCATGTTGACTATTTTCTTTCATTAGAACCTTTAACATATTAAACATAATTATTTTAAATTCCCTGTCCAATAATTCTACTAACTGTGTCATATCTGTGTATAGTTCTGATGCTTGCTCTCTTTCTTCAGGCTGTGTTTTCTGTTTGTTTGTTTGTTTGGCCTTGTAATTTTTTGTTGAAAGCCTCACATAATGTATCCAGTAATAGGCCATTAGTGTGAGATTTTATGTTAATCTAGCTAGGAGTTGGAGTGTGTTTAATATTTGCAGGAGCTGTAGTGCCAGAGGCTTCAAAGTTCTCTTACATCCTTGTGTTATCTCCCTTGTTAACTTTGGGCTTCCCTAAGTACTTCACCTGAAAGAAAGCCTGTCTCTTAGAACTCTTTCAGCTGTAGGCCACTGTAATTATACTGAAGCCCTGTTGGTGGCAGTGGTGGGGGTAAATGTGGGAGATGGGAAGCATTCTATAATCTTATTATAAATAAGTCTCCTAGTGGGCCCGTGTCCCTGGGCAATGCCCTTCACAGCTATGTTAGCTATCTTCCCTTCCTCCTGAGATGAGACAGGCTAGAGACGAGTCTATGAAAATTAAGCGTAGGGCAAAACTGTTTGTTTGGGGCCTTAGTGTATATCATCTGCTCCTAGAAGCAGTTGAGATCATAGGCCTTGAAAAGAGTGAGAAGGACAAATCTTTCAGGAGACCTAACTCTGAAGAAAGGCTGGAGATTCTAGGATTAACTCAAACAGAATTTGGAGCAAGAACGTGGTGGTTGGGGTGACAATGTGGTGATATTAACTGGCTCATGTGTCCTCTGTGGGGTAAAGAATGAACAGGGAAGTTTTGGACTAGAAGACAAAATGCAGGTGAAATTAGGAAGGTTTAGATGATTCAAGGATTGAGAGAATGAATGAGTCAACTAGACAGGAACTGCAGGCTACATAAATCATGGTCAGTGAGCTAAACTACATTAAGATACTGTGAGTGACCATGTGCATCAACTGTAACAGAAACTGGCATATGTCTGTGACTAGTAGAAACCAGTCCATTAGAGTGCATTAAGCATAGACACTACAGATTCATCCTGGCTGTTTTGCTGACATGCAGGGTGAGAAGGATATACCTGAGAACTTTCCCCAACAGCATAGCATACAGATAGTTTAAATGTTATTTGAAGCATATCGTGACCCTAAATTAGCAACTAATATAATTAGCAACCGATTGATACCTTCAGTCCAGCTGGAAGCCCCATTCCATTCCTACCCTAGCCTAACCAGCCCAGTTTGCTCCAGGTCAAGAGCGGGGAAAAAAAAAAGAATGACTTCTGGTTTTTCAAATAGTTCATTTTTTATAATGGAAAAATCCTGCTTTAGTCTCATTGCTTTATAGTTATTGTACGGGCCAACTCTAAGATTTATTTACATTTTAGTAAGGTAATTTTCATCTTTAGAAAGAACAGACTAACTACGGTAAAGAGACCACATAATGGAGGGAGAACAGAGAACAGAGCAAAGAAAATGGGGAGGGAGAACTGTCCTGGGATACAAGGACAGGCTGTATACATTGTCCAAGGACATGCTTCTACATTATATAAGGACATAAGGTATAAGGGAATTGAGGTATAAGGGAGGACATGGGGTATAAGGGAATTGAAACAAAATAAAGCAAAACAATACAGCTTCTTGTTCTTTGGGGTGGTGTAAGCAGATAAGTGGTAATGGAAATAATTTCCTCAGAGCCTTGTGTTTGAGCTTTACTTGAGATTTGCTTCTTCACATGGCCTTGGAGCAAGATATGATCATTCATTCAAAATACTTATTAATATTTTCTAGCCTATTATGTGCCAAACATTATTCAAGGTGCTAGGCATATAGCAATGAAGAAAACACACAAAAAATTCCCTGGAGCCTATATTTCGTGGATGAGAGGGAGAACATCAGTAAACAAGTAAAATAAATAGTATATTGAATGATGATATGTGCTATGGGTAAAAAATTAAACAGGAAAAGAGAAGAGAGTGCTGCAATTATAAGTTGGTTGGGGAAGCTTTCTAATCAGGCGATATTTGAGCAAAGACCTGAAGGCGTTGTGGGAGTGAGCCACATGGCTCCATGGAGGGGGAACATTGCAAACAGAGGGATAGCTAGTATAAAATTCCCAAGTCAAGAGCATTCCTGGAATGGTGGGGAAACAGGAAGCAGGTGTGTGGCTGGAGAGGCGTTAGAACATAAAGAATAGAAAATGAAATCAGAAAACTTCTAGGTGCCAGGTCATGGAAGGCCTTGTAAGTCATTGTAAGGACCGTCTTTTACCCTGAGTGAGATGGGGGTCATTGCAGAATTTTGAGCAAAGAGGTGACATGAAATGACATATTTTAAAGACTTACTCCACTATGTTATGGGTGTATTTTGGAGGTACGAGGTAAGAAGCAGGGAGAAAGTTACTGGTAGCTTTCAGAAAGGAGACATGGTGACTTGGCTAGGGAAGAAGTAGTGGAGGTGGTGAGAGGGTTCACATTCTGGATACGTTTCCAAGACAGAGCCGACAGAACTTTCTAACAAACAAGATGTGGAGTGTGAGAGAAAAGAGGAGTCAACAATGACTCCGAGATTTTAGTATGAGCAACTGAAAGGAAAGAATTGCATTTCTTGAGGTGGGGAAACAGGATCACAACAGGTGTGGAGGAACGATCATGAACTTGGTTTGGCTTACAAATGTCAGGGTGTTTGGAGATGAAGAAGAACCAGCAGAGGACAATGGAAAGGAACAGCCAGGGAGGTAGTCGGAAAATGGTACTCCAAAAAGATCAAGTAAAGAAAGTGTTTCGAGGAGGAAGGGTTGATAAACTGTGTTAGCCATTCAGATGATGCAAGTAAAATGAGGACAGAGAACAGACCTGTGGGTTTAGCCATGGATGATATGGGCAGCCCTGACGACTGCAGTGCCCATGATCATGAAGGGTAATATTTTAAGCAAGAAAAGAAAAATAGGCTGCATATAATTCCAGGTGGAGAAATGAGGAAATGGGGTCATTGTCAAAAGGTTGAAGTCTACTTGGCAAGTTCTCTGAACGGTGAAGGTTGACTTTGGCCCTATCTCATCTCCATGCTCAATCCTTGCTCAGTAATTATGGTTCACCTTTGCTGGTGAGTTCAGGGATAGGGTCCATGCCCTCATCATGTAACCTTGAACCATGCCCAAAGTACTTAGATTTTCTCACTACGAAAACAAATAGAACGGTCACCACTAAACTAAAATATTAAAACCTGGGAATTGCTGGCCTGAGGGAACAATGCTGGCACTGGATTTTCTGAAAAGGAAAGCCACATTCCACAACTACCTTGAAGTCTTTGGAAATGGAACAATTTAAAAAAAAGGGAAAAAGAAAAACTGCCAACCCAAATGCAAAGGGCGAATTCGATGGCTCCTGCATAACTAGGGACTTTCTGATAAGAATGGACATTCCTCACTAGCGTAATCACCTGCTGCCAATTGGAATTCAGGAAATGTTTTATAGCGAGTGAATAAATGAAATGAATCAATGATAGGATTCATTAGTTACAGTTCAACGGCTTTCCCTGACTCATGCTAATCATTATTTCTTATTTCTTTGGCCCTACCAAACTCGTCTCTATGTTCCTTGAGGACTATATCAAGACTTCTATTTCTCTCTATTCTTACCACACTCGGTTTAGTATTAGACATTACTTAATGTATTAGTCAGGATTCTCCAGAGAAACAAAACCAATAGGATATTTGTTATAAGTGGAGATTATTATAGGAACTGGTTCACATGATTATGGAGACTGAGAAGATCCGTGAATGCCCTCTACAAGCTGGAGAACCAGAATCTGGTGATATAATTCAGACAGACTCCGAAGGCCTAAGAATCAGGAGCACCAATGTCTGAGGGCAGGAGAAGATGAATGTGTCATCTCAAGCTGAGAGAATTTGCCCTTCCTCTGCTTTTTTGTTCTATTCAAGACCCCAGCTGATTGGATAACACCCACCCTCACTGGTGAATGCAGTCTTCTTTATTCAGATATGGATTCAAATGCAAATCTCTCTGGACACATCCTTGCAGACACATCCAGAAATAATGTTCTACCAGCTGTCTGGGCTTTCTCCAGTCTAATCAAGGTGAATTTAACCATCATAATATATTCTCTTTGACAGAAGAAAAAACTTTTTTAAGAAATTGAACGAACTCAAATCAAGGAAATAAACTTAATTTAAAATCCTCCTGACAAAGAGAAAAGAAACAATTCAAAGAAACCTTACCAAACTCAGGTTATTATGGTTTGTAAGATTTAATAAACTGGAACCATATTTGTCATAGCTTCCTCAGATGTTGTGCTATTAAAGGCCCTTATCAGAAGGTTTCTACCATTAATCACCAACTATTACTTGCTGTTGCCAATCACTGGTAAAGGACTCTCCAGGGCTACAACTTCATCCTTCCAAGAACCCTGCATAACTGTTTGGTGTGATGTTTTCTGCCAGAGAAGCTGGCTGTTTTCTTGGTTGCACATACTTTGCGGTATCCCAATGAGATGATGTGATTTTAGCCCCCGCCACACACACACACACACACACACACACACACACACACACACACACACACAGACACAACATGATTCCTTATATACCACAGGAGATCTTAGCTAACATTCATTCTTGCTTGTTTACCCCAAAATAAGTTTATATCATTGCTTAGGTCAGTAACAAAAAACAGAAAAATGTTGACAGGTTTGATGGTGGTTAATCCTAGTCAAAGATTGCTCAGCTCATAATTACTTATTCACATTCAAGATATGAGTTATTATAACTGCGATCTTCAGCAATGGCATTGGTAATAGGAGGGTTACTTTGGAAAAGCAAAATGTTAAGCTCTAACCTAAGACATAATTTGTGATCTTCCCTTCTTGCTGAATTAGTAAAGCAAACATTGTGAGCTTTAAAACAATAGAGATGTGTATTCGGAAATAGAATGTTACTCTTTTCTGTTTTTATCTCTGCTACGCTATTGGTAACATGATACTAGAGGCTGTAGCAGAGCTTCCAAAATAAACTTGATCTTTAGAGTTTTACAATGATAGGTGAACCTCACAAAGTTCAGAGATTCTGTCCAAATGGAGAATTAATATTCTCGTGCCAATTTTCTTTACCTCTGAGTAAAGAAGGTATTGAGCTGATATTTTCACAACGGCGATTTCTTGACTGTTTCACACTGACAGGACATCACACAAAAAGAACACATTTTCTCAACAGCCATTCATCTGTTCAACAGCAATTCATTGCAGTTCCTAACGTTTTGCCTGAGCCTAAATTAAAACACTGAAAATAAAAACTATGATGTTCAGATTTGGAAAGTGGGATATGAAAGCCCACTCTTTATAGACTGGTACCTTGACACACCTAGTCCTCTTTTGTTCCTCTGTCTTTGATTAGAGGCCATCCTCCAGAATATTCCTAGGTTCTCAGCTAAACTCAACAATGAGAAAGGCAGGTTCCACAGTCAGGGCTTATTAAGAAATGAGGAGAGGGGCGCCTGTGTGGCTCAGTCAGTTGAGCGTCCGACTTAGGCTCAGGTCATGATCTCGCGGTCCGTGAGTTCGAGCCCCACGTCGGGCTCTGTGCTGACGGCTCAGAGCCTGGAGCCTGCTTCGGATTCTGTGTCTCCCTCTCTCTCTCTGCCCCTGCCCCACTCATGCTCTGTCTCTCTCTGTCTCAAAAATAAATAAATATTTAAAAAAATGTATGTTAAAAAAAAAAGAAATGAGGAGAGATTTCCTATTCTTATCCTTTGTAATTATATATATATACACACACACACATAATATGTAAAATACTACACAGAAAACAAAACAGATGTGATTAAAAGATGTTTTCATAACAATGGAATCAAATCCTAAAATAAAATTCAAAAGGTCAAGCCAGTATTCTTCTAGATATGGGAATACACTATTGGGATCTCAGAGCAATGATAATAATGACTATTGTAGGACAACTAGTCCTTCACAATACACTCACATGTCCACTGCTTACAGAGGTGACGACTCTGTGAGAAGGATGGAACAGGCATAAATGCCCAGCACAGAGCTCTGAGGTTGAGTCTTTACCACCACATAGACAGCAAAGAGCCAGGGCTCAAGTCATGATTTCCAGCATTTTTTTTTCTTTTAAATTTATTTTATTTATTTATTTAGAGAGACAGCGAGAGCAGGGGAGGGGCAGAGAGAGAGAGAGAGAATCCCAAGCAGGCTCTGCATTGTCAGCACAGAGCCCAATGCAAGGCTCGAACTCAGAAACTGTAAGATCATGATGTGGGCTGAAATCAAGAGTCAGATGCTTAACTGACTGAGCCACACAGGGGCCCCAATTTCCAGTTTCTAAATCTGTATCATTAGTCTCTCTTTGGGGAGAAATCATGAGTTATGTCGATAGTTTGTTTCTATTTTACTAAATATTTTGAAAATCGATTTTGAATTATAAAGCATCATTTGTGCCTAGGTTAAATCCTGAGATTGTTGCATCAAGGGACACCAATGTAATCTCTATAAATACTAGTTTCCATGGCTATAAAAGAGGACTAATAACACTAGCTTCTTAGAGTTGAATAGAATAATGAGTGAAAAGCATAGAGCCTAATAAATGCTCAATAGACTATGGCTATAATTATTGATAATAAATAAAATATGTTGATTGTGGAAAATGCATCCAAGTATAAAGCAGAAAAATAACAATTATCTATAAACCTATTATACCTATATAATCACTGAACCATTATGACATATTTTCTGTTTTGGGAGTGCCTGGGTGGCTGAGTCAGTTAAGCATCCGACTTCGGCTCAGATCATGATCTCACAGTTCATGAGTTCGAGCCCCACGTCAGACTATGTGCTGACAGCTAAGAGCCTGGATCCTGCTTCAGATTCTATGTCTCCCTCTCTCTCTGCCCTGCCCCGCCCCTCTTTCTCTTTCTTTCTCCAGAATAAACATTAAAAAAATATTTTTTGTAGATAATGCCATACAATACATTTCTTTGTTATGAAAATCTTCATATATAAATTTTTAAAGATAAATACAATGAATACCTATATATCTTTGATTTAGAGACAATAATTATAAACGCTTTGCCATACTTGTGTTATTTATCTTAATATATGTATGTGTATATTTTCATATGTACATATTCACTTTTTGCAGACATATTTGAAAGTAAATTGCATTCATCATGGCATCTCAACCCTAAATATTTCAATATGCATCTCCTATAAATAAAGACATTCTCACATGTAATTACAATACCATTATCACAATAGAATATTAATAATAATTCCCTAATGACATTTAATATCCAGTTCATAGTCACATTTTCTTAGTGTCTGCAGAATTACTTTTTCCTGTTTTTCCCCCCAAATTCATGCATCGTGTTTGGTTATGTTTCTTCTTTTCTAAAACAATATTCTCGCCAATTTTAAGTTACTCTAAGCATATTTTTAATGATGTGAACCTTCTAATGTAGGCATGGTCATAGCCAATTCTTTGGCTTTAGATGTACAGTGTTTCCCTTTTTTTTTCCTATTATAAATCATGCTGACATGAACATTTGGTTCACTAACTTTTTCACCTTTTCTGATTACTTCCAAATATTTACTTTTCCTAAAACATACAAAAATATTTAAGGGGAGCCTGGGTGGCTCAGCTGGTTGAGCATCCAACTCTCCACCTTGGCTTAGGTCGTGATCTCATGGTTTCTGAGATTGAGCCTCTGTGTCAGCATAGATTCTGCTTGGGATTCTCTCTCCCTCTCTCTCAACCCGTCCTCTGCTTTCTCTCTCTCTCTTTCTCAAAAAAATAAATAAACATTAAAAAAATATTTACAACCCTCCTTACGTTATTCGCAGATCACTTTCCAGAAAGTTTTACCTACTGCTGTCCCTGAAGTATTTGAGTACGGAGAAGAGCTAGTGTTTTCAACCTCTAGGTCCTGATCTGAATGTCACCCCTCTAGGGGACATTTCATGGTCATCTACATCGGGTGAGCTTCTCTGTCTTGTTTCCATAGTGTATCTTTCCTTGGATTACTTCATTACCTGGCTCCTCCTATAGAGGAACAAGGAATCTCTACTTAAAAAGGTCATAATTTTTCTCCGAAACTGGAAGCTCAGTGAAACTGACTGATTGCTTTTTATATTGTGTTGATTTTCATGAACTTTTAACATAAAAACTTCTGGTTCTTTAGTTTTTGCCAACACGATACACATTAAGATTAAATATTACCATATGTACATTAAATATTGTCAGTACTTTGAAACCAATGAAAATTTATCCATATGGGAATCCTATAAAAATTCTTATGTAAAACAAAACAATGCAAATAACCAATATTAGGTGAGTGATTAAGTAAGTGTGGCAAATCTATATGCTAGCACAGTCTGCAGACATTAAAAATAATACTCATAAAAAGTTTATAATAACATGGGGGAAATGATTATTAAACAGTGTGGATAAAATAACAGAAATTCAGAATAATAAACATAGGACAAAGAGACTAGTAAGATCTAGTTAATGCTGCAACTATAGTTGATCAAAATTACTTTTCTTAAGTGTTTTCTTTCATTCTATCCAAAGCAAAACAATGAAAGAAGGGGCTTTGGAAAAATATTATTGAAGCATCCCTGGTTCCCGTTTACCAAAGTATAAAATCAGAAAGGGGTTTTCACTCATAGTAATTTCTAAACTTTTCAAGATGATTTTTGTAGCATGAAATGATAATGTTAATGTTAATATTTTCAATATATAAAGAATCTGGCAAAAATAAAACAAACAAGCAACCAACCAACCACCAAATAAATCTTTTGTAATTTTCCATGTCCTTCTGAAGATTTTTTAGCCATGTCTTATTACAATAGCATTTATAATTACTCCATTTTTTAATTTATAGGCCCCTTGACAAAACTTATCAATACCTCTATTTAATCTGATGAAATGCACATTGGTATCCAAATAACATAACAAATGCCAGGTTATTTAACTGTCTTCATCCTGAGCAGTAATTAAAGAGCATTTACTAAGCATTACTGGAACCCAGCATTATATTTGGTGTTATATAAAGCAGCTTGCACTATAGACTTGGCCTGATCTCTAGAACCTTACAGCTAATGACCTGTGATCAACAGACTCATCTTTCGTCGAACCACATGACAAACCTCCTGGACCCAAAGCCAAAGGAATTTACAGCTTTCCAGGGGAACATGATATTTGCTTTGACAGTTTCACATAGCTTTATCCTGAAGCCAGACAAAAAGCTAAAGTTTCATCTTCACTCGCCTTTCCTGGGATCAAGCCCTTTGATGGAAGAAGATCATTGGGAATCCATCCCTAGGCCTGGAGGTGTTAGAGGTAGAAACCAGACATACAAATTCTGCTCTCTTTGGGCCTCTGGGAAAAATACCTAGCCATCGCTGCCCTGATCTACCAGTCTCATGTTGTCTATCCGGTTCCAGTGTTAGCACAAGTGCTAACTCCCAATACTGTGTGTGTCTGGGAGGTGAGAGAGAAGAAGGAAGGGAAGGGCAAGAAGTATGGAGAAAAGCCAGCTAGTGACGTCTTCCCAGAGCACTGGCAGACATCATTAGGCTCTGGGGTAAATTTTGAAATACTCCACCACTGCTCCTGCCTGGCACTCGAACCCCTACCATTTTAAAGCTAACTTTTAACATTCCCATCTTCTTCCCAATCTTGCAAGGTAGGATCTGTATTTTTCTCACAGTTCCAACATCAACACTCTTTTTAAGCAAACCTTGTACAAGCAATAGATAGTCCTACTGCCAGTGTATCTCAGCCAATTTCTGCAATCAAAGTGAAACAAAGAAAGGAAACTTTATAAAAATCGGTTTTGTGGAATGTAACCAGACAAAATAAATAACAGCCTGTGAGTACACTTAATAACCTAAAGGCTTAGCATCCCAAAGGATTTCTTGAGGTGTCATGAACAGATTTTTGAGAGGGAGATGGCATTTTCTAATTCGGAGCCTACGGTTAAGCTACTCTCTGAAACACACGTAGTCAAATAGAGCAGTCAAATTGCCATATGGCAAAATGTTAAGAAATATCTAATTATGAACCTAAAATACCTTCTCAGAGTGGAGATGTGACTTGTAGGATATAAACAAATGTGAAGCAACCAGGCATGGCCAACATGGCCGTGTGTTGGAGCTCCTCTATCAGGCAACGTGTAGTGTGTTAGAAGAACTGAAGGAGGTTCAGAGTGGCTGGAATGGAAGTGGAGGAGGGGGTAAAGGTTATTGCAAAAGACAAGAAAAAAGAGGTAAGCCGGACAAGTTCATGAAGGGACTTACAAATCATTTTAAAGAGTTGACAGTCAAAGTGTTTAAGCGAAATTGTTGCATGATCAATTCATGCTTTAGAAAAATTACTCTCGAGGCATGGAGAATGGATGGAAGGCAGGCATAAGTAGAGGCAGAAAGACCAGTTGCAATATCCAAGTGAAAAATGACAGTGGCCTAGATTGGGGTAGTGGCTATAGACTATAGTCTCCAACTCAGGAACTGAGAGATATCTGTAGACTGGGGAGGTATTTAGGAGGTAGAATTGATAGATCTTGGTGAATAACTAATGAGTCTGGATAAAGAGAACAGTCAAGAAGAGTGAGGAGACTAGAATGACTGCCAGACAGCCTGCAGCTGAGGCATCAGACATGAGTGGATGGTGGCACTGAATCAGTGAGGGTGCCCAGGAGAGACGCGTTAGAGGTGATGATAGTCAACGCAGGTTTTGGTGGGCTGAGTTTAAAATATGTTTGGAAAATCTCACAGACGGATCTCAGCAAAGAGCTTTACTAGGCATTTGGAAACACAGATCTAAAGATCTATGTTCTACTTACTGTGTTGGGAGTCGTCTGCATACAGATAACAAATGAAGTGGCAGATGGGCTGGGGAGACATTGTCTGGTAAGAAGACACAGAAGGGCACTTGTGTGTTTGAATATTCTGTTCATTCCTTGCAGCTTAATGTAAAGTCATTTAATAGTTCTTCCCTAAAAACAAGGTCCGGAAAAAGGGTAGCATGTCACGCTGGGCTTAAGGATGGGGAGAATAAACGGCCAAAGTGGGAAAGGAAGACAAATAATCCTAGGCATGGCCTTCATTATTGAGCAGTTTCTGTGAACCTGTGCCGGGCTCTGTGCCGAGATCTTGATATTGCTTTCTGAATTTCGTGTAATCATCCGGCAATCCTACATAAAGTAGGTACTATTATCCCCATCAAAAAAAAATATTTATGTTTATTTATTTTTTGAGAGAGAGAAAGAGAGAGAGAGGAAGAGGGGGGAGGGGTAGAGAGAGACAGAGACACAGAACCTGAAGCAGTCTCCAGGCTCCATGACACAGAGCTGACGTGGGTCTCCAACTCAGGAACTGCAAGAGTCAGACGCTTAACCGACTGAGCCACCCAGGCACCCCTATAATCCCCATTTTGTAATAACAAGAGCAAAACTTGGTCACTTTAAGTAACTCTGTGACTGCTGTCTGATATGCTAGCTGCTAGCTGCATTGGCTAATTAATAATTGCATAAGTCCTTAATAAGGACTTGAAAAATGCTATGGAGGGACTTAACTTTTAATTTTATTAATTTAAATTCAATTTGATTTAATTTTAATTCAATTTAAAAACCGATACTGGATTCGGTTATTGGAAAACGTTTAAATATGTTTGGAACAACTTGGACATCTGAATCAACTTTTCCAACTCTAAGTTTTATAAAATCCAAATACAGATCAAGTATTTCCAATGGAAAAACTAGTATCCGAATTGAGATATGCTCTTCGTGTAAAATAAATACTGGATTTCAAAGACTTAGTGTGACTAGAAGAATATAAAATATCTCATTAATAATTGTTTATATCGATCATGTGTTAAAATAATATTTTGGATATATCAGGTTAAATAACATAACTTTATTTCATTTTTTTTTTTTTTTTTTTTTTTTACTTTTTCTTAATGGCTATTGGAAAAATCTAAATCCCCTAAATGGCTGGCACAGGATTTCCCCTAAAGGCTGACAGAGGGGGCTTGTGCCTGGGAAGCAAGGTCCCAACGACTTCATATTTTAGGGAGCACGCCAGCAAAAGTGCGCGTGCGCACGTGCGCGTCTGTGCTGTCCAGCTGCGGGTGGACCAAATCTCACCCGGTGCCCACGACTAGCCGGCTTTCCTGTTTGCCTTTTTGAACTCTGTTTTCTCTAAGCCTCGAAGAGCCAGGGGCTGTGATGTCACTGTATAAACAGAGGGAAGGGTGGGGGCGAGAGTTGCGCTGGAGAGGACCAGGCAGAGGAGGCCGGTGGGAGGATGGGGGTGGGGACGGGAGGTTTTCAAAGGTGGCTTGGTCTGGAGTGCGTGGGAGCAGCGGGAGACTGCAGTGTCGATAAGAAACATAATGGGACCGCCAGTCACTAAACTGGGGGCGGGGACTGGGACGTGGCTGCAAGAGATGGGGGTTTGGAAAAATATGGGACGCCTAGAGCTAATTCCCCTGATTAAAAATGCATTAGTTTGGAGGTGTCAGGGACACGCAGCTGTTTTCAAGGAAAGCCTGGCTCCAAGAGGTCCTCCCTGGCCGGGCCGCCTGGCGGCTCCATCTCGGAGTGGATGTCAGCGAGCCCCCGGCCCGCCGACGCTTGTCCTCTCCCTGACAGGGCCCTGGCCAATGTCCTGCTGCTGAGGGTCGTGGTAATTTACATCCTCTCTGTGTACATTAACTTATCTGCAGCCGCGCTGGCTGCGCTCCTTCAGTCAGCCTGTCTCCTGTGCAGCCTGGGAGACTTCCCCCACCGACGGCCGGCCGGGGGCTGCAGGGGGACTGGGCCGCCAAGTTCCTGCGCCCTGCGAATCACAACAAACGCCTCCCGAGGCGGAGCCCCGCCGCCTGGTCCCGACCCCGCCGCGGAGCGCCGCGCGGGGGCCCCCGGCGTGGGAGGCTACGTGGGGACAGCCCGGCAGGGCAGAGGCGGGCGGCCCGTGGCTGCAAGCGAAACACTTAGTGGCTAATTCATGACTCATGACTCATGTGCAGGCTCCTCTTCAGTGACAGCCGGGACAGTTACTGGTTATTTGTAGTCCCCCGGCTTTCATTTCGCTGTAATTAAGCAGTCATTTGAGGGTCATTTCATACCAGTTATAGGTTTCCCTGTTTTAATAATGTTTTAAGTTCCAGGGGGGCAACAGGGAGTGGAAGGGGAGGTTGGGAAGGAGGCGTGCAGGGCAAGAGGGTAATCGTCTCTGAGAACGTGTGCACTTTCCATAACTCTTTCCCTGACAGGCCCCAGAGTGGAGTTTCCTCAGATGCCGACTGACTCGAACGTTCTGTTTCACAGCGCGCAGGCCAGATCCTCTTCCTTGACACGAACGGTCTGCCCTGAGAAGAGGTCTGGCCGCGTTTGAGTCAGATGTTGGATTTTCCTCTTTCCCCTCTGGCACCACACTAATCATTCTCTTTAATCACTGTAGCTTTTTAATGAGGCCAAGTAGGTATTTATGGAGCCGTCTACTCTCTAAACGCTAATGCTTGATAAGTCATTTATAACTTATCGGTGGGCTTTGCATGGCCAAACCCAGAAGAAAGGAAGTGAGAGTAAAATAGAGTCTGGAGTTTGCTAGGAAATATGCAGCATATCTTCAGGTCCTAGATGGTACCAAGCCCTTGTGGGAAACGTTCAATCCTCAGGCCTAGGAATAATGAACCCCCAGTCTGTCCCGATTTTGTGCCCGGCTGTCATTCTCACTGTTTTTCATTCCCACCACTTTCTCCTTTGGCTGGTTTATGTATCTTTGGATATCACTGGAAGCTTCCATTCTAAGGCCAATTCTACAAAGTTCTGTAAAGAATCCCGGACTATTGCATTTGGAGGGCGCACAGACGCAAAATGAAAGGACTGGAAAGAAAAAAAGGGACAGAAACCAGATTTCCTGCCATTGCAAAAGTAGGTGCCACATGCTCCAGACTTCAGGAGATGTTAAAATTAAAGTAAAGCTGGCATGTTTAGTAGCCTGGGAAGTGTCCTTGCCTTCATACAAGAAGAGGAGAGAACCACCCCCCCCAAGGAAGGGTAGGAGAAAGAGGGTGAGGAAGAAAGTAAGACAGGACCCCCCAGACTACAAAAAACAAAAACAAACAAACAAAAACAAAAAAACAAAAAAACAAAAAAACAAAAACCCAAACCAATCCATAACATATGAGTAATATGCGTTAAGGAGGCTTTTAAAAAGATTTCAGCCATAAAAAAGCAATGAAGCGCTGATGTGTGCTACGACATGGATGACTCTTGAAAACATCATGCTAAGTGCCATTTACAAAAGGTCACATATTATATGATTCCACTTACATAAAATGCTCAGAATAGGAAAACCTTTAGAGACAGGCAGTTGATTAGTGGTAGCCTTGAAAGGGGGAGGGAGTGGACAGAGGGAGGTGTAATTGCCAAAGGGTACAGATTTCTCTCTGAGGCACTGAAAATGTTCTAGAATTGATTGCGGTGTTGGTTGTACAACTCTGAGTATGCTAAAAACCATTGAATTACACATTTTAAATGGGTGACTGCTACGGTATGTGAATTGTATCTCAATAAAGCTGTTTCCAAAAAAAAAAGTTTTCAAAAAGTTAGACACAGACCCAAAAAAGTGCTATTAAAAACTACCTTGGGGTGCCTTGGTGGCTCAGTTGGTTAAGCATCTAACTTCGGCTCAAATCATGATCTTGCAGTTCATGAGTTCGGGCCCCATGTCAGGCTCTGTGCTGAAAGTGCAGAGCCTGCTTGAGATTCTCTCTCTCCCTCTCTCTCTCTCTGCCCTTCTCCCACTTGCACATGTACTCGCTCTCTCAAAATAAATAAATAAACTGAAAAAAAATATCTTGCTAAGTACACTGCTTCTTTCTCCAAGACCGTGTAGGCAACAGGGACTTTGGTTCTCTGTTTAGCCCTCAGTGTCTAGAACAATGCTGCTTATGGAAGGTACTCAAAAAATATCTGCCGAAAGAGAATTTGTAAATAATCCAGACTAGCCTAGTTCGGATGTGTACCACACTCACCCTACCACTTCCTCTCTGCACATCTAGCTTTCCAATATACCTATTATCACTATTAATACAGCTAGAAACTATAATAAACAAAATTATTTTTATCTGTTTGCCAGGGGCCGTACATATATTTGTCTCTAATCTTTATAAAACCCAGCAATGTAAACCCTCTGAACCCAGGTCGGTCTGACTCCCAAAGCTTTAGTCTACTATAAACACTGCCTCCTAAAGATGCTAACAACAAAGGCAGGGAGGAGCACTGATAAACATACACAGACACCCAACTAACGTCACCTATAAAGCAAATCAAAGAACACAATTTTGGCTTTTATGTTTAAACTGAAAAAAGCATGAACACATCACTCAATGATGGATTTTCTTATTTAAAATTATTCTAATTTTATAATTACTATGGATTATATATCCAGCAAATACAGAGCACTTACCACATCCATAGCCCCTAGTGCAGCACCAGGAAGAGTTACAAAAGCAGTTAACATAGGAGCTTATACTCACACGTAATATAAGAGCTGCTGTCCCTTAAAAAAAAAAGAGTACTAGTGAGTCTGTTGTTTGTCTAAATAGTACACTAACGGTTTCAACATACGTAATTGGAAAAGTCTTGGTTTCCTGAGACCTCTTCTAAAAATTGAAACATTTTTGTGGAACGTTAAGGACAAGTCCAGAGCTCTGTCAAGAGCTGCTTAAATGACTGCCCTCCAAATGTGGCCGGGCTGGAATACAAGTAAGATACAACCAGGCTACATGAAAGCTACTGTGTTTTCTGCGTGGGCTTGAGTCAGCTGCCTAGGTATCTATTAAGTAGTTGTTGGTATTTTTTGCTTCGGTAATTCCAGATCCACATCACAACTGAGACAGTCTCACCAACTTATCTCATGCATTTTAGTTGATATAGGATGGTACCACCTAGAAAGACACAAAGCCTTCCAATTAAAGTTTCCACATTCTCTTATTTTACAATAAAAATGTTGATCTAAGGCTTATAGTAAATAGCCCACATTTTACAATTGGGAATATCAAGTAACCCTGGAAACTACTTACTGAAACTATCCCAAAGACCCATAACAGTATCAATAAAAGATCCCAAATAATTGGCAATTTCTCCTTCCAACTGTTAATACATCTGCCTATCTAAACTGAAGAGAGGTGTTACTTTTACTTAAAACTATATATACACTATATACACCTTTTTATATAAAATATATGTATATACTACTATATATACATTTTCCTTAGTTAAATATGAAAAGGAGGTACAATCCAGCTCATAAATGTGGGGAAAATTCATAGCTACACCTCTTTTCTGCATATGGGAGATTCCAGAAGTGGAAGTCCAATCACTTAGGCTGATGAGCTTCGAGAAATGACTCCAAACTTTGGAATGTGCCCAGGTACCACCGTGTCTATAGAAGGGCCATCCATCCCCAAGCATATGTGGTTGTCACCCTCTAGTGGATGATCTATGATAACAATTGGCAGTCTCCTGTGGGGGACAAGAGTGAATGTCATCCATGACTGACTTATCTCAAAGAGGTAGATGACAGATAAGTCAGCACCAGAACTCTTAAGTCTTGGACATGTATTTCCCAGGAAAATGGGTGTTTGTGGGCTGTTTATTCAGTCTGCAGTTCCCTGCTTCTTTTTAAGTCTACAGTGTGTGTTTCCTATTGGTATTGTGTCATTTTCAAGAACAATACATATTTCCTTAAGGCAGACTTCTCCTACAACTGAGATAGTTCTAGAAAATTAATTCCCAGACGTTATACGCCTCCAGACTGGCCTGGAAAGCTTTCTCTTGTCTGTCGGCCTACTGAGTGCATGTGACTACTTAGCTGGTAATATAGAACCTGCCAACTGAACACCAGTCCTGTGTTGAAAGGTTTGACCTGCCTTAGGCGATTGTAAATAAATAAATACTACCTTGTCGTATAAGGAGCCTAAATATAAGGGCCTAAATGTAACTCTCTAAATAATGAAGTCTGGCTTCGCATACATTCGTAGTATGAGATTCAAAATATAATAATATGATTTTCCTGTTTGCATTTTATCAGGTAACTGAAGAATTGCATTTCTAAATCTAGATGGGAATTGAATTTCTACATCACAGTTTCCAGGAGGGAAGGATTATGGGTACAGGAAATACTCCACATTCTCAAAGCCTACATTGTTGATGCTTGCATTTGCTCTGTGAGAACTTACTGAAAGAAACCGTTTCTCTGGAAGACAAGTATAATTTCCTGAAGATCTGTTTATTCATCAGCAGGCATGTTGAATGTTTCAAGTCAAGGATGATCTTGGTTCTAAATCTACAGTCAAATGGGAATCAGAGCATTGTAGAGATGAAATGCCCCTCCCCTCATCTTACCCATTTGACAGATGAAGAAACTGAGGTTTGCACAGGTTAAGCCGTGCTAATTACAGAGCTGGTACCCGATGAGAGTTTACTCTACAACCCCTCTTCCCCCACATCACCGTTGTCTCCCTGGTAGAACTTCATAACTGATTATGAGGAAGTCCGTTTCCTAGCTTTGTTTGTAGTATATTTTCTGTTTGGTTAGAAACATTGTCCCCCACTCTGGTGACAAAATATACATAACATAAAGTATACCATTTTAACCATTTTCAAGTGCATAATTGAGTGGCATTAAGTACATTCACGTTTTTGTGCAACCGTCATGACTATCTCCAGAACTTTTTTATCTTCCAAAAGAGAAATTCTTCAGCCATTAAACATGAACTCCCATCCCCTCCACCCCCAGTCCCTGGGAACCACCATTTCATCGTCTATCTCTATGATCTGAGTACCTCATAAAAGTGGAGTCATATGGTATCTGTCCTTTTATGATTGGCTTATTTCACTGTAGCATAATGTCTTCAAGGTTCACCCATGTTGCTAATGTGTCAGGATTTCCTTCTTTTTTAAGGCTGAATAATATTTCATTATAAGTGTATATCATATTTTTGTTTCTCTGTCAATGGACATTCATCGAAAATATTTTTCAAATACACAAGAAAAATATATAAAAATCTCTTTTAGGAAGTAAAAGCATGTATGCAAGAGTCTTGAACTACATTTTTTAAAAGACTACTGGGGATTTCTGGAGTAAAGAATAGTTTAATAATATTACATAGACTTGTTTTCAATTAAAGCTATAGAATTTGGTTTACCTAGCGTTATATTCTCTGCCACCACCTCCCAACCCATCCGAACATCAGCACAGGTCACATGAGGTGGTAAACAATAAATGTGTGCTCAGTGTCCAAGTCAGGCACAGAGAAGGCCAAATGCGGTCTATATTATCATGGTTTTTCTTAAGATTTCCAATGACTAAACTAGAGAAGGATGCAAAGGTTCTGGCGGAAATCTGATAGAATATTCTCCTGGAAGAACAATGTATCTATGATTTCTTAATTTCTAGCAATGAAAAGAGTTTCTCTCTCTCTCTCTCTCTCTCTCAAGAGTTTTGGCCTTAGGCACCTGGGTGGCTCAGTCAGTTAAAGGTCTCCAACTTCGCTCAGGTCATGATCTCGTGGTTCATGGGTTCGAGCCCCACATCGGGCTCTGCACTGACAGTGCGGAGCCTGCTGCTTGGGATTTCCTCTCTCCCTCTCTCTCTGCCCCTCTCCTGCTCTCATGTGCTCTCCCTCTCAAAATAAATAAACTTAAAAAAGAAAGGAGGGAAGGAAGGAAGGAAGGAGGGAAGACTGAGTTTCGGCCTTGGTAAGGGAAACCAGAGCTCAACTGAGCAATAATTCATAGTAGCTTAAATGTTTAAGGAAGGAGCCATACCGTGTACTTAGACGTTTGAGTTATTGTTCTTGCATTAATTCCTGTACATTTTCTTCTATATTTTGATTGTGAAAGGTAATCTACATTATTATTTTAAATTTATATTCAGGTTGGAAAAGTAGAAAATATTAGATAATATCCTAAAACTTCTATTTCTATTATCCACATTTTTTTTTCATTGACCCTTAAACCCTCAGCCAAATATCACCAGGCAAAACAGACACATGCCTGAAAAGAAATTGCTGCCAAAGGGCTGACGTTGCTGGCTCTCACTTATTGGAGATGGCAATGGCAGGTGGTCACACGGATCACCATAAAGAAAAGCTTGGAGTAAGATGTCAGAGAAAGAACATCGTTTCATCTGACAATGGCTTTCTCCCAAAATTACCCGAAATGGGCCAATCCCTAAGTATCATAGTTGTCATGATTTCTAAAGAAGAAAAGAAAAATAACTTCCATGAAAACCTATACTTGCAAGTAACTCCTTTCCTAATAGTTACAGTCTCACACATCAAGGAAATCTACCTACCGAGAGATATGTGTGTTTACTGGCATTTCCCCGGGAGTATTAGTCCATGGATTCTTCAACTACATATGGTCTATGTCCATGAAAAAGGATTCATTAAACATACTCAAGTCGACTGAGAAAAAAATTTTAATCTACAGTTCAAACTTCCTAGTATAATGGTGAACTAGTTTGGTTCATAAAAATGCTATTTAGCAGAATTTTTCTTACTTTAAGTGGCTAAGGATACTATATAAATTGTGCCTTCAGGAAGATCTATGGCAATCTAATGAATGCACTATTTAAAAAGAAAAAGAAGAAGAAGAAAGAAAAGTATGGAATCCAAAATAGAAGATGAAAATCACAGGCTAGAACAGAATAAATTTTAGCCTGAAAGAAAGAGTTCAGATCATCTAATCTAGGGTTCACAAATACTTGGGGGTAAGGAAAGTCATTCTCCTAGTTTCTGTCCAAGGCAGACAGAAGACAGCAATTTCCAGCTGAGCCCACGCATACATAGTCTCATAATCCTTCTAATAGACCTTTGGTAGCCTCTATCATACGCATATGTAAAGAAACTATTTGCCATCCCTGGTAATCTGAGTTCCTCAACTGACATACATGTGAAGGCTGAATAGTGTGTGGTGACTAAAGTCTGGACCAATGTCATGCATCTAGAAAAGGAAAGACTCAGCATTATAACCCTGATCATCTGTGAATGACTTAGATTGAATTCATAGAGTCGCAGAATACATAGCACTCAGCTGACTGCAATCAAGGCTCTGAATTCTCAAGTTTAATAATCGTAATGCTCCTAAAAGAGTTTATGTTATCAACTTTATTATTTCCATTATAAAAGAAGTCCAATAGGAAAAGAAAAACATGGCTTGTGATTGAGTATGTATGAGTTCATTTATTGTTCATAAAAAAGGAATTTTGTTCTTTTTACCAAGATTCAAAGGAAAATATTAAAGCTTCCCCTGTACATAAAATTATGATTAGGTTATGGGTGTGATTTAAATGTAATACCCTTAAAAATAGAGGATGGGAGGGGCGCCTGGGTGGCTAGTCGGTTAAGTGGCCAACTTCAGCTCAGGTCATGATCTCACAGTCTGTGAGTTCGAGCCCCGCGTGCGGCTCTGTGCTGACAGCTCAGAGCCTGGAGCCTGCTTCAGAGTCTGTGTCTCCTTCTCTTTCTGCCCTTCCCCTGCTCACGCTCTGTCTCTATGTCTCTCAAAAATAAATTTTAAAAATATACAGGACGGGACATACAGAATTGGGACAGAAGAGCTCTTTTGCATGAAATATTCTTTGTTACAAAAATGAAAAATTCATAATATACCATCGCACATGCAGTTTAAACAAATATTTACCTTCATATAAAAACAATGATGATCATAAATGTCTTTTGGATTTAATAATGCCTTGTCCCATCCACTAACACAGCATGGTTATCTTGTTTAAGTTTGATGTATTATATCCATCTCTGTTCAACTCACGAGTGAAAATAAAACCCAGAAATTAGATTCCTGGAAGTAAAAGTGCCCAGAAAGAAGACAAAAAAAGAATCACTCTTGATTGTAATAATTCACATAAGATCAGAGAATTCTTATATACTGACACATGCTGTTTCTAGACTTTTTTTCTTAAATGTAATTTTGTTGTTTTTCTTTTTAAAAGTTTTTATCAATACACACACACACACACACACACTCTTTTAAAAATCAGTTGTGCCAGAAAGCTTTTAATGAAAAAGAGCAACAACTCCATTCTCCCTCCCCACCCTCACACACATACACATCACACCCTAAAACTAACTATTTTTCAACTTTTTAAGCTGTTGATTCTAATATTTATTTCTGTATTTCACACACATACACATCACACCCTAAAACTAACTATTTTTCAACTTTTTAAGCTGTTGATTCTAATATTTATTTCTGTATTTCTTAATAATATGTTTATACATATTATCTAAATAATATGTCTTGGTTTATCCATCTAGGGCTTATCTCATATGATAGACAAAAAGTTTTAGCTCCCCTATATACCTTTTATCTTTCCCTTTGTGCTCTCTCATTTTTTTGTTAGATCCATAATCATTATTATAACAATGGAAATATTGTTACTATATTGCTGAATCATCTAGGAAAACAGTGTTCTATGATTTCTTTCTTGTAAAACTTTGTATTTTTTCTTAAAGTTAGTAATTGCCTCATATACTCATGTATTTAGTTTTCTTTGACAGTATGGCCAAATCTTTCAACATTTCCCTACAGCTTTGTAAAATGCCTTTCAATATAATTTTCCACAAAGTCAAACCTAAAAGTTTCTCTGTCAGCTGCATTTTGCTTTTCGTGGAGACATTTTTCCTCCACCTGCTCCAGTTTTCCTGGCTGCTCCCTCGGTCTCTTGCACAATTATTGTGCTGGTGCTTCCCTTGGCACATCTGCAACACTGGATACCCCTCTTTCCCGGATTCCATGTCTTCCTCTTTCTTGGAATACAATAGCCTTCCCTTATCCATGGCTTTGCTTTCCACTTTCCGTTACTTGCAGTCAACTATGGTCCAGAAGTAGATGATCCTCCTCCTTCTGGTATATTGTTAGAAAGTCAATAATAGCTCAACACTAAGTCACAACGCCTATTCATTCCCCTCACTCATCTCATCATATAGGCATTTTATCATCTCACATCCTCACAAGAAGAAGGATGAGTACATACACATATAAAAAAAAAACTCTTAAGATTCCATCAA
Organism: Paguma larvata; assembly: GCA_030068075.1. Classification (NCBI taxonomy): domain Eukaryota; kingdom Metazoa; phylum Chordata; class Mammalia; order Carnivora; family Viverridae; genus Paguma; species Paguma larvata. Next base: position 47,353,214 of record CM057835.1, on the reverse strand, counting down.
AAACCTGCTAGAAGTGATTAATGAATTCAGTAAAGTCACAGTATACAAATCAATATACAGAAATCCACTGCATGTCTGTACACTAATAATAAAGTAACAGAAAGAGAAATTAAGAAAACAAAAATAAGAAAATACCTTACAGATGCCTCTTTCCAATTGCATGAGCTTATCAAAATAAAGAATTTTACTGTCATTCCCAGTTGATTCTGGAAACAAATCTAGAATTAGTATTTTCATGTTTTCCTATTTTTATTTTATAGAAAGAAATATATGTATATAGATGTATATGTATGATTTTTATAAAATCTTATATAAAATCTAAAGTTATATATATATAAATATATATATAACAAACGTATATATGGATTTACACATGCTAAAAGTTTATTATGATAGAGTAGCATGGTGTACAAGCAGAATTTAATCTTTTTAAAAAATAAACATTTCTTTAAAAAAGAAAAAAAAACAAAACAGAGCTTTATGTTGCTAACAATAAACAAACAAACTTCCAGCAGCTCAAGAAAATTGGAAACTCAGAACTCCCAGAGTTCACAGAGGCTCTGAACTTGGCCAAATCAACTGCTTCGAACCCATTTTTTTTTTTTTTTTATGGGATTGGGGACAGCTCACTTCTTTCCATGGCAACCGACTGTGCTGTCATAAACACTACAGGATGGTCTCTAAATGATCCAGCAGTTGCTGGACTACAAAGGAGATAAGATCTTATTAAAAATACAAAAACTGGAGCTAACATACCAGAATATGGAGATACATTGACAAGGGGCTTTGCATTATATATAAACAGTCCTTTCTCATCGGCCTCCTAAGGAAAAAGGCCTTGTTTGGTAAAAACCAACATGGATTAATTTTGGTCGTCTTTAAATAGTTCTTACACAAATTACCTACCAACAGAAAAGGTGGTAAGGTGAGGGAAAAGCAAATACAGACAGTCCCTTTTGAAGTGTGATTTTGTCTTTGTCCAAAAACATGACCCCACAACTTAGGGTATTTCTTGGTTAAGAGCTATTTTTCTCTTAAAAGGATAAAACTTGTTGTATTTTTTCCTATAAAAAACAATCTCCTTTCATAAAATTTAGAGATATGCAAAACATAGAAAATAAAAATCACCTATAATTTCACCACCCGAAATTTTTTTAAACAACTAGAATCATGCTGAATGTACAGTGGTTTTTTTTTTTTCATTTTTTAATGTTTATTTATTTTTGAGAGAGAGAGAGAGAGAGAGATAGAATATGAGTGGGGGAGGGGCAGAGAGCAAGGAAGACACAAAATCTGAAGCAGGCTCCAGGCTCTGAGCTGTCAGCACAGAGCCCAATGTGGCACTCGAACTCACAAACTGGGATATCATGACCTGAGCTGAAGTTGGATGCTTAACCGACTGGGCCACCCAGGTGGCCCTGATTGTGGAGTTTTATATCTTGCCATACTTCATATAGCATTATAGCATGAGATTTACCGTATATCATGAAAAATGCTTCACAAACATGTCATTTAGTTAATGTCTAATAATCTAGTATATGGATAGACCATAGTTTATGTACCATGTTCTTATTGTAAGGAGATGTTTGAATGAACTAAATTTTTCAGCATCACGAGTAATGATGAACATCATATAAATAAATCTTTACTCACATTTCCTATTATCTTATTGAAATATATTATTAAAAATGAAATTATTAGGAAAAAGGCTATGAACATCTTTAAGGTCTTCCCACTTAAGAACCCTTTTCAGAAGTTTTCTCTATTCTTACTTGTTTATATTCCTAGATGCACTTTGTTTAAAATTTTCACATTCTAGAAAAAGTTATAGGGATAACATCAAAACTATAAATTCAAAAGGGGAAGAACTGACATTTTTACAATTTTCAGAAACTTGATATGTGTATCCATTTATTGAAATCTTTTATATCTCAAACTTTTGTAGCTTTTTTCATATTGTTCCAATACATTCTTGTTTTTAAATTTTTTTGTTGCTATTATAAATACAATATTCTTGTCATTGTATTGTTTAACCATATATTGCTGGGATAGAAAAAATAGTTACTAATTTTAGAAATATTTATCTTCCAACCAATTGATTTAACTACCTTGTTATTTATAGCAAGCTTATAGTTGGGGTGTGTGTGTGTGTGTGATATGTTGGCATATAATCATTCTAGCTGAAATCACTACATTTCAGCTTTTTCTTTCCAGTAGCAATAACTTTTGTTTTGAGTTCTTGTCTCTTCCATTGGTCACAGCTTTAGAAAAGTTAACTAGTAAAGGTAATAGATGGCATATTTGATTTACTCTTAGTAGGATGACGATAACCTTGTACATGTTCCACTGCTAAATACGATGTTGTTTGTTAAAGTGAATACTGGAATAGGACACATATATACCTCTAAAGGACTTACATGGTAGCAGAAATACGGGAGCAGACCAGGTGAAAGACTATAGAGCTTGATGGAAACTGTGACAAACCAGAGGGTATTCCTTCCAAAGGGACCACACAGTAGGTGCCCAGCTGAAATCTATCATATGCTACAAAAATGGACTTACTGTTAACAGATCTTCCATTTTTTTCGTGTTGGAAAGTGACCATTAACCTAGTCCTATACAACAGGCATTTAAAAAAATGTTTGCTGAAGTGAAACAATTCAGTATAGTTAAGAGAAAAAGGCACTGAAAATTAAGGACCTCTATTTCTTACTTAGAGTAGTTATTTTTTTTTTAAATTTTGTCATAATTTATGGCCCTAAAAGACTCAATATAAGAAATTTTGGAAATGCATAAGGTAACAACATTTTTAAAGTTAAATATAATATCACCACCCAGCCAATGGCTAACATTTTGCTGTATTTTTATTCTAAACTATTATTGAATACATAATGTATAAATATATACACACATATATTTTGCTGTATTTTTTAGTCTCCCATATGTACAATGTATAAAATAAATAAAGTACATTTAAGTGTTTGTAAATAATATTACTATAAAATTAAGGTTATATTTTATGTAATGTTTCATAATATACTTTTTCCAGTTCACCTTATATCTGAACATTTTCTCCTGCCACTAAATGATTTTTAAAATACATTTGGAAAAAATTCTACATAGTATTCTATCACAGTAATGCATCATAAATTATTTAACTAATGTTCTTTTTGGGTTATATAGGTTTATCCAATGTTTTTATGTTATAAATATTGCAACAATAAAAATTCATGTACATAAATCTTTGTACACATCTCTGATTAGTTCTTCTGGATAAATTCCTAGAAGTGAAATGACGAGACCCAAGGGTATGAATTTTTCAAATTTGGATATACATTGCCAAATTGCCCTTCGGATGTGGTTGGGTACGTTCCCACCAGCAAACTACAAGATTGTTCATTCTCACCTCACCAATATTGAGTATTAAATTTTGCCAATTTGGTGGGGGAAATTTTTTAATTTGTATTTCTTTGATTACAAGTAAAATTTAAGTGTGTATTTTAATATACTTATTGGGGATTTTTATACTTCTTCTTTTATTAATTATTTGCTTATGCCCTTTGCCAACTTTTCTATTCGGAGCTAAATCTTTTTAAAAATATTTTTCACTTTATATGTCTTAAGGATATAATATGTTAGTCACATATATTTCAAATATTATTTTCAGTTTATTTGTTTTTGTCAGTGTTAATTTATTTAACATAAAAATTAAAACTCATAAAATAAGATATATTTCATTTTTTGGTTCTTTTTCATTCATGTTTAGGAAAACCTTTTCAACTCTAATATCAAATAAGAAAATCACCTCTGCGTTTTCTACTTCTTTCAAGATTTCTCTCTTTTTTTTAATTTAACATTATAGTTTAGATGAATATGTGTGATGGGGTGAAAATAGGGATATATTCTTGTTTTTGTTTTGTTTTCCCCCAAACATTTAGCCAGTTGTTGCAGATTGATTTTCACATGCAAATGTTACCCTTTGCCTGAATTTGGGAGATTTTGTTATTTTTTAAGCAAGTTCTAAGATTTATAAATACTAGGATCTATGTCAGAACTTTCAAGGCTCACCAATTTTGTCCAGTGTGACACTCTTCAAATTATTATATCTATATAATGGAGTTTATTATGTGGGAATGTAAGTTTAAAAAGTTAAAAATAGAACTACCCTACAACCCAGCAATTGCACTACTAGGTTTTTATCCAAAGGATACAAAAATACTATTCAAAGGGGCACATGCACCCCAATGTTTATAGTGGTGCTATCAATAATAGCCAAATTATGGAAAGAGCCCATATGTCCATTGGCTCATGAATGGATAAAGAAGATGTGGTATATATACAATGGAATATTACTCAGCCATCAAAAAGAATAAAATTTTGCCATTTGAAGCAATATGGGTGGACCTACAGTGTATTATGCTAAGTGAAGTAAGCCAGTCAGAGAAAGACAAAAACCATATGATATCACTCACATGTGGAATTTAAGAAACAAAACAGATGAACATAGGGGAAGGGGAGGAAAAATAAAATAATATAAAAACAGAGAGGCAAGCCATAAGAGACTCTGAACTACAGAGAACAAGCTGGTTGCTGGAGGGCAGGTGGGTTGGGGAGATGGGCTAAATGGGTGATGGACATTAAGGAGGACACTTGTGATGAGCACTGGGTCTTATATGTAAGTAATGAATTACTAAATTCTGTTCCTGAAACAAATACTACCCTATGTGTTAACTAACTTGAATTTAAATAAAAACTTGGAAAGAAAACAAAAACTAAATTAATTAAAAAAATTAAAAACACTTGAGGCTATCAGAAAAATTTAAACGTTGACTGTATATTTGGTCATATTATGCAATTTTTCTTATTTTGTTCTAGTGTAGTGGTGGTACTGTGGTTATGTTTTTAAAAATACAGTGCTTGCTTTTTAATAATATATATCAAATAATGAAAAAAATAGTGTGTACATGATGAATACTTTATTTGGCAACAATATTAATGTTGATTCTTTTGTACTACTAATTTCTTCTTCTTAGAAATTAACCATTGGAAAAATTAACCAACTTTGAGTACAGTATTTAACTTATCTTGGCCTCAATATCTTCATAAGAAAGGAAAAGAAAGAAAGGAAGGAAGGAAGGAAGGAAGGAAGGAAGGAAGGAAGGAAGGAAGGAGAGAGAGAGAGAGAGAGAAAGAAAGAAAGAAAGAAAGAAAGAAAGAAAGAAAGAAAGAAAGAAAGAAAGAAAGAAAGAAGGGGGGAGAGAGGGAGGGAGGTAGGGAGGGGAGGGAGGGAAAAAGGAAAGTAGAAAAAAGAAGGGAAGAAAGGAATCTCATTTGACATCCAGATTTAAAATACCTGAGTAACGTCTCTTCTCACAAATTACTCAAAACCATCAAAGAATAAAAAAAATTTCAAATTCAATCTCTAACAAAATCAAGAAACATCTGAAATTTAAAACCACAGAATAGAAGGAGGACAATCCAAAGAACAACTATCACACAGGAATATGGAAGAATGGAGATAGGACAGAAGTAGCTAAATTTCTTATTTTAAAAAGTTAGCAACCCTTTTTTTAAGATAAGAAGTGCAGCCTGAGGTGTAAATCACAAAATTTTTCCCCGTCAATAGGTGTGGTCTGTGCCAACCAGTGAAAGGCCCTTTCCTGGGCCTGGCTTGCGTCCCATGAGAAGCAGAAGCAGAGAAGGCAAGATTGAACACGGAATCACACTGACAAACCAAGTTTGCAGGAAGTAGTCTGTCAAGAAAGCAGATCGAAGGAAAGGAACTACCTTTTGAGTGGCCTTGCAATGCCAATTTTGGTTGGTTTGCAAGAAATAAAGACGGAAGGAACTCTTGAGATACTCTCAGCTATGTGTCATAATAACTGCTGATCTGGAACATGGACCTCTACCTAACCTGTGTGAAGTTCCTACAAATAGTTGGTCTATGTCCATTACCAGATGAGCAATAATCAAAACGAAAAGGATAAGATTTCATTATTTAAAAATGGGAAGAAAAAAATGATGAGTTGAAGAAATTCACCAGAACAATGTTGCCAAAAAAGTAGATGAAAATTTTGAGCAAACATTTCATTACAAATTTAAAAAACTTGGTGAGAAGAAAAATGTAAAGCTCTAGCAAACAATATAAGTCCCAAATAAATGAAGATATATATCATTTTCACAAGTGATATAACATAGTAAGATGTCAATAATCTACTAATTGAATGCAAACTAAACTTCCATTTGGATATTTTTCAGAACTCAATGGACTTATCCTCAAATGTATGTAGAAGAATAATGTATGTCCAAGAACCCAAATAGTTAAGTAAAATGTGGTAAAGAAAAGCAGAGAGGGTAGACTCCTTACCATTTACCAAGATATACTGCAATGCTTTAGTAAAAAATCTAGTAAGGTTTTGGTGCACAGATCCATAAATCAATGGAATATATAGAGACCGAGAGCTCAAGAATGGATCTATGTGTATGTGACAAACTTTGATATTATAAAAAATGAAATACATATTCATTAAATAATGACATTGGAAAAACTGGCTTTTTTATGGAAAAAAAGAAAGTTGGACCACAACCTTACACCATAAACTGGGGGGGACGGACTCTAGATAGATTCAAGACTCATATGTAAAAGAAACCACTATACATCAATAGAAAAAAAGACAAGAGACTGGTTTGGTTAACTAGAAATGGGTAAAATCTTCCTAGACAAGACTCTTTAAAAATAAAAAACCACTTGCAATAACAAAATTAAATATTTTTGTTTAATTCACGATACTATAAACAAAGAAAAAAGATGACTAACAAGAAGTTCAGACTCACTAGAGGAAAATAAATTAAAACGAAGAGATACCTCTTGACATTTATAAGAATGGGAAAAAGTTGGAAAAGTGGATAATATCAAGTACTGACTATGTCGTGGGAAGAATGAAACTTTCATGTACTGTTAGTGAATGGGCAAACTGGCATAGACATTCTAAAGAGCAATCTGGCAGTATTTAGAGAAACAGAGCATGTGTCTATTTTATGACTCAAAACTTCCATATCTGAGATTACATCCCAGAGAATTCTCGAATTAGTTGGGACTTGAGCAAAAATATAAATTGTGGCGGTTTGGGTGGCAAATATGGGGAGTTAGAGGCAACCTTACATGTCATCACATAGAAAATATATAGGTGAAGTGAGCTGCCAAATGAGGAACTATTACGCTGCAGTTAGAATAAATGGATTAGATATCCAGACAGTACTATAAATAGTTATTAGAAGTATAAGATTGAGTAAGTAAATAAAAGGAACAATCCTTATCTTCCATCTTCTTCGTCTTTCTATTTCCTTTCTTACCTAACTTAAATTCTGTGATCCATAATTATAGCCACTCTTTTACACATGTCTAGATTATCTTGTCTTTCTTTCACTTTGTCGTATTAACCTAACTACTGGAGTCAGAATTTTTAGAAAGGAAGAAAGGAGATAAAGCTTTAATATCGACAATTAAGTAAAAACTCTGTTGTCTTTAATTTGAACTGGAAGTAGTATAAACTAGTATAAATTCATGATGGAAGTAATCTTTGAAACATAGGCATGCACACATGCTAAATATGATAGCCAACACAATAGCAATAAGCACCCCTAATGTCCAGGTTTAGTTTCTAAAAATAATTTCCCACCAAAAGTAACTAAGGCTTCTTGGGAAAATGTCTACTTCCTGATCTGGGACAGAAAGTATGCAAAATAAGCCTGGAATATCTTTTTAAACAAGTAAGTAAAGAACTATCGATGACTTTAATCGTGTCTAAAGACCTCAGGAGCCAATTTCAATAGCCCCCACTGGCCAAACATAGAACAATTTAAATATCAATGAGTATAATAACTTCAATGGACTAAAACATATCAAATATGTTTAAAATTCATGTATTCATAATAATACAAAACAAAACAACTGGTCATCTTTGATAGATATTAAGAACCAACTCTTTATTTTGAAAACTAATAAATAAAGGGAAGGAATCAAGTATTTTTCCTGTCTTTCTTTTAAGAATGCATCTCTAGAGATTACACTTCAGTATACTTTGCATACATACAAATAGTTAACGAGGAAAGCATCTCTGTTTAGAAGTAGTTCATCTAACAAATGAAGAAAAATGATACAATTAGAATATCACGATTTCCCAAGCTCTAATAAATCAACAGACCCAGGAAATAATTATCAATGACTTCTAATGCCACAAAAAGAAAAACAACCAGATGTTATTTAGTCTTCCCTTCAAAAAAATCAAATCTGAATATGATCACATCTCTAGATTTAATTAAATTTATAGGAAATACAGAGGAATAAAGGAATATGATAACCCCATGGGGAGCCAATCAGCAAAATCCAAAATATAAAAACCTCTAAAGGATAAATGATCCAATTTCTTCAACAAAAATGTGCAAGGTAAAAATAAAAAGCTAGAGGGTGAACTTATAGATTAAAAAGAGACTTAAGAGATATAAATAATTGTGATATATGGATTTTATTTAGATCCCAATTTGAACAAATGAACTAGAAGAAAAAGACAATTAAGAAAATACGTACATTGACTAGATATTTAAGGACATTATGAAACTATTGTGAAATATTTTAAGATATAGAAAGTTGTGCTTTTTTCAAGTTACTATCTTTTAGAGATCTACACTTAAATATTTACAGAGGAAATTATACGAACTCTTGGATTTGCCTTACAACTATCTGAGCAGGGGATGGAAGAGAGCTGGAGGATGGATGAAATGAAATTGTCTGTGAGTTGAAAACCATTGAAGCTGGATAATGAGAATGAGAAGTTTCATAGCCCTATTCTCTCTCCTTTTGATATGTTTGAAATTTTCTATAATAAAATGTCTTAAATCATTATAATGGGATACAAAATCCTCTTTCCTGCGGGAACAAAAATGGAAAACATCTAGGAAAATGGATAATAGGTGTAAGAAAACAAAACTTTAGAACATTACTGAAAGACACAACAGAAGACTTTAACAAATAAAAGTGCACTGTTGGGTGCAAGCCCCATCATATAGAGATGATTTTCCTAACCCTAACTCTTCTCCATAATGTAGTCTAAGAACAAAATGCAATCCCAATAAAAATACAAAAGTGTTCTTTTATGCCAGATAAGCTGATTCGAATGAAAAAAAAAAAAAGTACATATGACAATCCAGAAAATCAAGGAGGAGGGATAAAGAGAAGGGGACAAGCCCTAATATACATTAAAGTCATATGAGACTAGTGCAAAGAAAAGATCATGGAAAGGGAAAACAAAATTCAGAAATAAATCTAAATATACAAGGTAACATAACACAGAATATGGGTGGCATTTTAAACAATGTGAAAAAAGATGGATTGTTTGATAATGTCATTGAGGTAGTGACTAACTATCTGAAAAAAATTAAACTTGGACCTATACTACAAGAATTCAACATGTGATATAAAACCCAAAAGTCATTAAAAATGATTTATCAACCAGCCTATATAAATAGCAAATACTAAACAAAACAAAAGCAAAATCTTAAAAAAAAAAATCCAAAGTCAAAAGACAAATCAGGGGAAAAGACCATACCATATATCACAATTTCTGTAATATACAAAGAGTTCTTATAATAAAAAAAAACAATTACAAAAAAAAAGACTAACAATCCAGGAATGAATCAGAGTATAGGATACACATACAAAAGATCAGTCTGCCGAAAAGTAAATGCACATGACACTTAAACATGTGAAATGATGCTTAAACTCACCAGTGCAAGTTTACAGCACACTGGGTTTTCATTAGGGTGAGGAAACAGTCATTCATATGTTCTCAGTGTGAGTGAAAATCATTTAAGCTGTTTAAAGAGAAGTTTGACAATATTTCCAAATTTTAAATGCACATACACTTTGACCCCGAAGCGTCGGTGTGGAATTTACACTGTAGCTATATTCCCAATGTTGAAATGAAGTACGCACAAATTTATTTACTGCAATATTATTTGTCACGGTAAAAGACTGAAGACATCGTAAATGTTCATCGGCAGGGACTGCTTAATAAAATATAGCATACCAGTCAATGGGATACTCTACCCCAGTTAAAAAAAATGAGGCAGGCCTTAACATACGATTTTGCAAGGATCTTCTAACATAGTTAATATACCAAAAATACTATTATGTGAAAAAAGTCAAAGTGCAGAAGAGTATACATATTATGCAGCCATTTAGTAAAAAGGAGAGGGAAAGAATAAAAGAAACTGGTAAATGTGGCTGTCTTTTCAATTTTGTAGCCTGAGTATGTGTTAACTCTTCAAAATTAAACAACTTTCAATAGTTTTATGAAGATTAATTTTGTAAGATAATTTATGTGAAAGTCTTTGTAAACTTTAAAGTTCTGTGCAAATACAATTTAAGTAAACAGCTGGGTATTAGATCCTCACTTCCTGGGTTCAAGAACTGATTCACTTTCTCTATTGTTACTTAGTGTCTTGGAGTCTTGATTTCTTTATCTCTCGAGAATAATCCTTCCATCTTCATAGGAATTGCTAGGAGGACTACTGAAGACAATTTGAAAGTGCTTTGTAAACCACAAAGTTTTCAAAACTGTAAGCTGTCATATTTATAAAGTTAAAAGCTAAAACATATGCTATAAACTCCGAGTGACACAGAATTACAAAGATGGACAAGATCAGATAAACTAGACCTGTACCATCCAATATGGTGGCCATTCCAATGTTGCCATTAGTACTTGAAATATGGCAAGTTCAAACTGAAATGTGCTGTAAGTGTAAAATAGATATCAGATTTCGAAGACCTAGTAAAAAAGAATGTATAATATCTCATTGATTATAAGTTTAATAATATTTTTGAGATACTGAATTAAATTAAAACATCATTGAAATTAATAATTGCACCTGATTTTTTTAAATATGCCTACTAGAACACTTCAAGTTACATATGGAGCCTACATTATATTTTACTGGACAGTCCTGGATGAGAGAGTTTACGAGTGATGTCTTCGAGGCAAGATTTGGATTTGACGTGAAAGGAGGAATAAGGACTTGAAGAAACAGAGAAGTGAAGAATTTCTGGCATTACTGGCAACATATGCCAACATATAGGACCATCTGGTGCAGGACTCAAATTCAAGCCTCAGTGAAGATGCTGCCTTATTGGTTGGAAGAAATCCAAATGAGATGAGGCAGCGTCAGATAAGCAGTTTGAGTCTAGATAATGACAGACTTGGAGGATCAATCTGAAGTTTGCATCTCACTGGGAGTGTTTATAAAGCAGGCTGGGTAAAGCAAGTTGAGGCAGGGACTGATGTCTGCTAAGCAATATTCTAGCTACAGTCAAGTTGTTATTAGCCAGTTGCAGTATATATGTTCACTGTGTCTGCTCTACACCAAGACTATCCAGATTTGGGATGTTTCACTATTGACGGAGAAGAAGGAAATGAGGAAGAGAAAGAGCTAAAAAGGAGTCCCTATTTATTGGAACTTAGAGCACTGAACTAGGCATATTACATACGCTGCCCCCCTTGTTCTCGTACAATCCTGTGGGAATCTGAGCATTGTCTACATTTAACATAAGGTAAGATCATTCAGATATAAGCGGTCAGAGGTCATTCCAGTTATTCCATACAGGACTAGCACTGAAGGCCAGTTCTGAGGGACCAATTCTCACTACACAATGCTACCTATTAGAAAGAAAAAAAAAGGTGAACTACAAACCATGCTATTGAACCTATTTCTTCACTTATAAGCCTACATAGCAAAAGTGTGAAAGGAAGAAGGGATGCAGATATTCAATGAAATCCTGGTGGATTTGAATAATGAACATTCTATTCATAGTTCCATGACTACAAATAAATAAGACTTAACTGAATTCATGCATTAATATATCCGGGATGAAAGGGCAAATTTCAAATCAGGCTTTCAAGTAGATTGAGAATTTGTTGTTTTTTTTCAACTGACCAGACATTTAGTGAGAAATTTAGAATGGAGTGACATCATTGTGGTTCAGATTTTGAATCTCTGTGAGGGGAAATGGGGGAGGATGGAAGAACCAGAAAACATGACATCAAGTGACTGTGGGAGGGGAGGAAGTGGTTTCTCTCATATTCTTCCCAAAGAGGCTGCAAGAAAGTGAGCACTTTAATACATAAGAAAGAAATGAGGTATAGTCTAAGGTAGTAAGGGTGGGAAAGGGAGTTAGAACTACCTGGTATCTCTTTCCCTTTGGGGGAAGGATCATGACTTCCATGTTCATGAATTTCTAATCTAGAAGGTATCCATGCAAAACAAAAACGATACACTTATGGATCAACACAGTCTCTGCAAGGAAAGGACGTGTCTGGTCAAGCTGTCAGAAACCACCCAAAGTCTCTCAGCATGCGCCCCTTTGCTGTTCTGGAAGCCCTGTCAGTTCTTTGAACAAACTTTATTTTTTTAGGCAATTCACCAAAGGGTGATGTAAACCTTGAAGGCTGACAAGTTGGATCCCAGTTCTAGTTTCTTCTCAGAAAACTTTGCTTTGTCGATTAGAACAACTTTTAGAGGATGCAGAGGAGGGGACTTTTATTGACTGGGATAATAATTGGCAGCACCGGAAAGTTAGAGCACACCCAAGTTGTGGAGCATTAACTAGATGTCAGAAACCTTTTGATTATAATAATTTGTCTTACCGTTTTTTATGTGTATCATAAACACCTGGAATTAGATCCTGCAGGATTGAAGTGCAAAGAATTTTGTGCAAAACAGCCTTCATGGAAAAGTCTGGTGTTTTCAACTACATCTGTTCATTAAGATGGTGTTTTTTTAAGTGCCTACTGTGTTCCTGGCACTAATGTAAGAGAGATTATAAAGAAGAATAAAATAAGTTTCTGCTCACAAAGGACATATAATTTAATAAAATATATATAACCAAATACCATTATAAGATAGTATAAAATAAAAGCACATGAATGGTATAAACAGAAACAGACCACCACAGTATTAGAGCAAGGAGAATAGAGATAAGAGCCATTATCTGATTCCATGTAAAATTCTATCTTGAACCATTGGAAGCTAAGGAGAGAGCTTTAGTTTTTGCTGCTTCTTCTGATGCCTTTGATGTTGGAATCAAGATAAATTATAGAAAACAGATTTTTGTAACCCCTCCAGAAAAATTATCTTAATAATATGGAAGATTAGATGTGTCCGAATACTATAAATTCAGAGGATAGACTCCTGTGAAAGAAATACTAAAGCTAATGTATGAATTAATAGTTGTTTCTTGTTATTTTATTAAATTTGCAAGGAAGCAAAAATAAATGAAACAAACAAAAACTCTGAGGATTAAAAACAGAATGACAGTTCGGTCTGCATATCTTATTTCTCTCATCCATAAGTGTAATAATTCAGATCACATTAAGAATCTTCACTTAGTAGGTTATACAGAATGCAAAGAATACATTCCCGAGTGGTGCAAATGAACAGGTGGGCAACAAAGTGAAACCTTGTTTGCATCATCTTGCAAATTTGGCATTCAATTTTCCATCAGTGGAAAAATGCAATTTCAATTCCTTAATGCTGTGAATAAAGTTTGACGGTTGTGAAACTTTGACTCGTGTATTTATTTCGTGTACACGGTCACATAATCTATCCCTTATGCTAAGAAATCTAGGTGGTAGAGATGATCAGTATTTCAGATACAAATCAAGAAGAGTGTGTGGTAAGGTAAACGGACAAATATAACAAGTTGTCTCCTACGAAGACATTTTGAAGCATTCTTTGAGATGGTACCAGAAAAAAATGTTTTAAATTTTGGAGTTAATGCTCTTTTGGCTAGCTGTTTTAAAAACAATCTGATGGGAAAATGTTCAATCATATTATTAATAAAATCAGGGCAATTATAAACAAAACATATTTGTTGCCAAACAAATTAGCTAAGACTGTTTCTAATGAGGATACCAATGCTGTGGAAGTGTAATGTAATGGGCATTTTCATACATTGCTGTTGTGAGCATCTAATGGAACACTTGCTTTCCAAAGCAATTTAGCGATACATATCAAAAGCCTTTAAAGTGTTTAAGCCCTCTGATTCACTATTCCTACTTCTGGGAATCTGTCTTATAAAAAAAAGAAAAGAAATGTTGTAGAAATCTTATGAACAAAAATCTCACTAATGGAGTAAAAGTCCTTCCCTTCAGTCTGACTGAACCAATTTAGGTCATGCACTCACCACTGCACCAGGCATAATGCCCAGGGTATATTCAGACAAGCTAGGACTGAGTTTCTAAGCCAGCCATCAGAAGGAAAATGGGAAAATCAAGACTGGCCTAGACTAATCACTAATGACCCCCAGAGCTGGAGCCAATTCCTGGAACTATGTCCCTGCTCCATAATGGGAGAGGAGTTGGATGCATTGATAGGAGCCGACCTCCATGGCCACCACATCTGGTCCTCCAATTTTACCCACCTCAGTGGCCCTGGATCTGCCAGTTTACTTAAGCCAATAAAATGGAATCATCCCTCATGGTCCCCTTTTCCTTGTCCCCCAAATCCAGTGCATCACTAAATCCTATTATTAAGCAGAACTGTGTGAAATTCCCAATATGTGACATCTTTGACTTACAAAGTTCTACCTGCAAAATATTTCTCAAATCCACTCATTTTTTTCTTCTCCACTGCACCACCCAATTTGAAGCCACCCCATTCTTCACAAAGATAACTGCTATGCCAACCTAACTGATCTTATTTCCACTCACCTGCATTCCTCATATTAAAGCTCATCAGTGGTTCCCTATGGCTCCTAGAACACACAGCAAACTTGGATGCCCTGCATCATCACACCCTTGCCTATAAACCTGGTCTCCTTTGAGGTCACTCTCCCCGTCACACTCTGTGCTCCAGCTTCACTGATCCCATCCTCCTCTCTCATATCCCTCCTGCCATGCCCTCTGCCTAGTATGTTTCCCCCTCACTCATCAACTTGCCAGTTCTACACATCCTTCCTACTTCCACTTCAGTTTACCCTCTCGAACCAGCCTTTCCTGACTTCCCAAGCTAATTTATTTTCCCTCCGTTATTCTCTCTCAAAACGCCCTATTTGTTTCCTTTCTGGAAACAATTTTTAATTATCCACTTATTTTGTTGTTGTTGTGTATTCATTTAATACTCTCTTTCTACTACACTAGAAACTACCTGAGGACAGAAATTGTGTCTTTTTTGTATGCTTTCATCAGTAGTGGGTACATAGTAAATTTTTTTAATTATTAAATTTATTTATTTATTTATTTATTTATTTATTTATTTATTTATATTTGAGAAAGCCTGAGAAAGAGTGCAATCAGGTGCAGGGCAAGTGAAGAGGGAGAGAGAGAATCTCAAGCAGGCTCCATGCCCAGCATAGAGCCTGATGTGAGGCTCGATCTCACAACTCTGAGATCATGACCTGAGCCAAAATCAGGAGTCAGATGCTTAATTAACTGAGCCACTCAGGCACCCCCATAGTAACCTTTCAATAAATATTTATTGAATGAGTAATTGTATGATAAACAAATAAATAAATCAACAGGCTAGGTTAAAATGTCGATGGAAAAAAATAGGCTATAAATTTGTGTGGACACTATTATTACAACTATTTTGTTAGACCAAGCATTAAAGAAAGAAAGGCTCAGAAAGAAATAAAACAAAATGACAACAGAAGTCGTTTAGGTGATGGGATTGTGAGTAATTTGAATGATTTTCTCTTTGCTTTTCTGTACTTTCAAATTTTGCTTAAGGAGTATCTAAAACTTGAAAATTACATATTTTACAACTTTGAGAACAATCTTTATTTCCTCTATAATTCTCCTCCTTACAAACATGAAATGAAATTTTGATCTCTCAGTATTCACTATAAGTTGTTTCAATATAAATTTTTCTAGCATATATAACCGATTTCCCTCTTTCTGGTATATAGAATTGGAAGAGTATACAGGGAGATTCTAAATGGAATCCTTGCTCTCTATGGATACGTGAGAAGGAAGTCATTAATTCCTTGTTCCAGGGTGTAAAGAAAAGTAATTTGATTACATAAAAATCTCCACGGCATTGTCTATTATAATAAATAATGGATAAATATGTGTATATGTCAAATATGAATGATATATAATTACACATTTTCCATATAAGTTGGGGTAGTTGACATTTCCTAGCAATTTCACGCACATAGTTCTCTGAAATTCCATCATTGGGACTTTCAGAACTCAGTGTAATCATCTGAGTAAAGATCACTGTCTATTTCCTGAATAAATTCTCCGTTCATTCCCACCAAATATTCCAGAAATCTTCCCTTCACTCTGATGTCTCCATTTTTTGGTTTATTTTTTTATTACTATAATATATTGTCAAATTGGCTTACGTACAACACCCAGTGCTCATCCCAACAAGTGCCCTCCTCAATGCCCGTCACCCATTTTCCCTCTTCTCCACCTCCCCATCCACCCTTAATTTGTTCTCTGTATTTAATAGTCTCTTGTGGTTTGCCTCCCTCTCTCTCTGTTTGTATCTATTTTTTACCCCCTTCATATCCCCATGGTCTTCTGTTTAGTTCCTCAAGATCCATTTTTAAAACATCGGATGTGTTCATATAATAAAACGGGAGTGCAAAATTCTTTCACTTTCCAACCTCTTCCAAATCCATACACTTCTCATCTCTTTTCTCCATCCCACTTTCACCCCTCTAATCCAGGCCATTGTCATTTCCAGCCTGGACACAACCACAATCCCCTAACTGGTTCCTTCCATACATTTAAAAACAAACAAACAAAAACAAAAATAAAAATAAAAAACCTTTATTAGGATACAGTTTATAAAAAAATACAGCACACCTATTTGGTCATATATTTCAATGAGTCTTGACAAGTCTATACCTCAGTGGATTCACTATTGAATTGTGAAGATCAAGCCCCAAGTCAGACTCTACACTGGGCATGGAGGCTGCTTAAGATTCTCTCTTTTCCTCTCCCTCTGCCCCTCCCCTGCTTGCTGTGGTCTCTCTCTCTCAAAAAAAAAAAAAAAAATTCCAGTTGGAATTTGAATTGAATGCTGTTGAATGCTGGATTTTGTATTGCTTTTGAGACTGTTGGGCTTTGTTGGTAAATAGTGAAGTTATTTGTAAATTCGTTTAATCTTTTGAGGCTTATTATTATGTTCTTTTAGGGTGGATATAAAGTAGCTTTTACTCTGGAGCTAAATTTAGCCCTATTTCTAAGGCATCATTCTTTTGGGGTGTCTGTTAAATATCACAAGTATTTAATAAAATCTCTCCTCTTTGGCTGAAGGGAATTAGGACAATTTGTAGCTCTGTTTGAGCTGTGGAAATTACTTGTATCACAGCTCCCTATTGATAGTGCCTTCTTTGAGATTTATTCTTCCTGGCCTTTATAGGTTTCACCCTATGCATGTGTGTATTGATATTGATACTCAGCCAAAGACTCTTGGGAACTTTTATGCAGATTGCTTCCTGAAACTTTGATCTCTTTCTCAATTCCAAAAAATTGCTGACCTCCATTTGAGCTCCTGCTTCCTGCACCTAAGACTGGAAATTACCTCCGTGTAGAAAGCTCTAACGATGGTAGGGCTTACATCATTTGTTTCCCTTTTCTCGGGGATTACAATCCTGTGCTGCCTGTTGTGTAATATCTGAAAATAGTTGTCTCTTATATTTTGTCCACTTTTCTCATTGTTTACAGGAGAAGCATAATTTCAGATCCTAATTTAATCCTCGTGACTGGAAACATAAATTTCTTCCCTCCACTTTTGACATCTGCCATTCATTCTCCATACTGTAGCCAGAGTGATTCTCTCAACACAAATCTGATTGTATCAACCCCAAGCTGCAATGAAGAAAGCGTACATGGTCTCATCCTCACCTACCCTCCAGCAAAATCTGTCTCCCTTCCACAATTTCTACGTTATGGTCCAGCATTTACTAAATTACTTCCAGCTATATGCTATGTTCTCTCTCACATCCAGACCATCGCAAATATTCTTCTCTTGATTTAAAATACATACGTATCCTGCACCCCACATATACATTTTCCCTGACTAATATCTACTTGTCTTTCATAATTAATTTATATATTTCCTTTTCAGAGAGGTCGCCTACAAGACTTAGAGTTTGTTTTACACCTGCCTAATGCTGTAAAAATATCCTGTATTTGCCTTACAATAACCCTCATCATTTCGTTATAATTACTTGCTTAATATATCTTCTTCATTACACTGTTAAATCCAAGTGAGAGTTCAACATCTCTCTCACTAAATCTGTTAAATCTTCAGTATCTAGCGTAGCAGCTGGCAGAGTAGATCTCAACAAATATTTGATGAATAAATTAATGAAAACATAAGGTAATTAGCCAAAAAACTGATGAGGGGATGGGGATGATGAAGAGACAGAAGGAGGAGGGAAAAAACAACAAAACTAATATTCATAAAACAGAAGGATCTTAAGGTTAATATTTTTCCATTTTGTTGATGCCATGGGTCAAATTTTCCAGATGTCATTTAATTCCTCACTTTGTTTTGCCTGGGTCAACAGAAGCACTAAGATGAGAATGGTACATTTGGAATCCTTCTCTCTGAGATCCAGTAAGACTCAGAGTAAATGCTTTTCCATAATGGAGTTTTCAGAAACAATCATGATGAACAAGTTTCACAATAATTGAGTGTAATACCTGATGACTCTATTACTCTGTCTTGGGTAATTCCATGGAAGAGGGAGATCCATTATGCCTTAACCTGTTTTTTGTCACCACTGTTGTTTTAGTGTCAAGGTAAAAGAATGTCCACAGACCTGATATGATATTCTTCATCCTAATGAAGTCATGTGAACAAACAAAATTAGGTTGTGGCAATCAAAGATCCAGGAAAGAATGTTTAGAAGAATTGAGAGATTCCATGTTTCATAGAAACTATGCAGAGGTTATAACGTTTTAATTCAAAAGTTGTGATCCAGTGCCTGAAATGTAGAAGTGGCCTGCTCATTTGTCATCGTTCAGGCTTTATCATTTATCACTTTTCCAAAATTTAAAATTCACCCCCGTCCATAGCCTGGACCCCCACAGCGTGCATTTCAGTGTGCTAGGCCTCCTTATGCTCCTGCTCTGCCCTGTTTACCACTCCAATGCCCAGCTCTGGGCCAGCCTTGTGTCCTCAAAGTCATATTGGACATTTCTCTGGTAATCACCTCCTCTCCGGCTAACATCTTTAACCCTTTCACTGATTAACAGGAGCAAGTCACCCAACTCTGGGGACTCAATGCACTTCAGAGCCATATTATTTGACCTCAAGGGGCTCCCCCAGTGATGCTCTGTGGTTCTTAATTCATCTTGCGATGCTCTGTGGCATTCCACACTCACAGAATCTTCAAACCGTGGGATTTTGTAAATACCTAGAACCCTAGAGTCCAAATCCTAGAATCCAAATTCTCTATTTTGTAAATAAAAAAAAATAGAAGAAAGCCCAAGATAGAAAGTCACACAGTTAATGATAAAGGTCTGACTATAATCCTGAAAAGGTAAATCTACCCCTTATCCCACTTTAGTTCACCTGTGCCCTGACACTTCAAGGCCTAGGCTCTCATTTCAATGCCTATTCCACCGACAAAAATAGGTCACACAGCAAAAACTCCCCCAATTTTCCCAATCTCTACCCCGACATGGTAGAGAGAAAAGAATATTGCCAGAAAGACCAAGATCCAAATCTCAGGTCTGTCATTTACTACCCATGTGATCTCAGAAAAGTTACTACACCCATTTTGGCCTAAATTTCTTGTTAAGCAGCAAAAATACTGGCAATCTACCCTGTAGGGTTTCTGCGAGGGTTTGGGTGAATGAGTGTAAAACAAATAAATTCCTGATGGATAGATGATCCACGATAACAGCTATTTTTATTTTAACTCTTTTAGCATACTATTCTCTCCACCTGCAAAGTTGTCCTTATCTACAACCACACCTTCCTCCTTCCAACCTTCTTCCCTCCGAAGTATGGTTTTCATCTTCCTGCTCTGAGAACTCCTTTCCATCTGGCTTCTCACTTGCTCAGAACTCCCTTGGCCTTGACAACACCCTTAGGAGAGAAGTTGCAGCAGAGTGGTTGCAACTGGGGAGCAGGGAAAAAGCAAGTGACAGGTCCTGCACATGGTGGATATTTGACAACACTAAGGGAATTCTGACATGTCTTCTTCCAACCACTTTGGAGAAATTCCGTCTTATTGAATAACAAGTGTGCAGTTCTCTTATTTCATTTACCACCAATTTCTGAAAAAGAAAATAAGGGCAAGGGGGGTAAGTAATAAACCTATATATGCCATTTTATTATTGCTCATTTTACTATAATGCCTAGATGACTTGTTAAAATATGGGTTTCTAGAACTCGACCCTATACTTTTGATTAAGTCTGGATTAGGGCAGAGAATTTTATTTCTAACAAGTTCTCAGGTGCTCCTGGAGTCCTTATTCAGGGACACCATGAGAACCACTGCTCCACGGCCTTGCTGCTTTTAAGTGTGGTCTGTGAACCAGCTCCACCATCCTCACCTACGAGTTGTCACAAGTGCAGAATGCAGGATCCGCCCATTGACCCAGAATCTGCATTTTAGCAAGATGGATGTGATTCATATACACATTAAAGTTTGAGAAACACTGCTCCAGATCAACGGTTCTCAACCCTCAATAAATGTTAAAATCACAGGGAAGGTGTTTTTTGTTTGTTTGTTTGTTTGTTTTAAATATTGATTCCTGGACCCCAACCCTGAGATGCTGATTTAGTTAGACTGGAATGGGGCCCCAAGCATTAGTATTTGTAAATGCCTGGGAATCTTGTTAAAGTGCAGATTTGGACTTGAGGGGGGCTAAGGTGGGGCTGAGGTTCTACATTTCTAAAAACTCCCGGATGATGCCACATTTGTGGGCTACATTACACTTTAAGTAGCAATCTATTACAGAAAGGGCCATCAGCTCTCTCCTGCTCCCCAGATTCAACCACCTTTCTTCAACCCTCATTCGTCTTCATCTCTCTACAGCTGTTATCCATTCTTCCTGCCTTAAAACACTGTTTCTCAGCTTTGGCTGCAAATTGCCATCACCTAAAAAGCATGAAGAACTACTTATTCCTGGGTTCTACCTGGAGATTCTGACGTACCTGATATGGGAGGGAGCCTGGGAACTAGATGTCTACTTTCCCCTGATATTCCTAATGGGGGCAAAGTTTAAGAAGCACTGGTTTAAAACCATTGCTTGCCATATTCCTGAGATACAGCACCATTCTATGTTTTCCTTACCTCTTAATCACTTCTTGGTATTTATCATTTTGCTACTTTCTTTTTTTTTTTAATTAAAACATTTTTAAAATGTTTTATTTTTGAGAAAGAGAGAAAGAGCAGAAGCAGGGGAAGAGCATAGAGAGAGGGGGACAGAGGATCTGAAGCAGGCTGGGTGCTGCAGAGAGCCCATTGTGGGGCTTGAACTCATGAACCATGAGATAATGACCTGAGTCAAAGTCAGACACTTAACCAACTGGCTACCCAGGGACCCCTGTCACTTGCTACTTTTTTTTTTAAATTATTATTCTGATAGCTTTTATCCATCACTACTCTAGTCACATGATTCTTGAATGTTTATGAAAACTTGACTTCTACCTCAGCTCCCCAATCCTGCCTCTCTTGACATCTACATTGGAGTTACAAGTCCATTCATTCTCATAGTCACCCAGGCTCCAAACCAGACAGAACATCCAGACACTTAGAGCTTAATTCCTCTTTCTGATGCTTCGGTCCTGCTCAGCCAGGGGCAGCCTGTTTCCTCTCCTCTCCTTGGATATCTCTCCTGCATGGTTTTTCACTTCCATTTCCACTTACAGCTGCTTCTGGCCTTCATGGTCTTTTGTGGCTACTACCATAGTCTCCAAAATATCTCTGCTTTTCACTTCTCTCCCCGGACTCAGTTTATACATCTTGACTATGGAGCCAATTCGTCATCCCACCTTTAGAACATCCATCAACATCCCACTGAAGGAGCATTCTCAGGGGATCCCATCACGGGAATGCTACAATTGTTTTACAAAATAATATCTTCCCCTTAAACACATGCCCAGGCTGCCTTATCTGGTGCTTTTCTTTTCTTCATAGCACTTGTCACCTTCTAACTTTATATTATTTGTTTGTTCTGTTTATTATTAAGTATCTGTCTCCTACTATTAAGACTATAAGCTACATGAGGGCAGATAATTTTGTCTCTTTTGTTCTTTGACTTGTCTCAAGAACCTAGAACACCTCTGGCACTCAATTGTTATGTTGAAATAATTAATAGATTTCAACCAGAGTCACCAATGTAGATATCAGGTAATTATTCATAAATTAGCTAAGTCCTGCTACCAGAGTTAGGAGCTCCCTGGCGGGACTCCCTCAAGCCCTTGTCTTCCTATAGACAACTCTGGGCTTCAGAAGGTGGGAGGGTGAAGAGAGGGTGGGAAGTAGAAGTCAGCAAGGAGGGCCGGAGGAGAGTGGGGGAGAGCAGTCCTCAGACAAGATGGCCAGAGTACTGATTTTTGCAGGCCATTGTTTAGTTGTTTGCTATCCCAGGGTATCTATAAGATGTGGAAGTCCCCCACTATTCAGCCCTGACGCAAACTGCAGAGGGTTGCAAGCATGAGACAAGGGCTAACCTACCGGCTGAGAAACGCTCAACAGGCAAAAGTGACTTCTTCAGGGCCTCCCTGCACCAAGGACACGGCAAGCGATCTTTCTTCTCGGAGATTAACCTGGCCCAGAGCCACAGTAAACACCCAATCTCCCTTACAGGGAGGAAAGATTAAATATCTGATTAAAATTTTTGGCTGCTAATTTATTGAACTTGGATAGATGGACCATTTGTAAGTCATGTGACTTTCCCTGTGTGTCTGCCGCTGTTGTTCCATGGAGCGGGGGTCATGGGCTTTGCGTGGGCGGGTGGGGGCTGGTAGGCGAGGGGTGCTTTCTTGGGCCACCTCTGGAAACTCGGGGGCCAGCTCTTTCAGGCCAGTTAGTTCAGGAATGTCCACAGCGACCATGGTAGTGAGGTCTCAACCTCTCACTCTGTTCTAGTTGCTTTATAGATTGGTTCATTTCAGCCCTCCCCCGCCTATTGTTCTGAGCCGCCCAGCAAAATGATGTCATGGGCAGCTTAAAAGTATACAGGAAGTCTTCAAAGCTGAATGACTTCAATATACTTTATTCCGTGGACTCCTGCTGCTGGCTGTCTATAGAAACCCTGGCCCCACAGGCCTCAGGGAGGCAGCTGTCCATTGAGAGCCTCTCTCCCCCTGCAACTCCATTTTCTCCCCCATCTTGGGGCCTCTATGCCCACTCCTCACCTGCATCCCAGGGCCCTGGACACAGGCCAGCTCCAGAAGGGAGAAGGGAGGCTAGGAGGAGAGCCAGAGGGGTAGGAGGTCAAAGGGAGATTTCTCAGAAAAACAAAGGCCCGGGACTCTCAGGAGAACCAAAGGTCACCTTTACTGGCCTTTGGATAATAGAGTCAGTCAGTCTGGCAGAGCTGCCAGTCACGGCAATGTCCTCACAGAGGGCACAGTGACAGAAACCGCAAGGGACTTGCCTCCACTTGCGAACGGCAGCGAGGTTGCCTTGAGACTACTGCCCAGTGATTTTGAGTAAAGTTAAACAGATGGCAGTTTGTAACAGGGTAATAATAACAAATATATGTGCAGGGCTTTAAAGTTTACACAGCAGGCTTTTATGTATCTATTATTGTAAGCTGCCATCACAGAAACCTTGTGAGGTATTAGCTCCCTTTTAATGACGGGGACAAAAACATAAAGCAGAGGGGCACCTGGGTGGCTCAGTCTGTTGTGCGTCCAAGTCTTGATTTCGGCTCAGGTACTGATCCCAGGGTTGTGGGATCGAACCCATATCCTGCTGAGCCTGGAGCCTGCTTAGGATTCTCTCTCTCTCTCCCTCTGCCCCTCCCCACTATTCTCTCTCTCCCACACAAATAAAAATAATAATAGTAAATTTTTAAAAAACATAAAGTAGCGTCTTGTTGTTTTTACTTACACAAGGTCACCCAGATGTCAAGGGTGGAACTGGGACTCAAGTCCAAATCTGACTTAGTTCACAGCCCTCCACTTTGTGCTCAAATTGGGGTCCTAGCTTCCTTTCCTTATTCTTATTCTTTATAGAAACTGCCCTAGGGGCACCTGGGTGGCTCAGTCAGGCGTCTGACTTCAGCTCAGGTCATGATCTCACTGTTGGTAAGTTTGAGCCCCGCATCAGGCTCTGTGCTGACAGCTCAGAGCCTGGAGCCGGCTTCAGATCCTGTGTCTCCCTCTCTCTCTGCCCCTCCCCTGCTCACACTCTGTCTCTCTCTTGCTCTCAAAAATAAATAAACATTAACTCTTAAAAAAAGAAAAGAAATTGCCCTAAATGAGTCTTAGAACAGCTATCCAGTTGATAGTATTATTCCATCTTATGGAATTACTAGAACTTTCCTTTCCCCTACCCCCCCCCCGCCCCCCATAAATGACAGTTTGTGCCTGGCCCTGGTATGTTTGCCTGTCTGTGCCTGCTCAACCTTCCATGGCTTTGGAGATAACTAATTTCACATGTCCACAGATTGGCCCTGGTGGTGAGGCTGGGAATTGTCTTCTCATTATTACATACACTAGAGACACTGTAGGTTAGTGATGCTGGTGTTGAGGTAAGTAAATGTACCCAGAACAAGGTACATGACTTTCTGAAGGCATTTTCCACTAACACATAAGGCAGGAGATGTTAACCTAAGGTCTACAGACAGAATTTCAGGGATCTGTTGAAAAATATGGGAGAAAGTTACATATTTCTTTTCATTACCCTTAACTGAAATTTAACTTCTCCAATTATGAACATAGGCAACATGCCATATTAGTATTATAGTATCTGTGACTTTGTCACCAATGGCAATCACAAATTTTTCAAATCACATTTCAGTTGTAGCAGATATCTCAAAATATCATTTATGCTCACCACTACTTGGAATTATGGCAATTAGGCCTGCTGTTAAGTCTTGTTATTTATTATATCATTAAAGGGAAACATGTATTTTAATATCACAAATTTAATTTTTAGATATTTTGATCATGCAGGCTCTTATCTACATAGAAGGAACCTAACCCGCTTTCAAGATTCTTATCTTCACCTGGCCCTAATTACTTCTTGAAGTCCCTATAGATATTTCAGACTATTTCCATTAATTGGCTTCCTTTGTAATCCTAATGTATTTTATGCATTTAAGAACATTCTTCTGATAAAGAGTCCATAGGCTTCCCCAGACTGCCAAAGAGACCCATGTTCCAATACAAGGTAAAGGGTCCTAGATGTCATTTTGCTGGAGCTGGAGTGTTGAAGGAGTATAAGAGGCTTGGTAACTTGACTTGGACTTTCCCACCTCCTGCTGGGACTTCACTCTGGGCAGGTGGAGTGTGATGACCAACAAGTCAGGGCCGTGTCCTGTGAGGAACTGAGGACTCACGGGAGGCTGTGCTCACTGGACATCTCTTAGGGCTGCTGTCTAGGCTGGTTCACATGGAACCGTATCTTCCTCTGTACCACCACTAGTGTTCCTTCTCACTAAGCCTCACATCAGCACTCTGAAAGTTTTGTTTTGTGTTTTGTGGCTACACTGCCACACTAGTCACCTCCAAGTCTTTGCCTCTGGCTATCTCGCTAACTTTAGAGGAAGTAAGGTCAGGATGAGCTATTCCATGTACAGTTATCAAGCCTGATTTCATAGCACATTTAAGTGGCAACAGTGCACCAGACATACAACATGGCAGCCAACTTGAGACCCTTCTGTGGCCCTCAGTTTGGAGAGTGGTCAAGCCAAGGGTCAGGAAGGAACTGCATTGTTGGAAGTAGAGGGTATGCACAGTCATTAGAGATTTTATCCAACCTATCTGGCTAAGGTGGTGTGATCCCATGAGACACTAATACCTACTCACTATACACCACACCAGCCATGCTATTCTGGATTCTCATTGCTCATGTTACTAGAGTAACTCCAGCCCTTCCGTGTCTATGAAGACATGGCTAACTTTCAAGGGCTTGTGGCCTAAATCAACCTGCATGGAAGGAATCCAACCCCTTTTCAAGATCCTGAAGTCTCTGGGGATATTTCAAACATTCATATGAATCAGTCTTGACTACACAGGAATCCAGACCTCTCTTTACTGCTGACCTTGCTATCCCATGTCACTAGGCTATGGCCATATGGCCACTGCATAGTCCTGCTGATCTCTGCTTCCCCTGATTGAGGATCCATTCTTGGCTACCAGTCTCAATCTTCCACGCATGTGGCTACCAGCAACTGGCTCCAAAATGTGAAGAGCTCCCACTGCTGGAGGGTGCTATGGCAGGGCAGCCTGGGCTCAGAGATGGTGCAAGTCTGGCTCATGGAGTAACACCTCTTACACAGACAGCCCTTCCCGCCTCAGGATGCACAGAGCTCTCCAGAGTAGCAGGGTAGGGCCAGGTTCAAGAAAAACTAAGCCGGGCATACTTAGAACTGCACTTTCTCTTTACTGAGTCAGATTCACCACACCTGACATGCCTTTCCTTAAGCTGAATCCTCTCTTAGGTTTGAAAGACCCTCTCCTGCAATCTGACCTCTGATGCCCTGTCCTGCCCTCTTCATTTTGTTCTCCAGACAAACCTGAATATAACAGGACCACGTTCAAGGACCTGATTTGACTTCTATTACTGCAAGCCTCTCCAGTCCCGAAAAAAATCCAGAACACAATTGTCAGGAAGGTGACGAGGAAAAGATTATTCTAACGCCACACCCCAGACCTGCCTGCACTTGGTAGAACTAGTCTCCTTTAGATGCTCTTGAGGAAACCAAGAGTGGGTAAGGCAGTGAGAAGACCTCCTACACTAACTCTCTGGACTTCCAGTACAATCTTGGCATTTGGTGAGGTAGAAAGAACTCAGACTTTAGGGTGAGAGTAAGCTTTGCTCCAGTAGCAACTTTGACACTTGAGTAAGATCTGAGTCTACTTTCTTATACAGAAATGGGAAACAGTCATACTTGCATTTAGGGTTACTTGAAGGATTCATTGAAATACCTAATATACAGTACCTAAGACAATGTCTTGCACATAGCTGGCAACTGATACATCTTAATTCTTATTTTGAATATTACCTTTTTTTTTTCCTATGCTTTGGTGTACCAGTTGGATATAAGAAGCATTGATGGAAGGTTTCTGGAATTGCATAACAAGCTTATTGATTAGATAAATATTTCTTTGCTATTCACTAAGTCCCAAAAAGAGAAACATAAATAATATGAAATTGTTTATGTTATGAAATAATAGCATATATTACTGACTAATATGCAGAGTAAAAGAAGTTATACTATTCGATATAGGTATATAGTAAAAAGAACAAAGAGGCAGGAAAGAGAACTTATACTATTTATGTACCTATACATCCCCAAAATATGCCAAAATTCTTGCTGTATTCTCTAAAGGTCACATTACAGTGAGGACACTGAGGTACTCTAGATTCGAACTCTAGAAAATAGGGTCATTTTTTTCTTCTTCTTTCACTTTCCTGTGTGTGTCTAGGACTCAGGCTTAATTATTCACTTCCTACATAAATCCAGCTCCATGCTCTTTAGCTCCAAGCCTCACTGGCTTTATTCCAGATGTGAAGTACCCTGGCTTAGTTGGAGAGATGTATGTAGGCTGTTCTTTCTTGGGTTCCCACCTGAGACTAACAACATTCCCAAGCCTGTGCACCATTAGCACTGCTAATACACTGTAAGCATCCAGAGACCTGCTTTATTTGTCATTGATGCTTCCCTCCCAGTAGTTTCCAAAGAAGCTTTCACTGTGATCTGCTTCACCTGGAAATTCTGAGCAATGGTCTACTTAAATTTAGCAAAATCCCACTTGTAACAGAACTGGAGACAAAGGGTGGGCAGCAGGACTGATGGAAAAGGGGAATCTCCCTTCTGTGGCTCTACACGATTTGATTCTGTGACCTTCAAAGTCTGAAAAGGAAAATTGAGTTGATTCATAAACAACCAGGGACTAAAATACTTCTGGTTTCCTTTTATTGTACTTCTGGGAACCAGCTGATTATGTTCAAAACTCCGGGTGTTTAAAGCTGATTCAGGAACCATAGTGAGTTTTCTAGGCTGTTTATTTTGACATTTTTTTCTCATTTTCTGTCACTCAATCATAAAGGAATAGAAAAGGCTCATCTTGAAAAAAGGAAGCTGGTCAGTGATCAAGATTGCCAGGTTAAACACCAGAAACAAACATGAAGGGCCGAGTTCCCACAGATCCCCACTGGGCCCATTTCCAGACGGAATCTGAAAGGCAGAAGGGAGATGGCTCTTGCTCTAGATTTATTATTTAATCTCAGGTGGCTGAAGCATGCCTCATGCTTCAACTGTAAGGATGGTGATATTAAGACACGAACTGAAACCTGGGTCGCCTTCAAATAAAGAAAGAAAGGAACCAAGAGTTGGTGTGGCCATAATGCCTTGCACTTCTACAGTGTTCACAGAGTTCAAAGCTGTAAGCATCTTCATAAGCACGTTCTGTTTGATTCCTTATCACAACCCAAACAGAATTAGCCCCATTCCTCATAATTTCATGGCTGAAAAGCTGTTAGCATGATGTTCTCTTGAGAAAAAAAAGATAAAAAGTAAGTAGTCTAAAAACGATTAGGAAGAGACGTTGGACCACCCCTCTCACAGAAGAGAAACTTCCCCACTCTGAGCTACAGGTTCAGAAAAGTGCTCTCTGCCATCATCCTTCTAAAACATGCTCATGCAACTACTGGAGAGCAGCTTTTCTTGTTCATCTTTCACTCTGATGCTTTATATAAGTCAAAACTTGAAAGATTCTTCTACTTCTTCTCCCTTCCATGACCTACTAAATTTGGAACCCAACTTAAGGCTACCAAGTAAGATAATGGGACTAACATAGCCCCATGCTTATAATTTATCTCATCTGCCAGGAAACTGAAAACTAAACTCGAATAATCAGTGCTTGCCATCTCCATGCTTGCTAACTATTTCTCTAATTTGAGGCAGGGGGAGTGATTTTGTTTTTAGGTGTTTTATTCTACAATGTTGCAACATATTTATTTATTTATTTATTTTTGGACATTGGCGTGGTACAAATCTAAATAAATAATGATAATAGAGGGCAGCAAAAGTCTCTAAGAAAGTCTCTCCTGGGAGGCAAGAGAGCGACAATCTAGTCTTCCTGTGTTTGCAACTTTAGGTGATACATTGAACCTCTGGATAGTACTCATCAATGGGGAATAAAAACATCATCAATTTAAAAGCAAGGAATTGGATCAATTTGCTTATAGTCTTTTGTTTCTTAATGCTTTCATCAAAGCATTTAACTGTAAAACAATTTCGTAGATGAATTCGAAGTCAAGCCACAAAAATGTGTCTAAAATTGTTTTTAACAGTCAAACCTACACATGGATTTTGCACTGACATTGGGGAGAGATGTGATCCAAGTCAGTGTTTCTGTCTGGCTCTCATAAACTGTTGCTTATCCTGATACAGTAACCGAAGCACCTGCTAAGGGTGCTGAGGCACAGAAGATGAAGGCTTGCTGCTTCCAGACTGATATGAAAAGAGAATGGTCACTGACCTTAGAGAAGTTTCCATTTCTGAGTGTGTGTTTTTAAAACTCCTCCTTTCCTTTCATGTTTCTTCGCTTACCATAAACTGAACTCTGTAGCTTTTCAGGTCTTGGACTGAAATGCTGAGCTACTTTAGATTTCTAACTAGCCTCTTAGCTCCCTGAGATAAACATTTGCTCCTTCCTCACCTCAACTCAGTGTCTCACCTGCATCAGGGACATAAAAAATGTTGAACTGAATTGATCTGACCTCTTCATTATTCAGCTGACTCTTTAGCTTTTGCTAAATGTTTCTTAGCTCTAGTTGGGAACCAGAACAGTAATAAGATTTTACTAACAACTAAAAATAATACTAAAAGTAGGAAGTCCTAGCCCAGAAGAGATTACGTCTACCTCTGATTAAAAACAGCTGAGAAATGTTAATATGTCCATTAGAGTACTGTAAAATGCTCTAATTCATTCTGTTTCCCTCGTGAGTCAGGGATCCCATTTGGAGTTCAACTGCAACTTCAAATTTGCATAAGAAAGACTTCCATTGCAAAGCATCAGAGTCGTTTTGCAAATTCAAAATATCCAAGTAAACTGTTCATTTTTATTCGTACTTGTACATATTTTTGTGAAGTCACTTTTAATAACATAATCTCATTCTTAATACAGTTTGACTTGGGAGTTTTTAATGCCCTTCTGAAGTATAAGGTGTAGGAAAATACAGAAAGATATAATTATCCCTGAAAGTAAGAGAACTGAGGCACATAGAAGATACACAGCTTGCTCAATATCTCCAGGGTGCCTAGGACTCCAGAAACTTCACAGTGACGGTAGGATTCTAGTAGCTAGTTTTTCATCAAACCCTTTTTCAATACCTCCAAAACACCTCCCTAAACTTTGACAGGGTCTCCATTACCATTTTGACGCTTCGAGGAAAGCCGGCTTACTTTTCACAGAATCCTGTCTCAGGGAAACGCTGTGAGAAACCCATAGGCTGTACATGTAAAACACGAGAGCTCCCTCTACAGCAGGTACCAGCCGGTTGCTCTGCGCTGGGTCCCAGATGGAAGGCAGCAAACAAAATAAAAACAAAAACAAAACAAAATGAAGCTCCGTTGGCTTCTCTTCATGAGTATGCAGTTAGGTGGGAATGAGAAGGTAGAATTGCTCAGGTTGCCAAACAAAGGAGAGCAGCAATGAAAGAGGAGGTATTGTGTAAGAGAATGGAGTGTATGTAAGCAGATTATTGCTCTGCATAAAGCTTTCCTGTAATAACAATGAGTAATTTAGTTCATTTCAAGTTATTCAAATTCTTGGTTCTCTCTCTGTCTCTTTAAGGTGGAAAAGGAACAGCAGAAGGGGTGTCGTGAGGAGGAGGAGGTGGAGGAGGGAGAAAATGAGAAAACAATACAGCAGCAAGCCAGGATTCCCAGAACCCCTGCAGAGGCACGTCCCACCACATTCCTCTGGGCGCCATCGACTGACCAGATGAAGAGCTTCAGGGTCATCAAAGGAAGGAGAAATGAGGAGTTGCCTGAGTCTGTGTTGATTGGTGCATTACACAGGATGAAATGCGCAACTCAAAGGGAAAGGGCAAAGCAGATGAGGAATTATATTCCTGAAGAAATCATGCAGTTTGAGAACTGTGAAATGTCATTGGCAGGTAGCCCATTACCGTTACGAAAATGTGAAGTAGGTGCACTGCAGACAAAGGGGACCCACTGTAAACACGGCTTAATAATTCTTTCAAATCACACACACACACACACACACACACACACACACACACACACACACACAGAGACTGTATTTACCTTTCAACTTTCAGAGACACTGGGTCACCCTGCCTTACACAGAAAGAAGAAAATGTCTCTAACACCTTAAAATCTTGACTGCATACCACATACCAAAAAATGAGAATGTGGCCGACAACGGGCACAGCGGTCATTGAAAGGTAACCAACTCAGCAGAAGCATTCACGTGGGCAATATGTTCCAACAATTTCTAAAGGTTAATGTATGTCCTTTCCCAGAAGTCAGAGTATACTCCTCTGTTTAAAAGGTAAATATATTATTAGAATCAGACTCTTTTTTTAACCTTCAAATCAAAAATAAAAAGTGGGTGAGAGCTTTCTGCCCGCCTCCCACATCTGCTCCCCATCTCTGTAGAGACAACCTGGAGTGCTAAGTGCTTAATGACTTTAATTAGATTTTCCTAGAAAAATAAAATTTGGGCATGGACTAAAACAGGATTCTGGAATATATCTGAGATGGTGCAATCTTCTATAGTACTCTTTACTGAAAGAGTGGGGGGGGGCAGGGGAGAAATAAAGTTAACTGGGGATTAAAAAGTTAATGAGTGACAGGTAAATGGATAGGTAAAATCTGCTATATCCATACAATTGAACGCAATTCAGCAATCTAGAAGGGAATGAAATACTAATACATTCTATAACATGGATGGACTTCAGAAACACCATGCTGAGTAAGAGAAGCTGATCCCAGGGGCGCCAGGGTGGCTCAGTCAGTTGAGCGTCTGACTTCAGCTCAGGTCATGATCTCGTGGTTGACAAGTTCTAGCCCCGCGTCAGGATCTGTGCTGACAGCTCAGAGCCTGGAGCCTGCTTCGGATTCTGTGTCTCCTTCTCTCTCTGCCCCCTCCCTGCTCATGCTCTGTCTCTCTCTGCCTCCAAAATAAATAAACATTAAAGAAAAAAAAAAGATTATCTGACCCCAAGCCCCACATATTGTATGACTCCACTTACATAAAATATCCCGCAAATCCTTTTATAGAGACCAAAAGTAGAACAGTGTTTTCCTAGGGCTGGGAATGGGGATTAACTATAAATGGGAGTGAGGGACCTTACTGGAGTGATAGGGATGTTCTAAAATTGGATGATGGTGACAACTGCACAACTGAGTAAATTTACTAAAAATCACTGAATTGTATACTTTAACTGGGTGAACTTTATGGCGTATAAAGTATACCTCAATAAAGTTTTTTTAAGTGAATGGATGATTTGATAGAAGCAGCCACCAATTTGATTTATTAATAAGATTGTAAGGAAAGAAAACTTTTAGAGATGAAAATGTGTAACTGCTCCCTTAAACTCCCTTGGGTAGGTCTATACCTAATCTAACTAATTATAACACTTTGTTTCTTTTTATTTTTTTATTTTTAGAGAGAGAGAGAGAAAGAAAGAGAGAGAGAACCCCAAGCAGGCTCTGCACCTGCAGCATGGAGCCCGATGTGGGGCTTGAACTTACAAAACCACTAGATCATGACCTGAGCCAAAACCAAGAGTTGGACGCTTAACCGACTGAGCTTCTCAGGGGCCCCTAACACTTTGTTTCTTAACTAAAGTATTTCACATACCCCATACTGGAGTTACCTGTGTGTGTATGTGTCTCTCTCTTAGACTGTGAGGTTTTAGAAGAAAGGATCCCTTTTGTATCTATTTCCTATCATCATCACTGCCGTGCACAGAAGCTTTCACAAGGGAGACACTTAAAGAATATTTCTGATTCAAAAAACTCTCAATACTTTTTTCAAATAAAAAATAATCTTTAGGAAAGGAAAAAGAGTTTACATGGAACGAGAGAAAAGATGAAACATCCAAAGGAGTTAGAAATTGTGAAATACATGTATTTTCTCTAGAAAACCAACTTCCAAGTAAAGGCCTATTAAATACAGAGTATATTTTTGGAGAGAATCCAAGTCCTCAAAAGAAGGAAGACAAGAAATCTAGGTGTAAATGAAATATCAGAAACAAAAATGTATCTGTTAATATATCACAATTTTATCTCTCCAGAAACCTAGGAGCAGAAAGCAATGGTAAGCACTGAGAAGCGCTCTAAGTTGTGGGGTCTGGCACGGGAGGCGGCTGCAAAGTGCGGGGGCAGATACTAATGATCTGACGACAGACTACAGACTGGTGGAGCAGGCAACTTTGGCAAACCATGAGAACAGGGCATTGTCAGCAGACACCTGAATGGAGGGACACATCTTCAGTTGATCAATATTTATCAATGAATACAATCTCATGTATGGTATTTTATTGCAAAGACAACTCAGGTGAAACTTGACTCTTCTGCCTCATAAAAAAGACCTCTGGGGGTGTGGTGTGCCTGTGTAGCTCAGTCTGTTAAGCATCTGACTCTTGATTTTGGCTCAGGTCAGGATCTCACAGTGGTGAGACTGGGCCCCACATTGGGCTCCACGCTAAACATGGAGCCTGCTTAAGATTCTCTCTCTCTCTCTCTCTGCCCCTCCCCTCAAGCAAAGAAACAGATAGATAAATAAAATATTTTTTAAAAATATCTCTGGAACCAAAATCACCAACTAGAATGGTCAACCAAGAGTTTCCTCTGGCCATATGATTGGTCTGCTGGCTTGGACAAAGCTTGGTTAAGACTGTAAGATTCAGGAGTTACTCCAGGGAGCAGAGTCCATCGTTTATCCAAGTTGGCAGCAGTGCCTAGAACAAAGGCTCAAATATTGAAATAACCAAGTAAACATTGTTATATTTAAGTCTGAAAAGGAAAGAAAGAAAGGGAGGGAAGGAGGGAGGAAAGAAGGAAGGGAGGATTGACAACAATCCTTAAAAACAGAAAAATAATGATTAAAGAGGTAGAAAAATAGCATCGATTCAATTTTACAGTTGACTAATTTGTGTGGGTACTTGGGGAAGCTAAGAGATGATAACTATTGTCACTTTTTTAAAAGAACAATTTTGAAGAAATGTTGGATAATTATTCTAATTCTCCTCAGAGAAACAAAGAAAAGGCACTTAAGCTGCCAAAAGAGCAAACTTCAATTAGCCATAAAGCAATCTTGACAATAAGGGTAACTTAGGAGGTTCCTAGGAGAATCACCATTCATCCCTGGAGATGTCTGAGAAGGCACTTATTTTTCTCAGCTGGAGTAAATATAGACCTGTCTAAGGCAAGAAGCTGAACCAGGAACCACTTCTGCTCCCTTCCTGATCTCTGATTTCACTCAATTTTCTAGTGCTTATCTTCCAAATGTGCTTGTAATAACCTGCCCTCTTGTGAGCACCTTCTTGTAAATGAGATGCCTATCTGGGTTCATCCCAGCTAAATAAACTGAATTCAATAAAACCCATCCTGGGTTATGCTCCAGGAGAGTTATTACCCCACGAACATGCTACTGTTGCTACTGTTACCTAATGCTTTAACTTCTCCTTTAGGCTTGAGTTATGCTATGTTGTTGTATATCTAAGATAAGAGGCTGTCTGGAGTCTGTTCAATGTTATCACATAACACACAGTGACTTTTTTATTGAAGGCACTCTATGAGTACCTCTGCACTGATGCAGGTTTTACTGAAAGTAATTCGGAGACTCTGTGTGTGTGTGCACGTACACGCATGTGCGCGTTCATATGTGTACACAGTCACTCATACATACTTAAGAATATGTATATTTTTTAATGTTTTATTTATTGAGAGAGAGAGAGAGTGAGCACGAGTGGGGGGGGCAGAAAAAGGGGGACAGAGGATCCGAAGTGGGCTCTGTGCTGAGAGCAGCGAGCCCGATGTGGGGCCTGAATTCACAAACTGTGAGATCGTGACCTGAGCCAAAGTCAGACGCTCAACCGACTAAGCCACCCAGGCACCCCAAGAACACATATGTATTTTTAAAGATAAAGGCTGAACTGAAAACAAAGTCATGATGTTGCTCTCCACAGTCAGCTGATAGTCTGAATTAATCTGCCAGACCGGTAAGCTCTGTGTTGTATTAATCTAGCTTAAAACTTAAAGTGAAGACACCAGTCACTTAAATAAATGCCAGCACAATGTGAGTTTTCTTGTCTCTCCATCCGACTCTGCCTAATTTCTGCTACTTCGGACTCTTGAAGATGCAGCAATTTCCAACCATGAGGCCTTCAAAAAGTTAAAAATGGGGTGTTCTGATACAGGGTCAATGTTTCAAAAATCCTAATGGAAATTTCACATTCCCTAAAAATGTTGCAATGGACAAACAGTCTGCCTTGTTGGATTTTCAATTTTATCAATTCCTTGAATCATCTGGATTATCTCATAATTACCAGAAGCTCTAGCTGATATCATACATGATTTTGAAGAATCAATTACTGGGAAAAATTAATTATTCCTTAAACCTATAGTTTGATGGGAGAAAAATATTTCAAAGCATGGAATCTAAAAAAGAAAAAAACATGTAAATTCTCTGGTGATAGAAAGGTTTGGTGCTCCTACCATGAAAACAGCATGAAGGAACAGGAGAGCACTGACCCGGGAATCATCATTTATTAAATAAAAGCATACCCAGACATCTCATAAAATAAAGTCCAACTAAAAAAAGAAACAAAAATACATGTCATACTTCTACTTCCTGCCGCATGATTCAGGGCCCAAATTCAACATGAACCTGAAAAAACTGACAACCATTTCCTCTCTACTCCATAGGCCCAGACTTCTGAGGCAGTCAGAAAAATGTTCTACATTTCTTTCTCCTGCCCACCTTCTTATGTCTATTTAGAGAACACAACTTCTAGGGAAAAAATTGTGCAGTAAGTAGTTGGAAGATTAGTGTTAGCATTTCTGTGCTTCTGACCAGAGGCAAAGGCAGAAAATTTTCTCTAGCTTTTCGCTATTTGGAAACTATGAATTTTAGAGTACCCATCAGTTCTGAGTATCAAAGAAACAAATAATGGGTAGGAAAAGATGCCACATCAATAAAACAACATTGTCATAGGAGAATGTCAGCTGGAAACTGGAAATTGGACCATTAGGTCTATGAAAGTTTGCCCTCTAAGCTGTAGATCAAATAAAGGAATGTGACAATCACATGATACAAGCAGGTTGAAAACAGGAAATCCACACATTGTATGTGGTATATCCATAGAGTAGATCATTTGGTCATAAAAAGTAATGAAATACTGACACACGCTACAAAATAGATGAACACTGGAAACATTTATGTCAAGTGAAAGAAACCAGATGCAAAAATTACATGGTATATGACTCAATTTGTATAAAATATTCAGAAAAGGTAAATCTATAGTGACAGAAATTTAGTATGGCTACTCGGGGCTAGGAACTATGGGGATAGGAAGGGGCTGCATATTTCTGGGGTAATGCAAACACTCTAACACCAGATCACATTTAAAATGGGTGAATTTTATGGTATGTGTTATACCTCAATAAAGCTGTTAAAATAAAGTTAAAATTTTAAAATCATATGACATGTTTGCTGTTGCATACTCAACACTCAGCATAGTTCTGGCCACATGGTAGGTGCTTAGCACCAAAATAAGTGGATGAATAAGTGAATTAAGTAATAATCAAAAAGTTAACACAAAAACCAATTTTGTGACTTACAAAAAGACCTGTGCGTGCATGTTGAAAAGATTCATTATGTTC
Source organism: Paguma larvata (assembly GCA_030068075.1). NCBI lineage: Eukaryota > Metazoa > Chordata > Mammalia > Carnivora > Viverridae > Paguma > Paguma larvata. Next base: position 47,316,138 of record CM057835.1, on the reverse strand, counting down.
CAGGTCAAAAAATATTATGAAGCATAAACCTAGATAATTTTTTTAAAAATGTTAAAGAAGAATTTCTACAGAAATTCAGAGAAAAGAAAAAATTTACAGAGGGTAGCCTAGTATTTCTTCTATGCAACATTAAATATCAGAAGAGAGTGTAGGAACATATACACAACTTTGAAGAGAAAAGGGACCTCCAAACATTTTCTTCCCCAGCTAACTTGTCTTTCATATGGGAAAAACATTTTCAAATCTGTGAGGCTTTAACAAATATGTATATCAACTATAAACCTCTCTTGTTATTTAATATTTTCTAAGACAGGATAAGAGTAGTGAAGCTACAGTTACTAACAAGCCCCAAACCTCAGTGGCTTAAAACAACACAGGTTATTCATTGGTCACACCTACTTCCTGTGGGTGTAGTTGGGACCATCAGCTGATTGCTGTTACTCAGCGATCCAGGCAGATGGAGAAGTACCGTATTGAACTTTCTAGAGGGAAGAAGAGCTCTGGAGAGTTCCCATCAGCAAATCCATTGACAACTCACTGGCTAGAACTAGCCATATGGGCTCACCGAACCAAAAAGGGGCTAGGGAATGCAACTCTACCACGTGTCTGGAAGGACTCTGTAAGGGTGATTGGAAAACGAGATGGACTGGTTAGGAATACCAGAACTGGAAGAACAACATCAAGGCCAAGTACCTTACAACCAAACCCTCTTCCACCCAACAGAAGAAGGCAACCCAGGGCCTGCATTTCCTGACTCCCAACCTAACAACAGAAAGCAGACCAAGTAAGCTCATTCCTCCAATAGATGGAACAAGAGTCCCACAACAACACTAAGTGAGCCTAACAGCTTAAACAAGTGAGTATCAAATAGGAGCCCTGCTAACAATAAGCAGGCAAGCGTCTGGCTCCTTTCACACCATACCTCAGATTCCCTTCTCCTACAAAGAGGCACTGGGCAGCTGAGCAGCCAGCTAGGACATCCTGCCACAACAAGTGCCCAGGAGGAAGCCTCCTTATCCCACAGGCCAGAGATTCCCTTCTCCTACCTTGAGGCACCCAGCAACTCAGCCTATGAAAACACCCTCTGCCCCTTTATGCAGTAAGTACTAGCAGGTACCTGTGGGAGCTCTGGAAATTAAATTGTCATTGGAAAATAGTTCACAAAATAGGCCAGGACCTGCATGCTAAACCTAAATAGGGTGACCGGCCCAAATAAAAGATTTGAATAGGATGCAGAATCTCCTAAGATAATAGTCAAAACATCCAGGATGAAATAAAAAATCCCCAGTTACACCAAGAGCCAGGGGAACCACAAATCAAACGTAAAGGAACTAATGTTACTTAGGCACCAGAGATTAGATTGTGGACATCTTTAGTGGGGAGGCATTATTTTGCCTGCCATCACATGGTTCTAATTCATGTGTAGGCAAAGAAATGAAAGATAATTTTAAAAATTACAGAAACATTATAGAAAGTCTAGCAGTAGATTAAAACAGACATCAGGGGGAAAACAGACATAAGGGATTTTGAATCAGTGGGGAAATGATTACTTATTCAACACTTTTTACTGAGGTAACTGGATTACAATTGGAAACTTATTAAATAGGATACTAACCTCACATCCTACAATAAAATTAATTCCAGATGGATCGAAGATTTAAATGTAAAAAAATTAAACCATAAAAAACTAATATAAACTATGGAGAAACTTTTTATATTTCTAAGTGAAGAAATCATAAAATAATATATTGATAAGTACAACCACATAAAATTTTTAAAATCTGCATAGTAACGCCATACCATAAACAAAATCAAAACACAAACCATCAGCTATGTTGTTTTTAATTGCAACTCATTTCATTGCATAAGGTTAATTTTAGTAACATATAAAGAGCACCTACAAATCAATTTTAAAAAACTACCCATCAGAAAAATTGACAAAGTAATATGTAGTCCTCAGAAAAGAAAAATCAATAAAATCTCTTTTAAACACATAAAAGCAGAAAAATGAAAACTACCTCAAGATATCATTTTTTACCTAGTAGTAATAGTGATAAACAAATTTGATAACACCCTTTATTAACCAGGGTATAAGTACATAGCACTGGAGCAGATGTTAACTGAGAAATTTACAGCATCTACTAGATCTAAAAATGCACATACACTTTGATAAAGCAATTTTGTTTCTACAAATTTTGTTGCAAAATACATATGGATAAAACAGAATTGGACCAGATGGCTTTCCTGCGGAATTTTACCAGGCATTTAAAACAGAGTTAATTCCTATCCTCCTCAAGCTGTTCCAAAAAATTGAAACGGAAGGAAAACTCCCAGACTCATTCTATAAAGCCAGCATCGCTTTGATTCCCAAACCAGATAGAGACCCAGCAAAGAAAGAAAATTACAGGCCAATACCCCTGATGAATATGGATGCAAAAATTTTCAACAAGATACTAGCAAATCGAATCCAACAGCATATAAAGAGAATTATCCACCATGATCAAGTAGGATTCATCCCTGGGTTGCAGGGCTGGTTCAATATTCGCAAATCAATCAACGTGATACATCACATCAACAAAAGAAAAGATAAGAACCATATGATCCTGTCAATAGATGCAGAAAAAGCATTTGACAAAATACAGCATCCTTTCTTAATAAAAACTCTCGAGAAAGTCGGGATAGAAGGAACATACTTAAACATCATAAAAGCCATATATGAAAAGCCCACAGCTAGTATCATCCTCAATGGGGAAAAATTGAAAGCCTTCCCCTTGAGATCAGGAACACAACAGGGGTGTCCACTCTCGCCACTGCTATTTAACATAGTGTTGGAAGTCTTAGCATCAGCAATCAGACAACAAAACAAAATAAAAGGCATCAAGATTGGCAAGGAGGAAGTCAAACTTCCACTTTTTGCAGATGACATGATACTTTACATGGAAAACCCGACAGAATCCACCAAAAGCCTACTAGAACTGATCCATGATTTCAGCAAAGTTGCAGGATACAAAATCAATGTACAGAAATCGGTGGCATTTCTATACACCAACAATGAAGCAGCAGAAAGAGAAATAAAGAAGCTAATCCCTTTCACAATTACACCAAAAACCATAAAATACTTGGGAATAAGCCTAACCAAAGATGTGAAAGACCTCTACACTGAAAACTATAAAAGACTTATGAAGGAAATTGAGGAAGACACAAGGAAATGGAAAAACATCCCATGCTCATGGATTGGAAGAATAAATATCGTTAAAATGGCAATACTACCCAAAGCAATCTACACATTCAATGCAATCCCAATCAAAATTGCACCAGCATTCTTCTCAAAGCTAGAGCAAACAATCCTAAAATTTGTATGGAACCACAAAAGACCTCGAATAGCCAAAGTAATACTGAAGAATAAAACGAAGGCGAGAGGCATCACAATCCCAGACTTTAACCTCTACTACAAAGCGGTAGTCATCAAGACTGTATGGTATTGGCACAAAAACAGACACATAGACCAATGGAATAGAATAGAAAACTCAGAAATGGACCCGCAAGTATATGGCCAACTAAACTTTGACAAAGCGAGAAAATGTATCCAATGGAAAAAAGACAGCCTCTTTAACAAATGGTGCTGGGAGAATTGGACAGCAACATGCAAAAGAATGAAACTAGACCACTTTCTTACACCACTCACAAAAATATATCCTAAATGGATAAAAGATCTGAATGTGAGACAGGAAACCGTCAAAATCCTAGAGGAGAAAGCAGGAAAAAGCCTCTTTGACCTAAGACGCACCAATTTCTTACTCGACACGTCTCCAAAGGCAAGGGAATTAAAAGCAAAGATGAACTATTGGGACCTCATCAAGGTAAAAAGCTTCTGCACAGCAAAAGAAACAACCAACAAAACGAATAGGCAACCAACGGAATGGGAAAAGATCATCGCAAATGACATATCAGATAAAGGACTAATATCTAAAATTTATAAAGAACTTACCAAACTCCACACCTGAAAAACAAACAACCCAGTGAAGAAATGGGCGGAAGATATGAATAGACACTTCTCCAAAGAGGACAGTCAGATGGCCAACAGACACATGAAACGATGCTCAATGTCACTCATCATCAGGGAAATACAAATCAAAACCACACTGAGATACCACCTCACACCAGTCAGAGTGGCTAAAATGAACAAATCAGGAAACTATAGATGCTGGCGAGGATGTGGAGAAGCAGGCACCCTCCTACACTGTTGGTGGGAATGCAAACTGGTGCAGCCACTCTGGAAAACGGTGTGGAGGTTCCTCAAAAAAATGAAAATAGAACTACCCTATGATCCAGCAATAGCCCTGCTAGGAATCTACCCAAGAGACACAGGAATGTTGATGCATAGGAGCACGTGTACCCCAATGTGCATAGCAGCACTTTCGACAATAGCCAAATCATGGAAAGAGACCAAGTGCCCATCGACTGATGAATGGATAAAGAAGTTATGGTACTTATGTACAATGGACTACTACGTGGCAATGAGAAAAAATGAAATCTGGCCATGTGTAGCAAGATGGATGGAACTGGAGGGTATTCTGTTAAGTGAAATAAGTCAGTCAGAAAAAGACAGATACCATATGTTTCCACGAATAGGTGGACTTTGTGAGACTAAGCAAAAACCAGGGGGAGGGGAAGAGAGGAAAGGAAAAAAAGACACAGAGAGGGAGGGAGATAAAACATAACAGACTCTCAAAGACTAAGAAAAAACTGAGGGTGAGGGGAGTCAGGGAAGGGGGGAGAGGGGGTGATGGGCATTAAAAAGGGCACATGTTGGGATGAACACTGGGTGTTATATGTAAACCAATTTGAAAATAAACTATTATAAAATTAAAAAAATAAACAGAATGTGTACATAAATATGCATTTAATATTTTTAAGAACAGCAAAATGTTAGATATAACATGTCCACTAATAGTTCTCTGGTTAATTATGATAATTCAAATATTCAGATACTCTAAAATACTCATCAGTCAACAAAAAAAAATGAGGTAACTTCTATGTACTGTTTTAGATGAATCAACAGGATAAATTTTACTTAAAAAATGTTCAATAGCATATAGGGTCTGCTAACAATTGTTTTAATTAATAGATCAGTTTACAAGGCCAAGTAGGAATAATTTTTAAATTGTATGATTCTGTCTTTTTGCCTTGAATCATCAAAAGTTGATTACAAATACATCTGACACTAAATGTTATTGTTATAAATCATCTTTTAGGCATGATAATAGAATATCAAGTGTAAGCCAGCAGAATTTGTGTGGGTAGCTCGCCCTTTTCTTTCCACCTTTCCCCGGCAAATATTCTGGGAAGTTAGGCACTTTCTTTTCCCTGGATTAAGTATGCTTCACTGTGACCTCATTCCTTCTTCCTTCACCCAATTATCCCAACTTGACCATAACTCAAACTACATTCTTTTCCCACTGGAACTTAAAGTTTCAAGAAAATGATATTTTAACCACACAAAAAGAGCCTTCAATCTAAAGTTTAATTTTGGGGGCACCTGGGTGGCTCAATCAGTTAAGTGTCCGACTTCGGCACAAGTCATGATCTCGTGGTTCGTGAGTTCAAGCCCTGCGTCAGGCTCTTCCCTGACAGCTCAGAGCCTGGAGCCTACTTCAGATTCTGTGTCTCCCTCTCTCTCTGCCCCTCCCCTGCTCATGCTCTATCTCCTCACAAAAATAAATATTAATAAAAAATTATAAGGGTTAATTTTCATAAATTCCCTGTTACTGCACAAATCACTTGGTAATGGTTATAGATTGTTATGCTACCTGCCTTAGTTTTCAGAGATGCTACATCGTAGGGACACCTGGAAAGAGAGATCTCCTGCGGTTTATGGGCACATTTGTTTTCAAAACCTATTTTCCAAAATGATTGTTGATTCTTTGGTATCTATTCTTTTACTTTGCTTATTAAATATCTTGCATTAGAATGTGCAAAGTAATATAGCTACAATCTGTTTTTCACCCTTGATCTGGTTCACTCTCAAATCTTAGTCTACCAGGAAATGTGCCTGTTAAAATGGAAGCCCTGGAACACAGATAAGGAATGACATTCTTCCTGCAGATGTAAACTTTATATCAGAGCAAACTATATATTTTGTAATTTGGCTTTATTTTCCATAACATTCATAGTGGACACCAGGCTTTGAGACTGTTGAGTAAGTGACCCCTAGTTGTCTATTACCAGGAGGAGAAGTCCAAACACTTCTGCACCTTGGTATCAATGTTGTCAAGGAAAACCCCGTACAAGCAAGCACTGTATGGAAGACCGCTTTACTTACATAGAGAAGACACAGAGCAAGATCAGCTTTGGTAGTAGGTATTGGTCCCCCATGGCAAGAAAGTCCCTCCAAGCAGCCAATGCAGGCAATTAACCTGCACACACCCCTCTTGTGCCTCAGAATAAAAGACCCCAGACCCTCCCTGCAGGGGACAAGCATAGCAGTGGTGCTATTTGACAGACACTTAAACAGAATTAAGGAGTGTACACTGAGTCTGAAATAAAGAAAGGTACCTCCACACAAAGGGTCAAGCCCAGCACAGGTATGATGACTCTTTATTTCTTGATAAGGAAGTGTTCCAGTCCCAAGGCTTATTCTTATATGTGGCTGAGTGGGGATCAAAAGACTGCAGGTATGAGGCTGCCTTTCCTAAGAGTGACCCTATACCTGGTGATGGCTTCCTCCTTCTCTGGGAATGGCCTCATACATAAGCCATGTATGTTTATAAGATTCTGCTCCTTTAGCCATAGGTGTGAGTTGATGGCTGACCTAATCTGGACTAATCAGTCCTTACTCCCAAATTTTTGTCCCAGAAGTAAGGGAAGTGAGAGGTAGTCTCTTTCTGGGGTGGGAAACATAGAATGTGAAACCCAAGAGCCGTTGACTGCCATGAGTCCTGCTATGTAGAGAAAGCTTACATGCAGTAGGCAAGAATTAAGGCAACAAGGTAAAGCCAAGTAGAAATGAGATATACAAGATATACAAGAGCCCTGGTGGCCTTGAAGTCTTAATTCCAGTGGACCTTGGGCTTCACTCTATCTTTGTCTTCCCCATCATTGTGTGAAGTATTCCAATAAACTTCCTCTGAATTATACATTTTGCCTAAGCTAATAGGTGGAGTTGGGTTTCTCTTGTTCCAGCCAAATCAGCTCTGTCTGATGCACATCGCCTACATGAATATATCCACCTGCCCCAATCTAACTTGAGCTCTGGGCATGAATACGTGGCTTTACCACTTACAAGCTGTGTAATCTTGGGTAGTTATTTTTGAGTCAATTTACTCATATGTATTGTGAAGGTTATAATAGAATGAATCCACCTCAAAGGAGTCTTATAAGGTTTCAGTGAATAAATAAATGAAAATTGCTTATAACAGTGCCTGAAACACAGTGAGTATTCAAAAAGGCAACTATTATTATTACCATATATCACTATACTCATATATATTATCATATGCAAAACATAATATAATCTAGTGAAATGTTTAGAATAATGAAAACAAACTCGTTTGTCTTCATCATATGCCAGACATAGGGGTAATTTAATCATCTCATTTAACACTCACAAAATTTATGAGGTAGGAAGTATTATTCACCCCGCATTACTGACAAGAAATTACATAATTTGCCTAAAGTCAGATAGCTAGAAATTGACAAGATTAGTAATTACGGATACATGCTTTTTTTAGTACAAAACTTATACTTCTTTTTTTTTCACGTTTTTTGGAGAGTGTGTATGAGGATGTATAATATATGTAAAGAACAATATACAAAACCTAGATGTTCTCCTAAATAGTTTTCATAAAATGCACATCAGGTGACTATCAGCCAGGCCAAGAAACAGAATGTTGTCAGGATGCCGAATGGCCCCCTGAAGACTTCTTTCAAATTCTCTCTTACCCTCTTCCCTAAAGGCAGGTCGTTCTTATAGCGGTTTGTATTGTGTCAAGTTAGGTAAGCTGGAATTATATTTCCCAGAGTTCCAGATTTGGGTTTGGTCGTAAGAAAATTTGCTGAAGATGTGGAAGGTAGGGATAAAATAGCAGCCATTCCGTTCTGAAAGTCACTGGAGGGCACCAGGCACCCTTACCACTGACACTGATGTGCTCACTCCCCTCACTGGGGAGCAACCAGGCCTGTGGCCCCTTCGGGCCCACCAACCTCCCCCTTCAGCTTCTCCCAGTGCTAGGCCAAGTGTATGTGTAGCTCCATGGCTAAGAGAAAAACATTAGTATGTTTGTTCTAATGGGCCCCAGGTTTTCCTTTATGGTTTCAGTGTGTCCATACATGGTCCAGGCTGTCCTTATTCTCATTGGGCTTTCCCTCTCAGCCGCAGCTCCTAGACTCCCAGCCTCTTAGGCCCACCCCTAAATGCAGGGGAAATATCCTTCCACTGACTCCTCAAATTCCGACAACCGCACAGAATCTGGTCCCTATAATAAATCCCTTAATTCATAATGCTCTTAGCAGTTCTGCTTCCCTAATTGGATCCGAACTGGGACAATCCTCCTTGTATCTCTAGCACTATAGTTCATTTGGCTTGTTTTGAACTTTATATAAGTGAAATCACACAATATGGATTCTTTTGTATCTGCTTTTAAAAATTCAATAATAAGTCTGTGGGATCGATCCATGTTGTGGCATGTCTCTGTAGTGTGTTCCTTTTCACTGCCATTTCATGTGTTGTATGAATATATCACAGATAATTTATCCATTTCAGTGCTGATTGTTGGTTGGGTGTTTCCACTTTGGGTTTGTTGTGAATAATGCTACTATGAACACTTTTGTACCTATGACAAGCATTTCCGTCGAGTCTATAACTAGAAGTGGAATTGCTGGGCCATAGGGTATTCATTTGTTTAACTTTAATAAAAAATATTAAACTATTTCCTAAAGTGTTTGCACTGATCTACACCTCTGTCTAAAACTTTTCATTTCTGTTTAATTGTTCATTTTGTACAATATATACATGTTCTCATCTTCACTTTTATCATACCTTCTCCCTACCAGCATTTCATTTTTTAATGTTCTCTAGTTTTATCCAAGACTTAGCTTTGGGTACTTCTTGCTGAAGTTTTAATGTTTTTCAATAAAATCAGACATTTAAAAAATATACTACCAATACTGTATGCATTGCAAGTATCCTACTCAGTGGCTTGCTTTTATACTCTTTCGACATAGTAGTAGATAAACAGAAGTTCTTCATTTTAAAGTGATCCAATTAATCAATCTTTCCCTCTGGTTAGGACTTTTTTTATTCTGTTTAATAAATCTTTCTCCACCCCTAAGAACACGAAGAGATTGTCCTATATTGGCTCCTGGAAGCTTTGTTATTTTGCCTTTAACTTACAGATTTGTAAGTTTCAAATCAATTTTCACTTGATTTCATTTCATTTTCATTCTTAGTATGAGATGGGAGCTAAATTTCATTTATTCCAAACAGTTATCAAATTGATCTAGCACCATTCATTGAAGAAACTTTCATCTTTCTTAAAAACTAAGCCATAAATGAATATCTGTTCCCGGTTCCCTGTTCCAGTTATTTATCTCCCTTCGCACCATTACCACATTGTATATATTACTCTGTCTTTACAATATGTCTTGATATCTAGTACAGCAAGTTCTCCTACCTTGTTCATCTTCTTCAAGAGCAACTTGGCTATCCTTGGTCTTTTGTTTTTCCTTCTAAATTTGAAAACTAGTTTGTCAATTTTCACTAATAAAAATCTGTAAGTATTTTTGACTGAGACTGAATCTACAGACCAACTAGAAAGAAAAAACCTTACATCTTTAAAATAGTGAGTCTTTTTATACATTTTTTAAGTTATCTCAACTATTGTCTATAATTTTCTGTGTGGATGTCTTAGACATCATTTCACCAGTGGGCAAAAGTCTGAGGAGAATTAGAATATTTTCATACTCTCAAAGTATCTCGCCCAAGATATTTACCAGTTATAAGAGGAAAAACAGGAATTGTATAGTGCGGAAACTTGGCAGACACTCCCATAACCAAGTGATCAAAGTGAACATCGACAGTAATAAAAAAATATCAACAGTCTGACATAATGTAGCAAAAAGGACAATATTACATTTGTGATTTTCTTGCAAAAAAAAAATAATCTCTGGGTACCTGGGTGGCTCAATTGGTTAAGTGTATGACTTGGGCTCAGGTCATGATCTCACAGTCCATGAGTTCAAGCACCACTTCAGGCTCTGTGCTAACAACTTGGCGCCTGGAGCCTGTTTCAGATTTTGCCATCTCCCTCTGTCTCTGCCCTTCCCCCACTCACACTCCGTCTCTCAAAAATAAACATCAAAAAAAAAAAATTAAAGCATAACCTCAATCTAGTCATGAGAAAATATCAAACTAAATTGAAAGACGTTCTACAAAATAATTGCCTACTACTCATCAAAAGTGTCAAGTTCATAAGGAAATACTGAAGAACTGTCACAGATTGGATGACACTAAGAAGACACAGCAATTAAATGCAATATGGGATCCTAGATGGGTCCTGGAATTGAAAAAGAACATTAGGGGTAAAGCTGGTGAAATTTAATGACAACTATGGCTTAGTTAACAGTACTGTCCAAAGTTAATTTACTTGTTTTAATAATTGTACTATGGTTATGCAAGTTTAGAAAAGGATGAATCCAAAGAATATGTAAACTTTCTGTACTATTTTTATAACTTTTATGTAAGTCTAATATCATTTCAAAACTCAGAGAGAAAGTAAAGGTATACTGATCCATGAAATAAACAGTCTTCTTTATTCTTTTTATATTTTATGAAACATTTGTGTAAGATCAATATTATTCTTTAATGTTTGGTAGAATTTTATCAGCAAAGCCATTTAGATTAAATTTTTCTTTGTGGGGTAGCTTTAAACTATGAATTGAATTTAATTAATAATATTACATAGGACAATAAAGACTGTCTAATTTTTCTCAGGACTAATTTTAATTTATCTAGGAACTTACCCATTTATCCATTTCAGTTAATTTTCAAATTTGTTGTCACAAAAATTTCTGTAGTATCTTCTTAGTTTTTTACTGTCTATAGGGTTGTCTTTTTCATTTATGATATTAGCTATTTTGTCTTCTCTCCCTTATCATTCATGCCATTGCTTTGCTAACTTTATTAGTTTCAAATAGAGACATTTTAACTTTTTAGAAGCTTTTTATTTTGTTTCTTTTCTTTTTTACTTATTTTCTTATATTATTTCATTCTATTTTTTAGGTTTTATTTTATTCTTTTACTAACTTCTAGAAACAGATGCTTAGCCATTGGTTTCAGCCTTATTTTCTAATGTATTCATTAAAGGCTCTAATTTTACTCCAAGTGAACTCTACCTGCAATTCTCAATATATGATGTCATGTTTTCATTATGACATCATTTAAAAGTGCCTTACTGCCTCTGAAACATATTGTGCTTGCTTCTGTAGCATATTCTTCACCTTTTCCCTTTTCTGAAAATGTTTTCTTAATCATTAGAATCTATAATGTAAAAGAATTCTACTAGGCATAACAAGGACACAAAAAGATTTCTGCCTTCAAGAATTTCATTGAAGAGGTGAGATGTATAAACATGAACATAAAATCATGAATACATATAAAATATGGTAAGTGACACATGAATGGTACAGACAATAAAAAGAAAAACTGAATGCAGTGTTTGGAGAGAATTTCATGAGGAATGTGGATTTTGGCTGAATTTGTACTTAAGGGACAGATTTAGGTGGAGGAGAAAGGATATAAGGGACTGGGATAAGTAAAGACTTAGTGGGTAGAAAGTTCAAAGGGATAATTGGGAAAACTGTGTAAGTCACTTTGATGTACTGAAGAATTTGTATGATGAAGTAAAAGAATTAAAGATGAAAAAAATTTGTTCATCTTATATATCATTTTGAATATTGGGTTAATGAATTTGATATTATTATCTTATAGAGAAGAGAAAACCACTGAAAATTTTTTAGGTTGGCAATTGAAATAAAGAATATTGTAGGAATATGTATCAGTAGACTTGAGCTGGGTAAATTGAAGGAAAAAGAAACTAAAAACAGGAAACCAGGGATGTGTTCTGAAGTCTTTATTGGGGTGATAATAGTGGGAATTCCATAGAAGGTCTATGGAGAACTTGTGGGGGAATGTCTCACTGACTTCCACTGTGACTCTGGCTCTAGTGAATAAAGACAGAAGTATTTCTCTTATCACATCAAAGAAACTAAACATTTTATTTTAGGCTGAGAAAGGAATTAGAAGTAACAATATAGGTAACCTATAGCATTTGTTTAAATCCTTTTCTCATTTTTTTCTCTTTTTGAAGAAAGTACTTCCTGGTATTTTGGATGTTATTTCTGCCATTTCAGCATGTGTGTGAAGAATGGTTACAAATTTCACTTTCTCAATTACATTGGCCAAAAGATAGTGTATTACATTTCAACCTGATGCCTTCCACACTTGTATAGATCCCAAACCCCATAGTTTAGCAGTGAGGCAAAAATATGCCACATCTGCATGATCCTAAAGGTCATTCCCTTGAAATGCATCATACTAAATGGAATTTTATTTCTTGCCAAAAACTTTGTGGGCGTCTGTCACAACATTTATCTTTCTTCCATCAACAGCAGCAACAGAAGCAGCATCATAATATTTCATGTTCAACCTTGGATGACATCAGAGACTCTCCAGTCTGTTTCTGTGGGTTTTCACCATATTCCTGGAACTTTAGACCCACTGTTCCCATATTCCCCGTCTCTTCATCATTACAGATCAAGATTCACTTTCTTTGTAAACTTTGCCCAGTTAACGCTGCTCACTAGCAAAATCACTGACTTAACTATCTCTACAACGAAAGTTTATATATGCAAATGTCTATTTCCCTTGCATTGGCTTTTGTTTTTTCTAATAGGTTATAAACTCTTTATGAACTGCCAATGCTCAAAAAAATGTCTTGCAACTGACCAACCTCTATTCTCTGATGATTTGTTAATTTCATAGGACTGCATATTAATTTCTGTTATTCTTCATAATTCTATTCTTTATCCCGGACCCACTCATGCATCAGTTTCATAGACTAATGTTATCAGAACACCTCCTGGCATTGGAAAAATACTGGAAAACGCTGACAATGCTGAGAAAATGAGCATTCTTTAAACATTTTTCTTCTCCATTGTTATGCTATGGTCCTCAACCTGCCCGAAAAAAACCACAATGTTTTTACTGTCGATCATTAAACTGCTAGTGTTTATGCTGAGAGAACTTGTTTTGAGGAAGGAACATACCTTCCCCACTCCTGGTTTCTCTGAAGAAGGATTTTTCCTAAGCACTTATGGCTTCCTGGCCCAACCCTTACTTTTCACCATGGACATAGAGTGAGTTACCTGACTTGATTAAGTCTGGGAGAGGAATTGGACATTTACAACTCAGCATCTTCTTATCATCCTCTTCCTCTGGGAGCCAGCCAGGCTCCTCCTTGCCAGGAGTTTTACAAGGCAAGCCCCACAGAGGGCAGCCTTCAGAGGAACAGTTTTGCCTGGGGCTGGTACATCTGCCTCTTTCCAGTGTTATTAGTATTAAACTGTCCATGTCCAGTTTTGCTATACACTTAAGCTTCTTCTAACAGCTGGACTCTTAATTTCCATCAGACTCACTCTTTGTTGTTGTTTTTTTATGTTTATCTATTTTTGTGAGAGAGAGGGACAGAGTGTAAGTGGGGGAGGGGCAGAGAGAGTGGGAGACACCGAATTCGAAGCTGGCTCTAGGCTCTGAGCTGTCAGCACAGACCCTGATGTGGGGCTCGGAACTCGTGAACCATGAGATCATGACCTGAGCCAAAGCCGGACACTTAACCAACTGAGCCACCAAGGCACCCCTGACTCTGTTTTATGCCACAAAATTAGTTAATCAACATTAACAGTACTACCAGACATTTGGCTGGCATTGGCAGAAGTTAGTAAAATCCCAAGGCAATAGTGCCCTCTATGAAAGTGAGGATGGCAGACATTCCCTGGAAGACTGTTCTAGAGGTTAGCACTCACAATGGCCACTGTGGTCCCCTACACTTCTGTCTGGGATAAACTGCCAAGTTTCTCTCATCCCACTGTACCATGACCTAAAACCACAAACTAATCTTAAGGAACACATGGCATCCTACAGTGATCAACCAGTACCTTTCCTTTACTAGGACAGAGCCATTTCCCAGCCTGCCTGATTCTATAAGCTATTATTGAATGACAAGTCTGCACATATTATGATCCTACCATGATACTTATCTCCTGCTTTGCAAAAGTACTAAGGATAGTCTGATATATCCATTAAGTGCATTTTTGTAGAGCTCCTTTTGAGGAGCTCACAGCAAGTGGGATTATAACAGTGGAGTGCTTTTTAAACCTCAAAGGAAAGAAGTCCTCTAGTCCAGCCTATATATGCACACTTCAGAATTGCTCTAGGTATTGGCAATGTCCTACAAATCTAAAAATCAGGAACCGAAAGATCCTTTTCTAATAAATCAGCTTAATTTCAAATGCAAGTGTGGCCAAAATTAATCTCAGAATTCAACTTTGTAGCTTCAGTGCTCTACTTCCAAATGACACAGAGGGTCTCAAAGACAAGTGGGAAAAAATAGACACAAGTGAAACCTCCTTTCATTGGTTCTTTCCTCTCACCTCTTACCCATACTCACCTAGTTTCCAGGCCTTTCTCTCTTCTATGCCCAGATATGGCTGATGTATATGGAAATAGAGGCTCCCAACTTTCTATCTCTGAGGCCAACTGGGCTTATTATACAATCTCAGCTCTTGTTCCAAGAAAACCAAGATCAATCTCAAAAAGCGGTCTTCTGAACTTGGCAGACACTTGTGTGGGAAAGTCTTTAAACAAAAACAAATTTGTTGACGTACTGGGACGAGAAACTCAGAGAACAGATAAAATGTTCCATGAGCCAACTCTGCCCTCAGCTTCAGCATTCACACTTTCCTCAGCCAACAGTCCTTGTTCCACTATAGCTGACGCCAACTCGTCAGCTTGTCATTAGGTCAAATGCCTTTACCGAAGGGCCAAAAGAACACCAATGCATTCATGGAGAGAATCCCTAACTTCAAAAACCTTAGGCTTTGGTACATGATGAAGAAAACACCTGATTAAGAAAAGAAATGAAAAGGGGCACCTGGGTGGCTCAGTCAGTTGAGCATCCGACTTCAACTCAGGTCATGATCTCATGGTCTGTGAGTTCGAGCCCCGCGTCGGGCTCTGTGTTGACAGCTCAGAGCCTGGAGCCTGCTTCAGATTCCGTGTCTCCCTCTCTCTCTGCCACTCCCTTGCTCACACTCTGTCTCTCTCTCCCTCAAAATAAATGAACATTAAAAAAAAATTTTTTAAAAAAGAAAAGAAATGAAGAACGGTATTAACAATTACATTGAAATGGCTTTTATACCTCCAGTCTATGTCAACCAATTAATTTCTTCTGGCTACCCTCTTCTCTTCTCCAAGGGTACATAGAGAGGGGTCCTTCTGTCCTTGTTACAGTGAGTAACAACATGACAAAACTGACTTCCACTTCAGAATAGAAATACAAATAAAGATTAGGGTTCCCCAAGGAAGGAAGTTGCTTTTCCTTTCCCAAGCAACAAGCAAAGGAGGCAAGGAGATGGGCGTTCTGGGGAATAGCAAAACAGCTGCAGCTCCTTTAGACAAGAGAAAACTATACTGTTAAGGGATAGTCTTGAGCCAAGAACAGAGATACTGTTAAGAAAACTGGTCTTATGAAGGACCAAGGTAGCCAGAAAGCAAAGCAAATCCTTTTATATTCAGTGAAAAACACTAGAGGCTCATAAGACCCAGTAGATTGATATATTATCCAAAAGGTAACCTAGCCTTCTAGGATTTGTGCCTGTGCCCAACTTTTGTTTTCCTCTGTGGTTTCTCAGAGAACAGGTGCTTAAAACTTGTATGTGAGAGCAGAACAAAAGATGCAGGAATGTCAAATAACTCCCAAGCACAGTGTTGCATATTTTTAGAGCTATGGGTTTTATTGAGTTGTTTTTTTCTAAAGAGTTAATAAGAGTGGAAGGAACAGAATTGCCATTGAGATGCTCAGCCTTGCTTGCTGAGCAAGGCAATCTTGTCTTTTTCAGAAGCCCCTATCTTTATTGATAAAAATCAATAATAAGAATTAATATCAAGGAGCATCTGGGTGGCTCAGTTGGTTAAATGCTCAACTCTTGATTTCGGTTCAGGCCATGATCTCACGGTTCATGAGATCAAGCCCCGCATCAGGCTCTATGCTGACAGCACAGGGCCTGCTTGTGATTCTCTCTCCCTCTCTCTCTGCCCCTCACCCCGCCCTCTCTTTTTCTCTCTCTCTCTCAAAATAAATAAATTAACTTTAAATAATTAATATCAAGCCCAGCAACACTGCCCCCAAGCAGAGACCTTTATTTCCCAGGGGCTCAAAGTGCTTCCCAAACTTCAATCCTGTGATCTACAGTCTGGAGCCTGCTTCAGATTCTCTGTCTCCCTCTCTCTGCCTCTCCCCTGCTCGCACTCTGTGTGTGTGTGTGTGTGTGTGTGTGTGTGTGTGTGTGTGTGTTTCTCTCAAAAATAAATAAACATTTTTTAAAAATTAAAAAAAAGAGATATAAGTCAGAACTTTATAACTTTGAAACAAGAGGAATACTAATTGCCATAGCTGACATCTGGGGAAATTTTAATCTATAACAAATCCAAGCTTCTACACGATCATTAAAAGGTGAAAATACTTTTCCTACTTGAGACAAGAGAATGACAGAATGAGAAGACAGAAAATGTGTCACTATTTGCTGCTCTTATTGAATGCCATCTGTTACATGACTACAGACCAGGTGAATAGTGTACCTGCCAAGGAACAGCTCAAATCTCTTTCTTGAGGGTCACTCCCTTTCGCATGAATTTCATGACAAAATTATATACAATAGAATAAACATTCATTAGGCATGGACTCAGTTGAAGTTTTCTGGATCATCATTAGAAACTTACTAGAAGAACATGTCTTACAACTTTTCTGCTTCTAGATTTAATACTTTATAATAGAACTAAAATACTCAAAGTTGAAATAAATCTAAAATTGATAATAGGCAATTAAAAATATGTTTAGGGGTACCTGGGTGGCTCAGTCAGTTGACTTTCCGACTTTGGCTCAGGTCATGATCTCATGGTTCATGGGTTCAAGCCCCACATCACATTCGCTGCTGTCAGAGTAGAGCCTGCTTTGGATCCTCTGTCCTCTCTCTCTGCCCCTCCCCCACTCACACTCTCTTTCAAAAATAAATAAACATTTAAAACTATATATGTTTAAAGTATTTGGTCAATAAAGCAGCATAAAATGTAAAAGCAGCAGGTAAATATTATGTAGTTGAACACTAAGTATCTTGGCTTTGGGCTTTAACTATTCGGACAATCAATTTTTGTACTAGATATTTCCAAAATGTAAATCAGTTAATCAGATAGATAATATATGGTGAATGTACTTACATTCTCTAAGAGTGAAAGCATTCATGGATATGGAAAAATCCCTTCCCTTCCCAAAAGGATAATTTATGTATTTTTTTAATTGCAGATAATGGGTGAAATTTAGGAGTTAAAACATAAATGTGGAAAACTTCCAGTTTAAAATGGTACATAGCACCTAATGAAACCTCTCCCAGCTTCTCATAAAAATAACTTTGAAGATAAGCCTATTTGAAGGAAAATATCCTATGGAAGTACACACTCAAAGATAAATAGATAAAGCTATTCACTGGAGATTTTTTTATTTCAAAATAGTTAGAAATTACCTAAATGTTTATAAAAAAAAACAAATGTTTAAATAAGCTGTCTAATGGGGCGCCTGAGTGGCTTAGTTGGTTAAGTGTCCGACTTCAGCTCAGGTCATCATTTCGCAGTCCATGAGTTCAAGCCCCACATACGGCTGTATGCTGACATCTCAGAGCCTGGACCCTGCTTCAGATTCTGTGTCTCCCCTCTCCCCTCTGCCCCTCTCCCCCTCATGCCCTGTCTGTCTCTCAAAATAAATAAACATTAAAAAACATTTAAAAATAAATAAGCTAATACCAATGTATGGATTGATCTGTGGTATTTATAAATATTGAAATCTGTGTATATTTACATGAAAAAATCCTCATTGTATAACAATAATTTTTCAAAATGTTGGAACAGAACCTATAGTATGATCCCTTCTAAAAATAATAATCATAAAATATGTTTTTATTGTAATAAAGCTAAGAAAAGTCCAAATATGTATTTGCCAAAATATTTATATTGATCATCTCTGGAAGACAAAATAATAGTGTATGTTCCCTGCACTTTTTACTGATTCATTTATTTTTAACAGCTTTATGACATACAAATTCCATACCATAAAATCTACCAGTGTGCAATCCAATGGTTTTCAGTATCTTTACAGAGTTAAGCAAACATCACCACAGTCTAATTATAAAACATTTTGTCACCTCAAAAAGAAACCCCATAACCAATAGCAGTCATTCCCCATTCCAACCCTCCACCCCCTAACCCCCACCTCCATCCCTCCCCACCCCTGCCAACGGACCCAGGCAACCACTAATAAAGTTTCCAACTCTATGGATTTGTCTATTCTGGACATATAAATGGAATCACACAATGTGTAGGGTTTTTTTGTATCATGCTTTTTTCACTTAGAACAATTTTGCATAGTTTATCCACATTGCAGTAGGTGTTAGTTACGTCATTCCTTTTTATGGCTGAATAATCTTCCATTATATGGTAGATCACATTTTGTTTATCCATTTGTCAATTAATGGATATTGGGTTGTTTCCACTTTTGAGTCATTATAAATAATGCTGTTATGAACATTTGTGTACATTACATTTTTGTATATATTTCATTTCTCTAGGTAGATACCTAGGGGTAGAATTGCTGGGTCATAGGGTAGCTCTGCTTAACATTTCGAGGAACGCTTAAATTGCTTTCCACAGCAGCTACTGTGGAAACTTTACATTCTCATTAGCAATGCACAAGGATTCCAACTCCTCTACATTCTTGTCAAAACTTGTTATTGTCTGTCTTTTTATATACATGTAGGTGGGGGGATGGGTGAAATAGATGAAGGGAATTAAGAGCACACTTATTTGATGAGCGCTGAGTAATATGTGAAATTTTTGAATCACTATACTCTGCACTTGAAAATAATATAACACTGTATTTTAACTGGAATTAAAATAAAAAGGTTTTAAATATTGTCTGTCTTTTCTATGACAACTATGCAAGTGGATATGAATGGTATCTCCTCATAGTTTTATTTTCATTTCTCTGATAACAAATTATGTTGAGCATTTATTCACGTGTTTATTGGCCATTTGTAGATCTTAAATAAATGTCTTTCCAAATCCTTTGCCCATTTTTTAATTAGGTTGTCTTTTTATTGATAATTTGTAAGAGTTCTTTATATATTCTGGATACAAGTCTCTTATTAGATATACAATTTGCAGATCTTTTCTCTCATTCAGTGGATTCTTTTCACTTTCGGTGGTGTTTCTGCAGAACAAATATTTTTAA
Source organism: Paguma larvata (assembly GCA_030068075.1). Lineage (NCBI taxonomy): Eukaryota > Metazoa > Chordata > Mammalia > Carnivora > Viverridae > Paguma > Paguma larvata. The sequence continues at coordinate 47,296,528 of CM057835.1, read as the reverse complement.
TTCTAATGAAGTCCACCTTAGCTTTATTATTCTTTTGTCACTGTACTTTTGGTGTCCTAGCTAAGAAACCACTTGCCTAATCCTAAATCAGAAGACTTACACATATGTTTTCCTCTAAAAGTTTTATACTTTTGCCTCAGATATTTAGGAATTTAATTCATTTTAACTTACTTGGTATTTCATGATGTAGGGTGAGGGGGTCCAAGTTCCTTCTTTCACATGTGAATATCTACCTGTTTAAGCACCATTTGTTGAAAAGACTATTCTTTTCCCATTGAATGGCTTTGCCATCCTTGTTGAAAATCATCTGATTACAAATTTAAAGCTTTATTTCTAGACTCTAAATTCTAATTCCGTTTATCTATATGTCTATCTTTATGCTAGTACTATATTGTCTTGATTACTTTAGCTTTGTAGTAAGTTTTGAAATTGGACAGAGTGAGTCCTCCTACTTTGTTATTCATTTTTGAGATTGTTTTGGTTATTCAAGTTCCCTTGCATTCGATATTTTAGGATCAGCTTGTCAATTTATGCACACACACATACATGCACACACACAGAAAGCACCTCAAATTTGATAAGATTTGAATTTGCAGATAAATTTGGTGGGATTTTCCATTTGGGTAATATTAAGTCTTCTACTCCATGAGCATGGGATACCTTTCCAATTATTTAGGACTTCCTTAATTCCCTTCAACAACTTTTTGTAGTTTTCAGAGTAATTTTTGCACTTGTGAGTTAAATTTATTCCTAAATGTTTAATACTTTAGATACTACTATATATGGGATTATTTTATAATTTCCATTTTGAATTATTCATTGCTAGGACATAGAAATATATTTTATTTTTGTTTGTTGATCTTTTGTCTTACTGAACTCCTGTATTGGAACTAATAGGCTTGAGGGAATTCTTCATAATATTTTATATACTAGATTATGTCATCTGAGAGTAGAAATAGTTTTACCTCTTCCTTTCCAATATGAATAACTTTTATTTCTCCTTCCCTAATTGCCCTGGCTAGAATCTCCATTACAATGTTGAATAGAATGGTGAAAGCAGACATTTTTGTCTTGTTCCTGTTGTCAGGGCTCTTGTTTTTTAATCCAACCTGACAATCCTTGCCTTCTAATTGAGATGTTTACATTTAAGGTGGATTTTATATGGCTGGGTTTAAACATACATTTTTTTTGTTTTACATAAGCATATTTTTATAAATACATATTATATACATGTATAAGAACATACTTTACAAACATGCATTTATATATAAACATATTTTTACATAGTTGGGTATAAACATGGGATAATCATGGGTTATACTTGCTGTATGCTTTCTTATTTATTTTTTTGACACACAAAAAGCTGTACATAACTGATGTGTACAACTGGATGAGTTTGGAGATAAGTATTCACTCATGATTGCTTTGGATAATATGGACATTTTAACAATATTAATTTTTCCAACCCATGAATGAGATTTTTTTCTACTTATTTGTGTCTGCCTTAATTTTTTTCATCAGTGTTTTCTGGTTTTTAGTGTACAATTCTTTCACCTCTTTGGTTAAATTTATTCCTAAGTATTCTTTTTGATGCTAATATAAATGGAATTTTTTTTCTTAATTTCTTTTTAGGAAAACTTGTCATTAGTGTGTGGAAACACAACTGATATTTGTAAACTGGTTTTGTGTCCTGCAACTTTGCTAAATTAATTTTTTAGTTCTAACAGTTTTTTGATAGAATCTTCAGGATTTTCTACATAAAGTAAAAAAGATCATTTTACTTCTTCCTTCCTGGTTTGGATGCCTATTTAGTTCTTTTTCTTCCCTAATCACTCAAGCTAGCATTTCCTGTACTATGTTGAATACAAGTAGTGAGAGTGGGCAACATTGCTTTCTTCTACATCTTGGAGGAAAAGCTTCAGTTTTTAACCATTGAGTATAATATTAGCTACCAGCTTTTTTTAAAAATATTTTTAATTTTTTTTCCAGATTTCTTTTTTTTTTTTAATTTACATCCAAGTTAGTTAGCGCATAGTGCAACAATGATTTCAGGAGTAGATTCCTTAATGCCCCTTACCTATTTAGCCTATCCCCCCTCCCACAACCTCTCCAGTAACCCTCTGTTTGTTCTCTGTATTTAAGTCTCTTATGTTTTGTCCCCCTCTCTCTTTTTATATTATTTTTGCTTCCCTTCCCTTATGTTCATCTGTTTTGTATTTTAAAGTCCTCATATGAGTGAAGTCATATGATATGTGTCTTTCTCTGGCTGACTAATTTTACTTAGCATAATACCCTCTAGTTCCATGCACGTAGTTGAAAATGGCAAGATTTCATTCTTTCTGATTGTCAAGTAATACTCCACATCTTCTTTATCCATTCATCCATTGATGGACATTTGGTTAGCTTTTCATATGTGGACTTTGTTGTGTTGAAGTAAGTTCCTTCCATATTTAATTTATTGAGAGGTTTATTTTTTAATCCATAAAAATGCGTTGAATTTTTTCAAATGCTTTTTCTGCATCTATTGAGATCATCATGATTTTATCTTTCATTCTGTTAATGATGTGGTGTATCACATTGATTGATTTGTGTATGTCGAACCATCCTTGCATCCCTAGGATAAATCCCATTTAGTCACTTTTAATGTGCTGTTAAAGTTGGTTTGCTAACATTCTGTTGAAGGCTTTTGCATCTATGTTCATCAGGGATATTGGCCTGTAATATTCTTTCTTGTGGTGTTTTTGTCGTCATTTGTATCTAAGGGTGGCCTTATAAAAATAATTTGGAAGTGGTCTCTCTTTTTCTAGCTTTTGGAAGAGTTTAATAAGGATTGGTATTAATTTTTCTTTAACTGTTTAGGGAATTCGCCTATGAAACCAACTAGTCCTGGATTTTTCTCCTTTGGAAAATTTTTTATTACTGATTAAATCTTCTCATTTGTTATTGATCTGTTTAGGCTTTCTATTTCCTCTTGTTCAGTCTTGGTAGATTGTATGTTTCTAGAAGTTTAATCATTTCTTTTAGATTATCCAACTTGTTGGCATATAATTGTTCATAGTAGTCCCTTATATCTTTTTTATTTCTGTGACATTAGTTATAATGTCTTCTCTTCCATTTATGATTTTATTTATTTGAGTCTCCTCTCTCAGTCTATCTAAGGGTTTGTTGATTTTGTTTATCTTTTCTAAAAATGAACACATAGTTTCTTGATTTTTTTCTATTCTCTATTTCATTTATTTTTCCCATAATCATTATTATCTCCTTCTTTTTGCTAATCTTTGGCTTCATTCATTTTTTAGTTCCTTAAATAATAATGTTAGATTGTTTGTTTGAGATTTTTCTTCCTTTATAATGTAGGCATTTATCACTATAAACTTTCCTATTAGTACTGCCTTTGCTGTATCCCATAAGCATTTTTACATTGTGTTTTTGTTTTAATTTGTCTCAAGATATTTTCTCATTTCTAATTTCCTTTTAGATTTCTTCTTCAGCCCAATGGTTGTTCAAGAGTGTATGTCTTCTATTTTTACCAACTGGTCTTTGTTCTTCTTTTCCTCTTTTTCTGCTTTATTTTGAATTGAGCATTCTGTGTTTCCCACTTTATATCCTTTTCACCTAATTAGTCAAATATTAAGCAAATAGTATCTAAATATCCCTGTGATTATTTTAGGGCTTATAAAATACATATTTTAATCATTTCAGTCTGCCTTTAAGTGATACTGAACCACTTTACATACAGTGCAAGAACTGTATAATCCTCTACTTCCATTACTTCCTTCCCTGTGTTTGTTATTCATTTTAATTCTATGTTATGAGTCTCACACTATATTGCGATTATTTTTGCTCTATACAATCACTTATCTTTCCAAAACATTTAAATAATAAAAACTATTTTTCTTTATTTAAATATTTACCATTTCTGGTACTTTTCATTGTTTTGTTTAGATCAGAGTTTCCTTGTGGTACCATTTTTCCTCTGCTTAAAGGATTTCCCTTAATATTTCCTATTATGCAGGCCTGATGATGATGAAGTCTTTCACTTTTTATACTCTTTTAAAAAATATTTTTGCTGGGTGAAGAAGAATTATAAGTGGACCATATTTTTCTCTCAGTACACTAAGATACTGCTCCATTGTCATCTAGCTTTCATTGTTTACATTGAGGAATCTGCTCTTATATTTAGTTTTCTACTTCTGTAGACAGTGTATCTTGTTTCTCAAGCAACTTTTAAGATTTTTTTAAGTCACTGGTTTTAAGCAATTTGATCATGATGTGCATTGAAGTAGTTTTCTTCATGTTTTTCTTGCTTGAATTCATTTGGCTTCCTCGATCTGAGGTTTATAATTTTCACCAAATTTGGAAAATTTTCAGCCATTATTTCTTCAAATTTTTTTCTACCAACCTTCTTCCCTTTCAAGGACTTCAATTACATATATATCAAGTTGTTCCATTGTTCACTAATGCTTGGCTCATTCTTTCAGTCTTTTCTCTCTGTGTTTCATTTTGGATAGTTGCTATTGGGATATCTTCAATTTCACTAATATTTTATCCTATAATTTATAATATGCATTAATCCCAGAGAGTGTATATTTTATCCTAGACAATGTAATTTTCATATCTACAAGTTCAGTTTTGGCCTTTTTTATGTTTTCCTTGCCTCTACTTAACTTGTTCAATCTTCTCGAACATAAAATATAGTTATAAACTTTTAATGTCTTTCTTTATCTACTAATTTTCTCCTTTGGGTCAGTTTTGATTGATTTTTCTTCTCATTATGGATCATATTTTTCCTTCTTTGCATGCCTACCTATTTTTATTGACTGCAACCCACGATTAATTTTACCTTGTTGGGTGTTGAATATTGTTGTATTTCTATAAACATTATGGGCTTCATTCTGGGATGTAGTTAAGTTACTGGAAACAGGTTAATCCTTTTAGATTGTGCTTTTAAGCTTCACTAAATACGACCAGGGAGCATTTAATCTAGGGCTAATTTTGCACTATAACTGAAGCAAAATCCTCCTTTGTAGTCTACCTGATGTCTTATGAATTATGAGACTTTCCACTTTGGCTGGTGGACAGTTACTATTCCTGTGCCTTTGTCGAGCTCTGAGGATTGTTCGCTGTAATCCTTTTGGGTGTTTTTTCCCCTGGCCTTGAGTAATTTCCTCACAGACATGCACTGACTAGCACTCAGCTGAATACTTAAGGGGACATAACTTCTGCAGATCTCCGGAGTTCTCTTTTGTTGTGCAGCTCTCTTCTCTCTGATACTCTCCTTAAAACTCTAGCTTTTTTGACTTCCCTCAATATTCACTTCTTTCTTCCCAACTTAAGGAGACGACTGGGCTCTGCTTGGGTTACTTCTCCCTAGGACACAGTCTGGAAATTTTCTCCAAGTAGTAATCTGAGGCAATTGTAGGCTTCACCTCATTGTCTCCCTTTTCTCAGTGATCAATGTCTTTCATTGGCTGATGTTCAATATATAAGAATCACTGTTTGTCCAGATATTCTGCTGCTTCAGGCAGGACAATGAATCCAGTCTCCATTACTTCATCTCAGCCAGAAAAAGAGTTGATCATAAATTTTGAAAACTTCTTCTCCCTGTAGAGTCTCTGTGTTCAAGTTTTCTATTGTTGTATAATAAATCACTTCAAAAATTTTTGGATTATCACAATAGTAGTATTTATTTTACTCATAAATCTATAGTTTGGGCATAACTCTATGAGGACAGCTCATCTTTGCTCCACCTGGCATTAGTTGGGTGGTTCAAAAGCTGAGGAATGGAATTATCGAATCCTCATTCAAATGTCTGGTCACTGACACTGGCTATTAGTTAGGATCTCATGTGGAGCTGTTATCAGAACACCTCATGCCATCTTGTCATATGGTGACTTGGCTTCTTTATAGCATTGTGGCTGGGTTTTCAAGAGTAAATGTTTAGAGATAGAGAAAATCATGTGAGTGCTACATCTTTTTTTTAACCTTGCCTCGAAAATCACACCCTAACTTCATCACATTCTTTAGAAGCAAGTCTCTAAAACCAGGTAATATTCAAGGAGAGAGGAATTAGACTTTGCCTTTAGATGTGAGAAATGTCAAAGAATTTGTGGACATGTTTTTAAAACTCCAAAATTTGTTTTCTCTATGCTGCTTTTTTTCTGCTTATTTTGATCTCCATTTTTCATGTCAGATATTTTCCTCTGCCACCTGATATTCATTGGTTGGATGTTTATAATTAAGATAAGGGTACTAAAAATCTCCAAGTGTGTGGGACGGTTTGTTGATTCTGACCTTTACTTTATTGTGGCCTGTTGGAGAAATTTAAAAAATATGTTTAGGTATTTCCTCTTAAGCCAATCGGATTCCCTAGGAAAAAAATCTACAATCTCTTCTTTGGAGGAGGAAGGTGAATATTCTGGGACATGAACGAAGGAAGAGAGCTGTGATGCCTCAGGATCAAGGATGCAAATAATATCTAGATCCCCATTTTCTGTCCAGTACCTCCATCCTCAATTGAACGTGTAGTTCCATCTACTTATCCTCCGCTAGAAAATATAATTTTATTCTTTATCTGGGGTGAAAAAAGGACCATTCATCAGGTGGCTCCTCAGAGTGTAGGAGGCAATGTGGGATCTGCATAGTTCTTGACTTTCAAACAATCCTTCTTATTCAATCACCACTTCCAGAGGAACCTAGCACCAACGATCCCTGAGTCTTTGGACAATTCCTCTATGTAAATCGGGTGAATTTCTGCTTTACCCACTGCTGCCATAGGATTTCTTTTTCATAGGTTTGCTAAGAATATGTCACTCATCTCCATTGGCTTGTCTGCTTCCAAAATTCCATTTTTTTCTGTCTTCTCTTCCACTCTTCTCCCTCTTGTAGGTTTAGCCTTTTAAAAAATTCTTTTGTTGCCATTTGATGGGTGAGGGGATAAGCAAGTGTAAGCATGTGTTTAATCCATTAACTTTTCTCAGAACTCAACCTTATTTTTTAAAGTTTGACCTTCAGGTTACTCAATGCCAAGATTTTCCAGGTTCAACTATCCTCTTTGTAACATCTAGTCTTCTGATTAGTCATTCTCTGCTCCCTTGGAATCTCTCCAGCACTCACTTACCAAATATTCTTCTATTTTTTTGCTATATGTTTGTATCAATCCTCCTAAGTGACTGCTAACCACTTTCATGCCTTTTCTGGATGATTTGGTCCATTGAGTTAAAAAAAAAAAAAACTTCTAGATTAGATTATCTGCACTAAAATTGTAACCTTCAATGTTCTTTCTGGTACTTAATACTTTGGGGATTCTCCTCAAAGTTCCATTTCACATTTTTATTCCTGTTCCAATTCCTGTCTGGGTCTTGCATATGTATATCATGTTGTACTTAATTTTTTTCTCAAAAGAAACATTAAACATCTAATACAGTGATCACATTTACAAACACATGATATAATTTATTTTGTCTATAGATAAAGCAAAGTAAAATAAAATTCAAATTTTATTGCTGATCACATTTCTCTAGAAGAACACACTTTTTTTCTTTAAATCCTCAGGGCATTCAACTAGAACTAATTACTGTCTACAATGAACACAGAAGCCTAGAATAGTTAAGAGTTTGTCAAATGTCATGCAGCCAGATCATGGCAGAACTAACTTTAGTCCTTTTCAAACTTTCATACTGACGCATATATGCTTTGAACTGGTTTTTGAAGGAATAAATAAATGCTACTAAATATTAATCTAGCTCAAGGAGATAATAAACTGAGAATAAAATAATAAATTTTTATGTACCTATCACCCAACTCCAACAATTTTCAATTCATGATCTGTCTCATCTCATCCAAACTCCACCTATTTCTCTAACTGGATTACTACAAAGCAAATCCCTGAAATTATATCATTTCATAAATGATGAACTTAGTCTAGTGAAGAAACGGGCAGAAGACATGAATAGACACTTTTCTAAAGAACACATCCAAATGGCCAACAGACACATGAAATGATGCTCAACGTCACTCATTATCAAGGAAATACAAATCAAAGCCACTGAGATACCACCTCACGCTGGTCATGAACAAATCAGGAAACTATAGATGCTGGTGAGGATGTAGAGAAACAGGTGAGAATTGTTGGTGAGAATGCAAACTGGTGCAGCCGCTCTGGAAAATAGTGTGGAGGTTCCTCAAAAATATTAAAAATAGAACTACTCTATGACCCAGCAATAGAACTGCTAGGAATTTACCTGAGGGATAGAGGAGTACTGATGCACAGGGGCACATGTATCCCAATGTTACAGCAGTGCTTTCAACAATAGCCAAATTATGGAAAGAGCCTAAATGTCCATCAACTGATGAATGGATAAAGAAGATGTGGTTTATATATAAAATGGAATACTACTTGGCAATGAGAAAGAATTAAATCCTGCCATTTGCAGCAATGTGGGTGGAACTGGAGAGTATTATGCTAAGTGAAATAAGTCAGTCACAGAAAGACATGTATCATATGTTTTCACTTCACATATGTGGATCTTGAGAAACTTAACAGAAGACTATGGGGGAAGGGAAGGGGAAAAAATAGTTACAAACAGGGAGGGAGGGAGGTAAACAATAAGAGACTAGTAAATACAGAGAACAAACTGACAGTTGATGGAAGCTGGGAGAGAGGGGAAAGTGGGTGATAGGCATTGAGGAGGGCACTTTTGGGGATGAGCACTGGGCGTCGTATGGAAACCAATTTGACAATAAAAAAATTATTAAATAAATAAATAAATAAATAAACTTAAAAAAAATAAGTTGAAAATCAATCAACAGTTTAGATTAACTAGTATCAATTACCTGTAACAGGTTTAAATTATGAATAAAATGTTCCTAACTAGAAGTGAGCTCTATCAAGGTGACCATGTGCGGATATTATTTAATATTTCAACATAAAAATGTATGTACTGATCTAAGCCAATATAGGCAAACCTCAGAAATCTCAGCTTCAAGTCTGACAATTATCCAACCTCTTGACTGTATGTCTAATTTCTGCCCTTTGTATTTGAATTTCATTTTAGTTTCACTGGTTTGAGCTGCTCTCAACAGATGTGGACTTGCCTCACCTCTCTGGTTCTTCCTGTTATATTTCAAATAGTATTTATCTCTACATTTCCAAGCACAACTTAATTTCCAACACAAAGTAGAAATTCATCTGATGCTTATTGAAAGAATAAGGAGGATGGCAAAGAAATCTCTGTGAAGGAAGAACTACTGGTGATGGCTCTGGGGCTCATCTGATCAAAGTAGCATTTTAACTTTCAATTTTGAATGTGTTTTGCTGCTAACAAAAATCCTGGCACCCAATTACTTTTCATCTGCAGAATCATTCGAATAACCTTGGGGGTGCAAACCAGCCAGGGTGGCCCCTGCATCAGGCACAACCAGGGGACCCCTGTGGGTTGCCTAATCATGCTTTATTTCTAATGATTCCTGAGCAGCCTAGATCTGAGACAGAAGATGCCTTCTTGGTGCCATTAAGAGCTTTTTAGGAAACAATATAAGTGTCCATGGATGAATGGCTAAAGAAGATGTGGTATGTATATACAAAAAAGAAGGAAATCCTGTCATTTGTGACAACATGAACAAAACTTGAGGGCATTATGCAAGTGAAATAAAACAGACCAGAGAAAGATAAATAGTGCATAGTGTCACTTATACATGGAATTTTAAAAAATAAAGTCAAACTTAGAAATGGAGTAGAAAAGTGGTTACCAAGGGGTGGGGGGAGGTAAGAAATAGGGATAGATTGGTAAAAGGGTACAAACTTTCAACTATAAGATGGATAAGGTCTGAGGACCTAATGTAAAATGTGGTTGACTACAGCAGATAACACTGTATTGTATAAGCGAAACTTGTTAAGAGAGTACTTCAATGTTTTCATATATATGTGTGTATGTATGTGTGACATGATGGATATGCTAATTAACTAGGGAAAAATCCTTTCACAAGGTATACATACATCAAATTATCACAGTGCATGCTTTAAATACCTTACAGTTTGTCAATTACACCTCAATAAAGCTGGAAAAAAGAGCTTTCTATTAATGTGGGAGGAACAAAGGGGTTGAGGGAAGAACACTCTTTTCCTGGGGTATTTCCTTACAGAGCGCCCACTGCTCCAAAAGCTGGAGACACTTTGTGGATATAAGAAACTATTTTTTAATAGCGCTGTCTTCTAAATGAGAGAAAGTCCAGATGCCAGACCGCATTCTGCCACCAAAAGGCCTATGTCAGCATCACCATGTGGACTCGTGCAGTAAAGCCCCAGAAGATAGTTCGGGTGGGTGTCGGGTCCAGCCTAGAAGAAGGAACTTCAGAGTGTGCACTCCCAACACTGTGAGGACTTGCCTGTGTGACCTCAGGTCACAGACTTCTTCAGGACCGTAGTGGGTAAATCAGAATTCACCATGCCAAGCCAACCACACAGGTCATATGAGTGCAACAGCAGCCCTGTTGAGAAGGTGTTAGAGAATAAAACAGTTCATTCCTTTAAAAACAATGAACCTTTCCACTGATCTCTCTGCCCCCAAAATGTGACCGCTGGGTCCTTGATTTGTACAAGTAAGAAAAAGAAACGGCTTTGGAGAGCAAACTGTCTTGGCCCTGAGAATAATCTCTTACTTGTGGAGTTGAGGACGGTTTATTATAGGTCTGTTTAGTGTCACAGTCGAGGGAGGGAAAGCATAAAAGGCTGATCCAAGAAGCCATCTTGCTCAGAGGAGTGATGAAGTACATTTTTGTGTGCTGAGGCACTCTTATGGGTTAGATTTTTTTGCAGAATGAGCCCGACTAGGCAGGTACAAGAATAGAACAGTTCACTGAGAGAAGATTATTAGTGAAACCAGAGGCTTATCTGGCCCTGTGTCTCTGGGGGAGCTGCACAAAGAGGGAGAACTAATCCATTCCAAGAAGAAGAAAGAGATGGCGCCTTATCCCTAATTTGATATATCACTCATATGGTGGGTGGGAAAGTTCTTTCAAGTCCTTTTGGCCTGGGCAGTAAATTATTCTTCAAGTTTCTGTTTTGTAGTGGTCAGTGAGCTGTGAGTCATACAGTGACTCACAGCACCATCATCAATGTATATTTTGGGGTGCTCACTGGGTTCTTGGGTTCATACTGATAAGGCAAACTAGTCTTTGTTGTGACTGCGTCTTTTTCCGTGCTACGTGTTTTCTGTGTTTTCTTAGCTGCCATAGTCATCTTGATGGTGTCATACCACTCAAAGTGACAGAAATGCTAAACACTTTGAAACTAGGCAGACAAGAACATTAAGCATTTGGAGAATTTAAAAATGCACATCCACATGTTGGGCCCATTAACTACATATTTGTAAAATCATTTTCATTTTTGTTGTGCTTTAACAAAAGGAAGTACATTGATGTTCTGTTTTGGAAAAATGTTCTCATTCTGCTGCTCAATAGCTATGTGACATAGGGCTCATCTCTTGATTTCTGAGGGCTTCGAGTTTGCTTGTTCACTGTATACAACACTTATTCTACAGTAACATATCATTAGGCTTCAAAAAAAGCCTGGAAAGTAGCAGAACACATACTTCTCTTTCAAAGGGCCTTCTTGGGCCATGCCTCCTTCAACGGAGGCTATGCCCACTGATGATTTCTCTATGAGCAGCTGACAGTTCGAGCTTGGTTTACAGGTGGTTCATACAATATGCTGGCACTAGCGAGAAATAAAGGACAGGAAACTTATAACTCCATTCAAGTATAGTCATCCATTTAACATTTATCCAACATGTACTATGTACTGGGCACCAATCTAGATGCCAAGGATACAGCAATGTCAAAAGAGAACAACTTTTGACTCTCATAGAGCTTACCTCGTAGTGTGGAAAGATGGACAGTAAACGTTATAAATAAGTTAATAATATAGAAGGTATAAAGACCTACGGAAAATTAGATTAGGATGTGAGCTAAAGAGTGCTAGTATATTGGCAGGGATTGAAATTTTCAATGGTAGGTTTGGGCTTGGGTTCACTTGAGAAGAAGCAAACTTGAATGAGGTGACAGAGAGAGCCATAAAGATACCTTAAGAAGAGAAAAGAGCCACTGCAGAGAGCCCAGATTGGAAACATAGCTGGTGTGTTAGAGGAAGGAAGTGCAAAATGGCCAGTGGCTACAGCAGAGTGAATTCAGTGGAGAGTAAGACATAAGCCAGAGGTATACAGAGAGCCAAAGCATATAGGACTTTGTAGGGGCTTTGTAAGACTTTTGACATTTACTTTGAACAAAATGGGAAGCCACTGGATGATTTTAAGCAGAGAAGTAGCAAGATCTGACTTACATTTTACAAAAACGATCAATCTGTTCACTGTGTTAAAGAATAAAATAAAGTCAAGTGGTAACTTTGGAGATGCTAAAACCATTTAGGAGACATAAAGATCCATATGCTGTATGCCCACTCTCATGGGTCCAACCTACATCCTCTCTCCCCTCTCTTCTATTATTCCAGGCCTCTGACCAATGAGCCAAGCCATTCACCACTGCCCAGGAGTCTTGAATATCTACGCTACAGGCCACTTCTCCCTGTTGGGTTACACTCAGGTGAAGTCAGTCTGAGTGGAGTTACAATCATGTGTTACCCTCATGTGTAAAGCTGAGTAATGGTTAAAGCAAGAAAATGGCCAAAGCCACCCAATACAGGTTAAATTGAGAGAATATGAAGGGACACAGAAGTGGGTTATGGTTAAATTTATGATATATAGCCCTTAAAGCACAATTAAGACAACATTGTGTCAGAACTGGATGAGGAATAGACATTCACCAAACATCCTGCACATGTAGATGAATGCTTCACCTTACTTAAGAAGAGGATAAGTATTTTCCTGCTTTTTTTGAGAGGTGGTTACATTATATTCTGCAGGAACATGTTTTTGAGGAATTATGCATTTTTGAGCTAGCGTGTAAGTAGATGTTAGTAGCCAGAGTGGATTATGGTGGTTATTTGCCTTTTTAAAAAATTTGGCTGCCTAGCATCTGATTTGCAATTTGCAGTTGTGTGATGTTGGTGGGAAGCAGGGCCTTGTCCACTGCAATGGAAACTGAAAGTACCAGATAATTGGTCACCCCGACCCTTCCAATGAGGAGATGAGCACATAGCTCAACTAATCAGATGCTCTTGCCTAAGAATTTCAATCTGAAAAAAGATCTGCAAATAAGTAATAATTCATTACACTGATAAAGATGGAACCATCCAGTGTCCAGTGACAGCAATGTCTCCTGTCCAGGATGGCAGCAGTAATACCATAACTGCTATTCCTTAAATGTGGCATGACCTTGACTGTGGTTCTGCCTACCTAGATTTTTATAGCTCCTGCTATTTTCTAAACCTGATTCTTCAGCCTTCCTATTAAGCCTTCCTTAGAACTATTAACATTCCTTCAACAAATTTCTTTTTTCCCTTAAATTTATGAAAATTAATTATCATTGTGCGTAACAAAAATCACTGCCCAGTATACCAACAGTTACTTACCCAATATCTATCTATTCTCCCATCATCCTTGCTATTTGAATCTAGATACATCTTGTGTGTTAACTCCTGTTCTTTAAAAAAATTTTTTTTAACGTTTATTTATCTCAGAGAGAAAGAGAGAGAGCATGAGCAGGGGACGGGCAGAGAGAGAGGGAGACACAGAATCTGAAGTAGGCTCCAGGCTCTGAGCTGTCAGCACAGGGCTCAAACTCACGAACTGTAAGATCATGACTTGAGCTGAAGTCGGACACTACACCGACTGAGTCACTCGAGTGCCCCACCTTCAGTTCTTTCAGTATCAACTGTCCCCCATCCCTTAGCAACTTACTCCATCTCAACTATTGGACAAACTCCATGCTGTATGAAATTCTACTACCTGAATCCAACATTCAGAGTCTCTGGCTCTGTCTCCTTCTACCATTCTCAAACTCAGATGAAGGACTACATGGACATGGACATTGGTTCCCCCTAGTAGCTGTTCAAAGCACCAGGTAACACCACCCAGAAAAGTGAGAATTTAAACCAACAACAGACGGGACATGGGAGAAAACTAGATGATGCTTTTTTTCACTACTCCATCTACCAGACTGTTCTAAGCCATGGCTTTTCTACATGGCCTGTACGGTGACATCTCACATGGCCGAAAGAGTAGACTTGATCAAACAAAAGCTCCATCTCTTGGTGCCTTGAGCAGAGAAGCAGTACCTGACATAGAAGTATATCAAGTTTCATGTACTTGTTTCTTCACTCCTCTCATTCTTGCTACCAGGAGATAGTACCTCCCAATAAAGTGTAATTACCTAAACCTTGCCAAGAGCCTTGATTTTTCTAGGGAAACCCTGCTAAAACAGTCTCTCTTAAGACATTTTCTGATAAACAGAACAAGCTGGTACAGTCCTTTCTCCCTTCTTCTCATCTTGAACATGGACATAGTGTCTGGAGACATTTTGTAAACATTAGGGAAAGGCCAAAAGAATCAACAAAGCACTGGTCCTGACAGAGTCAAGTTGCTGAACCATAGTCAACAGTTTGCCTACCTATAAAACTCTTGTATGTGAGAAAAATTGATTTCATTTTTAAACCTTTCAAGTAGGGTTTCTTGGTACTTGCAGGTGAATAAAATCCTAAAAGATATACCTACTCAAGAGCTATATTTCCAATTTCTTAATAGTATGTATTGTCATACAATCAAGGTATTATAATAAACAAAAGCTAAAAATTTTATGCAGCAATAGCACTGTTTGATTTTGCTTTGTTTATGTGAAGGACTCTCAATCCAATTTCTAGTAAACATAGTGAATACTTCTACCTCCCTTATCTGGCTCACTCTAGAATTCCATATGCTCCTTACCCTCCTTCAGCATCCTACTTTTGAGTTTCTCTCCAATGTTTATATTTTTGACTTCTGGGTCCCTTTCACTGAAGCTTCCTTACAAACACATATTACACAGATCTTCTCTGAACACTGTGTGTGTGTGTGTGTGTGTGTGTGTGTGTGTGTGCGCGCGCGCGCTCTCAGTGGTCGCTGAGAGATTCATCTGTGTTACGGAAAGGGAGAAATGCCAGATTTAAAACAAACAACCAAACAGATGCACACACAAAATCTTCCAGAAACCACTAAGAACAGAGCAAAGGGGGGCAAGTAAGGACTCTGTCCTATCCTCCATTATTTTAGGCCTCCAGCAGAGATGAAAAATACATATTTTAGTCCTTCAGTGAGCCAGGACTTAGAATCACTTACAACCAATGATAGCAATAGAGAATCCTTCAGTCTGGCAATGCTGGAATAGACCTATAAAAGAAAGACCCTACGAGTGCCTGGGTGGTTAAGTGTCTACTCTTGATCTCAGCTCAGGTCTTGATCTCAGGGTCATGAGTTCAAGCCTTGCATTTAAGCCCTACTTAAAAAAAAAAAAAAAAAAAAGACCCTAAACATCTGATTGCTTCACAGATTAGCAAAGTCTATCTTTTGTAAAAAAAATGGAAGAGATACCAGATTCATAATAATATATACCAAGAAAACTACACTTTATTCCATATAAAATTAATAAGTATAATCTCCTTCGATATTCAGTATATTTCATTATTTCTCAAAATTATTTTAGAATTAGCTCAAAGGCCCAAATAGATTGACAAGAAGTCCAGTATAACATTCTTAGGCCCCTCTTGTCCTTCCAGAACTATCCCAGAACCTTGTACTACAAAGGAGTTCTGTAGAACTTTCCCTCCAAAATAAGAGAGAAAGAACCTTGGTGTCTATCTTCCAATGCTGCTACAGAATACTGGATCTCCTCTTATCTCTGTCATTGTTCATCTTACCTACAAAAGATTTTCATATGCCCCTACCCTCCGGGTACACACAGATCACCATCTTCCTCCAGAAAGAGGCTACTCGAAGGCACTTTCGGTATTCTACAACCAGGGTATCCCTCGCCAATTTTCTAGGCTCTCCATTTTCCTGCAAAGTGGTCCCAGAGGAACTATGTAGAACTGACTCTGTCCTCTCTACAGTGGAACCCACAACCACTAGCCCATCGCACAATCTCAGGGAACCAGGCAGGAGTTGGGTCACTTTGCTTTTCAATACCCCAAACACAAAAGATTCCTTTCCTTTTTCAACCAACAAAGGAAGACGGACCTTCACATCATGCAGGGCTATCTACAGATGGATGTGTTCAGAATAGGCCACAGATGCCTGAAAACACCTTTGGCTCCATAATCACGAAGGCTTAACCTCTAAATGGAAAAAATACCTTCTGATCTTCAAAGTGTAAATTATTACCTCATAACTATCAAGGGAACTTTTAGGCATCCCTCTTGCCAAAAGCTAAGAAAATAAAATACAAGTATAACATTTAGTAGATTCCCCTCCTACACACAATAACCAGAAAGAAACACTCTTTTCTTCTCTCTAGGTACAATCAATCATTATTCTTCATTAAGTTTTTAATTGTTGCCTTAGAATTTGCAACATACAGTGACAACTAAGTCCACTTTCAAATGACAGAGTATTCCTAATTTCTCCCTCCTTCCCTTAGAACATTGCTATCATTCATTTCACTTGTCCATAAGCTATAATCACCAAATACAGAGTATTATTTTCAGCAATTGTCTATTAGATAAATTCAGAATAAAAGGTTTTACCTTCATTTAATCCTTCTCTATCATTCCTCTTTCTTTCTGTAAATCCAAGTTTCTGAACTATTTCATTTTCCTACTCTTTGAAGAACTTCTTCTAACACTTCTTGCAAGGCAGGTTTATTGGTGACACACTCCCTCAATTTTTATTTATTTGAGTAAGTATTTATTTCATCTTCACTTGTGAATAATTTCAATGGAAACAGAATTGTAAGTTGGTGACTTCTTTCAAGACCTTAAATATTTTTCTCTACTGTCTTCTTACTTGCCTTGTTTATAAAGAGAAGTTCTATGTATTCTTATCCTATTCTTCTGTAAGTAAAGTATTTTTTTTCTCTCTGGCTTCTTTCAAGATTTTCTCTTTGTCTAAGGTTTTCTGAAGTTTGAATATAATATGCCTAGAAGTAAATGTTTTGGTATTTATCTTTCTTGGTGTTCCCTGAGTTTCCTGGAACTGTGGTTTGGTATCTGTCATTAGTCCCAGGAAATACTCAGCCATTATCACTGCAAATATTTCTTCTTCTCTTTTCTCTCTTTCCTCTCCTTTTGGTAGTCCCATTACATATATTACTTTTCATAATTGTTCCATATTTCTTGAATATTCCATTGCTGGTTTTTTCATTCTTTTTTCTCTTTTGCCTTTCAGTTTGTGAAATTTTTACTGACATATCTTCAAAATCCCTGATTCTTTCCTTGGGCATGTGCAGTCTACTGATGAGCCCATCAGAGTCATTCTTTATCTTTATTACAGTGTTTTTTTTTTTTATTTCTAGCATTTCCTTTTTATTTCTTTCCATCTCTCTGTTTACATTACCCATCTGCTCTTGTATGTTGCCCACTTTTTCCATTAGAGCCCTCAGCATGTTAGTCATAGTTATTTTAAATTCTCTGATAATTCCAGAATCTCTGCCATATCTGAGTCTGGTTCTATTGCTTGCTTTGTCTCTTCAGATTTTTTGTTGTTGTTGCTTTTTAGCATGGCTTCTAAATTTTATTGAAAGCCAGATATAACATATTGGGTAATAGGAACAAAGGTAAGTTGGCCTTTAATACAAGGGTTTCTCTGGCTAGAAGTTACACTGTATCTATCGTTTGCTATAATTATAGGTGCCTGAGGCTTCAATCTCTAGTGTCTTTTGTTTGGTCTCTTCTGTTGCATTTGGATTTCCCTATAAACTCCTTCTTAAGTAGAGTGCGAGCCTTACAGTCATTTCTGTTGTAATTCAGTTATTGTACAGGAGCCCTGTGATCTTATGATAAGGGTTGTCATGGAAGCAAGGATTCTGTAATTCTATGATTACGTTTCAGTCTTGCAGTGGGCCTATGCCCCTGGGCTGTGACCTTCACAAGTGTTTCTCAGCTTTCCCCTCTCCCACACACACATGCTCACATAAGGCAGGAAGGTCAGCAAGAGCTGCAGTTAGGTATTTCCTTTCCTCCACTTCATGGGACCCTATAAAATAAATCCCTTTGAGAGAAGACAGAAAATAGAATGCTCTAGGCTTATTTCAAAATGGCTACTTTTCCCTGTGCATCTTTCAAAATGGCTGCCTCCCATTGCTGAAAGCATTGGGGAATTTTTCTTCAATCCTCACTGCGAGAAAGAACCTAGTGGAGCTTCTGGAGGTATAACTCATGAAAGTGTGGGGCCCCCCACACTAAGTTTTTAATTTCAAACCTATTCCAGTGTCCAGCAATTCATCAATTACAGTTTAAGTTTTCCTAACTATTTCTGGTTCTAGTGGCTTCTATCCCCAGGAAGCTATGATTCTCTATAGTTGCCTGTCTCTCCAGTTTGAGGAGTGTTGGTTTGTTTATCCTGTGATCTCAGTTCACTGATGGATCTAAAAAGAGTTATTGATTTTAGGTTTGTTCAGCTTTTTTCTTATTATGATGATTGGGGTGATAACCTCCAAGCTCCTTACATGCTGGAGCAAAAACCAAAAGTTTAAATCTTTTTTTTTTTTTCAACTTATGGGAATAAATGTTTTTTGTTCTTGGGAAGGAGTAACATAGTAGATGTCAATTTCTCTTTATGCAATTTGTACAATCAATTCCATTCAAATTCCAATTGGTTCTTTCTTAGAATTTAAAATATATATTTTTAATTCATCTAAAAAATTAAAGATGTAACAAATAGCCTATGAAATATTTAAACATTTATTTTTAATGTTTTATTTTATTTTTGAGAGAGAGAGACAGAGTGCAAGTGAGGGAGGGGCAGAGAGAGAGGGAGACATAGAATCTGAAGCAGGCTCCAGGCTCTGAACCCAACATGGGGGCTCAAACCCACAAACCTGAAGATCATGACCTAAGCTGAAGTCGAACACTTCGCCGACTGAGACACCCAGGGGCTCCTAACCCATAAAATATTTAAAAATTAAGGAAGAAATAAGGCCTGTTCTACCAGATATCAAAACACATTACAAAGCTATAGTAATTAAAACAGTCAGGAGCTATGCCAATATTACATCCAGATGAATAGCACAGGATAGATGATGCAAGAATAGACTAAAGTTCATTTGAGAATTCATTCTGTGACTGACGTAGAATTTCAAGTCAGAGTGGAAAATAGGGATTATGCAATAAGTATATTGGACTGGATAGACATTTCGGGGAAAAGGTAGGATGAAGTAAAATCTACCTTGATACCTTGAAACAAAATAAATTCCAATCAGTTCAAGGTTAAACACCAAAAGTGCTAGTAGCAGGGAAGATGGTGACTTAAACGCATCCTTGCTGCTCTCTCTTCCAAGCTCCAATCCAACTCCCAACTACCTCCACTGTTTTCAACCATTTTTTTAAATAATTAAGATACTTAATGCATTAAATTTTCACTTGAGTTTAGCTTTATCCATGTAACGTAAGTTCTGGTATGAAGTGTTCTCTTGTATATTATGTCTTAATCAGTTTGAATTTTCCTTTTTATAAAATTTTTTTAAATGGTTGTTTATTTTTGAGACAGAGAGAGGCAGAGCATGAGTGGGGGAGAGGCAGAGAGAGGGAGACACAGAATCAAAAATAGGCTCTAGGCTCAGAGCTATCAGCACAGAGCCTGACGCGGGGCTCAAACTCCCAGACCGTGAGATCATGACCTGAGCCAAGTCGGATGCGCAACCAACTAAGCCACCCAGGCGCCCCTGAATTTTGATTACTCCTTTGATCCAAGAGTATCTCTTAAATTCCAGGCAGTTAAGCTTTTTTGTCACCCTCTCATTATTCATTTTTCAGAAGTTTTGAAGGAAATTTGAACCTAAAATCTTTATACCCAGACAAACTAGCATCAAGGAGAAGATACAAAGTTAAAAGTCTGTAGGCATACAAATGCTCAATAAACTTAACACACACATTCTCTGAAAGAATTAATTACATACTCCATAAAAGTGAAAAGTGATTCAGAAAAAAGGCAAGATTTGAAATTAAAAAGTGATGAGCAAATGAACCAGTATATTTTACAATTATCAAAATAATTATTAAATAATTATTAGTACATAAAATTGATAGATGAAATAATTATTGGTACAAAAAGTTAATAACCAAAAATCCTGGATAATTTCAACATGAAAGGTATGGGAAGACTGAAAGAAGAAAACAACTGAAAACATGCCAAATTTCTTGTCTTAATGCGGGGAGTGTGGGAGCAAGGGCTGGTATAAACACTAATTACCTTGAGATATCCAGATAAACTTAAATATGTGCTTTAAAATTTAATTGAAACCACTCAAAGAATAGCCCTAGCATATTCAGTTTCCAAACTACTAGAGGAAAAGAAATACAATAAATAAAATATAATCAATATATCAAAAAGACAAGAAAGGAATCAGAAATAGAAAGAAAAGGAAGGAAAGAAGAAAGGGAGAGGAGCATGAGGAATATGAGAAGGAATGAAACTGTAAAGTGAGATATCAGGATCATATCCAAAGATGTTAATAATCACAAGAAATACAGCTGTTTTAAACTTCTCAATCAGATTGTGGGAGAATAAAAATCCAGCTATATTTCATGTAATGTGTCATACATAAAACAAAATAATTTTTGAAATATTTTTTAAAATTTGAATTTTAAATTTCAAATTGAAAATCAGAAGTCAGTAAGAAAAAGACAAATACCATACAATTTCACTCATATGTGGAATTTAAGAAATAAAACAAATGAACAAAGGAAAAAAAAAGATAAGCAAAAACAAAACAAAACAGAAGATTCTTAAATACAGAGAACAAACTGGTGGTTGCCAGAGGGGAGATGTGCAGGGGGATGGGTGAAATAGATAAAGGGAATTAAGAATACACTTATTTTGGTGAGCACTGAGAAGTGGGTAGAATTCTTGAATGAATACATTGTACACCTGAAACTAATATAACAAACACTATGTGTGGTTTTTTAACATTTATTTATTTAATTAAAAAAATTGTTTTAATTTACATCCAAGTTAGTTAGCATAAGGTGCAATAATGATTTCAGGAGTAGAATCCAGTGATTCATCCCCTTACATAGAACACCTAAGTGTTCATCCCAACAAATGTCTTTCTTAATGCCCCTATGTAGGTTAATTATACTTCAATTTTTAGAAATTGGAAAAATTGAAAATAAAGATTAAAAAGATATAGCAAGCTAATGTTAACAAAGAGAAAACAGGTATAAAAATATTACTATTATATACTAGGGAATTTAAAGCAAATAGTATTAATGTGAGAAGAGGAATATTTCATATGAATAAAAAGCTTACTCTAATGAAAGTCTATGAAAGTTTGAGTCTTTTAGTACCTGAAAACATCAGATCTAAGCTTCATCAAGCATAAAAATTTGATGGGAAATTTCTTCAAAATGCTGATTCTCAGGGTCTATCTCCATATCACCAGTTCAGTGCAACTTAATCATTTCTTACCTGATTTACAGCAACACCCTCCTATCAGGTCAAAATTGCAATTAAAATTTTAAAGCTGAGGAATTAAATGAGATTGAGAGAAGGACCAGTAACTGGTTCAAGTTTACACAATTAGAGAAGGGCTGATATGAAACAAAGACCTAAGAGTTGGCAGACTTGAAAAAAAAAAAGCATTGATTCAAATCTATTTCACATAAAAAAATTAAATATATATCTTTCATATCAAGACTGTTTTTTCTAGAGCTTACATTTTGCTCACAACATCAGTTTTTGCATAGACACTCCATTTAGGCAAAGCTGACCAAACGTGGGATGGCCATGAGTCAGAGACCAGACAGACCTATCTGGGTGAGTCAGGAAATCATGGAAGGTTCCACCATGGACCAAAAAAAAATGAAGCAGAGGGTAAACATATTGCAGCTGGTAAATAACACAGCCCAGACTCAAATCCATTATACCATCATGGGGGATCTGAAAGAAGGTTATGGACAGAGATTTAGCAGAATTTTTCATAGTCAGCCAGGTGGTCAAAGACAAGGAAATGGAACCAATAGGAACAGGCAATAAATAACCAGCAAATAAATGGATTATAGATAGGACCAGGTGGAAGGTGGGGAGTACAGTGCTAAGGAAAACCATAGAGAGCAAACTACACGAAAAGGAGTTAAAGGTAGAATATAGTGCTAGCAACCTGACAGCACCCAAGTCCTTTAAAAACCAGGATAGCAAAAACAAACAAACAAACAAACAAACAAACAAACAAACAAACAAAACACCAGGACAGCAGACAAGAAACCAACCAAGGAATTCAGGCAGGAAAAGTGAGAACAGAAACCATCTCCACTCACACAGCTTACTAATGACATTAACATAGCCTTATTATTCTGTCTTCGTCAAAATGATATTACTATTCAAGAAACTTGCCCAGGAAGATAAACATTCAAACAACTGTAATATTTAATGAACATCGACTTGTACATCGCTATAGTAGATAGTAGCAAATGATAATTTATTTCTCAAGTTTCTTCAAATCCTCTCACCTCAAAGCCTTCATCTTTCTATGTCTAGTCCTAAACTATTATATCAGGATTCTTATCCAATCCCATTCAAGCCCTCGTATTGCAAGGCCTGCCTTAAAACCACATTCAGAAAATTCACAAATGTTCCAGCTTTACCTACACACCTTGAGACACTGCTAAAACTCTGTTTAAGGTAGTGCTCTCCTTACTGGATTAGGAAAAAACTCAGCTTTATCTTATTTACAAGTTGTCCCAGTGAAATTTTCAAGGATCCAGCACTTGACATTATTAGAGGTCCATCAAAATCCAACCAAGACCTTCCCACTGTCATGAGGCAAGGTCCATCTTAACCCATCTCTCTCCAGATATGCATAAAACATTCTTAAATGAGGAGCTAAACCAAGACTAAACCTGACTACAGAAAGTCTAATAAAGGAAAGACTCATCATACTTTATCTTGGCCCTTCTAACATGCCCGTCTTTCCAGGTAAAAACCCCAACAGGCCATAGATTCATCAGGTCCTTGGGCCATAAATAAAAGTAATTCAGGGCTTCCCTGTAGTACTAAACACCAATACCCTTATGTTAGGTGTTTCCTGAGACTCCATCTTACACAGTTGTAGATCTACGACTGCTTTCTCTAAGTGTCCTATTAGGTCAAAATGTTTGATACTTGTTTGCATTCTCTAAGGAAAATCAACAATATACCTCAACTGTTATGCTCCAGGGATTTACTAAGTTATCTGCTACTTTTCATAAACCCTTGGCAGGGATCATAGGAATCTTACATTTCCCTGTAATTTTGCTGTTTTGCAATATGTGGATGATATTTATTGTGTTCTAAAGCAAGGTTAACTCTAAGACTAACTCCATATATCTATTTAATGTTTTAGCTCAGTAAAAGCATATTTCCAAAGAGAAGGCAAATGTTTTCAAAGTAATTTCATTAAATAGTACAGGGATTGACGAACTATAGCCACAAACCAAATCCATCCTGCTGTCTACTTTTATAAATAAAATGTTATTGGAACAAAGTCATATCCGTTCATTTATATACTGTCTATGGTTATTTTAACATTAGAATAACTGAGCTAAATAGCTGTGACAGAGACTATTTGCTCCACCTTTCAGGGTTCCCATACCCAATTCCAATGGGGGGGGTGTTTCTCTCCCCTCCCCCAATACCAAGCTGACACTATCTACCCAGAGAGAGGATCAAATTCTACAGGTTAAGGGTTCAGTCCTACAAGACTTCTCCCCACCCCCCTCTTTATATGTCAGTCACCAGCCCCAGGCTATTACCTGTGCTTCTGACCAACTGGCCATAGATTAGAGGTTCCAACAACTTCTTCTTTAGGTTTGATTAATTTGTGGCTCATAGTGGCTCATGGAACTCAGGGAAATGCATTTATGTACCAGTTTGTTAAAGGATATGATAAAAGATACAAATCCACATCCAGATGAAAAGATACATAGACAAGGTATGGGGAAAGGGCGCACAGTTTCCATAATATCTGCAGGTATGCCACTTTCCTCATATCTCCACATGTTCACCAACCTGTTAGCTCTCTGAACCCAGTCCTTCAGGGCTTTTATGGAGGCTTCATTGCATAGTCATGACTGACTAAGTCATTGGCCATTGGCTGATTCAACCCTCATTCCTGGAGAAGATCTCCTCAGAGATCAGGGGATAAGACTGAAAGTTTCAAACCTCTCCTCATAGGGTTGGTCCTCCTAGCATCTGGCACCCACCCTTGAGTGGGGTACAAAAGTTGTCTTCATTAATAGAACAAAAGACACCTTTATTGCCCTTATTACAGGAAATTCCAAAGACTTAAGGAGCCAGAACCATGAAGAAGACCAAATACATATGAGAAATGTATTTTGGTTATCCATTTGAATGAATATATATTGAAAATATATTTCTCATAAATATTATTCTTATATATTTTTATAAATATATTTCTGACAATATACTTCTTACAAATCATGTTATCACACCCACAAAGATATTTACTATTTTATCCTTTACAGAAAAAGTAAAAATTATGCCCTGATCTAGGATACAATTTATTCCAAGGAAGTCAATCTCTTACTCAATCAACCACAGGCCATTCAAATTTTTACTAGGCCAGGGACAATCGAGATCAATCTCACTGACCCAAATACAGTGGATTCTCAACTTTTCTAATTGCCACTTCACTGTATGATTTAGCTAAGTTTTAGTAACAAAACTTCTTCCTTGGGAATCTAAACATGGACAGGTCTAGTTAATATTCTCTCTCCAACTATCTTGCTCTCTGTGCAGACCCTTGGCATTTGGACTCAATTCCATGGAAATTATGAGAGACCAATAGCTTACTAACCTCTCCTTCTTGAACCTGTGGCAAAAAGCCTACCTACCTTCTCACTAATTGCATCATCTAAACCAAGAGATGTCTATAGACTTGGTTTTAGGGTATCCTGTAAATTTGATGGTCCCTCATACTGTACAGTCTTTGCTGTTCACTGAAAATGCATAACACTTCTTAGCAAGTAGGCTTACCTCATATGAAATCCTATTTTCTCTTCACATGATTTCCATTCATCATCGCAATACTTTAAAATTCTTCTACTTTTCTTCCATTACTTGAACAGAAAACTCATGACTGTGTAACTTTGTTCACAAATTATTTATGCCCTGAATGGACTTCTCAGAAACTCCTTTAGAAAATACAGACTTAATGTTGTTTGTTGATGGGTCATATCTTAAGACTTGTAGCAAAATATTAAGTAAGAATATCACCCTTTACCAGAAGCAAAATCTGTCCAGGTGGAAGAACTCACAAAGTTTGTTGGTTGGCTAGAAATAAAAGGAAAATTTCCATGAATAGTAGCTGTGCTTTGGGGGGTAGTCCCTAATTTTGGAATACTTTGTAAATAAGGTTTTTTGTGTTTTTTTTTAATTTTAGAGAGACAGAGTGTGAGCAAGGGAGAGGGTGAGAGAGAGAGAGAGAGAGAGAGAGAGAGAGAGAGAGAGAATCTTAAGCAGTCTCCACACTATGAGGAGCCTGACACAAGGCTCAATCCCACGACCCTGGGATCACAACCTGAGCTGAAATCAAGAGTCGATGCTCAACCAACTGAGCCACGTAGGCAACCCTGTAAATAAGGGTTCTTCACCGTCAACAGGAAACCCAATACAGAATGGTCAACAAATTAAAGGACTTTTGTGTGTTCTGATGTTTCCTAAGGAAGTAACTATTAAAAGGTGGGGCTCTCTTTAACAAATGGTGCTGGGAGAATTGGACAGCAACATGCAAAAGAATGAAACTAGACCACTTTCTTACACCACTCACAAAAATATATTCTAAATGGATAAAAGATCTGAATGTGAGACAGGAAACCGTCAAAATCCTAGAGGAGAAAGCAGGAAAAAGCCTCTTTGACCTAAGACGCACCAATTTCTTACTCGACACGTCTCCAAAGGCAAGGGAATTAAAAGCAAAGATGAACTATTGGGACCTCATCAAGATAAAAAGCTTCTGCACAGCAAAAGAAACAACCAACAAAACGAATAGGCAACCAACGGAATGGGAAAAGATCATCGCAAATGACATATCAGATAAAGGACTAATATCTAAAATTTATAAAGAACTTACCAAACTCCACACCCGAAAAACAAACAACCCAGTGAAGAAATGGGCGGAAGATATGAATAGACACTTCTCCAAAGAGGACATTCAGATGGCCAACAGACACATGAAACGATGCTCAATGTCACTCATCATCAGGGAAATACAAATCAAAACCACACTGAGATACCACCTCACACCAGTCAGAGTGGCTAAAATGAACAAATCAGGAAACTATAGATGCAGGCGAGGATGTAGAGAAGTAGGCACCCTCCTACACTGTTGGTGGGAATGCAAACTGGTGCAGCCACTCTGGAAAACGGTGTAGAGGTTCCTCAAAAAAATGAAAATAGAGCTACCCTATGATCCAGCAATTGCCCTGCTAGGAATCTACCCAAGAGACACAGGAATGTTGATGCATAGGAGCACGTGTACCCCAATGTTCATAGCAGCACTTTCGACAATAGCCAAATCATGGAAAGAGACCAAGTGCCCATCAACTGACGAATGGATAAAGAAGTTATGGTACTTATATACAATGGACTACTACGTGGCAATGAGAAAAAATGAAATCTGGCCATGTGTAGCAACATGGATGGAACTGGAGGGTATTATGTTAAGTGAAATCAGTCAGTCAGAAAAAGACAGATACCATATGTTTCCACGAATAGGTGGACTTTGTGAGACTAAGCAAAAACCAGGGGGAGGGGAAGAGGGGAAAGGAAAAAAAGACACAGAGAGGGAGGGAGATAAAACATAAGAGACTCTCAAAGACTAAGAAAAAACTGAGGGTAAGGGGGATGAGGGAGGGGGGAGAGGGGGTGATGGGCATTAAAAAGGGCACATGTTGGGATGAACACTGGGTGTTATATGTAAACCAATTTGAAAATAAACTATTATAAAATTTAAAAAATAAAATAAAATAAAAGGTGGGGCTCATATAAAAGAGATAATACAGAGGCTAAAGTAAATCCCTGCTGATCTTTATGCCAGACAGCAACACTCCTAAAATCCTAGCCCTAATGATAACCTGAGAGATTAAAACTTGGGGGATATTTAAAAAAAAAGGCTTTTATAGAATGCCAATCATTAGATTCAGAGTCAAGAAAGAGTACTGGGAGAAATCTAGATATAAATTGCACAAGGATATATAACATTGTATGTTAACTATACTGAAATTAAAATTTTAAAAAACTTAAAAATATATTTTTAATTAAAAAAATAAATTGCACAAGGATAACCTCTAGCATTCTAAGAATAGCTGCTTAAAAGTATCAGAGAACTTCAAATGAAAACTTGCAAGAACTTTACATGCAATTACCCATCATTGCAAGTACAAATTGGCCACTAAACGCAATGAACATTGATGGGGAAACTTTACTAAAATTCCTGAGGGTGTCTCTAGTACATATCTTATCTTGGGTAGCATGATCCTGGTAAAACTGTAAAGGTGGTACATGGACAAATCCCAATCCTCAGGGTCCCTTTCAATACCACCAAATTAATTTCATATGTCTACTTGCTTGCAGTGGGTTTAGAATGTATCCTATATATAGTTTTCTTCTTCTTGGAATGGACTGAACACTTTCCTTGATGGAAAGCTTATAGCACTAAGAATAGTTGTAAGTGTGTGTGTGTGTGTGTGTGTGTGTGTGTGTGTGTGTGTGTGTTGAATTATCAACCTACGGAATTCCAACCTATTGCTCCTAAGGACACCTACTTTACTGGGTATAATGGGTAGACTCTAAGATGACCCACCCATGATCTCTATTTTCTGGGGCTCATATCTTTGAGTAATCCCCTCCTTCGACTGTAGTGAGAACCTGTGATTTGCTTCTAATCAATACAATATGACAAAGCTACCATTCCTGTGGTTTTTACATAAGATTTGTCTTACTAGCAGACTCACTCTAAAGATCTCGGTACTGACTCTGTGAAATAAGCAGCCATGTTGGGGAAGTCTACATGGCCAGGACAAGGAACAGCAGACAATTGCTAGGAACTGGGAACAGCCTCCAGCCAACAGCTGGAAATAGATACTTCCAACCAACAAACTCAATGAGGTTAGAAGCAGATTCTCTCCCAGTAGAGCCTTCATATGAGAGTACAGCCTACCAACACTTGACATCAGCTTTGTGAA
This sequence comes from Paguma larvata, assembly GCA_030068075.1. NCBI lineage: Eukaryota > Metazoa > Chordata > Mammalia > Carnivora > Viverridae > Paguma > Paguma larvata. Next base: position 47,268,207 of record CM057835.1, on the reverse strand, counting down.
ATCCCAAGGCAAGGACCCTGTCAAGTTGTGCCCAGACTCTTGACCCACAAAAAAATGTGAGGTAATAAAATACTTTTTTTTTAAGTCAGTAGGTCTTGAGTAACTTGTTACATGGCAGTAAAAAATGAATACGCTGGGATTGTTAAGAACTTTGCAAAGTTCTGCAATTTACTCAGAAAGGTTCCTGTCAATACCAGCCCCAATCATTAGGAAAGATGGAAAGAAAGAATAGGATTTCTCTATGGTAATTACTTTCTCTAGTCTCTTCATTATTTATTCCCTTGCTCCTTTGCTTTGCTCTATTGTACTTTTACTTATCCTTTCACTTTTATCCCGTGTCTTTTCTAACTTGCCATATTCCCTTCATCTTTTGTTACAGAAACATGTCTACAGGAAAAACACTCAAAGAACTGAAAATTGAGAAAAATATTTTAATATTCAAATAAGAATTTGTTGAAAGAACTAACATGAATAAGTTATTTGCCCCCTGCCTATGTTTCAATATATGTCATCGCAGGTGAGGAGATCAACATTATCTGTAAATGCTTCACATTTTCCAGCCAACTTTCAATCATCAGACGCTGATGATTATCCAGCTTTCTTGCTTTGATCCTTGAGAGAAAAACTGGCATAATGTAGGCGAAATAATGCTAGCCAAGCTTGATACGTCTTGGCTGTTTCACTTATTAGCTTTTGGCCCTTGGGCAAGCTACTGAACCACTCTGAAGCTCAATTGCCAAAAGAGTCTGTCCACTTTACCAGGTTGTGAAGGGCCAACAAGATAATGCTTGCCTATAAAGCCCCAGATGCATTAACAGTAGTGACTATTATAATCACAGTGTAATAAATATTTATGGGTTATGGTTTACTTCCTCATTGTAAAAACAAAATAGACACTGGGAAATCATAAAACTGGACTGGGAGCACCATCACGAAGTATAAGAAAGTGCTTTGTAAACTATAAAACAAACTGCAAAATCAAATGAGGCTTTCTTTCTTTTCTATGTATCTTAAAATTTTTATTGTTTATTATCAGCTTCAAGGAAAATGAACTTCAATTCAAGCAGTTATTTCCCATAACTTATCAAGAGAGGGAGGTGAAACTACTGCTCCAAATGAGATTTGAAGTATCTATGAATCTGGCCCCTCTGTGCCATGCGCCACCCCGCCATTTTCAGTGAAAATGGATATTCCTTTCCATTTCCTTTTCCTCTCTGTAAGGTGTTATGGAAACAGGAAGGTTTTGAGTTCAGACACACCTAAATTTAATTCTTGACTCTACCTTAAAACAAAGAAATTAATATTTACTCCATAGAAAAAAAATGAAATAATTTTTGTGAGGCTCATGGTAGCCCAAAGATTTACTTTTTTCCATCCTGGGGACTTACAACTTAAAACAACTTCAGTGTGCACATTTCTCCTTGATTTCTGATAGCACATGCCTTAAGTTTTAATTACATCTAACAAACCTACCTTCAAATTGTGACTCTTCCATGAAATTATCCAACCTCAGTTTCCTCTTCTATTAAATGGAAATAATGATAGAACCTAGCTCATAGGGTAAGGAAAACAGATGAGAAAGTGCATGCAAATGCTTAACCTGGTGTCTAGGACATAATAAATTTGAGCCAGCAGAACTATAGTAATAGTAATAGCAATAACATTTCAGATATACTCTAATTCTCATCTTAACACTCAGATGGGTCAGTAGCAAAGCTATTGGGGTAGTTTGCCACTTTTTCCTTCTTAGATTTCCTTGGCTGTATTTATCTCTCTCCCTTCCCAGGACAGTTCTGTTTCAGTTCAGCTGCTGGCTGGAACATCTGGCAGGGTGCCCACCCTGACGTTTTCTGTTTATGGAGCCAACAGGGTGGGGAGGTGGGGAGTTTGATCATCTTGACCACTGAGACATTGGAATCTGTTGAGTTAAACATTGCTCTACTGTTACCATCCCCTCCCTTTTTTTCTCCCTCCCTATGAATGAATCTGGAAAGAATGAACCTGAAGTCTATCTTGAACAGCTATAAAACCTTTATGGTACGTGGGCTGCTCCTTGAGGATAGGGCATTAGCCTCCCCGTTCGTTCCTGGAGTAAACATAACATGTCAGCATATTCCCTAACACAGGGTCAATGTCTGAGGGAGTGGTGCTGTCGGTGCCTGGCACCTGCTGGTGTGGAGAGGTCAGCTGGCAGCAATACACCGCAATCAGCTTTGATGACTGCATTAAGTACAGAGCTCACTGCTCCAGTGCCTTTTAATTCACCAAGTAATATTTATCCTGTGATAGCAACATCTCTAAGACTACACTTTTGCTCAACCTCCTAAACTTACAGAATTCCGTAAGAATATATTCTGTATCCTTCTGTAAGAAAATATAATATAACATAAAATAATATATACACATATATGACAGAATGTATTATATAGTACTTAGGTATCCAACATTAAATTTGCACTGATTTTCGAAGTTATCTCTATGGGAAGAACCTAAAGTAGAATTTGTCTCTTTCTTGGAGGTGCATGCTAATTCTTGATTCAGGATTTAGAGTTGCCCTGCTGGGCTGTTTTATGTCATCCATAAAGTGCTGCCTCCCTAATGACTCTCAGTCTATGATTTATCACAGGCGCCATCTTTAAAGGATCTATGGCACCGTACCATAACTAGTGCCTGTTTATGTGAAACTGTTCAAGTTGTAATATCAGATCTATAACCATTTCTGATTCTATGGAAGCGAAAAGGGAAAGCATAATTCATTTTACTGGAAGTCACCATTATTCTTCTTTCTGTCTTTATCCTATGCCAGCCCAACAGTCGTGTCCTATCGCCAGTAATTTTCCTCCAGTCAGTGCTCCAAAGGCCTCTCTGTCCAGAGTCCTCCAAGACTCCTCATCTCTATGGCACATTCTTATATTTTCATTTGGGTTTCATTGTAGAAGCAATTAGACCATATTCTGGGCAAAACTGTTCATTGCTTACAAGCATGTAAACTGCCAATAGCTAGTGACAGTGAATAATAATTGTATTAATGATTGATATATTTACCTTTGCTTCATGACATAACCTTGGGAGGTCAGTTCAGAAGTGCCAGCTCTACCTTACTAACAAAGATTATGAAATTAAGAGATTTGGTCTCGAGGGCACCTGGGTGGCTCAGTTGGTTAGCCTCAAACTCTTGATTTTGGCTTAGTTCATGATCCCAAGGCTGAGGGATCAAGCCCTATATCAGGCTCTGCACTGAGTGTGGAGCTTGCTTCTTTTTCTCTCTCTCCCTCTGCTCCTCTCCCCGGATGGTACTGGAGTATTTGCTTATATACTCATTGCCTGTCTTCTCACACAGGACTATAAGCCTCACAAGAGGAGAATTTTGTCGGTTTTGCTCATTGCTGAAAGTCCCCACCAACTAGCATAGATAGACCTGGAACAAAGTAGACATTTAGTAAATCCGCTCTGCTGAATGAATCAAGAAGTGAAGCTATGGTGAACCAAGAGCTGGAAGGTAGAATAATGTCAATTCAGTGGAATCTTTCAGAGAACTTAAAGGTCATTTGCTACAACTTTATTATACCATATTTGAGAAAAACTATGTAGCACCACTAAGGAATCCACTGAAAGACTCAGAGCTGGTTACTGGTAGAGAAAAAAATAGATGATGCCATATCCTCTCCTTGTATCCCCCAAATCATCCTTCTTTTTATAATTCCTTCCATCTTAGGATAAATCAACCATCAAATAATGTATACTTACACTATCATCACTAAGCTAAATTACTGAACTCAACAGAAATAAAGAAATTGAGGTCTAATGAGAAGAGGAACTTCAAAGACACCCAAACTAATAACTAAACTTAGAATCATACAGAAAAGGGAAAGCACCTTTCCCACCACTTAACCCATATTCCTATTTCCATGTCACAATTATTATGTTGTATTCCTAATGCCTGTTCAGTTTGCCTTTTATTGTTCCAATTAACAGATAGGGAAATTGAACATTGGGGTACACGTGCTCCTGTGCATCAGCATTCCTGTGTCTCTTGGGTAGATTCCTAGCAGGGCAATTGCTGGATCATAGGGTAGCTCTATTTTCATTTTTTTGAGGAACCTCCACACCGCTTTCCAGAGTGGCTACACCAGTCTGCATTCCCACCAACAGTGTAGGAGGGTGCCTACTTCTCCACATCCTCGCCAGCATCTATAGTTCCCTGATTTGTTCATTTTAGCCACTCTGACTGGTGTGAGGTGGTATCTCAGTGTGGTTTTGATTTGTATTTCCCTGATGAGACTAAGCAAAAACTAGGGGGAGGGGAAGAGGGGAAAGGAAAAAAAGACACAGAGAGGGAGGGAGATAAAACATAAGAGACTCTCAAAGACTAAGAAAAAGTCTGAGGGTAAGGGGGGTGAGGGAGGGGGGGAGAGGGGGTGACGGCCATTAAAAAGGGCACATGTTGGGATGAACACTGGGTGTTATATGTAAACCAATTTGAAAATAAACTATTATAAAAAATAAATAAAGTAAAAAAAAAAAAAAACAGATAGGGAAATTGAGATTGAGGCAGAGACCAAGAGGACAGAACTGTCCATAAAAATACACGAGTGCAATTTTGAGGTGGTTTATGGTCATGATTAACTGCACAGAAACATTTACTAAAGGGGAAAAAAGGAGGAGGCATTTTGTATCTAATAACCTGACTTTTATCTCCAGTGGCTTTAGCTATTTAGTATGTGTGAAGGAGAAGGATGCTGGAAAACATATCAAGCTGGCATACAAGCTCCAGATCTAAGGATTGGGAGGATTTTTTTTTAACCATTCAAGTTCTGTTCATTTGCTATAAGCAGCAAATCTGGCTCTGAGCCCAACCCCTATAATGGAAGATTAACATGATAACCGGTTGACTACTTCCCCTCCCCAAAGACTCATCCTTAACTTCCTTTTGCTAAATCACAAAGTGTGTTTTTCATTTGCAGTTCAAATGGGGGCGGTGGGGGGGTGAGGGTGGGGAGAAGATATAGTTTCTTACAACCATCCCCCCTAATTTTAAAAAAAGACTCCGTTAAAGAAAAAAAAAACTTACGCAATAGTCATTTTTCAGTTTTTCTATAAAAGTAGAATAATTTACTTTTTATTACAGAGAAAAGCTTTTGTTTCTTCAAACACCACTTGAAATAGTTTCAAAGTGTTGGGAAATCAGTACATGAATCAAAGACATATCCAAGGAATCCTGTAAATTTCAGTGAAATCCCGTTTGCCACAGATTTGGAGCATTTTCTTTCTGTCCTTTTGAACTTGTTTCTGTTATGCTGCTCTTGCAAAATATCCTTATATATACTTTAAAACCTCTGACAGTGCAATTCTCTTCATAGCTCACTTGCAAATCATTTGGTCACTAGCTGGGAATATGCAGGTGGGTGGGGAAGGGAGCTGGGTAATATTCATTATCAGAATTGCTCTTTTTTCTCCAAGATTCTGAAAAGAACATCGCAGACCCAGAGACAGTGCCCTTATTTGTAAGATCCAAATCTAACATAAGCTCCAGGCACTATGCATGCCAAACTATAGAATATGGATTGGTAGAGGCCTCCAAATCTCACTGGCCTGTAAGAAATGATGTAAATAGGACTAGTAACCATGAGTGAACAGAAAATATGTAAGAAGGGGATAGGGGAAGGGAATAGGGACTAGGAAGATAGATTCTGTTTTGACTTCATTTTCTATTTTAATATGAAAGCCATGGAGTTTTTATCACCTAATCCCAGCCTACAGCTGATGGCTAATCCTGTGACCACCCAAGAAGACATCTTAAAAACATAACAAAATATATTGTTACCAAATGGTATCATAGGATTTGGTAGTGTGTGTGCACACTTGTGGGGATAGACTGCTCAGTATTCCTAATATCAAGAATATCCTTAACCGATCTGGAGACTTGTCAGCACTACTTAAGAAGGTCCTCAGGGCCTAATCCCAAATTCAAGATCCTTTTCCCTCTTTGAAATCCAAAGGGGCAGTTAGTATCATTTATCTAGAAAATATATGACTAACAGTTAAAACTTGGCATGATGTCAACTCAAGTATTTAGTTACTAGGCACAGAAAAAAGTCGTTCAGAGAGGAAAAAGCACCTGGAGGCTCTTCTATTTGGCCTCAGTACAATCTATTAGGTGTTTATTGAATTGAACAATGCACAGTTCTAGGTTTATTGACTTTTTTCCTCCACACCATAACCTAATGTTGACAAAGGGTCTGACCAACAAAACATATGTGACCACCTCTGCTGCTGAGGTCAAACACAGGGAGCTACCAGTGGCCCTCAAAGTTCTGAGCCCCAGACATCATAGACTTCGGGACTCCTGCAAGCATTTCAGTCATTACATTATAATTAGCAGGTCCTTTTAGCAGGGATTGAGGATCCTTTCATTTGGTGAAGCTACGTTTGCCAAAACTATACATACCAGGATGCATTTGGTCAAAAGTCACCACCAAGTCTAGGCAAGGGCAAAACTCAAGTGACTTTCCCACACAGCCATCACTGAAGGATGCTAACAAGAGACCCCTTTCCTAGGGCTATTGACAAGGTGCTTTACTGAGCATTCAGTTTAAGTAAACTCCACAAATAGACACCTTAGGCAAATTGTAATCATATTTGAAGCCTACCTTCCCCTGACTATCATCCTTCCTCCTCTTTTATGGCTCCTTAACGCAGATGACACAAGTTTCTCTGAATTTGTACCCAGATTTCTGTCTGTGAGCTCTCCCGTCACTGTGGGCTTGTAATGCCTGCCCAACCAGATGCCTCCTTCACAAACGGGGACTGTGCCATCATGTCCTCTCAAGAAGAAGCCCCTGGGGACATGTGGAGTCTATAGCAGGGATTCGAACATTTGTTGTGGGTAGGCGAATGAGTGAGTGAATACATGAGGTAAGTGAGAGAAAAAAAGACCACACCTACATTTACCGATCTGGAGACGTGACAAGAGGTTTTATCTGACTATCCACTATGGCTTTTCCTGCACTTTTCCTTCTTTTACTGTATATCTTCTCTTTAGGGAAATGAGAAATTCTACAACTCCTTCTCCCTCATATTCATTCTCTTACCTTCACATTCCCAATTTTATTTTGTACTCAGGGCCTGTGGTTTCTCATCTCTCTGTGTTCTCACCCCGTGTGGATAGAGTGTGGGCCTGTCTTTCCCAGTGACCCAAACCTGCACACCAGGGGAGCCCCTTTCCACTGTTCCTCTCCTCATGGCAGCCTCCTTCACCCACTTTCTGAGTGCACTACCAGGCCTCTCACATATGAATTAATTTGCTCTCTATATTTGCATATATCAATATGTTAACATGACCCTCAAAACTCCTCCCAAAACAACAAAGATGTTCTCCCTGTCACTGCTATAGAAAAATACTCTCAAAAGAGTGTAAAGTTAGGTTTCAAACCATGATAGGGCTGCACACAGTATAAAAAGGAAAAAGAGGGGCACCTGGGTGGCTCAGTTGGCTGAGTGTTCAATTCTTGATTTCAGCTCTGGTCATGATCTCACGGTTTGTGAGGTTGATTGAGCCCCTGCATCAGCCTCTGTGTTGACAGCATGGAACCTGCTTGGGATTCTCTCTCTCTCTCTCTCTCTCTCTTCCCCTTCCCTGCTTGTGCACATGCGCTCTCTCTTTTTCTCTTTCACTTCCAAAATAAATCAATAAACTTTTAAAAAAAACTTGCAAAAGCAAAAAAAAAAAAAAAAGAAATACTTTCAGGTTGTAGATCTGCTCATTGAAGCTGAAGAAAAGAGGAAAGAGGGCGCCTGGGTGGCTCAGTCGGTTGGGCGGCCGACTTCGGCTCAGGTCTGTGAGTTCGAGCCCCACATCGGGCTCTGTGCTGATGGCTCAGAGCCTGGAGCCTGCTTCCGATTCTGTGTCTCCCTCTCTCTCTGCCCTTCCCCTGTTCACGCTGTGCCTCTATGTCTCTCAAAAATAAAAAATTTAAAAAAAAAAAAGAGGAAAGAGAACCTGTAGTCTTTGCCATTTAAAACTCTACTCATCCTGGAAACCAAATTGACAATAAATTATTAAAAAAAAAAAAACTCTACTCATCCTATGGCCAAAAACTCCATCTTCTCATTCCCTAGTATATAATCCATATTGCTAGATCCTCCCAACTTACTCTTTCTTCATAACCACAGCTGGTGATGGGTTCCATTTTTTTTTATTTTTATGTTTTTAACATTTATTCATTTTTGAGAGACAGAGACAGAGTGTGAGGGTGGGGGTAGAGACAGAGGGAGACACAGATTTCAAAACAGGCTCCAGACTCAGAGCTGTCAGCACAGAGCCCAACATGGGGCTTGAACTCAAGAATCGCGAGATCATAACCTGAGCTGAAGTCAGACACTTAGCCAACTGAGCCACCCAGGTGCCCCAAGGTAATGAGTTCCATTGATGGGGACAGGCAGTGGTCATGGCTAGGGCAGCAGACAAGCTAGGTGTAAGATCAAGCTCTGACACTTGACTGGTGTGTAACTAGAGCCAGTCATAGCTCCCTGATCATTAGTTTCTTTGTTGTAAAGTGAAGCTTTATGAGGTTATTGGGAGGACAAAATGGAAGATGTAAAAATGCATGGTAAGCTATTTGTAAAAGTAGCACTGAATATTTATTGGCTGTTTAGTATGTTACAGTCTCTGTGCTAAGAACTCCATGTACCTCCTGTCAGCTACTCTGAATGTCAGCATTACTTAAGAAAGTCTTTGGGGCTCACCCCAAATTCAAAATCCTTGTTCCTCTTTGAAATCTGAATGGGGAGCTAATGCTTTTATCTAAAAAAATATTTGAGTAATAAGTAAGCCTTCATTTTACAGAACAGGAAACTGGGTCTGAGATAAGTTATTTACTTTATCCAAGGTCCCACAGCTAGCATGGCTCAAAGCCCTAGATTGAACCAGGTCTGTCTAACCCCAAGTTTCTAACTGCCATTCCATTTTTTGTTGTAGAATTCGTCTAACAGCTCTGCACTACCAAGTGGTGAGATACCATGAAAACTCTTTGTTCTTTTCCTTCTCCAGAGTAATTATGAGGAACCAAATTGGTAACATGCATTAAAACATTTGGCAAACCATAAATGGCTAAATAATAGTAGGTTACTTCAGTCATTCACCTCTCTCCAGCAATAAAAGGGTGTGGGTATGTTGTTGATAGCGTTTATTATATTAAAGCAAGTATATTGAGTAAATAGCATTTATTCCTATTAATAGGAAGCCTAAGAACTACCAGGGGAATTTCCTATTTAAATGTGAGCCATGGATTACTTCATGTTTTATATAGTACAGTTACAGTCTTCTGGTTTTTTGTTTTTAGCCAGAATTTCCTGAAACTGGCGATTCCAAAGCTGCATGGCCTAAACTACCTCCATGCCAGGCAGACCCCTCTCTCTAGACTTTCTGCTGACCCCAACTGGTTACCTTCAAATTAAATCTTAAGTCTCCATAAAACAAGAAAGAGATAATATAACTATCGCTTTTACATTTCAATGTCCTTTATCATTTGCTACTCGCAGAAATGCTGAAAGGAAGGTTACTTGACTTCATTTTATAAGAAGAAAGTTAAAATGCAGTAAGAATAAGGCATTCATCTAGTTTTACAGATAGAATGTGCTGGAATTGAGTGAGACAAATTCAGGTTATCTGAATGTCCCCAATTTTGCACTCTCAGATACTTATCCACTTTGACATGATCTCCTCCTTGTTGCTATGCTTCCTCTCACAGAAGTATCTACATCTATTCAATTCCATTCAATTCAACAAATTATACCCGGCATGTTGTAGGTTCTGGAAATTGAAAGAGGAAAAGACATAGTCTCTGTAACGAAAGAATTCCCAATCTAGAGGAGGAATAGGCACACCTGACCAGCTGGCAATTGACCGTAGTATAGTTAACCAGATGACTGTTTTAAAAGTTTTCTAATTATGGAAAGAAAGGCTTTCCACCAAGCAAAGGAGTTTTAGGTATCAGCTGGCAGCTGAGGAATTAGCTGGTGTTGGGGTGCTAGACACAGGCCACCTTGAGAGGAGCATGTCTAGGTTGTATATGGGTGCCTGGGCAGAGATCAGGACAGATGGGGCCAGACACAGTCCTCCCGGTTTCCCCATATTCCCTCTGGAATAACAAACCCACCCTCTGTGACTTTTGGTAGCCTGTTTCTGGCAAATGCTCCATCTGCTTATTCCAACCACATCTGCATTCCCACCACATATGCTGGGCCTATTGAATCCTTCCCTCTAACCCAAGAATCCCAAAGGCTGAGAGTCTAGTGTGCTCTCTCAACCCCTCTCCCCTCTCCTCACAGGAAAACCATGCCCTTGTGCTAGAAATCCTTATAGAACCAGCATATCTGGGCCTCATTTTTTTTCTGAAGACACAAAGAAGCATAATCCATAGCCCAAAAACAACTCTGATAGGAAAACCCTAAAGGGTGACCAAGAGCATCCCAAATGTGTGAAATGGGCAAGGAGTCTGGGGATAGGGGACCCTAGGAACTGACTACAGAGTCAACACACAGATCCTTGCTTTTCAGTATGCATAAGTATGTATGGGGTGACCTAAATATGACCTGCTCAGCTCTCCTGCTACAGGGAGCATAGCTGACTAATGGCCCATCTACTGCCCTACTCAATCACTGCCATGTTCGAGCCTAGGCCATGTTTCCAGCAGGCTGCTCTAGCCAGCGATGACAGGGAATCAGTGTAACACATTCTCGTGAGACTCCAGCCTCCTCTAACTGGTTACTTGGGCTCCAGGACTGGACTACCCATTGGCAAAACCTAGCAAAACCCTTCTTTAAACTGCTCTACAGTCTGGGATTCTCCCCACCAAATCTTTTTTCTTTTCCCTTCTTTCAGAGAAGTCAGACCTATATCTTGATCTGAAGTCTCTTCCTGCCTGCTCCTTCCTTTCCCTTTTATTCTTCACAGGTGTTTCCCCAATAAGTCTCTAGCACATCTAATTGCATCTTGACATCTGCTTCTTTGGAGGACCAGAATTTACATGATGTGTTATGCAGCGTTAAACTAATCTGAGCTGTGACAATGGTACATAATAGAGTACTCTGAGCTAAGAATTAAAAGCAAATAAAAAGGAAAAAAAGGTGGGGGGGGGAAGCCACAGAGAGGAAGGAAGACATGACATGAGAGACTCTCAAAGAATAAGAACAAACTGAAGGAAGAGGAGGATGTGGGGGGGGAGGGGGTGATGGGCACAGAGGAGGGCACTTGTTAGGTTGAGCACTGGGTGTTGTATGGAAACCAATTTGACAATAAATTATTAAAAAATAAATAAATAAAAATAAAAGCAAGTAAAGTCATTAAAATATTATTTGGTGGTATATAAGTAATAATAATTGCAGGGATTTACATGAACTACCTACCATGTATGCTAACTATAAGAGGAAAAATTGCAATTATGCACATTATTGAAAAAATCAGCTTTGTTTTGTGTTTGATTTTGGCACTGAACTGCATTCTTTGAATCTACTAAAAAGAACTAAAAGGTTTTTAAAGATTCAAGTAAACAATGTAGACAAAGACCAATTGTCTTCAAAATCCGCGTATCAGAAAGGGACAAACTTTAATGGCTCTCCTGAAGACATTTAGCAGCAAAGATTTTTCTTTCTTGTGTCTCACCTTGGATTATGAGATTTCAAGTATGAGGAAAGAAACTACCTTCATTTCCTCATGTGATCCTTTTATTTTTGTTTTTCTTCCAACCAAACACTGCCTTCCTGGGATCGTTCCACATTCCCTAATGAAAATGGCTTCATAAAGAGGTTTCATGCTCTCCAGGGCAACCAAGCCTATGACTGGAAAATGTGGGCACCTAGTTTACTGACACCAAATGTGTCAAGCAGCCTGGCCCTGCAAGCAGGCAACAGCTTGTGCTGCCTAAGTCTCCAAACCACAAGCTCAGGATTTGATCCTCGAACCCAGGTAGCTGCACATGAGCGTAACCATGCCCCATCTGTGAACACACAGTCTTTTCACCCTCTTTGTGAATCAGTGCCACTGGGGTAAGAGAGTGCTGTCCCTGGGTGGCAAAGAGACAAGTTGAGACAGGAAAGGTCAGAAGTTCACAGGAAATGCCAAACCTTCACCCCAGTTTGCATATTGCAGTTCTTAGTTTTTGGGTTTGGATACAATCTCTACAACCAGCCTTTTGCCTTGACTCACAGTGAGAAGCTATGACGAGTATCTTCCTGGGGTTCTGAGGGTTTCTAACACAGGGTAGAAACTGCCAAGTGGACTATTTCTGTCCAACAAATCTTCTAACAGTCTGGTAAAGAGATGAGTAACATTTCTTGAAGATCTATCTTGAAGGTAATCATCTAGGCATTATTCTGGGCATTTTACAATCTTACCATATTTAACTCTCACTACAACCCCCTTTCCTGATGAAAAAATTAGGGTCAAAGAAGTTAAATAACTTATTTAAAGCCATGCAGACCAGAAGTGGCAAAATTGGGATTCCAGTGATGAGGCTCTATTGAACTCCCAACCTCTCTTTCTCCTCCACCGTGTTATCACTCAGGAGTTTTCTCTGAAGATAAAGGGAACTTTGGGTCGCATAGATATTAATTTCTATTGTGGCTGTCACAAGTCACCACAGTAACTTAAAACAACACAAGTTTATTATCTTAGAGTTCTGGAAGTCAGAAAAGTCCAAAATGGGTCTCACTGGGCTAAAAATTAGGTGTGGTCAGTGCTGCATGCCTTCTGGAGACTCCAGGTAAGAGCCATTTCCTGTTTTTTCCAGCTTTCCTCATGGCCCTTTCTTCCATCTTCAAAGCACATCACTGCAACCTCCACTGCCATTGTCACACTTTCATTTTCCAACTCTGAAAATACCTCCCACTTACAAGGACCTGTGTGATGACATGGGGTCCACCAAGATAATGTCCCCATCTCAGTGTCCTAATTTAATCCCATTTGCAAAGTCGCTTTTCTTTTTTTTTTTTAATGTTTATTTATATATTTTGAGAGGGAGGGAGGGCAGAAAGAGGGGGAGAGAGAATGCCAAGCAGGCTCCCTGCTCAGCGCAGAGCCTGATGCTGGGCTCAGTTTCACAACCATGAAATCATGACCTGAGTGGAAATCAAGAGTCTTGACACTTAACCGACTAAGCCACCAGGCACCCCTGAAAGTCCTTTTTCTAATAAGGTAACATATCCACAAGTCTGGGGATTAGCAGAAGGACATCTATGGGAACTATTTTCCATCTACCACATAAACAAAATGCTCCCTGACTTCGTCCTCCCCTTTTGTGTCCTCTTACATGGCTTGCACAAGATCTTATCTGTCAGTCTAAATCAAATAACATCTCTTGGAGACTTCTACTGGATCCTAAAACTTCCAAATTGAGTACCATCTCTTTGTATACAATAGTAAGCATCTATTACTCGAAAAGCCAAAAACATAGTTGCAACATTTCAACAAGCTAACATTATGGATACTCTTGCTTTTTGGTTGTTTTGCCAAAAAAGGATAGTGACATTGGAAACTGAAGAAGCTATTAATTCTCCTTAATGAAAATTAATTTTCTGCTTGAATTCCTTTCTGCTTTGAATGTCGAAAAGTTGACATAACATTTAAGTCTTTGGAGTAACCAAGGACAGTAGAATATATCATGTCATTTCATTTGACGAGTAGTTTTTTGCTTAAATGTAAACTGTAATAAGCAGACAAAATATTTTGAATAGAGTCATTTCCTGTTAGATAAAAATTAACACTCCACCTTGACAATAACGTATAACTGTTTAATATTTTGTTTATGCTTCAAAACCTACTAGTTTATCTTCATTTAGTGGGAATCACCACATACCAAGTATTTGCTGGGTTTTTTTATTTTTTTTTCAATGTTTGTTTATTTATTTATTTATTTTTAACGTTTATTTATTTTTGAGACATAGAGACAGAGCGTGAGCAGGAGAAGGCAGAGAGAGAGGGAGACACAGAATCCGAAGCAGGCTCCAGGCTCCAAGCTGTCAGCATAGAGCCCGACGCAGGGCTCGAATGTACAGACCGCGAGATCATGACCCTTAAGCCGAAGTCGGCCGCTTAACCGACTGAGCCACCCAGGCGCCCCCAATGTTTGTTTATTTTTGAGAGACAGCAGAGAGCCCGGTGTGGAGCTTGAACTCATGAACGGTGAGATCATGACCTCAGCCAAAGTCAGTCGCTTAACTAACTGAGCCATCCAGGCACCCTGGGTTTTTATTTAATATTTATTTTCCTAGGTTGAATAAACTTGTAAAACTGAGCTGTATCTAAATCTAAAGTAACAATAATTTTGTTAACATAGTACTCTTAGAAACTTGTGTGCTTTAAAAGTGGCATCCACATGACTAAAGAATCTATCCATTTTAAGTCTGCAATGTTCTTCCACCTGAATGATGGAGAGATGAGCTCAATCCACAGTATTAACCTTCTTTGCAACGTTACAAATGCTAGCTGCTAGGTACTAGGTGACATTCACATACATGATAAACTTCCATACAAAGTGGTGAAACACAAAATAGTTTGAGGGGGAAGGAAGGCAGTAATTTATCATCACTGCAGGTATGAACTCCACATGAATACCAGACAGAGTCCACTAGTTTTTGATAGAAATATTATAGGCTACAGGTCATATGCAATTCCAGAGGGCCAACTGCAAACGCGTTCCCTTTCTCCTTATTAAGAAATCATGTGGAAATGAAAGTGAGGAAGGATAAAGAGCTATAAGAATAAACTTAAACCTTGAATTTAATTTAATTTACTTTTAAAATAATTGCTAATATATTTGCATAAGTATTCTTTAAATACGTATACAAGTATTTAATAATTATAAACATAGATACTTTATTATTAGAGATAAATTACTTAATAAGATTCAGGACAGCAGATATGAGCAGAAATGGGGAGGTCCAAGCTATCTTCTAAGACCTTTTGTTGTCAACCTGACGTGGTCTCCTTTTTTGTCTGTTCTGAACAAAATTGCAAAGTGATAAAATAGACCTTTGGCATTTCCCACCTCTTCTACTTGGGGTCCCCCTCTACCCTCAGTACCCCAGCCTCGACTCCTGACTCCCAGGGCCTCCATAGTGCAGTCCTGCAGCATTGTCCACACTTCATGGCTTCTCTTTCCCCGACAGAATTTACCTGTGCGGTGTTCTGTTTTCTAGGACTCTGTTCTCTGCAATGTGAATATGACCACTAATGTGTTGCTATCTTACCTCTCCTCCGGTCACATGCTGCGTTTTAACAGGCATCTTCCAGAACCTGTCTTAACCAAAGGAGATCACAGGAGACAGCAGATATCTTTGGGGAGGTTCAGCCTGACACCTGACTCTCTAGTTAGTAATTACACTATCAGTAGAGTTGGCTTTTTAGCACTTTGTCCCTTCCTTTATTGTGCCTTTAATAACAAAATGATACCATCTAGTCTGTGAAAAACAGTTTTACTAACTGAATCCTCACATATATAGAATTCAGTAGAATACACCTATAAGTTCTTTACTTCTGATTCAAGCTATCCACTGTAACGCATTATAGATTAACTACCATGTAGAATGGTTCATCTACCCTGATATTCGGCTCATTCTACCAGCTTCTCTAACTTCTTTCTTAACTTTTGGGGCCAACCACTTGCTCAGCATGTCCCCATTCTTCAGGGAGCTTCCTTTTCTGCAGAATCTCTCTCTTCACTCTTGCTACCATGAGACTTTTATTCTCTTAAAACCCTCCAATTCTCCCCCAATCCTGGGATTCCTTTCTTCTCTTTGATATCCAGAATGGGCTAGTCAGTCATTTCCTTCCATCTGATTTGGGTTTCTTTCTAGATTGATCCAGATAAAGTTTCCACTCGTGAAAACAGAGGAGGAAATGGAAAACCAATCCTATTAGGGTCACATATCTTCAAGACAATCATACTTACACATTGCCAACAAAGACTCTTAACATAATTCCCCTGAGTTTTTATACTAAAAAAAAGTCTTCTTTCTCTAGCTGGAATTGTTCTAATTTGATATGTACATAATTTCAGAATGGGGACAGATACAGCCCATGCTTCCTAGAAAAAGAGGGAGGGGAAAATCAATCCTGCCTCAGTTCATTCCTTGATTTTATAAACATCACTGGCCACTTAATATATGCCAAGGACTATAGGTAAAAAGTAAATAAGTAAGACACGATTTCCTGCCCTCTCGGAGCTTCCGATTCAGATTTTAGAGTTGGAATAGGTTTTAAAAACTTTTTAATTCAGTGGTTCCCAACTTATCTACCAAAGGTATTAATATTCTATACAATGTTAATTGCTCTTTCTTGGGTGCAGTGGAAAAAGCAATTGTGTTCAATGGTTAAATTTGAAATGCCAGGTTAAATAAAGTGGAGCAGTTCCTCACTCCAGGTCTTTAATATGCTAACATACTTTGTGATTCTCTGAGAGGGAGGGGAAGAGGAGGAGATGCACTATAACAACTGCTTTCCTCAAACTTTTTCAACAAAAATCCTTTTGAAGAGTACCTATTAACACCAACTGTTAACAAAAGAGATTTCTGTTAATGTTTCTAAGACCCAAGTCCAAATGTACATGAAGTAATGGAGGTGGCCCAGAATGGTGACGGGGCAGAGCTGAAACCAGAACTGGGTCTCCTTCTTATTATTCCCATGATCTTTTGACTATTCCATACTGCTCGTTTCTACTATCTTTTCTCATCTCCTGGCAAAACATATAAAATCAATGTTTCTTCCTTCTTTACTTCCCTTGTTCTTCTCAGATAATGGTCGTAGTGCTTGTCTTTTCACATGTTTGCTGGGTTTTTTTCTCTGTTAATTTATAATGTTGAGTCTTAAGCTCTTAAATGGCAAGGACCAGCTTTTAGAAAATAAAATAATGGACATTTTGTGTTCAGTGTTTTGTAGCTAAAAGATGATAACGACTTCCCTATGCACCTTTCCCTTCTAGCCTCATATATACTTTCCTTCCGTGGACTCGCTCTGCATCTCAGCCTAGAACTACCGAGACATTTTGTCTGCAATAAAAATACCACATCTGAAGTGGGCTATTTTTTTGTATACTGCCTTAAAATTTGCATTGACAAGATTTCTAATCTATTTACCTACTTACGTAAGAGACTGATTATCAATACATATAATTCACATATGATTAACTACATGCTGGACAGAATATACAGAATATTCCTCTTGTCATATGGGACAGGTTGTACATGAGAATATTTCTGAGAGTGCAAGTAGTTGAACTTATGCAGGTCTGTGTTTAGTTACAAATCTACCTAGCTACAAATTAGATCATGTGGACATGATTTTAGATTCTGGAAACTTGAGGGGATAAAAAATACCTCTCCACTATCTCAATTTAAACGATATCCATGTTCTTAATAAGCAAGTAGGGGGCTGTTATACTGCCATCTTGTGGTAAGTATGCTAAAGAGCTAATTAAATAAATACTATTACATACATAATGCTTAAAAAAGGAAAATAGTTTTTTAAAGTATTATACAGGAAATTGATATATTTTACCTTATAGATTACCAAGTGGTATTATATATATATATTATATTTGTTTTCTTTATTATTATATATATTTACTATATATAATTTTTATATGTTATATATATTTAATTCTATATAATTTATATAATTATCATATATATATGATATTTGGAGCCTTAAATCAGGTTTTACCTTAATAATCAAACCAGCAAATGGTCACCACTGAGCACTCTGCACATGTGACCCATTCACTCTGTGGAGGGATTTCCAAACTTGTGATGGATAAAAATAGGAAACACAGGTCAGCGACCTAGGAAGCAAGCTCTGGTTGGGTTATATCAGGAATCATGGCCTAAGAAAGTGACTTTAGTTTCTGCATCTCTGGGATCTGGCGAACAATGCTGATCTGGCCACGGGGATTTGGCACATTGGGGTCGGCCATCAAGCATTCCACCTACGTATGGTCTTACAGGTCTCATGTGAGAGCAAAATGCCAAGGAGCTAAGATGCTCTGACAAGGAGGGACAACTAAGGCCATCTTCTCGCTTCTTGACAATCAGCCTTCCCACGAGGCAAAGGAATCACCCAGAACCAGGTCAAGATAATACTTGTTCACTCATTCTTTCATTCGACCAATAATTACTAAGCATCTAATACATGCCAGGCACTTGCTAAATGGAGAAACTACAATAGAGAAATGATCTAGTGGCAAGACAGTCTCTGCTTTCATGGATTTTACAGAACACTAATTAGACTTGGACAAGATGAGGATCAACGGAAAATGATCATCTCACATGTGTTCTCTCCTGAAGCTTTCCAACCTGCCTCTGAGGGAACCTATCCAAGTTCTGAAAGAAAAGGCAACAGTGACAAACCAAATGAGCTAGCCAAATAAGAGAGTTTTAACTCTGAAGAAACTAAGAGAACAGAACCTCCATGTTAGAGGCCCATTGAAAGATCTTAGTTATGGATTTGGCCCACATGACAGGTGTTTACTGAGCTTGTAGTATGAGTCTAGCACTGTGTTAGAAGATAAAGATAACTTAAAATCCAGGCCGTGCCTCCAAATTGCTGAATTCTCATTGCAGAACAAGACATTTATGAAAAGTTAATTAATGTGAGGGATCATAAAGTAACTTAAAATAAAATCTAAATGAATGGTACGGACAGTAAACGACATGAACAGAGAGGTGTGAAGGAGACAGAAACTCCTTCCTGAGCCAGGCCTCAAAGATGAGCACAAGTTGGATAAGTGGAAAGGAAGAAATAGAGGCTAAGGAAAATCATCCTAGATGACAGAAATAGCAGAGAGCAACAGGGGTAAGACATGACTGGAAATATACACTGAAGAACATAAGAAGGAGTTTGAAGGGTGTCTGAGTGGCTCAGTCAGTTAAGCATCCGACTCTTGATCTCAGCTTGTCATGATCGCACCGTTTATGAGATCAAGCCCCACGTCTGGCTCTACACTCACAGTGCATGCACTCACTCTCTCTCTAAATAAATAAATACACTTAAAATAAAATGTAAAAAAGACATTTGACACTCCTGGTGCCTGCTGGGAAATCCATTTTTTGGAGTATAAATAGAAATTCACAATGTTTGAAGAGTGTGTTCTAGTCTATGGTTTCTATTATTTTCCCTTCTAGCCTTAAAGACAGAGCTAGCCAGCCAGGTGAACAGGAAAAGTATCACCAGATAATAAAGTCATCAGCCTAGTTCTAGAAATGAGTGGAAGAAGGCAAAGACATATTTCTATCAAGTCTCCCATCTCCTCTCCCTTGTCAAGGCTTCTGGTCTTGACCTCAGGGAACAGCTTGCATTTTCTCTCCAGGAAGCAAGTTCTAGGATATTTGTCATTCAAAAGGGAGATGACAGCTTCTGGGAGAAGTACATAGAGTAGAAAATGTGGGGTTTACAGCTCAGCCTGAGGCATGACCAAGTCTCCAGTAAAACAGAAAGCTGAGAAAAGATCCATAGGGTTTCCAGGGCACTTATACTGCAGAGGCACGTGGAAAATCACCTGATCGGCATCACCCATTTCCCTTCCCTGCTGTGGGTATCTCCTGGGTTCCTGCCACCTCACTATCAAGTAACCTGCACACTGACTGACGTCCCTATATTCTTTCTTTCTTATCTGAATCATATTAGGTTAGGCTGTGTTCCTTTACACTCCATTATTTAATATCCACATTTTGAGAATTCAAATTTGCCAAAGCATCTAATGGCCTGTGAATCCTTACTCTTGACATAGGCTGATTACAGTCTTACAGCACAGGACAGAAATCTGCAAACTATGGCCCACAGGTCATAATCTACCCACTGCCTACTTTTGTAAATAAGACTTTGTAAAGATGACTGAAACACAGCCATACCCATTTGTTTATGTATTGAGTATGGGCCTTTTGTACTACCATGGCAAAGGTGAGTGATTGTGACAAGACCATGTGATGCACGAAGCCTAAAATATTTATAACCCGGAACTTTATGAAAGACATTGCTGGCCCCTGGCACATAAAATAGATACAGTTGACGATCACAAGACTGGAGTTCAGACTTATTGGCTGAGGTCTGGTCATCTCTCAAAATCTGTTTATCACCTCAAAGGTGAGAATGATAATGCCTGCTTTGTTTATCATGACACTACAGTGAGGAGCAAATGAAGTAATACCTTAGTACTTATTAACCACACACATATAGTTCTAGTGCTCCAGAGTCCCTAATCTTCCCACTGTAACTCTGCAACAGCTCCAAGATACCTTCCCACCTCTGCAGAGTGAGCCCAAACTTCCAGGTGGCTGGATTCCTTACCTTGGTTAGATTCTCATCCTCTCTCCTAATCCTGCTACAAAAGGGCTTCCAAATATGCCTTTGGCTCCTGCTAGTCTCTCCTTTCCTTTGGTATTTTTGTCAACCACAACAAATTCAAAGCAGGGGAACTCAATCATTAGCTCAATGACTCAATGACAATGGGTGACTAAGCTTTACGAGGGACAAAGCCAGCTGCAGCTATCAGAAGACTGTGGCTAGGTCCAAGAATGAATAGAAGATATGCACAGATGTTTAAAATGTAATGAAAAGAATTTGAAGACGGTGGCCAGAAGTTTATTCTTGATTCAGTGAATGGTGGGAAGTCCCTGGAGGACTGAGTAATAAAGCTAAAGCAGTCTGTGCAGAGAGGGTCCTCAGATACAGTGGGAGGACCCCAATGGGCTGCTTTTCTTGCATGGGCCTTCCTCCCAGTCTCCATTTGACACTGGGACCAGGCCGAAAGTTACCTTTCATGACCTCCCGCCCCTTGCCCTCCAGTTTCCTCAATGATTAAGAGCCTGGCTCTGGGCCTGACAGTAAGCTGTAGCCTCCAACTCAAAGGAAGCTCAGCAAGAATGACCTTGGTAAACCCACTCTACAGAGCATCATGGATGTCAGTGAGCATCTTTCAGAGATTTATGGCCCTGAACTGAGTCTTGTTACTTAGCAATTCCACTGAATTTTCCATTAGGCAATAAGAGCAGGATAACAGTAGAGCTGCCCAAGGTTAGCAGCCTTCTGAAGTCCACCCAGTTCTACACAACTTCTTCCTAGTGGTATACAGAGGAGATTTATTGGGATGTTTTTGCAGGCCAGGAAATTGCTACATGCTTTTGTCATTGACAAAGGAGCAAACGTCACTGCCCAGTTTCTGTTGGACTTTCTCCACCTCATTAGCTGTTGAACTGGAAATGATGAAAACAGGCTGATTCCTTGTTCAGTTATCAGGTGGGAAGGCAACTCAAACAATATTCTAATTTCATTGTTTTCACTTCAGGGATTATTGATGGCAACTTTAGGGCACAGCTTATATTTGGATTTCCACTTGGTTTCCTGTTCTTGTGGGATTCATGTGAATAGCTACTTGCTTGGGCAATTCAACATTTCTCTTATTAGGTTAGTTCTCAACTAGTGAGGGAAAACTACAATGTCAGAAGTAATTTTATTTCCACCGTTTTTGCAGATGTAGCAAAGCCAGTGATGAAAACTGTTTTTTCTGTATAGAAGGGAAAGCTGTAGATTTGGCATCAATTATAATTTCCATAGGGTTATCTGTCATCTACTCTTCCTTATAGTCAGGGAATTTCCAAGCCAGGCATATTTGTTCTTATACTAGTTATGCCTTTCCTGGCATAAAAGTAGTCCAAAAAACATGAAATGGTAAAAGTACCACAGCACAGTAAGCATCATATTGGTAATAATGGAACTGCATGCCCACAACGGCATTCATACTTGCCACATTCCCTTCATGATACCAGTTAGGGCCAGTAACATGGGACAAAACAAGGAGTGGATGTAGTTAAAGATGGCTTTTCTGAACTGGGAGATTAGAACAAGAGTAGGGCTTCTGGTAGAAGACTGAGATATCGGAAAGTCTACCATTTTTACTGCTTTCTGGTTTTCCTGTGTTTTAGCCATCTCTCTTAAATGCCATCTGAAAAATATTAACACTTTACTATAATTGAATTCCATACAGCAGTTTAGCACTCATTGAAGCTAAGGGTGTACGGAGTAAAGGAAGTGCTCCCAAATTTGTGAAAGAGCTCTGGGTCACAGTAGGGAGGGATTCAGCCTACGGATGCCTAGGTTCCAGCAGCTGCTCTGAGTCACTTATCTTTAAATCATATTTCCACCTGTCAAAATAAATTATGAGTAGCAACTTAATATGGTACCTCGTTTTAGGATTTAGAAAGGATACAACTCTGAAAAGGCCTTTGGAAGCTCCAAAGCATAAAAATATCCTTCATCTCTCCTCACTGCAGAGGAAGTTAAACAGAAAGTAATACTTAAATTTTTATATAGAAAGGTGAAATAACGTCTCCTCTGAAAGCTATCACTTACTAGTGAAACCACATTATTAACATTCGTCCTGAAATTGTCTTCCAAGAGTCCTTCCCGCTACCTCGGTCTCTGCACACGCTCCAGCCTCCCCCCGCCCCACCACCACACACACATTTTCTGTGGTTGAGGACTGTCTGTGAAGCTCCACTCCCTTCCTTTTCCCCAGTCACAGTTACAGGAACTATTGCAAGATTAACTCTCTTGTATTATGTTTCATTCGACAGAGCACCAACTCAAGGGTTTTGGCTTCTGGAACAAGAATAAAAGATCTCCTACAAAATATTAAGTTCCTTGGAAAGAATCTTTTAAGACCATTTCTGTCAGTGAAAAGTGTCATGTCGGCAGCCACAAAGTCTGAGTTTATGTTTGTTCAATGAACAGGTAAAGATTCACAATACTGTATAAATATCCCACCAATCTACAAGACTAGGATAATATAAATTCCATGTAACAAGGCAATTCCTTACTCATTCTCATGTTGCAACCTCCACATAATAACCTGATGCCTTCGTAGCACTTTTACATGAATTATGTCATTTAACTATTCTCGCGAATACCTAAAATAATACTGATAATGATGGATGTATAAACACACCACTTAACCCGCCTTAGCCAAGAGTGTTTACATCTTTTTTAATTAAGACTTTATTTTGATCAGTTTTCGGTTTACAGAAAAACTGAGTTGTTTATGTCTTTTTTAGGGCAGTTTTTCTTTTTTTAAATTTTTTAACATTTATTTATTATTGACAGACAGAGACAGAGCTTGAGCATGGGAGGGGCAGAGAGAGGGGGAGACACAGAATCCAAAGCAGGCTCCAGGCTCTGAGCTGTCAGCACAGAGCCTGATGCGGAGCTCAAACTCACAAACCGCGAGATCATGACCTGAGCCGAAGTCGGACGCTTAACCGACTGAGCCACCCAGGCGCCCCCAGTTTTTCTTTTTAAAAGCTAAGGTATATTTTGCTGTGATGAAAGTAATTTATTTTCCAGAGTGAGAGGCAATGTGCAAGAGGGTAATATGGAGCCTGGAATCATATATTAATTCCATCACCATCGGCTCTATGATCATTGGTAAGTGAACTCCTGATCCCACCTGAGCCTCAGTTTTCTCATCTCCAAAATGAGAATAACAATCAACAACATAATGCAAAGGGCTATAAGGATTAAATGCAATAACAATAAGTACCTAGCACAGAGCAGAGCACAAAGTAGGTGCTCAAGAAACGTTTGTTTCATT
The DNA here is from genome assembly GCA_030068075.1 of Paguma larvata. Classification (NCBI taxonomy): domain Eukaryota; kingdom Metazoa; phylum Chordata; class Mammalia; order Carnivora; family Viverridae; genus Paguma; species Paguma larvata. Next base: position 47,244,574 of record CM057835.1, on the reverse strand, counting down.
TCAATTCATGTTGTATTTTAGAGGCTGACAAATTATTGCACCAAGGTATTCCACATAAACTTCACCTGGGATTCTGATCTTTTGCATGAGTTTACTCTGCCTGAGGGCTCTTGCATTAGACTACAAAGGAAGAAAAGCTTCTTGTGATCTGCACAGAAACAGGGAATTGAAGACATTTGGTTTACGACCAAGCTTGTTTTTTCTTTTTAATGAAAAAAAATTTTTTTGTTTATTTATTTATTTTGAGAGAGAGTGAGATAGAGAGCAAGCAGGAGAGGGGCAGAGAGAGGGAGAGAGAGAGTCCCAAGCAGGCTCTGTGCTGTCAGCATAGAACCCAATCTCACAAACCATGAGATCATGACCTGAGCTGAAACCAAGAGACAGATGCTTAACTGGCTGAGCCACCCAGGTGTCCCTCTACCAAGCTTGTTAACTGAGCTTTTTCATCTGCTTTGAAGAGATGAGATTAGAGGGAAAGCCAAAAGAATACAGAGAAACCGTGTCTGGACCTGGGCAGGGCTATGCCTGGCAGAGAGGAATGGTGAAGGAAACAGCAGAGCACTGGATGGAGATCAGCTGGGTATAGCAAATGCCCAAGTAGATCACCTAAAGGCCCAGAAGGACTATTCCCAAATGGCATTGATGCAAACTGGTAAAATACCAGACAGCCCTGGAAACTGCCAGGAATGCCTAGGGGAGCTTTGTAGGGTACTGTAAGATTCAAGTGTAAACAATTATGGACAGCAGACTCCGGGTGGTAATGTTATGTGAGCTCATTTGTACTCATAGGCTGTGGAACCTGAGGACATTCAGGTTGTGTCCTTAGCCATGTCATGGATGGGTGGCTGCAAATTAGCTCATTCTGACAGCTTTTTTCTACCCTCAATGGAGGAAAAGGAACAAGAACTATGGAGGCATGTACAGGAAGGGAGGATGATGAGCTAAGAATACAGAAAAGAAATCGAGAAAACAAAAATAACAAAGATTTATTTGCTAACCAAGAGAGCATTCACAAATATTTCTCCCACCATCCTATCCAGAAAGATTTTAGGCCGAGAAAACAAAAACACCTGTTGGATATCAACTGATTAAAGCTCCAGGGAAAACCACCAAATGTCTTCATTTCCTTATTTGAGGACTCTTTTTTACAGTCAAACACGAAAGGAGAAAGTTTTAAGTAGGTGCCTGAGTCAGAAGATATATGAAATGTTTGACATATTGCTTAGTTCTACAAAGAGAAACTTCAAAATAATTTATAATGCAACTTTTTTTTCAGATATTCGCTTTGGAAGAGTCTTGAAATTCTATAAACAGGAATATAAGGACTACAATTTTTTTAAATGTTAAGAAGCAAAGGCTTCCCCATGTACTAATTAATACAATTATGTGTATCTGTGAGTTCAAACTTAAAAGGCAATGACTTCACTTCAAAGGTCAACTATTTTAGGATCCTCCAGTCTCCTTCCCTGTGGATAATACTTCTGTTAAACCAACACAACTCTGACAGTGATATGAGTCTTCCTGCTTAGACAGCAGTTTCAACAGTTAACCTCCTTCTAGTTCTTTCCTGAGGAGGCAGCTTCTAACATATCCTTTAAAGATGGTATCACCAGTACCCTCAAACTTCTCCCTAATTATCACACTTCATTAGATAAAAGAAGCTGTGTGTGTACAGTTTCTCACTGTACCAAAAGAAACATATAAACCAATAAAGCCAAAAGAAAGTAAAAGTGTGGTAAAAAAGTCCCTTAAGAAACTTTAGTGGTCTCTGGAATTGAACATTTTCTATGTTCCCTGATTATATCAAGCCTCAAAGCCAATCAAATTAATAATTTTTTAAATCTATCTTGAAGTAATTTAATTCAAAGGTTTGTGACAAAAGAAGTAACAGACATTGCTTCAGGAAAAAAAAAGAAGAATCCATACTTATAAATATGTATGTTTGTTTTTACCCCTCCCTCTCTATTAATAGACTTTAACTTGACTCAAGCCTAGGAATGGTTCCGCAAAATCAATTCATGAGTGTGAACAGCTTCCTTAAACTCCTAAAGTGGTTTTGTCAAAATTAAGCTTAGAATTGAATCTCCAAAAATTGTTAGATAGTTCATGGTTCATATTGTGCTTTTCTCCATTTACATATGAAGGAAAAAAATCCTTATAATTCTCTCATGAAGACTAAGTGGCAAAGTATTATTTGATTTCAGTAAATTCATGGAAAGGGCAAAATTAAAAATAAAAAAACAGATTAAGAAATTAAAATATTTGGGTGCCTGGGTGATTCGGTCAACTAAGTGTCCAACTTAATTGATTTCATCTTTGGTCATGATCTCATGGTTCATGACATGGAGCACCACATTGGGCTCTGTGTTAACAGCATAGAGCTTGCTTGAGAGTCTCTCTCCCTCTCTCTCTGCCCCTCTCCTGCTCACACTTGTATGCTCTCTCTCTCTCTCTCTCTCTCAAAAATAAACATTTAAAAAAGAAATTAAAATATTTGATAATACTCTAAATTAATAACTAAAGTCAAGTTTACATTTAAGTTTAAATTTCTTCTTACCTACACCTGTTGAAGTGAGCCCTCCGAAGCAAAAGAGGGATGGAGGATATATTGTAGTCTGCTAAGCTATATTCATTTGTTTTAGAGAGGATTAGGAAAATTCCATTTGACTGAATCATAGATAGAACTAACAAATTATTCATAAGTTTCAAAAGTTAATCAAAATTCTGTGAAAATATTTAGTTTAATAGAAGTTTTTTAAGCATGTAATATGAATCCTTGCAGGAATAATATTGGAAAATATATGTTGAACTGAAATAATAATCATGACAAGATGATAAGATGAAAATGATTTTTCTTTCCATATTAGGCCAGATCCTGTCGGATGGTCAACTGATATTCTGCAGGCAAAAAGAAGGCACACTCATACAGAAACCTGTTGCATTTCTATACACTAGCAATAAAGTAGCAGAAAGAGAAATTAAGAAAATCCCATTTACAATTGCACCAAAAAGATTAAGATATCTAGGAATAAATTTAACCAAGGAGTTGAAAGACATGTACTATAAAACTATAAGCCGTTGATAAAAAGAAACTGAAGATGACAAAACAAATGGAAAGATATTGCATGATCATGGGTTGGAGGAATTAATATTATTAAAATGCCCATGCTACCCAAAGCAATCTATAGATTTAATGCAATCCCTATCAAAACATCAAGAGCATTTTTCACAGAACTTGAACAAATAATCCTAAAATTTTATGGAACTACAAAAAAAACCAATAGCCAAAGCTATCTTGAGAAAAAAGAACAAAGCTGGAAGTATCACAATCCCAGATATCAAGATATACTACAAAGCTGTAGTAATCAAAATGGTATGGTATTGGCACAAAAATAGACCCATAGATCAATGGAACAGGATAGAGAGCCCAGAAGTAAACCCACATCTATATGGTCAATTAACCTACAACCAAAGAGGCAAGAATATACAATGGGGAAAGGACCGTCTCTTCAACAAATGGTGTTGGGAAAACTACACAGCTACATACAAAAGAATGAAACTGGACCACTTTCTTATACCATACACAAAAATAAACTCAAAATAGATTAAAGACCTAAATGTGAGACCTGAAACCATAAAACTCCTTAAAAAAAACAAGCAGGAAATCTCTTGGACATTGCCTTGGCAACATATTTGTGGATATGTCTTCTCAGCTAAGGGAAACAAAAGCAGAATTAAACAATTAGGACAATACCAAAATAAGAAGCTTTTTCACAGCAAAGGGAACCATCAACAAAGTGAAAAGGCAACCTAGTGAATGGGAGAAAATATTTGCAAATGAAATATCTGTAAGGAGTTAATATCCAAGATATATAAGGAACTTATACAACTCATCACCAAAAAAAAAAAAAAAAAAAAAAGGCAAATAATCCAACTAAAAATGGGCAGACGACCTGAATAAACATTTTTCCAAAGAGACATAACAGATGGCCAGTAGATACGTGAAAACCATCTACGAGTAACCATGAGGGAAATGCAAATCAAAATCACAATGAGATATCACCTCACACCAGTTAGAATGGGTAGTATCAAAAAGACAAGAAATAACAAGTGTTGGTGAGGATAGAAATACTATATGATCCAGTAATTCCACTACTGGGTTTTTTTACCTAAAGAAAATGAAAACAATAATTTGAAAAGATACATGCACCTCTATTTTTATTGTAGCACTATTTATAATAGCCAAGACATGGAAACAAGTGTCCATTGATAGATGAATGGATAAATAAAAATGCAGTGTGTGTATACATATGTATGTGTACACATACATAAACACATACACACACAATGAAATATTACTCCACCATCAAAAAGAATGAAATCTTACCATTTGTGACAACATGGATGGACCTGGAGGGCATATACGAAGTGAAATTAGTCACACAAAGACAAATACCGTATAATTTTACTTCTATGTGGAGTTAAAAAACAAACAAAAAAACAGAGACAGACTCATAAATACAGAGAACAAACTGGTGGTTGCCAGAAGAGACAGGGGTGGGAAGATGGGTGAATAGGTGAAGGGGATAAAGAGGTACAAACTTCCAGTTATAAAATAATTAAGTCATGGAGATGCCAACAACAGTCAATGATACTGTAATAATGTATGGTGACAGAGGGTAACTACACTTATTGTGATAAGCAGTGAGTAATTATAGAATTGCAGTCTATCACTCCCTCTATTCTCCTCAGTGATACCTTCTTTTTATCAACACTTAATCATACTTGAGCCTTTTCCACCTTACAAAACCGCTTCCTTCAGCTACTACCCTATCTTCTGCTCCCTGTCACAGCCAAACTTTGAGATGTAGTGCTTCTTTATCAATTTCTTTACCTTCCTCTTCCATCATCCCCATACCACTCCATTGAACCCAATTTTACCAAGGTCGTCAAGTTCCCCATGCCATTTAATCTGATGGATTCTTTTCTGTCCTTGTGTGACCTCTTGGCATGTTCTGCATACTGTTTACCCTCATCGTTCTCAGGGCTCTTCCCTGGGCTCCCTGACACCACCGTCTGCTGAGATTCCTCCTACCTTCTGCCATCTCAGTCACAGACTCCTCTTATCCCAAACCTTTCAAGGCATCATCCCAGAACTGCTGTGCCTTACCTTTGGTACACTCTCCTGGATGGTCCGTCAATCCCCATGGCTCCCATTATCATTGATGACCCACACGTGTGTCTCTCTGCCGTCCTTCTGAGCTCCAGGTGTTGTATTCATTCCAATAACCCATTGGGATGGCCCATGAGTCCTCAAACTCAACATGTCTATCCAAAGCTTGACTTGGTCAAAGTGATATTTCTGTATTTTTTAGATTTTTTTCATCTTTATTTATTCTTGAGAGAGAGAATGAGAGCAAGAAGGGGAGAGACAGGGGAGACAGAGGATCAGAAGCAGGCTCTATGCCAACAGCAGAGGGCCCAATGTACGGCTCAAACTGATGAATGATTAGATCATGACCTGAGCCAAAGTCAGACGCTTAACTGACTGAGCCACTGAGGCGCCCGGGACAAAGTGATATTTCTAAAATACACATCAGATGTCATCTGTCTGCACAAAACTCTTCAATGTCTGCTCAGACTGCTTTATGTAAAAATCTAAAGCATTACAATGGCCTACAAAGCCCTACATAATCTGTCTCCATTCTTTCACTGCTGTGACCATGTCTCCTACTACTTTCTCCCTTACTCAGACTACTCTGGCTGTACTGGCCACACATGCTCCAACCATAGGGCCTTTGCACTTGCTTTTCTTTTGTCTATTCCTCCTCCAGATATAAGCACTTGCTTTCTTACATCCTTAAAGACTTTAACCAACTATCACCTCCTCATAAGGCTTTCCCTGAAAATTCTATATAAAACTATAACCCACCCCCTTCCCTAGCACTTCTTACCTACTTTTCCTGATTTCTTAGTCTTTGTAACATTTATAAATATCTGACATACTATATATTTTGTTTATTTATTGTCTATTTCGCTGCACCAGATTATAGATTATATCACAGCAAGAATTTTGGTCCCTTTCGTTCATTATTATATTCCTAATACTAAAACAGGGCCTGATACACAGGATACAGTCAATAAGTAACTATGAAATAAATAAATGAATGTATCTCTAACCCTTCACTCCCTAAGCCTGCTATTTATCATTTGAATAAACAGCACTTCCATCTACCCAGCTGCCCAAGACAGAAACCCAGAGGTAGCTTAGATTCAGCTCACTTGCTCTTACCCCACATTAAACCATCACTCAGCCCTCCAGCTATCTCCTAAAAACCGCCCTCCTCTCCTACCTCCTGTCACATAGTTATTTCCTATTCATTCTTCAGGTTCCAGCCTAAACATCATTTTTACAGACTATGTCTGTTATGTTTCCTTTAAATATCCAACCAGGCCTAATACCTGTCTGGTCCATACTAAGTGTTCATCCAATATTTGTTGAATGAATAAATGACATTTCTCAGAAATGCCCTATTAGGTTCCCCCACTTTCTGTTGCTATGGCACCCTGTAAATTTCATATAACACTCATCTCACTTTACGATAATTACTTTAACGTCCTTCTCCACTAGATTAGAAGCTCCCTAAAAACAGAAATTTGCACGAAGGTGGGAAAGCAAAGGAAGGTCCTAAAACACAGAAAGCACTAGGATGACTATGATAAAGTCATGCTGGAAACACAGGGAAGTCAGTTGAATAAGTGGGGGCAGGAGCTTTATTGCAGAGGGATGGATCAGAGAAAGGGACTTCATCTATAGATATCAAAGAGAGAAAGGACTATAATAAAACAAGCTAGGCAAATTTGTCTCATACTTCCATATAAATCAATCATAGCACCAGTTAATTTGTAGTTTGCCTTGATTATTAAATCACTGAAATTTAGCCAACACATTAAAATATTACATATTTTCACTTACAGATTTCAAAGTCTTCTAATTTCAAGTTTGTATATTCTTTTAGGTATCAGACTGCAGTCTAATTGTCCTAATAATACATTTGATTACTTTACATGGAGTTTAATTGCTAATTTAGAAAAACATCCACCTATATCTGTGTAAATAAATATCCATATATGCGCATATATATACAAATATCCATTTTAAAGATAAAGAAACTGACACAACAGGATTTTTTTATTTACCTCCAGATCACATAATTTATAAGCAGTGGGGCCATAATTGTACTGAGGCCTATCTCTATGACTTCAAAATCCATGCAGTTTTACTGTTACACAATACCTCCACGACAACTTCCTACTACCATATAACTTTCTGTTAGCTGTAGGAAATTTAGGTCTATGGGCTGTAAATGTAAATTCAGAGTGAAACTATTTGCATAAAGAATTATTATAAAGATTAACATAAATTAAGACTATTTTAGCCCAATACTAAGAAATTATGGTAGCTCTTAGATGCATTTAAGATTACTTTGCTGAGACATGATGACAGAAGTGTCTACCATGAGGGTCATCAAATATTCTCTGATCTTTTGCTAGGTATAAATGGTAGAGCCATTATTCTCAGTTTAAACTAACATCCTATTCTCACCAACAATGATCCCTACTCAAGACTAGTCAGCTTTATTTTACTCTGAATTTATTTCTACAGCTTAAAGATAATATTGTGACTTCTTTTTGTTGTGCCTCATGGCACCCTTTGGTTCTTGTTGAGTAAATGATTCAGGATGAGGAGAAAACAGACACAAACCCTTCTATCTACTTCCAATTCCAACACAAGCTACTACCAATAACAAATTATAGCCTCAAATATTCTGAATTCCAGAAATATACCTTCAAAGGGGTGTACATATGCACAAAGAACACTGAATCTGCATTTTTGATATAATTTTGGTGATTAACTGTAAAGCTATCAGTTAGTTTGATTCAACCTTCTAATTGATAAGAGTAAAAATACTATGAAGCATTTATAATCCTATAAAACTTGAGATCATCAACAGCTAGGATTTATCCCAATAAATGAGGAATAGATTTCTACCAAGTTCCAAAGTACTAATAACTACATCACTGTAGTGACAAGATAGTACTGCAATCAAATATAATACAAACTGTCATGCCTAACTAAGCTACTTGATTGTCTAAGGCAAAAGCCCAATATATTATTATTTATAAAACTTTTCATCATTGTTATTTTTTAAAATAACTTTAAAATTAAATTACATTATTATAGCTTTGAAGGTACATATATGTTGCCAGGAGGAATAAAATAAGATATATAATTAATTGTTTTGATAGGCTCAACAAAGAGTTTTGATGTTCTAACAGATCAAATTAAGATAGTAGCCACTAGCTTGATAAATAAGCCATTAGAATATAAAGAAAAGAATATAAATAGTTATCTCTGTACCTCCTATTCTCTCAGACTCTTGCCTTTCCTCTTTGCTAGACACCTCCTCCTTATCCATCCAGACTCACACTAAAGGGCCTTTTCTCCTGAATAAGGCACCCTTATTATGCACTCCCTCTACTTTCCCTGACATTCACCATGCTTTGTTGTCTGACTTTGCTGCTAGATTATAAAATCCTTTAGGATGGGGTTCATGCCTGACTCGTTTCCCACTCTGTACTTAACACCCAGGACAGTGCCTGACACACCTGAGATGTGCAATACATGTTTGCAATGAAATTGAAGTTAATTCCATCACCACCAAAGATTCATAGCTTGGGCCTTAGCGAAGCCTGTTAGTTTCACTCCATGTTATCTGTAGGAACATGTCTATGGACAAAAAAATCACATACAAAGATTTTCAGAACACCATTATAACAGAGAAAAATTTTTAAATGGATAAATGTTTAGTCCTACAAGAGGATATTTCAAAGTCTAGATAAGGTTATATTTCTGAAGTGGTTTTGAATGACATGAGGAAATTCTCATTATGAGAATAAATATATAATATTAAATATATTATGTTAAATAATAATAAAATTAATATTTATAGAGTGTTTATGAGCCAGCCATTCTTCCAACAGCTTTATAGGTATTAACTAATTTAATCCTCACAGGATATCTATAAGATCCTTAAGTGATTCATATATATATATGAAAATTTGAGAAGCACTAACCATTCCCATCCATTTTACAGAGGAGAAAAACTAACGCCCTAAGAGGTAAGACCATTTTCCCAAAATCACACAGCTTGAAAGACAGGGCAAAAGAGACGAGTTGGATTCAAACCCAAGATGTTTGAAACTCAGATTAGGATTCTTTCTGTCACACCATGTCATAAAGCTTTGAATTTGATGGCTCTTTCTTTGTCTCCCCTTTCTTCTAACTCCAAATGTTTTTCACCCTGTATAGTACCTAAAGCTTGATAATGCACAAATGCTGTGTCATTCCCTGAGGAAATTTAGTGTTGGCAGAGGGAAGCTTAGAAATTAAGTGCCTGAAAGCTAGTAACTGGCCCCAGAGATCTCCAAGGACTGCTGTCCAGCCCAAGATTCTGTGACATCTGCACCACAGCCTTGAATAGAAACCAGAGTGCTGGTATCCGATGCAGTGAGAATTTATTCTGTAGTTATCAAAGCAAACCAAAGGTTATCAGCGTGTTGGACATTTAAAGATTAAGTACAGCTGATCGCACTCAACTCTTATGCAGGTAGCTTAACTTCAGTGGGTCTGGTCTCTCTCTGAAGGGAAAATGGAGGTGTTTATGATCCTGTATCATAATGGGTTCCAGGTGACCCAGGCCAGGCGGCTGAGTCAGGCCCTCTCTTCTTTGATTTACATGGCAGAATCCAGGCCATCCCTCAATTGAAAAGATATAGTAATGAGCAAATGCAGAAAAAGAAAAGAGGGAAAAAAAAAAAGAGAGAGAGCTGAGGGAAAACCTGGAGTGCTTTTCCAAGTCCAAAGTGAGCTATGGCTGCCCTCTCTGCCTCAAAAGGTACGATCATAAATTACTAGCTAATGTTTAGCACTGGGGCTCTGGCTCATGATGTATTACACAGACAAGATGCCTCCAAGCAGAAAACACTGTAATTGGGGAGCAATAACATCTGTGTCAGTCATGGGACTGCAGTTAAAGTGAACTAAGAAGTTACAGGCTGGGCTGCACATGCAAAGTAATAATATGCACATTTTTTAGCTAAAAAGATATGTCATCAAGATATGGGCCTCTTTAAATTCTTTGGTGTCATGATAGCCTGAAGAGTATCAGTAGGACCCCCAGATTCCTGTTTTAACATTAGGGCTATGTTAGCCAAATCCTAAGGGAATTACAGTTTGGAAGGCAAAGAAGTCTGATGAAATCAGAGTTTGGGCTTACTTTTGGGGGGCATGGATTTTAGGTCGTTGGTTGCAATGCTTTGCCAGGTGGGCAGGTCACTCAACCTGAGCCCCCTAACGTGACATGGTCAAAGAATTCATGCATGATAGAGGTGAGTCTCAAACCCAGATCGTCTGGCTTTAAACCCTGTCATCTTTCTCGGGCATCTCTGTTTTAATGTTGATATTTAAGTAATTATAACACAATGAGTAGATGTTTAGTTATTTTGGGGTCTTTTGTTCCTTGATAGATCAAAATAAAAGAGAACAAGAAATTGTAACCTTTCATTTTAAAAATTCTCCAGTAGCATGACAATACCTAGAAAGAAAAACCACCCAAAGTATTCAGGAAGAGACTGTCAGTTGAGGATATTCTAGAGAGATCTGAATTGAGTTAGAATGTCTGCCTACATGGCCATCCTCTGAGGATACTTTCGACTCTGATAACTGATGATTCTTCACTGTATAAGCCCACTGGGCCCAAAGTCCACCTGTAACTTCAAACACGCTCTTTTTTCATAGGGTGGCCAGGACTGTTCCATTTGGCACTCAAAATCTTGGAGCTGAGTCCCCAGGAAATAGGAATCACCCAACCTCTTACTACCACACTGTGTCTCCTTGGCCCTCATCCAAACCAGCACAGTGTTCTTAACCGCATCTTCCTATGCACAGGAAAGGCTAAATGCACAATATAAAAAGCCCTTGTCACTCTACTAAGGACCTTAAGCCTCTAAGAGGCTTCATCTCTTTTTTAGTCCAACTTGCATGTCAAACACCTGGGCAAGTACCTGGATTTGTTTCTCTAGCAGTGTTCTTTAGAGCAGTGCTTCAGGTGGACTATCTGCTCAGCTTTACCACCAGATAGTGTCTTTTACATCTACCAGCCCCCACACTCCTCTTGCCAGGCCCAATTTACATGTTTTTGTTCCTGGGCCATCGCTTATCAAAGAGTGCTTCTCGGCTGCCCTTATGCCATTACCGCTGCCCAGTTCTAGCCAATGTATGGTATAATCCAACATCAAACCTACCACGTGAATTTCTCACTGCCAAACTACTACATCAGCTCTGGATCTATTGCCATCTTTCAGAAGATGATATTTGGGGTGACTGGATGGCTCATTTCGTTAAGCTTCTGGCTCTTGGTTTCAGCTCAAGGTCATGATCTCACGGTTTCATGAGTTTGAGCCCCACATTGGGCTCTGCGGTGACAGTGTGGAGCCTCTTGGGATTCTCTCTCCTTCTCTCTCTGTCCCTCCCCACTTGTACTGTCTCTGACCCTCTCAAAATAAATAAATAAAAACTTAAAAAAAATTTTTTAAAGATGATTATTTTAAGACATTAGCTTTCTAAGGATTCAAATACACCATTTTTATAAGCTTTTTTGTTTACTTGTTTGCTAACTAGTGTTACCTTTCAGCATATTGAATATTCTCTTCTTGTGGTACAAAAAAGTTCCTTTAATTTTTAACAATAAATTAATTCTTATTATGACCAAAAATGAGAGAATATGAAGTATGGTAGATTGAAAAGTCCAATTTTTATTTTTTGTTGGATTAAAGCCTGTTCGCCTATTTTAAACTATTTTAAGGTTGTTGTTTATGTTTTATATTTATGTCTCAGGAGATACTGTGAAGGTGATACTACACAGAATGAATCAATACTCAGCACAGAACCTAAAACCATATGTCTTCTTCACTGAAAAGTTAGAGACATTCTTAAAAATCTTTAATGTGTGTTGTTGTTGTTTTAAATAGAATCCTATCTTACAAAAAGGATCTATACGAAAAAGTATCTGAAGCAGTCTTCTGGAAAGATGGACAATGTCCTCGGGCTCTTCTAACACTGCTAGCCTGGTAAAAAGAAGCAGAGAGGTTGAAGGGAAGATGCTAAGATGTTCTCAGTTAAGAAAGTTTTTAACATGCTGTGAGATTCTGATGCCTAGCTGAAAAACACTGGAATAAATTCCCACCGGTGGCAAAATCTTCTGGTTGTCTATCTAATATGCATTGTCTCCTCCCTTACTAACATTCATTCTCCCTTACAGCTAAGGGTGACCAAGAGATGTAAGTACAAGTTTATAAAAGAGGCTTACTCAACTGGGAAAAACAACTCTGGGATCTTTGGCCTCCCTCTTTCTTCCCTTTTTCTACCTAGAATGTGATAGGTTGCCAGATTTAGCAAATAAAAATGCAGGATATCTAGTTAAATTTAAACTTCAGATAAACAACAAATAATTTTGATATTAGTATATCTTATGCAGTTTGGGACATCCTTACAAAATGGCATTTACCTAAAATTCAAATTAACTGGGCACCCTCTATTTTATCTATTTTATCATATCCCCAAGAATATGTACATGAAGACTAAAGTAGCCGTCATGGACCCTAAAGGGAGTTTATGGCCAAAAGTCACACACCAAGGGTGACAGAGAGGAAATACAGAAGAGTCCAGTCACAGAAGACCAGGAAGTTCCATACTGACCTCAGGCCACCTTCCTCAGACCTTTTTTTTTTAATGTTTATTTTTTAGAAAGAGAGAGAGAGCACAAGCAGGAGAGGTGCAGAGAGAGAGGGGGACAGCTGATCTGAAACAGGCTCTGTGCTGACAGCAGAGAGCCTGATGTGGGGCTCGAACATGTGAGCCATGAGATCATGACCTGAGCCGAAGTCATCCGCTCAACCAACTGAGCCACCCCAGGCGCCCCTTCATAACTTTTCTACAGGAGATAAATAAAGCTTTATCTTCTTTGAGCTTCCATTATTTGAAATTTGTTACCTGTACCCAAACTCAGTTCCAACTGGTAAAGCACCATTTCCACGTTCCTTTTCCTCTCCACCCACTTTCATGCTTGTTTTTGTCTCCCTAATGTCCGTCATGTGCATTTTAGGTTGATTTCATTCATTACAAGGATGAATGGAGACAGTAAATTCCACATAATAACTTATGCCCTTTCTACATCCTCAGAAACAGCTTGAACTGAGAGGAAAAATATGGAAGTATGATCTGGGGTCCTTTAGAAAAATAGTGCCTGTGGGACCTCCAAAAGACCGCCAAGCAATGAAGAGATTTCCTTCAAAAGGCCACCATGAACATATTGTATCTGGAGAAGTTTGTCTGGGGGAATGTGTGCAATTAGGCAGAGATAGGAAGCATGAATGAAATTCTAAAAAGAAGGAGATATATTAGAAAATATCCAATTCTATTTTATCTCTGATTCTACGGCACTGGGCACTGTGTGAATAATTACAGCTAATAGTTATCGAACACTTACCCTATGTCAGAACCACACTAAGCATTTTACATATTTCTATATACCTACACATTGTTTAACCCTCATACTCACCCTATGAGGTTGATATTATTAATAACTTTATTTTGCATGTAAGGAAACCAAGGTTCTGAAAGGAAGAGGAACTTCATCCAAATCAAAAGCATGCAAATGTGCGGCAAGAGTTTGAATCCAAGTCGTTCTGGCTCCAACGCCCCGATTCTATGCCCTTAATCATAATATTGTACTATTTCTACTTTATCTGATGATTTGACAAAGACATTTCAGAACTCAGTTCAGTTCTTTCATAGGCACATACACACACACACACAGAGCACATATATACACATACATATCACTAACTCCTAAGCTGAGGGGGAAAAAGTATTCAACTTCTCAGACAAATGGGTCAAGCACATGTTAAATGAATTAGAGTCCCACTTTCCAACATCCTTCACTTAATCCCCACAGATGAAAGGATGCTCTGCCTGGATTCAGTTCCCTTCTAAAAAGTAGCTAAAAGCACAATACAGACAGTTCCAAACTTACGATGGCTCGACTTAAAATTTTTCAAACTTACTATGGTTGAAAGCAATACACGTTCAGTGTATTTTGAACTTTGATCTTTTCCCAAGCTAGTGATATGCTCTATGATAATCTCCTGTGATGCTGGGCAGTGGCAGCGGGCTGCAGCCCCCAGTCAGTCACACAATCAAGAGGGTAAACAATCAATACACTTACAACCATTCTGTACCCATACAGTCATTCCGTTTTTCACTTTCAGTTCAATATTTAATTACATGAGCTATTCAATACTTTAGCATAGGACTATATAGGCTTTGTGTTAGTTTGCCCAATTATAGGCTAATATAAGTGTTCTGTGCATGTTTAAGGTAGGCTAGGCTAATCTATTATGTTTGGTAGGTTAAGTGTATTAATTGCATTTTTTACTTATTTTTCAACTTACAATGGGTTTATCAGGACATAACCCCATCATATGTTGAGGAAGATCTATACAAAACAACATATTTTTACCAGGTTGGTTGTTATTCTGAGCCCTGCTTATTGAGTGGAGAAATTGATACCCAGAAATCCGAGTATCCTAGGAAAGTTACAACTGGGGGAAGGAGGGCTGAGGAATACACTTGGAGAAGAATTAAAATTTAACCTAAAGTGACCTGAGGAACAAATGTTTAACCTCTACCAGCTTGCTGTTACCATGAGAATAGTTTCATTTTTAGGTCTCTTAAAACCACAGATTGATCATGCAAACCCACCACATGGACTCACTTCACTATAACTTAGTTTTCATATTCCCTAAGAATGTCCATAAAATTTGGACTGGACTTAGCCTCGTTGGACCTGCAGGCACAAGCCATGGTGGTGTAATACGATGAAGAGCTCCCTCTGAAGATGGCTGAATCACAGGAAAGGCACAAACCAAGCAGGAAAAATGTGCCTTGCACTTTTCCATGGAATTCACCTACTGCAACTGGGGGTGGTTAGGTTTTCATGAATAGGGCACCCAAGGAGAATAGCTAATAACAGACTGATCCAGAATTGAGAAAGAATAGCATGGCATCTTGCCCCAGTCATGAATAGATGACATAACAAAGAGAGAGGAAAAAGAAACAAGGAACCCAGGAGTAATGGGAGACCAGTGCTCACCAGCCAGGCGTCTGGTGAGCACTGAGTGTGGGAACTTTTCCTTGCCTCTGAGACACATATTGTTGTCCAACAATGGCACGGTGGGTGACGTTGCAAAGTCTCCATTTCAGAGGAGAAACCAGCAGAGGTGTTCTGCTCCTCCTCTCCCCTTTGGGAAATCCTGGGAAGTGCCAGCCAGCTAACATTATTGTTAGAGATGTGAAATAACAACATGTGGCAAGCTCTGTATTTATAACAGACAGGGAATGGGATTAATAGAATTCTCAGGGCCTCCTGGCAACGCCATATAGAAAAACTTGCTCAGGACTGGGACACTACATGATAGCAGTGGAGTCCTGGCTCAGCCAACAACTTGACAACAGACTTTGGCAAGTAACCCCACCTCTCTGATCCTCAACGTCCTCACCTGTAAAGTAAGAAGGTTATATTGCTGGACTAAGGCATCTCTTCATTCAATAATATTTATTAAGCTAGACTTATATAAATGGATACCTCATGGATCTTATATTCTAGTGAATATGATAGAGAATAAGGAAGTAAATTAATAAACGTCTTTTGGTGATAGGGCTATAAAGGAAAAAAAATCATGGTAAAGGAAAAATAGTAATGAGGTAAGATGGCACTCTAAAGTAAGGTTGTCAGGGAAGGCTGCTCCAAAGACTAGACATTTGAGCAGAAACTATAATGATGAGAAGGATCCAGGTAAATGAAGATCTGGGAAAAGAATGTCCCAGGCAGAAGGAACAACCATATGCATCCATAAAATAGGGACATGTTTGCATACTCGAGGTACATCAAGGGGACCAATGTGGCTGGAGTAGAGGGAGCAAGGGAAAAGGTGGTTGGGGACGAGTTGGGTAGGTAAGCAGTGGTCAGACCTTGTAAATTTAGAATCAGATTTTGAGTTTAATGTGTGACCCAAAACCACTAGAAAATATTGATTGAGACTTGAACCTTATTAAAAGATCACCCTGGCTAATGAAAGTAAAGAAATCATTTATTTATTCACCAATAATTTAATGAACACCAATGTCCATCAGGTTTTGTTGTCAAGTGCAAGAGGGTACATCAGTGAATTAAAAAGGTCACTGTTCTGATAAAGATCACCTTCCAGTGGAAGACCACCTGGAAAACAATTGCAGTGTTCTATTGAAAAAATGATAATGATTTGGGGAAAGGTGGTAGAAAGGAAATAATGTGGGATTGTCAGGTTCCAGATTTGCTTTGAAGATGGAGCATAAAGGATTTGTTGGTAGACAGATGTGGGGGTAAGAAAATATAGTAAAGAATGACTCTTAGATCTGTCTCTCACACAAACTCTCTCTCCCTCTCTCTCTCTCTCAACCTCCTCTCCCCTCTTTTTCTCTCTCCCTACATTTCCCTGTCTCTCCTTCTCTCTGTTTTCTAACCCAAGCTGCCTTCTGAATGCATTCTTCCCATCATTCTAATTTCTGCTCAAATATTACCTCTTCAGAAGGGTCTTCCCTGAAAACTTTAGAGTGCTGAGTTAACTCACTATTCTCTTTCCTTTCACAGCTATTGTACCATTGTGGAATGCGGATAATTTGAAGAGGCACAGCCTTATCTGGAATCCTGATTTGGATATGTTAAGTTTAAGATGCCCATTTGATATTGAAGAGAAGACAATGAACATGTAGTTTGACATGTAGCTTGGAGGTCAGGGGAAAGTTTGGGGATGAGCATATATATTTTGGATATCTCTAAGATATACTGAAGAGAAGAAGAGTAAATACTTCCTAGAGTATTCCAAAAATTGGAGCTCAAGAAGAGGAGGAATAAGTAGCTAGTGATACGAGATGTCTCAGAAACCAAGGGGGAAAAAAGTGTTCCAGAAGGAAAAAAAACAGCTTTCTCAATTCCTTGAGAGTTGAGTAAATATTGAAAAAAAACCATTGGATTTGACAACAAGGAGGCCATTGGTGTTCTTGAGTGTTTCCAGTGAATCTACAGGGATAAAATCTTGATCCAAGTGGGCTGAAAAAAAAATGCTAGATGAGAAATTAGACAGTAAGTTTAGACAGCTCCTTTACAGAATATGATCATAAAGAAGAATAGAAAAATGGGCAGCAGATACCAAGAGGGGAGTGTTTGATTTTAAGATGGAAGCTACAATTTGAAAAACCAATTGAAGTTTTTTAAAAACAATCATGAAAATTTGAATGAAGACTAATATAAAATGATATGAAGGAATTGTTATTAATTTTGCTAAGAGTAATAATGGAATTGAGATTATATTTTTCTAATTCCAGATGAGATAGGTATTGCTAAATAAAATAATATCTGGGATTTTCTGTAAAATATATGAGCAATAAAAATGAAGTTTGGGAGAGACAGATGAAACTAGACTGGCAAAATATAATTGTTGAACTTAGATGATACATATATGGAGTTCATCATGCTTTTCTCTACTTTTGTGTATATGACAAAAGTCTTTTAAAGAGAAAGAAAAAGAAAAAAAAGATATGAGAACTAGTTACATTATGAGAGGCTGCTACTGCCATAGTGGTCCAGCCACCTGCTAGGGTGGTGTCAGAGGAGGCGGACTGGGAAGCCAGGGCTTTCACCACCTCCTGGAGATAGGGAACTCTCACCCCTATTGTAGATAGCAGTAACAGACACCCTCTCTCCTCCAGCCAGGATGTTGTCAGTAGTGGCTGACCCCACCCACCCCAACAATAATAAAGCACCTCTCTACCCCTTTGCTCCTCACTCCCACAGAAAGTCAGTGAAGACTGAGGGGGAAACATGACTTCTACCCCCACTCAGCAGTACTAAGAAAGAACCCCCTTCCCCCACCAGTATGGAATTAGAGGAGGCCTGCTAAAACAGAAGATTTACATAAGATCCATAGTCTCATCATGCAATACCCAAAATGTTCAAGATATAAATGAAAATCACTTGTCATACCAAGAATCAAGAAAATCTCGACTTGAATGAGAAAAGATAATCAACAGAGGCCAAAGCCAAGATGACAGAGATGTTGGAACTATCTGATCAGAATTTTAAAGTATCTGTCATAAAAATGCTTCAAAAAAGCAATCATGAACATACCTGAAACAAATGAAAAAAAATTTAAAATCTCAAATAGTATGCACAAACACATCAGATTAGGAAAATGAGCTTGAAGAAAGTCACTCTCTTCCACAATGCTCATAATGAGAAACTGGGTGTCCCAGAATCAGGAAACTTTGAATAATCTCAGTCCACAGCTGGTCGGGTGTATCACCACCCCTGGAGTCCCAGCAATTTAACACATCACTTATTTCCCAAAACTCAGGCTATATTTCAGCAACTCCATAGCCTATTGCATCATTGAATGTTTTCCCAGTTTGCTCCCTGGAAAAAAGGTTTAGGATTTCAGCGTGTCCCTTCAGTAAGAATGTTGTATACAAATTAATGCTGATTCTCAAAGACTAAAATTTCACAGATTTCTGAAGTTTCATCCTGTTTCTTCTTTTCCCAGGAGTTGTAAACTTGAAAACATTTATTAATACTTTCCAGAAAGGTCAATTAGAA
This sequence comes from Paguma larvata, assembly GCA_030068075.1. NCBI lineage: Eukaryota > Metazoa > Chordata > Mammalia > Carnivora > Viverridae > Paguma > Paguma larvata. Next base: position 47,225,762 of record CM057835.1, on the reverse strand, counting down.
CACACACCCCAGGAGGCCGTCAGAAATGAGTTGTGGTACTCATGCTCTAACCATTCCGGAAAATATCTGCATGCTTCCTATTGGTACAACATCCATGGGGAAAAAGTGGTAGAAAAACAAAGAATAGAAAGAACACAGCATATCCTCAAACCCTGATGTTTGTATTACTTTGTCTACTTTTTGGCCTTGGTTCACAGGTCACAGTACTAGTGGGTATGTCTTTTTGAACTCAAGATACAAATAAGCTTATTTCCCTAAAAGAAAGGGAAAAGGAACTAACATTTACCGAATCCCTAAGTACTTGTTATATGCCAGGCTCTATACCAGATAGATATACATACATATCTGGTGGTATATATGGATATCCACTTACATATTACCCTTTTTATTCCTCAGAATAACTCCATAAAGTAATATTATTATCACCATATTATAAATAAGAAAGCCGAAATTCAAATAATCAAATAATTTACCTAACGTTTAACATGATTTTGAATGCAGGACTGACAGATTCCCTAGGCCATCACGCTTCTGCCATACCATGAAGTTTACCAATAGGTGTCAGTTTCTCAGAATGACACGCCAGCTGAGGGGAACTCCAGCCTCTCTTCCCTCCTCCACATAGGAAAGTGTTTTTGTTTTTTTAAATGTCCATTCATACACCAATTTTAATTATCCTACCTGTGGAGAAAATAGGTTTGATTGCACATTCAGTAGGTAGACTATTTATCTGGGTACTTGATCCCCATTTCAGATACCTCTACTACTACATTCTAAAGTTTTTTTGTTTTTTGTTTTTGTTTTTTAAGTATCTGAAGAAAAGAAAGTATATATAGAGAGAATGGCTATGCAATAGCAGGAGGCATATTTTGGAAAAACTAGGCCTATTATGCCCAAAGTTCCATGCTAAACATTGTGTAAGACCTAAAATACAAGTACAGTCTTGCCCTTCATGAAGGCTTAGGAAGGCATACCACATAGAAAGCTGCTAACATGTAAGTGGTCCAGGCAGTCTCTGACATAGAGACCCCAACTCAAACAATCCAGCATCCAAGCAGCCCTGGACTAGATATAGATGCTAGTGCCACCAGGGCTTTCAAATCTCTCTCCCCAAACAGATCCCCCACTGCTGAAATCACCAGAACCAAGGATGCCCTATTCTCATGGACCGCCCACTGTAGTGAGATGCGACCCCTCAGTGAACTCTTCCAAGAAGCAATGATACATATTATAGTTAGGTTCCAGTCCTGAATCTTTACAATTCACTTCCACTGTGAGTTCAAAGGGTTTATATGGAGCAGCCTGAAAAACTATGTACCATTTTTAGCATTGCTAAGACCACCAGATGTGACACCATCTTTCCTATGGTAGAATGCACTGGGAGGTCTAACCAACTGACTTACAAACCAGTGAGACACAGCATATCTATAATACCTAATAGATATTAGGTGAACATGGGGGAGGCTATCCGTATGGGACTAAGTATCAAGTGAGTCATCTAGGCAAGGGAGAGATAACTGTGTGGACTGGAAGGGTAAGTCCACAGCTTCAGAAAGGACTAAGGAATTTTACCTGGATTCCGGGAGATAGGATTCAGATTGGCAGACATTGCAAAGCTTTTGCAGAAAAGGGGTGATATAAGCAAGGTTTTGGGAAAGGGAAACACCCTCTCAGGGGTCCATGGGAAGTACAAACTTCTCACTGGAGCAGAGGGTCCAGTTGGAGCATAAAGTCTAAACAGTTGTGGCCATGGTTTGGTGCTTGCATCAGTGAGTGATTCAGGAGATGAATCATTTTATTTTAAAAGAGAGAGTTTAATATAAAGAATTGTTCATAAAGCATAAAGGTGTTAACTGAGTACTGGAAAGAGTAAAAGGGAACTCTAAGGTATCACAGATGTAGCAACTACAAGAAGACACTATTACCTACCCCTGGGGCTGGGTCAAAGGGAAGAAGAATAATTAAAACTTAGAAAAGTTACAGGAAGGGGTCCCAGGACCCAACCCTCTGAGGAGGCGCTAGAGCCGAGTCTGTGAACAGGCTCAAGGAGGCTGGTTCTCCAAGTGTGGGGAAATGGCAAACTGGATTCAGCTACTGCTACTACAAGAAAGCACTGTGGCACCCAGAATGAAGAAATGGGGCTGGCACTACAATCACTAGAGCCACAAGCAGACAGCAAGCAAAAGAAGGAATAAGTCCCTTCTCTCCCTCCCACTCCCAGACTCCTTCTAGCACCTCCTATTAGCAAGAACCAACAGGGATCCATCTGGCAAAGCATGAATGCAGCTGCAATCTCCCAGCCTCGCAGGGCAAAATACAACAGAATAGGAATTGAGGTGAGAGACAACAGCTCAAAAACCACCACGGGGCCAATCTGGAGTGCCCTGAATGCTGGGCTCAAAAACAGTAACTGTCTCTTGTAATAAAAAGGGAGACATTTAAAGTTATTTTTTTATAGGAAAGTTATATTATTAAAGTGGAGCTTTAAAAAGTTTCATCTGGTTACAATGCATAGGATGCTTGGCATGAGGCTAAAAGCAAAAAGACCTGTTAGGACACAATACTTTAGGCTAGAGTCTGAATAAAGTAAGCAAAATGGAAATGAAAAGAAAAGAAAAAAAGCAAGGAAAACTAACAGCATGGAATGGCTAGTATTATGAGAAAAAGGAAGAGTGAAATTTCAAAGATGATCAAATATTCTGCATACATGTATGTAATATGAACTTCCTTGAAGGTCATAAGAAACTGTTTTACTTAGGTTAAAACGAAGGTAGCAGTCCAAAACTGTGAATTAAAAAAATGAATTATGGAGCACCTAGATGGTTTAATTGGTTAAGCATCCAACTTCGGCTCAGCTCATGATCTCACAGCTTGTGAGTTTGAGCCCCATATAGAGTTTTGTGCTGACAGTTCAGAGCCTAGAGACTGCTTCAGATTCTTTGTCTCCTCTCTCTGCCTCTCCCTCACTCGCATTCTGTCTCTTTCTCTCTTTTAAAAAATGGATAAACATTAAAAATTGTTTTGATTGAGACAACTAGGTATCCATTAAAAATAAAACATAAAAATGTTTCAAAGAGCTAAACAGAAAGAGAAAGGAAAAATATTATAAAAGTAATAGAAAAATACATGAGAAAGTTACAGATAGACTCAGGTGAGGAAAGTATTAGGCACAAAACCTAAAACTTCAAAAGAAAACAGAAAAATTCTACTACATCCCCTCCAAAATGAAATTCAGTGTAAAAAACAATAAAGTAAAATGATAATGGAAAGCTTGAGGAAATATTTGCAATATAATGACACAAGGAATGAACTTCTTTAATATGTAAAGAACTCTTTACAGACAAACTTTAATGATTAAAGAAGGTCAACAAAGTCATAGAAAAATGAACACAAGTTATGGACTGTTTACAAATAAAGGAAATATGAATAGTTCTTACCCATCTGAAAAGAAGTTACTTTGTTCAGAATAAAAAATTTGAAGAATAAACATTCTCAAATATTGTTCAGCTTTCATACTGACAAAATTAAAAAGTTTGAAAAATGAAGGCTGGGTGTGGAAAAACAAGCACTACTCTCAGACATTGTTGATGGCAATATAAACTGGTACAACTGTTTTGGGAGGGCAACTTGTCAATATCTTACAAATTTGATATGTACATACACTTTGGCCCCAGCATTTTTACCAGGAGTTTATCCTACTTAAATAACCCTCCATGTGTGCAAAGAAATATATATATATAATATTAAGGGCAGACATAGCAGTTTGTGCACTGTACAACCATGGTGGTTTTCCTTCTGGTAGCCTAACAGCAAAAAGGCTCAAAAGAAGTACTTTAAAATGTCTGGCTGAAACCCAAACCAGAGGTCTCCAAACAACTGGCATCTAAGAATAAGATAGATCTTATGACAACAAGACTATAATTTTGAATGCAAAGCTGAGGGTCTTACAACGTACTTGAGTACTCAATTTCTGACTCCTCCTAACACCTTTACAAATATTTGAGGAGGTATTTATTATCTCACAGTTTCTGTGAGTGTGAAGTCTAGGCACAGTTTAGGTCCTAGGGCTTAAGAGTCTCACAAGGCTATAATCTAGGTTTTGTCCAGGACTGACTTCTCATCTGGAGGCTCAGCTAGGGAAGAATGTGCTTCCCAGCTTATGGGATACTGGCAGCATTTGGTTCCTTGTGGCCATAGGACTCGTGGCAGCTCGCTTCTTCACAATGGCAAGGGAGAGAGAGTCTGCTAGCAAGACAGAGTTTATATGATATGATATAAACATGGGAATGACATCCTATCAGCTTTGCCATATTCTATTGATTAGAGCAAGTCACAATTTCCGCCGGGACTCAGGGGTAGGGGATCATACTAGAACATGATTACTAGGAGATGGAGATCCTGAGGGTCACGCTAACATCTGTCTAACACACCATGTGTTAGAAAGAATCTAGGGTAACTACGTACATCCTGCTAGACATGCGCCTGGGGCTTTCTGCTTTCAGAGTTGTTGTTTGTGCTATTCCGTGACGATATTCGTTGTAGCACTGCTTGTTATAGTAGAAGATGGAAACAACCTAACTACATATCAATGGAAGATTGGCTAAATATATTACATTAAAGTCATAGCATGGACTATTTTGCAGCTGTTTAAAAAAATGAAGCAGAAGCATATATACAATCAAAACAATCTCTAAGATATATAGCTAAGTAAAACTAAAGCAAAGGACATAACAGTACATCTAATATGCTGCCATTTGTATTAAAATAAATAATGGGGGAAAGGGAGAGAAATATCACTTAATGATATAAATAACTGCAGCGCCTGGGTGGCTCAGTCGATTAAGCGGCCGACTTCAGCTCACGTCATGATCTCGCGGTCTATGAGTTTGAGCCCTGCGTCGGGCTCTGTGCTGACAGCTCAGAGCCTGGAGCCTGCTTCAGATTCTGTCTCCCTCTCTCTCTCTGCCCTTCTCCTGCTCATGCTCTGCCTCTATGTCTCAAAAATAAATAAACGCTAAAAAAATTTTTTTAAATGATATAAATAACTAGAAAAATTGCCTGAAGGAAAATGGAAGACTAAAGAATAGGAATGGGAGAGAAACTTTACACTAGATATATTTTTTACTTATTTTTTTAACTATGTGTATTCTGCCTATCCAAAAATAAATTAATAAGAATTTTTTAAGGAATTAGACTATTTCATCAAGAAAAGGCTGCCATTTTATTTTTAGAGTGTTCCAAGGTAAATCAGTGCTCTGATTCAATCACTGATTCTATTTTGCTCCATTATAACTCCAGCCCTACAGATGTGTTCTTCAGGAAGGGGTTGGTTGGGATGTCAGGCCTCTTGCCTCAAAGTACTTGAAATCATACGAAGCAGATACAAACCATTCTGGAGAAGTCATAATAATGATATCAGTAAAGAGAAAAATATTACCATATATTTCTATACAGCTATATCAGACATCTCATATGTACGCATCTGAGCTTTACTTTATGGGAGCCCTGAACCATCTGTTCTGTCCCAACTGCTGCTAAAGAGAGCAACTCTAAGTGAACTCAGATCAACTTCATTGGGTACAATCTGAAAGTGCCTGCCATATATCCACCCTGTCACTGTTAGGAGAAGCAGTCCATTATGGGCTTTCAGTATTCCTGCACACCCTTGCTGAGTTTGCCAGACTGCAAGGCTTATCTGTTTCCTAATACTGAGAAGTTTCTGTAGCTAGACATACAGGCAATTAAGAAGGTCAAGGTGACCACAGCCTGACTATCATGTAACTGCTCACCCCTGGGGAAGGGGGACTGATTTGATTTCTGCTTTTTAGGAAAATGTTAGGTCGTTGGCCTTGGGTTCCTCAGCAACACATACCCACTCTGTGTACAGACTCCATCTGGACCCATCAAGTTGCCTCCATGGGCCTTGGGAGAAAGGGGAAACCAGCACTAATATGCTGATGCTTGTGCTGCGTGCTGTGCCATGAGTAATAACTCTTCTGTCTCTGACCTAGCCTTGTGCCTGCTGGCAGTGTCCATGAGACAATAATAGGCTAATTTGTAAGTAGACTAAATAAATGCCAAGCCTGTAAATAGGTTAAAATCAAATCCCAGACCCAACAGTTTTGGAGACTGAGACATAACTTTCGGAAAAAGGAAGGACAAAGTCCCTGTGGACCAGATTTGGAGATATAAGAAGACTCCCTGGGATCCAGCAGCAAACGCTCTTGCCAAGTGATGGGAAAAGGAATAGAGTAAGAAACCTGCCACTATCCTACCTGACAGTGAATAGGAGTTAACATTTAAAGGCAAAATAGTGAGGGGCACCTGGGTGGCTCAGTCAGTTAAGCATTTGACTTCATCTCAGGTCATGTTCTCACAGTTTGTGAGTTCAAGCCCCACATCAGGCTCTCTGTTATCAGCATAGAGCTAGCTTCAGATCCCCTGTCCCTGTCTCCCTGCACCTTCCCTGTTTATTCTCTCTCTCAAAAAGTAAAATAAACATTTAAAGAAAATAAATAAAGGCTTGATAGTGAAAGGCAGAATTAAAACTAGTCATTTAAATGGTGGCTTAGTTACTGTTTATACTCATATGTTATACTGTCCATAGTTGCTTAACTAAGGAGTCCCCAAAGCTGAAATAATTGGTGTCAGTAGTGATGACCTTGCGTCTCAATATAGGACTTTGGATGAACAGGAAATAGAGGTTTACTTGGTTAATAGTAATGAGCTGCCGTGCCCTTGGAAAATGAAAGTAAATACAAAGACTTGCTTACTGGTTACAGAACTGCTCTCTGGATATACACATCTGATCCCTTCCCCACCTTCCCTGAACTTAGCTGCTTAAAGGTAAAAGATGATTAAGATTGGGAGTGAAGTCTATCTAATCCCAAGGGCTCTGAAGACCATATGCATACATCTGAGTATGCTTGGGAACTTTGGGGAGGAAAGGATCCAACCTTTTATGACTATGTTGAAGATACTGCCTAAGTCACAATTTTACCTGGTCCAGTGCAGGAGGGGGCACCTGAATTTAACTGCTAGTGTTTGGGCAAAACTCACAATGGGGAAGGGAAGCTAAAGTGATTTTGTAGGTTGGGCCCTTTAAGTGGGTTCAAGGTACTGGTTTTGTGACTTTCACTACTGAATACGTAAGTGTTGCTAATGTTTTACATGTTTTTACTATGAATACTTATAAAGCCCATAGGGGATTTTCCTGATAGAAAGAGCCACATAAGTAGAGGAGATATGTAAATCAGTCCCCAGCCCACCTCCCTTGTCCCTTCCCAAGTGATCCAACAGAAATAACAGAATCCTGGGCTGGGAGGGGGGGGGTGGGGGGTGCGGATCACAGGCCTGATTCAAGACTTGAAGGCAGCAGTGGTAGTACGAGAAGCAATACCTCAACACAACACTTCTGCATGACCTTTGAAAAAGGCTAACAGGAACTAAAGTCTTACAGTGGGATATCACAACTGAATTCAGTTGTTGCTTCTAAAGCTGTGGTAGTTCCAGAAATTGTGACTGTAGGTTAATCCATTTTACATAGACTGATAGCATATGGCCTCCTGTCCTGAACAGTGCTAATGCCTTCTTTTCTATACCATAGGCACCTGAGTACCAACATAAATTTACATTCGTGTAGCAAGTCCTCTCCCAGGAGTACCTAAATTCTCTGCAATTTGTCACAGTGGCAGGATCAGAACTTGGCACAGATGGCTCTGCCTTCTGATATCCGAAGCTTTCACTATATAGAGGATGTCCCATTGGTCGACAGATCAGAAGCCTCGTTGTCAACAGCCTTGAATATGGTGTTACCACACCAGCATGGATGGATGATAAACCCTAACAAAATTCAGGGAACTGATCACCAAGTAAAGTTTCTTGGGACTGGGTTGATGGAATCACAATCTTTAATCCCCCCAGAAATCAATGTGCTGTCTTTTGGTCCTCCCAATACCAAAAAAATCCCCAAAGCCCTGAACCTTGTTTCACTAGTGGAAACAGTACGTGCCCTGCTGTGCATCTACTAACGTGCAAATCTGCATGGGGCTTTGAATGGGCCTCAAACTCCATTGCACTGGAAGCTGTCCAACAAGCTGTGGCATACTCTGTACATTTGGAACCCCATAATCCTAATGACCTTCTGGAACTACAAGTCTCTGTGACTAACGCTTTTGCCAAAGAAAGTCTTTAGGGGAATGAGGTAGACTCTATCCAGAGGCACTCCTTGGGGTTTGGGACTCATCATTTCTCCAATATCAGCATCCTTCAGAAAAGCTAACCTGCTACTGAGCTCTTATCAAAACTGAACACCTAACCAATGGAGCCTTGTGACTCCTCAGCCTGACGCCCACATTTTAGGATGAGTCCATTAGAACACAGGCCCTTGCCAGCCAAGTGGAAATGGTATATTCAAGACTGCACCCAGCCTGACCCTAGCAGTATTTCAGTTTAATGCAAAAAAAGTGGCTGTTACCTCTTTGGAGAAAATTTATTCCCCACCCTGTCACCTAAAGCAACGTTGGTGGCTCACAGAATTCCTCTAAATGCCTGGGACTAATTCACTGATGATTCAACCAAGTTGAAAGCTGATGTATTCACTGGGCAGCAGTAACTTTCCAGTCCCGGTGGAATTCTGGAAGACGGACTGCGTCAAGGACCAATCGGTTCAACAGGCTGAATCAATAGTCATAATCCTTGCCTTAAATACGACTCCTAAGGACTAAGTACATTATATTTTTACTGATTCTTAGATTTTTGCCAAAAGTCTAGGCACCTGGTTTGCCACTTAGAAGGAAGACCACAGACTGGAGATTAAAGACATTACTCTTTGGGACTATAAACCATGAAAATAAACTGACTGCCAATCTGACAGTCTGGGTTATTCACGTAGACCCCTATGATAAGGGTCCATTCTCTGGTAAGACTGACTAAAATCAAGCCTGCACCACCCAGATGAACACCATTACCATTTGGATGTCCATTGAATATCTTGATTATCGTCCCATTGTTTGTGGGCTTCATTTTATTTGATTTCAATTTTTTAATGTTTATTTACTTATTTTTGAGAGTGTGTGTGTGTGTGTGTGTGTGTGTGTGTGTGAGCACAAGTGAGAGAAGGGCAGAGAGAGAGGGAGAGAGAGAATCCCACTGCATGGGATATGGCATTCCCTCCACCATTATTAATAGGGTACAAAGTAAAGCTTCAGATACAAAAGCTACCACTGCAAGTCATGCCAAAATCTGATCCATTAGTCCTGTGCTGAAGAAGCCCAACCTTTCTTAGGCTACCAGTGTTTGCTGACACTTATTCAGGAGGTATTGCTATTTCAGTTCAATCAGAAGAACCCAGCTACACCCTTATAACTAAACTGTGTCATCTTTTTGGCTTTCCAGACCATTCACAGTCGAGCAATAGTGTGTTGTTTGTTATAAAGCCCACAAACAGGGGTGCCTGGGTGGCTCAGTCAGTTAAACATCCTTCTCTTGATTTCAGCTCAGATGATGATCTCAGAGTTTGTGAGACTGAGCCCCTCATTGGGCTCTGTGCTGATAGCATGGAACTCGCTTGGGATTCTCTCTCTACCTCTCTCTCTGTCCTTCCCCTGCTTGTGCTCACACACACACTCTCTCTCTCTCTCAAAAATAAATTTAAAAAAATATTTTAAAAAAATTTGAAATAAAATAAAATAAAGCCCACAAACAATGGGACAATAATCAAGATATTCAATGGACATTTTTGAGAGGTGGAATAGATTTATAAACTAATCAACTCAAAGTAATTTCTGACTACACCTCCCTTACCTCCTCCTTTGGTCACTGCAAATGACCATACCTCAAAATGACTCAAATCCTTTTACCTGCTTCCTGGCTAATTATCAAGAAGTGAAAAAAATGTTTGTGTTATATATATTTTGAAACTTTATAATTCTTTCCTGGCCACTCTGGGGCATGATATTCCTTCTTTCACCTACCAGCAACCCTAGGCCAGCCTGCTTGATACACCTTCTGGGTGGCAGCTTGGCTAAAAGGGGGCCTAACGGATTCAAATTTAATTCCGGTTCAGCCTCCTGGATTCTCTTGTTGGACTGACATAGTTCTAGATCAAAAGATTATGTATGGGATATAGAATGACCTCTTGGTTTAGTACACAGTTCACCAAGTCCCCCTATGGCGGCCCATATGTATAAGGTGGGGATAAAATGGGTCTTTGTAAGTTTTATAAAAATGTTCTTGTCCCTCTTGTACCTGACTATTCCAAATACAAGTTCTGGTTATAAGTAGGAGATAATTAGGGAAACTGTGAAGTTATTGCTACTGGGATGGGACACATATATTTTGTGGGATGGGGGAGAGTAACAATGCTGGAGGGAACACTTTAGATCCCAGGAGGTATCGGGGAGGGAGGATCATTCATGATTTTTAGTCTCTCAAAGCTATACATGGTGCCTTCCCTACAAAGAAAAACTCTAGTGCTGCTCTCTCAAACCATAGTAAGAGTTTCAAATTTATTTAAATTTAAACCATTACAAGAGCCTTATATTTAAATTTAAGCTAGATCTTGTATCTTCTGCCAGACAGATCTAAGCATGATTTAATTGCCATTGCCCTGGGGATAACCCCAGCTCCTGCACCTCCAACCCAAAACTCCCATCAATACTTTGGGATATCCCTCCCAACCCATTTCCATACAATCACTCAACCATTCTATGGGACAGATAAATACTACTCAATTGGTGGCATGGGCAAATAGGACAAATCAGACTGGCTGCCCATAGGCAATCCCTCCAAAGATGAGAATTAGACTCAATTATCCAAACTGAGATGAATATTCTAATACTTACCAGCCTGCTGAGTGGTCACCTGGATGGCACTGTCAATTTGTGTCCCCAGCTGATGTAGGTCTCACTTGGGGGATACCAACAATTATAAACAATACCTTCTTTCCAAAGTTACTAGGTGTATCCCTAGGACTGTACCTGTGTAGACCCTGGACATTAACCTGTCTGACCCCCAAAACCATAACAACATACATCCTAGGGTTGGTCATAAGCACCTTCAAGGATTTAAGGAAACACCAGCGGTAGATTATGCAGTCTTCAGACATCTGTGAGACTGTTCTAAAAGAACTACTCTTAGTTACTTGGGGAAGGTCTCCAGAGGGATAATGGACTCATTTATCCACATACTGTAGGTGTTTAACCCTCCAGATAGGAGTTACCCACTTAGTCTATGGCCACACAACCCTGAACGCACCCGATCTCGTCTGATCTCAGAAGCTAAGCAGGGTCAGGCCTGGTTAGTACTTGGATGGGAGTTACCCACTTAGAAAAGGTGGTAAGAAATTTGTCCCTGGATTTAACTAAAGAAATCGGTGACACTACTTTGAGTCTTGAAGGCATTCAAGTAAGCCTCAACTGACCAGCCTGTACTAGCCAGAATTGTCATTGATGAAAGAATTGATCTAGACTTCTTCTCACAGGCCAAGGCAGAGCCTGTGAAACCCCAAATGCATTCAGCTGCCTCTGGATTAATGCCTGGCCAAGTGGAGAAGTCAACACAGCAGCTTCAGGAGAAAACTACCTGGCTTTCTGAAATAAATACTGATGGTTTGTAGAACTTGTTCAGTAGGCCAAGTCCAGAGCCCTGGAGAGCATGGTTAGAGTCTACGCTGAAGGTTGGCCCCATTCTGCTATTGACAGTAGTCTCAATTAAATGCTGCATGAGACTAACTAAATGAGTTTGGTCTCACTTCATCTCAGACCTGACAATTGCCTCTGGCCTCCTACCCTGTGGTTTCCCTGTTGCCATTGAGGGGTAAGATACCAGGGGAACTGCTCAATGCCACAAGTGCCTAATCCGTAAGAGCAGTGGCCCCATATGATTGATCATATGTTACATATACCATAGGAGATATCAAAGGAAGAATGAGAACTCAATGAAGAAAAGCAGTTTTAAGGAACCCCTCACTTGTTTGCTTACTTACCCTATATGGCCACATATTTCAGTTTATATTGGCCTGAAGAAGTAAACTTACAAATCATATCATCTAGTCTTAACTAAACTTGCCCTCAAAAAATGGACAAATGGTTTAAAAAGATTTCCATAAAGAAACAGCAAATTAGAGATAGTAAGTACAACAAAACAAGATTAGAGACTGAACTAATATTAATAACAATTACAAAAAGAAACAAGATAAAAAGTTGAAGATAACATCAATAACAAGTACATAGAAGAACACAAGGAGTAGACACTTCTCTTACTCGTGGTATACACTCCTTGCCTACCTCACTACAGTGCCAATCCAACCAGATGTGGCATGAAGTTGACCTCCTGAACGATGGCCTCCTCCCAAGGCCCAAAATGATTAGTGAAACCTCAACTCATTAGAAGCCCAGCACTACCACTACTCAACCCGAGGAAAAGAAGGGAAACCAGAACACGCACTTTATTGGTAGCCGCATTGGTTTTTACATGGGAAAAGACCAAGCAGATGGCACTTTCCTGCTAACAGAAGGAGGAAAAAAGGGTGTGGAGAGGGTGGACTCTTCCTCCCCATAACTGCTGAGAGGGCAAAAGTCTTAGCCAAAGGTTCCTTATGTCAAAACATGAGGAGGGCAGATAGTAATCGTCCTTTCTCCACTTTCCACTGCCCCCACAAAGCATAGCTGCAGTTAAAGGGATTTGGTTTAGTAGGAGCTTAGAAATTAAGACTGAAAAAAAGGATATAACAGAGTTCTAACATGTTAAAATATATTCCTTATATTAAGTAATAATATATTCATGTCAAGAGGTAAGAATGTTTAGTGAGAAGAACATGAGTGTTGCACTTAAAGGCAATGAAGATATGTCCTCATGGCAAAGCCATGATTTTGGTTGGGAGGTCATAGATGATGAGCACTTCAAAATGACCAGTGAAAGGCCTTTAAGTAGTAAGGATACAGACGCTGATATGAAGGAAGTCTTCTCTGAGGCTTCAAGATCATTGTATCTCTGTGAAAGCAAGTTATAAAAAAGGTGACAGTGATCCACAAGTATTGGAGGGTGGAAGTCTTGAAAAAATGCCTCCTATTTCAGGTAGGCTTTTGGCAGAAGGTTGGATTCAGTTCAGGCTGAAGCAGAATAGCACAGTGAAAAGAAAACAGGCTTTAAATTCCAGCTCCTCCACTTGCTATCTGTGTGCTTTCAGACAAGATGTTTAACCTCTCTTTCTTACTTCCCTCCATGAAAGAGGGGGGGATAATATTGCCTACCTCAGGCAGTTGTTTTGAGGGGTAAATAAGATAATAATGTGAAACACTTAGTACAGTGCCTGACTTCACATGGGTTTTCAATAATGATGGCTGTGAGTAAAAAAAACAGAAACAGCAGAGCTGTATTAGAAAATGGACATAAGTAGTATTAGACGTAAATGAAAAATGACTTTGGTGTTTGTTGCTTGGGCTCTCATGGAGAAGGTACACATAGAATAAGGACATAGAGGGGATAAAATGTGGACTTTTGTACATTGCCATGTATTCTTTGGAAATTTTGCTCTGTTTTCAGTTTTACCCATTGAGAGTCCCCAATGTTGGCCACCTGTGTTTGCCTGCTTCCCACACAAAATCGTTAGGGACAAGAGGGCATTTCCTTCAGCTGACAGGAGAGACTCACCAAGTAACAAAAGCCTCCCTATGGAAGAAGGAGTCTCACTGTCTCCTGGGTTGTCCAAAAAAGGCAGCAAAAGATCACTAAAGATGCCCTGTTAGAGGTGGGGCAAATGTGTTATAATGCCACTTTGCTTATTCTATGTCGGTTTTACTCCAGTGTAGACTATGGGAAAAAAAGACTTGTCCAAGGCAGGACTACACAGACATTCATGGGAATAATTTCAAGTATCTAGGAAAGTTTTTTTAAATCCTTCTCAGAGTACTAATGAGCTCCCAGACCCTCAGTCATGAAGCCTTTAAAGAGAACTGATGAAATGATATTTCACTTATGGGTGCATTTCAAAGGATGGACTGAGAAAAGTCTTGTTTCTTCTTTTAGAACAAGATTTTTGAATGAATAAACAGATCAAAGGCCTACACATAATGAATTGGTGTCTGGATCTTTCTTGGATGAGCTTTGGGTTGAAAATCCAAAGCATCTGTGCAATGAGGGCAAAGATCTCAGAACATTTGTACACATGCCTTTAGCCACATTTTGCAGGGAGCAATGACCACAAGAAGAGAGATAAGAGTCCATGTTCCAGGCTTCCTGAGAAACCATCTCAAACCAGCCCCACAAGTATACTCTCAATTCTGCATAAAGAGCCTGAGAGATCTCCTCAGGGTCCAAGACACGATCTCTCTCTGAATCACAGGATGACAGAGGTGGAATAGTAGATATGGTCTTTACTGACGACAAGCCCAATAGAGAATTCTCATACTCAACAGCTCTGAGAGGTGGCATCCAGCATTTGATTACATCCAGGATTGGATGCTCATTGTCACCTGGGATGGAGCATTTCCATATCTGAATAGTGACAATTTTCTGGAAGCAGTTTTGAAACTTGAGCCAAAGCCAGGCACTGTGCTATAATCCTAGCCTTCTAGGAAACAAAGTTCTCTTCCATCTCAGGAATGCAGAGAAACACACTATGAGATTAGAATGACCAACAGGTCTTATTTGCCTTGGACTGTCCTGGTTTTAGCACTGAAAGTCCTGTTTCCCGGGAAGCTCTAATGAAATATGCCCTTCAGTTAAAAACTACACACTTTCTAGTCAAAAGGACCTGAGTTAGAGCCCCAGCTTCACCATTTAACCTGTTGCATAGCTCTAGACAATTCAATTCTTCATTTTAAGCCTCAGTTTCCTCTCCTATACAATGGGGATAATACTATGTACCTTATGGAATTGATTTAAAAATAAAATAAGTAATACGTGAGGAAAGTAATATATATGAGAGCTTAGGAGAGCGCATTGCATATAGTGAGAGTTTATAAATGCTAGCATGTACAACTACTTACTAGAAGCATACGATGACATGTATTGACAAAAATTTTCCTTCTTTCCAATTTCCAATCATAATCTTTCTTCCATGCTTTGAAACACTGCAGAGCAAGTCTATTCCTTGTCCAAATGAAAACTTTTCCAATATTGAAGGCTGGAGTATGCTTCATGGCCCCCACTCTCCACCCCTAACCCTAAACCACTCCAGTCTCCTCTTTTTCAGACTAAACATCCCTGGCTCCTTTGACCATTGATCATATGACATGGTTTCCATAACTCTGACCCACTTGTTAACCTTCTTCTAGATCTATTTCTCTTAAGGCACAGGCCAAGAACTGTGCACAATCCCTTGATGTTGTCCACCCAGCACAATGACACTTGGACGATTACCTCGTTTCTTCTAGATGCTCTATTTCCATCACATGGCCTCAGATCACATTAGCTTTTTGGCAGTCTTCACCCAATTGGCTTATGTTAAGCTGACACTCAGCTAACACCCTTGGGCCTTTCTCTTATAAACTATTAAGTGAGGTCTCCCTTGTTCTGGTTTCAGATGATTCTTTAAACAAGAGTCTAAATTTGTTCTTGTTAATTTTATCATGTTGGTTTCAGCCTATCCTTCTTGGTTGTTGAGATGTTTATGGCTCCTTAGTCTGTCAGCCAACATATTAGCTGTTTTTCTCAATTTTGTGTCATCTTTAAATTTGATAAGAATGTTTCAACCCGTTGATTAAAAATACTGAACAATTTGAGGCCAAGAATAAAACCATTCAAAAGTTCTGTAAGGTTAAGTCTGGTTAATATTAACGACTTCTACCATTTGTTCAGTAATGGCTCTGAGCCAGGCACTGAATTAGATACACTAAGAATATTATCTCATTTCACTGCACACGTCTCTTCAAAGTGAATATGATTGTCCTCTTCTTACAAATGAGAAAACAGAGGCTTGAAAATGTCAAATGTCTGACTCAAAGTCAGACAGCTAGTAAGTGTTGTAGCTGCATTTTGCAACCAGGTTTGTCTGATAGCAAAGTCAAAACTGTTTCTATGATGGAAAAGGAGTTGCTGAGATCGTGAAAAAAAAAGTCTTTAATCCAAAGTTCTATTTGGAACCCCAGGGTGGGGTAAACCCCAGTCACCTCCATCCTACCTGCCTCCACTTCCCTGTGGCCTTCATCACAGTGACCCAGTCACAACTCAGGGTATAAACCCTTTGCTTCATACTACTGTCCTTTCATAAGGGCACTGTCCTTCCTTGCTTCATCCTTACCCCTGCTACCTTCTTCACACTCTATCCTTTAGTATTCCAGTTAGTTTTCAAGAAACACTCTTAAATTCTTACTCTTTTCCTAGAACACTCTCCCTTTGCAACTCCTGACATTAAACTAAAACCTAACGGCACTGTTTCCCTAATCAATTTTGCTCACAGAGATCCATTCATTCAACTAGTCCTTCACTTAACAAGTACTTACTGAGCAAATTCCCCTTGCTGGGCACTGTGCCAGTAATAAGTGTAGGACAATGGAAAAAAGATATGGTCCCTGCCTTCATTGGGTTTATAATCTAGGGGAGAAGCACACATCAAACAATTACACAAGTAAGTACCTAGCTACAAATATGATAATCTCTGCAAAGAAGTTCAGTGTTCTATGAGAATATACAGTATAAGCACCTATTCTATTCTGGACAACAAGAAAGATCTCCTGAACAAGTGTTGATGAGGATATGGAGAAAAAGGAACCCTCGTGCACTATTGGTGGAAATATAAACTTGCACAAACACTGTGCAAAACAGTATGGAGGTTCCTCAAAAAATTAAAAACAGAATTACCATATGATCCAATAATTCCACTATTGGGTATTTACCCAAGGAAAACACTAACTTGGAAAGACATATGCACACTATGTTTACTGCGGCATTATTTACAATAGCCAAGACATGGAAGCAGCCTAAATGTCCATCAATAGACAAATGGATAAGGTAAATGTGGTATATAGAGAGAAAATATTACACGGCCATAAAAAAAGATGAGATTGTGCCATTTGGGACAACACAGATGGACCTAGAAGGTATTATGCTAAGTGAAATAAGTCAGATTGAGAAAAACAAATATTGTATGATTCCACTCATAAATGGAATCTTAAAAAAAAATCAATAAACAAACAAGAAAGCAGAATCGGAACTGTAAATAATGAGAACAAACTGATGGTTGCCAAAAGGTGGGGGGTGGGCAAAATGGGTGAAAGGGAGATACAGCTCTCCAGTTATGAAATGAGTAAGTCACAGGAATAAAAGGCAGAGCGTAAGGAATACAATCAATGATATTGTAATAGCGATGAAATGGAACAGATGGTAGATATGTTGTGGTGGACATAATGTAATGTATAAACTTGTCAAATCACTAAGTTATGCACCTGAAACTAATGTAACACTGTGTGTCAATTATACTCAAAAGTAAAAAATAAAAAAAAGAAAGAAGGAAAGTTCTCCTACTTTAATTTAAAAAAGAATATTTATTATACCTGTTGAGTATCTATTACGTCTCATAAAGTAGTAGCACCTTTTATATATGACATAATCCCTAGGTACACAAAGTTAACAAAAGACATAGAAGGAAATCAACATTTATAGTACAGTGCAGTGCCTGGTATGTAAAAAATGAGCACAAAAGCATTTGAATAAGTGCTAGGAATCAGGGGACACTTCCTGGAAAGCACTCAAGTCCTCATTTTGATAGGTAAGACTTAACGAGTCATGGAAAGGGGGCATTCCAGTCAAAGGGGAGAGCATATGCAAAGCTTTGGAGGAAGTTTTATCATAACACATTTGGAGATCTGCAAGAAGTTCACTATGGTTAAAGCAGAGCTGATATGGAGAGGTAGGGACGATTTTAACCCATCTATAGGTCACGCTGACAATCCAAACCTTAAAAATAAAAATCTTCAAGAATAGATGGTGATTCACAAATACAGTGCTGGCTACAAATAAATTATAATGACAATATTTTGCTAGAAAAAATATTTGTGGGTAGAAAGTATGTGTGTCGATGTGTGTGTGTACATGTGGCAGAGGAAGATTGGAAGTTAAAACAAATTTGACTCCAAAATTCTTTTCTAAACAACCTGCAACAGTTTGACTAGAAATTTGTTCGCAGTTCAGGTCATAACATCATAAAACATAGCCAGAAACGTAGCTATGACACTGCATAAACAAAAGGAAAATAAAGCACATTCATACTAGCATGCATCTCGCTAATGAGACTAAGTTTAAAGTAGGTCGAAGTATCCAGCTAATGAAAGGATTTTTTTTTAATAAAGTTGGAAGGTAGTAGGGGCGCCTGGATGGCTCAGTCAGTTAATCGTCCGGCTCTTGATTTCAACTCAGGTTATGATCTCACAGTTCGTGGATTCAAACCCTGCATTGGGCTCTGTGCTAACAGTATGGAGCCTGCTTGGAATCCTCTCACTTTTTCACTCTCTGCTCCTCCCTGGCTTACGTGCTCTCTCTCTCTCTCAAAATAAATAATTTTGTTTTAAGTTGGACTATAGTGCCACAATTTGTCTGTCCTGGCAATGGTGCCTACAGACAGTCATTAATCAGAAAAAGAATTATTTCCTTGTGGAATTCAGCTTCAGTTATTTTCCTCTTGACCTTACCTGCAAATATTTAACATGAAGAATCATACTACATCCATTCCCCACTGGAAAATTCAACACACTCTGCCAGGATATCTCATGAAGCCCACTCCTCCTCTTTATTCAGTCAGAAAGTATCAACTGAAATTGAGTTCCTTTCCATCTCTCACAGATACATTTCTGTCACTGTTAAGAATTATGGAAATCACTTTTTGATGAACCTCCACACAGTTCTTCAGAGTGGCTGCACAAGTTTGCATTCCCACCAACAGTGCAAGAGGGTGCCTGATTCTCCACATCCTCGCCAGCATCTATAGTTTCCTGGTTTGTTCACTTTAGCCACTCTGACTGGTGTGAGGTGGTATCTCAGTGTGGTTTTGATTTGTATTTCCCTAATGATGAGTGACATTGAGCATCATTTCATATGTCTGTTTGCCATTTGGATGTCTTCTTTGGAGAAGTGTCTATTCATATCTTCTGCCCATTTCTTCACTGGATTATTCGTTTTTCAGGTGTGGAGTTTGATAAGTTCTTTATAGATTTTAGATTCTAGTCCTTTATCCAATATGTCATTTGCAATTATCTTTTCCCATTCTGTTGGTTGTCTATTAGTTTTGTTGGTTGTTTCCTTTGCCATGCAGAAGCTTTTTATCTTGAGGTCCCAGTAGTTCATTTTTGCTTTTAATTCGACTTGTGTCGAGTAAGAAATTGGTGCGTCTTAGGTCAAAGAGGTTTTTTTTCCTGCTTTTTCCTCTACGATTTTGATGGTTTCCTGTCTCACATTCAGAGGTTCATCAAAAAAATGAAAATAGAACTACCCTATGACCCAGCAATAGCACTGTTAGGAATCTACCCAAGAGATCCAGGACTGCTGATGCACAGGGGCACGTATACCCGATGTTCATAGCAGCACTTTTGACAATAGCCAAATCATGGAAAGAAACTAAGCGTCTATCAACTGATGAATGGATAAAGAAGATGTGGTGTATATATATATATATACAATGGAATACTATGCAACAATGAGAAAGAATGAAATCTGGCCATGTGTGGCAACATGGATGGAACTGGAGGGTAATATGCTGAGTGAAATAAGTCAGGCAGAGAAAGACAGATGCCATATGTTTCCACGCATAGGTGGGCTTTGTGAGACTTAACAGAAAACCAGGGTGGGGGGGGGGAAGAGGGGAAGGAAAAAAGCCACAGAGAGGGAGGGAGACAAAACTTAAGAGACTCTCAAAGACTAAGAACAAACTGAGGGAAGAGGGGAGTGTGGGAGGGGGGAGAGTGGGTGACGGACACAGAGGAGGGCACTTGTTGGGCACTGGGTGTTGTATGAAAACCAACTTGACAATAAATTATTTAAAAAAAAAGAATTATGGAAATCAGGGGCGCCTGGGTGGCTCAGTCAGTTAGGCATCTGATTCTTAATTGCAACTCAGGTCATGATCTCAGGGCTCATGAGATCAAGTCCCATGTCCAGATCTATGCTGACAGCGTGAAACCTGCATGGGATTCTCTCTCCTTCTCACTCTGCCCCTCTCCCTCACCCTCAAAATAAATAAATATTTTAAAAAAGAGTTATGGAAATCAATTGTAAGGGAAGGAGTTGAAAGCCTACATATGGAATTGTTTAAACAAAACCACATTTTTAGCCACTGATTAACCAAACTCAGTGATCTAGACACTCAACTTTAAAAAGTTTATTCTGCATGTTTAGGTTTTTTTTTTAAATAAAATAATTTTTGAGGTTTGGGGACATGACCAAAGCCTGAAATAAAATCTTGGGCTATCTTTTTTAAAATTTCATATACCAGCAGATGTTTTTTTTACTTTCACTTTAAAGACCGTCTTTAATTTCTTGCTTCTTTTTTAAATTAAGAAGCCATATCAGGAGTATTAGTTATTGAGACATTATCCATCTGTCCTACACAAGATCCACTATGTAGGACTTATTCTACTGATTAGATCTAGAACTCATTATTATTGGAAAAAATAGTAAGGGTACTTCATTATTGGATTATAATTTCCATTTTCATTTGCTCTTTGTCCTTGATGTTGCCCGTCTAACATCAATGAGTAATAAGATGCAAATATAGAAAGAATGCTCAGCAAATTTCTAGATGATAAAAATGCAGGAAGGACAGAAAATATCGTTAGTAAAAAAATCAAGATTCAGAAAGAGCAAGAGAGGCTAGAACAATGAGGTAAATCTAGCAAACAAAATTTAGAATGAATAAGTACAAGATCCTATACACAGTTTCAAAAATTAACTATGCAAGTTTGATGACAGTAAGTACATAAGAGACTTAGGAACTTTAATTAATAATAAGTGGAATATGTGTCAACAGTGTGATACGATTCTAAAAGAAATCTAATGGTCTCTGTGGTACTCTCATAAATATATAATATTGAGAATGAGAAAAAGTGGATAACTCGGTGCTAAATTCAACTCTGGGTACACATATTAGAGTATGGGTAGGATATGGATGGTAAAAGAGCCTGAATCCAAATCCAAGAGTGTTCAAGAAACTAGCTTATTTAACCTAAAGACAAGACATGGGGAACAGACAGTAGCTATCTTCAGATATTTGCCAGAGGAAGAATTGGGATTCATGACCATAAGTTTTAGGGAGAAAGACATCAGTTGAACAGAAGAAAGAACTTTTCTAGTCAGCCAAATAGTAAGACAAAGGTGGAATGTGCTGGCTCTAAGTCCCCTGCCCTTCATTGGTGATATTCGAGCCCGAGCTGGACAATCCCAGCCAGAAGAAAAGCAGCAAACATTGCAGTGAGGACTCAAGCATTACGTAGCTTATTGGACTGAATAATCTATGATCCGGCCTTTTTGGACAAACTCAGCTATCACAAAGGGGCTTATCTGGGCCCCCACAAAGCACGAGATCTCTTACAGCTGTCAGAAAGCACAGCCTCAAGTGTGGTAAAGCTGACAGGAAGCTAATGTTTTAGTTGTTCTACATGGAATCTTAGCCAAAAGGTCAAGAAACAATATATTTTAGCAGTGTGCAGTGGCCTGAGAGAAGGACCATTATTTTATGTTGAGACCCTTCTTCTAACTAGGTGAGATCATCCTCATGTTTCCAAGAACATTGCCCAGACCCTCTGGGGACTTTAGGGTGAAGTAATGCCATACTTGAGCCTTTTAGAAAAATGATCCATTGAGAACAAACCCAACTCAGGACCCCTAAACACAAATCTAAGGATGTTTTAACTAAAGAATATAAAGACCTATAAAGATAGAAGCTTCACAGACTAAACTAAATAGGTAATTTATTTACCTAAAAATTTCTCAGACCATGTCTCTTTACTGCTTGGATTTCCATCCTAAGTATTCGATAAAAGAAACAAATCTACATGACGCCCTGCTTCACTTTATGTCATATCCTCTGATACGGGGTGGGACATGGGAAGTGCAGTAAAACTTAGTATCCTCATTTACTCAGATTTTGTTTGAGGGTATTTTTCTAATTCTGTAAAAATACTTTTTTCTCTTCTCTCTGAGAAAATTGCTGATATTTGATACCATAACCACACTCAGAACTGCAGAACTATAGTCAGAAGTATGAAAAGATTATCTTCCTCAAACCATAAAGGGACAAGTACAAGAAAAAAGAAAAAGTGACAATCCTCTGCACTTTAAAAATCCATGGACTCTTCTATCAGAATATTAGAGAATAGAGGTTATTATTTAGCTCAATTAAGGAAATTAAAAACTTTCCTTTTTTTTATTTTTTTAATGTGTATTTTTGAGAGAGAGAGAGAGAGACAGAGTACAAGTGGGGGAGGGACAGAGAGAGAGGGAGACACAGAATCCGAAGCAGGCTCCAGGTTCTGACTGTCAGCACAGAGGAGGCGGGGCTTGAACCCACAAACCATGAGATCATGACCTGAGCTGAAGTTGGATGCTTAACAGACTGAGCCACTCAGGTCCCTCTAAGTAAAAACTTTCTTATAGTCAGCTATAAAAGATGAAATGCAGGGGCCCAGAGCCATCAGCCATGTGTTAATCTGAAAGAAACACTAAAAGAAGAGGACTGAAATCAAGAGCAAAGAAACCTAGTGGATATCTTGGTCCCGAGTTCCATAAAGATATGTTTAAGGAGCCCCAGAGGCCATTATAACATCCAGCTAAATAGATTTGCAAAGGAAGCAGGGGGCTTGTGTCCATTTCCAATGGTATCATTGCTGCCCTCAATAATTTTGCTCTTTGTAATGCATATTTGAAAGCCGATAAGAGAACAGATCTTAAAAGTTCTCATCACAAGAAGAAAAACTTTATAACTATGTATGGTGACAAATGTTAACTAGATTTATTGTGGTGATGATTTCACAATATATACAAATAATAAATCATTATGTTGTACACCTGAAACTAATATAATGTTATATGTCAATTATATCTCAATAGAAATGTGACAGGATAGCCTCCACTGGATAATGATTGAAAAATTATGTGGTACCATTTTAAAAAATAATAATAATTTTGCTTCTTAATGCTAAAGAAATAAAACATATTCAGGCAGAACTGCTTTAGTTGAATTGAGTGGGAGTGGGTTTAGATAGATGAAGAAAAGGCCTGGTTTTCTTTGCCTTGATTGGGAAGTTCTGAATATCCACCTGCTTCTTTCAAGGCAGCTCTCAAGAACTGTCACAATGCGGGAACAGTCTTAAACTAATCCCCAGAGATGGGGCATCCTGACACTTGAAATGAACAAAAAGGGTAATTTCCTTCACTTCCAAACCAACATTACAATATTAAAACCCTCTTTTAGAAAAATTTGTATAAAATGTTTCCTCAATAAGCAGCCTTCTGACAAAACCTCCCCTCCACACACTAAGTCTTTGCTACTGCTTAGTTAGGTGACTATCTGCTATCACCACAGAGCAAAAATAGGGGAAATTTCTGCTCTAGGGATCACAACTTGGAGTTCACACTTTTCCCATAAAAATCAATCTGTTGCTATAAGATTTGTGGAGAACCAGTATCTATCTGCTTTCCTATCTGCAAAATGTCTTGATTTAGGATGTTTTTCACTAAAAAACATGGAATCTGAACACACATTCTCTGGGTTTGAATCTCCATTATCTTAGTGACTATATACTTACCTCTCTGTGTCTCAAAGAAATAAGTCAGTCAGAGAAGGACAGATATATGTTTTCCACTCATATGTGGAACTTGAGAAACTTAACACAAGACCATGAGGGAAGGGAAAGGGGAAAAATAGATACAAACAGAGACGGAAGGAGGCAAACCATAAGAGACTCTTAAATACAGAGAACAAACTGAGGGTTATTGAGGATTGATGGGTGATGAGCACTGAGGAGGGTACTTGTTGGGATGAGCAGTTGATGTTGTATGTAAGTTATGAATCATGGGAATCTACCCCCAAAACCAACAGCGCACTGTATACACTGTATGTTAGCCAACTTACATTAAATTACATTAAAAAAAAAAAAAGTCCGACTTTAGCTCAGGTCATGATCTCACAGTCCATGAGTTCAAGCCCCACATTAGGCTCGGTGCTGACAGATCAGAGTCCGGAGCCTGCTTCGGATTCTGTGTCTCCCTTTCTCTCTTCCCCTCTCCTGCTCGTACTCTGTCTCTTTCTCTCTCAAAAATAAATAAACATTAAAGAAAAAAATTTTCAAAGACTTTAAAAAAATTAAAGGAGAAAAATAAAAATAAGGGATTACATAAACACACACTCTTCAAAATTGAGATACTAAATCAGATATTCCTGAGCTTAAAAAAAACTAAAAAATAAGAATACTTTCTAAACACGAAAAAATATTAATAAATCAATAAATATTGGGAGAAAGGACAAAAATAATTATTTGCAGAGAACGTGGCACATGCTTGGAAAATACAAAAGACTCAACTAAAAAATTATTGGTCCTAATTAGAGGATTTAGTAATGTGGCTAGATACAATTATATACAAATTATTAACTTATTTTTATATTACCAATGATCACTCCAAAAAGAAGATGGTGGTGGGGAGGGAGGTCAGAGCCTTTTCAAAATAGTGACAATACCAGGGGTGCTTGGGTGGCTGAGTAGGTTAAACATCTGACTCTTGATTTCAGCTCAGGCTCAGGTCATGATCTCACATTATGAGAGCAGTGGTTAAGCATGGAGACAAGATAGGGCCAAAGTCACAATTTTATTATACAGATAACTTGCCAAAAAGATTTCAACCTTTGGACAATGACCCCATTTCCTCATTTCTCAACCTAGAATTATATGCAGATTATTTTTCTTTTCTTGCTTGAAGTTTTACCCTACATGATCACGGAGACTGGAATTGCCAGGGTTGCCCATATTCTCCATGGCTAAATCCACAGCACTAGTCTCTGTCCTCATTTTACTTGAATTATCTGAACAGTTCACACAATTGATCAATCCCTCCTCCTTGAAACACTTTCTTTTCTTGAACTTTTTGAGGCTCTACATTCTCTTCATTTTCTTGCTACCTTCCTAGCTGTTCCTTTTCATTGTCCTCTGCTGGTTCTTCTTCATATTCCCAACACCTTAACATTGGGAGGACAAACCAAGCTCATGATCATTTCTCCACACCTGTTATGATCCTGTTTCCCCACCTCAAGAAATGTAAGTCTTCCAGTTAGTTGCCCAAGCTAAAAATATCACGACTCCTCTTTCCTCTCACACTCCACATCTTATCTGTCAGGATATTCTGTCAGCTCTGTCTTTGAAATGTATCCAGAATGTGAACCTTCTCACCACCTCCACTACTTCCCTCCTACCCAAGCCAGCATGACTCTTTCCTGGAAGTTACCAGTAGCTTCTTCCCTTGTGCCTCTAAAGTATACCCATAACACAGAGCAGAGTGAGCCTTTGCAATAATGTCATTTCATGTCACCTCTTTGCTCAACATTCTCCAATAGTCCCCATGTCACTCAGAGTAAGACAGTCCTTACAAGGCTTAAGGTTTTCAATGACCTGACACCTAAACTTTTCTGATTTCATCTCCTTCTACTGTTTCTATTCTAATGCCTCTCCAGCCATACACCTACTTTCTATTTCCCCACCATTCCAGGAACGCTCCTGAAGTAGGAATTTTATATTAACTATTCCCTCTATTTGCAATGCTCTCCCTCTATGGAGCCACATGGCTCACTCCCACACCACCTTCGGGTCTTTGCTCTATGCTCAAATATCACCTAATCAGAATCAGAGAAAGCTTCCCCAACCAAATTAAAAATGAAAAAAAAAAAAAGCAACCTCATACCAGCACTTTCTTTCCTTTTCCTGTAAATTTTTTTCCCATAGCACACACCATCATTCAATATACTATTTAACTTGTTTACTGTTTACTGTTGCTTTCCCTCCCATCCACAAAATGTAGAGTCCTATAAACTAGGAATTTTTTGGTGTGTTTTCTTCATTGCTATTTGCCTAGTGCCTAGAAAGTGTCTGACACATAGTAAGCACTTAATATTTTGAATATGAATAGCCACCTCTTACTTCAAAGCCAGGCAAGAAAACCAATCTCAAGTAAAGCTCAACCACAATGCTCTAAAGAAGTTGTCTCCATGACCACTTATCTGCTTATACTACCCCCAAAGAACAAGAAAGTACTGTTTTGTTTTATTTTATTTCAATTCTCTTATACAGCCTGTCCTTGTACAATGTATACAGCCTGTCCTTGAACCCCAGGACAACTGTCCCTTTACATTTACTTTTCTCTGTTCTCCTTCCATCATGTGGTTTCTTCACCACAGTATTATCTCCTACTTTGTAAAGAGCAAAACTACCTTACTAAAATGTGAATTAATCTTAGAGTTGGTCTGACCATCAGAGATAACTATAAAACAATGAGACTGAAGTGGGATTTTTCCATTATAAAAATCAAACTCTTTGAAAAACCACAGAGCCATTTTTTTCCTGGTCTTGACCTTGAAGAAACTGGGCTGGTTAGTAATAATAATATCACCAGATTTGGGTCATTCAAAAGGGAAGAATGAAGTATAGTGAGTTAGGGTAGGAATGGAATGGGACTTATAGTTGAACAGAAGGTGTCTGTTGGGCATATTAGTTGCTAATTTAGGATTATGAAATGCTTCAAATAATGCTTAAATATCTGGTATACTCTGCTATTGGGAAAAGTTCTCAGTTATATCCTTCTCACTCTGCATGTCAAATGTCAAAGCTAACAAAATAGCCAGGATGAATCTGTAATGTATAAACTCAATGCATTGTAACAGGATGGTTTCTACTGGTCACATACACATCGCAGTTTCTGTTATAGTTGATGCACATGGTCACTCACAGTACCCTGATGTAGCTTAGTTCACTGACCATGATTTATATGACTTGTAGTTCCTATCTAGTTGACTCATCCATTCTATCTCAACCTTTGAATTATTAGAGCCTTCCTCTAGTTTGCCTGCATTTTATCTCCCAAACCAACACTTGGATTGCCCATTCATTCCTTTAACCCACTGAGGAAACACGAGCCAGTAAACATCAGCACTTATCACCCCAGCAACCACACTCTAACTCCAGAATTCTGTCTGGGGCAAGCCTAGCATCTCCGGCCTTTCTTCAGAGTTAGGTCTCCTCAAAATCTTGTTCTTCTCACTCTTTTCAACACATACAACACATTGTCTATAAAAGCAGACAATATAAAATGAGGCTTAGAACATTTTTTCCTTACGCTTGATTTTCATAGACACTTCCTCTAGCATTCTTGTCTTACCTAGGGGAAAGGGAGGGGATAGCTAAGAAACACTTGTGAAGGTCACAGCTCAGGGGCACAAACCCAAGAAAAGACTGAGGTTTAGTAATAAGATTACAGAATGCTTCCCCTATATTTTACCCCTATTACTGCCATCAAAGGACTCAGTATAATAACAGTGGCCGACAGCTAAAGAGCTACCAGACACAGAATCTTTCTAAGAAGGAGTACTTAGAGAACCCTGAAATTAATCGTGTACAGAAAAGGCAAGGATGAAAGAGGAATTTGAAGTCTCTGGCACCTAGAACCACAGCAAACATTAAGCATAATTCAACCTACACCATTTGCTTCCCTGGTTCTCAGACCTTTGAGTTTGGACTAGACTATACTGTCAGCTTTCCTGGGCCTCCAGCTTGCAGACAGCAGATCATTGACCTGTCAGCCTTCATAATCACATAAGCTAATCTCTATCTATATAAATCTCTATCTATATATCTAGGTAGATAGAAAGACAGAAAGATAGATAGATCCTATTGGTTCTATTTTACTGAAGAGCCCTGAACATCTTATTTTCTTGAAAAATAATCATATTAAGGATAATCTATAGTCCAGAATAGACCAAGATGTAACCATAGATTCTCTAAATTAACAGGAGGAAATTGAAATTTATTCTTAATCCAAATGAATTGCAAGGGCCTTTGAAAGTTCTTATATTCTACTTCTTGATTTCTCTACCTTTTGATATGTCTAAATATCCATCATAGTTAAGCAAAAGGTAATTAGAATTCAACTTACTAGGCATAAATTGAATTTATACCATTCTAAGAAATTACAGTTAGAGAAATGAACCCAGCTGCCTAGGATGAAGCACTGCCATATTTTTGGAAATTTAAAGATAAGGCTATCCTTTGCTTTCTTGAAGTGTCTTCTCCCTTTACCTGCTTGGAGGTGATGGCCTCCAAAGGTTAAGGCTTAGGGAGGTGAAACAAAGAGAACTATCAAAATAAAGTCTTCTCCTCCTAAGAAGAGTTGACCTAATAAAAGTATTCTCTGTAATGCCTTAGAAATGAAAAAAGTTCTGATTTTCCTTAACTGGTTCTCCCCTGTGCTCAATTTATTCATAGAAAGAATTTCCTTTCTTGGACACTCAAACATAACACATAGATACGTAGAAATTTCTCAGCAATCATATATTGAGGACTTCCTATATGTTCGGCACTACAAAGAAATGAAAAACGACATAAGGCATTGCCCTGAATGTTGAATAATCAAGGAGAGATATAACATGTAAATATGTAGCATTTCACTCAAGGGTCAGTGAGGAAAATGGAAATATTCTAGGTATTCCAACAAAGAAAATTTTAAATGGGGAACTGGTTACACATGTAATAGAAACATCGATAAAACAAAGAGGGGTGGTGAAGCAACCCAGAGATTAACCACTACCACATCTAGAGGTAGAAGGCTAGAGGAGGAGGTACTAACAGAACCCGGAAACCTCAAAGGATATAGCCCCTGCTGGAAACTGGACAATATTCTTAGAAACAGAGAAACAAAGAAACAGAGAGGGAGAGACTCAGTTCTCCCTTCCTCTGCCCTCCATCCTCCTTCCAGAGCCTCCCATAAGACAAACTCATTTGAAAAGGATTAGTAAAGGAGCCAGAGAAATGGAATTTAAAGAAGTAGGATGAGGAATGGACCTGAGAAATAGGAAATTATTAGTATATGAAGCAATGGTCCTTTAGGTGAATCTAATCTGTATTCTCACTTTGGCATATCAAAGCAAGCTTCCTGGAGAACTTACGTTTTTAAGAGAACTCCATGGTCGCATGTACCTCCTGAAGACCAGATTGCCCCCATCCAATTTTTATTATGCCTCTTCTATGTATCCCATCATCTTATATATGCTCAACTTGCACAGTTGACAAAGCTTGACATATGTTCATTAATGATTTTTAGGGTGTGAATATTTTATCTCTCATGTATATTTTAAGCCTTTCTCACACCATATAGTGTTTCCTTCTGCAACCTGCATCAATCCTTTATACCCCCACTCTGCCCTAGATTTCTAGGTAGTGTAGACAAGCTATGTATTTATAAATAGCTTGAGAATGCATTGTAAGAAACTAGACTAGTAATGCTTCATGAAAAAAATGTCTGTAGCCAAGTAAGTTAGGGAAAACCATATATTGTTTTCCTTTTAGAGATTTGCAATGAAGTTAGTTAATGTAAAGACTCATAAAGGTCCTCCAAGGTTTTCCAAATTAATTGAACAAGAAAACTTTTGTTCTTATAACCTATTAATACTCCATGAATACACTTCGATAAACACTGATTCAGATCATGTCACCACAATGTCAGTCTTAGCATCAGTAGCATTTATTGTTCAAAGCATTGTGTGAGGTACTGCTGGAGATATTGAATTGTAAGATACGATCTATTCCCACAGATGATTATAATAAAGTTGAGCCTGAACATATAAATAAAGAGATAAATAATACTTTAAGGCAGCATGGCATAAGTACCAAATGAGTGGTCCAAACAAAGAGTGCAGCAAGAGTGAATAGAAGGCAGGACTGTTGTAATCTAAGTAGTTGGGGAAGGTTCTAGAAGAATATGAGACTTTAGTTAATTCTTGGGAGAAAACACATACACACATACATACACACACACTCACAGACACACAGAGGCAAAAATATGGATGGCATATTTGGGGAAAATAAGAAGACCAGTTTAGACTTGTTCAAGTAGGTAGGGTCAAAGTGTAAAACACATTGCTTTGATTTTTATAAGGAGCCGGATCTGTATTATACAGGCCAAGAGAACTATCAGAGATCTTTGAGAGAAGGTGTGTTTACGGACAGTGTGCTCCCCTCAGCAATTAGAACAAAACTATTCAAAAAAGACTTTATGTTTGATCTCTGTCTTAGCCTAGGCTCCACTCTAAAGCAGAGCCTAGGACAAAATCTGTGTACAGGTATATTATTTTGAACTGCGGTCCCAATGAGTCAGAAGAGGGGACTAGGAAGAATACAAGAGGGAAAAGGGGAAGCTAACCAATCAAGTTCCTCACCACTGTGAGCAACTAAGGCTTGGTCCCCCTGGAACTGTCTAAGAAAATCATGAAGAATGCATCTCAGAATTATTCACCCAAGAAATGAAAGACAGAAAAATTTATCTACTAGTGCCCATCCCCCATTAACCAAGGGTTACCCTCATGTCTGCATATATGCTCTACAATGCCCAAGTGAGTTTCTGCAGGCAACATATTTAATGTACACAGAGAAGCCCTGGATCTGAGAGGAAGAAATAACCGTGAGGCTAAGGTATGGTGTTGTTGAGTTACACCTGTATGTAGCTGGTGATCCCTGCAACGGCTGGAGTAAAAAGATGGGTCTGAGAAGATGTCTACATGAGAGGTCTTATACAACCTCCGAAGAAAGATCAATCCAATCGAACACCATATTTCCAGGTTCCTACCTGATTCCTTTTCCTTCAGTCCCTTGCACCATGATCCTTGCATATATGATCAACTCCAGGGTTTTTAGCATTGTTCTTTTTTCCTCATTCCATTTCTCCATCATTAGAGGAAATTTTAAAAATAGCCAAATTATAAATAATAATTTTCCATTAATAAGGCACCTGGGTGGCTCAGTTGGTTAAGCATCCGACTCTTGATTTCAGCTCAGGTCATAATGTTGTGGTTCATAAGATTGAACCTCATGTCGGGCTCTGAGGTGAGTGTGGAGCCTGCTTAGGATTCTCTCTTCCCCTCCCTCTCTCTGCTCCTCCCATCACTACCCCCTCTCTGTAAATAAATAAATAAATATTTTTTTAAACTACCTTCAATAAAATGTTACACTTCTTGAACAGTTCTGCATCTGCATTCAGAACAAACCAAAGCCACTGCCTTGCTCATCACTCTAGACCAGGTCCACTTTAGTAGAAGCCATACTTGGAGATACCATTCTTCAGAACTGCCACAAACCAGCAATACTCATCATCCATTCATTCAACAAATATTTGTTGATGACCTACTATTCTAAGCTCTGGCGTTAAAGTTCTAAACAAAGAGACCTAATCTCTGCTCTTGTGAAACTTACAGTTTATTTGTAGAAGACATGTACGAATAAATATGTAACATGTTGGAAAGTGACAGAAGCTCTGGGAAAATAAAACAAAATAATATAAGGGAATAAAGGATTCCAAATGAGGAGTGGAAGAATAGGCATTATTATTTTCTATAGCATGGGTTATATAACGTGATATTTGCACAGAGGTATATGGAGGAAACCTACCAGATGGAAGTGAAAAAAGTACCAAGACCTTTAGGCAAACCATGCTTGGCCTGCTTAGGAAAGGGCAAAGAGGCCAGTGCAGCTAGAGCAGAGCAAGCAATGAGAATGTGAAAGGAGAAGGGTCAGAGAAACAGCCTCAGAAGGGGGTGATATACAGGTTACACACTGGGTATGGAGCGTGCTTGAGATTCTCTCTCTCCTTCTTCCTCTCCCCCTCTCCCATTTGCACCCACGCACACACACGCTCTCTTTCTTAATAAATAAATAATACATAATAAAAAATGATTTAGAAGTGAGGGATATAGGGTCTTGGACATTATTATAGAACTTCAGCTTTTATTCTGATTGAAACAGGATGCTATTGAAGGATTTGGAGCAGAGGAGTCACATGATGAACTTACCTTTTTAAAGGGTCATTCTGATTGAAGTGGACCATAAACATAGTGGCACTGGGGTAGAAGTGAGGAGGCCAGTTAGGAAGGTAGGCAAGTGATGATGCTGGGCCACATGAGGATGATAGCAGTGGCTCCTAAGAAATGGTATGATTCTAATTATATTTTGAACTTAGAGTTGACAAGATTAGCTGCTGCATTGGACATGCAGTATAAAAGAAAGTGAAAAGTCAAAAATGACTCCAATTTTTTTTGACCAGAACAACTAGAAGAATAGAGCTGTCATTTAATACGAAAGGAAGACTGCAGGCTTGTGGTTGAAGAAAATGAAAAGTTCCATTTGGGGAACCTGGGTGACTCCATAGGTTAAGCGGCTGACTTCGGCTCAGGTCATGATCTTGCAGTTCGTGAGTTTGGGCCCTGCGTCAGGCTCTGTGCTGATGGCTCAGAGCCTGGAGCCTGCTTCAGATTCTGTGTCTCCCTCTCTTTTTATCCCTCCCCTGCTCACCCTCTCTGTCTCTCAAAAATAAATAAACGTTAAAAAAAAAGATTTTAAAAGAGAAAAGTTCCATTTAGGGCATGTTTAATATAAGATATTTATTAAACAAGTGGGTGTGTCAAGTAGGCAGTTGAATACAGGTAGTCCTTTCTCTGCACCATTCCAAAATTATGCTCACATTTCAGTTACCACGATTTCATTAAATAACACCAGCCCTCCAACAATATGGTCCAAATTCTAGTGACCTCAGTATATTAACTATGACTAATTGCAGAATGTACAATGTCACTGCTTCCTCAGCCCACAAATCACCAGATTTGTAACAGGTATGTAACAGATGCACAGAATGATCAGTGACCAATCTCGTGACTTCTTTCAGAGTCCGTCTGTGATTGGTCACTGTGCATCTCTTATTCGGTTCCCACACAAACAGCAAAATGTGTCCCTGTGTTGCCTCTTTGTCGCCCAGTGATAAACCCACAAGACATCCCACCAAAACGAGTACTCAAAAGAGGCAATTAGCCAGCAAATATGAAAGTGTAGCAAAGAAACAAGTGGTAATGCTGGAAGTGAAATGTGAATCAAACATAAATGCAGTTATAGAAGGAATAGCTGACCAGGGAATGTTGACCCTGCCTCCAATCCAGATTCTATGCCTGCAGCCACAGGTGCCTGGTGAAGACAAGCTTATTGACCCAAAGACAGAAAGTAGTTGTAACAAAAAAGATGAAGGTGTTCCAGAGGAGGTGATACTAGGAAAAGACTTCACATTAGAGAACCTGTTGGAATCACATCATTGAAAGCATAAAGGCTAAAATACTGGAAGCGAATCCAAACTTGGAAAGGACTATGATAATTCACCAAGGCACAGAAAAGATGCTTGCTCCATACTATGTTATACAACAAGAAGAAAGAAAGCACAGCTTAAACTACTCTTGATAAATATCTTAGAAAGAATTAAAACACTATTTCTCAGTATTTCTGATGTTTTAAATTAATGTACTAAATATTCATTTCTAAATATAAATCTTTATTTTTTCATTTCCCTATACATTTATAACATATTAAGAGTTTTTAACTTTTGATAACATTTGAAGGTTCCCAAAAACACATAATTTTTCCCATTGATTATTAAGAACACTTTTCACAGTTTCAACTTCCATGGTCATTATTATGGACCAAAGCTATGCAAAGTGAAGATTGCCTTTGAAGTTTAGGAGAAGAGGTCCAGGCTGAAGACATAAATTTGTGATTTATCACTGAAGAGCTAATATCCCAGTATGAGCTCACCTCAAGAATGAGTGTAGATAAAGAAAAGTCTAAGGACTGAACCCTGGGGTACTCCAGTGATTACAGGTAAAGGAAAGGAGGATGAATTGACACACGAGGTTGACAGGGAGTGGCTAATGAGCTAGAAGGAGATCAGAGAGAGTGTCCCAAAGCCAATGAAGAGGGTTCAAGGACTGAGTAATCATCACTGTTGATGACACCACTTAGACAAGACCCAAAAACTGACCACTGTAGTTAGCAGTATGAAGGTTGCTGGTGCCTTGAAAAGAGCTGTTTCAGTAAGGTGAGTTGATGAAAACTGGCTTTACAGTGAGTTCAAGAGAGAATAGAAAAAGAGAAAATGGAACAATGACTATAGACAGCCCCTCTGAGGACATTTTCTATAGAGCATAGCTGGAGTAGGATGTTTTTAAGAGAACAGTGTTTTTAAGATGAACTCTATTATGGAATGTTTATATGCAGACTGACCTAATTAACTAGATGCCAAGAGATGTTGATGCTAAGAGAGGAGACAATTATTAAAACAATGTCCTTGAAAAAGGTAGTATCTTGTGCTCCAGTGGAGGAGTTTACCCTGGACAGGGACAGGGCCTAACAAGAGAGTCAAACACTTGACTTCTTCAAGACTCAGTCGGCTCAACTATGAAGTGAGACTGGACTAGACCACAGGTGATCAAAGTGTGGTCCCCAGACCAACAGCATCAACATCATCTAAGAATTTGTTAAAAATCCAAATTCTCAGGCCCTAACAAATATCTACCAAATCAGAAACTCTGAAGTGGGTCCTGTAATCTGTGGTTTAACAAGCCCGTCCACATATTCTGATGCGCCCTATGGCTCAGAGCACTGGACCAAATGATCTTTCAACTATCTTCTGGCTGTAATACCTGTGAATCTATGCTTCTATAATCTATTCCTTCCAATAACTATTCATTGTTTTCATAATACCAAAGTACTATTTTCAAGTAAAAGTTTGTGAAACCCAAACTTTTTTCTAATTTTTGTCATCCCTCAAGAGCCAAATGTCTGTGTTCAGTGTCCGCAAACAATAATGACACTTAATGCATCTTAAAATCTTATTTATGGGTGCTTGGGTGGCTCAGTCAGTTAAGCAACCAACTCTTGATCTTCACTCAGGTCATGATCTCACAGTTTGTGGGTTTGAGCCCCACATCACATTCTTCGTTGACAGCAAGGAGCCTGTTTTGGATTTTTCTCTCTGCCCCTCTCCCACTCATGTGCTCTTGCTCTCTCTCTCTCTCAAAACTAAACATTTTTTTTTAAATCTTGTTCATGACCTTTTCAATGCAACTTTTTCATGGTGCGGTATTTGCCCTGGCTTGGAGGACATCAATAAGGCTTGCATTTTTTCCTATCACTTTTTTTAAAATATATAAGTATACCTTTCATGAAAAAGTCTTTGAGAGTCTATTGCTCTCAAGTTGTGTGGCATTGTTTCATATTGCTTGAAGTGAGCTATTGCCCAAGAACAGACCAGACAAGGAAAGACAGGTGACATTAACGCCGTCCCACACTGTTCTTTGTGAACTTGGGTCTCTCCAGCCACACACTTAGAGGAAATTCCATACAAACAGAGGAAGCCAGACTCTTTCTGGGAGAAGTTAGTAGCTGACTTACTACATTCGACATTGATGCCTGCTAAAGATAAAACCTGGGAAAAGGCAGCAGGTCCTATTCTCCATTGTTGCTGCCTGGGCCCAGTGTGTGTGTCTGAACTGTGTGCACATTTCCCTGGGTGGAGAGCACCATCAGCATGCAGCTGTCTGTTCAGGATTGCTGATGTTTACAGTAGCAGGCTAACGCTGCTGTATGCCAAAGCATGTTGTTTCTTATTTTAAAGATGAGAACAATTCCTTCTCTCCCCCAGCCCATTGTTATTTGGTTTACTAGACTTGCAGGAGAAGGAAGCAGTAAATTACTAAAGAAAAAAAGTGTAAATCTCACCAGGGTGTGCTCCCTGAATTTGGATGAAGTTTAGCATACCGATCAGATATGATGATACAGAAAACAGGTCTTCTGTTTTGTAGTAAGTTGGTTCAGGGAAGTGAGATAAAAGTCATTATACATTTGCCTGTGTTGGTATCTGCACCTTTCTAGAAGTTCCAGGCACTGCCTAGCTTGACGGCTCCAGAAAGTCATCTGGTTAGCAAGCAGTAAGGACTCAGCAGGCCAAGGAGAACACTCACTGCCAGTAAGAACTCTCCATGGTTTCCCCAAGTCTTTTCCTTATTTAACTTCAGTAGTTAATATTACATTGTCCTATCAGTGTCTATTAGTAATGATGTGCTGGGGTGTATGTTGGGGGAGGGATGACTTTCCTCGATCTCAAAAGGATAAGGAAAAGAAAGGAAGATTTATCTTAAATTATTTTTTGATAAGACAAATTATTTTCAAACCACATCTATAGAAAGCCAATATTAAAGAAAGGTCAGCAGATGTATAAAGAAGTTACCTATAATCTTAATAAATCATCTACTTTCTCATTCTATTCAACAAACCTTTCCTGAACTCTGTCAGTTCCTGCCTGGCTTAGCCATCTTCCTCTACTGCAACAGTCTTAACTCTGGCTGTACACTGGGGTCACCTAGCCGAGCTTCAGAAGTTACTGAGCCTGAGTCCCAATCCCAAGATTCTGAGGATTTGTAAAAACTCCCCTCAGGTGGTTCTAAAGTGCAGCCAAAGTGGAGACACTGCTCTGTTGGCTCCCTCTCTTTTCCCCTCAGCTCCCATCCACCCTTCAAAACCAGCACCTCTGGTTCCCTCCTCCCCAGCAGAAGCTGAGATAAAAAAGGCAGACCCGGTAGTTCTTAAGGCACGGATTCTCAAATTGCCTGATGTAAGAATCACTGGGGCACTTACCAAAAATAGATATTTCCAGGCCCCTCCCCTGGAGATTCCGATTTAGTAGCTCTGGGACAAGGCCCTAGAATCTACATTTGCTCCCCTTGAAGTTCATATGAATAGCAAAGTGGGGAAACACTATTTGAGGACTTTTCAATTCAGAGTAAGGTCAGTAGACTAGCAGCATTGACATCTCCTGGGAGCTTATTAGAAAGGCAGACTCTTAGGCCCCATTCCAGACCCACTGAAACAGAATCTGCATTTTAACAAGATCTCAGGTGACTCACATCACATTACAATTTCCCTAGCTAGTTTCCCTAACTTTGATCTCTAAAGCTTCGACTCTTCATTTTTCCTGTCAGATTAATTCAGCCTCACCTCTCCATTGCAATAATAATTACTCATGAGAAATAATTATACTAAAACTGATAAAATACATTATCTGACTTATCATAAATGAGTTAATTATTTTAAAACATTTCCTTGAGTGGAAGCCTTGAGTGTTTCTGGCTTCCTATACTCTGTTTTTTGGTAATATTTAGGATGAGGCTCTCTAAGGCATCAATTCAAGAATGGAATGTTGCACTTGGTTCAATAAATAATAGGTGATAACTTATTTAAAAGCATAATAAATACCGACTAGAAGCTCAGGGTAGAAAAGAATTTATTTATTTATCTATTTTGAGACAAAGAGAGAGGCAGAGAACAAGGGAGAGAGAGAGAGAATCCTGAGGCTCAATCCCACGAATTCGTGCGATCATGACCCGAGCTGAAATCAAGAGTCGGTGGCTTAACTGACTAAACCACCTACACGCTCCTGAAAAGAATTTTAAAAGTAACATAGTCCTTAAAAACTCTTTTTAAATAAAACTTTAAAATTTTTTTAAAAGAGGGGGGCGCCTGGGTGGCTTAGTCAGTTGAACATCTGACTCTTCATTTCAGCTCAGGTCATGATCCCAGGGTCATGGGATCAAGCCCAACATGGGGCTCATATTGAGCCTACTTGAGATTCTCTCTCTCCCTCTCCCCCTGCCCCTCCTCCACTCACATGCACGCTCTCTCTCTCTCTAAAATAAAAATAAGAATAAAAGTAACCTAGTCCTACCATTAATCTGAATCACTACAAATCCCCAAATCAAGCAGCCATTCGGTTTAGACATGGACACTCCCCTAGTGACTGGGAACTCATTACCTCTCT
Organism: Paguma larvata; assembly: GCA_030068075.1. Taxonomy (NCBI): domain Eukaryota; kingdom Metazoa; phylum Chordata; class Mammalia; order Carnivora; family Viverridae; genus Paguma; species Paguma larvata. The sequence goes on along the minus strand of CM057835.1, from coordinate 47,187,896 downwards.
AGGCAGTCCGTTTCATCTTTAGTCAGCTCTGACAAAAAGATTTTCATACACTGAAAAAAAGTTTATCTTTCTTTTAATTAGAAAGGTTTTTTTGTTTTGGAAAAAAATTATAGAATTTTAGAGATTATGAGACAGTTTATAGCAAGGACAAAGTTTCTCTGCATGATTAATTTAATGCACATATTAAAAATGTCTACACAAGTGACAGCCAGCATACTGGCACTGTGTATACACTGGTAAACAAAACATATTCCCTGCCCTCAACAAACCTGCAGTCTAATGATACACAGAATAAAACAGGAGTTAGTATTACTCAGCCATAAAAAAAAGAATGAGATCTTGCCATTTGCAACATGAATAGATCCAAAGGGTACTATGCCAAGTGAAATAAGTCAAACAGAGAAAAACAAATATACGATTTCATTTATATGTAATCTAAAAAAAAAAAAACAAAAAAACAACAACAAATGAACAAACAAACCAAAACAGCAGAAAGAGACCCATAAATATGGAAAACAAACTACTGGTTGCCAGAGGGCAGAAGGGTTGGGGGCTGGGCAAAATGGGTGAAGGGGAATGGAGGGTACAGGTTCCAGTTATGGGATGAATAAGTCACAGGGATAAAAGGACAGCATGGAAGGTATAGTCCATGGTCACAGTATTGTAATAGCATTGTGTGGTGACAGATGGTAGCTACACTTGTGGTGAACATAGCATAACATACAGAGTTGTCAAATCATTATGTTGTACATCTGAAACTAACGTAACATCGTGTGTCAACTATGATTCAATTTAAAAAATAAAATAAATAAATAAAAATAAATCAAGAGTTAAGTACTTGGTGATATATGATAAAACAGAGGTCAATGCAAGATTACAGAAGCTCATCAGAGTGACACCTGGTCCTGTCTAGAGGCTGACCGTTCCTGAGAAGTGACATTGAAGCTAAAGCTGAAGCATGAGTGACTCTAAGTCAGTGTTGCCAGTTTTTGCATATTATGAAATGTTTTTATCTTTTCTTCAATGTTATATTGAATTTCTCTTAAATGATGATAACTTTCTACTTACTTTTGGCTTTCAAACCTCAGAACAAGTCAATGCAAACATGCAATCTCAACTCTGATTTAAAGGCTCTAGCCCATTTAATGTGTTAGGACTGCGAGGAGGATGAAGGAAAAAGACAAGCATCTCTTTATTTAACAGGACTTGGTAATGGTTTTCTCAGTAGATCTCTGGTTAACATGGAATTCTCTTGGTGCAGGATCTCTTGCAGGCACATGTGTGAGTTCCTCAGAGGGCCCACAAGTCCTTCCCACCACACAGTTTCCAGACACTTCTCCTCCTCTACCCCCACCCACAGTCCATCCCACAGCCTCCAGGAACTGACGCCCCTTGCCAAAAGGTAGTCTTCCTGGCTAGGTATTGGCAAGAGGTCTTAATTTAGCTGCTTTTCATGATGTCCGTTATCCAGTTTGCAAAATACCAGGTCATCACACACACCAAAAATATCATATTTCTAAATACTAGAAATGAACAATTAAAAACCAAAATTTTAAAAACAATATAATTTAGAATACCTTCCCAAAATTAAGTACTCAGGTATAAATCTAACAAGAATATGCAGGCTCTACACTGAAAACTATAAAAGGCTAATGAAATAAGACCTAAATAAATGGAGACACATACCATGTTCACAAATTAGAAGGTTCAGTATACTCGAAATATCAGTTCTTCCCAAATTGAGCTAAAGGTTTAACACAATTTCAATCAAAATCTCAGCTGAACTTGTTGTAGATATATACAAACTGTCCTATAATTTATATGGAGAGGCAAAGGAACCACAATAGCCAAAATGCATGCTACTGATTTTTAAAGTACTAATAAACATGGTAATCAACACAGAGTCATCAAAGGGATGCAGCCATAAGTTCATGGAACAAAATTAAGATTCACACAAACAATGTCAATTTCTAATTGAAAAAAGGTGCAGAAATTCAAAGAACAAAGAATAGTCTTTTCAACAAATGGTGGTGGAACACGTGGACATCCACATTCAAAAAATGAACCTCAGCCTAAACCTTACACTTTATACAAAAACTAAATCAAAATGGACCACTGATCTAAATGTAAAACAGAAAACTTTATAAAATATGGGAAAACATCAAGACCTCAGGTTAGGCAAGTTCTTAAACATGACACTGAACACACAACCCACTTTAAAAATTAATAAATTAAACTTCATCAGATTAAAAACCTTTCCTCTGAGGTTCCTCAAAGAGCTAAACATAGACTTAACCATATGGCTCAGCAATTCCACTCTTAAGATACCAAAAGGACTAAAAACAGGAACTCAAACAAACACTTGTACATCCATGTCCATTGCAGCATTATTCACAATTCCCAAAAGGTGAAAACAGCCCAAGTGGCCATCAAATGAATGGAAAAATAAAATATTCTTTACACAAGCAATGGAATATTAGTCAGCCCCAAAAAAAGTGAAATTCTGATATGTGTTATAACATGAATAAACCTTGAAAATGTTATACTTTGGGGTGCCTGGGTGGCTCAGCCCGTTGAGCATTCAACTTCAGCTCAGGTCATGATCTCCCAGTTTGTTGGCTTGAGTCCCTTGTCAAGCTCTGTGCTGACGGCTCAGAGCCTGGAGGCTGCTTCAGATTCTATGTCTCCCTGTCCCTCTGCCCCTCCCCTGCTCTCATTCCATCTCTCTCTCTCACAAAAATCAACAAACATTAAAAAAAAGAAAAGAAAAGAAAACGTTATACTTTGTGAAGTAGGCCAGTCACAAATATTCTGACTCCACTTACATAAGGTACCTAGAATAGGCAAATTCAGAGAGACAGAAAGTAGAATAAAAGTTACGAGGAGTCGGGAGCAAGAGGGAATGGGGACTAGTTTAATGGTACAGAATTTCAGTTTGAGGTGAAGAAAAAGATTTGGAAATAACTAGTAAATAAAGATCTAGTGACATTTCCACAACACTGTGAATGTAATAAAGTGGGTACTTTAAAATGGTTTAAATTGTGTGTATATTTATATACAAAAGAAAACATTTATATTATATATTAATTATATTATATTGCATTATATTATATAATTTATATAAACAAGAAAATAATAGGGGGAAAAAAACCTTTCCTCTGTGAAAAACTCTGTTAAAAAAATGAAAGGACAAACTACAGGCTGAGAGAAAATATCTGCAAATCACACGTCCATTAAAAGACTCGTATCCAGAATATATACAGAACTCTCAAAATTTAACAGTAAGAACAGACTACAAGTGAGTACAAAATTTAAAACAATTAAAATTTGAAATAATAAATTAAAAAGCTTAACAGTAAGAAAAAAAAGTTTTAAATGGGCAAATGATACTTCACTCAAGGAGATATATGATAGCAAATCAACTCATAAAAACATGCTCAACATCATTAGCCAATATGGAAATGAGAATTAAAACTACAGTAAAATATCACTACACACATATTAAAATTACTAAAATAAAAAATCATGACAATACCAAGTACTGGACAGAACAACTTGAACTGTCATATATTACTGGTAGGAATTCAAAATGGTACCAGCCACTCTGGGAAGTGGCAGTTTTAATTATAATTTTACCACACTAAACATGTACTGATCGTACCTTATGACTCATCAATGACACTCTTAGTTATTTATCCAAGAAAAATAAAAATTATGTTCACTCCAAAACCTGTACACAAATGTTTAGAACAGCTCTATTTATAATCTCCAAATCTGGAAATGACTCAAGTACACTTCAATGGGTAAATGAATTTTGTTTAATATGGTGCATCCATGCAATAGAACACGACTTGGTAACAGAAAGGAACCATCTACTGATACTATCTTAGTCAGCTTAAGCTATAACAAAATACCACAGATTGGGTAGTTTAAACAACAGATATTTATTTCTCACAGTTCTTGACACTGGCAAGTCCAAATTCAAGGTGCTGGCAGATTCAGTTCTTGGTAAAGGACTGCCTCACAAGGCTGAGAGAGAGTGCTGGTTTCTCTTCTTCTTCTTACAAGGGCTCCAATCCCATCATGGGGACTCCACCCTCTTGACCTCATTTAAACCTAATTACCTCACAAACATACAACAACATAAATGAATATCAAAGACATACTCAGTGAAAGAAGCCAGTCTCGAGAAGTTATATACCATATCCTTCCATTTATATGATATCGTGGAAAAGGCAAAACTGTAGGCACTGAGAACACATCAGTGGTTGCTGGGGTGAGTGGTGGTGAAGGATATGACAACAAAAGGGTAGCATATAAGAGTATTTTGGGTGATAGAAGCATTCCACATCTTGATTGTGATGGTTGTTGCATGAATTTATATGTGTTAAAACTCCTAGAACTATACACTCCCCCAAAATAGTCAATTTTTCTGTATGTTCATTTTAAAATTAAATGAAATGAAAAAATGGCATCAGATTCTAGTTGGGGAGCTAAGTATCAGAAAACAACATGTTCTAACCTAAGTGTACTACAGGTGAGATCATTACTAGTTATAAGCAGACGGTAGAGACAGTCTATTTAAGGGAAAGAAGACTAGAAGAAAAAAAAAGCAATGGAACTAGAGTTAACTTTACAAATGTCAAAAGAGCAAAATATGTGGAGACAAACTAATACCAGCCTGTGAACCCAGTAGGGGAAAGAAGGCTCAGGGGGAGGGAAGTAAGGCGTGCTGCTCAAGCATGGACATCCAGAACACACTAAGTGGGATCTGATCCTGAAGAAGAGAAGATTAACCTAATGAGAGAAGAACATGAGCAACAGTCAGACCTGAAGAAGGCAGAGATGGTTCCTCAGTGTCCATTTTTGTTTTGGGTTCTTTTGTTGTTGGTTTTTTTAATGTTCATTTATTTATTTTGACAGAGAGGGAGGAAGGGAGAGAGAGAGCACACGAGGAGGAGGCGCAGGGACAGAGGGAAAGAGAGAATCCCAAGCAGACTCCATGCTGTCATCGCAGAGCCCAACTCCAGGCTCAATCCCACCACTGGGAGATCATGACCTGAGAGGAAATCAAGAGTCGGATGCTAAGCAACCCAGGCACTCTCCCTTAAGTGTCCACTTTTGAAGGGAGCAATTAAGAGGGCCACTAACCGGGTGTCTGAACCAAGGAAAAGTCTCCCAAGAGCTTGGAGCTGCCCATGGAATAGGGCCCCAGAGGAAGCCATTGGAGTGTGCATTCCCTTGAAGGAGCCCTGAAGAGAGCCGCCAGGATATACACCAAAGCACAGGTTAAGCAAGCACTGTGTACATAAGGGTAAGTTGGGGGTGTGGGGAGGGTGGGGTGAAGGGTCCAGTGCCAGCCGTTCATTACTAATGACAAAATCTAAATCTTCCATGCTTGGGTCATTTCTCTTCAAATGGAAATAGAGACAGATGATGGATGAACTTTTGCTTCTTTCATCTATAGTTTGAGATGGAATGGAAGACTTTAGGTTTTTAGTTATAAGGAGCTGCTAACTTAGACTTTCAAAAGGAGAGTAAAGTCTTTGAAATAAAAGAGAGGATTTATAGAAGTGAGCAGGAAAGGGGCGCCTGGGTGGCTCAGTCGGTTAAGAGGCCGACTTCGGCTCAGGTCATGATCTCACGGTCTGTGAGTTCAAGCCCCGCGTCAGGCTCTGTGCTGCTGGCTCGCAGCCTGGAGCCTGCTTCAGATTCTGCATCTGCCTCTCTCTCTCTCTGCCCTTCCCCTGTTCACGCTCTGTCTCTCAAAAATAAATGTTAAAAAAAAAAAAAAAAGAAGTGAGCAGGTAATTTAAGAATTTTAATTATTGTATAGAAAATAGTAATGCATGGTAGTAATATCTTGAAATATTTTTACTATATATACCATATACTCTTTTTACATTTATTTCTGAAATTAATCCCTTAATGTAGCAGAGTTGTATGTAGATTACTATAATTGTCCACCAGAGGGAGACTCAAGACTATGTTTTCCCCTTGGGACTCTTCCATTTAACCAGTACTTTGCCCAAAATCTCTACCACATGTTGGTACAGAGACGATCCAAGATGGAGAAAAGATGCATGATTTGGAATGAGATAAAAAGATAAAGAGGAGAGAAGTGGTTCTGGCCTCCTTTAAATGTCCTGCTTTTCCTCTGGGTTTGGGGGGACTTTCTCCTGATCCTCTGGGGTCTGCAAAGTGGGGCTATTTGTCTGCCTTGGAAAGCAGAGCCCTTGGAGTTCCTGGCACTGTCTGAGTTGAACAAACTGATTAGGAGTACTCCCACCACTGGCTGCCAAAGGAATGTGTGGTTCGGCTCAAAGAGGCATTTACTAAATTTCAGGAGATCCCTTCAAGGATTATAAATGCCCTGACAGAGATAAAGGCAACCCAGTCCTTAGCCATACCATAGAATTTGGTGGAAGATGGTTTTAGTCTTGGGAAGGCTTCCTTTGTTAATTCACTCAACAAAGAAGAAGAATTTACTGGGCAGCAGGTATTGTTTCACGTTTTAAAGAGGGTGCCTAATAATAAGAAAGATCTAACAATGAAATAAGCCTGTGATTAGAAGCATACAAAGACTGCTTTAAAACAGATATCTGAACAGAACATATTGTTAGTATAGTTTACATATGAGGTCCTAGAAAACACCTATATGTCACCTGTTCTGTGCAAAGGGAGGTTAAAAACTAGAAAAGACCTCTTAACAAGCAGATACTAAGAAACGTACAAGCTTACAGTACAACTATAAGGTACTGAGAGTGTTCTCTTCATCTTTCTTTTAAAACAAATCAGACATATGTGGTTGCATAATTAATTCCCATTCATAATCATCTAACTTCCCACATTAAGCCTCTCAAACAGATCTTGAAAATGAAAATAAAATTAGACCCTAGGCTTACCACCCACTCAGAAACAAACATACACCTCTGCATGGCTTGGCTCTTTTTTTTTTTTAAATGACTTTAATTTAGTGAAATAATTTTAAATTATTACTTATCATTAAAGAGTGCTTCCCTTTTCTGACCAGTTTTTTAATGACTTTAAATCCCACTTTATTTTAACAAGTAGGACTTTGGGGTCTGGAGGATAGGAGAAAAGTGGGGTCCTGACAGAGGAGTGCTTTTCCCTTACTCCTACGTTCAGCAGATTAATACGAAGAAGCAGTGACTGGGGCTGAAAGTATAAGCCCACAGGTCTGTAATGGGAAAAAAACCCAGAGTCTTAGCATTCTTGTCCTTGGGCTCTAATCAGCTGAGGGAACTAGTGAAAGATGACGTATGAGATGGAATTTTTTAGTGAGATCCTCTCCAGACATGGTTTCTGATGCAAAAATGCTCTCCCCAGGTTTGAGGAGTGCAGGTGTGCCTGCAGCTGCAAACACCGAGATAGCCCGGGGACGGCCCTGGGCCTCGGCGCTGGGTAGCCAGCTACAGAATTCCATGGACAGGGGTCCCCTGATGTCTGTCAGCAGTCATGCAAGCGAGTGGGAATTGAGCTTTGGTTCCAGGGGACATAAAATGACCTGTTTCAGTAAAACAGAAACATAAGAGAGAAAAACAAACCAGCATAAAATGTAAACTTAGCTATGTCTGTTTTGGTCCTAGAGGAGCAGAGGTGATCAGAATGACTGCAGAGACTCTGACACCTCACCCCTTCCTTTGGTTCATGAACAGACACAGAATTGCAAGAACTTTAAGAGCCAAAGGTTAATCACAGAAAGGGATCAGTTTCCAGCTCCCAGGAACGAATCTGTGTAAGAAATTCGATGACATGTTCCTGGATTGACCGTAAAAAACATTTTCCCAAATAACACCAGCTAACTTTCTGGATTCTATCTTTGGGACTATCCCCAAATTCACTGGGGAAATCACTGTACTAAATCAGTTCAATTTTAGCAGGGTATGATACAATTTGCGAAGCTGTGTCATACAACCACATAGTTAGTGTGGATGAAAATACTATTAATTAGAGATAAGCATGTGTCCAAGAACTTGCTGTAATCGGATCTTGTGGGGAATTTAGCTCAGTACTTTGCCAATCAGAAATACAAAATAGATTTAAATGTGAAAAATAGAGTCCTCTATCTTACAGGAATAGGTTCTTGTAAGTTTTTCTTTTTAAGAAAAAAAATATGTTCATTTCATCACACTCACCTTCCTTTCTTAAGAAACCTGAACTTGTTGAAAATAATAAGCAATGAGTCTTAATTTTTGGCATTACCTTTTTAAAATACTTTCTACAAATTGCCTTTTATTATTTTTTTAATGTTTATTTATTTTTGAGAGACATAGAGGCACAGCATGAACAGGGGAAGGGCAGAGAGAGAGGGAGACACAGAATCAGAAGCTGGCTCCAGGCTCTGAGCCGGCAGCACAGAGCCCGACGCGGGACTCGAACTCACAGACCGCGAGATCATGACCTGAGCTGAAGTCGGCCGCTCAACCAACTGAGCCACCCAGGCGCCCCTAAAAATTGCCTTTTAAAAAGTAGTTTAGTCTTGATCTCCCAAAAAAAGTTATACTTAGATCATAAAAATAAAATTTCTAAATAAAATTCTTTTAGAAAGCCTTTTAAAAGATAATTTTAAAAATGTAAAGCTCACTGCACATTTCTTTATGAAGACTAGAAATTAGACATGAAAAAAGATCAAATTTCTAAAACAATCAACTTTTAATGACAAAACATTTATCTCAGAGCTTAATATATTTGGGTTTCCTAATGGCCATGGTATAAGACAGTCCCATAAGGGGCGCCTGGGTGGCTCAGTCGGTTTAGCGTCCAACTTCAACTCAGGTCATGATCTTGTGGTTCATGAGTTCCAGCCCCACATTGGGGTCTGTGCTGACAGCTCAGAGCCTAGAGCCTGCTTTGGATTCTGCATCTCCCTCTCTCATTGCCCTTCCCCTGCTTCTGCTCTGTCTCTCTCTCTCAAAAATAAATAAACATTTTTTAATTGGAAAAAAAAAAAAAACACAAAGTCCCACGAGGAAGAATTCAGAGAAACATGTGACCTGGCAAAAGGAACATACTTAGTCGTTCAAGGTAGATCCAGGCCTAGAACACAAGTCTCCTTATCCGGTGCTCTTTCACTGTCATGATGTTCCTCTCCCCAACTTGTCCTTCAATGATTTAGCAGGTGCCCCCAGCCCTCCTCTTGATGCTGAGTCCCTGGACCTCTCTGGCCTGGCCTTCCTGACGCAGCCCTTCATATCCCAGCTGGCCTCCCTCAGCTCATCCTTCCCTGATCATTCTCTCTTGCCTTGTACTAATAGGGCCATGTTAACATATGTCTGACCTTTTTTCTCCATCAAAAAGCCATATCCCCTTCACTCAACCCCAGAACTAGGTTAATTGAGTTGCCTAATAGATATATCCATCCACGTGCTAAGGAAAGAAAGCTAAAGAAGCTCTCCCCACTTGCAGGTGATATATGTAGTGTTTCTAGAGACAGTGAAGATATCACAACAGCATTGAGGCACCCTGTGGAGGTGCTCCCCTGCAAGTCTATGCCCAGGGTCAGTTATGACAACTAACCATAGACCATGGCAATCCAACGGTTACCTTTAAGAATAAGTATTTTAACACAAGAAGATTCTGGCCTTTGGTAAACCAAGATCAACATAACAATACAGTTGGTGGTTTACAAAGTAGCAAATAATAACTTCTACATAGTGAGCACCTGCCCTGGGCCAGACACATCACTAATTAGTTAATTATTTAATTAATTAATTCAACATCTATTCATGAATAACCGACTACTTGCTAGGCACATTATAAGGTCTGGAGAGAAGAGAAAGCATGATGTTTTCAAGATAATTCAGTAAGATCAGAATATGAAGTTGTTTCCAGAAGCAAGTGGAAAGAGATGAGGTTCAAGGGGCAAGCCAAAGGGCAAACAGTGAAGGAGTCTTGGTGACACACGAAGGATTTTTGATATTGATCTTTTGGAAAGAGAGAAAGAAACAGAAAGGGTGGGGGGTCCTGTCTGGCTGTCAGAAGGACCTGCAACTCTTGTTTCTCAGGGTTGTAAATTCGAGCCCCACACTGGGTGTAGAGATTCCTTAAAAATAAAATCTTAAAAAAAAGAAAAAGAAAAGGAGGGCAGGAAAGAGGGAAGCCACTGAAGAGTTCTAACTGGGAACAAATTCCCATTTGAGAAAAATTCCTCTGGCAGCAATGTGGAGAATGGATTAGAGAGAAGCAAGATTAGAGAGAAGATGATCAGTAATCCAGGAGTGAGATGAGAACAAGAACAGAGATGGAAAAGAGAGAATCAGTCAGAAACATCTGAGAGAGTGGAAGTAGAATTAACAGTGCTTAGTAACTATTTGAATGAGGTGAGCTGGGAACGGGAGTTGAAGGTGACTCCCATGTTTCCCGTTTGGACAGCCAGGTGAACGGAGGTACCATCGATGAACATAAGGATAAACATGTTTGAGGAAGAAGTTAATGCTTTGTTTTTGTCCATTGGATCTCAGACGTTGGTGGAATGTCTAACTGTCCAATAGGTAATTGACTATAGTGATCTGGAACTTTGAGGTATCAAGAACTGAAGATACAGATTCGGTAGTTTTCAATGACTCAATCAGCAATCCTCACCAACAAATCTATAAAAGTCAGTATTTTAAAACTATATAAAAAGTCCATAGTGTACATCTATGGATTTTATCTGCCTAGAAACCCCTTTCTTCCTCATCTAGTAACAGCCTCTCCCTTCTTTTAGGAAACTGCTCTTCCCCCACCACAGGCATGTGGCTCAGGTGGAGCGAACGTCGTGCCCTGTGCCCTCCAGGGCCAGTGACCCACACTGGGCCATATCTTACACTTTTGCCCACAGTGTTAGAGTGACCTGACCAGAGCCTCTTATCTAGGTTTTTCTGAATTGTAACTGGGATGAAGGGCCCCTTCCTCTGATAGCAAAGTTGCACGCATGTCAGCATATAAGCCCTGGCATACAACACAGACAGACAGACCTGCAATGAGAGGGGCTCAGACTGGAGCCCGTGAGAAGTAGAGAAGGCAACCCCAACTGCAATAAGACCTCAGTTCCCATTGTGCGCTGCTACACCCCTCCTTTTCCAGTTATATCAATAATAAATTCTTCCCAGGATCCAAGCTAGTTCAAGCCGAGTTTCTGCCACTAGTACCTAGAAGTTCTGACTAATACAGAAATTGAGACTTAGATTGGCTAAATCACTTAACCAAGCCAGGTAGAAGGCAGAACTGAAACCAGACCCAAAGTCAGTGAAATCTGACCGCAGCACCATGCTGCAGAGTACCAAGTTCTAAGGCGATGCCCACTTTTTGGCTAGAGACTCTCAGACTACATTACATGAATAAAAAATTAAAAATGAGTCAAGAGTCAGGTTCAAATTTGAACAAGCTCAGTCACTGCAATATTAGGCAAATCAATTAATCTCCTTGAGCTCCATTTGTAAAATGAAATAAATATATGTCTTTCTCACTTCATAGGGATTTGGTTAACTAAGAGGCTGATACATGTGGGGCACCCAGGTGGCTCAGTCAGTTAGGCGTCCGACTCAGTTTCAGCTCAGGTCATGATCTTGCAGCCTCCTGGGTTTGAACCTTGCATCAGGCTCTGTGCTGACAGTGTGGAGCCTGCTTCAGATTCTCTCTCTCTCCCTCTCTCTCTGTCCCTACTCCACTTGCATGGTCTGTCTCTCCCAAAAATAAATACACTTAAAAAAAGGGGAGGCTAATACATGTGACAGCATTTTGAAAATAATGAAGAACCTATCCCAAGGTAAGTGTTGCCAATCTCGATCAGTAATAGAAATGTGTATTAAATCCATTCTGTCTCTTGTTGCTTAAACCTACACAATCTTAGGGGTGTAAACAGAAATCCTGAATGTTATCTCATCCATGTTAATTTCCATCTGAATAAACAGTCACTTCTGTGTTATTGTTGTTACCAAACGTTTACTGAAAGCCAGACAGGGTCTGGGTGCCCTGCAAAATACAAAATCCAGAGAAATATCTGGGAAAGGCAGGAAACCCAAAGCAATGGTTGGCATGGTACTTGGGAACAAGAAACCAAAGGTGTGGTTCCTAAGTCCCCTCATAATTAACATGGTAGTGTGTATACATTCTGAGCCTGTTCTGTGCTGTCTTTCCCATTCCCTCCTCTCATGAGGCATTTTTAAGACTGGTAAGACATTCAATGTGCCTGTTCTGGGGGACAGAGCATGATGTTCTGTAATTAGGCTTGGTTCTGTTTATTGCAGATACCACTTCATTTTGAAAACAGAACCCTGTCTTTTTCCTTTGGGGTATTTTTTAATGACATCATAAGGATGTCGATGCTTTTCTTTGCTGCACAGGTGTACCATGCTTAGACAATAGGAGATTCTTTGTTCTGAAAATGTACATGTAAATTACATTTCGTCAAAATCAAATTACATCCAAACTGCAATAGGATCCCTGTAGAAACTCATATGGAAAGGGGATGTTGTGTATAGGGAAGATTGGCAGTTGGGAGTCAGGAAATCAAGACTCAAGCATTAGTTCAATCATTCCCCATTTGTGTGACTCTTGGTGAATCATTTAACCTTTTTGTCCAATAGTTTTCACATCTGTAAAATGAAGGTGAGAGCAGTTTTTTACCTAACTTATGGATTTTGATGAGTATCCGCTGAGATGTTTTCGAATTGGATGAAGACTAAATCCATAGCAGAGCACCTGGGTGGCTTGGTCGGTTAAGAGCCCAGCTTCAGCTCAGGTCATGATCTCATGGTTCGTGGGTTTGAGCCCCACATCAGGCTCTGTGCTGACAGCTCAAAGCCTGGAGCCTGCTTCGGATTCTGTCTCCCTCTCTCTTTCTTCCCCTCCCCTGCCTGCACTCTGTCTCTCTCTCTCAAAAGTAAACATTAAAAAAAATTTTTAAGATTAAATCTATATCTTCTTGGATTTCGAGCCCTATTCATAAAAATCCAATTAAGAATTGGAAACAAGGAAAGGAAGGCAATGGATGTTGAAATGAAATCACCCTAAGCAATAGGCATATTGCTGTACATAGCCAGGAGTCAGTATTTCTTGAGTGAATATTTTAAAAGTACAACTGCTTCAGCCATTTACTATCCTGTACACTGTAAATCACAAGTATCCCTACACCCAGGTGACACTCACTTATTCTTACAGCAAAGGTCACCAGCAACCTAATAAAAAATAATTTATTGTCATTGGCCATGGATGTACAAACCATTTGCATATCTTGAGTCATTCATTTACCTGAGGGGTTTTTATGTTTCAAGACAGTTCTTAGAATGTGGTTCTCGAGACAGCAGCATCACAACCCACTCCAAAATTACATTTTTAAAAATGTAGAATCCTGAATCTCAGCCCAGACTTGGTAAATTAGAATCTCTGGGAATGAAACAAGATAATTTGCATTTTTAACAAACACACATGTACACACGCACACACACACATAACTAACCTACCCCTACACTGTAATTCTAAAATTTGAGAATGAGAATGACTTTCAGGTTTCTAGGAATAAGAAAAACTGTATCTTTGGAAAAACCTGGCTCAGTAGAAATGCCTTCGATCTCCTGTGGCTTTTTCACACTAAATGTAATAAACACTTCCAGTGAGTCTTGGAAATTCATCATGCTATAAATAGTTAATTAAAATTGTATTAAACCTATAAAAAATCAGTTCCTGAAATTCTAGTGATATGTAATTACATATATGCATTGGGAAATGTAATACAAATGTCACATGTTATGTAGCTAATCATCCACTGGTTTTAGTTTTTAATGATTGAATTATTCTTAATATCTGCTTTTCTTAAAGTGGGGCAAAACTATAGTCAGAGCAAGGGCATGGTACATTGGAATACCCATCTTTAGAACAATGGGAAGGTTAGGCACTCCATGACTGCAGGAACCAGGCACCTAGGGACTGGGCAGTAAATTGGGATAGTGACTGTCAAAAACCGCAAAGTATCTGAGATTTTACCCTACTTGCAGGCTAACAAGTAAGCCTGCCACAGTTTTATGCTAGAAGTTTTTATGCCACGGTTACTGCTAGAAGATACACAATTCCTGGTTCAGAGACAGAAAAGACTTTATTACTCAACCACAGCAAGCAGCATGAGCTTCATATCTGCAGCCATTTCCCTTGCCTCTCAGGTCCCACAGAGGCAAAGTGGAGATGCCCAGGAGGATACTGAGCAAACTGTGGGTATGTATCACAGTTGAGCAACCCCGTGCTTAGGAAGCCTAAATCTTATATGGGCTACAAGCAAACCTGCCAACCTTTTCTCCAAGGAGAGACATTATCTTTGAAGGGAAACACTATATCTTCCAAGACTATTCACTATAAAACATTCTATTTTTTATTAAGTTTTTTAATTTTAATTCCAGTATAGTTAACATACAGAATTATATTAGTTTCAGGTGTACAATACAGTGATTCAACAATTCTATGTATTACTCAGTGCTCATCAAGATAAGTGTACTCTTAATCCCCTTCACCTATTTCAGTCCTCCCCCCGCCTCCCCTCTGGCAACCATCAGTTTGTTCTCTATAGTTCATCTCTATAGAGTTTGTCTCTCTCTCTTTTTTCCTTTGTTTGTTTTGTTTCTTAAATTCCACATACGAGTGAACAAATTCATATAGTATTTGTCTTTCTCTAACTTATTTCACTTACCATTATACTCCCTAGCTCCATCCATGTCTTTGAAAATGGCAAGATTTCTTTCTTTTATTATGGTTGAATAATATTCCTGATATTCCTGTGTGTGTGTGTGTGTGTGTGTGTGTGTGTGAGAGAGAGAGAGAGAGAGAGAGAGAGACAGAAAGAGAGAGAGAGAGAGAGAGAGAGAATATCACCTTTTCTTTATGCATTCATCTATCAATGGACCCTTGGATTGCTTCCATAACTTAGTTACCGTATATAATGCTGCAATAAACACAGGAGTGCATATATCCTTTCAAACTAGTGTTTTCATATTCTTCAGGTAAATACCCAGTAGCACAATTACTAGATGATAGGGTAGTTCTATGGGAGGTTTTGAGAAACCTCCATTCTGTTCTCCACAGTGGCTGCACTGTGTGCATTCCCAACAGTGCATGAGGGTTCTTTTTTCTCCACATCCTCACTAACACTTGTTTTTCTTGTATTTTTTATTTTAGCCATTCTGACAGGTGTGAGGTGATGATCCCACTGTGGTTTTAACTTGTGTTTCCCTAAGGATGAGTAATGTTGAGCATCTTTTCATGTGTCTGTTGGCCATCTGTAAATATTTGGAGAAATGTCTGTTCATGTCTTCTACCCATTTTTTAAGTGGATTATTTTTAAATTTTTGGTATTGAATTGTAGGTTGTTTATATATTTTGTATACTAACCCTTTATCAGATATATCATTTGCGAATATCTTCTCCCATTCAGTAGGCTTTTTTTGTTGTTGATGGTTTCCATCACCATGTAGAAGCTTTTTATTTTGATGTAGTCCCAAAAGTTTATTTTTGTTTTTGCTTTCCTTGCCTCAGGAGACATGCCTAGAAAAACGTTGCTATGGCCGATGTCAGAAACAATACTGCCTGGGCTCTCTTCTAGGGTATTTACGGTTGCAGGTCTCATATCTGGGTCTTTAATTCATTTTGAGTTTATTTTTGTGTATGGTGTAAGAAATTGGTCCAATTTCGTTCTTTTGCATGTAGCTGTCCAGTTTTCCCAATACAATTTGTTGAAGTGACTGCCTTTTTCCCATTGCATGTTCTTGCTTCTTTTATTGAAGATTAATTGACCATTTAATCATGGGTTTGTTTCTGAGCTTTCTATCCTCTTCTGTTGTTTTTTTTAAATGTTTGTTTGTTTGTTTGTTTGTTTGTTTATTTTTGAGAAAGAGAGAAAGGGCAAGCAGGGGAAGGGCAGAGAGAGAGACGGCGAATCCGAAGTAGGCTCTTTGCTATCAACACACACCCCAGTGTGGGGTTTGAACTCACAAACTGAACTATGAGATCATGACTTTAGCCGAAGTCAGATGCTTAACCAACTGAACCATGCAGCGCCCCTCTCTCCTCTTCTATTGATCTATGTGTCCATTTTTTGTGCCAGGAACATAATATTTTGATTACTACAGCTTTGTAGTATAACTCAAAGTCTGGAATTGTGATAACTCCAGTTTTGTTTTTCTTTTTCAAGATTATTTTGGTTATTCGGGGTCTTTCATGGTTACGTATAAACCTTAGGATTGTTTTTCTAGTTCTGTGAAAAAGTCTGTTGGTATTTTGATAGGGATTGCATTAAATGTGCAGATTGCTTGGGTAGTATGGACATTTTGACATTATTTGTTCTTCCAATCCATGATTATGGAATATCTTTCCATTTGTGTCATCTTCAATTTCTTACATCAATGTTTTATAGTTTTCAGAGTACAGGTCTTTCACCTCCTTGATTAAGTTTATTCCTAGG
The DNA here is from genome assembly GCA_030068075.1 of Paguma larvata. Lineage (NCBI taxonomy): Eukaryota > Metazoa > Chordata > Mammalia > Carnivora > Viverridae > Paguma > Paguma larvata. The sequence goes on along the minus strand of CM057835.1, from coordinate 47,171,449 downwards.
TATTTTATTATTTTTGGTGCAATTATAAATGAGATTGTTTCATTAATTTCTCTTTGTGCTGCTTCATCAGCCCATTGTATCATTCATTTGCACAAAAGAGGATTTAGTGAGAGAAAAGTCTCAACTCCACTCCCTCCTCCAAGAAAACATAAGCAGAGCATGCAGCCTGGTAAACAGTAGGGAATCAGTAAATGTTAACTCCTTTCCCCAGTCTCCCTACACATATCTTCCACATAATCTTGGTACTTATTTACTATTTTCTTTGACATCTTCTCTTATGTTCCTAGTTTTCAACTTTAAAAAAAAAATGTTAAAGCTAGAAGTATGAGTCACCAAGGAATTGTCTTAGATGGCCTTCCCCAAATGTCCAAATGACTTTTTTTGGACCTTTGTCCTGGAGTTTTACTTTGTGTTTCTATGTCTGAGTGATGACACTAGGTGGTGCTGATGGCCTTAACAGAGCTGGGACACTTTTTCCAGTGAAATAAAAGGCTAGCTTACACACTTTGAATAGATGTTTTTATATAAGTAAATCCAAAGAAGTAAATCTCAATTACTATACTTATTGAAAGTGTATAAATAATGGGAAAATATTGTTTTAAGTTAAAATGATCATGGGACTTTTCCTTCCCAAATTATTTATTACCTATTTTACCAAGAACAGAATTCAGCTATAATTGCAGAAGCGATCATATTATATTTATTTTTAAGAAAAGCTGTAGCCTAAGTGAAATCTTCTAAACTAGAAAGTCGCCAGTCTGGAGGAGTGACAATGTGGAGAAGTGCTTTGTAGAGCAAGGCAGAATTTCATTCCAGATCCAGACATGTTCAGGCAAGAACATAAGACTACAGCCAGCTGCAAGGGGGAAAAAATTCCTCTGCTGGTCCAGATCAACAAACAACTAAATCACTAAACTAAAAGACTCCTTTACCAATCTGTTTAATATGGTCAGAAACTCAACTCAAAGAAAAAAAGGAAGTCCAGTCTGAGTTAAATGTTTATAGACTATAAACTGATAACCAGCATGTAATCCAGTGCCAATACAAAACACAAAGAAAGATTCATGTGAATTGCACTTCCTGTGAATTGGATTACAGAAGAAAAACAGTTCTAATTTGTAAATGCTAAAATCTCTTACGTTTAAATAACTCACTGATTTTACAACTAAGCACACATGCCAGCTTTTATTGTCTTTATCCTCTATGGATACCGGTCCAGGCATCCTTGAAAGTAAGGTCAAAATAATAACTATTCCAAATCTTAGTCACACTTCTACCTGGTGGAATTTCCACACCAGGTTTTAGATCTCCAATATACAACTCATGAAATCGTCTTCATGAATGGCTGTACACCTGGAGAATTTTGATACCTGGAGAATTCTTTTTTTGTAGAGTAGATTATATTTAAGTAAAGATAACTTTAGATTTTAAGTAAACATATCCACTCATAGCTGCCAAAGGTCCCATTGTTATCAGTAAGAAGAGAAATTTAAAAATAAATTAGGAGAAAAGAAATATACAGGTAGATATTTATTAATAACATATTAGTTCTTGAGTAGGTAGATTTGATGTTCATTATACTATTAAAGGCATAAATAAACAACAATAATAGTAGTGAGCACTGTACAATGTATAGAATTGTCATATCACTATTTTGTACACCTGAAACTAATATAAAATTGTGAGTCAACTATACTTCAGTAATAATTTTTTTTATTAAATAAAAGATCCCTTCATGAAACAAGGGCAATAGTATTTTATGAACCAAGGACAATGATTAATCTAATTCTTTTCACTTAAATCAACAAGTCAAAGGCAACATGACTTATTGTACATCAGTGTGACTCTATGCCTTGCCCTTTGCATTCCCAGCTCCTCAGCTCAGTCCTAGATGATAACCTGAACAAAGATATCTCAGAATATCTAGTCTTCTACCTTGGTGTGAACATGAGTGAGTATCATGCTGATGATCTTATAGGGCTTCAAGCCAGAGCAAGGGGACAGGTGCTTCCTTCCTGAGGAATTACAGTGTGCATAGGTCAGAAGAAACTTTGGAAGTGTCCTTGAAGAACACTGAGTCTAAAGTCAAAAGCTTCTAAAGCAGCACATTAAGCAAGGGAGTAGGCAAAGGTCAGGTGTGCCAGCATGGGGTCAGGACAGAAAAAGACAGACACAGGGCACCCTTCCTTGTCTGAGATCCTTTACAGCCAGACCCAAGGTATGCAATGACAAAAACTTGGGACCAAGCTACAGGAAGACACAGATCAGAAGATGAAAAAAGTCTATGGTTTTGCTCAAGGTTCACAAACATTTTCTACATCAGTTCTTTTTATTAAAAGGTCTTCTTAAAAGGCGCATGCCTTTCAGTAAGCCCAGAATGCTAAATACAGGTTAATGCCTTTGATTCCTTATTCGGAGCATACCAACTATTTACTCAGCAAACATTTACCTATATTGTTCTTGGGACTCTCTTAGGCATCGGGGTCACTGTAAGGAAAAGAGCAGAAGACCAGAAGTTAAACAGCAACAGACAGAATGGTCTCTGAATGTGACTTTCATATCCCTGGTAAGGACCATCCTGTTGACATCCTCCTCACTCTCCTTAACTCATGTGTATCAAAAAAGTCTGCTGAATTAGAAGTCCTGGTTAAGGGGGGAGGGGAAGAGGGGAAAGGAAAAAAAGACACAGAGAGGGAGGGAGATAAAACATAAGAGACTCTCAAAGACTAAGAACAAACTGAGGGTGAGGGGGGTGAGAGAGCGGGGAGAGGGGGTGACGGGCATTAAAGAGGGCATGTGTTGGGATGAACACTAGGTGTTATATGTAAACCAATTTGAAAATAAACTATTAAAAAAAAAAGAAAGAAGTCCTGGTTAACTTAAGATCTAGCTCACTTATACTTCCTATACTACACTTGTCCCAAATGTAAAAGTCTAAAAACCCCTATTTTCATTACACTGTCCTCTCACCAGCAGGGTACCTGATCTCCTTCCCAAGACTCTAAAATGCTAAGATGCTAATGATGATACCAAATCCAAAACAAACACATTAGCAAGTCCCTGGAAGTGTGCAAAGCAGTGAACACAAGCAGGGACTTTCCACTTTGTCAAGCAAATGCATCATAGACCTTAGTCCAGGTAGTTATCAGGTTAGGCATAAATTCTTTGATGGGCGATTAAAAGGAAGCAAAAAACTGGAGGCAATTCAAAGGCAGGGACTATGTTCTCAACTTCTTTGTAATTCCCCACACTAACCTAGCACAATTCTTGGTTGACAGTTGGTCCTTGATTAACAATTAGCTTTTGTTGATTTATCCCTTTTACATGCTTTTCAAATAAAAAATAGGACAGTGTCATGAGGGTTACATGAGCAACAGAATATTCTTGACACACTTCCCTGGAACATAAAATTCACTCAAAGATCTAGAGGCATAATGCATTACACTGTATTTTTTTAAATAGAGTGCAAAAATTGGCATGAATTTTTAAGATAAAATATGAAAATCAAAGACAACTCACCTTTGCAGCTGGGCATTTAGAGACATACTCTCAGACCTCAGGAGATGCACACTCACTATTTTTAGTGAAAAAGTCTGCAGCACATTTCTTGATGCTTCGTTACACACACACACACACACACACACACACACACAATTTGCTTCCTCCCTCCTCCCCAAAACTTATAGATTTTCTATAATTTCACTTTTAGGAACTTACATTAATAAATAATTAAAAAACTATAATGAGTGCAAATATATATACGCAAATATATGAGTGTAGTTATTCCTCTAGGATTGTTTTTAAAATAATGAAAATTATGAAATGGGTTAGTTCTTGATAGAAAATATTAGATTTAGGGGCGCCTGGAGGTGCCTGTGTGGCTCAGTCAGTTAAGCATCCGACTTAGCTCAGGTCATGATCTCATTGTTTCTGGGTTTGAGCCCTACCTTGTGCTCTGTGCTGACAGCTCAGAGCCTGGAGCCTGCTACAGATTCTGCATCTCCCTCTCTCTCTGCCCCTCCCCACTCCCGCTCTGTCTCTCTCTCTCCCTCTCTCTCAAAAATAAATAAATTTTTAAAATTTTTTTAAATTAAAAAAAAAAAAGATTTAGGGGCACCTAGGTGGCTGTAGGTTAAGCATCTGACTCTTGATTTCAACTCATTTCATGATCTCATGGTTTGTGAGCTCAAGCCCCAGATTGGGCTCTGCACTGACAGCATGGAGTCTGCTTGGGATTCTCTCTCTCTCCCTCTCTCTCTCTGCCCCTCGCCCCTGACAAGCACGTTCTCTCTCTCTCTCTTTCTCAAATAAACATTTTTTTAAGAGAAAATATTAGATTTAATCATATTAAATAGCAATTATTTGATAATTTCTTTTACTTCCAAAATGACAATTTCATATAGGTTAACTTAAAACAGTCTTGTGATATCAAATCTGGAGAAACCAGTTTCCTGATACCAAAGATCACAAGGCTGGAGCCAGGTCCCTGAACTTGAACCTCCTTCAGTAGCCTTTAATCTGTTAATTTTGACAAATAAGTCAAGATACATCTTCATCCATAAGATATGACTGAAGCAACTGAAGTTGAACCACTTTTACACAGATATGTTCTGTCCAGGCATATCCCCGCCACCTCCTCTGGTCTCTTACACCTGCCCATATATTTATGCTACCAGTCTAGCACCTTCAAAAAATTTGAGTTTGGAACCCTCAGTTAGGAGCCATACCTGTTTTTTCTTGCCCCAGGTCAAACTCGAGACAAATATTTCTGGTTTCCCTGTGCATAGCCAGAGAGTAAGCCTGGCAGTTTCCTCTAAAAGACCATCATTCACTCTTGTTAGTATCTGAGAAAGGAACATCTTTAGGATCAGGGACAATGACTGTTAAACATACAAAATGTTCACAGACTCTTCATTAAAGATACAGTGACAGAAATGTAAAGATTTAGTTCCCTTGTATGAACAAATGAGTTCAGATTCTGTGTCTTTTTTATTAAAGGTTGCTATTCCCCTACCATATATTCAAAAAATGTAAAGGGAATTAAGACAGGCTTTACTTCATATTTTGCCTATAACAAAACCAGTATACCGGATGAAAACTAGAACTGTCATTTATTTCCTAGCAAGCAAATAAATTTTGTAAAGCTAGACATTGGTCCTAAATTTTCCCTATATCATCTCTTATTGTGAATGTGGCTGATCTCTTTTCATACAAGTAGACTGCGTGTATATATTACAAAATCAACTAGAGCACTGGTGGAAAAATGGCCAAAGTCAGGTAATAACCAAGCTGGATCATTTATCTTCCAAATGTTCTTTTTCATCCACCCATGATTTTTTCACCTGAAATCTCCAGACATAATCTTCCTTATAAGTGAAGATTCATGCTAAGTTGACATAATTCCAATGCTACTGACTGGTTTGGACAGTTTAGTGGAGTAAAACCCAGTCATTCAGGATTGTTTAATGAAACAGCTGATTGACAAACTATTTACTTTTCACCTGCAGTGTTAGTTTAATGTGAATGCAACATTATTACAGTATCATGTCAAGCATAGAAAAAAATCGATCCCTGTATAGAGTGGATAGTTTTCATTCTCCAGGATAGATGACAATTGTAAAAACTTCCCCTTACAGTCTAGGCAATTTGAGCCATTGTAATAAATTAACAGCTATAATATTCAGCCCAAAATAGTATTGTGAAGCAGGGCTCTTTTTGGTCTTGTTCACTATTGTTTGTTTAGTGCCTACATTGTAAGAATTCAGAAAATATTTGTTGGAGGAGTTAATGAAAAAAAATCACTGGAGTGTCTGACTGGCTCAGTTGGTAGAGCTGAGACTTGACCTGACAGTTGTGAGCTCAAGCCCCACTTTGGGTATGAAGCCTACTTATAAAAAAAAAAAAATCATCAATTGCCTATCTATCCATAGAAAACATTTTGTTGATAAAAAATCTGACCAGTCACATTTAATGTCTCAAGACCTCCAAATATAAAGACTCCTAAATAATTACAGAACTGAAAAAAGTGCTGTGGGCCCCAGTACTGATTTGGGTTCAAGACAGTGGTTTCTAAACTAACATGTATCAGGATCACCTAGAAGACTGGTTAAAATCAGATTGCTGGGCCCCAGTCCTAGAGTTTCTGCTCAGTAAATCTGCGCAGGACTTGAGAGTCTCCATTAATAACAAGTTTCTAGGTGAACCTGATGCTGCTGGTGTAGAGACCACATTCTGAGAATCATGAGTTAAGAGAAGCAGACTACAGTTGACTCTACACAAACTTAACTACTGGGGCACCTGGATGGCTCAGTCAGTTGAGCAGCTGACTCTTTTTTTTTTTTTTTTTAATGTTTTTAACATTTTTATTTATTTTGAGAGACATAGAGACGGAGCGTGAGCAGGAGGAGGGCAGAGAGAGAGACACAGAATCCAAAGCAGGCTCCAGGCTCTGAGCTGTCAGCACAGAGCCCGAGCAGCTGACTCCTGATTTCGGCTCAGGTTGTGATCTCACAGTTCATGGGTTGGAGCCCCGCGTCAGGCTCTGCATTAACAGAGTGGAGCCTGTTTGGGATTCTCTTTCTCACTCTCTCTGTCCCTCCCTCCTTGCATGCCCACTCTCTCTTTCTCTCTCTCTCTCAAAATAAATAAACTTAAAAAAAATATTTAACTACTAATAGCCTACTGTTGACAGGAAGACTTACCAATAATATACACAGTCAATTAACACATATTATATATGTATTATATACTTTATTCTTATAATAATACCTAACTTTTTCTTAATTTTTATGGTATTTCTAAGCTATCTGTTTCATCTTCAAGTTTTTTCCAATTGTTGCAAACCTCCAAAAATGTTTCCAATATATTTATTGAGAAAAATCCTTATATAAGTAGACCCACATAGTTCGAACCTGTGTTGTTTAAGGCCAACTGTATTTGGTAAGAACAGCCTTTTATTTTGTTGACTAGTAAATTTCCTGCAAAAGTCATGTTTATAAGCAGATTTCTTGCACATGTAACACAATCTTATCAGTTCACTGGAATTTATATTGTCTCTATTTTCCTATATCGTATCCAACAGTAAATCTTTCTAGTTCAGTTAGAACCTGTCACTTCGCTGGCAAGAAGAAATTCTGCAAGCACACCATCCTTCTTGATATTACAAAACTGTCCAAATGAAATTTGCTTTTCTAGGTAGGCATTACCTTAGACTAAGTTTAATTGCCATCCACATTATAAGACACTATCTAGATAACTAACATCATTAAAAGCATTAACAAACTATAACTACTCTTCGTTGGACTGAGGTACAGCAGGTGCATTAATGGTAAATACCTCCAAATGGTAACAAGCCTTCTGGACAAAATTTTGGCAGATTGGTAAAATCTGTTATGTACGGTAATACTGTTAATGTTTCTAGCTTCATCTTTGGAGCCTAGCCAGTATAACATACCTATCTTTGTTAATAATTTTGCAAGTACTTCATAAAGGCTAAATAATACTCATCTTTTAGGAAAAGCATAATCTCTTGCAGGTTTTAGAGGTATGAATCTATTAATGTTTTTCTTTTCAACAAAAGAAGTGTTAAAAAGAGACTATGCTCCTTAGCTGTCCTAGTGGGAAGTTTAATAAATAATTAAAGAACAATAGCCCAGCACATTTACTAGCCTGCACCTTTCCCTGAAAGTTATCACTTTCTTTAGAAGCTTTATAAATCCTATAGATAAGTAAAATAGAAAATTGAACATTTATTCTGGTTATTCAACAGAACTTCCAAAATTGTTCGTGTTGGTGCTGGGGGGAGATGAGGAGAATGTATGAAGGAAGGAAATCATTCTGCTTTTCTCCTCACAAAATTACCTGGAAGGGCCACACCTTTGCATTAGCCATGCCAACACATGCTCACAAGCATCCTCCCTCCTACCCAGGGGAAGTGCTCAGCAAGAAATGATTTACTTCAAATGCTGCCAAGGTTGAGTATCTAAAGACAGGTTTGAGTTGCACATCCAGCAAGGAAGCAGGTTTGGGGCAAGTGCAAGCATCTGAGGACAGCACAGGAAGGCTTTTTGACAGTCCCTATTTGGGGTTTTCTCAAAAAGATTTACAAGATGCCAAGTAAATCTTGAGGCTTCTTGCCTCACCTCCTTTTATGTCCCTCATTGAGCATTCTTGTATAAACTTGTCCTCAGGATGTCTTTCCGCCTCCTATAAACTCCCACCTCTGGGTAGCCTTGGCACCTCTACCTTACCCTGAGGCCCTTCAATTACTTGCCCATTTCACATTTCTATACTTAAAAACTTTCCTTCGAGGCAGGATCTCAATGTACACCACACTTTCCTTTCTGGGTCAGGCAGAGAGGGTGGTCATTTCTTAGCCAAGTAGCCTTTCACACAAGCTATAATCCTTTCTCCCCGAAGATGCTCCTTCCCTCTAGAAATAAGAAAATAAACTACCTTGACAAATAATTACCCAGAAAGGACCAAGTGAGAGACTTGGCCTTTTAAAGAACCAGTTCTCAGACTATTTTGATTGAGAGCAAAGCCGGAACTGAATCTAGAGGGGGAAAAGCAGCCAGCAACCATGATGCACGCTGCACCTCTCCAGGTGCTACTGGCTATCAAAATTTGTCTTGGTGTGCTTGGAATGTTATAACAAAATACTGTAACTGGGGGGCTTAAACAACATAAATTTATTTTTCATGTTCTGCAAAATGGATAGGTTGAGATTTTTCCAAACCTTCAAGTTCTGGTACTGGAATTGTTTAAAAATTTGTTCTTCGACTCATTTTTCTCTTATTTTACTATAAGCAGTTAGGAAGAACCAAGCTACTCTTCCAACGCTCTGCTTAGAAATCCAATCAGCAAAATATCCAGTTTCATTGCTTGCAAGTTCTACCTTCCACGCAACCCTAGAACATGAACATAATTCAGCCAAGTTCTTTGCCAATTTATAGCAAGGACTGCCTTTCCTCTAGTTCCTGATAACATGTTACTCATTTCCACCTGTCACCTCACCAGAATGACCCTTAATGTCCTTATTTCTATCAACATTACAATCGTGATTATCTATGGATTCTTATGAAGACGGAAGCTTTCTCTCTAGCTCTGCTCCTTTCCTTATGAGCTCTCACCAGAATTTTCCTTAATGTCAATATTCCTCACATGCATCTCAAAACCCTTCTAATCTCTACTTGTTACACCTCCCAAAGCCACTTCCACATGTTTAGGTATTTGTTACAGCAGTATCCCACTTCTCCCCCAAGCACCTCTTACCTCTAGCACCACCTCTCCCTCCAACAAAGTCCCATCAGCTAGATTGGGATTTCACACTTTTCTTTGTTCCTCTTTCCACAGCTCCAAAATAACAAAAGTTTCTAATTTACCACATAAAATCACATTTGTCCTTTCCTTATCCAACCTGGATTTTCTTGACTGCCTTTATCTTAACTCTTTAGCTTAAAATTTTGCTTATATTGGCTCATAGTTTTCAGAGCCTATTATGTGCCAGGCACTGTTCTAGTTGCTTAGGATACAATAGAGAACACAACAGACAAGAACCCTGTTCTCATGGGGGAAGACAGACAATAAGTAAATACATTTAAATACATATGTGATTTCAAATAGTGATAATTGCCATGAAGGAAAACAAAGCAGGATAGGAGAGTCATAGAGAAGAAAGACCTCTCTGAGACACATATTTGACCAGATGTTATTTAAAGCATGACTCTGGATGAGATCACCTCAGGAGAAGAGCAAATAGAGAAGAAAAAGCTAAAGACTCAGCTCTGGGGTATTTTACTCTTTCAATTACAGTAAGAATAGAAAGACCCAGTAAAGGAGACTGAGAAGGAAGCAGCTGGTGAGATAAGAAGAAAACTAAGAAAATAACAGGTTCTGGAAGCCAACAACAACACAAAAGCGTTTCAAGTGAGAGGGAGTAATCAACTGTGTCACATGTTGCTGAGAGATTGAGTAAGATGAAGATTAAGAATTGTTTATTGAACTTGGCAAGAAAGAGGTCTTTACCAACCTTAAGATTGGTTTTAGTGGAATCAGAGACAAGAGTCTGACCAGAGTGTATTCCAGAAATAATGGGAGGTGAGAGAGTGATTATAGACAATTCTTTAAAGAGAATTGTTATGAAGAAAACAGAAATGGTGGGAGATAGGAATGTGAGGTCACGAGAGACTCCTCCAGATGGGGACATATTACGGCATGAGGATGATGAGTAAAGAGGAGAAAATGGATGATGAGTAAAGAGGAGAAAATGGATGATGCAAAAGAGGAAGGGAATGAGTGTAAAAGCAAAGTCTTTGAGTAGAAGAGGGGCCAATACCCAGTGCAATTAGAGTTAGAAGCTGGAACAGTTTTCATGTTGCAACAAGAATAAAAGCAGTGTATGTACAGATGCACAGTAACCAGTAGATTCGTTGGTCAGAAGGTGAAGTTGTTCTCTTGTAATTGTTCCTGTCTTCACAATCAATTAGATGTAAAATCATCAGCTGAATGCATAGAGAAAGGAAGGGTAATTACAGGTTTGAGAAATAAGGTTGCTGCACTGCCATGAAAGTATCACTTAAAACATGTGGTCAGGGGCACTGGGTGACTCCGTTGGTTAAGCAGCCGACTCTTGATTTCGGCACAGGTCATGCTCTCACGGTTTGTGAGTTAGAGCCCCACACTGGGCTCTGTGCTGGCAGTACAAGGCCTGCTTGGGATTCGCTTGGGATTCGCTGTGTCTCTCTCTCCTTCTCTTTCTCTCTCAATCTCTCTTTCAAAAATAAATAAACACTAAAAAAAATAAAAACATGTGGTCATAGTTTTAAAGTGGGACCACTCAGCACAGCTGGATGTTTTCCTCTAGCTACAGTAAGCAAATTTCAGATTAAGAACTTTTGCTCTGCACCCTCTCTCTGAGTGACTTCATCCAAATCCATGACTTAGTCAACATTCATGTCTCACAATTCCCAGATCTGTGTGTCCAGCCCAAACCTCTTTTTGGAACTCCAAATTCATGATGTCTACTACATTTGTCACCTTAAAATCTCCCACCTATCTATTAAACTCAACATAACCAGTACTAAAATAGTATTTTAAAAATTAAGCCTCTAGTCCTTAGCTCTGCTAATGACCCAACATCCTGAAAGTCCTGCTACATTTCTTCCCTGCACACTCCACTCCTTGACCAGAGACTCTTCTGGATCCTAACTTCTTCCTATCTTGCATAGCTGTTCCCTCCAATTTCACTGCCATTTGCCTACATTCAGTCTTCCACCACTTTTCACCTGAGTTCCTACAACAATCTCATGTCTTTTTGATGCCAGTCTATCCCTACTTCTATCTTCTACACTGCTTCTAGGCTTCTTGTTGGAAGAGGCAAATCTCATCACCTCACTTCCCTACATAAACTACTTCACAAGTTCTCTCTTTCACTTAAAGAGTAAAATTCACTTCATGGTGTTATATTGACTATCTCTTGCCTAATGTCCTACTAATTTGCTTTATGGACTTTTCTTTCAGTTCCAATTCCTTGCAGTTTGCCAAACCTCGTGTTGTGTCACACTTATGTACCTTTAAACATATATCCCTCATTTGAAAAATCTTTTCTTCCCCTTCTATTACAACTAAGTGCTGGACCTTCCTGTAAACTCTATCCTAATATCTCCTGCAGCAAATTTCCTTGTACTTGTACTTGTACTTGTACTTGTACTTGTACTTGTACTTGTAAAGCACCCTAACTACACTACACTTATACTCACTTATCACACAGTCCTCACTTGACCCACACCCCTTCCAACTACCCGCCCCCATCTCTCTGCTGTCCTCTATAGCAAATCCTCAACAAAAATTGTCCACAACCACTGTTATCCCTTCCTCTCCTCCCTTTTCTCTGGAACACATTAAGTTGTTTTTCATTCTTGACATTTCTAGTAAAATAACTCTTGACAAAGTCACAAATGTCTTCAACATGGCCATGTCTTCAACCCTTGGTCTTCATCTTACTGACCTAGCACAGTTGTAGCATTTGATACAATTAATTACTCCTTCTCTCTTGGAAGACTTTCCTCTCTTGGCTTCCAGTCAGTGCCTTGTTCTCCTCCTATCTCACTGGCAGCTACTACTCCATCCCCTTTGCTGCTTCTCCTCCTCAGCCTGATCTCTAAAACCTGGGGCGCTCTTTTCGATGCTCCACTGACTCACTCTCTAGGTGATGTTATCAACTTCATAGCTTTAAATAACATCTGTAAGGAGAGCAGTGCCCAAATATGAATCCCAGCCCAACATCTACACTGAACTCTAGACTAGAATACCCAACTAACAACTTAACACATGCACTTGAATGTCTAGTAGGCAGCCTACCAAACTCCTTCAGCAATGTTCCCTTTTCAGTAAATAACGATTTCATTCTTCCAGTTGCCCAAGCCAAAAACCTCAGAGTCATCCATGACTCCTCTTTTTCTCACATCTCACATTCAATCCACTAGCAATTCTTGTAAGATCCGCCTTCAAAATATATCCACAATCCAACCACTTCCTACTCATCATCCTGGTCAGCCTCATTCTGTCTCACCCAGATTGTGTAACAGCCCCAACTGGTCTCCCAGCTTCCATCTCGTCTCCCTTCAAACAACAGCCAGAGTGACTGAAACAAGTGTATCATGTCTCTTCTCTGTTCAGAATCCCCAGGTTTTTCCCATATCAGAAGCATTACAAGACCCTACATAATCTAGCCCCCTCAACTCCCTCCCTAAACTCACCTTCAACAATTTCCCCCAATATTCTACTCCAACTACACTGGCCAAGCATGGTCCTGGTCCTGCCTAAGGCTCTTAACACTTGATGTTTCCTCTGTCGGGTATGTTCTTCCTGGGGATATTCGCATGCTCTCTCCCTCACTTCCTTCACATCTCTGCCACCCTTCAGAGAGGGCTTGTCTGACTATTTTCGATTATACTTATCACTATCTCTTATATTGTGTTTACTGCTTTATTCTCTTATTCCATTCTAATATAAGCTCTATTAGGACAAGTACTTTATTTTATTCACCACTATATCCCTAGCACTAGAATAGTGCCAAGCATTTGATATTCAATAATAAATCAAACAGACTTTTTTTAAGTAGGCTTCATGCCCACCTGGAGCCCAACAAGAGGCTTGAACTCACAATCCTGAAATCAAGACCTGAGCTGAGATCAAGAGTCAGATGCCTGGGGCACCTGGGTGGCTCAGTCGGTTAAGTGTCCGCCTTCAGCTCAGGTCATGATCTCATGGTTTGTGAATTCAAGTCCCGCGTTGGGCTCTGTGCTGACAGCTCAGAGCCTGGAGCCTCCTTCAGATTCTGTGTCTCCCCCTCTCTCTGCCCCTCCATCCTCATGCTCTGTCTCTCTCTGTCTCTCAATAATAAATAAAAACGTTAAAAAAAATTTACAAAAAAAAAAAAAAGTCAGATGCTTAACTGCCTGATCCACCGAGGTGCCCCTCAAATAGATTTAAATACTGTTTTATTTACGTGTCTCTTCCACTAGAATCTATGCTCTTTTAAAAGAAGGACCACATCATATTCAACTTTAAATCCCCTTTGCCTAACACAATGCCTTATAAGTTCAATCTATTCATGAATAAATGACTGAATGAGAATATAACTCAACTGCAAGCATGAGGATATCAATTGGTTAACAAAAAGTTAATACCATCAGCCAAGGGAAAAGAGAAAATGTGCTCCTGAAAGAACTGGGCTACAGAGGAGGTAGGAGACTCAGGCCAACAAATTGGATCTTCACATTTCAGACATGGATCTCCACCAGAATCATGGCTTCCAGGACAAGGACAAGTGTTCTGTTTACTAGAACACAAGCTGAGAGGATATAAAGCCTACAGTCTCTACCACCATCTTGAAATGGCATGGGATATTAGACTGAAGAAAACACTACAGAAAACTGAACCAGGAAATACAGAACCCAAATCCTGAAACACTGCTTGAGCTCTGAATTCAGTACTGCCTAAATATCCACTCCCTAGACTTTTAAATTGTGTGAATAAATACATTTCCTTTTTTGTGTAAACTGGTTTGAATTCATTTCTCTGTCACTTCTTACAGAAAAAGAAACGATTGATTCAGGATCTTTGAAAAATTAGATTCTCCTCTCTCTCTCAAAAATAAATAAACATTAAAAAACTTTTTAAAAAAGAGAGGGTGGTGGTGCCTGGGTGGTTCAGTTGGTTAAGCAACCGACTTCAGCTCAGGTCATGATGTTGCGGTTCATGAGTTCGAGCCCCACACCAGGCTCTGTGCTGACAGATCACAGCCTGGAGCCTGCTTCAGATTCTGTCTCCTTCTCTCTCTGCCCCTCCCCTGCTCGCACTCTGTCTCTCTCTCTCAAAATTAAATAAAAATTAAAAAAAATTTTAATTAGACTTTTGTGCCCCAATGCCAGATATTCTGATTGATTTTTTCTAGGCCATGGAATCTATATTTTGACAAGGTCCCCAGAGGCATCCACATTCTGAGTTGCAAGCAGCAAACCAAAGTCTAGCAGAACTAAAGTGAACACAGTCTATTAAAAGGACATTAGGCAGCTTACAAAATAAAAAGGAGGTCTGGAAAACCAGGTTTGGAGCTACCTAGCAAGAAATGAAAGCCAAAATCATGCTGCCAAACTCATCCAGTAAAGCAGTCACAGATAATGCTAAAGAATGGTAAACACTATGACTTCCACAACTGCCTCCAGGAATTCAATTATGAGGCAACCACTATCACCCCTAACACTGCTCCCACTGCTACCCTGTAAATTCAGTCTTGTTGCAGCTACTGCTGAAAACCAGTCCACTGCCACTGCAATGCCAGAAGCTTGATTTTGCTACTTCCACTAATGCTATTAGAAAGCCAGAAAGATTTTTCTGTGATCCTCTCTCCTTTACATCACTAGCTCCTCTGCATCCCACTGGAATTTTCTTTCTTTTCTTTTCCTTTCCTTTCTTTCTTTCTTTCTTTGAGAGAGAAAGAGAGAGACCACAAGAGGGGGAAGAGGCAGAAGGAGAGGGAGAGAAAGAATCCCAAGCAGGCTCCATGCTCAACGCAGAGCCCGATGTAGGGCTGGATCCCAGGACCCTAAGATCATGACCTGAGCCTCCCAGGCAGCCCTGTAATTTTATAATTCTAGAAAAGAAAACAGGTTCTGCGTTACAATGATACTCACAATTGAGAAAGCCTCTAATCATGTATTTTACTCAACTCTGGCCTGAGGATGAAATTTAGAAACAAACAACCATGAAGTAGAATCAACCAAAAGAAGTCTTTTATTCTGCCAATGAGCAAGCTATGAGGAGGCCCAACCTTTGCTTGGAGGTCCAGAGTTTATTTTATACCACTGGTATTGTTTCCCTCTTTCTCATATCAAAAGATATTATAAATATTTCTGCTCAGACATACCAAATATACCATTTTGATCAAACTGCTAGAACAGTCCAGGCTTACTAATTCTAATTTTTTTCTTCCAATTTGTCAGTGAATTAATAGTCCATATAAATTACTAATCTAATGCCTACATACTAAAGATCAGAACTACCTAAAAGAAAATTATTTTAGTGATGTATTCCAGGAATTTGACATAATATGTGGCATACCTACCAAAAACCTAGTTAAGATTTTTCTGTAATATTTTTTTTAATGTTTATTTTTGAGAGAGTCACAGACTGCAAGTGAGGGAGAGGCAGAGAGAGGGAGACACAGAATCTGAGGCAGGTTTCAGGCTCTGAGCTGTCAGCACAGAGCCTGACGTGGGACTCGAACTCACAAACTGCAACATCATGACCTAAGCCGAAGTCAGACACTCAACCAACTGAGCCATGCAGGTACCCCAATTTTTCTGTAATCTTATAGTAAAATTAAACATCAAAAATCTTTCTCTATAACCCTCTCTCTCTTTAGCATGAGAATGAAAGATTTTCCTCTCTTTACGCATGGACTTTTGTCCTCAGCAGTTGTATTCAAATTATTCCAAACAACTGGCTCCATCTCTAATGATCCATTGCTTTGCTGGGTTCCCTCGTGACCTCTGACAGAACTCTGGAAAAATAATCTTGATCTCTTCATTAAACTCAATGCGAAGTGGCTGGCACGCTTGCTGCTTCATTCAACATGCAACTGTAATGTTACCCACTATCAGCTTTTTCACGTGGTGCAAATTCTCAGGTAATGGGTCAGATTAAGAATGAAGATTTTTCTAGCCCTCTTGCCACAACAAAATCTGTTTCTCACTCTGGCACCTGGATAGCTGACAAAGTCCCATCAGAAGAGCCATCTTCCCTGTCACCTCACTTCAGGCACGCAGACCCACATGCTGATTAGCAACCTGCAGGCACTTTCTTGATCGCTGACAATACTTTTGACCATGACTTCTGCCTCCACTCTATACCCAATTTGTATATTGCCACAGTACCACTGGTGGAAACTGTTGCAATCCGACTTTCCCCTTTGACAGTTTATTTCAGTGGCCCCCACACACAGGTAAGGTTCTGAGTCATTGTCTGTCTGTTTTTCCACTGCATGACCTCAGGGAAAGGCTTTGCAACTGTTTGATGATGGAGATTTTACTTGCACCTTGGTTGGATCCCCTTGGAACAGTGCTAGACGGTATCCTTCCTGAGCACTGAGACTGTGCCAGCCCTTTGTCTCTTTTCTCATCTTTGCTCTCTGGCTCCTGAGCCTTCCCCCAATAACTCTGTTTAGGTTATATTACCTCATGTGCAGTTCGATTTGTACAGTTCTTTTCTGGTAGCAAAAGCAGAACGTAGGTCTCTTTTATCTAAAGAACTGACCCTCCTTGAAAAAATCTATAGAAGGCTCTGGATCATAAGCTTTGAATCCACTCTGCAATGAGTACATTTCATATCCTGATTTAATCAAACTGTGGGAAACATATGATTTATCAAATTATAGAAACAGAAGGATCTAAGAGATTTCTTAGCTATTTTTCCTTACAAGAAAACAGAAATTTGGAGAGATAGATTATTTTTTAAAATAAACAGCTACTGATAAACATATTTAGAACTAGAACCCAAGTTCAGGACTCATTCTTCTCTACTACTCTGCCTTTTCTTCTAAACTTTTCCTTTTTGTCCATGTGAAAACTTTCTGTTAAATATGCCCTCAGCATGTTGGGGGGGAATGAAGAAAGAGATATACTTTATATGATGGCTGACTAAAGGCCCCTCCCAGAAATATTCATGTCCTAAGCCACAGAACCTATGAATATCTACATTGCAGAAGGGACTTTACAGATATGATTAAGTTAAGGATCTTGAGATAAGGGGATTATTCTAGATGATGTGGGTGGACCCAGTGTAATTACAAGAGTCCTTATAAGTGAATGATAAAAGTAGCACAATATAATTGAAGGTAGACTGTCAAAACTTAAAAATGCATGTTAGAAACACTAGGCAACCACTAAAAACTAAAACAAAGAATATAGAAAAATGGAGCTAAAACAAAAATTTTTAAATATGCGATTAATTCAAAAGAAGGCAGGGAAAAAAGGGGGAAAAGGAAGAAAGAACTTATGGACAAATAGAAAACAAAGAGTAATACAAAGCAATATACAGGATCAGAGACTTTGGGGACACCATTAAGCACGCCAACATATGCATACATGAGTTCCGGAAGGAAAGGAGAGGAAAAAAGGAGCAGAAAGAATATCTGAAGAAATAATAGCTAATAACTTCCCAAATTTGAGGAGGGATATGAATCCTGACATTCAAGAAACTCAAGAAACTCCAACTCTAATAAACTTCACATATAGGATAAGATCCACACTGACATGTTATAATCTTATGTTGAAAGCCAAAGACACAGAAAGAATCTTACAGCAGCAAGAGAGAAGTAACTTGTCATATCCAAGGGATCCTTAAAAAGATAAAGAGCTAATTATTTTTTAATCTTACCAGTCCCTTTCTTCTATTTTTTTAAATGTTTATCTTTTCATTTTGAGAGAGAGAGAGCACATGCACATGCACTAGCATGGGAGGGGCAAAGAGAGAGGGAGAGAGCATCCCAAGCAGGCTCCGTGCTTCCAGTGTGGAGCCAGACATGGGGCTCGATCCCACGAACCATGAGACCATGACCTGAATCGAAACCAAGAGTTGGAGGCCTAACCAATTGAGCAACCCAGGCATCCTAAGAGCTAACTTATTTTAAGAAGCCACAGAATCCAGAAGGCATTGAGATTATTTATTTAAAGGGCTGAAAGAGGGAGAAAAACCTGCCAATCAAGAGTTATACATTTGGCAAAATTATCTTTCAAAAATGAAGGAGAAATTAAGACATTCTCAGATAAACAAAAAGTTGAAAAAACTCATCACCAATAGACCTTCCCAATTAGAAATACTAAAAGGGACTCCTTCAGACTAAAACAAAAGAACACTGGACAGTAACTCAAAGCCATAAAGAACTCCAGTAAAGGTTTTGTATGTACCTACATACACAGGTAAATTCAAATGCCAGTATAATTTTATCTTTGGTCTGTAAACTCTCTTTTGTTTCCTACAAGCTAATTAAATAAATTAAATTAATAAAATAAAACCCTTTTTTGTTTCCTATATGATAAGTCAATTAAATCAAAAGCTAAGTTAATAAAAAGCCAAATTCATAAAAAATTATTATAATTCTGTGTTAATAGGTACACAATGTATACAGATAAAATTTGTGACATTATCATAAAGAAAGCAAAGCTTTGTAGGAGCACGATTTTTTATGGTATTGAAACTAAATTGGTATCAATTCAAGCTAGAGTGTTATAAATGCAGGATTATTAGTTATAATTCCCATGTAACCACTATGAAAATAACTATACATTTATGCAGAAAAGGAAATGTGGAGAAAACCACATGATACAATAGAAATAAAGGTCAAACATAAATGAAGGCAATATTGGAGGAACTGAGAGACAACAACAACAAAAAATTGAGACATAAAAAAAAAAACACAGAAAAACGGCAGAGGTAGTTCTTCTCTATGAGTAATCACTTTAAATATAAATGGATTAAACTCGCCAATTAAAATACAGATACTGCCAGAATGTATTAAAAGAAAAATGATCCAACTATATGCTGCCTACAAGAGACTCACTCTAGATTCAAAGACAAAGTTTTCTTCTCAAATTAGAAGCAAGTAGATATGTGGAGCAGGGGAAGGGTGGACAATGGGAATTCAGGGTTGAATACATTGGGTCTGAGATGTCTGTAGACACTCCAGTGAAGGTATTGAGGAGGTCAGATATATGAACCTCAAGTTCAGGGGAACGATCCAAGCTGGAGATAAATGTTTATAGTCATCCTCACAGATTTGGTTTTCGGTTTTTGCTTTTGTTTGTTTATTACTGACTTGTTATTTAAAGCTCTTGGAATAAATGAGATATAAAGAAAGGGCCTGTGTTGATAATAATTCTAAAAACTGAGTTTTGGGTCATTTCAGCATAATCATTTGGAAAAAAAGAGTAGGAATCAGTATATGAAACAGAAATAGTGGCTGATAAGCCAAGTGATGAACAAGTTTTAAAGAGAAAGCATCAACTTTGTCAAAGACTATTCTGTCTTTTCTTCCCACGTCTGTTTTGAGACATTCTGTCACCTCATAATTGGTGTTTTCTCCTCAGAGGGAAGTTTATTATTAAATCCAAAGTCTCATCCACAAGAAACAATCATAATGGGTTACACATGGTTCTGATGTTGCATGCGTGTGTGCGTGTGTGTGTGTGTGTGTGACATTATAGTCTAACACTGAAGAGTAGAATGGGAAAACTATGGACTCTAAAGCCAGTCTTAACTCCACCACTTCTATACTAGTTGTGTGGCCTTCAACAAATCACTTAACTTCTCTCAGCCCAGTTTCCTTGTGCGTGCAGTAAAGCTAACAATACTGTACCTATCTTATAATCTGCTGTTAGAATTAAATGACTTTCTATATGTAATGACACCATAAGAGCTCAAAAAAGTTTACTCCCGGCTCCTTTTTGACATATGGGAATATGCCCGTATCGCAATGTTCCTTTAACTGCTGAAACTGAGTATCTTTCCCTGCTGACTGGCTTTCCTTTCTCTGGAGAATGGCATTTATAAAGAAAAACTTATTTCAAATGCAGATATTTAGGATGTAATGATTTGACTTGTTCTATGAGGCCTCCTTTAGGAAAAAGAAATATTCCTTCAACAAAGCTGCTTTGATGCCATATGGGTGGAAAGTGAGAGGAGAAATTTTTAAGCAGATCCATTTGAAGCAATGGAGATGAAAATAACTCTTTGAATATAAAGATTATGTAGCTCCTAAATCGAAACTCTTTCCCCAACACCATGATAGCTCTAACCCTTTATTCTTAACTCCCAACCATCATCAGACCTCTCTCCCTGTCACCTCTACTAGCACTTCTCCCCTATAAAACAAAAGATGTTACAATTACTTTTCCCATATCAAAAGCATGAACCTTCAACATGGAATTTATTTGCTATTTATGTTTTTATGATTTATTAATTGGATTATGTCATATTTCTTTGGGAGTAGGGTGCACGGTGGTGGGGGTGAGAGGAAGGAGAAAGGAAATGTACAACAAAGAGGCATGAAATGAAACCATCTGAAAGCCAGAACCTTTCAAGAAAGTGAAGGTGGTTAATATTTTAAGGCAATCTCCTCAACCTCTTTTCCCTTGGTTTCTTCAGTATGCCTCCTTGTTTACACCATTTGGATTGAGTAATCAAGAAGAAGGAGTATAGAAGAAAGTGCATTAAAAAAGTTTTATGATATGCTGTCAAATCACAGAAAGGGCAAGACAGCCTTAGTTGTGTCACAAAAGATAAATAAGCTTCAAAAACTACATGTAGTCTGTAGCTGTACCTAGTACAGTTGGAGAACTCAAAACTAACAGTATTTATCAGCTTACCTGCATATCCCAAATGCTAACTCAATCACATAGTTTCTGTTTTGACCCTAATAACACATAGCTTTTTATTCATTTAGACTCAGAGAACTCCTACAGCCCTGAACAGGGTTCATTGAAGTAATCTCTCCTATCTCTGCCTTATCTCCATTATAAATCCCAGGTGTCTTTGGAGATGGATGGGTACCAAGTTATCTGACTTAGGTTGGTCATACAGGTATCTGGGGAATTTCTTCTGATAATACATTAAGAACAAAGAAGTCCCAAAAGTACAGAGGGCATATGCAAAGTTATACTTCACCATTCTTAGTTTTTCTACCCAACATTTATCACTATTCCCAAAATACCAAAGGAGAAACAAAAGAGTTACCTACAGAAAGAAGGAACTTGGAAAGAAATTAGATAAATTGTGATTTATCAAGATAACAAGGGTAAAGCACATACTCCAGCAGTATAAGAAAGTTACCTAATACAACGCATGCTGCAGATACCTAACGTGAGCTGGAGAAACACCCTGGATCACCAAATGTGAAGCAGCATCATTATTACCAATCTCTCTGATAATTACCAAACTGTTTGGATTGGTATCTGGACTCTAATAACATCACTGCGGTGAATAAAGGAGAGAGAGAAAACATGGGCAAGAGGAAAAACAGCAAATACCTACTTCAAAGATAAAACCACTTGCATGATACAGGAGTCTTGAAAGACTGCCAGAAGGAACCAGACTGCATCACAGGCCAGGAGCAGCGCTTTGTTTCTGATAGTCCCCTCACTAGGTCCAAAATTCCAGTGATACAGTGTGATCAGCTGGATGAGGTGAAACATTCAGCCGAACTATGGCAAAACCAAGGCAACGCCCACACACATCGGGTCCAAAAAGCCACTATGGAACCAAAGAGAATGGAAGTTTGGGGTCTAAATTATCTAATCTGGGTTAGATTTGTTATTCCACTTTACTATGATATAAACTGTTTAGATACATTTTTTTAGTTTTCTTTAAAACTAAAAATGAAGAGTCATCATGTAAATGATGTTAAAATATCTCAGAAGTACCTCCTTGGCCTATTTCCTCTCAGTTGTTTTCAACTGTAAAACACAAATATGTTTAACCAGTGAAGAATAAAAATCATTAGCAACTGTTGCCATGTGTCAGTCATGAAAATGCTCCTCTCAGACCTTTTGGTGTGAGAGCGTAATTGACTGACAGCCCCAGATCCTGTCCCTCTGGATCCACCACTGCATTTGCCCTGAGGCCACACTTCCAATGGACTGCTCCCAGCCAATGACAGCACCGCAGAGGCACTAAGGCAGGCCCATTCTGGCAATACACAGGACTCTTTGGTGACTGTGATTTCAGGATTCCCCATCAATCTGGCCAAATATTTCTTGGCACTCTACTGCAATCTGAGACACTTCCTACACACTCCTATCCTTCCCTCTCTTCTACATGATCTGAAGACCTTTCTCCATCTTCTCCTGTTGAACTAACGCACCCTGAAGGCCTGAAGGACAAAAGGAAAAAAGATCTGTATTTCCACTAACAATCAAAATGTTTTAAAACCTTACAAGGCACAAGACTTGCTTATTTCTTTATTTTTATTGCGGTGTAGGTAACTGTTAAGCAAAGCAGAGTCTGAAGATGACTAAGAAAATAAACCTGGAACAAAAATGTTTTGCATCTTAAAATCTGCATAAAACAGAACCAGAGCACAAAGGGGCAGATTCAGCCTCAGCGCCCAGGTAAACACACACTGTGCCTTTGGTGCCAGTCCCACAAATGGGATCTGCCCAAAGCTGGTCTTACTTGTGCTCCTAACTTGTCTGAAAATGTTTAGTGACTGTCATTCCTGGATCAGCACTTTTAGTTTGGGTTTTGGTGCCAAAAACACCTTTAATTTTGTGGTTTCCATTCATCTGCTATTGGCTTGACTGTTGATTCATGCAACCTCACCCAAAGAATAATAAACGGTTTGCCAGTTCGAGTGGAGTAAACCTAGATTAGAAGCCGTAGTTTGGTGGACCCTGCTCAGACGAGTCAGGTTCTGCCAGGTTGGTGGTTGACTTAACCTAAAACAAAGTGCAAGCATCTACTCACTTTCCAGATGTGTCCAGGATTCTAGGAGTGGTCCAAAGTTGATTCGGATCCATGAAAGGTGTGGTTTTTCTGGGATTCACCTGGAACACAGGGATCCTAGAGTTATTCTTATTCTTTGTGACTAATGAAACAAACCATTTAATGCCTCTGTACTTTCATTTCCTAATGGATATAAATAATCCCTCCTTTGAGATGGTTGTGATGTTTCATATATTTGTATAAAATGGATTGAACTGCTTAATTAGGAAAAGGGAAAGAAGTTCTCATATGCACCATTTTTAATATCAGGACAAATAATTTGATCAAACCTTGCGGCTTAGTTCACTAGGATTTCTCAACTTAATTGATCTTATGTATGCTGAAGTTTCTTGAATGAACATTTTATTGGCACATTTTATTTAATTTTTCAAGGATGACTAGTATATCTTTGGCAGCAGTATCTAGCACTGTGATGGATATTTAATAAATGCACATCAACTTGCAGGAAGCAATATGGCAAAATGAAGAAGTCATTGATTGAGAATCAACCTGAGACAATCAATCAACTGAGACAATTGACCAAGTTCCAGTTGTACTGCTAATGCACTCTAGAATCTTCCATGAATCACTAGGCTTTAATTTTCTCTTCTGAGAATATCATCTCTTAAATAACATGCAGGTCTTTATAAATAAAAACAACCTATCACAATTTGTGAAGTTGTTGCTCATATGAATTACTCTAAGGAGGAGCTACTTTTTGGAAAGAAGAAATATGGAGATATCTAAAAGTAAATACTTTCACACTTTATTTTTCTCAAAATCTTTACTGCTTTTTTAAAAACATTGTAGTATAATTCAAAGAATGCTAGACCCTTGTTCTAAAACTGGATTTGCAGAGTGCCTGGGTGGCTCAGTCAGTTAAGCATCTGACTCTTGGTTTCAGCTCAAATCATGTCTCACAGTTTTGTGTGTACAAGCCCTGTGCTGGGCTCTACACTGACAGTGCAGACAGAGACTGCTTGGAATTCTCTGTCTCCCTCTCTTCCTGCCTCTCCTCAACTGTGCTGTCTCTATTTCTCTCAAAATAAATGAATAAACTTTAAAAAATATATTTTAAAAAATAAAAATGGATTTGCTACTAACTGCTTTGGGGAATGTGGGAAACTCATTCCACATTTGTAGGATTCAGTTCTCTTTATCTATAAAATCAAGGTGTTCGGTTAGATTAATTCTAAAGACTGTTCTTACTCAATCTAAAGCCTATTCTAGTCCCAACAGTCTATAGTTCTTTCAGGTGACTTTTTTTTTACTATAATAGTTTATTTTCAAATTGGTTTACATATAACACCCAGTGTTCATCCCAACACATGCCCTCTTTAATGCCCGTCACCCCCTCTCCCCCCTCCCTCACTCCTCTCACCCTCAGTTTGTTCTTAGTCTTTGAGAGTCTCTTATGTTTTATCTCCCTCCTTCTTTGTGTCTTTTTTTCCTTTCTCCTCTTCCCCTCCCCCTGGTTTTTGCTTAGTCTCACGAAGTCCACCTATTCGTGGAAACATGTGGTATCTGTCTTTTTCTGACTGACTTATTTCACTTAACATAATACCCTCCAGTTCCATCCATGTTGCTACACATGGCCAGATTTCATTTTTTCTCATTGCCACGTAGTAGTCCATTGTATATATGTGCCACATCTTCTTTATCCATTCGTCAGTTGATGGGCACTTGGTCTCTTTCCATGATTTGGCTATTGTCGAAAGTGTTGCTATGAACATTGGGGTACACGTGGCCCTATGCATCAGCATTCCTGTGTCTCTTGGGTAGATTCCTAGCAGTGCTATTGCTGGGTTATAGGGTAGCTCTATTTTCATTGTTTTGAGGAACCTCCATACCGTTTTCCAGAGCGGCTACACTAGTTTGCATTCCCACCGACAGCGTAAGAGGGTTGTCTGCTTCTCCACATCCCCGCCAGCATCTCTAGTTTCCTGATTTATTCATTTTAGCCACTCTAACCGCTGTAAGGTGGTATCTCAGTGTGGTTTTGATTTGTATTTCCCTGATGATGAGTGACATTGAGCATCATTTCATGCGTCTGTTGGCCATCTGAATGTCCTCTTTGGAGAAGTGTCTATTCATATCTTCCACCCATTTCTTCACTGGATTATTTGTTTTTCGGGTTTGGAGTTTGGTAAGTTCTTTATAGATTTTAGATACTAGTCCTTTATCTGATATGTCATTTGCAATTATCCTTTCCCATTCTGTCGGTTGTCTATTAGTTTTGTTGGTTGTTTCCTTTGCCGTGCAGAAGGTTTTTATCTTGATGAGGTCCCAATAGTTCATTTTTGCTTTAAATTCCCTCGCCTTTGGAGATGTGTCGCATAGGAAATTGCTGCGGCTCAGGTCAGAGAGGTTTTTTCCTGCTTTCTCCTCTAGGATTTTGATGGTTTCCTGTCTCACATTCAGATCCTTCATCCATTTAGAGTTTATTTTTGTGAGTGGTGTAAGGAAGTGGTCTAGTTTCATTCTTCTGCATGTTGCTGTCCAGTTCTTCCAGCACCATTTGTTAAAGAGGCTTTTTTCCATTGGATACTCTTTCCTGCTTTGTCAAAGATTAGATGGCCATATGCTCGTGGGTCCATCTCTGGGCTCTCTATTCTATTCTATTGGTCTATGTGTCTGTTCTTGTGCCAATATCAGGTGACATTTTTAAATGCCTGCTTTTTTTTTTTTTCCTGATTACAGTGGTAATCCTGTTCATTTAAGTGTTCAAAGACTACTGAAATATATCAGGTAAAAACTTAAGAATCAAGGCTCCGGGTGGCTCAGTTCATTGAGCATCTGACCCTAATTTCAGCTCAGGTCATGGTACCAGGGTTGTGATATCAAGCCCCACATCAGTCTCTGCACTGAGTGTGGAGCCTGCTTGGAATTCTCTCTCTCTCTTCTTCTGCCTCTCTCCTCTACTCATGCTCTCTTTCTCTAAAATTAAGAACAACAACAAAAAATTTAAAGAGTCCATCATAATGCTATTCTTTAGAGATTAGTGCTATCAGCTTACTATATAATTTTTCAAAATTAAAAAAACTTTTTTTATGTTTATTTATTTTTGAGAAAAAGAAAGAGTGTGAGCAGGGGAAGGGCAGGAAAAGAAGGAGACACAGAATCTGAAGTAGGCTCCAGGTTCTAAGCTGTCAGCACAGAGCCAAATGCAGGGCTCGAACTCGTGAACTGCGAGAATATGATCTGAGCCAAAGTCAGATGCTTAACCAAGTGAGCCACACAAGCGCCCCCTAATATTTCAAATTTTTGACTGATATACTTAGAAAGATGTATTATTATTATTATAACTATTATTTTACAAAGTGAAAGCATGTCATACATGCTTTTATTATATTTGCTTTTTTATTTAATAACATAATTAACTTCTTTCAGCTGGATATATGTAGCTCTATCTCATTCTTTTTCATAATTCTTTTCCACTTAATCGATATATCCAATTTATTTATCTCCTATTGATGAACATTTAAATTGTTTTAAATTTTTTGTACTGAGCACCCTGGACCACCTACAGGCATCTTTGTTCATCTATTTTTGTACAACTTTGAAAATATTTCATTAAGGTAAATTCCTAAAAATGAAATTTCTGGATGAAATGGTACAATTTCATATGTAGAGCCAAACTGCTCTCCTACAAAGTGTTAACAATTTACATTCTCACAATGTACGGGATAAAAACACTAAGTGGTTCTAAGCATGCTAATTCAGGTGTACCAACTGCCAAGGATTGGGGAGGCATATTATCTGTTTTGGGCCTTGCCTCAAAATAAATCTGAACTAGTGCTGACATAAAGTATATACCCTTCAGACCTGGTGGATCTGCCATCAGATGTGTCACATGTGGTCCTAGAAAGAAGATTTAGTGCCAATGTATAGAAATTATCATCAGATAAATTCTGGCTCCATAGGATAAAACTTCCTAGCATCAGAATTTTCCCATTTAAAAAAAAAAATGCATTCCTTCTTAACTAGTGAGTACCAATCACTGTATTCTAGATGGTGTTCAATTGAAGGCTGGATGACTGTCGTCAAATAAGTAATTAGATCTGATGACTTCTAACATTTCCTTCAGATTCTAAGGCTCAAGGACACCTAGATTTGAAGGACAGGAATTGGGGTTAAAATCTCCCACAGACCCTTTCCTATCTAGACTGTTTCAGTCAGAATAGCAATTTTTACGTCTTCTCTATCCCCCATATTTGAATATTTCATTGATTTAATTTTCATAATTTTAGGTAACTACCTCTTTCAGAGCTCCTAATAATATTAATATTATTAATATATTATTAATATTTCTATTTCCATTTAATTATTCGACAAGTATTTGTTGAGCCCCTACAATATGCCAGGCAGAGTACTAGCTGAGGATCCAAGAGTGAACAAAACAGACAATTCCAGTCCTCATGAAATTTGTGGATTATGTGTGTAAACATTTGCTACATTTGGAGACAGCCATAAAACATTTATTTTAAATGGCTATAAAAATAATCAGATATGCTGTCCAGGAAATCCGTGTATGTTCATAAGAAAATCAGAGGGGCACCTGGGTGGCTCAGTTAGGTAAGCATCCAACTTCAGCTCAGGTCACAATTTTGTGGTCCGTGAGTTCAAGCCCCGTGTCAGCCTCTGTACTGACAGCTCAGAGCCTGGAGCCTGCTTCGGATTCTGTGTCTCTCTCTCTCTCTCTGTCCCTCCCCTTTTCACATTCTGTCTCTCTCTCTCAAAAAAAAAAAAAAATTAAAAAAAAGGAAAAAATCAGAAACATGTGACTAATATTTTTAAAACATTTCTCGCTGTTGATTCTTTTCAGTAAACATAAAAAAAAACAGAAAGCAGAAATAATTACGTAAACATCTGAGGTAAAAGGAAGAGCCAAAGTAATTATCTAGTCCAAAAGTAAAACAAACAAATATACATTTACTCTGATTGTCTAGGAAATTGCAACTGTGTTCACTTTTCACCTTTGGGTCTTAAAAGGACCTGAATTCTAAGATTAGAAACCTCTGAATACTCTAAGAACTTGATGACATCTCTGGCCCCAAGCCTAACTAATGTTAAATTTCATCTGTTGGAAAGGCTATAGAAACAAGAGAAAACAAGGAGAGAAAAGTTTCACAGGATAGCTTGGGTTGAACTGTATGTGTTTATGAAGAAAAGTGCCAAGTAAACCACATGTGTCAAGGGGAAAAACACCATAAAGAGACCTCTGTGCCAAAACTCTTAGGTAAAAATATCATTATCTCAGGGTACATTCCTCTCCTGTCATGCATGCATGAGCTGAATGCTTCCCGTCCAAAGCTCATTCCGAAATGAAATGCAGTCCCATGGCAAGCCTAGCTTCCCATTAAGGCAGGACAGAGTAAACAAAACACTCTTCACTTTCAGTTACATTGCTTTATTTTAGGTAGGATCTAGAATGTTCAGGGAATAGGAATGCTTGGAGAAATTCTGGCCCTTTGAAACAGAGCCACCCCAGTTAAACTTAGCCAAAGGTTTTTAAATGTGATTTTCAAAAAACTCAGCAAGAAAAAATTTTTTTGGTATAATTTTATTTTATTTTATTTTTTTAATAGTTTATTTTCAAATTGGTTTACATATAACACCCAGTGTTCATCCCAACACGTGCCCTCTTTAACGCCCGTCACCCCCTCTCTCCATTCCCTCACCCCCCTCACCCTCAGTTTGTTCTTAGTCTTTGAGAGTCTCTTATGTTTTATCTCCCTCCCTCTCTGTGTCTTTTTTTTCCTTTCCCCTCTTCCCCTCCCCCATGGTTTTTGCTAAGTCTCAAAATCCACCTATGTGTGGAAACATGTGGTATCTGTCTTTTTCTGACTGACTTATTTCACTTAACATAATACCCTCCAGTTCCATCCATGTTGCTACACATGGCCAGATTTCATTTTAGCAAGAAAATTTTTATAGCTCAGGAGATTAAATAAAAAATCTGTCAACTATTTCTTTATAAGGTTCCCAACCTGCCATCAGTGCAAAACACTACCTTATATCCTATGATCCACATGTGTCCTTGATCATGCGTAACTAACTGGTAAAGCCACAGGAGCAGATATGGTTTCTCTCCTACAACTTGAAGGTTAACCCATTTGATGTTTCATTTTCAGTCTAGATATTAATTCCTTTCTTTTTATCATGCTCAAAGAGATTCTGTATCCTGATATAGAATGTACACTTTGACCTTTTTTAGGTTGCAACAAATTAAATGGCCAATCTTAGACCATTTCGACCTATTAAAACAGCAATTTCACATGGGTTCAACTCAAGTAAGGTCTCATCTTTCCAGACTTCAATATTTTTATCTATAACTTAAGACCATTTAATAAGATGAGCTCAAAGATCTCAGGTCTAATATTCTATTACTCTAAGAGCTGCAGGGTCAAGTTCATATACAGATACACAAAGGAACATAAGCATTGGTGCCATCTGCTATTGCTACAGAAGGGAAAAAAAATAATTGACTAAACAAGTATTTGTGGAACATCTACTTTGGGCAAGGCTCTATTAAGTAGGTATTCTTATAATATGCAAATGCTAGAGCTTTTTACGCTATTATGAAAAGAAAATTCTAAAATATTTGGGGGGTAATTCTTTGAGTTTTAAACCAAATTTAACTTTGTGTATGTCAAATGCTTAGTCATACTAAGCAAATGCTAATTCTAAGCAGATTCTAAGCAAAATGCTTAATAATTACACTCATGATTTTCTCCCAATGGCCTCTAGAGCCTTGGATTGAGTCTATGAATGAGAAGAAACAAGCTGCACCACAAGAGTTTCACAACTTCTTTTGGGCACTCACTTCATTATAAAGGGTAATTTATGAAGTTATAAATGTGCCAGATTCTCTACAGTAGGTGCTCACTCTTATGAGTAAGCAATACACCACTGAAAGTACAATAACAATTTTAGGCAATCAATCATTCATTCCACAAACATTGCCTGGTGTTTATTATGTCAGGCACTGG
Organism: Paguma larvata; assembly: GCA_030068075.1. NCBI lineage: Eukaryota > Metazoa > Chordata > Mammalia > Carnivora > Viverridae > Paguma > Paguma larvata. The sequence goes on along the minus strand of CM057835.1, from coordinate 47,141,417 downwards.
GCTAAGATTTAAGATACAGAAACAAACAGTCCCTCTCTTCAAGGAGCTCACTTCTATTGGACAAAGCAGATAAATACTTGCACTACCTTGTGACAAGCATGTGCAAAGTACTATAATGATATAACATGGCAGGAAAGGAGCATTAGGGCACTTAATTCACAAAGGAGGTGAGATCTAAATTAAAATTTGAAGATAGGAGTTCACCATGTGGTAGGCATGGGGAGAGTCGGGTAGGCAATGGATACTAGAGATTAATCGGACAGGATGTGCAAAACATGAAGACCTGAGAAAATTTCCTATATTCAGAGAAAGGTAGGAACATCTAAAGGGTATACAGTGTGAGGCAAACATGTTAAAGAAAATAAGATTGGTAAGGTAGATTGGAGCTAGCTTTTTAAGTCCTGAAGGCCAGTTAAAGAATATGAACTGTCTTTGCATGTAACACAAAACCACTGAGGGGCTTTTGAGCAGGAGAGTAGTAGTATCAAATCAGAAAATTTTGAAAGATTATCAAATGACATAGTTTGAGTCGTCGAGATCAGCTAAAAAACCATTTTAACAGTGTTGAAAAGAGATGAGGAAAGATTAAATTGAACAGAGTAAAACACTCAACCACTGACTAGCATCCAGAAACTTAAAATCATTCATGTGTACCAGTCAATCCTGAGTCCCATGTATTCACAAACTGATCAATTCAAAACTGTGTAATGCCTAAACAACTCTTAAAATTGACTTTTTTCCCCAATAAATTGGCCAGTTTTCATGGCACGGCACAGAGATAATTACCTGTTCATTGATTGCCATAAAATCATTTATGCTGGGGAGACAAAAAGCTCACAGAAGGGTTTTTATAATAAAGTAGAAATCCCCAAAATTCTAATATCACATTTAAGTCCTCCTGCTTGAGTATCACATTAACTCAATATGTTAACACTTAATTTTCTATGTAGGAAGGAAACTGAAAGGATAATCTTACAATAGGAAAACAAAATTCAGAGCTTATTTGGAATCCTTGAGGTAACTCTCTGCAGTAACAATGTCATCTTCCTATATTTTTGCTTAGATTAATTTTAGAATTTATTTTCCCTATTTGGAACACAACCGTAACAGCCAGGTCACAAGCAAGCTAGGGTATAGAAAGCTTGGGAATTAGCATTTGCTACAGATAATCTAAAAATACATTATACACATGACAAAAATAAAATTTTATTCTCAATTTACAGATATCAAATAACTGGTTGGTGGGATTCTCATTCCAGTTATTAGACAACTATTTAGGATGAAAAGACTGAGGTGGTCAAAGAGTGAATTACTACACCCTCACTAACTATGAGTCAAAGGAACATGTTTCCGATGGCCCAATGCAAGCCTGAACGAGACAGAGTCACCCCTGGGGGACATAGAATTATTCAGGTTATCTATTTCAACTTGATATATTTCAGGAGTTGAAAGTAAGATGGCAGAGGAGTAGGGCAACCCTAAACTTGCCTCCTCCCTCGAACACAGCTAGATAAATATAAAAACATTCTGAACACCCAAGAAATCAACTTGACATGTTTCAGTAGTTTGCAGTTTTTGAGGCATGGGTTCATTTCATCCAAGTGGACAAGTTTACATGAGTTGTTCATAGCTTTCCATCATTATCCTTTTAATGTATGCAGGGTTCTTTAAGGATATCCCTTTTTTCATTCCTAACATTAGTAACTTCTGTCTTTTCTTTGTCCTTCTGATTATAGTTGTATTCATTTTACTGATCTTTTAAAAAAAAAAGCCTTCAGTTTCATTGGTTTTCTCTCTTTTCTGCTTTTTATTTCATTTATTTCTTTTCTAATTTTTATTAATTCCTTCCTTATGCTAACTTAGGGTTTATTTTGCTAGTTTATTTGGTCTTCTGGTTTCTCAAGGTGGAAGCTTAGATTTATTGATATGAGTCCTTTCTTCTTTTCTAACATAAACATCTAATACTATAATTTCCCTCTAATCTCCGTTTTAACTACATCTTACAAGTATGAACAAATATTACAAATATTTTCAATTTCAGTTTTCAAAATACTTTATTTTTTATAAATTTTTTAAAATGTTTATTCATTTTGAGAGACACAGCATGAGCAGAAGAGGGGCAAAGGGAGAGGGAGATGCAGAATCTGAAGCAGTCTACAGGCTCTGAACTGTCAGCATAGACCCCTATATGGGGCTTGAACTGAAAAGCCACAAGATCATGACCTGAGCAGAAGTCCAACACTCAACCGACTGGGCCACCAAGGCACCCCTCAAAATATTTTCTAATTGCCTTGAGACTTTCTTTGACTCAAGGTTACTTAGAAATCATTAAATTTCCAAGTATTCAGAGATTTTCCAGTTACCTTCTGTTATTGATCTTTTTGATTTCTACTATGGTCAGAGAACAGATTTTATATGATTTCAATAATTTTACATTTATTCAGACTTGTCTTATGAGCCTGGATATGGTCTATTCGGTGAACGTTCCTATTCATTTGAAAAGGATATGTATTCGGGTGCCTAGGTGGCTCATCGGTTAAGCGTCCAATTCTTGATTTCCGCTCAGTTCATGATCTCATGGTTGGTGAGTTCAAGTCCCGCATCGGGCTCTGCACTGACAGTGCGAAGCCTGCTTGGGATACTCTCTCTCTCTCTCTCTCTCTGCCCCTCCCCTGCTCGTGCTCTTTCTCTCTTTCTCAATAAAATAAAATAAACTTGGAAAGAAAGAAGGAAAGAGAGAAAAAGAGAGAGAGAAAGAAAGGAAAGAAAGAAAGAAAGAGAGAGAAAGAAGGGAAAGGAAAGGAAGGAAGGAAAGAAAAAGGAAGGAAGGAAGGAAGGAAGGGAGGAAGGAAGGAAGGAAGAAAAGAAAGAGAAAAGAAAAGAAAGGGAGAAAGGAAGAAAAAGAGGGAGGGAAGGAGGAAGGAAATAAAAGAAAAGAAGAAAGAAAAGAATATGTACTCTAACGTTATTGGATTAAGATATTCTATAAATATCAGTTAGTTCGAGTCATTCAGTTCTTCTATAGCTTTGATGATTTTGTCTGTTTTATTACTGAAAGAAAAAATTTCAAGTTTCCAGTACAATTGTGACTTTATCTACTTCTTTTAATATTGTCTATGTTTTGCTAAATTTATCTTGAAAGTCTGTTGTTAGGTACAAACATATTTAGGATTTTTATGTCTTCTTAGGAACTGACTCTTATCACTATATAATGTCTCACTTTATCCCTGGTAATTTTCTTACCCTTGAAATCTACTTTGTGTGATATTACTACAAACTTCTCCAGGTTTCTTTTGATTAGTATTTGTATGATATGCTTTTTTCCATTCTTTAACATTTAACCTTCCTGTATAATTATATTTGAAGTAAGTTTCTTGTAGATAGCAGATACTTGGGTGATATCTTTTTATCCATTCCGATTATCTTTTAATTGGAACATTTAGATGTCTACATTTACAGTAAATATAATTACTGACATGTTTGGATTTAGGCCTGCCATTTTATTAATTTACTCTCTCTTTGCTATGTTTTTTCCTTCCTCTGTTATCCTTTTCCTTCCTTCTTTTGGGTTATTTGAGTACTTTTTAGGATTTTATTTTAATTTACTCAATAATACGCTTTTTGTTTTTCTTTTTTTATTATTTCTCTCTGTATAGTTTATGTGTTGATTGCTGTAGGTATTACAGTACACATACTAAAGTTATTCTGAGTCTAATAAGAAGCAATATTTTGCCCCTTCAAATGTAGTGTAGAAATTTTTCCACAATATAGATATCTTTACCCTCCCAACTTCATGCTGTAATTGTCTTGGGTATTATATCTACATATATTGAAACCCCCATCAGACAATGTTACAGCTTTTACTTTCAACTATCAAATATATTGTAAATAACTGAAATGGCGAAAAGTTGTCTATTATATTTACTCAGATATTTGCCATTTATATTGCTATCCCTCATTCCCTCTGGGAATGCTCCAAACATCCCTCTGGTATCATTTCCTTTCTAAGAATTTTGATTTATAATTCTTTTAAAACAGGTCTGTTGGTGATACATTCTATTAGTTTTTCTCATCTGAGATTATTTTTATTTAACCTTCATATCCTGAAGGATATTTTCACTGGATATGGAATAATAGTAGACAATTCTTTTCTTTCAGCACTTTAAAAATGCCCCATTTTCTTCTTGCTTGTATATTTCTGATAAGAAAACTGTAGTTATTTGAATTATACATTATTTTTATCTTGCTTCTTTCAAAATATTTTGTCCTTAGTTTTTAGTAGTTTAATTGTGATGTATCTAAGCCTAGATTTCTTTGGGTTTGTCCCGGATAGTATTCACTGAATTTTTTGAATCTGCAGGTTTGACAACATGAATGAACCTTGAGGACATTATGCTAAGTGAAATAAGCCAGTGACAGAAATACAAATACTTCATGATTCTGCTTATTTTAATCCCTAGAAATCCATAGTCAAATTCTTAGACTCAAAGAATGGAATGGCAGTATCTAGGCACTGGGTACAAGGAAAATGGGGAGTTACTAATCAAATCGATAGGCATAATGCATCTGTTAAGCAAGATAAATAAGCTCTAGAGACATGCTGTACAACACTGTACCTATAGTCAACAATAATGTATTTTTTGTATACTTCAAAACATTCTTAACTCTGTAGATCTCATGTTATGTCACAATATCTCATATCACAATAAAACATTAAAATAAAAAAGAAATGTATGCTCTTACTTCTTTGAGCATATTTCCAACAGCTGAGATAATTCCAACAGCTGTGACATATTAGCATCTATCGATTCTCATGCAAGTTGAGATTATCCTGGTGTTCAGTTCTGTTCTATGTGTGTGCCACCCAATGACCATTCTGAGACATGGGCCGTGATCTACCCCTTCGTTCAGTTCTCAGTCTTTGGTATGCTGTTTAAGATAAGATCCATGCACGTAGAGCTCAAGAATGAGACCAAGAGTTGTTCACAGACAACTTTCAAGGTTTTATTCTCAGGCTCCCACTTTTCTTTATTATCCCCCTGGTATTTCTGGGGTCCTATGGCTCCCTTTTCAACGATCTGGTCAGGAAGCCGGACTTCTCTCCGCATTTCCTGAGACTGATCCCTCTGTGGGGCCAAGCAGCAGGATAATAGAGAGAGAAAGAGAAAAGAAAGCAGCAGAGATTCGCCTCACCCTTTAGGAACTACAACCCCTACAATCAGAGACAAATGTTCCTCTCCCTCAGTTGCAGGTGCCAAGGGCTCCAGCTATTGCTCTTTTTGCTGCCCCTGCCACTACTACAATACGATTGCCGGGGCGCCTGGGTGGCTCAGTTGGTTAAGCGGCCGACTTCGGCTCAGGTCATGATCTCACGGTCTGTGAGTTCGAGCCCCGCGTCGGGCTCTATGCTGACGGCTCAGAGCCTGGAGCCTGTTTCGGATTCTGTGTCTCCCTCTCTCTCTGCCCTTCCCCTGCTCATACTCTGTCTCTATGTCTCTCAAAATTAAATAAACGTTAAAAAAAATTAAAAAAAAATACGATTGCCTAAGAGACTGGAGCACATGAGAGTGGAAAAAAGATTCAAAAGAGGAGGAGGAGGAGGAAAAGGAGCAGGATTTCCCCCTCCCTCCCTTTTTTTGAGTGTTAACTGATCTCTTTTCTTTTCCTTAAGCCAGAACTGGAGGTTTTCTCCTGGAACTCCCTCTCTCCATGCTTATGCCTGCTTCTTGATTTGGGGCTACCTCACATTCAAGCTAGAGGTTACCAGAGGATAAGAAATGGTAATCTCATCCTATTTGGTGATGTTTTGAATTCTTTTCTTCTACCATCTGCCTACTACTATTAACTTTTCAGAGTCCTCCAATGCATTCTGTCCAGGTTTTATAGCTGTATTCAGAGGCAGAAACAAGGTGGAATATGCTTGCTCCATCTTACACGGATCCAGAAACATAACAGGCATTTATTTGCAAAGATTGTGCCTACACCTTCAAAAGATTACAATTGCAGTATTGCTTCTATTAAGGTGATGTTTGTTTTTTCCATTTGCCTAACTATAAGTAACTTACTTCAACCACATGTTATCAATTGACCCACAAGAGGTACTGTTTATTTTCAGAAATCAGAAGCATTCTTACTGATAATTTCCAAAAATATTTAGTCATGTGCTTTCTACTTGTTTTGCTGTTTCTATTTTACTAGGCTGAAAGACTATAAAATATTCAACTATATAAAGACAAAATTTGGGGGCGCCTGGGTGGCTCAGTCAGTTGGGCGTCCGACTTCAGCTCAGGTCACGATCTCACGGTCCGTGGGTTCGAGCCCCGCGTTGGTCTCTGTGCTGACAGCTCAGAGCCTGGAGCCTCCTTTGGATTCTGTGTCTCCCTCTCTCTCTGCCCCTTCCCCACTCATGCTCTGTCTCTCTCTGCCTCAAAAATAAATAAACATTAAAAAAAATAAATAAATAAAGACAAAATTTGTATTTTTAAGAGAAGAAATAAGAGTATTCTGTTGCTTGACAGCAATTTGAATCCCTGCATGGCTGGACCATTTGATGATGTTATTTAAAGCAGCAAACAGCAGACAGAGTCCCAACATACCAAGACTAGCCAACTGAAAGGCCACTGACACAAATAAAGAACTATTTTTAAAAAACATCTGTACTACTATCTAATATTTTGAATCACTCCATAATCCTGAATCATTTAAAGAAATTTTTTATTTATGTGCCAGTTTTTCAATTTACTTACATTTATTAAGTCTTAAGATCACCATAGTCTTTCATAAAATAAAAATTTCATGAAAGAAATATAGGCAGGAGCTACTTCTCCCAAAAGGCATATGTCTTGTATCCCCAAATAGAATGCTAACTCTTTGAGAGCAAATATAATATCTTTGTTAATATATGCTACAGAGCTAAGTATAATTTCCGGAAAATGGAGTTGTCAAGGGTAAAAAAAACTATGCATCATAAGCCTAGACACATAATGACAAACCACACAGAAAGAACTGATTGGATTAAATTTCATATATCTCAAGTCACAGTAGAACTGTCTAAAAGTGGGGAGAAGTTGAATGAAAATTACCTGTCTTAAGGATATATGGTAGAAAAAGAAGAGTGACTGCAAATGAATACAGCTGGATTTTTATGTAATAAAGTAAACAAAATGTATGATTGCTTTATCACATTAACTTGATGATAATAGTTTAATAAAACCTCTGTTCATAGACTTTTAGAAGTTAGAAATAAAGCCTATTCTGACCATGTAAAGCATTCCTATCCAATAAAACTTTGATGGATAGCACAGACCTAAAATGAATTGTACAAACTTTTTCTAATGATTCCTTTCATTTCACATGCGAAAGACAAATATAATTTAAAATGGAGACACCAAATATATCGTTTGCCCCAATAGATATTTACAGAAATATAATTTTTTAATGCTAAAAGGGGTAGGATGGGTTTCCAGCAATCACTTAAATTGAAGGTAGGAAAGTAGTCACGGCAAGAATGGACATGGAAAGCCCACAAATAACTTGAGATAGTTGAGATCACAACTTAATAATAATTTAAGGTTTTGAGAATGAGCTAGCTACCTGTTCCATAGGTGGGAAGCTAAGACTTAGTAAAGGGACTGTTTATAAGCAGACTGTCTCCAGAAAAAAAAAATACACAGATTCCTCTTTGTAAAGTTAATGAAGACATCTGCTTCCACACCAACCCAGTTATTAGAGTTCAGCCATTTTATTTTTAGGATTTCCTCAGTACCCAAGACAGTGTTCTGCATATTATAAATTCTCATTATAAAAGAATCAACTTTATTACTCTGTAGTCACATTGTATATATTAGTTGATTTGATTCAGTTTAAAAGTATGGGTTTTCTCCAAACTACATAAAGAATATGAAGATTACAATTGACTATCAGTCCTAAATATACTGTTTTACTTGCTTTAATCACCAACGCAGTGCCTTTGAATATAATGGGCATTCAGTAAATGTCTGGAGGATAAAATGAATGTATGAGCTGAACTCTAGCCCCTAGTGAAGGAAAGGAATTGGTCCATCTTTCTTGTGGCTCCATGCACCAAACTTTCAGAGCCAGCATGCCCACAATGAAAGAACACCATCTGAATGAAACTTCACAATTGCTCTCTCATTACCACTGGGCTTCTGGCATCCAGCACATCTTAACGTCCTAGTGTTAAGGAATGCATTCTGAGCCTCTGCCGGCACAGGCATGTCATAGTGATGCTTCTAAAACAAACCAGAGCTCAGATTTGTTTCAAGTCTTCACTTGTTTTTGATGGAAGGTGCGCTGGCAGCTGTTGTCATCATTAGCCTTGTGGCAATACTTTTTCCCTTAAGTGTCTTATGTCTCATCTGAAAGCTAAAAGCTTGTTAAATAGGGAGGGACTTTGGAATATGTGCCAATGTCAAACAGTAAAGTTTTTATTTTCTCCTGTTGTAACAGCTTTAAAGGTCTGAATTTCCAAATCTTGATACCTACTACCACTCAGAATTTTAAGTTAGATAATGGGGTGAGAACAGGAAGATCTCAATTCCATCTCCACCCTTTTTGATCTTTACCAGAGAACTAATAAATGAAAGATTTAGAGCCTGCTAAGCACCCGTGTGGAATTCTCCTATAATCTTGGTGTTTATGGGATGAGTGAGCTGTCCATTCATGGTTTTATAACAGAAAGTCGAGATATCTGAATCCATATGAACAACCAAGTACTATCTTCAGTGACATTAACATTTCCCTGACAGCTGACCCCAGTGGCACATTTAAAAACCCACAATAACTAATGTTCACTGAGCACTTACTATGTGCCAGACAAATCTTTAGGTTTTACATCATAAAATTTTCAGAAAACACTTTAAGGTGGTGTATTCTTATCTCCATTTTACAGATGAGAAAACCTAGGAGTGAGGAGGTATGGAAATTGCTTAAGTTTTACCCATTATAAAGAAGACTTTTTTAAAAAAGTAATTAGCACTGATTAATATCATTAAAAACATCCACTCTTCTAGACTGTATATTTCTTTAAGAGAAGAGCTATTATCAACTTTGTATTTGTATCCCCCATAACACCTAGAACAATGCCTTATACATAACAAACTTCTTAATAAAAGTTTATTGAGCAAATGAAAGGCCCCACAGTTCTAAAACAGCTGTGTATTTCTCTCTTCCCCCCTCTCTTTCAATCTGGAAGTTTCCAATTTTTTCATATTAGAGGATAAGTTTAAGTTCTAGAACCCACAATCTTGTTTGCCAAATTTGCCAGGATCCCTTCTTCTAATCCCAAAACGTACAAAAAGCAGCCAAAAGCAGCAGCTGCTTAATAGGTGAACTTCAACACCATGAAACAGGCTGAGACAGGTCATTAAGGATACAGTATCCATTTGAAATTGCAAGTGAAATTTTGGGACGTAGAATGTATTTATCAGAGTTGAAATTTGGCCAAGATTCTAAGGCAAACACCAAGTACTTTTTTATACCATAAAGCAGTATATAAATACTGTTTAACTGAATTGCTGTCTAAGGTAAGAATTTCAGAGACCATAAAAGGGACACATCATCCCTGGACAAATTCTTCCATTGAGAAGCATTCTTTATACTTTCATAATAACCTCTCATATATAACAAAGAAAACCTCTTCTCAGGTTAGTGGCAAAAGTGAATCCTGGTTAACTGAGGTGAAGGAAATAAGGGATCTTCCCAGCAGCTCAATCTGTTGTGCATTTAGATAGCTCCCTTCCGCAAAGTATCTCTGTAGTCTTAGACATCTCAATGCAGAAGACACCCCCAAGAAAGCTGATTTCATCAACATGGAAACTTTCTCAGCACCTTTCTGTGCAACATAGTTTAGGTGTGATCTTGCTTGACATGAAAGTGAGGAAATGCAGTAAGTAACTTTCCAAGGTCTCTAACCACCTTAAAGATAGAAATTATATTAAAGGATCTAAATCAAAACATAACGAATAAGGAAAAGGGATCTATACATGTAAGAGATATACCAACTAAGGACAATCTAACTCAAACAAAGCAACTTTTTAAAAAAATGAAATAAATTGAACACCAATTGAATATTTGATATCAAGCAATTTCTCTCCATTTTATGTGCAGCAAGTACATTTCAGAGATACATACTGTGGGGCGCCTGGGTGGCTCAGTTGATTAAGCGTCCAACTGCGGCTCAGGTCATGATCTCATGGTTCATGAGTTCCAGTCCTGCATCGGGCTCTGAGCTGACAGCTCAGAGCCTTGAGTCTGCCTCAGATTCTATGTTTCCCTCTCTTTCTGACCCTCCCCCACTTGCACTCTGTCTCTCTCTCTCTCTCAAAAACAAACTTTAAAAATAAATAAATAAATAAACAGAGATACATACTGTAATATTTGTAAATGACATTACATAATGCCTAGCATTGGCTTCAACATGATATAAGATAGGGAGAAGTTGGTGAGGGTATATATGCCACAAGATGGTCCATAGTTTTGATAATTACTGAAGCTCAATTATGGGTACATGAACTTTTATTATACTATTTTCTTCCACTTTTGCATGTTTGAAATTTTCCATAATAAAAAAATTTGTAATAAATTGAATGACTATTCACAATGGGTTTCAGCATAGATGGAATGAGTCATGACTCAAGTGTAATTTCTGGTAACAACTTTTCTTTGAAAAATGCAAGAATGGAAATAAATGACAGTGACATTTTTATAATGATAATGTGAACTTTTGCTAATTTACAAATAGGCGAATTTTCTAAAACTAAAAAAAATTAAAAACATAAACCTTAACACTATTGTTTACTTTAAATTTGTTTTCATTTTTCCAGTAAAATCGTTTTTTAAAAAATGAATCCTAAATCAAGCAAATCACATTATTTTTCTAAACTTCAACTGAAATGAACTCAATCAAATAATGTTTTATTGACCAACAGATAAGGCTAAAATACTTTTGGTGGGTTGGTTTTTTTTTTTATCACTTTTGTTTTTAATTGTGTAACAAACTCAATCATTATGGGTTTGTAAACATTCAAATGAAATTTACTGAGTTCCTATATGCTCTCACTAACATGCTAAAAGATACTGTGGACACAGTAAGTGGGAAACAGCATCTATCCACCTTTGAGAATTTGTAGCCAAATTTGAAACATGAGATTTACATGGGAACATAATAATAATTAGACCATAACAAGTCTGAATACTCTATAAATTAAAGTACAGTGCTAATCAAACCTATAGTTTTTCTTAATGATCTCTGAACATAACTGAACATGGGGCGCCTGGGTGGCTCAGCCAGTTAAGCATCTGGCTTTGGCTCAGGTCATGATCTTGCAGTTCATAAGTTCAAGGCCCATGTCAGGCTCTGTGCTAACAGCTCAGAGCCTGGAGCCTGCTTTGGATTCTGTATCTCCCTCTCTTTCTCTGCCCCTCCCCCATTCATTCTCTCTCTCTCTCTCTCTCTCTCTCTCTCTCTCTCTCTTCTCTCTCTCTCTCTCAAAAATAAACATCAAAAAAAAATCTGATCCCAACCAATTTATCATTCAGTTCAAATTCCTACATCTCTCAATTTACTTCATTTATAATTATTATTTTATTACTACTTCAATTTTGTTTTTAAAGCGTCTGTTGTTGCCCGAAGTCCTTTAAACATATACACAGGCAGACTGTGACTTGACTCCACATGATCCTCTCTTCTAAGGTTCATACGTTGTCTAATACCCTCCCCTTGTGTGTGGATTTCTAACCAATAGAATATAACAAAGATAATGGAATGTCCTGTCACTCCTGTGATTATGTTCTGCTATGTACCACTCTGTCTTACTAGCAGACTCACTCTAGAGACTCTCCCTACTAGCTTTATGAATTAAACAACTATGTTGGGAAAGCCCGTGTGGCAAGAAGCCTTGAGGACATATAAACAGCTGTTAGGAGTTAAGAGTAGCTTCCAACTGACAGTCTGCAAGAAGCCAGGGCCCTCGGTCCTACAGTTACAAAGAAATTAATCTAGCCAACAACTTGAGTGACTTGAAAACAGATTCTTCCTCAGTCAAGCCTCCAGATAAGAATGTAGCCCAGCCAACACGTTGGTGAGATCCTAAGCAGAGGACCCAGCTAAGCTGTGCCCAGATTCCTGACCACAGATACTGTGAGATAATAAATGTATGCTAATTTAAGCCAATATGTTGGTGGTAATTTTACAAAGCAATAGAAAATTATTACAGAAGAAATTTTAAAAGAGTTCACTTGAATCCTGATATGACTCGTTCAAAAAAAAAATTACAAAGCTAGGTTTGCCTGACTAAACTGAGAATGTCTTCTATTCCACCTTAAGAAGAACAGTTCTTTTCAGGTTTAGTCAGATTTTTAGGAAGACAGTTAATCCCGAGGAAGCTCTCTAGGAAAACTGGTGTGCTGTATCTGAGTACAAAAGGAAAATGGATCGTATATATCTACTAATCTCAAATTTTAAAGCAACATTGTACTCCTGGGATACTTAATCATTATTTATTTACCTTTTTATATATTATTGGATTCGATTTGCTAAAACTTTAAGAATTTTTGAATATATGTCTATGAGGGATATTGGTCTATAGTTTTATATTGGTCTGTGTGATTTTTCTATTAGAATAATTCTGGCCTCATAGAATAAACTGGAAAATATTCCCTCTGCTTCAATTTTCAATTTTTCTATATTGTTATTAATATTTTTCTACTTTTTCCATCAATATGGAGAGAGTGTTTAAATTTCTGGCTAAAATTATGGACTTGTCAATTCTATCAGTTCTATTAGCTTTTGCTTCATGTGTTTTCAAGTGTTGTTAAATGTTTAAATATTTGGGATTTTTATCTACCCTTGATAATAGCTCCCTTTGTCTTTATGAAATGGCCCTCTTTATCCCTGGTAATATTCTCTTCTCTGAGAACTACTTTGTTTGATACCATTATAGCCACTATAGCTTGTTTCTGATTAGTGCTACTCTGGTACATCTTTCCCCATTCTTTCATTTTTTATCTTTTTTGTGTCTTTATAGCTAAAATAGGCTTCTTGTAGACCATTTACATTTAATGTGACTACTAATGTGGGTGGGTTTAACTATTTGTTAACAACTATTTTTTGGTTTATTTATATTTGCCCCACCTGCTCTCAGTACTTCTTTCCTTATTTTTCTGCCTTTTATAATTTTTGAATTGATCTTTATGATTCCACTGTATCTCTTCTAATTCTTTGTTTCAGTTGTGTGTTTGCATGTGTGTAAATTATTATCTTAGGATTTACTTATCACAGCCTACCATCAAGTAATATTATATCACTTCATATTAGTACAAGACTGTTACAATGGTGTCCTTCCATTTCTCCCCTCCTGGTCTTCACATTATTATTTTCATACATCTTATTTCTGCAAATGTTATAAAACCCACAATATGTTATGTTTACTTTTAACATCAGTTATCTTTTAGAGAGATTTTTAAATAAGAAAAAATGTCTTTAGGGGAGCCTGGGTGGCTCAGTCAGGTAAGCGTCTGACTCTTGATTCAGCTCACGGGTTTTTGAGTTCTAGCCCCGCATCACGCTCTGCGCTGATGGTGTGGAGCTTGCTTGGGATTCTGTCTCCCTCTCTCTCTGCCCCTCCCTCGCTCTCTATCTCTCCCTCTCAAAATAAATAAATAAACATTAGGAAAAAATTTTTGAAAAAGAAGAAGAAAAATGTCTTTAAAAACGTCTTTTTAAAAATGTTTATTTTTGAGAGAGTGCGTGAGCAGGGGAGGGTCAGAGAGAAGGCACAGAGAATCCCAAGCAGGCTCCACACTGACAGCAGCAATCTTAATGTGGGGCCTGAGCTCACAAACTATGAGATCGTGACCTGAGCCGAAGCTGTACACTCCACCGACCGAGCCACCCAGGCCCATCTTTAAAAATGTCTTCTATTCTTACTCACATATTTACCATTTCTAATTTCTTCATTCCTTTGTGTAGATCCAGATTTCCATCTGGTAGCATTTTTCCCTTTAACATTTCTTATAATGTAGGTCTGTCACTGATGAATTAATTATTTCAGTTTTCCTGTTTCTAAAATGTGTTTTGCTTTCATTTCTGCAAACTCATTTCACTTTGTACGGAATTATAAGTTTACGAGGCTTTTTTCAACACTGCTTTGCAGTGCTGCTCCACTACTCTCTTGCTTACCTTATTTCCGGCAAGACGTCCTGTGTCATTTTCACAGGGACAGAAAAGGTCATTGAGATTCCTTACGTCAATAAATACCACCTTTATTCTTCTGGACATAATGTGTCTTTTTTACTGGATGTTTTTATTATTTTATCGCATTTTAATATTTTCTCCTTATCACTGTGTTTTAACACTTTCTCTTCATTACTGTTTTATTATGGTGAAAATTTTTCATAATTATTGTGCTTAAAATGTGTTGAGTTCTGGAATCTCTGGGTTGATTATTTTCAGCTATTACTTCTTCAAATAGTTTTTTTTTATTCCTCCCTCTCACTCCTCTTCTTGGAGATTTCAAGTACATATATACTAGGCTGCTTGAGATTTCCCACAGTTCACTGATGCACTGTTGATTTTTTTTCCAGTCTGTTTTCTATCTGTGTGTATTAGTTTCCCAGGACTGCCATAACAAATTACCACAAACTGGGGCTTAAAACAACAAAAATGTATTCTCTCATCGTTCAAGAGGTCAGAAGTCCAAAATCAAGGTAGTGGCATGGTTCGTTCCATTTGGACACTGTGAGGGAGAAAGAGTCATATGCCTGTCTCCTAGCTTCTGGTGTTTTTAACAATCCTTGGCATTTCTTGGCTTATAGATGCATCACTCCACTCTGCTTCAATCATCAGATGGCTTTCTTCCCTTCTTAGGGCTTTCCTCATTTGTTGCCTTTCTCTAAGAGATCACTGTGTTTCACTACTGGATGTCCATTGTCTGAAAACGGTCTTTTCATATATTTTGTTGTTGCTTTTGTTGTTGTTGTCGTTGTTTTAATTGTGTCAGCCAAGAGAGTAAATACAGTCTCTTCTCAATCTTGTCCAGAGGCAGAAGTCTCCCACTAATCTTAAGTAGTAGTACATAATTGGCATACCCTCTCCATGAAATTTGGCATTTCTCATTCTGAAAATTACATTTATGTCTCACAAGTATAATATCTCTCATAGAATTAAATCACTAAATAAACACCCAGGTTGTTTATTTAAGGTTTAATTAATAACTATTTATTATTATAAATTCTAATATTAATAGATGTTAAAAATAATTAATGTGACATACACTTTGTATGATTATAGACTTTCTCCTATTTTGAAGAGCTGAATGTTCAAGTCATTGAGCTGTGCATTTCAGAGTGTTGGGATGCACCCCAACTTTGTTTAGAGATAGATACCTTTACCTTGTAGGACCCAACATATGTGACTTTTTAGGCCCTTTAAAAGACAGAAGAAATTGAGTTCAAATTGTTAAGTATATTTTATCTTAACTCTTCCATTTTGGAAAATTCCGTGCACTTTGTTTAATTTCTCAAAACCCCTTACGCCAGAACAATGTGGAATCTAAATAGTAATACTATAAAGTCTATAAAGTAGGTATATATTTCTGCTAATGCACACTGGTAGCTGCCTTCAGAAAGACCTTTTAAAGTCTAGTAAATGACAGAAATCCCCTTCTATTTAGGGGATGCCCTAAGCCCATTTAATCAGTCTGTGTGCTTTCAAAGAGTACCACCCAAAGGATCCTCTTTAGTGACTTATCAGGAAGGAATAGTATAGCATTCACTTACCCTGATTTTTTTTTCCCTCAAAACACTTGCGAGGTGGTTTACCCAATGAGAAAGTGGATAATAAGTTCAAATGTTATAAGTTTCCTGTAGTGGAGTCCAGTCAAGGAATACAAGGAGAAAAATTCTAGGTATAAGAAAGCAGATGATGTAACCAAGCACCAGCAACAGAGGGCTCACAACCCTACCCACACATGGTAAGCCTCCCATATATCTGTCCCTGCAAGCCTGGACTTTCCTTTAGCCTACAGCTGCTTTGGGTAGTGAGATTGCTTCACTTGCCATGGCAAGGTTCCGTCTATTATGAATATACAGTGATGAAAATTATTTGAATGGACCCAATTGTATATTATGCCATGTCCCAAGAGGACTGGGCAGAATAAAGACAGTGACAAAGCCTGCAGTGAGACCATAATTGAATAGATTCTCTTCACTATGTTGGGAAAAGACTGTTAATTGGGACATGTAGCCTTTTCTAAGATTGGTATTCTGGATGCCAAAAATGGAAATAGTGACATTCTGAGTCATCCTTATGTCAGGGATTAGCTATTTATTCCTTCAGGAAACACATTTTTAACCAGAAATTACTTATAATTTCATAGCCAAGTTTTAACCCTGTAGAAAAAGTTTCTTCTCAAACCCATGGTATTTCTACTTTCAGAAACAATTCTAGGTTATTCAAGGAATAGTCTCTGACTTTCTGTTATTGTTTAGAGGATATTTATCTGTTGCTGAGCTACAAAGGACATCTCCTATTTCTTATTTTGTTTTCAAGAAAAAAACTTTCCAAAGAAAGACATTTTTTTCATTTGAGTCTCTAGCTTTGAGTTGGTCTTATGGATTTGGTTGCCTGAGGAAATAAACAGTAAATCCTGTTAGAGCCTGAAGTCTGCCTCTCAGTGTTTTCAACATAATCTTGAAGACTCTGTGTACTGTACCTCATTTGTTTCCTTATTTATCACATTCGATTAGAAATGGTAATACAGGTGATACTATTTTTCAGTCTTTGAGAGAGACATATGTGTTTAATACTGTAAGAGCTGGGGTTTAGCACTTTGCATGTAGAAACCAATATGAATGAAGCAATTATTAATAGGTATAATAACATCAAGAATTAATACTACTTTTTCATAGTACTCACACTTACTTGGTCATCTTGAACAAATATGAATATGGCAGAGGAAGAACCAACTCTGACAAAAGAGCACTGAACCAAGCACAAGCCGTTCTGAGCTCAAGGCCCTCTGTGACTGCATAAGTTGCACACACATTGAGACAAAGTCACTGTTAAGACCCATTCACACTCTTCTGCTAAATTTCTTACCTATTTGGGCAATTGAAGACATCATCTTGTGATGTCTTGATATCAGTGCAAAGTTCACAATAGTGCCATAAGGAAGAAGAAAAAGTATTATCTGTGATGAGGAAATTAAAACGTTCCACATTTGGCGGGGAGGGGGACACCTGGATGGCTCAGTTAGTTAAGCGTTCAACTCTTGATTTCAGCTCAGGTCATGATCTCGCAGTTTGTGGGATCAAGCCCCGTGTCAGGTTCTGTGCTGACAGAACAGAGTCTGCTTAAGATTCTCTCTCTCTCTCTCTCTCCTGCTTGCTCTCTTACTCTGTCTCTCTGTCTCAAAATAAATAAACTTTTTTGAAAAGTTCTACATTTTGGGGGGCACCTGGGTGGCTCAGTTGGTTAAGCATCCAACTTTGGCTCAGGTCATGGTCTCACGGTTCATGAGTTTGAGCCCCGCGTCAGGCTCTGTGCTGACAAGTTCAGAGCCTGGAGCCTGCTTTGGATTCTTTGTCTCCCTCTCTCTTCCCCTCCCCTGCTCATGCTCTGTCTCTCTCTCAAAAACAATTAAACATAAAAAAAATTTTTTAATTCTACTTTAAAAAAGTCTACATTTTATAAATTAGATAATAATCATTATTTATTTATTGAGTTTAATGATATTTTGTGTCAGACCATTTTAAATTGACTTTCAATGTTTAAATAATAAGTGAATCCCAAACTTTTCAACTCCTCTCTATGATTCTGATAATTCCTCCATCTGAAATCATTTAATCAATATAGAAATCAACTTTCAAACTGGGAAGCCAAGGGGCAGAGGTGGAAAAGGTGAGAGAAGGCAATGGTGCTAAGGACATTAACATTTTGATATCTCATGACTGTATACAGTAAAGATATTGTAACACCTTTTGTCTTAGTCAGTTCTGATGGCTATAACAAAATACCATAGACTTGGGCTGCTTATAAGCAATAGAAATTTATTTCTCACAAGGCTGGAAATCCAAGATCAAATCTGTTCCTGGCTTATGAATGACCATCTCATTGTGACCATCTCGTTGTGTCCTCACATGGCAGAAAGAGTAAGAGAGCTTCCTGGGGTTACTATTAGAAGGGCACTAATCCCATCGTGGGAACTTCATCATGACCTAATCACCTCCCAGAAGTTCCACCTCCAAATATCCTCACACTGGGGATTTGGTTTCAACAAATGAATTGGGGACAGGGCAGGGGGTGGATTCAGTCTATGGCGCCTTTACAAAAAAACAACTACCATATCTTGAAGGCCTGTGAGCCAGGCACTGTGAGAAGCACATTAATTCGTTAGCCCTCCTAACAGCCTTATGAAGTAAGTAAGGGAAGAGAAGACATTTATGAATTTAAAGTGAGTCATTTAAATGGATGGCACAAAAAAATTGACATTATGGGGCGCCTGGGTGGCTCAGTTGGTTGAGCGGCCGACTTCAGCTCAGGTCATGATCTCACGGTCTGTGAGTTCGAGCCCCATGTCAGGCTCTGCTGATGGCTCATCAGAGCCTGGAGCCTGCTTCGGTTTCTGTGTCTCCCTCTCTCTCTGCTCTTCCCCTGCTCGTGTTCTGTCTCTGTCTCTCAAAAATAAATAAACGTTAAAAAAAATTAAAAAAAAAAAAGAACTGTTATCAGTCATGATCCAGGAACCCTTAAATATTAAATAGGGTAATTGAAAACAGTTTATTCAAAGGACTCTTTTTCTAAGTGTGAGCAGATTTTAGAGAAGCTAATGAGGGATAAAGTAGCATCCTGTGAGGTTAGCAACACAGGAGCCCAAAGGGAAGAAGTTATGTCTTTTCCAACAGAAAGCCTGGTGACAGGAACTGTGGCCTCCATGAGAGAACACAGCCAGCTGGTGGTGACTTCACAGGGAGGGAGCTGGGAAAATAAACGCCCAGACCTCACTCTCCTTCCTTCCTCAGATTTCCTGCTGGTGCTCCCCACAGACCAAACTCAACCAGAGGCTACAAGATATGAGAGCTTAACATGCAGTCTAATGGTTCTTAAACTTTAGTGGGCATCAGAATCACTGACAGGACTGTCTTGTTAAAACAGATTGCTAGACCCTCCTCCTCCCCCGCCAGGGTTTCTGATTCAGTAGGTCTGGGTAGGGATTGAAAATTTGCATTTCTAATAGATCCCGAGGCAGTGCTGATGCTGCTGGTCCTCAGGCCGCACTTGGAAAACCACTGATTTCACCTAAACAGGTCAACCTCTTCGAGCAGAAAGCAAGGTAGAGAAGAAGGGTAGAGTGTGCAATTGGAAGACATCCAGTACAGGAACAATGGAAGCTGGTTTGAAGACAACAGGCTTGTTATCGTGAAAACAGCTGCCTCTGATGTTAGTTCTTTTTTTCCTCTGCGTGAATACTAAAGATTTACTTTCCTGCCTTGCTGCAAGTAAAGACAAGCTTGTCGTATTTTCAATGTACCTCCCAAACAGCCTCTTAAAAGCCCCCAAAACTTCAGGCAATGTCTAGTCTAGACCGCCTCTCACTGGCCAGAATTGGTGCCTACAAGGAGGGTGTTGACAAGCAGAATAGTAAGGAGCTTTAATTTTTCATTATACCAGTGTTCAAAGAGCCTAGGATGCTCTCTGGAAAGGAAAAATCTAGAAAATTGACAGCTTCAATGCTAATTCTAATGTAACAGATGCTTCTGAGTTCCCTGACTATAAGAAAATATTAAGGGGCACATGGGTGGCTCAATCGGTTAATTCCGACTCTTGATTTCAGCTCAGGTCATGATCTCACAGTTTGTGGAGTCAGCCCTGTGTCAGGCTTCATGCTGACATCACAGAGCCTGCTTGAGAGTCTCTTTCTCCCTCGCCCCTTCCCTCCCTCCCTCCCTCTCTCTCTCTCTCTCTCTCTCTCTCACACACACACACACACACACACACACACACACGCCACTCTCTCTCTCCCCCTCTCAAAATAAATAAACTTAAAAAAAAGAAAATGTTAAATTTTGGTGAGTGGGATAATCAATCAAAGCTTGTAGTAACTGCCATGTTGGGTATAAAGATTACTTTAAAAAAATAAAATCTTAAAAAAAGAAAAAAGAAGGGGATGCCTGGCTGGTTCAGTCAGTAGAGCATGCAACTCTTGATCTTAGAGTTGTCAGTTTGAGCCCCACATTGGGTGGAGAGATTACTTAAAAATGTCTGAAGTGGATGGACCCGTTATAATACAGAGTTGGCTATTACTAGTCCTTAATGTGTTTCCATTAAAGGCTAACAATGACATTATGCAGAAGACAAAGGACTCTCTCCTAGCAAAGAAAAAACAGAATGTAAAACTAAGAGCTAAAATTTTACCCTGCGTTATGTAAACAAAGTAGTGCATGTCATATTAATGAATGACCTGCTTGGGAAAACTTGTAGACAATGGCTTAATCTGTGTTTAATACTGAAAAGCTGGTACCCATTTCCAACAGAGATCTAATTTATATAAAAAATGAAAAGCTCTCAAGAAACCTGTCAAGCCATAATTTATTTATAATCTTACTAGCCATAATCTTATTTATCCTCTCAGGAGCTTAACATTGGTTGTCTACTCAAAAAACCTAGTATTTGGGGTTTTTTTGGATTTTTATTAATTTATCATTTCAATAATGTGTGCTTTTTCTGCTTTACCTAAGGAAAAAAAACTGATGAGATGTCAGAAGTAGATTAGGTTGAGAACAGTTATTGAAATCAGAATTCTAGTTGCTCCATCACTGGGGAAAAAGGAAGTGAGAATTGTTAACCTGCATATTCTCCATTTATTTACTTATTATAGACAACTTTCTAAATATTTTAATTCCAAATACTAGTTTAAGAATCAAACCAAAGAATTATTCTGCTCGGAATGTCATCAAGTTCATCAGCTTTCTTAGTGGCCACAGTGTTTGTTCATTGATGAAATTTAGCTTAATACTGTGTTATGAAGAACACATTATGATGCAGAGAAAATGATGCTGTATAAAAAGGGGAAAGAATGGATACACCAATAACCACAAAAACAGCACACTAAGTTGGATTATTTGGCCAAATAACAGAAATTAAGTCAGTCCAAAAATAATAATTATAAGCCATTCTGCCCACAACTCTATTTGCACATTCCTCAGAAAACAACAGCTCTGCACTAGTTGCACAGAAAGAGCACAACCTTAGCCAGTGCTTGGTCCACCATGATCCCTAGATATACTGGCAGCGCCACAGAGGATGGAATCCCAGACAGAACGAAGCTGAGTGAATGCTGTGAGTCTAGTCAAGTATCTAAATCACGGTGCCTGGGATCATGGGCCAACTCTGTCTTTATCTTCTTCTAAGAAGGTTGAATAAGTAGATTAGTTGGTCGAATAGCAATATCATTTTTAAAAATAAGACTAATACAAATTGCCATAAAAATTTCAAACAGCAGTAAAGGACATGAACTGAAAGGTAAAAATACTTTTATCCTTTATGACAGGTAATTTTATGTATCAACTTCACTAAGTCACAGGGTGCCCAGATTAAAATTATGGGTGCATCTGCGAAGGTGTTTCTGGATAAGATTAATATTTGAAACAGAAGACTGAGTAGAGCAGACTGCCCTCCCCAAGAAGGTGAGCATCTTTAATCCACTGAGGGCCTAAATGGAATTGAAAGGCAGAAGAAGGGAGAAGTCTTCCCTTCTGTCAGAGAATTTGAGCTGGGATATCAGTTTCCTTTTCCTCTTGGACTGGGATTTACACCTGGCTCCCCTGGTTCTCAGGTCTTCGAATTCAGACTGAATTATACCACTGGCTTTCCTGAATCTCCACCTTGCAGACAGCAGATCATGGAACTTCTCAGCCTCCATAATTACCTGGGTGAATTCCTTAAACCAAATATATATATAAACATATATATAATCTCCTATTGGTTCTGCTTCTTTGTATTAATTACCCAATTAACATGCCTCTATCAACTCCTAACCACATTTCTCGGAATAGGTTTTATTTTGTAGTCTTCCAGGAATTTCCTATGCAAAAAAGTGTAAATATATATATAAAGATATATATTGGTATGCAAATTGTTTTTCATTTAACGTATCTTAGAGATTTTGCTATGGTGGTACATATAGATCTACCTCATGGAATGTATTACCACATAGAACATAGTTACCATAATCTAATCAGTTGCCTATTGATGGATATTCAGTTGTTTCTAGGTTTTTGCTATTAAAAACAATTTGTAATTATAACTACCCTGAAATACCATTTCTCATTTATCACAGTGACAAACCAAAAGTTTGAAGGTATACTCCTATCAGCAAGGCAGAGGGCATTCTTGTGTATTGCTGGTAGAAATGCAAAATAATATAACCTCCATGGAGAAGAATCTGGCAATACCTAGCAAAATGATAAACATTTCCCCATTAACCCAGCAATTCCATTTTTAGGAATTTATTTTAAATATATAGTTGCAAAAATACTACAGTGGATGCTGTAGTGGATTACCCAGATGCCTTCTTTATGATGTAAGCTACAGATAATCCCATTCTTGTGAGTTTGGCAGCAGATGGTTCTCAGCTGAGATTCACTCTAAAAATTATCTTTTGCTGAAGAGAACCTCCTTCCAATTCTTATCCACTAAATAAGGACCCTGCCCCCTTGCTTCAAGGAAGACCAATTTTAAAGAGTCATCTAGCCCCAGAGCTACCCCTGGGATTCGCTGAGGCCCTTGGTGCAACTCCTTTGCAATTCAACTCTTCCCAGTGTCCAATGCTACTTACTTAACTCCTTCAAAGGATATGATCTCAAAAGCACTCACCAATAACTTACTGCATGAAAATCTCTGCTCTGGATCTGTTTCCCAGGGAACTCAATTGGTTGGTGCCAGAAAGGTCCAAGGAAGCCAACTCAAAAATGGGATTTTAGAGTCGAGGGCCATATCACTGCTGGTAAATGGAGCACAGATAGTAATTAGCATACTGTAGCAGTGTAATTGTTAAAACTGGTACATGTGGTAAACTGGAATGGGACAATAGTGGAAGGGAATTTACTAATAGTCGTAATACCTCAAGTTTTTGTGAAAGTATTAATTCTAAGGACAATTGAATCAAATCACTGTTATTGAGTGCAACTGATAAACTTCTAAAGAACAATCAAAGGCTAATTAATAATTTAAAGAGAAATGCAAAACTCAAAACTCAGAAATCCTCCTGGGTAGCAGACAAAGAGACTCGTATCCCCTGTAGGCAGAGGACAGAAGAATCTGAGGATCAGGCTCAGGATTTAATTATGAGTTGCAGAGTTCCAGAGAAAGGTGAATTCTCAGTTCTGCAAAGTCTGACATGTCTAAGTCCCTGGTGGAGAAAGATGTTACAGTCAGAGCCCTGTTGAGGTCTGAGGATGAGTTGATTCACTCAAAAACCTTGAACCCTCTGATCATCCCCTTGAAGCCTCTGAGCCTAGATAAATAGCCTACTCCTCTAACTTAAAAGCTAGTTCCATCCCACCACCCTTGCTTAGGGACAAAGCATGCCCTTCCCTCCAAGATCAAACCCGTCTTCTCCTCATGACCATCACCAAAATGTAGGGGGGTCAACCTTGATATATCCCAGAAGAGGAAGTATTAGGTCTGCCAAGGGAAAAATGAACCACATACTGAAGGAAGTGGAGGATTTAGTCTGTTTGTACCAGTAGGAGCTGGGAAAGTTTACGTAGGACTGGATTCTGAGGGTAATGGGTGAGTGGAAATGGAACATCAGGTTAGACAAGGGTCGGTTTCTCCACATGGGAGCACATTCCTGGGATAAAGGATTTAGCAGCTTGGCTAGAACCCCAGGAGACAGTGCTGTGATGCTAACAGGATAACTCTTAGAGGCAGAAAAATCAAGAGCCTACACTAAGTGAAGTAGAAATGCCAGAATTGCTTCAGGAAATGTTGTAAGAAGTGGTCAAAAGATTCAGAAATAGGCCAGAATGTATATACTCTAGAAACTCAGAGCTAAGTATGTTCCATGTGAGAGCTAAAGGACAGCTTGTTTTCCAAGGTGATAAAGGATGAGCACCAAAATCATTGATAAGCTCACTGTTGACTCTCCTCTATAGGCCAAAGCTGAGAGTAAAAGAGAGTGTTATAGAATTAGTCTTATTGATGGCAATTGAGTCTTATTGATAGGCTTCCAAATTACAGAGGCTAGGTGATGAAGCTAAGCTACTAGAAGCAAGGTGGGCACAATTACCACAAGGAACAACAAGTTCATTGTGGAAGTGGTGGGGAGGAGATGGGGGGGGAGAGGCCTGAACCACAGAAAGATACATTTAATAGAGCACAATACCCTTGGGGCTAGTTAAACAGGCAGCCAACAAAAGTATTGCTCAATTTAAATGATGAAAAGAAACCAAAGATGGATATAACAAGAGGTTGAAGGTAACTACATACACCAATAAAAAGATGCAATTCCTTGCTTGGTTCCAAGACCTGAGCCAGTTCTCAGACCTAGAACTCGCTGACTAAAGAAGAAACCAGGTCCCAAGGAGGACTGATTCTAAAACACCACAGCAAGTATATGCAGGAATGATTCTCCTGTTCTTTAACAAAGAATAGAAACATCAAAAATAGTCATCAGTGTGGAACTGGTTGGCTAAGCTGTGTGTGGTCCATTCAAACATGGAATCCTATGCAGCTGTGAAAAGGAATGAGGCATTTCTCTATATGCTTACATGTAGGGATCTCCAGAAGACATTATTAACTAAAAAAATAAGGCTTAGATCATTGTATGTATGTTACCTTTTATATAAAACAAAAGAATACTAAAATATACACACATTTCTTTTTATTTCTAATATGAATAAATGAAAAGCTAAACTGAAAACAAATATAAACCATATTCTGGGGGCAAGGGTGGGGACAGAGCAGAAGGAAAAGGCAAGAGAACCAAAGTACCTTATTGATAGAATCAAAAGAAACGGGAACCTTGGTTTTTCACTGGCAAAGGAAAACAATTTGAGCATGAAAAGAATTCTGTCTCCAACTGATAAAAACACAGCAAATAAAACAACAAAACAAAACTCAACAGATACATATAAATCAATGAATTTGGTTTTTTTTTTTTAAAGAGAGGAAGAGACTGACCAATAGATTCTTTTCTTTTTTTTTAATGTTTTATTTATTTTGGAGACAAGAGAGCGACAGAGTGTGAGCAGGGGAGGGGCAGAGGGAGAGGGAGATAAGAATCTGAAGCAGGCTCCAGGCTCTGAGTTGTCAGCACAGAGTCCAGGTGGGGCTCGAACTCACAAACCCCGAGATCATGACCTGAGCCCTAGTCGAACGTTTAACCGACTGAGCCACCCAGGTGCCCCAGAATTTGTAATTAAATTTTTAAAAACTTCATCTATCACCATTAGAGGTTTGTTAAGGCACACAAACTTACTGTTTTGAAAAATTAACAAGAGAAAGAATCAAGCATTTACCCTGCTTTCATATACAAAATATATTGGAAAGTAACCAAACACTTGATGAGGGAAAACTCTTCATTATAGAATTTCAGCTAATAATACAGCACCATTTTGGAACCCCTAGTGAAATAATGGCTATAAGCAACAATCATCAATTGGTACTAAAACCTTAGATAAAAGTTTAATGGAAGATTTCCAGTGGGTGGATCAGGCTAGCAGTACCAACTATGAGACAACTGTAGTTATATCCTGACGTGATATAATAAGAAGTACAAGGCATTGTCTATGAAATATCCCCACCCCCAAATCAAACCTGATTATAAACAAGCTTTTATAACTTAATACCAATTTTTAGGAAACACAGGGTATAGAAGAACAAGTTAAATGACACCATGAGGTAAAAATGAGCCCAAGTCCAGAATGCAAAGATTCTGCGGATGAATGATCCAGTTTCTTCAACAAATCAAAAAAAAAAAAAAAAAAAAAAAGAGGCAGATTACAGATGAAAAGGAACTTGACTAATATAACAACCCAATGCAATATATACGCTTTGGATCATGTATTTTCTTATTGTTGCTGCAACAAATTACCACAAACTTAGTGGATTAAAACAACACAAATCATACAAACTTATTATCTTCTGGAGTTCAGAAGTCTAAAAATGGGCCTTACAAGGCTAGAATCAAGGCATTGGGCCTGCACTTCTTCTGGAAGCTAATGGGGAGAATCAATTCTTTGCCTTTTCCAGTTTCTGGAGGCTGTCCACATTTCTTGGCTGGCCCCCCTCCCCTCCAGAAATGGCATCACTCTAACATCTGCTTCTGCCATCGTCTTCTTCTCTGACTCTGACTTTCCTACCTCTCTCCTATAAGAACTCTTGTCATTACATTGAATATACCGAGATAATCCAGGAAAACATTCCCACTACAGGATCTTTTTTTTTAGTGTTTGTTTATTTTTGAGAGAGAGAGAGAGAGAGAGTGAGCAGAGGAGGCTCAGAGAAAGAGAGGGACACACAGAATCCGAAGCTGGCTCCAGGCTCCGAGCTGTCAGCACAGAACCTGATGCGGGGCTCGAACTCACAAACCGTGAGATCATGACCTGAGCAGAAGTCAGATGCTTAACCAACTGAGCCACCCAGGCACCCCCCACCCCTTAAGGATCTTTAAGTTAATCATATCTGGAAAGTCATTGTTGCCATGTAAGAGAATTTATTCATAGGTTCCAGGGATTAGGATATGAATGTTTAATGAAAGGAGAAGGCTGTTATGCTGTCTACCACACATTCTGATTCAAACAAAGCAACTATAAAAGACATTTTTCACAGAAATGGGAAAATTTGATTATAGATCAGGTATCATATATAGGCATTGTCATTAATTTTTTAAGGTGTCATCATGGCATTGTGGTTGTTTTCACAGTGGGCCATCTATTGGAGATGTTTACTAAATTATTTCTAGGTTAAATCATATGATATCTGGAATTTACATAAAAATTTATTTTAAAAGAATAATGGAAATAAATGAAAGATTGGCAAAATACTAAAAATTGTTAAGAGTTGGACTATGGTCACATAAGGAAGGTTTAGATTAATTTTTCCTCTACTATTGTATACACTTGAAAATGTCACAATAAAAAGTTTTTTAAAAATCAAAGATAATTTGTTTTCTTAAAGAAAAGAATGGAGGGATGCCTGAGTGGCTCAGTTGGTTAAGCCTCCAACTTCGGCTCTGGTCATGATCACAACAGCTTGTAAGTTTGAGCCCCGTGTCAGGATCTGTGCTGACAGCTCAGAGCCTGGAGCCTGCTTCAGATTCTGTGTCTCCCTCCCTCTCTGCCCCTCCCCCACTCACACTCTGTCTCTCTCTCCTTCAAAAATAAACATTAAAAAAAAAAAAGATGGAAAGAAAGAGAATTGTTGCCCACATATCTTTGCATACCAGTGTGAATGTATGATAGTAAAAATTCTTAGACACAGAATTGCATCTAAAATATCATATATAACTGCTTTACACATATACTAAGTTCGAACAATTAAATGAGCGGATGGTGGGTGAGCCATGTTTCTCACTGTCAGAGATAAAAGTTGCAGATAAACAAAAGGAAGAACAGCATGAACGCTGTGGTAATAGATTACAGTCGGAGACATTAGTATGAACTCATATTTAATATTGATGCAAACAGACACTGACCAACTATAGATGTGCATAAATATGTACGCATAACTATTTACCTCACTCTGAACACCGAGAGGAAACCACATCCCAGCAGTAAATAACAACCCCAGCACCCACATCTTGGTTTCTAAATACCATTTTCCAATAAAAGAAACCAGGGATACTTACGAAAATGGTTGATTCTAGGACTGGGGCAGGGAAGGAAAATAAAACACGTGGAGTATCTTGTAGCAGCAGAAAGGAAGCTCACACAAACAACAACAAAGAAAGGATGGAGCATACCAAGGAGACACAGAGGCCAAACTGAAAGAACTCCCAATGGCCAGCGCTAGAACAATTTAAGCACCAAAATAAATAACATTGTATTGAATTATAGTCCCAATTTATAAAAGAAATATACATGAGTTCATTCTGACATGAATAAATAGTTGAATAAATGAGAAGAGACAAATTATCCTTACTGTGCATAGAAGTTTCCTCAATAAGTTGAAAAGGAAAAAAAAATATTTGTTGAGTCAATTTATCAGTGGTGCTTACAGTTTCAGTAAACTCTTTAGAAATTTTGAATAAATTATATTTGCAAATTTTAATTCTAGGATGCTGGGAAAATAAAGTTTTTACCCTTCTCAGTCTCAAGAAGTTTCAGAGTACTATTTACAATTTCCCACATATCTAGTAGATAGATCTTTCTTTGTCTCAAGGGGACATGAATTAACAGTTCTGAAATCGGCTGGCTCAAGTATAAATCATAGACTTATGTTCAAGAATAACTGTAAAAGCAGAGATTATGCTTGAGTGTAGGTTCCATATTATGATCATGTTTTGCAAATTCACTTCAGCCATTAATATAAAAATCTCAAAACACTAAAATGTCTTGATTAACACTTTCTTTATGGACACAAGCATGACACTTCCTCATAAGTAAAATCTTAATATCTTCACATAATGCTGACTTCCATTCTATAGTCCATATCAACTCTAGACCACAATGTTTGAAAGAATCACTACATGTAATGTGAATACCACCAAACTCTGATCTAAAAATTTTCTATTTATATTATCGATCCCAAAATATAAAGCAAAATTGATTTTGAGATTGATTGCTAATTTCTACAAAACAACTTTTTTTTAACGTTTATTTATTTTTGAGAGACAGAGAGACAGAGTGTGAGCAGGGGAAGGGCAAAGAGAGGCAGACACAGAATCCGAAGCAGGCTCCAGGCTCCGAGCCATCAGCACAGAGCCCAATGCGGGGCTCGAACTCACAGACCGTGAGATCATGACCTGAGCTGAAGTCGGCCACTCAACCGACTGAGCCACCCAGGCGCCCCCAAAACAACTTTTAAAACAACTGAAGAAATGTGTACTTTTAAAATGAAGTTGCAACATTATACAAGAACTCTGCAGATACTTAGAAGAGAAGAATGTATTTTACACTTAAATTCAGATTAGTTACATTTGATAAATTGGACAAGCAGCAGCAATACACACTACAAGTGTGTTACATTCTTCTCTTTATTCAACAAAGTAAAAGCACATCATGTTAAGCAAAATATCACAATTAGAAAAAATAAAGCAGATAAGATTCTTTACTTATTATTCACTATGAAAATAAACAATTGTTCACTATTTTCATGTAAACTTTCCAACATTTACAATGGAAGATGAAATTTTAAAAACTCTTAGCCATGAAAGCAATAGGAATGATGAAATGCTAAAATATGCACTATGTTTTATTGAAGTAGACTGGAGTTGCAGAAAATGGGGATTATGCAAAAAATCTAGTGACATGAATGACAACAATAAACTGCTTAAAACTCCAAGTTACACAGTTAGAAATAGAAACTTTGATAAGTAATATCCATTACTAACTTTCGCACTAAAGAGATGAAGTCTTTAAGTAATTCTGCCCCCCATTTTCCCTTCTCAGCTGTAGTTTATCCAGTGATCTGAGATTCATACCATCCTCATTCTCTAGGGAATAACATGAAAGTGATTGTTTGAAAATAAAAGGAGGGATTGAAATCCTATACTTCAGAAGACAGAACCAGTTACCTGACATTCAATACCAATCCTCGCCGTGTTAAGAATGTCAGTGTTTCACATGCTCCACTCAGGAAAAGAGTTGTTTCAATACACGCTTCTGTGGCTTTATTCAGTTGGTTACATCTCAGGGAGTTTAATTTCATTCAAAGCTTTCAGATAGTTCTTTCCAGTGACAGGAGCAAACCCATACCATAAAGCAGCAGTTGGACATTCAGGGGAAATGAAAGCGAACTTTGGCCTTGCCCTGGAGATAGCCTTCAAGAATTGAGAAAGATGTAATGTTGGCAACTCCTGAATAATTTTTAAAATGTAACATAATGGGAAGATGATCTGTTTGTATTTGGAGCTTGTATTATGGCTATAAAGGGAAATAGCAATAAGAAGTGAATGTCAGAGGTTTAACTAAACTGAACTGATTTCATGACAAGCCTAACAATCAGCCTGACTGGGGAAAGAGAAGTAAAACACCTGCACGACTAGTCCACACATGAACAATGCGTTTATTTTCAAACAAAGAGCAGATAATGCTCAAGCTTTGGAAGGGGAGATCTATTTTTCAGAGAAAGTATGGGCACCTGAAAGAAACACAAGGGGCATTGTGTTTAGGAATGAAACATGTGATCTAGGGAAATGCCAGTTTATCCAAGCTTTGGCTGGGTTACTGCTTTGTTAAGAGAGAGGACATATTTTTGAAACAACTGTGATTAACTGAGGTTTAATGTGTCTTCTTGTAATTACCTATAATTTTAAAAGATTACATTGTAGCTTGTAAGCCTGGTTAAAGAACAAATCAGGTGATTTTTAATAAAATACAACACCCACATGTGTTTTATTGTTCAGAATACAGAGGAACTCTAGGTTTTGCTATTTACAAAGAGTAATTTTGTTGATTCATTTCAACTTCTCTATCTTTTTTTAAAGTTTATGTATTTAAGTAATCTCTGCACCCAACGTGGGGCTCCAACTCATGACCCCAAGATCAAGAGTCACATGCTCTTCCAACTGAGCCAGCCAGGCATCCCTCCACCTTTGTTGCTTAACACAGTCATACTGTCATCAGTTATTTAGTATTTCTCAAAGTTTATGTAATCATGCAAAGTGACTGAAAAATCATTCTGTACAACAGGAATTTTAAGTAAGATAAACTTTCACAATTTATCTTTAGTGGGTCTTCTTGCTCTGTGTTCTCCTTAATTCAAAGGATAATACCTAAGTGAATATTTCTTACACATTCTAGAACTCGTAAACACAAGAACTCTCTGAGCCACAAGCTAGCTCAAAGAATGAACATGGATTGCTAGTATTGCTTTTTGAGTCTCATGGCATTTCTAACAAGAGGGCATTCTCCTAGCACTAGTCTCCTTTAGCTGTGTGACTTCATCCAAGTTTGATACTTAGCTTCCCCACCCTTCTTTTCTCCATCTGTAAAAATGGGGAGCCAACTAAGGATTATTCAGAGTATGAAATCTTACAGTTAGTGCTTATAAAAATTTACCACTCACTTTGATCAACATTGTTTCTTACACCCTACTCCTTTCTTCTGCATTAGGTTTTCTTCTGACTAAAGTACATCACTTAGTATTCTTTCAGAAACAATCTGTGAAGTTTTACTCTTAACTGTTATTTCAGGAGTTACCGACCTGTAAATAAACAGTTTACCTCAGGTCTCAGAAGACATTATTCATAGCTGCATTCTGATGCTGATGAGAAGTCTTCCATCATACTGTCATTTAATATAAGTAATCTATTATTTCACTAAGATTGGAGGGGGATAACTTGATTGAACTAATTTAAGGTTCCTATGTTGCTCACCCAGAGAATAGATACTGATTAACTTTGGATCTGTTAAGATATGTGTACGTTTTAGGAAAACCACTGAAATTATAGAACAAATAGTTATTAAACCAGTTAGAGGGACAGAGAATAAACAAAACTGATCAAATCAACTGAAGGGAAGTAAGAAAGGAGAAAATCAAGGGGGAAAATGGAGCAAATAGAATTACAAAATAAGATGATAAAAATAATTCTAAATATGTCAATAATCACTAAGTGGAATACCTACAAAATACAAAACAGAGACTCCAAATCTGGTGCTTTCTTAAATCCAGTTATATGCTGTTAACAAAAGAGATTTAAAACATTAGAGCACATAAATGTTGTAAGTAATCTCAGAGATAAAAGATATAACAGAAGTTTCTGAAAAGATGGTAGAAAAGGAAGCACCAGGAATCTGCCTTCTCAACTTAGACAATAATTACACTGGCAGAATCCGTCTGGTATAACTATTTTGAAATTCTGGAGTCTATTGAAGGCTTGCAACTTCCGGGAAAAGAGTTGGTAAACCACAGTAAACACTGGCCAGTTTCAGTTCCCGGCATAGTAGTAGTTACCTATCTCACATGCCATAGGGCAGGCACTGTGCACATGTTCCTGGAGCAGTTTGCGCATAGCTTTTGGGAGCTAGAGTGAGCAAAAATGACACTGTCCTCCAAATATTGGAAACCTATCTAGTCACCGATTGCCACTTCTAAGCACAGAAGTGCAAAAGGTGGGAAGCCATTGTTGTTGCACCTCCCCACATTGATGTAAGCCCTTTCCCTTCTGGCTATAGTGACTTTTAGAAGACTTAAAGAGCTGTCTCCCCCCCTTCATTTTTCTCTCTCCTCTTTTGGTGTCAGACATTAAAGACTATGACATCAAAAACAACAGAGAACCCAAAGGAAGAGAAAAATCTGATTTCCAGAGTTGCCATAATATTACAATCAAATGTCCAGTATTCAACAAGAAAAAAATCACAAAGCATAAAAAAAAAAAATAGGAACGTATGACTTATTCAAAGGAAATCGAAGTAATTAACAAAAACTGTCCCTGAACAAAACCTGATGACAGACTTGACAAAGACGTTAAAATAATTGTTTGAGGGTGCCTGGGTGGTTCAGTCGGTTAGGCGTCTAGTTCTTGATTTGGGCTCAGGAAATGATCTCATGGTTTGTGGGATGGAGCCCTCTGTCAGCACAGAACCTGCTTGGGATTCTCTCTCCTTCTCTCTCTGCCCCTGCCCTGCTCGCGCACAGGCTCTCTCTCACTCAAATAAATAAATACACTTTAAAAACTAAAGATAAAATAAAACGATTCTTTTAAAGATGCTCAAAAAACTAAAGGAAGTGCATAAAGTCAAGAGAAAGATATATGGAAAAAAATCACAGAAACAAACAAGACTGAAGAAAAGTGAGCAGAGCCCGAGGGACTTCTGGTACAAATCAAACAGACCAACATACACATTTTGGAAGTTCCAGAAAAAGAAGAGAGAGAGAAAGGGGCAAAGAGAATATCATGAAAGTCATGAACATAAACACCCAAGAAGTTCAACAAGCTCCAACGAAAATGAACTCAAAGATATGCACACTGGGGCACATTATAGTCCAACTTCCAGAAGATAAAAATGAAGAGAGAATCACGAAAGCAGCAAAAGAGAAGTGAATAATCTCATGTAAGGAATCCTCAAAAAGATAATCAGCTGATTTCTCATCAGAAACTTAGGAGGCCAAGAGATGGTAGGCTGCTATATTCAAAGTACTAAAAGAAAAAATACTTGTCAACCGAAAATCCTAGAACTGGCAAGACTGCCCTTCAAAAATGAGGGAGAAATTGGAGTGACTGGGTGGCTCAGTTGGTTAAGTGCCTGACTCTCGGTTTTGGCTCACTGTTTGCAGGTTTGAGCCCCGCATTGGGTTCTATGATGATGCCACAGAGCCTGCTTGGGATTCTCACTCTCCCTGTCTCTCTGCCCCTCCCCTGTTCACTCTCTCTCTCACTCAAAATAAATAAGCTTTAAAAAAATTTTTAATAAAAAAGAAAGTGAGGGAGAAATTAAGATATCTCCAGACAAACAAAAAATGAAGGAGTCCCTAAACCATTAGTCCTGCCCTGCAAGAAATGCTTAAGGGAATCCTGCAAGATGAAATAAAAGGACACTAGACAATAACTTGAAGCCACATGGAAAAATAAAGATTTCAATAAAGGTAAATACATGGGCAAATATAAAAGTTAGTATTATTGTGGGATGCATGGATGGCTCAGTTGGTTGAGTGTCTGACTCTTGATTTTGGCCATGATCTCATGGTTTGTGGGTTCGAGCCTCATGGGCTCTGTGCTGGCAGCGCGGAGACAGCTTGGGATTCTCTGTCTCCTTCTCTCTACCTCTCCCCCTCCCTGTCAAAAATAAATAAATAAAACATTAAAATAATTTTTTTAATTTAACAAAAAAGACTATATATGTATGTGGAATTAAAGAAACAAAACAAATGAGCAAAGGAAAAAGAGAGAGAGACAAACCAAGAAACAAATTGTTAACTATAGAGAACAAACTGATGGTTACCGGGCAGGGGATGGGTTAAACAGGTGATGGGGATTAATGAGGGCACTTGCTGTGATGAGCATCAGGTAATGAATGGAAATGTTAAATCACTATACAGTACACCTGAACTAATATTTTACTGTATGATAACTAATTGGAATTTAAATAAAAACTTAAAAAAAAAAAAAAAGGGCCCCTGGGTGGCTAACAAGTTCAAGTCCTGCATCAGGCTCTGTGCTGACAGCTCGGAGCCTGGAGCCTGCTTCAGATTCTGTGTCTCCCTCTCCCTCTGCCCCTCCCCTGCTCACGCTCTGTCTCTCTCTCTCTTTCAACATTAAATAAACATTAAAAAAAAAAAAAACCACAATGAGATACCACTTCACACACACTAGGATGGCTCAAACCAAAAAGTCATATAATAAGAAGTGTGAGTGAGAATGTGGAAATATCAGAAACCCTCATACACTGCTAGTGGAAATGTAAAATGCCATTTCAGAAAACAGTTTGCCAGTTCCTCAAACAGTTAAACATAGAGTTACCATATGACTCAGTAATTCCACTCCTAGGTATCTACCGAAAAGAAATGAAAACATATGTTTACACAAAAACTTGTACATAGCATAAACTTGTTTATAGCAGCATTATTCAGAAAAGCCAAAAAGTAAAAACAACCCAAATGTCCATCAACAGACAAATGGGTACACAAAATTTAGTATATCCATGCAATGGAATGTTATTTGGCAATATAAAGAAATGATACATGCTACAATTTGGATAAAACTTGAAAACATTATACTAAGTAAAAACTGCCAAAAACAAACAAAAACATAATTATATGATTCCATTTATACAAAATATACAGAATAGGAAAATCTATAGAGACAGAAAATAGATTAGTGGTCTACAGTTTAGGGGATGGGCAAGTAGAGGTGATAGCTAAAGGGTATAAGGGTTCTTTTTAAGATGATGAAATGTTCTAAAAATAATTGTGGTGATTGTTGCACATATCTGTGAATACACTAAAATTCATTGAGTTGTACACTTTAAACTTTTTTTTAAATTTTTTTAACGTTTATTTATTTTTGAGAGAGAGAGAGAGGGAGAGGGAGATAGTGGGGGAGGGGCAGAGAGTGAGGGAGACACAGGATCCAAAGCAGGCTCCGAGCTGTGAGCACAGAGCCTGATGCAGGGCCTCGAACCCACGAACCGTGAGATCATGACCCAAGCCGAAGGCAGACTCTTAACCAACTAAGCCACCCAGGCACCCTTGAGCTGTACACTTTAAATAGGTGAGTTATTTTTATGTGAATTATTTCTCAGTAAAGCTATTTTTTAATGTTTATTTATTTTTGAGAAAGAGAGAGAGTGAGCATGGGAGAGGGAGAGAGAGAGAGGAAGACAGGGGATCTGAAACAGGTTCTGTGCTGACAGCAGGGAGCCCAATGCGGGTCTCAAACTCATGAACCATGAGATCACCACCTGAGCAGAAGTCGGTCACATAACCAACTGAGCCACTCAGGCACTCTAAAGCTGTTATTTTTTTTAAATGAATGAAATGGAAATCTCAAACTGAAAAGTATACAACTGAAATGAAAAATTACTAGATGAGCATAACAGTATATTGGAGATGGCAACTGAAAGGGTCAGTGAACATGAAGACAGATCAATAAAAATTTATACAGTATGAAAAACAAAGATATAAAAAAGATATAAAGATACAAAATGATTGCAAGTGAAAGAACAGAAATATATATGCCAAGCAAACAGGATATATAAAAAGCTGGTAGGGCTATATTAGACAATGAAGGACTCAAGATTAAGAATATTACAGGGGCGCCTGAGTGGCTCAGTCAGTTGAGCGTCTGACTTCGGCTCAGGTCATGATCTCACAGTCCGTGGGTTCGGGCCCGGCGTCGGGCTCTGTGCTGACAGCTCAGAGCCTGGAGCCTGCTTTAGATTCTGTGTATCCCTCTCTCTCTACCCCTCCCCCACTCATGCTCTGTTTCTCTCTGTCTCAAAAATAAATAAACACTTAAAAAATTAAAAAAAAAAGAATATTACAAAGGATAAAGTGGGAAATTTCATAATGATAGAGGACAGTTCATCAGGAAGACCTAACAGCTTAAATATATATGTATCTAGTAAGAACTTCAAAATTCATTAAGCAAAAATTGGCAAACAAAAAGACAAATCCACAAATAATATTGGATATTTTTAATAACCCTATCTCAGTAACTGATAAGACAGGTAGATAAAAACTTATCAAGGAAGTAGATGGTAAACCATCTTGACCTAACTAATATTCATAAAACACACTAGCAATAACTGCAGAATGCACACTCTACTCAAGTGTACATGAAAAGTTCACTAAGGCAAGATCTATACAAGGCTATAAATGCTTAAATTTTTTTGAAAGTTTAAAATTTTACACATGGAATTAAATTAGAAATTAATTACAATAAGGGGTGCATGGGTGGTTCAGTAGGTTAAGCGTCCAACTCCTGATATCAGCTCAGGGCATTATCTCACAGTTCATAAGTTTGAGCCCCATGTTGGGTTTACACTGACAGAACTGCTTGGGATTCTTTCTCCCCTCCCCACACCCACTCACACATGCACGCTCTCTCTCAAAAATAAAGAAACTAAAAAAAAATAGAAACTAATTACAATAAGATATCTAGAAGTCAAATTATTTCTAGATACTTGGAAATTAAATAACACAATTCTACATAATACTGAAATCAAAGAAAAAAATCCATAAGAGAAATTATAAAATATTTCTGGTGTGTGCCCCCTTGACAACCCTTTGGTAGTCTTTTCAGGGCCAAGGAAAGAATGGAGACAAAGGCTGATGATGATCTAATCTAAATCTCTTGCATTCTTCCAATTTTTTATTTTGAAATAATTATAAATTCACAAAAAATACAGAGATATCTTACATACTTCACTTCAGTTTTCCCCATCAGTTACATCTTAGTAACTACAGTTACTCAGAATTAAGAAATCTCAGCGTGCCTGGCTGGTTCAGTTGGAAGAACATACAATGCTTGATCTTGGGGTTGTGAGTTTGAGTCTCATGTTAAGTGCAGAGATTACTTAAATAAAAACTTTTTTAAAAATCAAGAAATCTCAAAACCAAGATATTGACATTGTCATTTTCTGTCCTGTGGTCACATTTGTACATTCATGGAACCATCACCACAATTAAGATACAGAACTATCACCACAAAGATCTCTCTTATGCTACTCCTCCCCACCATCCCTAAACTCAGGCAAACACTAATTTGTCTCCATATCTATAATTCTGTCATTTCAGGAATGTTATATAAATGAAATTATACAGTACGTGGCCTTTTAACATATGTTTTTCACTCAGCATAATGCCCTTGAAATTCAACCAATTACTGTATGTATCATTAGTCAGTTCCTTTTTATAGTTAAGTAGTATTCCCTGTATGGATATGCCTCCATTTGCTTAGCTAATCACCTATTGTAGGACATTTTGGTTATTTACAGTTTGGAACTATTATAAATAGAGCTATGAACATTTATTTAAAGGTTTTTTTGTAAACATAAATTTTCTCTTCTCCAGGATAAATGCCAGGAGTCATTGCTGGATTATATGTTAAATATATGTTTAGTTTTTTAAAAAAACTGCCAAACTATTTCCCAGAGTGGTCATACAATTTTATATTCCCACCTGCAATGTATGATACAGTTTCTCCCTATCTTCACCATAACTTGGTACTGGCACTATTTTTTTTAATTTTTTTTTATGTTTATTTATTTTTTAGATAGAGAGAGACAGAGCATGAGCAGGGGAGGGGCAGAGAGAGAGGGAGACACAGAATGTGAAGCAGGCTCCAGGCTCCGAGCTGTCAGCACAGAGCCCGACGCGGGGCTCGAACTCACAGACCGCGAGATCATGACCTGAGCCGAAGTCAGATGCTCAACCGACTGAGCCACCCAGGCGCCCCCTTTTTTTTTTTAATTTTAGCTATTATCCTAGGTGTGTTAGGAATATCTCATTATAGTTTTCATTTGCATTTCCCTAATGGCTACTGATGTTGAACATTTTTTCATGCACTTATGCCATCTATATAACTTCAGTGAATAAAGAGTGTCAAGGTCATCTTGGAAAAAGATTGCATGGAATGGGAAATGCTCTTGCCTCCATTTTTAGAAAATATAGTCTAGTACAGGCTAATGGAAAAAGTGGATCTTGAGCTGAGCAGGATTTGGATAGGCAAGTAGCAAGGAAAAACATGCTGAGAGTATAGTGTTATGTACACTCTGTCATTACGAAAGTGTAATTTCCCAAATCTTTTTAACCTCTACGTTTCCTCTTCTTCTCTGCAGCCCTGCACATCAAACTATCTCCTTTCTCCTTTAAGAAGCAAAGTGTTACTTCCTTAACTTCTCCCAATCTCTTCCAGCATCAGTTCAGAAAAAAACAAAAGGATTATATTGTGACTGTTCATCCTTTGAATGTGGGGAGGATATAAGTTCCATGTGATACACAAGGTCATATGAAGGAAAAGGAGTTTTACAAATCAGAAGAGGTATGAGAGGGGATCCTAATTTTTCAATGGATTTCAAGATATAGAAATTTCTGTCTTTGCCCAATTAAGTGTAGTTATGAATTACTAACCTAACCTTCACACGATGGATACAAAATGCAGCGAGGATGTCTGAGTGACTCAGTCAGTTAAGCATCTGAATTCAGCCTAGTTCATGATCTCATGGTTTGTGAGTTCGAGCCCTGCATGGGGCTTTCTGGTGTCAGCACAGAACTAGCTTCAGATTCTCCGTCCCCCTTTCTCTCTGCTGCTACTCTGTTTCTCTCTCTCTCTCTCTCTCTCTCTCTCCCTCAAAAATAAACATTAAAAAAATTCTGTCTTTAAAATAAAAGAAAATGAAAAGAAAAGCAAAGTGAAGATAACACTGACAAAGCAAATGTCTCACCAAACATTAAGAAAGCAGCCCCATCTTTTCTTCATAAGACTATCTTCATTTAAAAACACTAACCGTATAATCAAATCTGCCAAGAAGCCAGCCAAAGTAACTTTAAATTACTTCTTAAATTATTTAAAGTAATTGCAATTATCATTAACAATGAAGTTGATTATGCACTAATATGCCACTGGTACCTGTATATATAACTTATAAATACATAAAGATCAACAATCAGAAAGGTTTGGACACTACTGGGCAAAAGCATTTTTAGCGCAGTGCTCTGCACCTCTCTCCTCTTAGCTACACCCCAGGTTAGACTGCTTGTGTGAACATCAGGCTGCCGGTTTGAGCTTCTACCCAGACTTCCTGAATTCCTAGTTTCTCTGTTCGTCTTCCCCACAGGTACAGGTGCCCGGAGGACATATGACCCTGGGTAGCAACTGAATGTCTTAAGCCTGTTTTTCTTTACCTCAATTCTGGACAGATGGCCTAGGTTTGCATCTAGTCCCTTATCTCCATCTTAACCAATCTTCTAAATTGAATATCCTTTTTTTTTAAAAAAAAACTTGATCTCCCCTGGTACCTAAGAATGAGCCTGGCACCCTGTGTGACTGGGACTGGCAATGAATGCCAACACCTACAGTTCTAGTGAGTCATTTACAACAATATGCTCTGAATATAATGTTCTTAAAATCCAAAGTTAAGAATAAACTTTATAGGTTATTAAAAAATAATAATAATGTAGTACTTAATAGAAATATCAAGAACCAACTATCAAACACCAAGTGTAAAGATACATCCCCAACATAAAGATACATATGCAGTGATATTTTCTGAGTCCCATACTCTGCAGGTCTATGAGTTCCTCAAGACAAGGACCATGCCTCAATGCATTGTTGTTTCCCCAGGCCTAGCAGTGAAAATAATAATTAGTATTATTTTTAACCATTGCTACTACTTTTTAAACATTTACTATGTGCCAAATTCTTGCTAAGCACATTGCAAATATTATCCATTTAATCCTTGTAATAAAGTTATTATTCCTCTTTACAGATGAAGA
Source organism: Paguma larvata (assembly GCA_030068075.1). Taxonomy (NCBI): domain Eukaryota; kingdom Metazoa; phylum Chordata; class Mammalia; order Carnivora; family Viverridae; genus Paguma; species Paguma larvata. The sequence continues at coordinate 47,101,294 of CM057835.1, read as the reverse complement.
AACTAAGCTCAGGAGCCTAGTATCTTACCCAAGAACTTAAAACTAGTACATGGCTGAACAGGGTTTTGAGTTCAGTCCTTTCTCATTTGGAAATCCAAACTCCTAACAACTATACTATAATGCCAAGGAGGAAAGAATTGGAAGGATAGGAAGAGAAGCTTGCCACTGTGCTCCAAGCCAAAAGTAAAGACATGTTGCTACTTAGAAACTGTGACCTCCAGCCATGTTTCCAGCTAATTACACCTTCTCTGACATTAAAGACACTGGTCATGACACTCAGACACAGGAAATCTTCTAACATGGGTTGCAGAAAAAAATAAATTGTAGTGACACAGGTATAAAGTGAAAATAATAAATGTGAAATAAGCTTTTGTCAAGGTGGCTGAGGTTACTTTTCCTTGGTGAGTCTAGTTATTATTGCAGCACATAAAATGAAGCTATTTTCAAATTCGTATCTCTTAATTTGGCACAGGGTAGCAATTTAAAGGAAAAAAGTATGGGTGGAAAAAAAAAATCACTGCTTACAGCAGCCCTCTGAACCAAAGAGTGATGCAATTTTCATTGCATGTCTCCTCAAGTTGGAGAATTCATTAGCACCTATATAGTTCTTAGGTAATTTCAGACAAAGCAAGTTGCAATATTTAACCTTAAGTTCATTTTCCTTTGTAGTTCTATGACTTCATATTGGAAGTGTAAGCACGCCAATTACTTCAACTTTAAATACAGATACAAAATACTCATTTCAAGTTCTTTCTCTTTTAAGTCTTTTTCAATCATAAATTTTCTAAATAATAAAACTTCCCAAGGGCTTATTCTGCTATTGATGTTAGTTTTAGACATAAAAATTGGAAAATACACTATATTGATTTTTTCTGTTAAATTTTATATAGTTTTTACACCGACTTTCTACTAGTAAATGATGTTTAAAATAACTGACCATTCTCGCTTCACTGGAAACTGTCTCCAGTCAACAAGGATGAGCCCCATCAGCCTGATATGCACTAAATAACCTGACCCTGACCAAAACTGAATGCTCAAGTATAGATATATAATCTAACTTCTGTCAATCTAATTCATCTTCCTGGGGAGGTGGGGGGGTGGGGAGAGGCGAGAATTCTACCATTGAACCACCAATGGTCTCTCCTGGGGATTTAGAACTGAAACCCAATTCTAATCAGCTAAGGCCTCTTGCTTAAACCGAGTTGCTGCGGGGATTTTTCTCTCCCCCGTAAACACTAAGAAGCAAAAGCAACAAAGGTTAAAATTACATTATCTTAACAACAATACCAGTGCTATAGGCTGAATTATAGGCACACCTCACAGACACTGGATGTTCAGTCCCAGACCACCACAATAAAGACAGTATCACATCAAGCTAGTCGAATGAATTTTTTGATTTCCCAGTGCATATAAAAATGTTTACACTATACTGTAGTCTAAGTGTGCTACAGTATTATGTTTAAAAGACAATATATATACCTTAATTTAAAAATACTTTATTAAGGGCACCTGGGTGACTCAGTCAGGTTAAGCGGCCGACTTCAGCTCAGGTCATGATCTCACGGTCTGCGGGTTCGAGACCCGCGTCGAGCTCTGTGCTGGCGGCTCAGAGCCTGGAGCCTGCTTCACATTCTGTGTCTCCCTGTCTCTCTGCCCTTCCCTTGTTCACGCTCTGTCTCTATGTCTCTCAAAAATAAAATAAAAGCACTAAAAATAATTTTTTAAAAATACTTTATTAGGGGCGCCTGGGTGACTTAGTTAAGCATCCAACTTCGGCCCAGATCATGATCTCACAGCTCATGAGTTTGAGCCCCACTTTGGGCCCCATACGGACAGCTCAGAGCCTGGGGTCCACTTCGGATTCTGTGTCTCTCTCTCACTCTCTCCCTTTCCTGCTCTCACTCTCTCTCTCTCTCTCTCTCTCTCTCTCTCTCAAAAGTAAATAAACATTAAAAAGAATTTTTTAATAAAAATTAAAATTAAAATACTTTATTAACAAAAAGTACTAACCGTCATCTGAGCTTTCACCAAGTTATTAACTTTTTGCTGATTGAGGGTCTTGCCTTCATGTTGATGGCTGCTGTGGTGGTTGCTGAAGGTTGGGGTGGCTGTCGCAATTTCTTAAAATAAGACAACAATGAAGTTTGCCTCATTGATTGACTCTTCCTCTCATCACTAATTTCTCTGTAGCATAAATGTTGTTTGATAGCATTTTGCCCACGGTAGAACTTTTAAGACTTTATTCGTCTTATAACCGAAAGTTTGTACTTTTACCACCCTTTTCTATTTCCCCAAACACTGAGTTCCCCAGGAACTACCATTCTACTCTCTTTTTATGTGTTTAGTTTTTTTCTGAGTTCACATATAAGTGATACCATGCAGTATTTTTCTTTGGCTTATTTCACTTAACATACTGTTTTCCAAATTCAACCAGGCTGTCGCAAATGGCAGAATTTTCTTCTTTCTCATAGCTGAATAATATATATATGTATATATAAACAATATATAACACATATACAATGGAATATTACATACAATATCTATTTTAATATTCATATGATTATTAATATATGTATCATATTTTCTGTATCCATCAATGGATGCTTTGCTTGTTGCCCTATCTTGGCTATGTGGATATGCTACAATGAACACAGCAGTACTAATATCTCTTTAAGATATGATTTCTTTTCCTTTGGATACACACACAGAAGTGAGATTGCTATACTATATAGTAGTTCTAATTCAAGTTTCTTGAGGAACTTCCATACTATTTTTCATAGTGATTGTACCAGTTTACATCCCCACTAACAGGGTACAAGGGTTTCCTTTTCTCCACATCCACATCAGTTTTTGTCATCTCTTGTCTTTTTTATAATAGCCACACTACTAGTTTGTGAGGTGATATTTCATCATGGTTTTGATTTGCATTACCCTGATAATTAGTGATGTTGAACACCCTTTCATGTACTTGTTGCCCATTTGTATGTCTTCTTTGGGGAAAATTTCTATTCAGGTCCTTTGTCCATATTATATTTGGGTTTTATATTTTTGGTTTTGCCACAAGTTGTATGAGATACTTGGATATTTTGGATATTAACCACTTAACAGATAGGTGGTTTGCAAATATCTTCTCCCATTCAGTAGGTTGACTTTTCATTTTGTTGATGGTTTCCTTTGCTCTGCAGAAACTTTATAGTTTGATGCAGTCCCACTTGTTTATTTTTGCTTTTGTCTCATTTGCTTTTGGTGTCAAATCCAAAAAAATCATTGTCAAGATCAACGTCAATGAGCTTACCCCCATTTATATTTCCAGGAGCTTTACAGTTGCAGGCCTTACATTCTTCAATCTATTTTGAGTTAATTTTTATTTATGGTGTAAGATAGTGGTCCAATTTCATTCTTTTGTATGGGACTGTACAGTTTTCCCAACATTATTTATTAAAAAGACTGTGCTTTCCCCATTGTATGTTCTTGGCTCCTGAGTCATAAACTAATTGACCATATATATGTAGATTTATCTCTGGGCTCTCTATTCTGTTCTATTGATCTATGTAACTGTTTTTATGCCAATACCATACTGTTTTGATTACTATACTTTGTAATATAGTTTGAAATCAGGAAGCATGATGCCTCCAGCTTAGTTCCTCTTTCTCACAATTGCTCTGGCTACTCGGGGTCTTTTGTAGTGTCATACGAATTTTACTTTTGTTCTATTTTTGTGAAAGATGTCATTGGAATTTTGATAGGGATTGCGCTGAATCTGTAGATTGCTTTGGGTAGTACGAACATTTTAATAATACCCAATCTATGAGCATAGAATATCTTTACATTTATTTGTGTCTTGTTCAGTTTCTTTCACCAATGTTTCATAGTTTTCAGCATATAGATCTTTGACCTCCTTGGATAAATTTATTCCTGAGTATTTTATTATTTTTGATGTGATTGTAAATGGGATTGTTTTCTTACTTTCTCTTTCTGTTAGTTAGCTGTTACTGTTTAGAAATGCAACTGATTTTTTATATTGATTTTGTATTCTGAAACTTTACTGAATTCACTCATTAGTTCTAACAGTTTTCTGGTGGAGTCTTTAGGGTTTTCTATATGTAATATCATGTCTTCTGAAAACTGAGACAATTTTACTTCTTCCTTTTTTATTATGATGCTTTCTTTTACTTTTTTCTTACCTAACTGCTCTGGCTAGGACTTCCAGTACTATGTTGAATAAAGGTAGTGAGAGTGGGCATCTTTGGCTCCTGATCTCAGAAGACAACCTTTTAGCTCTTCACCATACAGTATTGTTAGCTGTGAGTTTATCCATATGGCTTTCACATTCCTTCTTTACCCAACTTGATGAATTTTTTTAGCATAAAAGGATGTTGAATTTTGTCAAATGCTTTTTCTGCATCTATTTAGATGATCATATGATTTTTATTCTTCATTTTGTTAATATGGTATATCACATTTACTGATTTGCTTATTTGAACCATCCTTACATCCCAAGAATAAATCCTGCTTGATCAAGGTGTAGGTTTCTTTTAATGTACTTTAGAATTTGGTTTGCTAATATTTTATTGAGAATTTTTACATCTATGTTCATCAGAGATATTGGCCTATAATCTTTTCTTGTACTGTCTTTTCTGGTTTTGGTATCAGGGTAATTCTGGCCTCATAAAATGAGTGTAGAAGTATTCCCTCCTCTTCAATCTTTTAGAAGAGTTGAAGAAGAATTGGTATTAATTTTCTTTCAATGTTTGCCAAAATCATTTGGTCATGGACTTTTCTTTGTTGAGAGGTTTTTGATTATGGATTCAATTTCCTTAATAATGATTGGTCCGTTCCGATTTTTCTTTGTGCTTCAATATTGATAGGTTGTATATTTATAAGAACCTATCCATTTCTTCTAGGTTATCTGTTCTGTTAGATTATAATTGTTTGCATTAGGTTCTTATGATCCTTAGTATTTATGTTATCAGTTTTAATGTCTCTTTCATTTCTGATTTTTTTTTTAATTTGAGTCTTCTCTTTTTTTCTTAGTGTAACTAAAGGTTTGTTAATTTTTTTATTTTTCAAAAAAACAAGCTCATAATTTAATTGATATTTTCTACTATCTTTTTAGTTTCTATTTCATTTATTTCTGCTCCAATTATTATTTCCTTCCATCTATTAATTGTGGACATAGTTTGTTCTTTTTCTAGCTGCTTAAGATATAAAGTTATGTTGTTTATTTAACATCTTTCCTTTTCTTGGGGCACCTGGCTGACTCAGTCAGTAGAGCATTAGACTCTTGATCTCAGGGTCACAAGTTCAAGCCCTCTTTGGGTGTGGAGCCTACTTAAAAAAAAAATCTTTCTTTGTTCTTAATGTACGCATTTATCATTGTAAACTACCCCCCTGTAACTGCTTTTGCTGCATCCCGTAAGTTTTAATATTCTGTGCTTCCATTTTCATTTGTTTTATGATTTTTGAATTTCCCTTTTGATTTCCTCTTTGACACACTGTTCAGGAGTGTGTTATTAAATTTCCACACATTTGTGAATTTTTTAGTTTTCCTCTTATTATTGATAACTAGTTTCACACCACTGTAGTCAGAAAAGATACCTGTTATGAAATCAGTCTTACATTTGCTAAGACTTCTTATAGAATGTTCTATGTGCACTTGAGAATAATGTGTACTCTCAAAATGCAATATCCTGTGTATATCTGTTAGGTCCATCTAGTCTACTGTGGATTGAATGCTCTGTATATGCCTGTTAGTTCCATCTGACCAAATGTGTAGCTTTAGACCAACATTCCTTATTAATTTTCTGTCCAGATGACCATTGTTAAAAGCAAGGCATCAAAGTCCCCTATTTTTTTTCACCAATGAGAAATATTACTAGGAGTGGGAGTAGGATTGAGGTTTAAGAAAAGCAAACCATAAAATGACAAATCTGAAAAGAACCGTAGCTCTCATTTTACAGACAGGGAAAATAATGTTTAGAGGAAAAAAAACATTTTTTCAGTCAAAAAGAGTTTGGTTCAAATTCATGTAACATGTATTAATGAATGCTCACTCTATGTCAGGCAGATCCTATGTTAGGTATTGGAGATACAATGTAAAACAAGGGAGACATACCCTCTGATTCATTGACTTTGTTTTTTAATTGAAATATAAGTGACATATTATATTTTGAGTTTCAGGTAAAAAAACATAATGATATGATACATGTATATATTGCAAAATGGTTATCACAATAAGTCTAGTTAATATCCATCACCATATATAGTTACAATTTTCTGTTCTTGAGATGAGACTTTTTTTTTTTAAAGAATGGCAGGTCTTTTTTTAATTGATTGATTTAGTAGATTTTTTTTGTTGTTGTTGATTTATTTTTGAGAGAGAGAGAGAGATAGAGCACAAGCAGGGGGCGGGGTGGGCAGAGAGAGAGGGAAACATAGAATTCAAAGCAGGCTCCAGGCTCTGAGCTGTCAGCAGAGCCCAATGAGAGGCTCAAACTCAGAGACCTGAGGTCATGACCTAAGCTGAAGTTGGATGCTTAGCCAACCAAGCCACCTAGGTGCCCCGAGATGAGATGAGAACTTTTAAGATCTACTCTCTAACACTTTTATTATTTTTTTTAATGTTTATTTTTGAGGGAAACAGAGAGAGAGAGTCGGGGAGGGGCAGAGAGAAGAGAACAGAGGATCTGAAGCCGGCTCTGAGCTGACATCAGAGCCTGATATAGGGCTTGAACTTATGAACCATGAGATCATGACCTGAGCTGAAGCTGGACGTTTAACCAACTGAGGCACCCAGGTGCCCCAACTCTCTAACACTTTTAAATATACAATATAGACTACAGTATACAGCTTATAAGTAAACATTAAAAAATAAAGTAATTATTGATAAAAGTGGACTCATTTTGCCATTTTGTTAATTGTTTCCTGGTTGTCTTTTAAAATTCCTTTGTTCCTTTCTTCTTTTCTTGCTCCCTTCTTTTGTGATTTGCTGAGTTTCTGTAGCGCTATGCTTAGATTCCTTTATCTTTTGTGTGTGTATCTACCAGAGGTTTTTTGCTTTGCGGTTACCACAAGGCTTACATAAAACATGTTATAGGGGCACCTGGGTGGCTCAGTCAGTTAAGTGTTTGACTTTGGCTCAGGTCATGATCTTACAGTTTGTGAGTTCAAGGCCCACATCAGGCTCTGTGCTGACAGCTCAGAGCCTGAAGTCTGCTTCGGGTTCTGTGTCTCCCTCTCACTCTGCTCTGCCCCCGACCCCACCCCTACTTGTGCTGTCTCTCTCTCTTTCTCTCTCTCTCCAAAAATAAATAAACATTTTTTAAAAATTAAAAAAAAAAAAACATGTTATGGATATAACCGTCTATATTAACTTGGTAACAACTTGACTTCAAACACATACTAAAGCTCTATATTTTTACTCTCTCTCCCACCAACATGGTTTTTGATGTCAGAATTTACATCTCTTCACCTTGTATATCTACTAACAGATTACTATAATTAGAGTTATTTTTAATACTTTTGTATTTTAACCTTTTTACTAAATGTAAAACTGATTTACCTACCACCATTACAATATTAGAGCATTCTGAATTTAAATATATATTTACCTCACAAACTTTAATATTTTGTATTTTAGTATCGTTTATTTCAAAATACTTCTTGTTATTTTATTTCATCATTGACCCATGGTTATTTAAGAGTTTGTTATTTAGTTTACAAATATTTGGGGATTTTCCACACATCATTCTTTTATTGACTTTTTAAATTTATTTCCTTATTTTTTGAGAGAGAGAGAGAGAGAGAGAACATGCATGACCATGAGCAGGGGAGGGCAGAGAGAGAGGGAAAGAGAGAATCCCGAGCAGGTTCCACTGCCAAAGCAGGGCCCAACACACGGCTCAATCTCATTAACTTGTGAGATCATGACCTGAGCCTAAACCAAGAGTTGGACACTTAACCAACCCAGACCCCCCTCTTTTACTGACTTCTAATTTAGTTCCACTGTGGACAGAAAACATACTTTGATTCTAATCTATTTAAACTTAAGACTTATATTTGGACCCAGAATATGGTCTAACTTGGTAAATGTTCCATATACCCTTGAAGAGAATGTGCAGTTGTTTTTAGGCTGAGTGATTTTTATATATATCAATTATATCAAATAGGTTGATAGTGTTAAGTCTGAATTCCTTTCTTATTCTATCAATTACTGATAAATGGAATGAAATGAAATCCCCAGATATAATTATTAAATATAACTATGGATTTGTGATCTATGTATATTAGGTATCCTTGATAAATTAGCCCCTTTATTTTGAAATGATTCTTTTTATCCTTGGTACCATTCTCTTATCTTTTTTTTAAGTAATCTCTACACCTAATGGGGAGCTCGAACTTACAACCCCAAGATCGAGTCACACAGTCTACTGACTGAGCCAGCCAAGAACCCAGTAATACTCTGATCTAAAACTTATTTTGTCTGATACTAATTTAACCACTCCAGATGTCTTCTGACTAATATTAGCATGATATACCTTTTTCAATCCTTTTATTTTTAATCTATCTGGGTTTCCAGATCTGAAGTATGTTTACTGAGGACAGTATGAAGTTGGGCTTTGCATTTTCTATCCAACTTGACAGAACTCAACTTGTTCGTTTACTCTCTCTTAGAGATAACTATTCTTTGATTGACATACGATGTTTTGAAAACCTTTGTTTTATACATTTTGTCTTTGTTTTTTCAGGTGGTAGGATAAATCTGAGTCCTATAACTACCATCTTGGGTGGAAGCAGTAGTCTTAATGCTTCACTCTCAATATTATAGTACCTGCAAACTTCTTCAAAGGAGTGTTTTTGGGTTTCTAGAGGCACTTCTTGTGGAGAGGTGGAAGTACCTGGGAGTTTACAAATCCCTGGGGTAGCCAGTAGCTGGTAACTTGTTCAGGGTATGAAAGCCTAGTTCCCTCATCTCCAAGTGGGAGAAACTCTTTCTTTGTAATTTATACTTTGGAGTTCCCTGAGACCAAGCTAATGCTGAAATCATATCCTTGCTTTTTTATTCTCCTTGTCTTGCCTCCCTGACTACCTTACTGATTTCAGATGAGAGTACATTTCTAATTAATTACTTGTACCAGAATCCATATCTCAGTGCCAGCTTTTGGAGAACACAACCTAAAATTAGCTTGCATTTTAAACTTGCTTTTCTATAAAATGTCTCCTTGATTGGTTTATTTTGCCTTTGCTCCCACATTTTTTGAATTGTTCATTTGCTCAAAAGAACTTTGAATAAAAGTGTTGAGCTGAATAGATATTTAGAATATATCCAATCAAACTCCCTCATTTAATAAAGGAAGCAACCAAGGTTCAGGATGGGAAATAACTAAGTAACCCATGTTTACATAAGAGTAACTAACAGTAACTAAGAGTAACTGAGGCAAGTTTAAAATCAGGTTTCCTAATTTGGCCTTATTCAAGTAAAACATGCTTTTAATTTTACAGTGATCAGGTTTTACTAGGTCTTGCATAGTATGTTGCAAACCCTTACTTACTAATGCTGCCAAATGTAAATGTTTGTGCAAACTTTTTCTGCAGGTGCAAGTTTGTACTTGTACAGTTTGATTGCCTTCCTCATTTTATGATCTTTGAACATTAACCCTCAGTGAACTGTGAGGCAAGTGAACATGTACATTTAAAAAATATCTTTTAAATTTAAATCTTACACCAAAAATCAGTCGTATTCATATCTTCTCCTTCCCTCTTATCCTCTCTCTCACTCTCTCCCCACGCCCATCTTCCCCCTTCCTTCTCTCAGTCATAGGCAATTTGAATTTGAAGTAAAAATCTGAGTCTTCAACACCTTACTAGTGCGCAGCTACTCTACATGGTGCTGTAGTCTTGGAACTGGTATCTCCATTTCCATACTTCTGGATTCTGTGTTTTCATCTTTCTTAATTTATTCTTATTTTGTAGGACTTCCCTTCGTAGCTTCTCAATTTTCCTTTCTGGTAGATTGCCTCAACTTCATCTTCTAATTCCTGTAGACTTTATTTCTGCTATCATATTTTTACTTTCCAATATCTCCTTTTTGTTCTCCCAAGGTTCTACTTTTAGATAGCCCTCTGTTCCTATTTTATGTAATCAGTATCTTCTCTTATTTCTTTGACATAGTAGTTTTCAAAATATTATCATTCTGCTCCCTACATTAAGTATTTTGTGTAAGTTCACTTTATCTATTGATTTCTTTTTGTCTCTTTCATGCTATATGCTCTCTGTATCTTAAAATTAGGAATAAAAATGCTGATTTGCAACTCTGTGTGCCTAGATGGGATTTCTATTGGGGTGGTGTTGACTGGTTTCTCATCTTTGCACTACTGACATTTTGGATCAGATCATTATTTGGGGGGTAGGGACAAGGAAGGATGTATTTCAGTGGACTATAAGATCACATCCGTAGCATCATGGCCCCTACTCATTAGATGCCAGAAGCACACCTCTTCCCCACTTCACCCAGTTATTTACAACAGAAAATTTCTCCAGACATTGCCAAATGTCCCCTGGGGGTAAAATAATCCATAGTTAATAACCACTGAATTATATGAATGAGAGTTTTGAGAGTTTCTTGAGATAAACTCTCCAGTTTTCTGCTTTCTGAGTAAGGAGTATAAACCTCATTACGAACATTCAGAAGACTAGCAAAGGAATGGACCTTGGTATCTAAAGACCTTGACTTAATCTCTGTGATAGGCAAAATAATGGTCTCTCAAAGACATTTACATCCTAATCCCAGGAACCTGTGAATATTTTATGTTACAGAGCAGAAGAGAACTAAAGTTGCAGATGAAATTAAAGTTGAGAATCAGCTGACCTTAAAATGGGGAGATTATCCTGGATTATATAGTTAGATTTAAAGGTAGAAGAGAAAGGCAGAGGAGTCAGTGTCAGAATGATGCAACATGAGTGACTGGCCACTTGCTGGCTTTAAAGATGGAAGGGGCCATAAGCCAAGAAATGCAAGCAGCTTCTTGAAGCTAGAAAAGGCAAGAAAACAGATTCTCCCCTACAGCCTGCAAAAAGGAGGCTGACATTTGTCCATTGAGACCCATTTAGAGGTATCTCCTGCTTCCAATTTCCAATGTTTCCTAGAATTGTGCAGTAGAGATATACTCGCTTTTATTACTGCAAGTACATTTCCTTTTACTCTACTTCACTAAATCAATCACCACTCGTCTTCATTCTTTCTTCCAAAATTTATGGACATCTCTTGCCTGCTACCTCTCTCATTCTTTTTCATCCTTAAGAGTCCATGCTGTTGGTTCTTTACTGCCATTTCAGTAGGATTTTATTTTATTAATGTTTATTCTTAGAGAGAGCATGAGCAGGGAGGAGCAATGAGAGAGGGAGAGAGAATCCCAGGCAGGCTCTGTGCAGATTCCACAAACCGTGAGGTCATGACCTGAGCTGAAATCAAGAGTCAGACACTTAACTGACTGAGCCACTGAAGTGCCCCTTGAGTACGACTTTAAAAAACCAAAATTATGTAAATGAACACCCATATGTTTAACTATCATATTTAGTGAGTTTTATTTTTAGCTGACATTTTATAGAGCCCTTACTGATTTTTGGATACAACCTCATGTGAATTACAGTATTTGAAGTTTACAACAACTTTAGGTTTTAGGTACTATTATTTTCATCCATATTTTGTAAATAAAACAGATGCTTAATTCAGGTGACAAAGCTAATATGGAACAAAACTGGGATGGAACCCAATGGTTTTGGACTGCCAAAGCCCATTTTTCCTAACCAATTATGCAGTCTTGTTAATTTCTACATTTCACTCTAAAGCACGGGTTAGGAAACTATAGCGCATTCATCAAATCCGGCCTGTCGCCTGTTTTCATAAAGTCTTATTGGAATATAACCACACTCATTCTCTGACTATGGCTTATAGCTGCTTTTGAGCTACAATGTTAGAGGTAAATAGTTGAAACAGAGACAACATGGGCCACAAACCCTAAAATATTTACTCTTTGATCATTTGAGGAAAATTTTGCTGACCCCTAGAAAACAACCTTATTACCAAGTTTTAGGGTCATAATATACTTAAGGACTTTTAAAGCTTTTATTACTGAGTCAAATCAAAGACATTCTTTTTATTGTTCCCTCAAACTTTCGTTATCCTGCAGATAGCAATCTTTGGTCATGGTTAAAAAAAAAAAAGTCTTTAAACAATCTCCTTTGTGAAGTCTTTCCCATACTCAATCATACTTGCTCCCTTTTCTGTGCTCCTACCTCAATTATTATAATTATAGTACTTATTGCAGCTTGATTCCCATAACAGTTACTAGTTGTGATTCCCCTAGGACCTAGCAAGTGCTGGGCCTGAGTAGATATTTACTTAATAAGCATGTACTAAATACTTTCTAAGTGTCAGTGTTCTAGACACTGGAGCTATAAAAGCGAATATGGCAACTTTTAATTAATATGTATTCTATATAATTAGGTACAAATATAGAAAAGAAACTGAGTGTGAAGTCTGGACCTACGGTCCCTGCAAGAACTGCAGAATCACCAGAAGGGTGGGAGTACATCCAGATTTACTAAATCAGAATCTATGGAGGTGAGGCCTAGTAATGTGTTCATAATCAGCACTTCAGATGATACTTAAACAGTAAAGTTTGAGAATCACTGCATCAGCAGATAGGAAAGGCTGTTTCTAAATGTGCAATTATGAGAAGACATGATCTCTCTTAATACAACCAATTTCTGTCAAAATATGATCTTCTGTTGCTTATTTCTTCCTTCCAAAACATTACTAGGCATACTTAACTCGGAATTTGGACATTGCTCCCATCTCTTACTAAACTTCTCTTTTATACCATTGCAACCCTGTACCTGGCAGAGTTCCTGGCACATAGTAGGTGTCAATAATTTGTGTTCAACTGTTGAATATCCAAAGTAAAACCTTTCATGTTGTCCTAGTATGTAGAAATAGGAGTTTTTCCAACTTTAGACTGGAATGGTATGAGAATCATTTGAGTACAAGAAAGATCACATACCCAGGCAAAAGTTTGGTCAACCTACACCTTCTTTTCCTCCCTCTAAGAATGCTTCTTTCTAGCTCTCAGGGCCATTACCCTTGTAGGGAATATCAACCTCCCTCTCAAGGCTAAGCTAAACCAAGCAGAGCCAAGTGGACTAGTGGAAAAGGTCAGGCATTATAGATTCTCCTTCATTGTAGATAATCTCTTTCTAGAGGCTTTAATCTGCAGAAAGTCCTGGAATACATTTTTAAAAGGATTACCTACCTAGAGGATGATAGATACTCAAGTATCTACAATGAGAGGTTTATAACAATGGACTCTTGCTATGCCTGACACAGATCTATCCCTCCCACTAGAACTCTGAATTATTTTGCTGGAGGCTACAACATTCTGCAGTTTGTTGGGAGTGGATGGGAGGTGGGGATAACTCACCCATACACGCTTAGCAGAGCTGAGCCGCTGCAGCTTGTTGGGCTAGCCTTTGATGCAGACTGGTTGGACAGGTTCTGGATCTACAGAAGAACCGGTTTGACTGGCCTGTTATGCCAACATATTCTGGTTTGATTCCATGTTCCACAGACGGCAGAAACCTGCCCAGCCAGTTAAATGAAAGGCATATTAGGTTATCCATTGCACACTGTATATAGTTTAGATGCAGCAGGACTCTTCCACATAGCAGTGGTGTCTAGCAAACTCTAGCGTGGTCCAGAGAGGTGGCTTCCTCTCATCTATTTAAGTTCATAGCTTCAGAAGTCAGAAGTGAAACACCTTGTGCTTTTGACCCAGAGCAGAGGTTTTTAAAATAAATTGAAGGGTAAGTTAATATATTTTTTCTATTTCTCAATTTTCTAGGCACCTTAATTTAAGTTTAAATTAAGAAATGATGTTTTTACAGGTATCTATTTTTAACATGGTAATACCTAGATTATACCCTTCATGTAAAGTTGGTTAGATACTATAGTACTTACATATATATATATAGGTACATATATATATTCATTGATTTGTTTAGATAAAGGTTATTTAGTTATAATACACTATACTTTTGCTATACTTTTTGTAAGTTTGGCATGGCTATAGTCATGAAGAAAGCTGGGTTGAATAATTTTGCTAAATCTATTTCACCTATTAAAGATTCATCTTAAGCCATCTACTTCTTTGATAATATACTATTATGTTTTATAGGCTGTTGCTATATGGTAACAATTTTATATGGTAAATCTAATTGTGGATACAATAATAATTGCCTTTTTAAGGCATAAAAAGTAATGTTGGCCTGCTTGGTGATCCTAAGTACACTAGAAGAACAATTCACGGTAGGAATTGAGGAGTGTGAAAAACAAAGATTGTGGAATCTGGTAACTGATTAACTATTGGAGCTCAAAAGCACTTGCTGAGCTGAATAGAAAGGAATGAAGACAGGTTTTGTCATGCCTATTAGGTCTGAAAAACATAAGTTAAAGAATATTTGGATGTTCCTTTAATTTATATTTTAAAATAATTCTTGTACCCCTCTCTTTCATTGATGTAATTAATTTGCTTTGTGTCATCTAAAATCAAAGTTATCAATCCCTTTATATTTATTTTGCATACCAAACTATCCCCTTAGCTATTAATATTGGATTGAATTGACTGCATATATCTTCTGGGCCTTCAGTTAACATAGCAGCTGACACATGAATTTATCTGAGAATTAAAACGACTTTCTAAACAGAGTCATACTGAATACTTTCCTGTCAAGAGCTATCTGTAGGTCATTTTAATATGACTTTGTCTTAAACTGAGCAAGACTGATGCATTTTTTTTTTCATTGTCCCTACTGTCCTCACTGTGTCATTATATTCAAACTCAAAGGCTCTAAGAGTTTCTTTAGGATGTTAATGAAGAATTTTAAGGTGAGAAATAATGTTCAGATGAGATATCACTTTTTTTGCAGGGAAGGTATTGGATGCTTTTCAGGCCTACTCCAAGGCAATTCTGCACAATATTTCTGCAAATTCAGCTAAACTTCTAAAAAGCTGTGCAATGTTGAATCTGCATAAGGAATATGCTGATTCAGCAAACCCAAATTAATTTTATTCAGTATAAACTGTATTCTGACAATTTTGGGGGGAGAAGACATGAATCAAAATGTTTAGGTGGTTGAATGTTTCTCTTTTCAATCAGTTTTCAGGCAAGATATACATATATAGAGGATACTTTTAGTTTTTCTGGTAAGTATATTCTAAATAGTAATTTAGAATAATAGTAATTTAGAATAGAAAAGGCTTACTGGCGGGTTTTTGTTGTTTGTTTAGTTTTTTTGTTTTTTAAGTTTATTTACTTAAGTAATCTCTGTGCCTAAGTTGGGGCTGGAACTCAGGACCCCTGAGATTAAGAGTCACATGCTCTTCCAACTGAGGCAGCCAGGTGCCCATAGGGCTTATTGTTTAAAGATAAACTTAAATGAGGATTCCAATTTATTTAGTGAGCATTTTTTATGCTTATGGTTTTGAGGAAATCTATTCAGAAACTAGGTATACATTTCATATGAAATCTATGGGTAAAATTTCAAGCCTAACTACACTTTGGAAAAGGATTCTACAGCTTTCATATAATAGAATTTCCAGTTCCAAATATATGAAAGTCCTATTAAATATGACCTTTATGTATTTCCTGTAAATTGATCCCTTTAAAGTACTGATACAGTGTGATGTTTTGGTTAAAATTAAGGTCATATAGATTTATAAATCAAATCAGGGTGCTGTGTGTGTGTGTGTGTGTGTGTGTGTGTGTGTGTGTGTGTGTGTATTTTATGCAGCCCTAGATTACTTCGGGGCCCAGGTCAAAAAGTGTTCTACTCCTATAAAAATCTCTATTCTTTAAATTTAGTCAGAGATGCATTCCTTTGTCCTTATTTCTAGCTGCTCAGTTTCACACAATGACTCTTTTTGTCAACAATGCTAGCTATTAACAACTGTAACCTCTTTCCTTCTTGAATATCTTGTATGTTTCCTACCAAAACCACTTAGAATCATGATATTTTTAAGCTTCAAGAACTCTTAAAGAATAACCAATGCATCCAACTCCTCATTTTTCAGTTGAATGAAAAGCCCAAAAATGTAGCTAAATTACTACTATAAAATCTAAAGGTAGAGCTGGGATGAGAACATCCCAGTTTTCTGACTATCAGCTCAGACTAATATTTTTCACTATCCTACACTGACTCATCTAAAAACTACATAAAATCTAATCTGTTTTCTAAAAGAATTGTAAAAAGGTAAAATTGTGTTGAATAGTTATGCTAATGAGTCTCTGATGATTCATTTTATAAACAATAAAAATATTTATTTTCTTAGTACATGTGCATATATACCTAGATATTTTGTGTTGCTTTAGGAACTCTCATATAGATATAATTTAGTATTTACCTAAGAAGTTAGTATGTCTAAAATTTGATTCGAATTGATGGGAAAATTTCAATAAAGTTATAAATATCAGAATTGCAGGATTCAAAACCCATTTTAGAGGACATGGAACCTGCTTTTTTAAGGGGTAAGTTCTTAAGACAGTGCTTTGCATACAAGGGCTCAAAAAATGTTTTAAATGTTTTTAACTTGAGGAATTTCAAGGAAATGGGACCAGAGAAAACTTTAGAACCAAAGGCTCAAAAATTCCAATTCTGATTCCTAGAACTAAATGTTAATTATCCTAATCCCCTTATTTTTTCACAGGTAAAATCCTACCTGAGGGATGCTTCCCAACTTTGGTAAATTTAGTTTAGTTCAAGCGGACTCTGAAAAGTACTCGCTTCCGTTTGTTTCTCATTTTTACAATCAAGAGAAAAGGTATACTAAAAAATATATGGGCTTTTGAGCCAAACTAAGATGGATTTGAATACTGGCTGCTACAAACGAGTTTACCCTTGGGAATTATTTAACTCCAACTTCTTTTTTCTCTGTAAGTTAAGAAGTAATACCATTCTCTCAGTTGTTGGGAGGATGAAATGAGATATTGCATGAAAACACCTAGCATAGTCCCTAGAACATAGAAGATGCAACAAATGTCAATACCCTTCCCACCTCTTTAATAAAATATATAATAAATTTCAACAAACAGCTTATGAAAGAGAAGTCAAAGCTTAGCTTGGACTATACATTTTATTTTTGTCAGATAATAACTAAATTAGCAACTGTGGAAAGTGTCAGGGAGGAAGACCATCCTCTGCCCTATGCTCCTTATGCTGGACTTAGAATCAAAGCAACAGATTAACAGAAGAAAATCAAATTTAACAGGCATTTGGGGAATCCACACAGACATGAAGTTCCCAGGGAAGTGAGGCAAAAAGAAGCTTATAAGAGAGCAAGGGGATGAGTACGGTCTGAGAATACAAAGGGGAGGAAGGCCAATAACAAGAAGGTATAGGAGATGTTTAGAAAAACAAAGGTTGCTTTATTATGCAGATAGGTCCTTAGGTAAGGGGAAGTCTCTGTTAAGAGATCAAAAGTTGCATACTCTATGGACTGAGCCAGCCAGGCATCCCTAAAATTTCAAATTTCAATCACCTATCCCAAAAGGAAGTGACTGTGGCAAGGATAGTACAAATTATACCTTACTTGTGCCTCATATCTAGGTTTTTTGAAGACATTTCACATCTATTTATATCTATTATTTTATATGACATCAAATTAGTTGGCCAAAGATTTCTATATGCTCTAAGGATTGTGTTGTTTTTACTACCAATTAAATTATATCTTCAGGGCTACAGAATATGTTTGTCCTTCCAAAAGATTATTTTCCAAATTAAATTTATTATAAGTCATTATTAAATTATATTTCATTCTCTTGATAGTAAATAATGAAACAGAGATTGAGTACAAAATGTGTTGGGTATAAGACAAAAGATGGAATAGGATTTAACATTTTCTAAAAGTAATACTAAATTAATGACAAATTGATTAGAAGGTGAGGCCACAAGCAAAGTTCACATGTGAGATATTTATGAAATCAACATCATGGGTCAGAAGGGAGTACAGTAGAGTGTGACAAAACATTGTAAGAGCTTGCCTAACTAAAGTTGGGTGGATTGACACATCTTCCAGTGTGTAAATAAAAAGCAGGAAATAGGTTATATCTTGATCTTAGAACCAACAAATAGATCCACTTATAACACAAACTGATCTTAGTGAGCTCTTGCAATCAACTTTAATTTCCTGAAAGATGTTTAATTGCTATACAAATAAGCTTTAATAAGCTGTACTATGATTTGAATTTACATCTATGGTAAATGAATTTTGTTTTTCTCTTAAAGTGAAAAACTTGTATGTAGATGGTATACATAAAGACAAAAATATCACTTCACCAATTTAGCCCACTAAGTATATAATATTCTTATTAAAACTACTTTATTAGATTAAAAAATTAGCTTTATTTGACTACTCATTAAATTATTATTTAATTTGCATATTTATTTTCATGCACTTAGAGTGGATATTACTATAAACTATAAAGAAGGCAGGGAGTAATGTAAATTTAAAATATATTTTAGGGGCACCTGGGTGGCTCAGCCAGCTGATTGTTAGACTCTTGATCTCAGGCCAGGTCATGATCTCATGATCCTTGGGACTGAGACCCACATCAGACTCTGCACTGACAGCGTGGAGACCGCTTAGGATTCTCTCTCTCCCTCTCTCTCTCTGCCCCTCCTTCACGTGTATGCACAATTGCTCTCTCTCAAAATAAATAAATAAATAAATAGACAGATAAAAATATACACTGGAATATATTTATATATATTTAAATACATATTTAAGTATATATATATAAATAAAAAATATATTTATATTTTTAAAATTCCTGTATGGGATTGCCTGGCTGCTTCAGTTGATAGAGCATGCAACTCTTGATCTTGGGGTCATGAGTTCAAGCCCCACATTGGACACAGAGTTTACTTTTTTTTTTTTTTTTTTTTTTTTAGAGTTTACTTTAAAAAAAATTTTTTTTGGAGGGCACCTGGGTAGCTCAGTCAGTTAAGTGTTCAACTTCAGCTCAGGTCATGATCTTGCAGCTCATGGGTTAGAGCCCTGCATCAGGCCCTGTGCTGACAGCTCAGAGTCTAGAGCCTGCTTCAGATTCTGTGTCTCCCTCTCTCCCTGCCCCTACCCTGCTCATACTCTCTGTCCCTCTCTCTCTCTCAAAAATAAAAATAAATAAAATTTTAAAAATTTCTGTGTAAAATAGCTAATTTGGATACATCAGCACTAACAACCAAACTTGCTATGCATCAAAGACTAATTGGGAAACAGAATATGTTATAGCTCATCCTTTAAGACATACAGCCTTCTGCACTGAGAGCATGGAGCCTGCTTTGGATTCTCTCTCTCCCTCTCTCTCTCTAACCTTCCCCTGCTTGTGTGCACATCCTTGTTCTCTCTTGCTCTCTCAAAATAAATAAACTTAAAACAAAAAGACATACAGCCTTAAAAGTAATCAGAAAATTACTGCGTTAGAAGTTCTATTATTACTGACAAAGTGAAAATATAACTTGCGTGGCAAATTTTTAGTTTCAAAGTTCTATCTTAAGCCTGTTCCCTGAAGGTTCTTTGCCTACTGTTACTACAATGATTTAGATTAGGAGTGAGAAACACTTCCTTCCAACATGAAAACACTTAAATCTAATGAATCTTTAAATGCATCTTTAACACTAAGAAATATAATTATCAGTAATTTTATGTAGCTCACAGTACATTTATGGACATGGAACAGTATTATAGAATCTGTGATAAGGTTCCTTATAAAAAAATTTACATTTAACATATATGGATGTCAATTTGGAGGGTAGGGTCTCCTAACTGAAAGTAGATGGTAGAATCAGTCACATTTCTAAAAATAGTAATATCATAACCAATTTTCAATAATGTAATAATTACCGAATGGTAAACACCATCTACATAGCATTTTAGAGGGCAGTTAAATCCTTCTCTAGTCACTTTCCAAGCAATCATTTGACAAAATTTAAAACAAACATATGTTGCTCAGGAATAAGTATATGATTTTTTAACTATAATATCAGATGAGCCACTGGAACCTGGCCACAGGCCACTGGAACCTGGCTACAGGCCATTCAGCAAGAAAGGTTGTTTAGTCCATTCCAGCACAATATCAGTCTCTCTTCCCACAGCTTTACTTGTTAGGATGTGAGTGTTTACATGTGAGATGAGTGACATGTTGTTCTAGTTCCACCGGTAAGTGTAAATTAAACACATCTAGCATAATTAAATTCTCAGCAGATCATTGGTACAATAACAAACCACGTGTTTATGCTAATGTTAAAGCCAATTAAGTAAAATCAAATCAAATTTCTACAGAGGAATCTGAAATTAAAATTAGGTTCTTTTTAATCTGACTGCCCAGTCTGTGGTTTATTAGCTCAGTTTATTAGAACATGTGATTAATGAGATCATGATACTAATTCAGTCCCTATGGAGTAAATTGGTTTTCATTTATTTCTTGCTCAGCAGTATTACTACTGCAATAACGTATCAATGCTTCTCAAAGAGTAGTCTGTGGACCACCTGACTCACCTGGAGAATGCCTATTAAAAATGCAGATTGCTAAGCTCCGTTCTAGATATATCACATCAGAATCTCTAGTAAATAGATCCTATGAATCTACATATTTACTGATTTGCCAGTGTCCAATAAAGTTTTTTTTTTTTTCTTGAGAGAGAGAGACAAAGCATGAATGGGGGAGGAGCAGAGAGAGAGGGAGACACAGAATGTGAAGCAGACTCCAGGCTCTGAGCTGTTAGCACAGAGCCCGATACAGGGCTTGAACTCATGAACCATGAGATCACGACCTGAGCCAAAATTGGACGCTTAACCAACTGAGCCACCCGGGTGCGCCTAATGTCCAAAAAAGTTTGAAACGTGGCAAGAAAATATTCTCTTGCCTATAAAAGACTGAGCGAGCGTGTATAAGTTCCTTTAAATCAAACCATTATTACTATCAGAAAAATAGCCCTGAATGCACAAGTTCTATCAGTCTTAAGTCAGTATTAACATCCTTACAAATTACTACCTACAGTTAATCTGACTGTCACATCCACACATGCAAACTTTCAAAATTTAAATTTTCTTTCTTTTTTTTTTTTTTTTTAAGTAATCTCTACACCCAACATGGGGCTTGAACTCACAACCCTCAGATCAGGAGTAACATGTTTTACTGACTCAGCCAGCCAGGCACCCCTGAAATGGAAATCGTATGTTTAACCTTTATCTCTTAGTTTGGGTTCTCCACGAAAAACAGAGCCTGAGTCCTCCAGATTATGGGCAAATTGTCTATGTGAGAAGTCATCCCAGGGAATAAGAGCTGGGGATTAGAAGCAAATGGGGAGAGAGGGAAAACCAAACCAAGAGTGCATCCTGGAGTGCTTCCTTCAGTACTCTCAATCCCAGGGCCCTTGTGAGGAGTCCTGAAGTCCTGGGACTGCCTGCCAGAAGAGTAGAGAGCAGCATTTATCCACCAGTTCTGGCTTATGTCAGTTACAGTTAATTTCTTCACACTTTCAAGCTATGCTCCTATTTTCAAAGGCTTCAGAGAAGCCCTACAAACAGAAAGTCAGGTGAAGGGCTGTCAGGTTTCACCTTTATAAATCTGATTGCCATTGGAATGCCATCGGACTGGCTAAAGCAAGCAGGGCCCAAGAGGAGTCCAGCACATCACTATTACAGGACAAATATGATCAAACTGCTTTCTTCTTAATTTACCAATATGATTTTAACTAATACACTATGCAAGTAAAATAGATTTTCTGAAAAATGAGTACAGCAATTTCAAATGGCAAGTGAGGAACTTTAGCCTATTTTTGTCCAATGTATTTGGTCCATTCCCACAAAACCTGAGATGCACTGAAATTTGATCTTTCGTGAGAAAGGTATTTTCTAATAAACTACATTTCATTTCCTGAATTGGGCCGCCAATTTTTGAAGGGCTAAACAGCACCAAATGAACAATTAATATGTACTCTGTAAATACTTTTATGTCCAGTATTGATCCAAAGGCTTTATCACTTAGTTTACATTGGTAAAATTATAGTAAAAACAGATTGACTACATTGGACCTTCAAGTAACACTTCTCATTATAGTGAAACATAGAATTTTGAATAGTACAAGTTTGTGTTGGACTATGTCCAAGAGAGTCTGGTTACAAGAACTAATTCATTATAACCTTTATGTGATCCTGGATCATGGCTCTGAAGAATACATTAGAGGAAGGCTCTAGTCAAGTAGATTAAAAACAGGAAACTGAAATAGCCAGTTATGTGCTTTAATTAAGTAAATAGCATAATTGCTGCATAATTATAAAAACTTAGTTTAGTGGAAATGAGGAAGAAATAAGTTTAAGTTAAAAATATATCTTTTCATTTAACTTCAATTATATTAAAATCGAGTATCTGAGTTTTTAAAAATACGTCTTTCTCTTAGACGGAGGTTAAATTAACTAATGAATTGATATGGGTGAAATAGAGAAATTAGACTGAAGGGCATAGATATAAAAGTGAGGACACACACTACTGAACAAAGGCCATTAAGAAGAAATACTATTGTCAGGAGTTATCAAATAGACTCAGATCTTCACTAAATTAGCTCAGATCACAATCAACTTGACACCACCTCCCCCTTTCTTGTACCTGAAGCTCAGTAGATCATAAATTTCTATTAAGTAAATAATTTCTTAGAACCACTAATTTCTGTAATAAATGAATAAATTAGTTTCTCCTTTCTACACAATTTTGCATTTGGGCTAGATGATTTTTAAAGTCCCTTGGAGTATAATGGAAATAACAACAATATAATAATTCTACCTGACTTATTTAAACTTAATTATGTGAATCAAATAAGATATGTAAAAGCACTTAAATTGTAATGTAATCCCTTCTATAATTATAAATCTGTCACAATTTGCATAGCAATTCAACGGTTTCACTACAATTACATAACTTTAGCAACTGAAGAGATCTCTCTGATTAGCTGTAGTTCTTAAATCTATCTACTACTAACAAGTTTCTTACACTGTTTAGATACATTATCATTTAACCCTGTCAATAATCTTGTATGTAAAATACCCAAGGTATATATTATCTTCATATATAATGAGCACAGAGAAGTTAAATTACTTGCTCAGTAGGATTATTAAAAATTAGAATTCATTCAACAAATTAGATGGGGCCGTTGCTCTTTCCCACTGTCGACCTATACAAATATATTACTGTATACTTACAGTTTCCAGAGTTCACAATGATTTCCCAGAGCAGAACCTTTGCACATGCCTTCTGCCTAGAAAGCCTTCTACCACTCTGCTCCCAATAGGCAAGTTGCTTCGAACTTCTAGAAGTCTTCCCTAAGAAATTACAGATACATTATTTCATTCTTATAATAATCCCTTTGGACACAGTTAAGTATGAGTATTCTCATTTTTTGGTTAGGGAAATAAGACTTGTCTAGGCAACATGCAGATTATCAGAGATAGGGGTAGAGCGTAAATCTTAACTCCTGGGTCCTATCTCCAGCTCAGGACTTGCATAGTCCCATAGGCCAGGAATATGGCTATAAGCCGTCATTGATTAAAGAACCTGGTGAGTTTTTTGGAGCATTTTCTGCTCTGGTCCCTTTGGAGATAACAGCAAAATTCAAGGTCCTTCGTCTATTTAGTTTTAAACTTATTACATGGGAGAATCTAAAACTCAGGGCTGGGAAAGCTAAGTACAAACTTTTGCTAACTCCATTAGAAGTCAATTTATAGTCAACTCTCAAATGTCCACTATTTTAAAAAAATGTTTATTTTTGAAAGAGAGAGAGGGAGAGAGAGTGCAAGCAGGGAGGGGCAGAGACAAAGAGGGAGAAAGAGAATCCTAAGCAGGCTCCGTGTTTGTCAGCACAGAGCCCAACGCAGAGCTCGAACCCACGAACCACGAGGTCATGACCTGAGCCAAAATCAAGAGCCAGACATTTAACTGATTGAGCCCCTCAGGTACCCCTCAAATGTCAACTATTATAAGCCATGTCAAAGAACATGTGCGCTTTGATTTCTAGTAAGTGCAATTATTAATGCAAAAAAGTCTAAAAAATGAACTGAGATTCGCCCATATCATAGGTGCTTCACTTCAACCCTGAGAGAGCCCAATTTATTTTCCTTTTCTAAAATATGAGACTCAAAGTGCTATCGTATTTTAAAGCCCTTTTAGTAACCTTGTAAAAGTTTTCTGAAATAAACAGAAAAATATACTGGGACAGCAAATTAGCCTTTAGGTAATAATTATTGATCAAAATTCAGAAACTTTCTTTGGTTATTTTCTTAAAAATAGTTTCTAAATTAAAAAATAGAAAAGTGCAGAATAAACTTTAAATAAAATAGCATGGTGGGGCCCCTGGGTGGCTCAGTCATTTAAGTATCCAATTCTTCATTTCAGCTCACATCATGATGTCATGGTTCATGAGATTGAGCCCTGCATTGGGCACTGCACACTGTGGAGCCTGCTTACGATTCTGTCTCTCTGCCCCCCCCACCCCCGCTTACTCTCTCTCAAAATAAATATTTTATTTATTTTTTATAAGAAGTTTTCTTTTTTTTAATGTTTATTTATTTTTGAGAGAGAGAGAGCATGAGCAGGGGAGGGGCAGAGAGATAAGGAGACACAGAATCCAAAGCAGGCTCCAGGCTCCAACTGTCAGCACAGGGACTGATTCAGGGCTTGAACTTAATGAACTGAGAGATTATGAACTGAGCTGAAGTTGGATGCTTAACTGACTGAGCCACCCAGGAACCCCAATAAATAAATATTTTTAAAAAATAATTCAGATAGGTCTGTACATAGTTGAAAAGGAAATACTCTTGACTATAAAGGGTAATTAAATCTTTTCTTTATCTTTTTTTTTTTCTTTCTAATTTTTTTGAGAGAGAGACCACCTATGAGTGTGAGCTGGGAGGGGCGGAAAGAGAGAGAGGGAGAGAGAATCTCAAGCAGGCTCCTCATTCAGCTTGGAGCCTGAGGTGGGGCTTGATTCGGGGATCATGACCTGAGACAAAATCAAGAGTAGGACGCGTAACCAGCTGAGTCACCCAGGCACCCCTAAATCTTCCCTTTTTTTATTAGTTTATATTTCAAATACCTTAAAGCTTCTGATCATATGATTTATCACCCAACCAAGGACATTTCTGAGAGTAAACAGGAGCCTTATTAATAATTAAACCGGAATAGACATTAATCAGAACTACTGCTGGTAAGCCAAGGGATATGGTCACTTTAGGTAAGAAGCACATTAGATTTGTCTTAGTATCCTAAATAACCCTCAAAAACAGTCACCAAAGGAGTGAGGTAAATTAAAACATAATTTAATTTCACTAAAACATTTCTAATACATCTGATTATAATGTAAGCAAAATTGAAAAATTATTGGCTAAAACTGAAGGTCTCCTTTAAGAAATATATTCTGAATGTAAAACATTTTTGGAAAGGTAACTATCAAAGCTTCCTTAACTTTAGATCGACATATGGATTAGGAAAAGCAAAGAGCTGATATTTTAAACAAAGTCCATTTTTCTCAAAGAATAGAAAAAATTGGGGGGAAAAGTCTGCCAATGTGTTTGAAGACATGTGTAATTTGTGAGGCATAAGTACATCATAAGATCACAATTACTTGTCAGTGTTGAAAAAATTAATCAAAAATGGAAAAAATACCATATAAGAGGTGAATCATTATTTTTTTAAGTGGACAAAGCAATGAATATTAAACGTGTTTGCTCCTGTGAGCCTATTAAGGAATGCTTAACTAACAGAGTTCAACAGTCAGTGACTTATTCCCACAGTTACCCCTTCATAATATTTTTATTTATTTTTTAATTTGTAATTATTTATTTCAAGAGGGGGGAGGGGACAGAGAAAGAGAGAATCTTTAATTTTTTTTTAATTCATTTATTTATTTTCAGAGAGAGAGAGAGAGACAGTATGCAGGAGGGCAAAAAGAAAGGGAGAGAGAATTCCAAGCAGGCTGTGCCCAGTGTGGGACTCAAACTCACAAACTGTGAGATCATGACCTGAGCCGAAACCAAGAGTCAGACACTCAACCAACTGACCGACCCAGGTGCCCCGAAAGACAGAGAGACAGACAGAAAGAAAGAGACAGAGAGATAGAGAGAGAGAGGGAGAGAAAGAGAGAGAGAGAGAATCTTAAGCAGGCTCCATGCTCAGCACAGAACCTGACAGGTGTCTTGATCCCATGATCCTGGATAACAACCTGAGCTAAAAATCAAGAGTTGGGCATTGAGCTAAGTGAGACACTTTGGCAACCCCCATAATATTTTCCATTTACATTACTGTAAATAAATACTGTTCCCACAGCTTCTATCATGGTAGCATTATACATATGTATACAGAATGCCAAGTATACTACTATATTTGCTGGATAAAAAGGTAAATATTAGTTTTACAAGATTCTCAAAAATAAAATCCACTTTTCTATCCTACAGTCTTAGTGATCAATTTTAAATTCTTTTATCATCTCCACAGCAGTTAAATGTCAGTGGTTAAGAGACAAGACTTAAGGACTAACAAAATTCCTGGGCTCTATAAACCCGTATGTATAGGTATGAAATATTGCCAAGCAGTCACTGTATTATAAAATGGCTGACCTGGAAAAAAAAGAAGCTCCTTTCCATTCATAATAAATCATTTTCCAGTAACAGATGATTAACATTTTTGGTCAGCCTGCCATTATTTAAACCTAGACAACTAAGCAAGTATACAGAATATCGTATAGTGTATAGGAAACCCTATCAAGTATAAAGAGTTCCTAAATTGGGCAAACTATATATCTAATAAAACTTTGCCCATTACTGATCTGAAAGGAAGTGGCTAAGTGAATGATATTTAAGAACACAAATATCATTTTATAAACTATTAACTAGTTTATAAAAAGGAATGAAGAGGGTATATGTAGGCATAGTAAAAATCAACATAAAGCTTCTTATGTCTAAGTTGGAAGTTGGCCAGACTACATAAAGCTAATTTTTCTAATTGGAAAGCAATGTATAATTTTTAAAGTTCATTATAAGCACATTAATGACTGCTTAAGACTGTTAAAATAAAAACTGTAATACTGACATCCTCCGAGAATGTTAAATACATCTTTTAACAATTATAAAACTGCTCAACCCAACTGGAATCTTGCCACCATCAATTCAAATCATAAACAAAACACTTTGTTACTTGGGGCAAGATCATCAACTGATATATACTCTTACCCCTAAACAACATTCAGTAATTAGTGTAAACAACTTAACCATTAAGTGTTCAAATTGACACAAATGCTGACAGTGAACATAATTTTCTTTTGTCTCAAAAGTTCCTTTCCCACTTATCTCTCAAACAGCCTTTTTTCTTGTTCTTAATAATTCTAAATAGTTCTTAATAATTCTAAATAGTTCTAAAATAATTCTGACTGTAGGTAGACAGCTCAACCCAGTTTATTAGTATTGTGTGTTTACATTAGGGGTGCTGGACAGTACTATGTAAATAACCATAATGGGTTTAATCACTTTTAAATTTTTTGCTTGGGGATACAGGCCCTCAATGTTGGGTAGGAGAGGGGAATGGGATGATGTGGGGAGCAGGAAGAGAGGAGAAATGCCCAGCGCAAACAGCAGAAATCGCTTAAGGCTAGGAATCAGTTATCTTTGTCTTAGTCTCAGCTCCACCCTGGTTCTTCAGGTAAACCATGTAACCTTACTTGTTCATTCAACATTCATTTGTTCATTACGTATCTAGGCCTGTGTTGTCCAATATAGTAGCCACTAGCCACATGTGGTTTTGAGCACTTGAGATGCAGCTAATCCAAATCCAGTTGTGCTACAAAGTGTCATTAATAAATTTTTGTATTGATTATATTTAAGCAATGGAGAGCCACTTAAGGGTTTTTAAGCAAGGAAATGCCAGGATCAGAAATAATGATTTAGATCTCTGGCAGCTGTGTGGAGACTGTATTAAGGTGGAAGCAAGGAGGCTGTACAGTCTAGGTAAGAAATAACAGGGCGTAAACAAGGGTAAAAGAGAATGGAAAGGAAAGTACTAATTCAAAACTATTATTTAGGAGATAACACCAGTATAATATCCTGATTCACTTGTCCTGGCTCTGTGGAAAATGGTTTGATTTTATTCTAAGGTGAAGGGACGACCTTGGAATTTTTTTTTTAGCAGGAGAGCGGCTTGTTCTAAGTCTGTTTGATCTGTTTAAAGGACTACTCTTAGTGCTATACACCACAGCAAAGGGGAAAGAGTAGAAGTAGAAAGATAGTTGATCTAAGAAAAAAAGGCTATTGCTGAAGAAGAGGTTTGAGATGCTGATGGCCCCACCCCAAGGTGGATGCAGAAGAGGTGGAGAGAAGCATTTGGATTTGAGTTAGATTGTGTCTGCAGAATGGTATTGCCTAATTCACAGGGTCAAGAAAGGAAAAGTGAAGTTCAAGGGACCACACCTGTTGACCCCAGTTGTTCTGCTTAACCTGGAGACTAGGGTGTCTGCTGAGAGTGAGAATACTGTACAGAGGCTTAAGGAAATAGTGAAGGTTTGGAAGACAGCAAAGGAAAAAAAGCAGCAGAACAAAGTCTATTTTAAGAATTAATTGATGCTCTATATGAGGTTTGAAACCATGTAATTTTAGTGATATCAGTATAATCTGTTGTATGATTTTTTCTTTGGAACCCTCAGCCATTCAACTGTAGGAGTTAAGCAGATTGTAGAATCAACAAAAGGTTTCAGTTTTAAAATGATTTGAGTTAGATGATTTTAAAATCTACATATTTCCAAAATTCTACAGTTCTAAGAATCCTAGAATCTTTACTGCTACCACACATTTTTTCTGATTGTGGTTAAATGTACAGATGTACATATTATAAAATTTACCATTTTAGTCACTTCACCACACAATTTTTAAGTCAAGCATCCGAACCAGTGGCCTCCAATGGACTACAGAAGTATGCTAGGACATTAAAATCTCAGGCCTCAAGGGAACATCGCTGGTCCTGGGGGCTCAAGTTCCAACTTCTGCCACCTCTGGATGGAAGCAGCCTCATCTTTTTATCACAATATGTAATACAATTATTCATTTTCTAAGTATTGAAAATGTTTGGGAACCATTGTTCAAAGCCATAAGGTTTCTCACGTATCTTCAGAACCTCATATATTCTACCACATGGAGCTTATGGCTCTTATTGGGAGAGTATATGAGTATGCCCACCATTTCCATTGTTAAAGTGATCATCATAAAATCTCACACGGATAATCTAAAAATTCTGAGTGGATTCAAAGATTTTCTCCACTTACATAAAAAATAGTTAATCCCTTAAACTTTATTCGTTTATCCTCACAGTACTGACTTTATGGCAGGCACTGGGTTAGTTTCTGGAGGTTAAAAAGGTGAACAAAACGTGGTTTTGACCTCAAGAAACTTAGTGGGAAAAGAAAATTATTCAAATATTTAAAACTGTAATAAGCGTAAGATGGGAACGTACATAGTGCTATAAGAGGATTTAACAGAAAAGACTATTAAAAGAAGATAAAATGATTAGTAAGAAGCTAGCCAAAGTGCAGGGGTAGGTTTGGTTGATAATTCCAGAGGCAACAGCATGCAAAGACCTAGGGGACACTAAAAGGTCAAGCCCAGATGGCAGAAGATGATTGGAAATGAACCTGCAGAAGTAGTAGATGCAGTTCAAAGGGGCTTTTTTTGAGGGGGAACGGTAGGCACTGAAGGGTTTAAGCAGCCATTAACAGATTTATTTTTCAGGAAGATCATAGTAGCTGTAATGTAAAGTGGTCTCAAGGTGGATAAAATTTAAGGTGGGAGGAGTTAAACAGTAGAGTTCCATTTTTTCCTCACCCTTTTTAAAAATGTTATAATAGTCATGAGTTAGCTCAGAAGTACTAATAAGGGCAAGGGCTAGCTTTTTTCCAAGCACATACTGTGTCTCTGAACACTGTACTAAGCAGTTTACCTGTACTAATTCGTTTACTGTTCGTAACTTTGCATGGTTGGTACTATTATTATCCTCAGTTTACAGGTAAGAAAAAAATGAGACAGAGGTTAAGAAATCAGTCCAAGGTCACTTGGTAAGGAAGTGTCAGAGCAGGGCTCAAACCCAGAAGTCTGTCTCCAGAGCCTGTGACTTACCCATTGGACTATTACCATTTTTCAGCAATACAAATATACAATTTATCTCTCTTTTTTTTTAAAGTAACCTCTACACCCAGCATGGGGCTTCAACTCAAGCCTTGAGATCAAGAGTCACTTGCTCTACCCACTTGCTCTACCAACTGAGCCAGCCAAGTGCCCCTATTTTTTTTAACATATATACGGTTCAAAATGTAAATATATACATGAATTGAGAACAGATAACTCAATTTTTTTTTTCTAAACCCCAGGGAAGAGAAAAGTTTAGATGGGGTTGTTGGATGGATGGATGTGGAAAGCAGACTAGCGGACTAGGTAAGAGAAAAATGGTATTTTTGGAATATGGTGGAAGTGATGGAAAGAAGGGGATTGATTTGGGATATATTTGGTAAGTAAAACTGACAGGACTTGGTGGTAGTTTGGATATGGGGGTTAAAGCGGGGAAAGGTGTCAAGGAAGATTCTTTGAATTCTGACTTACACAACTGCATTAGATGGTGCAGCCATTGGCAGAGGCCAGAGGAACAAGTTTTATTATTTTGTTCTGAAGGTTTTTCTTCAGATCACAAGTACGCTGTTCTTTCAATGTACGGTTAAATGACAAACTGATTACAGGTTCTTCCCATTTATAACGAAACTCTGTTTCCATTATAAACATTTCTACAAACGAGTATGCCTCCTGTGTTGTATTAGAAATGGCAGTCATTTTTTCACCCATTTTCTTTAAAAGCTTTATGAAGTCTTATAAAATTTGGAAGCAAGTGATAGTTACTTCAACAAGGTAATGAAGGTTTAGCAACCCTCTTCCCTAAAGATACCAACGTTCCTAGAGCATTGCTAGAATGGTACAGAAACATCCTAGTGGGTGAAATCCCAAGGGTTAAGCTCTGATACTCATCCTTCAACATGGGAAGTGAGTGGAAAAACTTAGCTTTACAGCTTGTATTTATGATTTCCTAAATACTACTTAACTGTTAAAGTTTTTAAAACTATGCTTTATCTTCCTCTCAGGTCTCATAAGTATTAAAGAAAAGTAATGTACTGGTTTAAAAGATACTGTGATTCTAGCCTATTTTTCTTCAACTTAATTCGTAGAATTGCTAACGCTAAAATGCTTCTTTTAGAAATCAAATAGGAAAACAGACTAACGGGTTGAACATTATAAACAAACAGCCACAGAAAGTGTTGATGTAAAAAAAATTAAATTACCTAACAGCTCGTTATCCCAACAAATAATGCTGGTCACTTCTGATTCTGTCCCATGTCAGGGTCCTCGGGAACTTTCCACTTATACATCGTTTTGCTACATGGCCTCACCACCCAGTCCTGTCAGGTCACATCACTACCCTGAAGGTAATAGCTACAAGGCAGAACGTTAGGCTGATCCGTGTCTATGCCCTCATCAGTTAGTTTTAAGTGTCCATGTGGTAGTGGCCACTTAACACAGGCTTTCTTAACATATGCTAACGTCAGACACATGGTAACCCCAAGGGCTTCAGCTTCCCAGACGCGAGCTTTCTCCAGCGCATTTCAAAATCGCTAGGCGGCCGTCAGCTCCCGGAGCCGCTCTGCACACAGCAGAGGCTGGCGCTCGACTCTCCAGTCACCACCCTTGGCGTTGGGACACACGGGCCACCCCGCTCTTCCGCGAGAGGCGTGCGGGGCACCAGGCTTGCTGGGCGGCCGGAGGAGGGGCGTGACGTGAGGGGAACTCCTCCGTGACGTCGAGCGGGCTCCGATGGGGGCGGGTCCGGGCGCCTACCAGCCGGGCCGGCTGCCCTCGGGCCCTCCCCCACCCCCGGAAAGCGCGGGCCGCCCGCAGGGGCCGGCTTTCCCGGAGGGGGTTTGGCGGATTAGTGAGGGAAAGAGAAGAAAAGCGAGTGGCCATTTCTTCATAGCCCCGGAGTCGCGTCTGCTTCAGTGGCTGGGGCTTTCGAGAATCTTGAGGCAGTCTTGTAAGCCGTGAGTAAAAAGGTATCTCCTTCTCCAGACCCGGAGCGCTGGGTGTTAGCGGCTGCTTCCGGTAGGGAGCTGCCGGCCGAACGTAGGCGTTTGGCCCCTGGGGTGGGGGTGGCGGTACGGCTTCGGGGTTGTCTGAGGAAGAAGGCTGGGGTCGCGCTAAACTCTGCTGGAGGTGGGCCGGAAAGAGGACGAGCCCGCGCTCGTTGTAGTTCTTTGGTCTCCCGCGCGATCTGAGGATTCGCTTACCCCGCAGAGCCCGCCCCCGCGCATGCGCCAGCCGGGAGTGGGGAGCGGGGGTTGGGGGGGCGCGGTGCTAGCCTCCCGCGCCAGTCGCACTGCTGGTTTTTGGAGCGTTTGTGTGGCCGCGGCGCGGAGGGAGAGGCTGGTGGCTACGGGTGCTGGGATGGGGATGGGAGCCTCTGGACTTCTGCTTTGCTCGTAAGAGGACCAGTCCAGTCCCTTTATTCGTTTGTCCTGGGCACCTGTGTGACTCCCGGCGCGGCCCTTGCCCTCCCTGTGTGAGGATATGTGTGGTGGGTGCGACTGGAAAGAAATAGTGTACTGAGCACCTTCACTGTGCTTGGTGGTTTACAGTGCTACAGGGTGCTATAGAAATGTATTAAGTTATTATAGACCTTTGAGCCCGGAATGCACCTTGAGACGCAAGATGCACACTTCTGCGAAATTAAGGCGCATCCTTGTGCAACCATAACGGTTCAAGCCAAAAGAGATTCTGACAAAAGTGCTGGGCGTGCAGGATAGGTTGAAGAGGGTTTTTCGAGCCAGAATTTTCAAGTTTAGTGTTGGTAAATTGTTTTTATGTGGTAAAAAATCACTTTTTTTCCTACCTCTCATGATATAGTAAAGAATGCTTGTTTTATTTACACTGTTGATTTTAAGCAATTGAATACTATGCAATTTTATATTCATTGAAGTAATTAAAATTTCGTTTTAAACTATTAGTAGAAATAATTATTTGGAGGGCACGCCTTTAGTTTTTAAGATATTTATTTTGGGGAGCGTGCAAGCGGGAGTGGGGGAGCAGAGAGAGAGGGGGGGACAGAGGATGGAAGCAGCTCTGCGCTGACAGCAGTGAGCCCAGTGTCGGGCTTGAACTCATGAACCATGAGATCATGACCTGAGGCGAAGTCTGACCCTCAATAGACTGAGCTACCCAGGTGCCCCATCTTGGGCTACTGCAAAGTATTTTGTAGCTAATAATTAGCATCACCAGAGTCTGAGGGCCACCCCCACCCCCACTTAGCCTTGTTGGACTTAACAGAATGACCTTGGGCATGTCACTTAATCTCTTCAACTTGTTTCTCCAACACTAAGATGAATTAATAACTAGCTGTTTTATAGATTTCTTAAGATTAAGTTTAAAAATGACTATAAAACAGCACAGTATCTGGCATATAATTAAAAAAATAATGACTTTTACTGACAATAGGATAGGCCTATTCATCTTTTAAGGTTAAGAAATAGAATTCAGGCCTCTTTGGAAATAAAGCTGTGTTAATTAATGCACCCGATCCCTCTTTTAAAAACTCTATTGTGGAAATAATAAATGTACACGAGAGAGACCCATCCATTGCCCAGCTTTGATAACTGTCAAAGCAGGCCTACTGGTTTCATCTCCTTACCCAGCATTCATTTTTTGTTTGTTTTAGCTGGTGCATTTGAAGCAAATCCAGAACAGGTGAGTTTACCTGTAAACTTACCAGTATATATCTCTTTAACAGCTAAGGACTTTTTTTTTTTTAGTATGAGCAAATTATCATACCCAAGACAATTAAAAATAATGCCCTAATATTATCTAAAATCCAGTACATGTTTAGTTTTCACTGTCTCAAAAAAACCTAATCACAGTTGTTTTTTGTTTTTAAATTAAGTAGGCTTTACTCCGAATGTGGGGCTTGAATCGTGACCCTGAGATCAAGGGTTGTGTGCTCTAGTAGTGAACCAGCCAGGTGCCCCCTAATCACAATGTTTAAAAAGCTTAATAAGAGTGTATTTTTCCAGTCTTGCTCCTTTAGAAGTGTCATTGCTTATTTTAGCTTCTTCATCAGAGACCTTGAGAAATGATTGGGAAGAGACACTTAACATCACTTCAGGCATGTTAGTAATGGTAAGGCATTGGCTAAGGAGCCATATATGAGGTTTAGTAAACTCATTAATCGTTTTACTTTTTTAGTGGTAGCTAGTTAATGGTTTCAGCTTAACGACACACGTTAAAATATTTATGAATCTGCTTGAACTTCTCTGTATCCTGTTGCTTCTTTCAGGGGCTACACAAGTAATAATCATTTACCTGTACTCTGACGGGGGCACAAGATAGCCGTACCCCTTTTGTCTCGTTGCTAGACGTTTCTGCATTCATAAATCTTTGTTGTGCCTATATCTTGCTCGCTGATTTCTCTTGTAAAGAGAAGGGTATTCAGATGTTCATGTGTATTAATCACAAACATCTTTCTTGCTCTTTTATAAGGTATGTGCTTCTATGTATATATAGGTGTGTATATGTGAATACTGTTTAACTCAAGGATATTCAGAATATTTTCCGGGTATTGGTTCAATATGTTGTTGCCCTTCATATCAACTCAGAAGTTTAACAAAAAATAAATTATTTTAGAATGTTGAATCATTCAGTGCTGATCATGAATGACTACAAGCCTCTCAATATCAGAATCATCTCAACTTAATTCAAGTAATTACTTCTTTCTAGGAGAAATACGAGAAAGTTTGCCTTAACATTTAGCTTAACCAAAGATCAAATAACTGAACTCAGGGTTCTCAGCCTAATCGTCTTCCCTTCCCATCCCCCAAATTCTCAAAGTGATTGATTGTAGGTAAGTCAGGAAAACTTGAGAACAGCTGGCTAAGCTTGAAGGCATTCTAACTTAAAATTACATACAGATAAATGCAAAATTAATTTCTGTTGCAATCTGTTGTTTCAGGTATTTCAACTGCTCAAGACAACTTCATACCTATATAATGTAACAGAAAAGGTCAGAAAACATTAGGCAAATAGAAGTGTGTGGAGCATATTAAGCAAGATGAACATCTCTGGAAGCAACTGTGGAAGCCCTAGTTCTATAGATATATCTAATGACTTTAAGGAACTTTGGACAAAACTAAAAGAGTATCATGATAAAGAAGTACAAGGTAAAAGTCTTTTTTTTTAATACTTACAGCAGTATTCCGTTGACACTAACAGCTATAACTTTGTGTAACAGTTCAGAGATCTCATTTTTAAGGGACCTCATAAAGGTAATTCTTTGTGAGGCGTTTATGGTTGAGTTGTTGCTTTATAACTATAGACAGCTACTATGGGATGTAGTTCTTGCACATCTTATAGTTATTTACTATGGTAATATGTGTGGTGTGGTGGAAAGGGCATAGAAATTGTTGATTGAAAACCTGGATGTGAATTCTGAATTCACTCATCTACTTGTTCTGTGATCTCACCCAAGTATGTAACCTTTCCAAACTTACTTTTTTTCCTATAAAATTATTTGCAGGATTCTTTACAGCCATTAAAATGCTACTTAAATTATTCTTTAAGCTTTTGGGAATCTATTTGCTACCAAGCACTGTGATATAAAAGTGAATGGCAGTTTGCTTTCAAAGAGCCTGCAGTCTAATAGAGATAGAGCCATGTAAACAGATAATTACAGTACAATGAAATAAGCGCTAAAAGGTTTATGTGAAGTGCAATGAGTGTACAGAGAATCGAGCAATTGTGGTTGGGATGAGTATATGAATATTATTTGTGATTGTGTTAAAATGTACTCCAGATAAAAGAATTTTCTCTTAAAGGTAAACTCAAGCTTTGGTATTAACGTCTAATTCTGTGACTTTAACATAATACATTTTTCCCATATGTGGAAATTGCTTGGTATTATATTTGTTTCTAGCTGCAACCCTAGGTTTAATACTATAGTGCTTGACAGCTTTCACATACATTGGAGTGCCATTAAAACATGATCCACCTAGTATGTGGGTCTGTGTTAGAACTTTCCTGTGATAAATGTAGTTTCTGGCAGAACCTCATGATAATGGACTCATCTGAATTAATGAAACATGAACCCCAGAAGTATTTTTGCACACACCCCAATGTACTGGCAGACACTCGTTCAAGGAAAGTTTTGGGGTACACTTACCATATGCCATAACCTGTGAATAAGAATGAATCATATATATTTAAAGTTCTAAGGGATTTTGTAATGTACCATGTTATCTGGGAACATAAAGGAAGAACAGGGGTGGGTGTGGGTGCGTGTGAGAGAGACAGAGATTGATTTACTGTCAGATCAGGCTTTACAACTGAAATGAGTCTAATGAGCCAGATGAAGAAGATTGTCAGAGGAGGGGAGGAAATGTTTTAAGTGAAAAGAATAGCATAAGCAAAAGTTTGGCGGTAACAGCTTGATTTTAATTAAAGAACTGTAGACAAGTTGCTATAGCTCACAGAGAAAATGAGGTAGGTGATGGGAATTCATTGGGCAGGTGGAAAGCAGATGGTGCTAGAAAGTTAGATAGGTTCAGTTTATGTAAAACACATGCACCTGTGCTGAAGAGATGGTTATCGTGCTTTATCTTTAGGATTAAGTCTAAATTTTTCATTTTCAGTGCCTACTTCTATTACTTGTAGGTAGTGCTGTGTTGAGAAAGAGGCCATGTGATGTACTTGTTAAATCTGTGAGTTCTTTTTAAATTTTTTTTTTTATGTTTTTTTATTTTATTTTTGAGAGAGAGAGACAGAGCACTAGCTTGGGAAGGGCAGAGATAGAGAGGGAGACACAGAATTGGAAGCAGGCTCCAGGCTCTGAGCCGTCAGCACAGAGCCCGACGCGGGGCTCGAACTCACAGACCATGAGATCATGACCTGAGCTGAAGTCGGACACTCAACTGACTGAGCCACCCAGGCGCCCCAAATCTGTGAGTTCTGGATCTAGGCTGTCAATATTTGAAAACCATCTCACCACCTGAAGGTGGTGACCCTGTGCAAGTTATTTAACTTTATAGTGCACCAGATTCCTTATCTATAAAATAAAGATACTAATCATTGCTACTTCATATTTTATTAAATATTTTAATGTATGTAAAGCACTGGGGAGAGTTTCTGGCACATAGTAAGCACTATATGTGCTAGCTATTTGTGTTTAGATATTAGAATGCTGTCCTTCTGAAGCAGCACCATTATCATTATCACCGCCTGCTGTGGACCATCCCAGCCAGTTACAGTGAGATACTATTAAAAACTTGTAACAGAGATTTCACATACTGATTACTCTTATGTTCCTCTTTATGATTTTTGAAACTGCTAATTTCTAGAAAGAAACAGAAAAAGAATGGCCAAAATAATAAACATGAGAAATTTTAAATGGTTAAGAAATCTTAGAAAATTCTTACCTTTATCTCTTTTTGGCGATGGGGAGAAGTGGGGATACTTACTTTTTAAAAATTGCCATGAAATATTTATACATAAAATTTTTCATCTTAACCATTTTTAAGTGTACGGTTCAGTGGTGTTAAATACATTCATAATGTTGTGCAGCCATCACCACCATCCATTCCCAGAGCTCTGCATCTTGTAACACTGACATTTTATCCCTTTTAAACAATAACTCCTCTTTTCCCCTGTCCCCAACCCTTGGCAGCCACTGTGCCACTTTTCTATCTCTGTGATTGTGACCATTCTAAGTACCTCATAAAAGTGGAGTCATACAGTATTTGTCTTTTAGTGGCTAGATCATTTAACTTAGCATAATGTCTTCAAGGTTCATCCATATTGTAGCATGTTACAGAATTTTTCTTTTTTTTTTTAATTTTTTTAATGTTTTTTTATTTTATATTTTGAGAGACATAGAGACAGAGCGTGAGCAAGGGAAGGGCAGAGAGAGAGGGAGATACAGAATCCGAAGCAGGCTCCAGGCTCTGAGCCGTCAGCACAGAGCCTGATGCGGGGCTCGAACTCACAGACTGTAAGATCATGACTTGAGCTGAAGTTGGCCCCTCAACCGACTGAGCCACCCAGGCGCCCCAGAATTTTTCTTTTTTAAGGCTGAATAATATTCCATTGTATAAACCACATTTTGCTTATCCATTCTTTCATCGTTGGACATTTGAGTTATTTCCATCTTTTGGCTGTTGAGAATAATGTTGCTCTGAACGTAGGTGTACAAGGAATCTTTAAAGACCCTGCTTTCAACTCTTTTGGATGTATACCTAGAAGTGGGATTGCTGAATTATATGATAATTGTATTTTTAATTTTTCAAGGAATTACCATACTGTTTTCCATGGCAGCATTTAACATTACCATCAACAATGCACAAGGGTTACAATTTCTCCACATTCTCACCAACAGTTGATATCTTCTGTTTTCTTTCTTTCTTTCCTTTTTTTTTCTTTTGATAGTAGTAGCCATCCTAGTGGATGTAAGATGATACTGTGATTTTGATTTGCATTTACCTAATGATTAGTGATGTTGAACATTTTTTCATGTACTTACTGACCATTTGTGTATCATTTGAGAAATGTCTATTCAGGTCCTTTGTCTATTTTTTAATCAGGTTTGGTTTTTTTGTTGTTGAGTTGTAGAAGTTTGTTGTATATTCTGGATATTACTCTTTTATCAGATATATAATTTGCTAATATTTTCTCCCATTCTGTGGGTTGCTTTTTCACTGTGTTCATTGTGTCCTTCGATGTACAGAAGTTTTAAATTTTGATATAGTCCAGTTTATCTATATTTTTCTTCTGTTACCTGTACTTGTGATGTCTTACCAAAGAAATCATTGCCAGATCTAATATCATTTAGCTTTTACTCTGTTTTATTGTTTTAACTCTTATGTTTAGATCTTTCGTCCACTTTGAGTTACATTTTGTGTATGATATAAGGGCCAAATTTCATTCTTTTGCATGCGAATATCTAATATTCCCAGCACCATTTGTTGAAAAGACTGTTTCCCCATAGAATGGTCTTGGCACCATTGTCAAAAACCATTTGGTCGTATATATAAGAATATATTTCTGGGCTTTCTCCTGTTGGTCTACACATCTCTCTTTATGTCAGTACTATACTGTTTTGATTACTGTAACTTTTAGTAAGTTTTGAAATTAGGAAGTATAGGATCTCCAGTTTTGTTCTTTTTCAAGATCGTTTTGGCTATTTGGAGTCCCATAAGATTCCATATGAATTGAGGATAGCTTTTTCTGTTTCTGCAAAAATCATCACTGGAATTTTGATACAGATTGCATTGAATCTGTAGATTTTTTTGAGTAGTGTTGACATCTTAACAATATTAAGCTTTCCAGTCCATAAATATGCCAAAGTCTATTTATTTATGTAGTCTTTAATTTCTTTAAGGAATATTTTGTAATTTTCAGTGTACAAATCTTTTATCTCTTTGGTTAAGCTTATTCCTAAGTATTCTTTTTGATGCTATAAATGGAATTGTTTTTCTTTCCTTTTTTTTCCAGTTGGTTTTTTTTTTTGTTTCTTTTTTTTTTAGAAATCCCTACACCTGATGTCAGGCTTGAACTTAAGACCGTGACATCAAGAGTTGCATGCTCTTCCGACTGAGCCAGCCAAGGACCCCCTCATTTCCTTTTCTGATTATTTGTTGTTAGTGTGCAGAAACACAACTGATTTCTTTGTATTGATTTTGTATCCTGCAACTTTGCTGGAAGTCTTTACTTATTTATTTATTTTTTTAAATTTTTTTAACATTTATTTATTTTTGAGAGACAGAGCATGAGCAGGGGAAGGGCAGAGAGAGAGGCAGACACAGAATCTGAAACAGGCTCCAGGCTCTGAGCCATCAGCACAGAGCCCGACGCGGGGCTCGAACTCACAGACCGTGAAATCATGACCTGAGCCGAAGTCGGCTGCTCAACCGACTGAGCCACCCATGCGCCCCTGGAAGTCTTTACTTATTAATTGTGGTTTTTAAAATTCCTAGCTGAAGCAAACATTAGAAACTCTAATTTTTTTCATTATGAAAAGTTGGAGTTCAACTACCTCTACTATATATGCATCCTTTATGCTCTGTTATGCTCATTCTTTGACAGATTATTCTGTTTCATGTTTTCATTAAAGCCCTCTTTCAGCTTATAGGATTGCTGATGTAATTGAGGTATAGTAGTGTTCGTTTAGAAATCAAGGTATCTATTATTGTTTTATCTATTTTTTTAAATTAAGCTTTTTTCTAAAAATGTCAAAACACAAAGTAAAAAAAAATTACCCTCCGAACACAAACTGGCAACCACTTTTATAGTCTTTGGTGTTTATATTCTTCTATGTTCATTTCTAATTTAAAGAGTTTTTGTTGTTGGTGGTGGGTTTTTTTTTTGGTTTTTTTTGGGGGGGGATATTACATATATACAAAAGTAAAGAAAATCATATAATGAACTTTATGTACTCATCACTCAGCTTGAACTATCATCAATAAATGGCCAGTCTTATTTTACTCGTATTCCATGTATGTCTCTATCCCTCTTTCACTCAGTTATTTTGGAGTCTCTGATATAATTTATTTATAAATATTTTAGTATGTATTTCTAGTAGGCTTTTTTAACTAGAAAGAGCCATTATCACACTAACAAAACAAATAATTAACATCTAATACCTATTAGATGATAATGTTCAAATTTCCACAATTATCTAAAACATCTGTATAGTTTGCTCAAATCTGTATCTAAAATATATCTCTGTGATATTTTATTACTATATTAATTTTTTCAATGTATTTCTCTTATGAGATTAAGTGTCTTTGCTTATGTTGAAGGATTTATATTTTTTATGAACTGTTACATACTTTATTGCTTATTTTCTTTTCTTTTTTAAGTTTATTTATTTGAGAGCGAGAGAATGAGCAGGAACAGGGACAGAGGTGGGGGGAGAGAGAGGAAATCCCAAGCAGGCTCCACACTGTCAATGTGGAGCCTGATGTGGGGCTCGAACTCACGAACCCCGAGTTTGTGACTGGAGCTGAAGTCAAGAGTCAGATGCTTAACCGACCAAACCACCCAGGTGCCCCATTATTTTCTAGGGTTGTCGGCCTTTCTCCTCTCAATATCCAGGACTTGTTTAGTTGATTTCAAATATTTGAAAAATTGGGAATTCCAATTTGTTGTTAGTGATAAAGGTCTGATTTTAAAGTAAACTATGTTTATAGTCATAAGTCTAAGGATAAATATAAATATTTTACATTAATTTTGCTCTTCATTTGACTATACTATTTTCCCCAGAAAAATCTATCATCAAACATTGAGGAACAATTCTGAGTTTTAATACTGACTTGCTATTCAGTCAGTGAGAGTAATTAGATTATATGCTAGGAATGATTGCAATTGTTGAGGATACGACAGTGAAGAAGACACAGTGAGTTTTGGGGCTTTGTATTCATTTTTTTTTAGGAAAATATATAATATTATTGTGTAATGAAATGGTAGCAAAAATAAGCCACATATAAGAGAGTCTGTCTTGATAACCCTAATAACAACATTGTAATCAGCTACATGCACTATTTGTAAACCTGGGAAGGAATTAACAGTCCTCCAAT
Organism: Paguma larvata; assembly: GCA_030068075.1. Classification (NCBI taxonomy): domain Eukaryota; kingdom Metazoa; phylum Chordata; class Mammalia; order Carnivora; family Viverridae; genus Paguma; species Paguma larvata. The sequence continues at coordinate 47,059,511 of CM057835.1, read as the reverse complement.
TTCTGTTGAAGAGCAGTAATATCTTCTTTTTGGTTTGGTTTATAATACTGTGACTGTATCACATAGGTTTACTAATAACAGCTTCAAGTTTAAACTGTTATGGGAGTGTCACTGCCGCATATTATAAAACTTATTCCAGGTGACCTAGAAGTGAAGCAAATACAATATTTTGAAATAATTTAAATAGAGCCAGACATACTTGAGTTGTTAATAAACATTTGATAGGAAACTAGCATTCTGCCATCTCCAAGAATAAGGTTAAGTTTGTATGCTTCAATTAATTACTTTCTGTTGTTTTATAACTGGTTTTAAGAAGATCATTAAGTTTTTATTAGGCAGAGTCTCTATCTTACTCATCTTTACATCCCTGTAGGTAAAAGTACTTGGCACATACTAAAAATTAATAAGTGGTATCTGAACGAATTGCATAGTTTACAACTTGGTCAATGGAATATATTCTTGAACATCAGTATTTTAAATCTCATAATATATGAAAGTATCAACTTAAAAAAATTTTTTTGACACTTACCTATTTTTGAAAGAGACAGAGCACTAGTGGGGGAGGGGCAGAGAGAGGGAGACACAGAATCTGAAGTAGGCTCCATGCTCTGAGTTGGCTGCACAGAGCCCGATGCAGGGTTCAAACCCACAAACTGTGAGATCGTGATCTGAGCTGAAGTCAGACACTTAATAGACTGAGCCACCCGGGCGCCCTGAAAAATATCAATATTTTATATCTGTTTAAAATCCCAAAGTATTTTACTACCCATTTACTTTAAAATTTCTGTTTTTTTAGACAGTACTGTAGAAAGTTTGGAAAGGAAGAATAAATTCCCGTTCTAGAAGAATGACATCTATGCTTTTTTGCTTATTTTTCCTACTTCTAAAAGAAATGTATGTAGCTTATTGTATTGTTGTGATCAATATTCATAGTGTTCTACATGTGACTTTTTTTTTAATGTTTATTTCTTTTTGAGAGAGAGAGAAAGAGAGCGGTAGAGCGTGAGTTGAGGGAGTGACAGAGAGGGAGGGAGACATAGAATCTGAAATAGGCTCCAGGCTCTGAGCTGTCAGCACAGAGCCCTATGCGAGACTCGAACTCTTGGACCATGAGATTATGACCTGAGTCCAAGTCAGAAGCTCAACTAAGCCACACAGGTGTCCCTATATGTGGCTTATTTTTAATTATTATTTTGTTATTTAAACTGTGCTTGCTTTTCCATGCTGTACATAATCATTTTAGAATTTTTATATATGCCCATTTAAAGTTGGGTTGGGGTGCCTGGGTGGTTCAGTCAGTTGAACGTTGGACTTTGACTTGGATCATGATCTCGCAATTTGTGGGTTTGAGCCCTGTGTCACTATTACTAATATCTATGCAAAGCCTGCTTTGTATCCTCTGTCCTCTCTCTCTGCCCCTCCCATGTTCGTGTGGTCTCTCTCTCAAAAGTAAACATGTTTTAAAAATAAAATTAAAAATAAATAACATTGGGTCAGTTTTATTTTTAGGCTCTTAATTTAACAGGGATAAAATATTTGACAGATTTCTTCATGTTCCTCAGTGTTTTATGGTCTTCAGGAAACCCCTATTTTATGATGAGGAAGAGTCAATAAAATAATATACTTTTTTTAATGTTTATTTATTTATTTAGAGAGAGAGCGTGAGCACGTGCACACATGAGTGAAAGTAGGAACAGAGAGAGAGGAGAGAGAATTCCAAGCAGGCTCCATGCTCCAGTGCTGAGCCTGATGTGGGGCTTGATCTCCAGAACCATGAGATCATGACCTAACCCGAAATCAACAATCTTAAGCCACCCATGTGCCCAATATATATGTTTTAATAAGAAACAACATGCCAAATTCATCAGATTATAGAACATATAAAACTCACAAATATTACATGGTGGCTAATTCTTCTAAATTATTGACTCCTTATAGCTATGCTCTAGTACTCATCACACTCTCAGGAGAGTCAGTTTATATACACTGAAAATGTTGAGAGGAATACAGCAGGTTTCAGTATATTTAGCTAATACCTGTGTGCTTTATGAACAGTAGGTATTGGATGTATGTGCTAACTGATGAGAGAAGATAATTTCTGGTACATAATAATACTAGATTGATCAGAGTATCTTTTCCAATTTCAGATTCACTTGTGGATTCTTAAAGGTATTAAATGAAAAAGCACTTAAAAAATTAATATGTTATTTAAAAACATTTGGGTTCAGACGAGGCAAATTTGCTGACAGCGGACTTTTTATGTATTCCACATAGTTCCATATAAAATTAGATCTTCTAACTGTGTGATAACATCAAAGACGTGCCTGAAGGGTGCTTAATTTTTTTGAAAGTGGGGGATCCACTTGGAGAAACCCATATAAGAGGCTATTTGAAAGACATCAAACATGGACTTGTCTGGACTTTGCAGGGTTTGAAGTATATAGAGGAATCAAAATTGACTCATTACTTTTAAACCTTTATGTCAGTTTTAAAAAGAGAGAGAAAAGAAATGTTTTGAATGGTAGTACTTGAAATATATAATTTTTGCTTAGATATCCAAGGACGTCTTCCCATAGGAACTTACATACATCCGAATACCCCCACTGTATCTTTGAGATTTTTTTTTTGCTTCATTTGACTAAAACATAATAAAATGATAGCTGAACATGCCATATACAAAACAGTTTGTACACTGATCACGAAAATATATTAAGCTGTACGCATTTTTTTAAATCTAGGAAAGAATAGATGAGTCTCTCTCTAAGTCTATAAGTCTCTCTATTCTGTCTATAGTCTACTGAATAGCAGTATGCAAAGATCATTTTTATTGAAAAATTCTGGAGACATTTGTGACTGAGTTTTTATATTTTTTATCTTCATCATAATTGTATCCCTTCATGATTGTTCACTTTAGTGTCTTATGTTCCTTTTGTGACAAATGCTGCTAGTATCAGGATCAAAAACAAATTGTTACTGATAAATGTTACTGATAATTTATTAGAGCATGTTTTATGTTTGAATAGAATTTAATATAAATTTTAGAATTCTTTAAATTTCAGAAGTTTGAATAATTCAAAGTATTCATTGGAGACAGTATTTTTTTGCCTTTTAAGTCTCTTTCATTATCAATTTTATTACTTAAAAGCACAAGTAATAAAATAGAATTTAGAATGTTTATTTTTCAAAACACCATTTTATTTTTTAAAGATTTTTATTTTTAAGTAATCTCTATGCACAACGCGGGGATTGAACTCACAACCCCAAGATCAAGAGTCACATCCTGTACCAACTGAGCCAGCTAGGCTCCCCAGAATGCCACCCATTTTAATAAATGACCTCTTGTCCCATCCCAGGTTCTGTTATCAGCATCTCATCTAATAATATTTTTTGTATCTGGTAAATACAGTAATCAGTTTCTTAGAAAACTAGGCAGATTTTTCTAGACAAAATTAGAACCCCTTTGAAAAAACACAAAACTATAGAGGTTCTAATACAACAGGATAAATACTTCTTGATTTGGTTTAGGGTTGTTTCATTTATTTCCTCAGATGTTTCATCAAAATTCCTAAAAGATAACCTTCATATTAAGACTACATAAATTAACAGTGAGAGGAATTGCATGTCATTTTGGTCCATAACATCAGAATCCTACTCATTGTGAATACTATCAGTAACTCTCTCATCTATTTTTCCATTTGTTTCAACATCTATAAGTTCAGTTGAGTCCACAAAATTTTACCCATTTTGAGATCATTAAAATTTAAGAGCAAACTAAGCATCTTAAAAAAACAAGAGTTTTCACTTTGGAATTAAAATAATTTATGAGGTCCTCGCAGAAACACTAGTGGTAATATTTAGGTAGAGGTTAAATTACTTGAGCTGTATACATAAAGCCACTATTTGTCAAGAAAGGTGTTATTAGGCTTACTCAAAACCGTAGATAACTTGTTTTAAAGTGACAATATATACACTACATCTATGGTCTGGTCTATAGCAGTGATTTTCATTTTGTTTATAACAAATTCTTGCCTCATTTCTGAATTTATTTAAACTTGTTTCACGTTGGGGCACCTGGGCGGCTCAGTTGGTTGAGCGTCCAACTTTGGCTCAGGTCATGATCTTATGGTTCGCTAGTTCAAGCCCCGCCGGTAGGGCTCTGAGCTCTGCTGACAGCTCCGAGCCTGAAGACTTCTTCAGATTCTGTCTCCCTCTCTCTGTCCCTCCACTGCTAGTTCTCTCTCTCTCTCTCTCTCTCTCTCTCAAAAATAAATAAAAAACATTAAAAAAATAATAATATTTAGAAAACAAACTTGTTTCGTGTGTTATAGCTACACATATGGGCCCTTAATTGTTTAATTTCCTCCAGTATTCATATGTTAGCCAGAGTAGAGTTAATTTGTAGTACAGCCCTTAGTCTTGTGAATGCTGTTTCCTCAATAGGTATCTCAGGTTGCCAGTGTTACAATCCCAAATACCTTGTTGAACAGACTACCTGTTCATACAGGAGCTACATTGTTGTATAGCCTCATTCCTTCCGATGGGTGTGGAGCAGGATTAAAGCACACTTTATAGGGGTTCTAATTGTAGATGCCTAATTGACTTGATGAATAGCAAATGCTAAAATTTAAACACACGCACATAGACATACACACATAAACCTGTTTCGGGGCTGATCTGCGTGACAGAACAAATGCCTCACAGGTGTTGAATGCTTACAAGATAAAAGAGTACTCTTTCCATATTTCCCAAGAATTTTCTTTTGATGTTTATATGGATTTTCTATCTCATTGTTTCTTAAAATGGTCATGGCAATAATCCATTTCATCTTTGGCTGCATTGAGTTTTAGAAGTCAGGTTAAATTAAAAATAAAATCTATCAATAAGTAAATTTTCACGCACTTTGGGGAAAAGAGAGTGAAAAACTGCTGACTCTAGTCTTTGGCCTAATCAGATCATAAGTTATTTTCTTAATTCTTCAAGGACGATTTGATGCTTTGCTAAGTACTTTCAAGTTTTCATGAGTTTGTCATTACCTGAAAAAGAAGGAAGCGTCTCAGCCTGGCAACCTGACAGATGGGAAAGATTTTTTTTTTCTTCTAAAACCATACCAGTTTTTATTCTTAACATTGAAAGAAAATATTTTCCTTTTATGGTATATATTTTAACAGTTTTCCAACGATTAGGGCAGATCTTTTTCCATAATTTTTTTTAGGTTTTTATTTTAAGCTTATTGTAGATTGACATGAAATTGTAAGAAATAATACAAAGAGCTGTCCTGTATAGTCTTTACCCAGCTTCCCACATTGGGGGCATCTCTTACAACTATAGGACAATAGCAGAACCAAGAAATTGACATTGATACAATTTACCAACCTTATTCAGATACCCCCAATTTTATACACACTCACTTCCAGGGTATTTATTTTAGATGCCGGTGACTACCACCAAAGATCCCTCGCACCACCTTTTTAAGACTTTGCCCCCGTTTTCCCATCCCAACCCACCAATTTGTGGCCCATAATATGTTCTTTATAATTTTTTTCCTTTCAAGAATGTTAGTTATGTAAGTAGAATCACATAGGATGTACCTTTTAAGATTGGCTTTTTTCAGTTAGCATAATTTCCTTGGGAACCATCCAACATGTATCAATAGTTCATTCCTTTTTATTGTTGAAAAGTACATGTGCTACAAGTATGTTCCAGGTTTTTTTGTTTGTTTTGTTTTTTAACAGTTCACTTGTTAAAGGAAATTTGGGTTGTTTCTAGTTTGGGGCTATTATGAATAAAGCTGCTGTGAATATTTGGTTATTCATAAAAATTTTTTTCACAATTCATACTATTTGTTTATTCACATTTTAGGCTGTAAAATTAAGGGTAAAAGGTATATTAGTTGGACATTTCCTAGAGGTGAAATTTGAGAAATAGGGCAAAAGTCTAATGCAAAGCAGTTGTCCAGGGCCTTTCTTCTTCTATAATATCTGGATTTCCTGTCAGCAGATCATTACTACTTGGGATGATAAGAAGAGGTGGCTCCCCATCAGTGTTTATATCATCCTATCAACCTCATTCCTAGTCAGCATCCTGGAGGGGATTGATGGGGAAATGTATATGGTTTTAAAACTCTTATTTGTCTAAATTCAGTTGTTTGAAAACTTGTCCTAAATTATACTGATAATGAAAAGCCTAGTTCTTAGAAATAACAAACTTATTAATGTCTCTATGTACATTATGTGGAAAGGTTTTCTAAATGTATAATTTATTAGAATCCATAGATAAACTAGCAAAGGCAAATAGTAAATTTTTTATTTTTCAAAAATTAGTCAACTAATACCTATTTATTGGGGACTAACCCTACCCTAAATAAAAGAAATTCTTGAGTAGATATAGAACTTCTAAACTTTTAAAATGTTTTTAAACTTTTAAACTTTATTTTAAAAAAATAAAATATCCACAATGAGGAAAACTGTAGAATACTAAAAAGATTAATTTAGGAATCAGAAAAATTAAACAGAAGCTTTTTCCTCTCTTTATGATAATCATACTGCAGCAAATAGAGGTCACAGAGAAAATAGAAAACCAAATAGTTTAGTGTTGCTAAATAGACAATTTTTTTCACTTAATGATTTTAGTAATTATTCCATCAAGTGATCATATCATATTTTACTTAAACATCCCTATTTTAAGCAGTTTATATTGCTATGAATTGTTCAATATCCTTTGTGACTATGAGTTTCTCTATAGTTTGGATTATATTCTTAGGTTAGAATCCAGGAAATGAGATATGGATGAAAGAGTCCTATTACATATTACTAAATTGCTTTCCAAAAGAATTTTATCCATTTATAATAGCTCCAGCAAGTATCCGAGTATAGCTTTACAGCATTTTTGTCAACATATTGGGTATTACAATCTTTATAATTTTGTTAAGTAATTGTTTTGGTTCGAACGTATGTTTAGTTGCTAGTAATGTTGGATAGATTTTTGTATTTGTTTAATGACTGTTTTTCTCCTTTTCTTAATTATCGGTTACGAAAATTAGACATGTCAGTCTATTTTGTCCATATCCTTCCTTGCAGTTACAGTGTCCTTCCGCCTGCTTTCTTCACGATAACTACCTGAGTCCATAGGCAGGGACTATGTTTTGTGTCAGACTCAGTTAAAATAAGAAATACATAGAACAGCTATCTCAAGTGTCCTTCCTTAAGTACTTTAGCATGAGCAATTTCTCTCCTCGTCCAGGACTTCCTGCCATAATCTATTTTAATCCCAGAAAACTTGAGCCTACATAAGCACGATTGCAGTTAGCAAATACATAGGCTGTGTCAGAACACAGACCTTCGTTTATAGTGAACCTCTAATTATATGCTTGCCCCTGCTATTATGAAGGAAGTAACTCACTTTAGGTGGAGAAAATTTCATTCTACTTAGCTGTCATACAATAGACGAAAAGCAGTAATGTTGCTGCTTTTGTGACCTCAGGGTACAAGTAAGGGAAATACACTCTCCAAGCTAATGGGACCCGGCTCGTTATTCAGAGCCCTCAGTGGAGTAACTTAATAGTGTAGCATTAGCCTCGTAAAGAAACTCAGATCAACTGCTTTAGAAATAGTAAATGTATAAATAAAATACTGTGGGTTTTTTTTTTCTTTTTCAGGTTTACAAGTAAAAGTAACAAAACTGAAAAAGGAACGAATTTTGTAAGTACAAGTATATAACCCTGATTTCTTATTTTTCCATTAATTGATACTAATGTCCTACTAGACCTTAATGTCTTATTTATGAGAAAATTAGCTTTACAGTGTGGACCTTGGATAGTTGACCATGAGTTTTTCAAAATTCTAAGGTAAAAAGAATAACTTAATTTCGAGTATGTTCTTAGTTAATATTTGCATGTATTTATATGTTAATATAATTTTTATATATGCACACATACATGTGGGTATATATACATATAATCTTTTTCTATAAAGTATTTATTAAGAACTGGTCTATGAATTCACTTTGATCTGTCAGTGTTATTGTTTTCTCATCTGTGATTAACACCTGGAATTTAAGATACTGCAGGAGGGGAGGAGAGTGATTCTGGGATTCTGAACTGAAAAATGGGACTAGGGGCTCCTGGCAGGCTCATTCGGTGGACCATGTGACTCTTGATCTAGGGGTTGTAAATTAAACCCCACTTTGGGTGTAGAGATTACTTAAAAATAAAATCTTAAAAAAAGTAAAAAAGAAATGGGAGGAAATGAGACCCCTTTTAACTAGTTTGAAATTACCAGAAGTTCCCCTGAATTGTTTGGTGATTAAGCCCAGAATCAGATCTGATTTTCTAAGTCTGAAGCAAATCTTACTCATGGTTCTTTAGGGCTTCCACATTCAGGAATCTGAAACAGATGGCATCATAGAATATTATTGTTTTTAACAAAAACTAATATCATTGGTTTTTTTAATGTTTATTTATTTTGAGAGAGAGAGTGTGTGCATGTGCACGCAGTGATGCAAATGGGAGCAGGGCAGAAAGAGGGAGAGTGAGAATCCCAAGCAACCTCCATGCTCAGCGAGGAGCCTGACACGGGGCTCTATCCCACAACCATGATCGTGACCTGAGCCAAGATCAAGAGTGATGCTTAACCGACTGAGCCACCCAGGCACTCCCCCATGTCATTGTGACTAAGATTGCATTTGCTTTATGGTATAAACCAGCAGGCCTCAGTTAATTCATATTCCTAAACGTTCCAAGGCTCTGACCAAAAGCTGGAGTTAACAGTTACCCATCAAAACATACCCAGTTGTTTTCTCCATTATGATTTAAAAATAAAAATTGGAAAAGTTCCTTTCACACCTAGAAAATCATGTTTGGGAGACTTAGATTCAGAAATATAAAATCATAAATTTATAAAACAGGTGTTTTTTTTGAAGAATGATTTTATGATCCTATTAGCGACACATAATTTGCATTATTGAGAGTGTATATATTCCTGCCTTACAGATGTCATTTTAAGTATCCTAAGCATAGAATAATCCATTTCTCTGTTTCATATGTTTAGTTCCCACAATTGAGAGATATTCCTATAGAGGAAATTAAATAAGCCTTTTCTGAGTAGTAAATTTAAGGTATGAATCTTATTAGTTAGGATTTTGCAAAGTACTCAAAGTATCTCCTCACAGGATATTTATTAATTACACGGGGTGAAATTACAATAGTACAGCAGAAAAACCAGACAGAATTCATCTCAATCAAACTAAAAGTCAGATATTTCAGCCCCATGTACCTCCTGATCTGATGCACTGAGAAGAGCACAGTGTTACTCCTATAGTATTCTTACCAAAAGTGCATATCCCAGAGTTTATCATGGGGAAACATCAGAGAAACCCACGTTGAAGAACTGTCAAAATAACTGGCCAGCCCTTTTCAAAGGTCAAGATTGTGAAAGACAAAGAATAATGGAGAAACTGTTCTAGATTGAAGGAGACATAACAGTAAATGCAATGTAGGATCCAGGATTGGATCCTCGACCAGAAAAATAATGTTAGAGGTACAATTGGCAAAATTTGCATAAGGTCTGTAGCCTAGCTAATAGTATTATATCAGTTTCTTGATGTTCATACATGTACTGTGGTCACACAAGATGTTAATATTTTGAGAAATTGAGTGATAGATCCACAGGTACTCTGTTGTGTATTTATAACTTATTTATAATTAGCCTGAAGTTATTTTAAGATGAAACCAAAAAATGAAAAAAAAAGGGCAACTGGCTGGCTCCACTGGTAGAGCATGTGACTCTTGATCTCAGAATCTCAAGCCCCATGTTGGGTGTAGAAATTACTTAAAAATCTTAACATTCATCCCTTGAGTCTGAAGAGGTCAATTTCTCTTCAAGCATCTGTTGGATATTGAAAAAATTCAGTATTCTTTTTGCAAGGAATAGGAAGGAAATGGCTGTTGGATAGGCAACCAAAAACGTCACTGCAGTTAGACCAGTCCTGCTCCTGTGGTTCAGAGAGTGGCCAGTGCAGCTCTTGCAGCATGACCTCCTTTCGTGGCACAAATTACCTTTTTTTTTTTTTATGTTTATTTTTGAGAGAGAAGAGACCAAGCATGAGTAGGGGAGGGGTAGAGAGAGAGGGAGGGAGACACAGACTCCAAAGCAGACTCCAGGCTACGAGTTGTCAGCACAGAGCCTGACATGGGGCTTGAACTCACAAACCATGAGATCATGACCCGAGCCGAAGTTGGGTACTCAACTGACTGAGCCACCCAGGCGCCCTACAAATTAGCTTTTATTTCTGTTGGCAATGCCGATTTCACAAACTCTCTAGCCTTTTAATGTATTTTAATTAGTATTGATGGTATTATTACCTTATGTTTATGTATGTCAGAACTATCTGAATACTTGCAGAACACTCTTTATATGTAAATTCTTCCCTTAATAAGAGTTATTCCCAAAATAAATATATCGAAATTGTGTCAGTTGGATGAGGAAAAACAGGTCATTTTTTTGATTAATAAGTAAAATTTATCTTTTATCCATTCGAAATCAAAAAGGAGAAACATCTTTGTTTTACTTAGGAATAAATATACTTTTCTTCAGTGGTGAAAATATTTTGAATCCTTTGAGATTTAAAATTATGAAGTATACTTATTTTGTTTTCATCTTTATTTTTATATATAGCCTAGCTAGCATTGGTTGCTAAAAACATTGCCAATCAGAAGATAAGTTACATACCAAACTTAAATAGTTAATTACTGATCACAGAAGTTATTCTACAAGTGTCCTCTTTTTTTTGTTTATTTATTTTGAGAGAGAGAAAGCAAGTGAGTAAGAGAGGAGAGAGAGAGAGAGAGAGAGAGAAGCCAACACAGGCTCCTCACTGTCAGCACAGAGTCCGACACAGGACAGAGCTCAAACCCACAAACCGTTGAGATTGTAACATGAGCTCAAGTCAGGCATTTAACCAACCGAGCCACCCAGGCACCTTTACAGATGTCCTCTTTTATGTACAGTAACACTGTATAGGAATTTTTGTTCCCTCTGGCCTTTTCTAAAACCAAAAGTGCAATGTTTCAGAGTTGATTAGTAGTTAGACAAGGAGTTTTTATATTATACCTTGGTTCGGTGTTGGTTAATGATAGTGTTAATGCTGCATTAACAACCATTAATTAGAATGACATCCTTTAATCAAAATGTTACTCTTTATTTTTTTTTTTGAGAGAGAGCGCAAGTTGGGGAGGGACAGAGAGGGGGGACAGAGGATCTGAAGAGGGCTCTGAGCTGTCAGCACAGAGCCCAGCCTGATGTGGGTCTTGAACTCACAAACTGTATCCACTTTTACACACTAGTTATTCTTTATGTACCATTTATCTAAAATGTTCATTTATCTCAGAAAGACAGAATGCCGCCTACCAGGAAAATGATACTGAGTATCTAATAAGATGCTGCCTATGGGATAGATACATCGAGCTTACATTAGATGGTTGAGGTTGGTTATTTGTATCATAGTAACTAACTTCCTTTAGATGAGATCCAAGGTAAGGGGGCGCCTGGGTGGCTCAGTCGGTTGAGGGGCCAACTTCAGCTCAAGTCATGATCTTATGGTCTGTGAGTTCGAGCCCCGCATCGGGCTCTGTGCTGATGGCTCAGAGCCTGGAGCCTGCTTCAGATTCTGTGTGTCCCTCTCTCTCTGCCCTTCCCCTGCTCATGCTCTGTCTCTCTGTCTCTCGAATATAAATAAATGTTAAAAAAAAAAATTAGATGAGGTCCAAGGTAGACACAGCTTACAATGCATTTCACTCTTAATTTTTTTTTTTGAAATTGCATGACTCTTTTTTGTACCATTTAGAATTTATCAGCTTTCTTTTTCATTTTTTAAAATGTGCTTTCTTAAGGAATTTGTGAAATTGTTCTTGCAATTAGTACAACCCTGCTATGTTTACCACTGAGTTGACATGTATATTTTATTAAGTAATTGAGGTTACTTTTCATTTTAACATAGGCCATGAGTCTATTTGGTTTTAAAACAAATACTGTTATGTTCTGAATCATTCTAAATAGACAGGAATAGAATATGTAGATGTAGGAAAATCAGATATCACATACTGTCACAAAGTTTCCTCTTGTGGGGCACCTGAGAGGCTCAGTCAGTTAAACATATGACTTTGGCTCGGGTCACGATCTCATGGTTCATGAGTTCAAGCCCCGCATTGAGCTCTGTGTGGATAGCTCAGAGCCTGGAGCCTACTTTAGATTCAGTATCTCCCTCTCTCTCTCTGCCCTCCTTTGCTCACTTGAGTGTGCTCTCTCTCTCTGTCTCTCGAAAAAAAATTAAACATTAAATAAAAATTTTTAATCAAAAATGTTTTCCCTTGTTCATAATTTAAGAAAAAAAACCTTTTTCTATGAACTTTTCATTCTTCGTATGTGTGTTTGTGTGTGTGTGGATACTTCTTCAATATGAATCTGGAAGTAATATTTGATTGTTGTATTTTTATGATATAGATTATTTAGATTAAATGCTAAGTTAAAATAGGTGTTGGCAGCTAATCTGTTAACTTAGAAAATGTCTTTAATTGTTCCCCCAAACTTTGACAAGTTTTTAATTTGGTTATATTTGTTGAATACTTTCAAAGCAGGATTAATGAAAGGTTGGTACTGCTTCCGAATTAAATACATTTTCTAGAAATACTAGGAAATCATTTTTTAGTTAAGTAAGAAACAGCCAAATTAATGAGTTTCAGCCATCACTATTCCAAAATTTCAGATGTCTACAAATGCTACCAGAACTATATGCAGTAGGCTGTTACTTTTAGGTGTGTTGATTTTTCCTTTTTTATTCAATATCAGTAACTCAACCAGTATCTACAAAGTACCCCCTAAATTGGGTATCTGACATTTTTACTTAGTTGTTTGACTTACCTGTTTTGCTGCTAGTGATACTACATTCTAGCCATTGACAATCGTTTCAACATCTCCTTTTTGTAGTAGACTGGTTTGTCATAATTTGATATTTTAGACCCTTGAGGAGACTGGGGAAGATGTTTAAGTAATTGAAGTTACTCAGTATTTTTCTCAGCTTCAAGACCATACAGAAAATCCCAATCAAATTTCTAATGGGTTTTCTTAGAATTAATTTATATAATAATGTGATTTTTAAAAATCTAATGATGGAAGGGTAGAATATGACACTACCTTGGAAAGTAATAAGGTAATCTACTAGAAGAACATTTTAAGGGTGCCCGAGTGGCTCACTTGGTTGAGCGTCCAACTGTTGGTTTTGGCTTAGGTCATGATCCCAGGGCCATGGGATAGAACCCCACATTGGGCTCTACGCTTAGCATGAAGCCTGTTTAAGATCCTCTTTCTCTCTCCCTCCCTCTGCCCCTCTCCCCCACTAACTTGTTTTCTCTCTCTCTCTAAAATACATTAAAAATAATAAAATAATTTAAAAATTTTTTGTGTTTTCCTGACTATAAAATCACAACGGTAAACACTGTAAAAGAACCTACTATGTGATTGTACTTTTCTGGTTGCTGTTACATATATTAATGTTTAGTCCTTGCAAATGTCTTGTTGGATCTATACTAATGTATCATTTTTACTTGCACTAGGTCACGCTGCTGATAAATGAGACCTGAGATTCAAACCTAGGCATTAGGATCTAGGGTTTGTGTGCTTCCACTCTACTATAAGCCCTGACTTAAAAGTAATACCAAGTAAGAAGTTTAGGCAACAAAAAAATAATATATAAAATATAAATCTCCCATAATTGGAGATGAGTGGAGATATCTGTTACATACATTAACAAACAGACAAAATAATAAAAAAAAGCAGTAAATGTACATTTTAATAGCATTTTTGACAACATTGAATCAATGATGGCATCAGAATCCACTCCTTCCTCTGTGTTCCAGCACTGTATGATGGATGTCTGGTACTTAGGACAATACTTTTATAGTACATAAAAATACTACAGAGCACATTCTAGTATAATGTGAAGTCTGATTAATGAGATTTGTTTTTTTGAGAAAGAGCACACAGGGGAAGTTGAGGAGGGGAAGGGGCAGAGGTAGAGAATCTTAAGCAGGGCTCAATCTCACAACTGTGAGATCATGACCTGAACTAAAATCAAGAGTTGGATGCTTAACCTACTGAGCCACTCAGGCGCCCCAAAATATTTAAACTTTGCCCTTGAAGTTGTTTATTTTGATATAAGAAATACATGTTATGTAAGTGTGAGACCATACTTCGGAATTCTTACATTAGAATTATCCTGTTAGGATAATTATCCTGTTAGGATTTATTTTTTAAAAACTTATTTCTTGACTTTTAGAGATGCACAGAGACTAGAAGAATTCTTCACCAAAAATCAACAACTAAGAGAGCAACAAAAAGTCCTTCATGAAACCATTAAAGTTTTAGAAGATCGGTGAGTCTTGGGAAGACTGGTTCTTGGGTATTCTTGAGTAAGCGGTGATTTCCCCCCTTAATAGAACTTTGATTTTGTTTTGTTTAATTTTTTTGTAATGTTTATTTATTTTTGAGACAGAGAGAGACAGAGCATGAGCAGGGGAGGGGAAGAGAGAGAGAAGGAGACACAGAATCCTAAGCAGCCTCCAGGCTCTGAGCTGTCAGCACAGAGCCTGATGCGGGGCTTGAACTCATGAGCTGTGAGATCATGACCTGAGCTGAAGTCGGAGGCTTAACCAACTGAGCCACCCAGGCACCCCAATTAGTTTTAAATTCAAAAACAGTTCTGAGACTGAAAGAGCTCTTTTTCCAAACTGATGTCAACTTTGGATAAATACTATATACTCTTACAGATTTGTGGGTTTTTGCTAATTGCAGCAATCTCATCAATTTACCCTTTAAATAATATTTCTTGTTGTTTTTTTTAAATGTTTATATGTGAGCGAGAGAGAGAATGAGCACGAGTAGGGGAGGTGTAGAGACAGGGAGACAGAGGATCTGAAGTGGTCTGTGCGCTGACAGCAGAGAACCTGATGGTGGGCTCGAACTCATGAACCATGAGATTATGACCTGAGCTGTAGTCGGATGCTTAACTGAGTAAGCCACCCAGGCACCCCTAAACAATATTTATCTGGTGTTGATATAAGATGAGCTTGGGGCGCCTGGGTGACTCAGTTGGCTAGGCAGCTGACTTCAGGTCAGGTCATGATCTCATAGTCTGTGGGTTCGAGCCCCATGTCGGGCTCTGTGCCGATGGCTCATCAGAATCTGGAGCCTGCTTCGGTTTCTGTGTCTCCCACTCTCTCTGCCCTTCCCCTGCTCACGTTCTGTCTCTATGTCTCTCAAAAATAAATAAACATTAAAAAAAAAAAAGAGCTTAAGAGTAGTAATGTTCTGAGGTGCCTGGGTGGTTCTATTGGTTAAGCATCTGACTCAATTTTGGCCGAGGTCATGATCTTCCAGTTCAAGATACCAAGCCCCACATTGGGCTCTGTGCTGTCAGTGCAGAACCTGCTTGGGATTCTTTTTCTACTTCTCTGTCTGCCTGTCCCCTGCTTGTGCTCGCTTTCTCTCTCTCTTTCTCTAAAATAAATAAATAAACATTAAAAAAAGAAAGAGTAGTAATGTTTTAATCCATTTGATGCTTTAATTCCGTTTTTACATCTAAGTAGGTGGAAACTGCTTCACAATTCTATTTGTCTTCGTATTTCTGCCTTTTTCCCCCCTACATATTTGTCTAGGCAGTCTAGGCTGCTTCTTTCTGGATATTTCCAAGATAATGCCTGTCCCTGACTTTACTTCCACATACATCTTTATTCCTCACTCCTATGAGATTACCACCCTAGGTGAGAAAAGACTTCTAGATTTTGCTGTATTCCCTCATCTGAACTGCACGTGCTATGTAAGACCTCGACCTACCTGTAACAAACAATGTTTCTTGCATGTATAGTTAATAATTCTCCTTTGTTATAATTTTGTATATGTTACAGAAGGGCTGGTGGCTTGTGTTTGCCACTGTACCTTTAGTGGTGGAATAATCTAACACTGCATCCATGCAAACCGCAGTTGTATACTTTTCTTCCTCAAGAAGATATCTTCTGCTGTCCCAGAAGATGCACATTTACTAGAATAGCCAGCCTATTGTGGAATTAAATGCCATGCGCTTTGGAATCATAGATGCGGATTTGAATTTCAAGTTTATACTCTGCCCTTAATTCAGATTCATAAATAAATATTTGGATCTTTGCTATCATCTAGGTGTAGGGATAGTGTTATCCCTAGTATGTCATGGAGCTTATATTTAATTTTCGAAGGTTTTGGAGTGAGTCATACCAGTAAGATGATTTCAGATTTTAAGTGCTATAAAGAAAAGTGATGTAATTAAGTGACCAGTGACCATAGACATTGGGAAGTGAAGGGATGGGTGTCAGGAATAGCCTTTCTGAGGAGGTACCATTTGAACTAAGACCTAAATAATATAGATAAAAGCTACTCAGTTGAAGAACTGAAGATAAAAGAGGACAGACAAATGCAAAAGTTTTAGGTGGAAATACGTTTTGAAATATTTGAAGAATAGAAAGTCTGCTGTGGTTCTAACTTGAATAGGAGGATGAATGATAGGAGATAAGATTGGAAAGGTGGGAGTAACTACATTATGTAGTCTCATAGGCAAAAAGTTTGGATTTTATTGTATCAGAAGCATTTGGAGGGTTTAAGCAGGGAAATCACAAAGGAATACGAGCAGGTATTGACAGTATCTATTATATCCAAACAGACATGTCAAGTAGATAGTTGTATATGTGAATTTGAAACTAACTAGAGAGATTAGAGCTAGAGAAAAGAACTTGAAAGTCATCTGCATGCAAATGCCATTTAAAATTTAGAGACTGGATAAGAGATCTAGGGAAGAGAATAGAAGTCAAGCTGGGACATACTAATTAAGGTTTAATGAAGAATAAGGACCCAGCCAACAACAACAAATTTGAACAAAAAAAAATTGAGAAAGAAAAACTATCAGAGTGGAAGAAAAGCCAAGAACATGTGGCGTGACGCCAACCGTACTTTTCCCATAGGGCTATTTTGAAGATTAAATGAGATTAAGGCAAGTAAAGTACATAATATTTTTAAAATATTTTTAAAAACTTACAGGGTTCCTCCTCATTGGTGACTGATTTCAGCACTCCAGTCCAGATCCAGTGTCTAGAAAGCCATTTGTCCCCTTTTTCTCTCCCAGTCCAGGATCAAAAAGGAAATCATCCACTACTTTTCTGTTAGTATGGCGAGGCATTTCCTTGTTTTCTCTGGATATGTAGTGGAGCGTTTGGGAGGAATGGTGGAGGGCATATCTTTCTCAAGCTTTAACTCTTCAGCGATTGATATGTATTGAGGGCTTACTTTGTACCCAGGCATCTAGCCCTTAATCTTCACATCACTGCTGGTATGGTATATCTATTTTACATGTGAGGAAACTGAGCAGGCGCAGAGTTAAGAAATCATACCAAGATCACAGTTAATGGATAACTAGGTTAAATTTGACCCCATAGGGGCACCTGGGTGGCTCAGTCGGTTAAGTGGCCAACTTCAGCTTGGAACATGATCTCGCTGTTCATGAGTTCGAGCCCTGCGTCTGGCTCTGTGCTGACAGCTCAGAGCCTGGAGCCTGCTTCGGATTCTGTGTCTCCCTCTCTGTCTCTGCTCCTCCCCCATTCATGCTCTGTCTCTCTGTCTCTCAAAAATAAATAAACATTAAAAAAAATTTTTTCGACCCTACAAACCCCCCATTTTATGCTGTTTTCCTGAAGCCTTGTCTGTATGTTGCCTTAATTTTATAAATGTTGTGTAAATGAATTATACCTTAACTGGTCATCTCAAAGTATTTGTGCTTGACCTAAAGTTAACAAAACAGGGACTCTGAAATATTAACTCCCCAATATTGTGTATTTTCTAGTCCAGTTTTTTGGAAGCTTTTTGTTTTGTTTTGTTTTTAATTGCTACTAACCATATACTACCTTTAAATGTCTAAGTAGATAACATTTGGTAAAGTTTTGTTTTATTTAAAATTTCATTTTAGTTTTATGTCATGTAAGAATGATATCCAGAGCAAGCTTTAAAAATCTATAAAAAAATATATATAACGTTTTGCCAAGACCTTTAAAAAGCAAAATGTGTTTTGTTAAATTTTTTTTTTTCTTTTTAAGTAGGCTTCATGCCCAGTGCAGAGCCCAGTGCGGGGCTTGAACTCACAACTGTTGAGATCAAGACCTGGGCTCAGATCAAGGGTTGAACGCTTCACCGACTGAGCCACCCAGGCACCCTGTGTTTCATTAAAATTTCTAAACAGTAATTCTGAAACTTGCTACTTACTTTTTATGGGATGAAGCAATTTTTATTTTTTATGTTAATGTTGTGAAAACATTGCGAAATGTCTAGATAAAAAGAACTATCTGGTAAAGGTAAATTAGATAATAAGAAGTTCTAATTTTATGTGGCTCGTTTATGTTTTACTGCTACTATTATTATAACAGACTTTCCTTGAAGGAAACAAAGTATTTCACTAAATCTAAGAAATAGTCACTATGAAGTAGATAGAATGCATTAAAAAAAAAATCTGAACAAAGCAGTTAAGACATGGTTGTCTAATAGATTTTAATATTTTTAAAAGCATTTTTGGCAGTCATAGGAAACTCATATTTCATCTGTCATTGAAAGGGAAAATTTGTATTCATAATCAGGGGATTTGTGGTTGTGCAACTATTTTTCAAATACTAGACCAAATGTCCTCTTTTTGTTTTACTCATAGATTTCAATTTAAATATTCTTCAGGGGACGTCTGACTTTCTAGGCTAGGTTTAGTTCTGCTGTGTGCTTTAATAGTGCCCTATATTTCCACTGTCACGATGTGAATCACACTTTGCCGTAATTACTTTTTACTACCTTTTTTTTTAGTACACTCTTACCTCTTTAGAAGAAATTACATTGGCCACTGTTGTATTTCAGCACCTACAGTACTCATTGTAGGTGATCGTGAAACCCTTTTGAATGAAAATGAATAATTTTTAAAGTTTATTATTTATTTATTTAGAGAGAGAGAGAGAATGAGTGGGGGAGAAGCAAAGGAGAGCCAGAATCCCAAGTAGGCCCTAAGCTGTTAGCATGGAGCTGAATGTGGGACTTGATCTGACAAATCATGAGATCATGACCTGAACTGAAATCAAGAGTCCAACACTGAGCCACCCAGGCACCCTGAAAATGAATAAATTTGAGGAAATCTTTTTGGGGTATAGCAAACAATTGAGCATACTTGTTAATCTGGTAAATTTTAATTGTAAAATGAAAATTTTTATTTCTTCATCTCTATGAACAAACTGGAACATAACTCAAAGCATGTTGCTTTCTGCTCTTACTAGTGGAATTACTCTTCTTTCCCGGCTACCTGTATACAGCTACTAAAATTGCATTCATTCGCCTGTGAAATTGAGGGTTTTTCTT
Organism: Paguma larvata; assembly: GCA_030068075.1. Taxonomy (NCBI): domain Eukaryota; kingdom Metazoa; phylum Chordata; class Mammalia; order Carnivora; family Viverridae; genus Paguma; species Paguma larvata. Next base: position 47,040,060 of record CM057835.1, on the reverse strand, counting down.
TCTCCAATAGCAGTAGTGGAAACTTGATGACGGAAATAGGAACTAGTATATTTCCTCACATCAATTTAAATTTAAACGAGGGTCAGTGAGCAATCAAGAGTTGACTGTTTTTCACAGATACTGTTATCAGGAATGGCAGTCGACTGGAGAAAACTGGAAGTAATAAAGAAGCTAGAAAGTGTTTCATTTCATAACTGTCGATGCCAGTGGCATTTTTAAAGTTGAAAGCGAGGTGTTTCAAGGGGTTGTTTTTAATCATATGTCATGACATTTTAACATATCAGATTTTATTAGAAACAATAAAGTGTTCAGTTTTTACTGAAAAACTGACTAGTAGAAAGACCTCTAACTAATTCATTAGAATTGTTCAATGCCATTTACCTCCCTCAGTATTTTCCAGTGACTTTTCTTTTTCTTTTTTCGTTTTAATTTGTATTTATTTATTTTTAAAGTAAGCTCTATGCCCAACATGGGGCTTGAACTCACAACACTGAGATCAAGAGTCACATGTCCTACCGACTAAGCCAGCCAGCTGCCCTTCAATGATTTTCTATGTCATGTACTCTTTGGCCTCTATGGCTTAATAATTCCGTGTATAAATTTACCACAATTGGGTCAGCTGTTTGAATTTTATTGCATGAACCCTAAGCTATTAATTTGAACAAATCTTAGAACTATAAATATGAAATGTCAGGTACTTTAAGCAAATAATTAAAATTGAGTTTCCTTTTGTAACAATTTAATAGTCTTGGTTTTGGAATACTTTTTTGTTGTTGTTTATTATTTGAGAGAGAGCGTGTATGCATGAGCAGAGGAGGAGGAGGAGGAGAAGGAGAGAGAGACAGGGAGAGAAAGAAAGAGAGAGAGAGAGAGAGAGAGAGAGAGAGAGAGAGAATCCCAAGCAGGCTCTACACTGCTAGTGTGGAACCCAGCCCACAGCTGGATCTCACGAACCATGAGATCATGACCTGACCTGAAATCAAGAGTCAGATGTTTAACCACCTGAGCCACCCAGGTGCCCTTTGAAATAGTTTACAGAGACTTATTTCTTTTGGAATTTTAAAGGTATAAATAGATTTTACTGTTAGCTTTAGAAATGCTTAAGAATCTGAAAACGTTGTTAGAAAAACAAGAAGATATATGTCCTTTCTAGTACCTTAAATCTCAAAAAGATGTCACACAAAGTTTATTGGAATATAATATTAGTAAATTAAACATTTAGTAGCTTATTTTATCTTTTTCCCTTTTCAATTTTTATTCAAGTAATGCATGTACATTATAAAGTTGCATAGTTAGTATATATTTCTCACTTTCCCACCCCTACCAGTTCCAATTTTTAGTGCTCCAGAGTTCTAAATGATACATTTTCACTTTAACCCTTGATTTATCAATTTGAGACCATCTTATTTCTTACTACGAAGATGAGGATACTCTTTCCCTTGCTATTTTTGTTTTTATTTTTTATCTTTTTTTTTTTTTTTTTTTTTTTTTTTACTGTAGAGGGAGCACAGGCAGGGGAGAGGAGCTCCACACTGAGTATGGAGCCTGACACAGTGCTCGATCCCATGATCCTGGGATCATGACCTAAGCCAAAATCAAAAGTCAGCTACTCAACCAACTGAGCCTTCCAGGCACTTCTCCCTCACATATTTTTGAATAGTTACTATTTTAGTTCTTCTATTTTACCATAAACTTTAACACATACATTTTTGTAAAAATATGTCTTTACAGGAATATATTTTTAAAAAATGTCTGAACAGTCTTCCTGAGCTCACCACTGTATTGCTGGAGGAGGGTAAATAGTGTTTATTTATTGACTCTAAATATTCTCTGCTAAGGCAGAATAGCGTTTCCTTCTCTGCAGATCCAATGTCATGACCTCTGTGCCACTCCAGTAGACTTTTTTTCTTTTAAGTTTATTTACTTATTTTTGAGAGAGAGCGAGGGAGGGGCAGAGAGAGAGGGAGAGAGAATCCCAACCAGGCATTGTGCTGTCACATGTAGCCTGATACAGGATTCAAACCCATGAACCGTAAGATCATGACCTGAGCCAAAGGGAAGAGTTAGGCGCTTAACCATCCGAACTACCAGGTACCCCAGAGATGATTTCTAATGTCCAGGTCACATAGATTCTTTTCTACTCTGTTTCAAATCAGTTGGTCAAGACATCAGCCCATAATTATATTATGACAATTTATATGCGTTTGCTGTGTTTTTCCCAGAAGTTCTAATTACTTTTTTTCATATTGAATAAGAAACATGTTTTCCTTACCATGTCATTAATATTATGTGATGTGTTATTCTGTTTATTGATTATCATCTTTTTTGTTCTTATTCTTGAAGGTGTATTTCTTGGGCTGAAAAACTTTTTGTACTAATTTGGACATTTACTTTCTAGGTTTTTCTATAGGTGCCATTCTGGAATTTCTCTTCATTGGATCCCTATGTTAATTCCATTATTTCTTTCAACTCATGTTAGTCCACAAATAATTATGTGCACCTGTTTCCTGCCAGGCACTATTTTAGACCTTGAAGATATACCAGTGAACATGGTTTGATAAAATGTGGGCCTATTTTTTCCTTTTTAGTAGTTTTTCATGCTCATTTTGTTACAGCTCATCCTCAAGTAACTGCTGAAAAATGCACAGGAAATAAATTTTCCAAGAGTCCTTGCATGTCTAAAAATGGCATTTTACTGTTGATTTAGATGATATTTTGAATGGATATAAACTTCTAGGTTCAAAATAGTTTTTCCTCCAAATTTTAAAGGTATTTTTTCATTATCTGTTAGCATCCAATGTTGATAAGACTGATATCATTCTAATGTTATTCCTTTATAGGTAGTAAATATTTTTTCCTTCCTGGAATTTAAGATCTTTTTATTGTTGTTCTGCAATTTTGTGACAGGGTATGTGTGTGTGTGTGTTTCCTTTAACCTGTTGGACACTCAGTCTGAAGACTAGTATCTCTTAAGTCTGGCAAATTTTTTCTGCTATTTCCTCTCTCCATTCTTTATAATCTTTTCTCTGGTTTCTGTTACTTTTTTTCCTTATCTTCTAGAAGATTTCTTCTATTTTATTCTCCAGTCTTACTACTGAAGTTATTTTGATAATTACTATTTAAAATTCAATAACTTTTTATTGATTGATCATTGCTTTATGTATACATGTGTGCTATGGCCCATTTTTGTAATTTCCCTGTAATTCTTCTTGAACTCATTGTTTATTTAGGAATTCATTGTTTAAGATTCACAGATTTTCCAAATTTCCTTCTGTCGTTGATTTCTAACTTGATTCCATTGTGGTGAGAGAACATACTTTGTGTGATTTCAGTGCTTTTAAACTTATCGAGACTTATTTTGTGACCTAGAAAGAGGTCTGTCCTGGCAAATGTTCTGATTGTGCATTCTGAAATTGTTGGTGGCGTGTCCTGTAGATGTCATTTAGGTCTGGGTGGTTGTTAGTTTGTTCAGGCCTGCTGTATCTATGCTGATTTTCTGCCTCACTTGATCTATCCGTTATTGAGAGTGGAAGTCTGCCGCTGTTACTGTTGTATTTGTTTTTCCCTTCAGTTCTCAGTTTTTGCTCTCTGTATTTTGGGGCTCTAGTGTTAGATGCATATATGTGTATAATTGTTTTATTTTTGTAATGAATTGACCCTTTCAATATAAAATTTACTGTGCTACTAACACTTTCTGTCTTACAGTCAATTTTGTCTGATATTAACATAGATGCTCCAGCTTTATTTTGGTTTTTGTTTGGATGGTCTATCTTTTTCTATCCTTTTGCCTTCTGCCTATATGTATCTAAAATTTATCTATCATAGATAGCATAATGAATCTTAATTTTTTGTCCTATCTGACAGTTCTTTAGATCTGCCTTTAGATCCAAGTTAGTTAGATCTCCTTCTAGATTGGAGTGTTTTATCAATTAACAATGTAATTACTGATATAGTTGGTTTTATGCCATTTTGCTTTCTATAGGTCTCATGTCTTTTTTTGTTCCTCCTTTTCTGCTGCTTACTGCCACCCCAAAACTCACTTTTTCTAGAACTCTTATTATTGAGAGGGTAAACTTTTTAAGATAGTCCTCTAGTTTTTTTATCTTTTCTATTTTGCGTTTTGAGGATATTTTTTCAACTCTATTTTCTTACTTACTGTTGAGCTTAGGGTTTTTCCTGCTGACTTACTTTTTTTAAGATTTTATTTTTGAGTAATCTTTATACCCATTGTGGGGCTTGAACTTACAACCCCAAGATCAAGAGTTGTGTGCTCAACCAACTCAGCCACCTGGGGGCTCCCCCACCCTGCTGTTATATTTTTAATTTCTAAGGGTTTTTTTTGTTGTTGTTGTCCTCAGAATATTTCCTTTTATGGCAATCCTATTTTCATTTCATAATTTGTTATCTTCTTTATTTCTCCTGAGAGTATTCTTTACAATTTGATGATGGTGGTATTTTTTTTCTTCTCTGTACATTTTTCTAATGTTGGGTTTTTTTAATGCTGACAAGAGCAAAGTTTGAAGTACCTTTTTTTAAACTTCATACTCTTTGACCTTTAGTATTCATCCAAGTAAAAAAGTTGTTGAACACTGATGTGTTATATCCTATGCTGAGCAATACAGAAGCAAGCTTGCTTAAGACATAATACAGCCCCTTGGTACTGGACTGGAGTTCATATTTTGACTATAATATATTAAAACAAGGTCAGTTTCTTCAATAAATAAGTTCCTTTGAATAGAGTTTAAAATTAGCAGGATTTACAGAATTCCACTCAGAATTGTAGTCTGTTGTAGAAAGTAATGTTGTGGCATGATTTCAGCCTATTTGAGAATATGTTAAAGGCATAATACGTCATTAAACTAGTTAATTTTCTCTATATTCTCCAGGTCAGTTATTTACATCTTATAAAGTATAAAAGTCTGGGAGTTCAAATATAAGGAAATATATTTTAGTAGTTGAAAAAAATTGAATTTCAGATTTATGGGGGTACAATTGACAAAATTGTTAAAATCAAGTGTACATAATGGTGAATTGGCAAATGTGTATATCGTGGAAGAATTCCCACTATCTGGTTAATTAACATAGCCATCATCTCATATATTTTTTTGGAGAGAACATTTAAGTTCTACTCAAAAAATACTTTGGGGGCACCTGGGTGGCTCAGTCGGTTAAGCGGCCGACTTCAGCTCAGGTCATGATCTCGCTGTCTGTGGGTTCGAGCCCCGCGTCAGGCTTTGTGCTGACGGCTCAGAGCCTGGAGCCTGCTTTGGATTCTGCATCTCCCTCTCTCTCTGCCCTTCCCCCACTCATATTCTGTCTCTATGTCTCTCAAAAATAAATAAACGTTAAAAAAAAAAAAATACTTTCTTTTTGTTTCCTAGATTAAGAGCAGGATTATGTGATCGCTGTGCAGTAACCGAAGAGCATATGCGGAAAAAGCAGCAAGAGTTTGAAAATATCCGGCAGCAGAATCTTAAACTTATTACAGAGCTTAGTGAGTTTCCTTTCTTTATTAAGTATTTAAAGCATAATGTACTGTTGTTAAAACCTATTATTAAATTGGTTGCAATTAAATGGATGGTTTACATACATTTTTCCCCATGTAGGCAAAAGTTCAAATGTCCTTTATTCCCTTTCTGTAGATTTAATTTCGTACTTATTTTAGTAAGAAATAGGGTACAAAAAAGTGGTATAAATACTGTCTATATTGACCCTCAACTCTCACTAACTGTAAGAAGGAAATTTTCTTCGCTTATGTCCACATTTGCTTTTTTTGTTTTATCTTTATTTCATGTAATTTGGCTAATATTTAGTAAAGTTAAATACAAAAAATATAATTTAGTGTTTTGCAAAAGTGTATACTTTCTTTGGTTTTCATGACATACGATTACAAATATATCATTTTCAGTTTATTCTCCTTATACATTTAATGTGGGATTTCATTACATTGTTAGCCTTTTAACCTTCTTCTCTTATAATGCCTCTCTTAGCCTTATTCTCTTCTAACTATTCATATACTCTCTTAGTGACCTTTACCGTGATTTCTCTGTAAACAATTCACTATGAACACATCCAAAATCTAATTAATTTATCTTCTTTTCTGTCTTCTGACTATTTTCTTTCTATTAATTATATTACTACACTCTGATGGCTCAAGTAAGAATAAATATATCCTCATTGTTTCAAGAAGAGAAAGAACATAGTTTTATTCTGTTCCTGGAGGTAACTACTATTAACAATCTGATAATGTATTTTTCCAGATCCAGGTTTATCTTTCTGTGTCTCTTTCCCTGTTTTGTCCCCTCCTCTCTTTTTTATTTTTTTATTTTTATTTATTTTTATTTTTAAGTACTCTCTATGCCCAACATGAGGCTCAAGCTCAAGGTCAAGAGATGCATGCTCTAGTGACTGAGTCAGCCAGGCACCCCACAACCTTGAAATTTTACCATGTATTCCTAAAATATAAAGTCAATATCTTGACCATCTTCTGAATAATAAACAGACCTTAAAACACCTTAACTCCGCTCACCTCTTTCTCTACTTACATGCTATTTATGCCTAGCATTCATTTCCTTTTTTAGCCTTACAAGCCAGAAACATTTTTTTTAATATTTTTTAATGTTTGTTTATTTTAGAGAGAGAGAGTGTGTGTGTATGAGCAAGTGGGGGAGAGGCAGAGAGAGAGGGAGACACGGAATCCGAAGCAGGCTCCAGGCTCTGAGCTGTCAGCACAGAGCCTGACGCGGAGCTCAAACCCACAAAGTGTGATATCACGACCTGAGCTGAAGTTGGATGCTTAACTGACTGAGCCACCCAGGCGCCCCAGTTAGAAACTTTTCTAAAAATTACTAAAACAGTTTTTAAAAGACTTAACTACATATTTATCAGTTTCTTTGCTTATTATTGCTTTTCGCGCCTCTATTTCCTTCTGGGATTATTATTCTTTCTGATATACATCCTTTTGAGGGTATTTGCTAATTCTAAACTCTCAGTTTTTTTCCAAAAATATTTTTATTTTACTTTTACTTTTGTAAGTTTGTTTTGCAGGGTAACAATCATTTTTCTCTGCCTGCTACTACTAAGATTTATTCCTTCTCTTTTGGTGGTCTATAGTATTAGGACAATTTTAACCAGATTTTTTTTTTTAATTCTGTTTAGTATATATTAAAAAATCTATGGAACCCCTTTTTTTTTTTTTAAGATTTTACTTTGAAGTAATCTCCACCACCCCATGTGTAGCTTGAACTCATGACCCAAGATCAAGAGTTGCATATTCTACCGTTAGCCAGCCAGGCTCCCCTTTGGAACCACATCTTTAATCATACCTGGAAAACTGTCAGCTACAAGCTTTTCAATGTTTATTTATTTTTGAGAGACATAGAGATAGAGACAGAGCATGAGCAGGGGAAGGGCAGAGAGAGAGGGAGATTCAGAATCTGAAGCAGGCTCCAGGCTCTGAGCTGCCAGCACAGAGCCCGACGCGGGGCTCGAACTCACAGACCGTGAGATCGTGACCTGAGCCGAAGTCAGCCGCTTAACCAACTGAGCCACCCAGGCACCCCATGTTAGCTACTAGCTTTTCAGATATTGTGTCTCCTCCGTTCTCTGTTTTGGATTCTGATGAGACCGCATCATTCTGTCCTTTGTATTGCTTGATTCCCTTTCTTGTTTTTCATCCTCTTATTTCTCTCTGCTACATTCTGAGTGATTTCTTCAAGCTCTCTTGTTCACTATACTAAGCACTTCAGTAGTTCTCTTGTGTTGAGTTGTTTTATTTCAGTAACCAAATTTTTTTATTCCTAAAAATTCTATTTGGTTCTTTTTCAAGTCTGCCTAGTTGTCTTTTTTTAAGTAGGCTCTATGCCCAGTGTAGTGCTCAAACTCATGACCCCAAGATCAAGAGTTGCATGCTGTACCAACTGAGCCAGCCAGGTACCCCTTCTTTTTTTTTTCTTTTTTTTTAACATTTATTTATTTTTTGAGAGACAGAGTGTGAGCAGAGAAGAGGCAGAGAAAGGGAACAGCTGTTAGCACTGAGCCCGACATGGGGCTCAAACTCACAAACTGCAAGATCATGACCTAGGCTGAAGTCGGACACTTTAACCAACTGAGCCACCCAGGCGCCCCCTTTTTTTTTTTAATGAAATGTTTTAAAAAATACAGAAAGGTAAGAAGAATACTAAAGAACCCTCGTACACATTCCATTTAATCTGGAATAGCTCCCTTTTCTATTTTTTTCTTTCATCACATTAGCCTCTTGAAGTAGGGTCATTTTCCTAAAATTTTGCCACGTTTTGGATTTTTTAAAGCATTTTATCTTTTCCTTTATTTCCTATAAAGTAGATATTGAATCTGAAGGCTTGATTAGGTCTATATTAAGCATTTTTAACAGCAGTACTTTACAGCTAAAACTGTCTACTTCATATTGCATCATATCAGGAGACAGGTTTTGTCAGGTTATTCCTCTCTTAGGGATTCTAAGCTAGATCACTGGGTTAAGGTGATGGCCACATTTCTTTATTGTAGAGTTATATTTTCTCCTTGTACCACCAAATAATCTGAATAGGGGAATGAATGTTTGATAACTATGAAATCTTGCAAAAATACAATTCTCCCACAGTCTTTCTTTAATGGTTTTAGCATCCATTGGTGAACCTTGCCTGAATTAGTTATTTAATTAGACATTATAAAATGCTAAATTTTCATTTCTGTTATTCTTTCTACGTTCATTAACTGGGATTTTTCTCTAAACAACATTTCACTGTTATCATTTGGGACTGTTGGTTAGCTTGGAATGTAGTTTCTACTAGAAAGGCATGGTGCATCTTAATATTTTCCCTTTAGTTGCCAGTTTTCAGAGGAGGATCTTGTGTAATAGTTACCTGCAATGGTGACACATTGGGTATGCGTGTGTATGTGTGTGTGTTTCATTTTATTTTTGATGACAGTGGGGTTTCTTTTCTTCTTTTTTTTTTGAGTAAAATAGATACATTGGATTTTATATATTCAGTGTGTGTTGTTGTTTGTATATTCTCATTGATGCTCAAATTATTTCAATCCTGTCTGCCTCCTCATTTTTTGTTATCACTTGTAGTGTGTTCATTTTGGGCATTCCATTTAAATCTTTAAACACTTCATTACTATACAAGATAATTCTATTATCTGAAATACTTGGGAATCCGTATATGAGGTACTTTCTGCTGACTCTAGGGGTAAGTAAATGAGGATCACTTTGGTTCCATTCCAGAAGTTTGGGCTTAAACTGGAAATCTCAGGTTCAGTCCCCCTACTAGTGCTGTTACCAACATCTACTTATCTATACTGCTTGTGTTTTAGCTCGCAGTTTTGTTTTGTTTTTAATGTTGATTAAGGCAGTGATGTGGGAGTCCCCTGGACTTCTCTTCCTGTGAGTTCAGTAGTTTCGTAAAAATTACGTTTTTGTGCAGGATCTAGTTGTTTTTGTAGTAAGATCACTGTTAGTATACCTAATTCACTTACCCACCCCAAAGTGTTGACTTAGCCCAAGAAGGTTTTTTTCTGGTTTTTTGTCTGTGTGTTTGTTTTTAATGTTTGTTCCTTTCCATTCTCTCTGTTTCTTCTTCTGTAACTCAGATTAGCAAGATGCTGGGGTCTTACCATGCTGCCTAATTTTTCTTTATACTTTGTAACTTTATTTTCTTGTGCTGAATTCTGGGAGAATCACTTAAATGGATATTAATTCTGCCCTCAGCCACATTTATTCTACTTTCATCTCATTTATTGTGCTTTTAATTTTTATGACCTTTATTTCTTTCATGGCAGCCTCTTGCTTGTTTTAAATGAACCTTTGTAATCTGAAGATGTTATCAGATATCTTTTGTTTCCTATTAAAACTATTTATCCAGAATTTTTTTTTACTGTTGTTTTGTTCTGTTTTGTTTTAGCGTCATAGCAGGAAAGGGGCAGAGAGAAAGGGAGACAGTGCAGGACAGAGAATCCGAAGTGGGCTCCTTGCTGACAGCAGCAAGCCTGATGCGGGGCTAGAACTATGAACCGTGAGATCTTGATCTGAGCCAAAGTCGGAAGCTCAACTACTTAGCCACGCAGCTGCCCCTTGACTGGTTTTTAATTTTTTTTTAATTTTTTGGTCTTTTTTTGTTATTCTGGATTTTTTTTTTTAGTTTTTTTTTATGTGTTTGTTGATTCTTGATTGTCTGTAATTGTAGGTGTCTCTAAATTGGTGATTTTGTTAAATGCAGTCTCATTTCCTTAGCCCAAGGAAGAATCCCTACTTTGCTAACAGTAAACACAGGTTCTGATTTACAGGAGCCCTACTCCAATGGCAGATGGTGGGAGAGAAGGAAACTTGACTGGAGAGATTTTCTGTAGGGTATATGGAATAGTTGGTGTTCCAGGTATGGGAGTACCTTCTCTGCTGATTACTGTAAGTTAATTGAGAGCTCTGCCCTGATCTCCTTGTCTCAGGAGACAATGGACTCTCCAGTGTTAAAACTTGTGGAAATGTACCCTCCTGGCTTTCGCCTAAGGGCAACAATTAGTTACCCTTTATTTGCTCATTCAGCAACTTCTGAGCTTTGCTGCCTAGACTGGAATAAACATGAGGTTCTACTGAAAAAGCTCACTTTTTTTTTTAAGGCCCTTTCTTTGGTTGGATTTTACCATCAGTCTGAGACTATCTCTTTTTAAATCATTCGTGAATTTTTTCAAAGTTCTGATCTGCTAAGTGCCACCCATTCTGGCTTTTCAGTATTGCAGTTGACTTATTTTTAGAGTTTTGTCATTTCATTGGGATTTGGAGAGGGAGAGTTAGGTAAACCATCTTAATTAGAAATTTAAGGTCATCTTTGACTTCTCTTACCATACAGAGGACGAGTTGCCAAATAACTCCTGATTCTGCCTATGTAAAAGCTCTTCTACCTGTCCTCGATTCCTATTTCTATGCCTTTCACGATAGTCCAGATACTCATTTCTTATTTCAGCGATCACCTGACTTGTTAGTGCTTTTTTTTCTCACTTTGGTATGTGCTATACATACTAACAAACCAATCTTCCCATCATTCATGTATGAAAAATGACACCTGGTAATCTTTTAAAATGAAGTTCAGGTGCGCCTGGGTGACCTAGTTGGTTAAGCATTCAACTCTTGGTTTCAGCTCAGGTCATGATCTCATGGTTATATGAGTTCAAGCCCCATATCAGACTGCGCTGTCAGCCCAGAGCCTGCTTGGGATTCTCAGTCTTTCTCTCTCTGCCCCTCCCACTCACACTCTCTCTGTCTCTCTCAAAATAAATAAATAAACTTAAAAAAATAATAAATGGAAGTTCAGATTTCTTAACCTGGCTTTGAAACTTTCCTACCATTTATTATACCTAGTCTTTCTAACTTTGTTCCATTAATTCTCTGCATAGAACTCTCTGTTGTCCTCTCCTTGATAAATCCTTTCCTCATCTTCTCAAGAGCCCAAAGTAATCTTTTTTTTCCTTGGAATTTCCTTTAGTGCTTTATCTGTACCTCTGTAATGCCCTGCTCACTTTCAGGTGTATAGGACATGTTTAGGTAATATCTGATCTCTCATTAGAGTACACCTTTGTTTAGATCACTGTCCGTGTCTTATTTTTTTTTTTTTTAGATCCTTCACAGGAGATAGTTTAGTAACATCATGTATTACAGGTAGCCAATAAAATTTTATTTACTCAACAAAGGAAAATATGTTTAGGTTTGTAAACCACCAAATTATTAACAAATTTTTGGAATATGATTAACTTTGTTTTGTAGAGATTAGTTCTATTTACTGGCATCTTTTCGATATTCCTCCTAGTGGAGGACATGCTTAAGCAATGACATCACACTAAGAGTTTATAAATAATTTTGTGCTGACTGCAATAGAAATTATAGCCTAAAATTGAATTTCTGCTTTCTAAATTAAATAAACATGGACAAGAAAATTTAATCAGGATAGATTGAAACAAATACTTTTTCAATGGATATATTTAAATTACTGATACCAGAATTAACTAAGGAAGAAAATTTGCTTATGCTATAAAATTACATTGCTATTTAGTGTTAGTTTACTTTTATTATCAGATTTATGTCAAGATAAATGTTGTTTACTAAAACGATATTTGAAATTAGTTAGACTGAGTAACAGATGGAATGCTCTCTTGACTTTAGTATGAATAACTAAACTATATTCCCCAGTACATAAGGTACTTTTTCTTTTTTGCCCACAAGCATAAAATAAAATTATCCGTTAATCAGTTACATGGGACTGGCACAATATGGGATGTAGTAATCACTACCTAGTAACATTAAGCTTGCACAATAATGTTAACTCTAACATTATGACTTAGAATTAGAAATCCTAATTTCTCTATAATTACTGGTACTATTGAAAAAGTCTGACATACATGTTAATATAGCTATAATGTGTGCTTCTTTTTCATATTATGTTTAAGTGAATGAAAAGAATACTCTCCAGGAAGAAAATAAAAAGCTTTCTGAACAGCTGCAACAGAAAATTGAGTAAGTATTGTTCCTTAATTGCAGCAGTAAATTGAATATTTTCCCTCAACTTTTCTTCCTTTATTATATAATAATATTTCCTCTTACACACTTCTCAGGCCTAGAGAACTTCTTCCTTTTTCTGTTTCTCTCCCCCCATTTCTCTTAAAGAATGAAAATAATTTTTATTCTGTGTACCAGTTACTCTTCTTTGTGTTTTATGTTTTTTATATATCTAATCCTCACTATGATTCTTCAAGGTAGTTTTATTATCTCTACTTTACAGAGAATGAAACTGAAGTTCACAAAAGTGAAATAATTTGCCATGGTCTCACAACTAGTAGGTAATAAGCCTATCACTCAGACCCCTATCTTTTAACTTAAAGGCCACTCACTGTTCTTTCCATTATTCAACAGTATCTTAAAAAAGAATCTTTTCTGAGTATGGTCTAACTGTCACAGAGCTGAGATATGACCAGTTCTTAGTTCCCATGTATATAAAACTTGTGAAATATTTTAAGAGTTAGGATTCAGGATAGTCTTAATGCTTTTATAGGGCTCTTAAAGATTCTATTGCATTTGAGTGGACATTTCTAAAAACTTTGGTAAACTATGTAGGTATAACATATTAATTTGCTTAGAGTAGTTATTGTCTTATGTATAAATACATCTCACAAGTGAAATTAACATTCTTATCAGTATACTTTTTAAGTAGCAGATATCCAATAGGATTTTGATATTCCTCCAATGTTATCAGTTCACTAAATATTGATAGCAAAAGGAATTTTGAGGGGAGATAATAGATGAGGAAAGAAGGCTATAGGATCAGACTGAGATTATGTTCAATAATCATAATTACTTATGATGCCTGTTGAGGCTGGAATACACATCCACAATCTTTTATATATGATTCTAAAATGCTAAAGTTTTCTTTTTTGATGTTATTCACAACTTAACCTCACCTTAATTCACAGAATGCTATTTATAGTCCTTATTTATATCACTTCACGTGAACATTCTTATGCCTTGCTTTGAAAACATCAGTGTACTTGACTACAGAATGATGCCTCAGGCGCCACTGGAGGTATTATGTAATAAGCCGTGTATGCTGTGTATTACCCTTCGTGATAAAAAAAAAAAATCTGAACTCCAAATCACATCTGGTTCCAAAGATTTCAGATAAGTGATTGTTGACTTACATTAATTAATGTTTTGTGAAGTGATTTAAAGGTAGTTTATGGTATTTTTGAACACCTCAGCCTTGATATTTTTGAATGCCAAAGATAAACATGGTAATAAGCATATAGAGGTTAATACAGAATTAAAGAGGTGAATGCTTCCAAAACCAAGGTGTATAAAGTGAATTGAAACTAGATAATGTTATTTACCTCGTGAAGTACTAATTCTAATTCACTCAGAATTAGTTTATTTTTAGTGTTCCGATGGTCAGAAATTTGTTGAAGCTCACCGGCATTTTAGAAAAGAAATAAAAGCTAAATTTGAAATTATAGTAAAGGTTAAGCATAGAGATGGGCTTCAAGGGATGCATACCTTAATCAGAACAGTGAAGGTGGTTATCTAGTGTGCCTTTCAGTTCTCTTCTGAAATTTAAGATAGTTCTCATTAGCCAAATTCTTTTCGAAATAGCTTGCTCTCCTTAAACAAATTTACTTTTGCTTGGCAGTTTAAAGAAATAGCAAGTATTATCTTTTCTTTGACTAACTAAACCACTGTAACATTATGCTATTAGTGTCTGAAATACTTTTGAACTTCAGAAAAAATGTTTGACTTATACTCTGCTCGTTAAATGCAGTAATTCTGACTCACCCAAGCTGGTTTTGATGTTACAGATATCTTATATGGTAGGACAGTTATTTAGTGACACTGTAGTAAGAAATTAGTCAGGAAAAATTTGATCTTATAAGGTTGATTGTGTGTGTGTGTGTGCATACATATATATATGCATATATTCAAGTCTTCCAGTCACAGACAGCAAGTACTTAAATAAGCTAAATGTTGAGGTCCTGGTTTTTGTTTTGGGAAATGGATATGCTGGATCAGTGAAGGTCAAAGTAATCTATACACTTAAGGACTGTAGGATTCATTTCATTCAACACTTTTCTAAATTGAACTCCTTATGTAACTTCTTTAACAAATAGCCATTGTTTGAACATCTCTACTATATAAGCTTAATGTCTCAAGCCTGTTTAATTTTAGTGAGATTTTAGAAAATTCTTTCTAAGTGTGTGTAGAAATCACTCACAGGTTATTTGTTGATTCTCATTTTGCCTTCTGGGAGCATCTGGAACAACTTTTACCCCCTTTTCTATTTTGTATTCATGAAGAGAACTGTCAGGGCCCTCCTGACTCTTTTCTTTAGGATAAATATCCTCTGTTCATTAACAGTTCCTCAGGCGTCATTACTTCACAACTTGAAAGTACCGTTTCTTGTTAATGTTTTAGTTTGTCAGCATCTTAATTAAAAATTCAGTATTCTAGGTGTAGTCTGACCAGTAGGGCAGTACTGCCCTCTCCATTTTTCTGTGCCTTTTTACTTATATTAATTAATGTGGTCAAAGCACATAAATATTCCTGGTTGTTCCTTATTGGGTTTACTGCCAACTAGAACCATTAAGTCAAAGTCTTCCCTATCTACTTGTAGATGTGTTGTTTTAGATAAAAATGCAGGACTTCAGAGTCATAGCTTCATAGTAGGTTGTTGAAGAAAGTTTATAGCATTTAGCCTACTCCATTTATGTATTTATTAAATCCTTACTTTTTTTTAAGTTTATTGATTTTAAGAGAGTGTGTGTCCACATGTGAGTTGGGGAGCAGAGAGGGGGGGAGAGAGAGAGAGAGAGAGAAAATGAATCCAAAGCACTAACAGTGCAGAGCCCAATACAAGGCTCCAACCCACGAACCTCGAGATCATGACCTGAGCCAAAATCAAAAGTTGGATACTTAACCGACTGAGCCACCCAGGCGCACTTAGCCTACTACTTCATTTTAAAAGAAGAGCACTATTGGAGAGCCTAGGTGTCTCATTTGGTCAGGCAACCGCCTCTCGGTTTTAGCTTAGGTCATTATCTCATGGTTTGTGAGTTCAAGCCCTGTGTTGGGCTCTGTGCTAACAGCCCAAGGCCTGCTTGGGATCCTCTCTCTCTCCCACTCTCTGCTTCTCCTCCACTCATGCGTTCACTCTCTCTCTCTATCTCAAATAAACTTAGTTTTATTTTATTTTTATTTTTTAATTTTATTTAAATCCAAGTTAGTTAACATATAGTGTAATAATGGTTTCAGGAGTAGAATTTAGTGATTAATCACTTATGTATAACACCAGTGCTCATCCCAACAAGTGCCCTCCGTAAGCCCATTACCCATTTAGCCCATCCTCCACCCAACACCCCTCTAGCAACCCTCAGTTTGTTCTCTGTATTTAAGAGTCTCTTACGGTTTGCCTCTCTCTCAGTCGTTATCTTATTTTTCCTTCCCTCCCCTATGTTCATCTGTTGTGTTTCTTAAATTCCACATATGAGTGAAATCATATATTTATCTTTCTCTGACTTATTTTGCTTAGCATAATACATTTCACTTCCATCCACGTTGTTGCAAATGGCAAGATTTCATTCTTTTTGATTGCCAAGTAATACTCTATTGTATGTGTATGTATGTATGTGTGTACATATATATATATATATACACCACATTTTTAATGTAATTTATTGTCAGATTGGCTTCTATATAACACCCAGTGCTCATCCGAACAAGTGCCCTCCTCAGTACCCATCACCCACTTTCCCTTCTTCCCCACCCCCCATCAACCCTCAGTTTGTTCTCAGTATTTAAGAGTCTCTTATGGTTTGCCTCCCTCCCCCTCTGTAACTTTTTTTTCCCCTTCCCCTTCCCCATGGTCTTCTATAAGTTTCTCAAAATCCACATATGAGTGAAAACATATGGTATCTGTCTTTCTCTGCCTGACTTATTTCCTTAGCATAATACCCTCCAGTTCCACCCACGTTGCTACAAATGACCAGATTTTATTCTTTCTCATCCATTTGTCACAAGTCGATGGACATTTGATATCTTTCCATAATTTGGCTATTCTTGATAATGCAGCTGTAAACACTGTGGTCATGTGCCCCTTCGAATCAGCACTTTTATATCTTTTGAATAAACACCGGGTAGTGCAATTGCTGGGTTGTAGGGTAGTTTTATTTTTAATTTTTTGAGGCACTTCCATACTGTTTTCCAGAGCGGCTGCACCCATTTGCATTCCCTCCCACAATGCAAAAGTGTGCCCCTTTCTCTGCACCCTCGCCAACATCTGTTGTTTCTTGAGTTGTTAATGTTAGCCATTCTGACAGGTGTGAGGTGGTATCTCAATGTGGCTTTGATTTGTATTTCGCTGATGATGAGCAATGTTGAGCAATTTTTCATGTGTCTGTTAGCCATCTGGATGTCGTCTTTGGAAAAGTGTCTGTTCATGTCTTCTGCCCATTTCCTCACTGGATTATTTGTTTTTTAGTGTTGAGTTTGATAAGTTCTTTATAGATTTTGGATACTAACCCTTTAACTGATATGTCATTTACAGATATCTTCTCCCATATCATTGGTTGCCTTTTAGTTTTATTGACTGTTTCCTTCACTGTGCAGAAGCTTTATATCTTGATGAGGTCCCAGCAGTTCATTTTTTTGCTCTTATTTCCCTTGCCTCTAGAGACATGTCTAGTGTTCTCACAGTTGCTGCAGCCTAGGTCAAAGAGGTTGTTGCCTGTTTTCTCCTCTAGGATTTTGATGATTTCCTGTCTTACATTTAGGTCTTTCATCGTTCTGAATTTATTTTTGTGTATGGTATAAGAAAGTGGTCCAGGTTCATTCTTCTGCATGTCACTGTCCAGTTTTCCCAGCACCATTTGCTAAACTGTCTTTTTTCCATTAGATATTCTTTCCTTCTTTGTTGAAGATTAGTTGGCCATACATTTATGGGTTCATTTCTGGGTTCTCTGTTCTGTTGCATTGATCTGTGTGTCTGTTTTTGTGCCAGTACCATACTGTCTTGATGATTATAGCTTTGTAAAACAGCTTGAAGTCTGGGATTGTGATGCCTCCAACTTTGGGTTTCTTTTTCAACATTACTTTGGCTATTCGGGGACTTTTCTGGTTTCACACAAATTTTAGAATTGTTCTAGCTCTGTGAAGAATGCTGGTGTTACTTTTTTTTTTTAACTTTTTCTTTCTTTTTTTTTTAAATTTATTTATTTTGAGAGAGAGAGAGAGAACAAGTGGGGAAGGAGCAGAGCAGAGAAGGAGAGAGAGCGAGAATCCCAAGCAAGCTCCATACCATCAGTGCAGAGCCCGATGAGGAGCTGGAACTCATGAACCATGAGGTCACAACCTGAGCTGAAGTTGGACACCCAACTGACCGAGCCACCCAGGCACCCCTGCTGGTGTTATTTTGATAGTGATTGCATTGAATGTGTAGATTGCTTTCAGTAGTATCAATATTTTAACAATATTTGTTCTTCTAATCCATGAGCATGAAATGTTTTTCCATTTCTTTGTGTCTTCTTCAATTTCTTCCATAAGCTTTCTATAGTTTTCAGTTTACAGATCTTTTACCTCTTTGGTTAGGTTTATTTCTAGACATCTTCTAGTTTTTGGTGCAGTTGTAAATGGGATCAATTCCTTGATTTCTCTTCATTATTGGTGTATAGAAATGCATTTGATTTCTGTCATCGATTTTATATCCTGTAGCTTTGCTGAATTCATGTATCAGTTCTAGCTGTTTTTTTGTTGGAGTCTTTAAGGTATTCCACCTAGAGTATCATGTCGTCTGCAAAGAGTAAAAGTTTGACTTCTTCCTTGCCAATTTGAATACTTTTTATTTTTTTTCTTGTCTGATTGCTTAGGCTAGGACTTCCAACACTGTGTTCAACAACAGTGGTGAGCATGGACATCCCTGTTGTGTTCCTGATTTCCGGGAGAAAGGCTCTCAGTTTTTCCCCATTAAGGATGATGTTAGCTATGGGTCTTTTTTATGTGGTTTTTGATATTGAGGTAGTTCCTTCTACCCCTACTTTCTTGAGGGTTTTTATCAAGAAAGAATGCTGTATTTTGTCGATACTTTTTCTGCATCTGTTGAGAGGATCATGTGGTTCTTATCCTTTCTTTTATTAATGTGATGTATCACATCGATTGATTTGTGGATATTGAACCAGCCCTGCAGCCCAGGAGTAAATCCCACTTGATCATGGTGAATAATTCTTTTAATGTTTTGTTGGATCTGGTTTACTAGTATCTTGTTGAGAATTTTTGCATCCATATTCATCAGAGAAATTGGTCTCTATTTTTTTTTAGTGGGATCTTTGTCTGGTTTTGGAATCAAGGTAAAGCTGGCCTCATGGAATGAGTTTAGAAGTTTTCCTTCCATTTCTATTTTTTGGAATAGCTTCAAAAGAATAGATATTAACTCTTCTTTAAATGTTTGGTAGAATTCCCTTGGGAAGCCATCCAACCCTGGGCTCTTGTTTGTTGGGAGATTTTTGATAACTAACTCAATTTCTTTACTTGTTATGGGTCTGTTCAACTTCCTATTTTTTCCTGTTTCAGTTTTGGTAGTTTATATGTTTCTAGAAATTTATCCCATTTCTTACAGATTGCCCAATTTGTTGGCATATAATTGCATAAATAAACTTTTTTTTAAATTTAAAATATAAATAAAAGAAGAGCACTATTGATTAAATACTATTTTCTGGGGATTCGATTATGTCTTTACATGTATCACTTCCTACAAAAAGGAAGCAGGAGAATACAGTCCCATACTTTATAGATAAGATAGCTAAAACTCAGATAGGTTACCTGACCCAATGTGACTGGTAAGTGCCAGACCCAGCATTTGAACCCAGGTGTACCTCACTTCAGAGTTTATATATTCTTTCTATAATTTTGTGCTAAAACAACCTCAGAAGTTTATCTACCTGTGTAGGTGGCAGAGCCTGGATTCTCTCTTCTTTATTTATTTTTTATTTTTTTTAATAATAGTTTATTTTCAAATTGGTTTACATATAACACCCAGTGTTCATCCCAACACGTGCCCTCTTTAATGCCCGTCACACCCTCTCCCCTCCCTCACCGCCCTCACCCTCCTCACCCTCCCCACCCTCAGTTCTTAGTCTTTGAGAGTCTCTTATGTTTTGTCTCCCTCCCTCTCTGTGTCTTTTTTTCCTTTCCCCTCTTCCCCTCCCCCTGGTTTTTGCTTAGTCTCACAAAGTCCACCTATTCGTGGAAACATGGTATCTGTCTTTTTCTGACTGACTTATTTCACTTAACATAATACCCTCCAGTTCCATCCATGTTGCTACACATGGCCAGATTTCATTTTTTTCTCATTGCCACGTAGTAGTCCATTGTATATATGTGCCACATCTTCTTTATCCATTCGTCAGTTGATGGACATTTGATCTCTTTCCATGATTTTGGCTATTGTCGAAAGTGCTGCTATGAACATTGGGGTACACGTGCCCCTATGCATCAGCATTCCTGTGTCTCTTGGGTAGATTCCTAGCAGTGCAATTGCTGGGTCATAGGGTAGCTCTATATTCATTGTTTTGAGGAACCTCCACACCGTTTTCCAGAGTGGCTGCACCAGTTTGCATTCCCACCAACAGTGTAGGAGGGTGCCTGCTTCTCCATATCCCCGCCAGCATCTATAGTTTCCTGATTTATTCATTTTAGCCACTCGAACCGGTGTAAGGTGGTATCTCAGTGTGGTTTTGATTTGTGTTTCCCTGATGATGAGTGACTTTGAGCATCGTTTCATGTGTCTGTTGGCCATCTGAATGTCCTCTTTGGAGAAGTATCTATTCATTTCTTCCACCCATTTCTTCACTGGATTATTTGTTTTTCGGGTGTGGAGTTTGGTAAGTTCTTTATAGATTTTAGATATTAGTCCTTTATCCGATATGTCATTTGCGATAATCTTTTCCCATTCCGTTGGTTGCCTATCCGTTTTGTTGGTTGTTTCTTTTGCCATGCAGAAGCTTTTTATCTTGAAGAGGTCACAGTAGTTCATCTTTGCTTTTAATGCCCTTGCCTTTGGCGACGTGTCGAGTAAGAAATTGGTGCGTCTTAGGTCAAAGAGGCTTTTTCCTGCTTTCTCCTCTAGGATTTTGACGGTTTCCTGTCTCACATTCAGATCTTTTATCCATTTAGAATTTATTTTTGTGAGTGGTGTAAGAAAGTGATCTAGTTTCATTCTTTTGCATGTTGCTGTCCAGTTCTCCCAGCACCATTTATTAAAGAGGCTGTCTTTTTTCCATTGGATACATTTTCCCGCTTTGTCAAAGATTAGTTGGCCATATACTTGCGGGTCCACTTCTGAGTTTTCTATTCTATTCCATTGGTCTATGTGTCTGTTTTTGTGCCAATACCATACAGTCTTGATGACTACCGCTTTGTAGTAGAGGTTAAAGTCTGGAATCGTGATGCCTCCTGCCTTGGTTTTATTCTTCAGTATTACTTTGGCTATTCGAGGTCTTTTGTGGTTCCATACAAATTTTAGGACTGTTTGCTCTAGCTTTGAGAAGAATGCTGGTGCAATTTTGATTGGGATTGCATTGAATGTGTAGATTGCTTTGGGTAGTATTGCCGTTTTAATGATATTTATTCTTCCAATCCATGAGCATGGGATGTTTTTCCATTTCCTTGTGTCTTCCTCAATTTCCTTCATAAGTTTTTTATAGTTTTCAGTGTAGAGGTCTTTCACATCTTTGGTTAGGTTTATTCCTAAGTATTTTATGGTTTTTGGTGCAATTGTGAAAGGAATTAGCTTCTTTATTTCTCTTTCTGCCGCTTCATTGTTGGTGTATAGAAATGCCACCGATTTCTGTACATTGATTTTGTACCCTGCAACTTTGCTGAAATCATGGATCAGTTCTAGTAGGCTTTTGGTGGATTCTGTCGGGTTTTCCATGTAAAGTATCATGTCATCTGCAAAAAGTGGAAGTTTGACTTCCTCCTTGCCAATCTTGATGCCTTTTATTTTGTTTTGTTGTCTGATTGCTGATGCTAAGACTTCCAACACTATGTTAAATAGCAGTGGCGAGAGTGGACACCCCTGTTGTGTTCCTGATCTCAAGGGGAAGGCTTTCAATTTTTCCCCATTGAGGATGATACTAGCTGTGGGCTTTTCATATATGGCTTTTATGATGTTTAAGTATGTTCCTTCTCTGCCGACTTTTTCGAGAGTTTTTATTAAGAAAGGGTGCTGTATTTTGTCAAATGCTTTTTCTGCATCTATTGACAGGATCATATGGTTCTTATCTTTTCTTTTGTTAATGTGATTTATCACATTGATTGATTTGCGAATATTGAACCAGCCCTGCAACCCAGGGGATGATGGATTCTCTCTCTTCTGATTCAGTTCATCGAGGTTTATAATCGCCGGTTTCTCCTGCTCTATTTTGTTTTGTTAGATTTGGCCCATTATTCCAATCTTTGGGGATTTTTCATATGTTGATTTTTTCCTGCCATCTATTAGGTTAGCTTTCATTCTCAGCTTTATGTCTTTTACAAATGTGAATATTCCAGTAAGTACTCTGCACCAAAATAATTAATAAAATGTTAAATATAATCTGCCTGAGGATGGAACCCTGAGGCGTACTCTAGATTTCCTTCATTATCATTCTTCATGAGATGGGATCAAGAGACTGTCACATCCCTTCCTGAGAAAGCTAGATACTCAACAAAGCAGGTCCTCAGTACAACTGGTTTAATAGCACTATTTTTAAAATTAGTCTTACTTGAATTATTGATATTATAAACTTATACTAGTTCTAAAAGATCAGGGTATGGGACTCAATAATTTGTATTTTACGGATCTTTGTTTAAGTGAACTCGATGGCTATAACTGCTTCATTAAGTTTAAATTATATTTTACCTCACTGTAAGTTCTTTAGAGGAAAAAAGCTGAATGTTAAAAACTTTTGTAGACTCTTTACAGAGGGAAACCCTGCATCTTTATAGGTCTTTATGAGAAAGAACAACTAAAGTTGTTGTGACAGGAACTTAAGGGAAGGCCAACAAATAAAACAGACAATCAAAAAAAAATCACTTTTGGGCTGTTAGAAAAGTTAAAGAAGAAAGATGTGACGTGTATATAATTAACTAAAGCTATGGCATGAACTTTTTAACGTTTCTCAGAAAATCAGAGTGTGATCTAATGCTTTAAAGAAGAGATTTGGTTAATATATGGAAGTTGTTTTGGGTTTGTTTGGGTTTTTTTCCCCCTTTTATGACAAAGGAGGATAAAGCCAGCACTTGTTTACTTAGTTTGCACCTCTAATTAGATCCAGGTTTTTTGGGGTTTTGTTTTTGTTTTCCTTTTGTGATCCCAGCTACTTACAGATTGACTCTGCCAGGAAATCAATTTCTTGTGACTCATTCATGTTCCAGGTTGAATTTTCATGACTAATAGGCGGATAGCCTGTGACGTGATTAGTTAAAGCCAGGTCGGGTAGATTTCACACTCCATTAATTTATAAGGCTTTTTCATATGACCTTAGCTTACTCTGTTTTTCCAGAAAAAGACAGTTAAAAATTAGATATTAGCTCTAAAGATTTTCCTCTGTATACAATATAGGATTATAGACCACAAGTAATACAGGTATTACCCAGGAAATTAAGATATAAATCTATGTTAGGAATAATTAATTTTGTAATTTTTTTTAAGTCTCTGTTGGTCATAGTTTGGACCAACATTGCTTTTGTTTGGAAATAGTATTACAAATTGATAATGAGTATAATAGGCTGGTTTTGTGACATAAAGCCTAAATGCTTGACCAACTGGTAAGAATTGGTCAATAATGTCAGTAATGGGAAACAACTGAATAAAAATTAATTAATTATTTACTCAATAACCACAATTCAGCCCAAACTCAGTCTGTAGGTACTATTGGTCCTGAATTGAGTTGGGCAAAAACATATGCCTAAATCATCACAAATTTATTTTTCTAATGAAATCTGGGAATCTCTCATATTCATTCATTCAACAAATATTTACTGAGCACATACCGAGTGCCTACTCATGTTCACTTGATGTAATAGTGAACCAAAGATTCTTTATCCTCTGAGAGCTTACATTCTGACAGGTGAGCAATAGACAAGTCAGTTATATTCTA
The DNA here is from genome assembly GCA_030068075.1 of Paguma larvata. Lineage (NCBI taxonomy): Eukaryota > Metazoa > Chordata > Mammalia > Carnivora > Viverridae > Paguma > Paguma larvata. The sequence goes on along the minus strand of CM057835.1, from coordinate 47,016,381 downwards.
TATTTGAAAGCCATAAATACCATGGATAAAGTAAACAGCAAAATAATAAGCGACAGGAGTACCTAAGGTATGGGAAGGAGAATACAATTTTTTAAGACCCCCCCATTTTTTTTGAGAGAGAGTGAAAGGGAGCATGAGTGAGGGAGGGGGGAGAGAGGATTCCCAAGCAGGCTCTGCACTGAGCCCAATGCGGAGCTCGAACCCAAGAACTGTGAGATCATGACCTCCTGAGTTGAAACCAAGAGTCAGATACTGAAGTGACTGAACCACCCAGGTGCCCCAGGAGGGTACAGTTTTAAATAGCATGTTTAAGATAGGCACTGATGAGAAAGTAAAACTTCAGCAAAGACTGGAAGGAAATGAGATAGCTAACTAAGTGATGTCTAGGGATGAGCATTCCAAGCAGAAGGAAGAGCTAGAGTGAAAACTTAAGGTGGGTCTATTGAGGAACCTTGAGGAAGTGAGGGTAATTGGAATAGAGTATAAAAAGAGATTATAGATAATGGGGGAGGGGGACAATCAGATCATGTAGGACCTTGTGAATAATTTAAAGGACTTGTGTTTCCAGTGAAATGGGGAGATATGGCAGGTTTTAATCAGGAGTGACATAATATGACTAAGTATTAATAAGACCTTTCTGACTGATGTATTGAGAGTAGACTCTAAGGGGGCCTGGACAGAAGTAGTAGTAGAAACTCAAAGTTCGAATCCTACTTGTAATCAGTCATTAGTCTCATAGTCTGAACTAAGAGTAACATATCGAATGTTTACCAGTACTGTCCTGGGAATCTGGCTGCCGGGATTTAGATTCTGCTTCTGCTACTTACTGTCTTTAGTAAGTGGCTTAACTTCTGTGTATTCATTTTCTCATTTGTAAAATGAGAGTAATACTAATAGCTCCTACAATTGTGATAATTAAACTGATGCATATAGCACTTTGAACAGTACCCAACAGTATAAACCTCCAACAATAATATTATCAGTGTTAGTATTATTCATCACCCTTTATATGTCATTTGCCTAGTCATGTTAATCCTGTCAGTGTTTAATATTGGTCCCTTCCTTTCCATTGCTGTTTTCAACATTCTAGTTCAAACCCACAGAAATTCTTGCCGGAACCATTATAGCCACTGCCTAATTGATTCCTTGCCTCCTTTCTTTCTGTTCCAGTCAGTGTTGCAGTCTAGTCTTGCTACTAGATTGTCACATTACTTCCATGCTGTGAAACCTTTATTACCTCTTGTCCTCTTGCTTTCTAAATTATGCACATACTTAATCAAGGCTCTTTTTCTTGTAGCGTCAGCTTGCCCTTCTCTAACACCAAGTACACAGTATTGCATGCCTTTACTCAGATGTGTGGATCCTTTACTCATTTTCTCTGCCATTTGAGATTCTTTTAATTTTACCTCAAAGTATCACCAACTACGCTTTGTACTTCACGTCTCACAATAATATTCCCCAATTGGTACTCTAATCATTTGAGTACTTCTCTAATCCTTGTATTTAGATTTGGAACATTAAATACAAGGAATTGCATCTCTCATAGCTTCATACCTATGTTCTTTTGTAGCTCCATACTAGATAGAGATGTTTTAGTAAATATTTGTTGAATTAATTGTTTTTCCACCTGCCATTATTTCCCTCTAGGAACGATCAACAGCATCAAGCAGCCGATCTTGAATCTGAGGAAAATGTTATTCCGGATTCACCAATAACCGCCTTTTCCTTTTCTGGCATTAATCGACTACGCAGAAAGGAGAACCTCCATGTCCGATACATAGAACACACACACACTGAGCTGGAGCAGTCTGTGTGTCCAAACGGTAAGGATTGGAGTTTCACTATAGATATCTGGTTTCATATGAAACAGTAGTCTGCTATGGTGAGTTTTTCTGTTATTCCATCTAGCGGAATGAAGATAGTCGTTGGTCAGGGAACTTATGTTACAACTATATGTTCAACTTCCATTAGCGAAGTGACTGGGAAGGCATTTTCTGTCTGTATCATGTATAGGCCTTCAGTGCTTATCTGAATATGTAAACATCCAGCATTTTTATAAATGTCGTACATGGTTGTTGTTTTTTTCCTTTTATTTAAAAACTATTCCTGGATATATATATATATCTGAGTGGGATTAGAAGGAAAGGGGAGAGGAATTAAACATTTATTTTCACCTACTGTGTGCCAGGTAATGCACAGTGATTTGAATGCCTTATTACTATATTTTAATTCTTACGACAAGCTTAGAAGGTAGCTATCAACATCTTCATTTTATAGTGAGGAAAGGTATACTCTTTGGAGGGGTTAAATAATTCACTCAGGGTCACCTGTCAAGTAAGTAGATAAGTCAGAATTCAAATAAAGATCCTCTTGGCTCTAAACTTTTGTACTTTCCGTGTATTACCTATAGTTACTCCCACCAATAGCTCTAACTGGCTATTTTTGTTATAATTTCTAGCAATTGATGATGACCAAAAAATGGCTTTTATGAAGTATCAACTTTATGGCTTATCAGTGGCATATTTCCAGTTCCAGGCCTATTTATCATTTCTGCTAAATACTTTGGAACTACCTTTGCATGTAGCCCTGAAATTTATCATGTGATATGGTACAATGATTATTTCTTTTTAATGTTGATCTGAAGTAAACGGCAAAGACTTTCATTTTTAACTTAAATTGTTTATAATAAGGAAAGCATTTGGAGGGAAGGGGTATACATACTTCTAGAGATAGTTTCATAATACAAAATAAACTGTTTATAGTAGCTATGCCTTTAAAATAATAAGTAGATCTTAATAAGATATTGGAAAATTGACACCATTTTTTTTCCATTTTATATGAGCTTGCATCACCATCTAGTGGAAGACAAAAGAACTGTTAAAAATCTTACATGTAATTAGGAACTAAAGTAAAATGTAAGGTCTTGGATCTAAAATGAATATTCAGGGGCTCCTGGTTGGCTGAGTTGGTTAAGCATCTGACTCTAGGTTTTGGCTCAGGTCATGATTTCACGGTTCGTGAGATCGAGCCCCGCATCAGGTTCTGCATTGACCACGTGGGGCCTGCTTGGGATTCACTCTCTCCCTCCCTCTCTCTCTCCGCCCCTCCCCTACTCATGCTTTCTCTCTCTCTCTCTCTCTCAAAATAAACATTTAAATAAATAAATAAAATGAACATTCATTGGTCTTTTAGTCTGCTATTAGACAGAATCACTGTAGATAAGTATTTACATAATTTAAATCATGTTTAAATCCATCTGTAGGGGCGCCTGGGTGGCTCAGTCGGTTGGGCGGCCGACTTCGGCTCAGGTCATGATCTCACGGTCTGTGAGTTCGAGCCCTGCATCGGGCTCTGTGCTGACAGCTCAGAGCCTGGAGCCTGCTTCGGATTCTGTGTCTCCCTCTCTCTCTGCCCTTCTCCTGCTCATGCTCTGTTTCTATGTCTCAAAAATAAATAAATGTTAAAAAAAAAAAAATCCATCTGTAAGAATACCTAGAAAAACAAATCATAACAGTTTTCTTTATTAGGAATTCTTCTATATCTAATTGATTCTGGTTTATTTCTTCATCATATAAGAAAAACCTATGACTATTTTAAAACTTAATTTGTCTGTTTTAATTCTTGCTCCGATCATTTTTACTTGGAATCTAAAATTTTGGTTTTAAAATATAAGATCAGGGTGCCTGGGCAGCTCATTCAGTTGAACATCCAACTCTTGATTTTGGCTTGGGTAGTGATCTCACACTAAGTGTGGAACCTGCTTGAGAGTCTCTGTCTCTCTCTCTCTCTCCCTCTCCCTGGCTTCCACACTTTCCCTCTCTCTTACTGACATCACTCAGTAGAATTTAAATATGTGTGTGTGCGCACACGCGCACACACGTGTATAAATATATATGATCATTTTCAAGCCATGCAAATTATTTTAAAACTGATTTAATGACTAATTGACCTTCTTCTCTTTCTAAGCACCCTCGCTTACTTTATTTTATTTTTTTCAAGTTTATTTATTTTGAGAGAGAGAGTTGGGAGGGGCAGAGCGAGAGGGAGAGAGAAAGTGAATCCCAAGCAGGCTCTGCACTATCACCACAGAGCCCAATATCGGGCTTGAACTCATGAACTGTGAGATCATGACCTTAGTGGAAATCAAGAGTCAGAAGTTTAACCAACTGAGCCACCCTCACCCTTGCTTATTTTAAAGTTTATAGTGCATTATAATATTATTTTCTAGTTATAATTAATAAAAGTCTATTTCCCTTTACTTTGTGCTTCTTTTGGTTTTCTTTGAACTAAATGCTTAAATATTGGCATGATTTCTGATAAAGCATGTTTCAGGATTTCCTTCCAGGAAATAAAAGCTCTAAAAACAAAGATTGTAGAGGTATATGATGCAGTATTCGTTTTAAATGAACCTACTGATTTGCGACAAATACACAAGGAAAAGATGCATTAAAACATTACAACTCTATGGGGCTCCTGGTTGGCTCAGTCGGTTAAGCATACAACTTTGGTTCAGGTCATGATCTTGTCATCCGTGAGTTCGAGCCCTATATTGGGCTCTGTGCTAACAGCTCGGAGCCTGGATCCTTCTTCAGATCTTTGTCTCCCTCTCCCTCTGCCGTACCCCCATCACTCTCTGTCTCTCTCTCAAAAATGAATAAATGTTAAAAAAAATTTTTTTTTACATAAAAATTACAACTCTAGGAACTTAGGTTGGAAGAGGTTTATCTGTTCTAGTCCTCTCTCTCCCACTGTCCTAACTTCCAACTTTGTTTCTTAGTGAAACTAAAGGAATGAATATATTAGAATATGAAAATTTTATCAATAAAATAATACTTCTAATGCATTTAAAGACAGGTTTCTACTGGCTTACCAAAATAATATTTTGATGTTTTGTATCATAATTGCTTATTTATGTGTAATCTCTTTTTTTTCTCCTCAGAACCGAGAAAACTTCTGAAGTCTTCAATTCATCCACAGCCTAAATCTAATGAAAGTGAAATTCTAGTGGCTGACACTTGTGATCAGAGTCAATCCCCAGTGTCTAGTAAGCATGCTGAGATATACTTCATAAGTTTAAAATCCGTGGTTACTGGTGGGCAAGAGTGGCCAGCAGTCTGAATTACACAATATTTTCCATATGATTTTGTTTGTATTATTTGTTGTGTAGAAGTCTTTTTCATATTAGAAAACAATGTTATCCTATTGTTCATATTAATATCCCTATCCATGTTAATACACGTTGCTAATAATTTTAAGTAAACAGGCTTTACTGTGGTTTATTCATTCATTCAACAAATACTTGAGTGCCTACTGTATACCAGGTACTGAACAAAACAAAGCCCTTAACTTCATAGAACTTACAGTCTAGTTGAGGGAGAAAGAAAATGAACACGTATTAGGTAGAAGCAAGTGTTCTGAAGCTGGGTAAGAAGAGATATTAGACAGCTTCACTTTAAAAAGTGACACTTGAGGAGAGACTTAGGGAAGCAAGGGAGTCACATAGACATAGGGGGAAAGGGCATCCCGGGTAGAGAAGTCAGAGCACAAAGACCTTGGGATGAGGGTGCTATTTAGTTCTTTATGAGGAACATTAAGGAAGCCTTTGTGACTAGGGCAGAGCAGTGTGAGTGAAGGGGAGATTGGTTTGGGCAACTCCGTTCTTTAGAGCTGCTGTTGACTAACAGGAAAGAGACTAGGAGCATCAGGTTCAAGAATGGGGGTGGGGATAGGGGTGGTTAGAAATCAGAAGTTTGGTTTTGAGAATATTCTGAGATACTGGAGAGGCAGTCAGGTAGGACTTTGGATGAGAAGTTGGATCTGAGTTTAGAAAGGTCTAAAAGATATGAATGGAAATTGTTAGCATGTAGGTGGTATCTAAAGCCATGAAGGTGGATGAGATTACGAAGCCAGTGAATGTAAATAAGGAAGAAAAGAAGTTCAAGTACTAAGCTATGGTGTGCTTCATTATGTAAATTAGTGGTTCTCGGCCACCTAGGTGGCTTATTCAGTTAAGTGTCCAATTCTTGATCTCAGCTCAGGTCTTGATCTCAGGGTCATGAGTTCGAACCCTATGTTGGGCTCCACGCTGGGTGTGGAGCCTACTTAGAAAAAATAAGGGGCACCTGGATGGCCCAGTAGGTTAGGTGTCTGACTCAATTTCGATTTCGACTCAAGTCATGATCTCACGTTTGGTGAGATCAAGCCCTGCGTTGAGCTCTGCACTGACAGCATGGAACTTGCTTGGGATTCTTGCTCTTCCTCTTTCTCTCTGCCCCTACTCCTCCCTCTCTCTGTCTCTCTCTCTCTCTCTCTCTCTCTATCCCTCTCTCTCTCTCTCTCTCAAATAAGTAATTTTTTAAAATTAAAATACAGTAGTGATTTTCAGCTATTTTTCTCACCCCACACTAAACTTTTTAGATATTTTTCCCCCAAACATTTTTCCATGAAATGTCAATACTGCAGATACACTGTATGAGTGTATGTATGTAAGCGCTTTATGTATTAAAAAGATTCTTTTGCCTTCAAAAGAATCAACTTATGTCAGACCGTCCTAATAGATCAGGCAAGATGAAGACTGAAAATTCACCATTGGATTTGGTCACATGCAGATCTTTGAGTGTAAAACTCATAACGTGAACTGTTACAGTGTATTGGTGTTCAGCATGTTCAATAGAAGCTAGTGGAGAAAGCAGAGAGAGCACTTGTAAACAAGTCCTTCAAGATGTTTTGTGGTAAAGGGGAGGGGAAAATGGGACAGTAGCTAGAGAGAAAATGTGTCAAGCGAGGATGTTAGAAGATGGGATATTACAGCATATGCAGCATATTTTTATGCTGATGGAAAGATCAAGTAAAGAGAAAGAAATGAATCAGTCTAAGGAAAGAGGAAACTTACTACATCCGTGTAAAGATGAGGGGAGATGGGATCCAGAGCCCAGTTGGAAACGTTGGTCAAGGTTTATCACTTACTCATTTAATATGAGTACAAAACTTCTTCTCTAAAAGCTAAGAAATCATTTCATATTAGTGTGTGTGAGAGAGTAGGGCAGACTGGCAAAGCGTGCTGGGGACATAACACTGAGTGTGTTAGATCCTTGCTTGTCTGCCCTCTGGAGCACATTCTCCTCTGCTGCCTGGACTTTGCTCCCCGCTCTTATATCTCTAGCTTCTCTGCAGGTTCATTCTTTTCAAAATATGCATATGTTATCTTCCATATTTTAAAAATAACCCCTCTTGGGGTCCCTGGGTGGTTCAGTCGGTTAAACACCCAAGTCTTGGTTTGGGCTCAGGTCATGATCCCATGGTTTTATGGGTTCAAGCCCAGCCTTGGACTCCATGCTGACTGTGCAGATCCTGCTTGGGATTCTCTGTCTCCCTCTACCTCTGCCCCTCCCCCACTCACACTATCTCTTTCTCTTCCAAATAAATAAACTTAAAACATTTTTTTAAATAAATGAGTAAACGTAAATAAAAATAACCCCTCTCTTAATTGTCTCCATTCTTAGCTCCAGCTTCTCTTCAAAGCTGAAAAAGTGGTTTGTGTTCAATAGCTCTTCTGTATAATCTCCCATTCCCTAGGTTGAATCCAGTAAGGTATAGATTCCACTCTACGTCTCCACACTCCTGTAAGAGAGACTGAGAAATCCCTCACTGATGTGTCTGGGCTCATATCCTACTACTGTTACATCTTTTGCATTTGGATTCCCAGCAGTTTAAACACCTATAGTTCCATAAACATGCCAATTTTGTTTGACATATCTAAACCTTTACACATCTTTCTGTCCCTGGCCCATTTGACCTATCAAATTCTTCTTTCTCTCAAGGGTCAGGTTAAGCATCGCTTGGTGTATCTTTCTTTGATGTTCCCAAGGCAGATTTAGGAATCCTTCCTCTATGTTTAAATCACCACTTATATGTACCTTTTATTGCAATTTTCTTTTTACCTTTGTGTTTCATCTGTATAAGCCCTTAACGTCCTTGAGGACAAGAACCTTTTTTCTTACCATCTAGTGCCTAACACAATGCCTAGGACATAGTATGTGCTCCATAAATACTTGTTGACTTGTTGAAACCCTGTATGTATAAAACTTTGTAAAATACTTGAAGATAGGTGATTTTTGTATTTAGCTTAAATCTTGAAAATAATGCAGAGTTGAAAATCTCTCCTACAAAGTATGTTGTCATAAAAGACCTTATAAATATGGTTTTATATTCATGCTATAACTTAGGGCACAAGAAATCCAGCACAATTATGTATGACTTTTTTGAGGTTTTTTTTTTCCAGTGACAGTAAGAAAAATAATCTGCCCTTTGTATTCATTTGGGAAAAATAGAAAATCTTAGCTGAAAAAGTTTGGCAGATGTAGATGCTAGATACCTGTAATTTATTGTCATTTTTAATAGATATTTTGGACTTTTTTGCACAAATGTTTTGTACAGAATTTTAGAACTATTCAGTGCTATCTTGTAAGGTAGTTCTTTGAGCCTCTTATTTTCCTTTTTTGTATTTTTCAATACATCTCATTTCTACAATGTATAATTGGTTTTTGGTTTTTCTTGCTTAGAAACACATGGAACAAACCGTTGTCCTACTGATAAGTCATCTTTTAATTTGGCTACAGTTGTTGCTGAAACACTTGGACTTAGTGTTCAAGAAGAATCTGTAAGTAATTGTTTAGTTTGGTGGTACTATGAATTAATTGGTGTCCTTTTAGGTCAGTGTTTAGAGTATTGAGCAAAAGAAAAATTATTGTATCCCAGGGTCATCAGGTGAAGGCCTAGAACAAAATCGATGTGATTAGAGAGGCCTGTTTATATTCTCTACCCTGGCAGTCCCAGAAATCTGGAGTCTATAAAATTCTTGGCATACAGGTTGTGGGTTGAGTCAAAATTCAGGGAAGTGATGATGGCATAGAGGGTTCGGCCAAGCCTTCCCTGCTTCCTCTATCCTCCCTACCCCTATCCTGTTCCATCTAACTGAAGACTTTAAACCTTAAGGTTGGTTTCAGAATTTCTTGGAATTTTTCAATATCCTTTAAACTAGGGTTTGATTTGGAAAACAGGCTGAATTCTTGGGACTGGACAGATGCTTTAGTTCTTTATCCTTATATGTGCCATCTGATTCTTAGGGATTGGATCAGAAATTGATCCCATGAATTTATTTTTATTGTTTTAGTACTTCTTTACATCAGACACATTCACTTTGTTTCTTAATTGGTCCCTAAAAATAGAAAAGTTAAATTCTTCAATTTTAAGTTTTATTAAAGTTTTATTTTGATACCACTTTAAAATAGTATTCCTTTGCTTTAGTCAGTAAACGTATATGTGCTCCTATAAAATTGTCTAGCTGTTAAAGTTTTAAAAATTGAATTGAGGGGGTGCCTGGGTGGCTCAGTCGGTTGGGCATCTGACTTCGGCTCAGGTCATGATCTTGTGGTTCGTGGGTTCGAGCCCCGCATCGGGCTTCGTGCTGACAGCTCAGAGCCTGGAGCCTGCTTCAGATTCTGTATCTCCCTCTCTCTCTGCTCCTCCCCCGCTCATGCTCTGTCTCTCAAAAATTAAATAAATATTTAAAACAAAAAAAGAATGAATAATCTTCCATTGTATTTACATACTTATATTTTACCATTGAAGGAATCTCAGGGTCCCACGAGCCCTCTTGGTGATGAACTCTATCACTGTCTAGAAGATCACAAGAAACAACCTTTTGAGGAATCTGTAAGAAACAATGAAGATACTTCAAGGTAATTTGGGGCACTTTGGTAAAATCTTACAGACTACCAGTGAGATCTCATTACAGTTGAGTTGCATATAATCTAATGATTTCTGTCAGCATGTAGTTTGTCATTTTGATTGTATTAATTTTTATTTTAAAAAATATTTTCCCCAGTTCACGATCAATTGAGGGCTTTTTGCATTACTGTAGAGAGAGGAATATTATTTTGGGGGTTCTTTTATACTTCCGTCAAGCAGTATTTCAGAGTCCAGCCTTGTTACTCTGCCTCTATAAAGACCCAGTCATCCCTTCCGTGTTCGTGTTTCCAAAACCTGGATGTTATATAAAATGCATTTATAAACTTAGATGAATTTTCAAGATTGTGTTGCATCTCATATTTACTAATTTCAGAACATCCACTAATTAATCTTACCTATATTCGTATAGTATTTTGCTTTTTAAAAGTGCTTTTGGGGGCGCCTGGGTGGCTCAGTCTGTTGGGCGCCGACTTCAGCTCAGGTCATGATCTCACGGTCTGTGGGTTCGAGCCCCACATCGGGCACTGTGCTGATGGCTCAGAGCCTGGAGCCTGCTTCGGATTCTGTGTCTCCCTCTCTCTCTGCCCTTCCCCTGATCACGCTGTCTCTGTGTCTCTCAAAAATATATAAACGTTAAAAAAAAATTAAGAGGAAAAAAAAAAGTGCTTTTGGCAAGGGGTCAAGGACTGCATCTTTGCCTTGAGCATCAGACTCTGGATTTTGGCTCAGGTCATGATCTGGCAGTTCGTGAGTACGAGCCCCGCATCTGGCTCCGCGCTGACAGTGTGGAGCCTGCTTGAGATCCTCTCTGCCTCTTCCTCTCATTCTCTCTCTCATTTATTTATTTTTGAGAAAACGATAAAGAAAAAGCAAGTGAGTAAAGAAGGAGGGAGAGAGAAAGAATCTCAAGCAGGCTCTGCACTCTCAGTGCCAAGCCTGGTGCAGGGCTTGAACTCCCAAACCACAAGGTCATGACCTGAGCTGAAATCAACAGTTGGACGCTTAACTGACTACGCCACCCAGGCACCTCTAAATAAATAAACTTTAAAAAAAAAAAAAGTCTTAGAAAAGTGCTTTCAGTTTTAGATACATATATCACATTTAACTTCTCATCAAAGTAACTCGTTAAAGTAGGTTTTTGATTACTCCCATTTTAAGTCAACAAAAATCCAGCTCCACAAAGGTTAGATGTCTTATTTAATGCCACGTAGCTGTTAATAACTAGAGCCAGAGCTCTTACCTATTCCATATTTTCAAACTTAAACTTAATATTCTTTCTACTACCATAGCTGTCTCCTCTGCTAGAGGCAGGCTGGATCTTAAGTTATGTACAATTCTGTAGTATAAGATTTTTATTTTTTCGAAGTTACTTATTATAAGATTGCATAATGACAAAAGAATTTAGGTCCCCAGTGTAATTTTTTAAATTATGATTTTCTTATATAATGAAATTGCTTAAATTACTTAGGAAAAATATTTATGGAGAGGAATATCAAGGCACTGAGATACATTTACTGTATCATTTTCCTCTGCTTTTTGTCAGCCACATGAAGAGAAGCTGACAACTCTACCCTATTACAAATGTTGGTAATCATCTGAGTGTAATACATGGTTAAGACCTGACTATTAATATTCTATATTAGTGTAAATTTTCTCATATGCTTGTCTTTTAACTTTTACCCTATTTCTTTAGTAGGAAGAAAGTTTTACCATTCTTTATTTTTTCAGATTTTCAGATTCTAATTCAAAGACTCCTCAAGAAGAATTGGCTACTCGGGTATCATCTCCTGTATTTGGAGCTACCTCTAATGTGAAACGTAGTTTAGGTTTGAATACAAGTTTGTCCCCTTCTCTCTTAGAGACTGGGAAAAAAAACCTTCTGAAAACAGCACCCTTCAACAACACTTCCAATTCTAGACCAGAGAAAACTAGATCAAAATCTGAAGATAGTGCCCTTTTCACACAGCATAATCTTGGGTCCGAAGTGAACAAGATCATTAGTCTGTCATCTTTAAATAAACAGATGCTTCTAAATAAAAATGTAAGTGAATCCAAAAGTGAACAGGATAGTTGCGATCACATTAAAGATGCTGTCACTGATAAACATGCGGTGCCACCGAGATCATTGGGAGGCAGAACATCCAAAAGGAAGAAAATTGAGGAAGAAAGTGAAGATGAAGGAGGCTGCTCCCAGGCCTCTTTTGATAAGGAAAATGCTTTTCCTTTTTTACTGGATAGTCAGTCTTCCGTGAATGGAGACTATGTGATGGATAAACCTCTGGATCTGTCTGATCGATTTTCAGCTATTCAGCGTCAAGAGAAAAGCCAAGGAAGTGAAACCTCTAAAGTCAGATTTAGGCAAGTGACTCTCTATGAGGCCTTGAAGCCCATCCCAAAGGCCTCTTCCTCAAGCCGAAAGACCTTGAGCGGGAGCTGTATATTAACCAGAGATTCCCCTGAGGAGCCCTGTTTACAGGAGTGTGTCCTCCAGTCCTCGGGTAAATCATCTCCAGATAATAAAACGCCATTACAAATCAAGGAAGAAAATCCCATCTTTAAAATCCCTCTACGTCCACGTGAAAGTTTAGAGACAGAGAATCTTTTCGATGATGTGAAGGTTTGTGTCAAATTTTCAAGTATTTTTATTAAAATGGTTGTTTGTGATTTCATCTAGATACTAATAATTCTTTCTGTTTTAGGGAGCTGATTCTCATGAGCCAGTAAAAATAGCCAGGTCAGTCCATGGAGCGTGTGAACTTACATCCGTTCTTCAGTTAAATCCATGTAGAGTTGCTAAAACAAAGTCTGTACAAAACAGTCAAGGTATGTATACTATACACAGTATTTTCAAAAAAAAAGTATTTCCATTCCTTTTCTAATGACTTTGAGCGTTATAATATATACATTCTTCGGATATATTGAATTGTTTGGGGGAAAAATGTTATTTCTTCCTGCATATTTATGTTTATGGGATGATTCTCACTGGTTTCATTTTACATGTGATTTTCCTGCTTTCATGCTTTTTGAAAAAATGAGCCCAGCAATTGTCTTTAATACCTATTTTTGTATGTAATTTCGTGGATTTACCTCTTTTATGTAATTTCTTATCTTCCTTACAAAAGCTTTAAGAATTTTAAACAATATGGAATTTTAAAATACATAAAGTAGAATTTTCATCATCCAGACTTTGCTCCTCACTCCACAGGTAGCCTGTCCCTATGTATATATCCATTAATGTGGAGTTTTTGTTGTTTGTTTTTTTAATTTTTTTTTTAGCATTTTTATTTTATTTTTGAGAGACATAGAGACAGAGCGTGAGCAAGGAAAGGGCAGAGAGAAAGGGAGATACAGAATCTGAAACAGGCTCCAGGTTCTGAGCCATCAGCACAGAGCCCGACGTGGGACTTGAACTCACAGACCGTGAGATCATGACCTGAGCTGAAGTCAGCCGCTTAACCGACTAAGCCACCCAGGCGCCCCTAATGTGGGGTTTTTTAAGCTTCTTGTTTGAAAATATTTTTTGCTCTTAATATATATGTTAATATTTTCATAATTTTGCTGTGTTTAAAAGGAGTCTTTTTGTGTTTTGGCTACCAAATTTTTCTGTACTTCATATGTAGTTTTTTTGTTTTTTTTTTTATTCTTCATTGCAAAGTGTTTCCTTCATTCTGGGTTTATTTTCCTGAAGCACATTCTTTAGTTCTTCCAACTAAAACTCTTTGTTTTTTAAAGCGTTTCAGTCTCTGTTTGCAAACCCTTTTTTCACTCTCACTTCTGATTCTTTTTTACATTTTTGATTTTGGGGGTGTTTTTTTCATGGTTGCTCTAGGGATTATAGTATACCTACATTATCTTTCACAATCTACTTAAAATTAATATTATGCCACTTTGTATTCTGTGGTGTGCTTTATGCAGTTGTCATGTATGTCCACATACATTGAAGACTCCACAGTGTTACAGTTTTAACTTATAGAACAATTTTTGATATAAAAATCACTCATTGAAGTGTACAGTTCAGTTGTGTCTACTTACAGAGTTGTGCAGCTGTCATTGTAGTCTAAGTTTAGAACATTTTCATCACCTCAAAAAGAACACTGCCCATTACGTCAATATCCAAAATATGTGAAGAAGTTACACAAGTCAACACCAGAAAACCAAATAATTCAATTTAAAAATGGGTAGAGAGGGGCGTCTTGGTGGCTAAGTCGGTTGAGCAACCAACTCTTGATTTCAGCTCAGGTCATGATCCCAGGGTTGGGGAATCAAGCCCCACATCAGACTCTGCACTAAACGTGGAGCCTCCTTAGATAATCTCTCTCTTTCTCTCTCTCTCTCTGTCTCTAAAATAAAAGGTAGGGGGCAGAGGATCTGACTAGACAGTTTTTTCAAAGAAGGCATATGAATCACCAACAGACACATGAGAAAATGTTCAGTATCACTAACCATCAGGGAATGCAAATTAAAACCACAATATGATATCACTTTATACCTGTTAGAATGGCTAAAATAAAAAACATAAGAAATAACAAGTATTGGCAAAGATGTGGAGCAAAAGGAACCCTTGTGCATTCCTGTTGGTAGGAATGCAAATTGGTGTAGCTACTTTGAAAAATGGTATGGAGTTTCCTCAAAAACTTAAAAATAGAATTACCGTATGATCCAATATTTCCACTATTGGGTATTTATTTACTCAAAAGAAATAAAAATGCTAATCCTAAAAGATATATGCACCCTTATGTTTATTATATTATTATTCGCCATAGCCGAGATATAAAGCAACCCAAGTGTCCATAGATAATGGATAAAAAAAGATGTGGTTACATATATTCAGCCATAAGAAGAACGAGATCTTGCCATTTGCAACAACATGGATGGACTTAGAGGGCATAATGCTAAGGGAAATAAGTCCGAGAAAGACAGATACCATATAATTTCTCTTATATGTGGAATTTAAGAAGTAAAACAAACAGAAGAGGCAAAACCAAAAGAGTCTTAAATACAGAGATCAAACTGGTGGTTGCCAGAGGGGAGGAGGGAGGTGGGGAATGAGTGAAATAGATAAAGGGATTAAGAGTACACTTCTCTTTTGAGCACTGTGAAATGTATAGAATTGCTGAATCATATGGCATATCTGAAACTAATATAACAGTGTATGTGAATTAAACTTGAGTTAAAATTTTTTTCTAAATAAAGAACAATACCCATTACCAATCACTCAGCATTCCTTCCCTCTTCCCCAATCCTAGGCAACCACTAATCTACCCTCTGTCTCTATAGATTTGCCTACTCTGGATTTTTCATATAAATGGAATCATACAATATATAATCTTTTGTGACTTATTTTGTTTTCACTTTTTTCATTATTACAAATAATGCTGCTATGAATGTCGATATAGTTTTACGTAGATGTAGATTTTCATTTTTCTTGAGTTACATATGAGTAGAATTATTGAGCAATATGCTAAGTCTATTTAACCTTTTGAGGAACTGTCTGCTTTCCAAAGTGGCTATACAGCGCGTGAGGTTCTCACCAATCTTGCTTTTTGATTCTAGCCATCCTGTTGGACGTGAAGTGGTATCTCATGGTAGTTATGATTTGCCTTTCCCTCCTGGCTAATGCTGTTGAACATCTTATCGTGTGCTTTTTGGCCATTTGTATATCTTCTTTGAAGGACTGTCTATTCAGATCCTTTGCTCATTTTCAGTTGGAGTATTTTTCTTAGTATTGAGTTATAAGAGTTCTTTATATTCTGTATGTCCTAGATAGTCTATTTAGCAGATAGATGATTTTCAAATCCTTTCTCCAATTTGCGGATCCCATAATGTTTTAAGAATTTTTAGAATCTATTTTTAAATGTATTTTTTTCTCCTTATTGAAGATGTATCCTTTGAAAATAACCAGTGGAGCATAGATCCAGGAGCAGACCTTTCTCAATATAAAATGGATATTACTGTAATAGATACAAAGGTAAGTTAGAAAGTAAAACCAAAGTCCATATGGTTGTTCTAGTAAGTTGTTAGTTACCCCTCTCTCCTCTCTCCTGTGACCTTAACACAATTACATACCTCTTAAAACCTGCATTTACTTATTCAGAAAATGAAGAAATAAAAATGTCTTTTCTTCTAACTTTACGATATTTTTGAAAGGGCAGTAATACCTTCTGATTTTAAAGGCTTTTGCTGGAAAATACTATTATACTTTTAAAATGATGAAAAATGCTACTTACATATTTTAATTATTTTTATCAAAATAATTCATCATATGCCTTGATTTATTTTTGAAATAATGTACCATCAAGAAAAAAAATTTATTTTCCCAGTTGGCTTTTTTAAATATTGTGTATTTCTTTTTAAATTGAAATTCCTAGTGGAAATAACTCTTTTGGATTGTATTTAGGTTCTGTATAGTTTAAGAAATTCTTTTTCACTGAAGTATTTCACTGTTGCTGCAGTATGAGATTATACTTTGTACACGCTGATGTTCGTTACTGTGAAGCCGACTGGAGAGGAAAGGGAGGGGAGTTCAGTGGAGCACACCTCTCCCTTCCCTTGGCAGCAGGCTTGCTTTTCATAAGCTTCAGAGAAGATGCTTGTATATTGAAGCCAAAATGTTTTATAGGCATTTATGTATAAATCTATATATATTCCTAAAGGGTAAAAATAAATAGAACTTAATGCTACTGAAGTATACACTTAAAATATGGTTAAAATGGTAAATTTCATGCTATGTATATTATACCAAAATTTTAAAAATGTAAATATAAAATCATACAGGATAATTGTTAAAATTTTTGTATTTTTAAATATTTAGGATGGCAGTCAGTCACGATTAGCAGGAGGAGAGACCGTGGACATGGACTGCACATTGGTTAGTGACACTGTGCTTTTAAAAATGAAGAAGCAAGAACAAAAGGGAGAGAAAAGTCCAAGTAAGATTTGATTTTTTTTTTAATTTAATAAAAATGTGGAGGAAAGTTTATAGTCATACCATTGCGTTGATGACCACAAGTGACGTCTTCACTGTAAGCCAGGTTTTTTTTCCTATTTTGATAATAATAGATTTTTCTTAGTAAGTCTCACTTTCAGTATTTCAAGGGAAAAAAGTCTTTAGCCAAAATCTTTTTTTCCAGAAAGAATTCAAATTGTTTCCAAGGTTCAGCAAACCATAGCCAGCTGCCTGTTTTATAAATAAAGTTTTATTGGAACACAGCCTCACGTATTTGTTTATGTCTTGCCTATGGCTGCCTGCATGATACCATAGCAGAGTTGAGTAGTAGCTGCATACCTTATCGGGCCCTCAGGCCTAAAATATTTCCTGTCTGACCCTTTAAGAAAAAGCTGGCTGATTCCTGGTAGTTATCCCTAGATACTTTTTTGTAAAAGGAAGTCTTGAGAGTCCTATATTAGAAATAAGAATTTCCAGAGCAATTTATAGGATAAAAAAGAGAAAGTCTACTGGGAAGTATTACTGTAGGTTTGCAGATTAGCAGTTAACAAAGAATAATGGTGTATATGCTGAGTTACTCTGCCATATTCTGCTGCTACAGAAAAGGGGATTTGGCCAAATTTAGGGGTCTACAGCCTTTTGTGATGACAATTAAGTCTTCATCTAAAGTCTTGATTTTCCAAAAGAGGCGGGAACGATGGAAGGATTTTGGTTGGCACCATCTTAGCAACACTCCTAACTACAGATGCACATGGCATGAGATCAACTAGACCAGGAATAGTGTCACTTACACCCTTATGTACCGAGGGGTTAGGACCTGCCACTGGGGATCCAGTGCTACAAACAAGCACTGGATCATGTGGAAGTAAGGCTAGAATTTGAACTAATGAGTGGAGATAGTTTTGGCTACGTAGATATTGTGCATACTGTTGCTGTATAGTAAATCACTCCAATAACTTAAGGATTAAAACAAAACAGTCATTCTCTTAGCTTTTGTAGTTTCTGTGATTCAGGAAGATTAATAAGGATATAATCTATGTTTTCAAGTATTTCGATCAGAAATCAGACCAACAAGGGGCACCTGGCTGGTTCAGTCGGTAGAGCATGCGACTCTCACTATTGGGGTTGTGAGTTCAAGCCCCACGTTGTGCATGGAGCCCTACTTTAAAAAAAAAAAAAGAGACCACCAGCATAAACTAGTGGGGTCCCTGGCTGGCTCAGTCGGTAGAGCATGTGACTTTTAATCTCAGGGTTGTGAGTTTCTGCCACACGATGGATGTGGAGATTACTTAACAAGATTTTTAAACGTTAAAACAAAACCCATAAAGTAGTGACTTAACATTGCAATTTACCAGCAGCATATGCAGAATACTTGGAAATACCTAGCACACTGCCTGGCACATAGAAGTTGCATATTATTTACAAATTTGATCCTCAATGTAAAAAAAATTTAATGTTTAATCATTCTTGCAGTTCTATAAAGGGAAGTGTTTCAGGAACTGGAAATAATGAATAAACAGAACAAAAGTACCTACTTCATGGAACATACCTTCTAATTTAAGGGGAAACAATCAGATGTGGGGTACGATAGATGAAAAGTTCTGGGGAAAGATAAAACAGGGTAAGGGTGCTAAAGCACCATGGATTGGGCAAGTTGTAGTTATTTTATAAAGAGTAATCACAGCAGGCTTCTCCTCTATCATGTTTGTTGGCCGACTGGATCTATTTCTGGTTTTTAGTAAACTGCTGTTTTTCAAAATGTGATTATATAGTGAGAAATGTAGTTAGTAATCTGAAGATGAATTTAGCACTTAGCATATCAAATAAGAAATTGAATTCATTCCTTCTATTAATACTAAACTACCAAGTGTTAATAGTGATGTAAGAAAATTAAGCAGATGAGCAAGGTTCTATAGATTTGAATGTCCTCTATTTATACACATCTTATTAGACTTCGTATTTTTCATCATTATGATGCATTTTATATTCCTCGCAGTTTTTTGATAGGGCTTATTTTAGTGTAGCATGAATTATACATGGGCTAATATGGAGAAAAAGTTTTTTAATGTTTGTAATGACAGCAACAAAAAGCATTCTCAGCACATGAGTAAAGGACATTTAAAGCCCCAACATAAAATCTTTGTAAATAGAGTAACTACCTAGACTCAAGGGTTTATTGTTGCCTCATATACATCTGAGACCAGTTTGTCTTGTCGCAGTTACTACAAGTTTCATATTGGTCTACGTAGAAAGCAAAAAGCTGGCTTGTTACCCTAAGCCAGTGTTCTTTTACATAGATGGAGAAAGGAAACTGAATGATAGCTTGGAAGATATGTTTGATCGGACAACACATGAAGAATATGAGTCCTGTTTGGCAGATAGCTTCCCCCAGGCAGCAGCTGAAGAAGAGGAATCGTCAGCTACCACAAAGAAACCAAACAGTAAGGCTAATTTCTTTCTAATTAGGGCTTCTCAATTCTACTAAGTTCAGTAAGTTAAGTCACCAAGCTAGTTAACAGAGGTTTGATTAGGTGTATCTTAATAATTAAAATTTCATATATTTTTTTAATGTTTATTTTTGAGAGAGAGAGAAAGAGAGAGCGCAAGCAGGGGAGGGGCAGAGAGAGAGGAAGACACAGAATCTGAAGCAGGCTCCAGGCTTTGAGCTGTGAGTACAGAGCCCGACATGCAGCTAAAACCCATAAATTGCGAGATCATGACCTGAGCCGAAATCGTACACTTAACCGAGTGAGCCACCCAGGTGCCTCTAAAAGTTCATATTTTTTTCTTTTTTTAATTTTTTTTAATGTTTATTTTTGAGAGACAGAGAAAGAAAGAGTGTGAGCAGGGTAGGGAGAGAGAGACAGAAAGACACAGAATCTGAAGCAGGATCCTGGCTCTGAGCTATCAGCACAGAGCCAGATGCGGGGCTCGAGCTAACGAACTGAGATAATAACCTGAGCTGAAGTCAACCACCCAACCGACTGAGCCACCCAGGCGCCCCAAAAAAGTTCATATTTCTTATATAAACTTCTTTCAGATAGTTTTCTTTTGATATCACTGTAGACCAGTAAGAGTTACAAAAAATAGTTCAGAGGATTCCCTGCACCTTTCATTCAGTTTCCCTTTATGTTAACATATGACTATAAACTATTCATCAAAACTAAGAAATTAATCTTGTTTGAATACTATGAATTTCTTTATAACTTATGAATAATGTTTGTAAAAGTTTGGAAAAGATTCTTTGTTAAGTAGTAAATTAATTATTGTAATAGAGTGGAAGAAGAAAGTTTTACAGAAAATTTAGACTAATTTTGTTTGAATGTTTTTCCTTCTCAGACAAAATAGTGTCACTACATGTATTGATGTCTTTTTAAAATTCTTTTCATTAGAGGTGCCTGGGTGGCTTAGTTGGTTGAGTATGTGATTCCTGAATTTGGCTCAGGTCATGATCCCAAGATTGAGCCCTGCATCAGACTCCATGCTGAGCATGGAGCCTGCTTAAGATTCTCTCTCACTCTACACCTTCCACTGCTCATACTCTCACTCTCTCTCTTAAAAAAAATAAATAAATAAATTCTTTTCATCAGAAACAGTAGTTTATAATGCAGGATAGCAATCAAAAGAATACTCTAAGTGAAACTCTTAAGCAGATAATCTGAATTGAAAATTAGTTAAAATTCTTGCTAAATGTCTTATTTTCTTGTAAGTAAAAAAGAATTTTTAGTCTAGTGCAAAGGTTATAAATGAGGACACCTTCTGCTATAGTCTGTCTTGGTTATGTTTTCCTTGTGCTTCCATCAGGTTTTATAAAATACAGCCTAGGGACACCTGGGTGGCTCAGTCAGTTACGCATCCTACTTTGGCTCAGGTGTGAGTTTGAGCCCTGCATCAGGCTGTCACCACTGAGCCTACTTCAGATCCTCTGTCTCTCTGCGCCCCCCCACATCTCTCTCTCTCAAAAATAAACACTTAAAAAAAAAAAAAAAGCATTTCAAGCTCTGACTTCTGGGGTTGGCATCCTTAAAAGGTCTTTCTTTCATAGATTGAAAGTTAATTTGTTTTACAAAACACAAAGTGACTACCACAGGATCACTTGAAATGAGAGGAATCAGAATCTTTGGATCACTGCAGAATGCCCCACAGCATTTCTGTATAATAAAGAATTCAGGGGGCCCCTGGGTGGCTCATTCAGTTGAACATCCGACTTTGGCTCAGGTCATAATCTTGTGATTAATGAGTTTGAGCCCCACATCAGGCTCTGTACTCACAGCTCAGAGCCTGGAGCCTCCTTCAAATTTTGTGTCTCCCTCTCTTTCTGCCCTTCTCCTGCTCACACTCTGTCTCTCAAAAATGAATAAACATTTAAAAAAAAAGAATTCAGAATTGACAAAAACTCATTTATTTTAAATGTAAATTGGATTGCATTATCTTCTTACTTTTAAAAACCTTCAATGAAAAGATATTTGGATGGCTAGTAAGCACATGTAAATGTGCTCGACATTATTGGACATGAGGGACTGAGATACCACTTCACACCCACTGAAATGGTTTAGAAGTCTGGTAATATCCAACTTTAGCAAAGGTGAAGAACATCTGGAACTCTCATACTTTGCTGGTGGGAACATAAATAAAATTGTACTATGGAAAAGAGTTCAACAAGATTTTTTGAGGTTTGTCAGTTTTTTATAAAGTTATGTATCACCCTCCCTGTGACCCAGCAATTCCACTCCCAGGTATATAAACAAGAAAAATGAAAACACGTTCACAAAACATTGTGTTCAGAAATGTTCATAGCAGTGCTATTTGTAGTAGCTCAAAACTGGAGACAACCCAGATGTCCATCAGCAGGTGACTATGAATTGTGGTAAATTCATATAATGGAATACTACTTGTCAACAGAAAGGAGGGTCCTAGACTCGACAATGAATTGCCAAAACCTGTTGAGCTAGAAAAGTCCAAAAGATGGACAAGAATACATACTATGTAATTCCCTTAATACAAAGTTCTAAAACAGCCATAACTCAACCGTGGGGGTAGAAATCATCCCTCCACAGAGGGAGAGGAGAAACATCAGAGAACATTCTTGTGCTTGAGAAGCCAAAGAATAGGAGGAAAATTCCAGGGGTGCTGGAAGTTTTATGCCTTGATTTGGTGGTAATTGCCCTGGAGTATACGTTTGTGAGAATTAACCCTAGTATACTTAAAATCAGTAGGTTTTTAAGTTTTAATTTATAAATTTAAATTTAATAAGTTATACCTCAATAAAGTAGATTCTTTTCAAAGGTCTTCAGTGGCTTTCTATTGCATTCACAGCAAAATTCAACCTCCTTGGGGCCCCCAGGGCCCATCACAATCTGGGACTTGCCACCTCTTCAATCTCATCTTTCCTAACACTTACCTTTGTTGGCTAAATCTCAACCACACTGGCCTTTTCTTAGTTCTTGTAACATACCATACTTTTTCCCATCTTAGGACCTTGACCTAGAATATTCCTCACTCCTGCTTCTTGTGGCTGACTTCTTTTTATTCATCAGTTACCACTTTCCATGTCCTTCCTCAGATAAACCTTAACTGTCTACTTGCTCAATGTCTGTTTCCCTCACTGTGGTATAAACTCCATGAGGACGGGAGACCTGGTTTCTCTTGTTGGACATTGCATGTCCATACCTTAGCATAATGGTTGATAAATTAGGACTGGGGTGCCTGAGTGGCTCAGTTGGTGGAGCATGCAACTTCTGATCTCAGGATCATGAGTTCAAGCCCCATGTTGGGCATAGAGCTCACTTTAAAAAATAATCAGCAGGACTAACAAGTGAAACATATGAAAATCTGCCTTGTTATTGTGTTCGGTGCCAAATGAAAATGAGCATCAGGATAGTTCTTCTGAAGTCTAAAATACTTTTATATATAATCTACACATGTGTACAGGTACTTCTATATATAGTTTTTAAGTCTAAAATGGTTTTATAGGTATGATTTTTATCTGTAGTAGTTCCGAGGTAGACAAGATAATCAGTACCTCATCATTATGCAGATGAAAAAGAAATAAAAAATTAGTTGCAGAAATTTAAACAAATTGCCCAGCAGCCTAGAGTAGGAAATCCGATTAGAATGGAAGTTTTGATATAGGTTATTTTTGTTCCAAAAAAGCTATTTCTCAGTTCTGTGTTCAGTTTGTGTTATAATTAAATGCTTAATTCTTTTCCTTTATGTGTGTTTTGTTTACAGCTCTTGGTGATAAACAAGATAAAGTCAAACAGAAAGCATTTGTGGAGCCATATTTTAAAGATGATGAAAGGTGAGTTGGTCTTGACTAATACCAGCAATGTGATTGGGAGTACAACTGAGCTCTCTTGGTCGGTGTACCTCTGTACTGTTCAGTTGCTACTTTGGTTAAAATACAGTGCACTTTATTTATTTTATGTCATAAAAAAGAGGGACTTGAGGCTAAAAATGACAAATATTACAAATAAAGAAACTTACATCACTACTCTTTTTTTGACAACGGTAATAGTTATTTTCTCTCTTTTTTATAACAAATATTTTTCTTCTTATTCTGTTTTATTGCGAACTTTATTTGAACTCCAGGAGTTTGTTCAATTATATAACTGTTATATAGTATAGGACTTTAGGTAGCATGCCTTAGGTTGTGCTTGAAATTTATTTCATGAGGAATTTTAAACCTTAAAATAAAAACTAATAAGCATCTTGATTTTGAACCAGAATGCTACTTTGTGCCTTTCGTTGAAAAATGGCAAATTCTGTAACTTTTAATCATGTACTGTTCATTCTAGAAGTGAATTTGGGCATAATAATTAAATTCAAAAGAATTTTAATACTTTTTCTTCCTTCAAGTTAGGATGTTGGCAACTTGAGTCCCTCAGTAAGCAAAGTATATTTTATATTTTCATTTTTAATGGTGTTTTTTTAAGTTTATTTATTTATTTTTTTAGTAATCTCTACACCTAATGTGGGGCTCAGTCAAACCCATGACCCCCAGATCAAGAGTTACATGGTCCTCTGACTGAGTCAGCCAGGCGCCCCTATACTTTGATTTCTGTTGAGAATTTTAGAGATCCGACAGGCCAAGATAAATTTTTATTGATAACCTATAAGACTCTAACAGATAAGAGCTGTTGTCTTATTGCTAAATGCTTAATTCTTTCCCTTTATTTACCAGTTCTCCAAAGAAATAGTACCCTAACATCCCAAATGTGACTAGAGAGTTTTTATTTGTGGTGTCATTATGAACTCATGGATTTAAATGTGTCATGTGTTTCAGTTTCTTGCACTTATTCTTATTTATAGTCAAATTGCCAGTCTCTTTGAATGGGCACTACCCCAGTCTTTCCCAGCTTCCTTGCTTCTGGTACGATATCATGTTCTAGGCTCGTACACTTCCTGCCAGAGGCCTGGAATCTGCCATTTTTTTCAGGAGCCCTAGTTTCTTTAGGTGAAAAACAAATTTAGTCTAACTACTACTGTTGCTCATTGCTACAGTTAGTCATTGCTTCTAGAACTTTTAGGTAGTCATTGTTTGTAGATCTTTTAGGTGGACAGCGTTAAGAATAAGATTTTTGTCTCATTTTGTTTTTTAAGGTAACTGTACTTTTTCATACCAATAGCTCCAGTTCAGGCTCAGAACTAAGGATTTTTATGTAAACTCTTCTGTCTCACATCTGTATCTACTTTGCCCCTACTGAAAACTTCACTTCTCAGTGCAACCAACATAACTTCTGATTTAACTTTATTCTTTAATATGTAGAGCAGTCTCAGAATACTATAAATTACCATCAATAATATGATTTATGAAAATGACTTAACATGTCTTTGTGGGGTTTTTTGTCCTTAAGCTATATCGTGTTATCTGCATTTTTTCATACAATATAAATTCTAAAAATGAAAAAAAGATATGTCTATTATAAATGTACAGTCCAGTCCAAAGCCATTTGGATTAATTATTTGTTGTGTAGGTATACCACCAACTCAGTCCCTAAGTTTGTTTTATTTTGCTTTTGAATTTTTTAGGAGTTTTTTTCTTTTTATCTTTAATTCTTTTTTTAAGTTATGTAAACTATGTACACAGTATCAGAGGCTACCAAACAAGGTATATTCGGATAAGTCTAGCTCCTAACATTGTCCCCTTTACCTGTTAGCTCCCATCCCTAAAGGTAACCGTTTGTTAAAAATTATGGTTTTCAATCCATTTTTAAAAATAAAAGTAAATATTATACAGAAATATATTGTCGTTCTCTCTCCCCTTAGACAAATGGTAGAATGCTATATATACTTTTCTCTATTCTGCTTTTGCTTTTCTCTTTTAAGTATATATCCTGGAAATCACTCATATAGTGATATTCCTCATTTCTTTTTTTAGTTACATAATACTTTATTGATGGTACCGTAGCTGATTCCTTAGTAATGGGTATTTGGGGTGTTTACAGTTATGCTAACAGAATGCTGCATTGAATAGCATTGTACATTCTCTTTTCATAATTTTATGTATCTTTGGGATAGACTCCTTGAAGCAGGATTGCAAAGGAAGAACTGTCATTTCAATTAAATATAAGTAGTTTTATTTCTTGTAAAACCATTAGATAGCTGGAGATACAGGAGGTGGGTATGACGCATGGGGATGGTAAAAGTCTCAGAGTTAGCATTGTTTCTTTCTCCACAGGACAATACTAGCAAACCCCGGGAAGATGGGTTGTGTTGTATGCGGGAAAGAAGCTTAGTAATTTTGGGTAATGCTTTAAGGTCTGCTACAGATGCCAGTCTACTAGTAGATTCCCTGCAACATAACACACTGTAGAGGCAGAATAGACAGTCTTAGAGGAGAGGATATGATATGGCAGAACGTATTCTACATAAGCTTTTAAAATTCCGTAAACTGTTTGAAAGAAAGCAATTTTTATCTGTCCTTTGAATTTACAGATTGCTCTAAGGTTGAGAATTCCTGAGTTTAAGGACTCAAAGAACCTATAACTTCATATACTTTGACATAGAGGGATTAAAGCTTTCTTTTGAGGGAAAGTGCTTGCTAAGTAGAGGGGCATATGATCAAAATACCTGAAAGGAATGGATATGTTACCAACAAGTTGTTTTAGAAATCAGTTTCTGCGAGTCAGACAGTTTAAGCTCACTGGGGATGTTTCTGTTATAAACAAATATGTATGCCAACACTTGAGGCATCGTTCACCTCTTGTGTAAGTTTGGACTTTTCTCTACTGGGCTTTAAAACTTAAGGCAGGATACAAGTATATTAAAAAGTTCTGTGTTCTTTCTTCCCAGAGCACTCTATACCTCATTAGTACCTCAGTGGCTTTGAGCTTTCCTAGGCTTCCAGTAGTTCTCAGTAGGATCTGATCCATTTAAGGATAAGCACAAATTATTGTTCTAACATTTTGAAGAATCCAGTGTGAATGGAGGCAGCAAAATAAGTTTTTAAAGAAAATGACAAATGACATACAAACAGATGAATCTTTTTTTTTTTTTTGAGGGGAGTAGGTTAGCCCAGAAATACAGGTTCTTAAAGAACACTGGGTAAACAGAAGTAGTTATTCTTTCTTGTTATGTTATAGAATACCAATTCCTGACTTTAATAATACAATATTCCTTTTTAAATTAGGTTATTTTATATATTGTTTTCAGCCAATCAGGCAAATTTTCAGGCAAAAATAGGAAGTAGTTATCTTTTTTCAGTTGGAGAACAATATACATAAAAATACCTGATACACAGTAGGCACCTAATAAGTATTTAATGAAGAATGAATGAAAAAATTGTTTTCTAACGTACTGAATAAACATTTCAAATAAAACGAGTGAATGTTTTAGGATTATTTCTCCTCTGGACCCTCACCTTTGTTAATTAAAAATCTAAACCAAAGATCTTCGTAGTAACAAATGGATTAATTTTTAAATTTAATTCATCTTTCTCCCAGAGAGACTAGCTTACAAAATTTTCCTCACATTGAGGTAGTTCGGAAAAAAGAAGAGAGAAGAAAACTGCTTGGACACACATGTAAGGAATGTGAAATTGTAAGTACTAATGTAAATACTGTCCGGTGGGTTTTTTTTAAATATGGCTTTCAGATTATAAATGCATGATTTAAAAATCATAGATACAAATCTAGAAACCTAGTCTGAGCCAGGAATAGCAGGATGAATAATTAAAAAGCATACCAGTTGTGACCTCAGAGATATAAATACATGAAAATGAAAGCCCTCAACTTCTCTCAAATTTTCATTAAGTGAATCTGGAGCCTGAGCCCTAGTTCTTTTTACCATCTTAAGACATTTGTGCCATTTTTCTTTTCTGTGTTTGTATTAGTTTTAATTTTTTACCCTGGTGTTATGTTATAGCAAAGGCTCTTCTGTATAAACTATTTGGGGAAATTTTTGATGTTTTATTTAAAAAAAAAATTTTTTTTACATTTATTTATTTTTGAGAGAAAGAGAGAGACAGAGCACGACTGGAGGAGGGACAGAGAGGGAGGGAAACACAGAATCAGAAGCAAGCTCCATGTCTGAGCTGTTAGCACAGAGGCCAATATGGGGCTCGAACTCATAAACCGCGAGATGACCTGAGCCGAAGTCAGAGGCCCAACTGACTGAGCCACCCAGGTGTCTCTTGATAATTTAGTAGGAAACTTTAACATTTATTACTTACCCCAGCCCTCTCAGGAAATGAGATATATTCATGTTTTTTTCTGAATAAGTGGTATGACTGTAAGCTCTTCACTTTTTCCCCAAACATTCCTTCCTAAACAAAATGTGATGAACAGGCTCTATTTTATTGTTAGAGCACAAGTATATTTCCTTCTTACACATTGTCCGACTTGCACTGTTGAAGTAGGTAGTACTAATCTTCCTGTCACCAGATATCTCTCAGGTAGGTTCCGTGTTTTCTTGACACATGCTTCTTTAATTTCTTCCCTTGCTATCTGCTAGCTATTAGATGTCTGCCTCTAGCGATTTATTTCCCCTTTTAAATTTCCTTTTTAGCAGCTGGGGCTAGAAAATGTGGTAACCAAGCAGATTAAAGTTATATATGGATAGCTTGTAGTGCAGGTAAGCATTTGGTGAGAGTTAGGCTCTAACTAACAGTGGGAGTATAAATTGAGATCACTATTTTGGAAAGCAGTTTGGCAGTGCAAGCAAAATCTATATCATGAGTTTTCATAACACAAATTTGAACACATCATGATTTCTTAACTAAAGAACATGGTCTATACTAGGCAAACCTCCAATTTTTAGTTATAACCATAACTCTTACACTACCAGTTAGGAAAAAAGCTCTTGTGCTAGAAACACTTAATTTGCTTTCCTTCTCTCAGGAATCATTGCGTGTGCTGCTTTTCAGTCTCTAAAAACTACTGTCTCATACATTTAACTCCCAATTTTTTTGTTGTTTAAGATAGGAGATAAATATGTTCCCTGTTACTCTCATGAGCAAGACTCAAATTGCCAGTCCTATGTATTTAAGTATTATCTGTATGCTTACGGTTCCTAAATGTATCCCAGTGTCTCTTCCACCTGTGGAATATGTAATACACACGTGGAAGTGTAATAATCATCTCAAGCTTCAGCTTGCCGGAAGCGAAGTTTCCACCGCTGATTCCCAAACCTCACTTGAGTCTCCTGTATATCCATTCTTCTAGCTGCTTACACCAACGCTCTTATAGTTATCCTGTTCTTTTCTTTCATTTCTTAGTAACAAATCCCATCAATTCTACCTTCAAAGCGTATCCCATTTCCACCCACTTACTATCACCACCAGTAACCCCCTGGACCAACGCACCATTTCATCTTGTCCGGACTATTGAAATAACTTCCAAATGCTTTCCTTGTGTTGTTTTGCTTTAATTAATCAACGGTTTTTAGAAAGTAGAGTTAGATCTACAGCAGACTTGAGCAGAAAATACAGAGAATGCCCATATACTTCTGTCCCCATTTTTCTTTTTTCTTTTTATCTCTTCACAATGTTTGTTTCTTTTAAAGCAAGATATTTCTGAGATGTTAATGATTTTATTGCCCCCAGTGGGGACATTGCCTGAGATTAAAGGTCTTCTCTGTATCAGCACTAGGGGCTTCGGTTCCTGGCCTGCCAGAGGGGAGAAAGAATCAGGAATGCGGGGTGTCAGAGCAGGGCCTGAGAGCATCACCACAGGGTGGCTGAATAGGACAGGCATCTACTTAATTTCTGTCTTCCCAGTGTACTTTTAACACCACGTTGAATGGTCTTTTGTTTTTTTTCCTAATGATCTTTTTAGAATAAAATTTTAATCTTGTCATTTCTCTACCTGAAACCCTTAAATGTCTTCCCATCTCACAGAGAATAGAATCCAGAGTTCTTATCAAGGACAGCAAGCTCTGGCACCACACTTCCTCTCTGATTTTCATCACCGCCCTCTCAGATGCTCACTGTTACAGCCGCACCAGCCTACTGGTGCTTTTGTATATGTTGTAATTTGGTGGCAACATTTCTCTAAGTTGAATGATAACCATGGTTCTCTAAGGTCATCCCACCCCAGTGTCCAGGCTCAGGTAACAAAGGCTCGTCAGCGAGAAAGATGAAAAAGTCCCCAAAATAGTTGCTTCAGAAGTACTCAGAAGCCTTTCACTAATTTCTGCAAAAGAAAAATGTATTTACAACCTTTACTTCAAGTTCTAGTCCTAAGTCTGCTGCTTTCAATAGATGATATCGCCAGTAAATTATCAATTTGATTTTCAGTTTCTCAAGTATGAGGTGGGATTGGCTGGATTGTGTGATCCTGTCGTGTGTTCTATTACACTTTACTGCTTCGCTTCCGAAAGACCTGTACATTTTTTACATACAAGTTTTAACCTTGTTTTCATGAAATTCAAGTTGTTTGGGTTGCAGTTGCAAGAAATAATATCTCTTTGATCTTAATTGAAAAATATAGTTTAAACGGGGAAGTCCTGAAGCCTGCAACATTCAAAGCTAAACTTTTATTTGTAAAAACCTAAATAAGAAAATTACTTCAAAACACACGTTATATCCGAATAACAACTGAGAAAAGTGCCAAGTTGCAGTTTTGTTTCTGGCCTGACAAAGTTAACTTTGCACCATTATAGGTCAGCTGCGCCACTAAGCACATTATAAAGTTACACTGGTGGGTTTTGGTTTTGTATTGTAAGACTTTATTGATGAAAACAGCATCATATTGGTTCTCATTGTGATACAAGCTCCAAGCTCCTTTTCTCATTTGTGAAGCAAACATTTCCCAGACCAGCACTAGTGCTATTAGTATTAATTACTAATACTGTCTTCAGTGAGTGTTGTTCTCTAGCATGCTGAATACTTTGACAACTTTCTTAGCTTCTAGTTTATAATCAATAAGCATAATAGTCCATGTGTTATTTCTAAGTGGAAACTTACCAATTTTTATTATCAGTATTATGCAGATATTCCAGCGGAAGAAAGAGAAAAGAAGCTGGCTTCCTGCTCAAGACACCGATTCCGCTACATTCCGCCCAACACACCAGAGAATTTCTGGGAAGTTGGTTTTCCTTCCACTCAGACGTGTATGGAAAGAGGTGAGAATACAGGTTATAATATTTTGGAATAAATTTCTTTGAAATAGTGTATATACCCAAGTCTAAACATTAGACTTTTTTCCCATGGTTCTCTTTATTTTTGTTTTTTTAACATTTATTTATTTTTGAGGGAAAGAGAGACAGAGCATGAGTGGGGGAGGGGCACAGAGAGAGGGAGACACAGAATCTGAAGCAGGCTCCAGGCTCTGAGCTGTCAGCACAGAGCCCGACGTGGGGCTCGAATTCACGAGCCATGAGATCATGACCTGAGCCAGTCGGACACTTAACCAACTGAGCCACTCAGGCGCCCCCCAGTGGTTCTCTTTACCTTCTGCTCAGGGGCTAGTTCTGTGACATAAAAACAAATTCCTAAGGGAAAAAGGCTTAACTTTAACTTAACTTTAACTCTGAGTAATGCCATTGGAATCAGATTGTGTATAATCACTTTAATATAGTTGTGTATTCATTATCCTGATTTGTCATTCAAATTTTAGAAAGTAAATTTCTCTTTTATACTATCATCAAAATGACTTTTAATACAATAATAACATTATAAAAGTTGCCAGCAAGTAGAGTTAAAAAGAATTTTTTTAAAGCAACTAGTCTGAATTTTAAAACGTCTTTAAACATTCTTAAAAGTGACTTTAAAACGTCACTTATCCAGAATACTGGGTCTTTATAAATCCTATCTGAGTGAGAAGGACTTTTGTTTGTTTGGAAGCTGTTGTAACTAGCTTCTTCAAGTGTAACACTTATATTTAATATGATTTGAGAATGTATACAGCTTTGAAGCTAAGTCTCTTGTAACTATTATCATATTTTCACTTTCTCCATTAACAAGCCAAATTAAGTTCACTTTGACAGATGCTGCTGCCTAGTTCAGATAGAATTAAACAATCCAGAGAGAGCCTGTTTTTGTGTGCCTACCATGGCCTAAGGGGGTATAGCACAGTGCACACATGATTCAGGACACCATAGGAGAACTGGGTGGGGCACGGGCATATCATCTATAGAAGAAGCTGCTGCAGAAAGTCTTTTTGATAAGCACCTGGAATTATCATAATAGCAAACTGTTCTCGTTTAGCTATTTGTCCCCATTTGCAACCCCCATTTGTCCCCATTCTGCAAGAGGCAGAATAAGAAAGTACTTAAGAGCTCTGGTTCGGAGGGTTAGACAGATCTTGGGCAAGGTCCCAGCTCTACCCCTTCATAGCTTCGTGAACTTGAGCAAGTTATTTAACTTCCTTGGGTCTCCGTTACCCCATCTGTGAAGTAGGTATAGTGGAAGCTACTTCAAAGGGATGTGAGCATTAGCTGAAGTAATGTACATAGCACATTTGATAACTGTTTGCTGTTATTGTTAGTATCAATGAAGAGACTGGTGCTAATAATCACAGGATCATGTAAACTTAGAAGGCATTAAATGAGAGTTTTACTGGGTACATGCTGAAAGAAATGCATGTTGCAAATACAGTCTTCTGAATCTGTCGTTTGTTTTTAAGGTTACATTAAGGAAGATCTTGATCCTTGTCCTCGTCCCAAAAGACGGCAGCCTTACAATGCAATGTTTTCTCCAAAAGGCAAGGAGCAGAAGACATAGATGTTGAAGCAAAAACAGATGGAGGACAATGTTTCTTTTTAGTTATTTATAGTTAAAGTTGGTATTAAACATTGAGTTTTTCTTTTGATCTTCTGTAAACTGACTTAAAGATTGTTTTTTTCTATTGAAAGTGTTTTTAAATGGCATTTACCCACCACACAAACCACTATTTAAAATGTGGATATGCTTATGTTATATTTTCTTGCTTTTGCACCTTTAAAATAATAAGGTGTTTTCATTTTGCACTCTAACTTAAGAGTTGTTTATTTACTTTATTTGGTAATACCTAATTACAGTTTTGAAAATATAATAGTTGTAGTCTCTAATTTGTTGGCTTTGAGGTCTTTCACTCAACCTTCCCTTGGTATTTGCATTCAGCAGTGGCTTTGTGTTAATCATTACAAATTCTCCTTCTCTTCGTCAGTTGCTCCTCTGTAGGTCATTCCAGTGTCTGACATTTAAGTCTTTAAAAAAAAAAAGGGCTAAATTTTAGTAGTCCTCTTAACTTTCCAGCTTCTTTCTTTTTCTGACTTGAAATGAGCTCCTGCTCTATTGTGAATTCCTTTAGAGGTTTGACCACAAATATCAACCTTTTTTCCTTTTTCATATATTATAAATTAACATAATCCTCTGATCTGATCATCCTATTCCAGGTCCTCACAGTGTCTTCACAGTCTCATACTTTTCTAAAGTTTTCAAGCTGGATTTGTCAAGTTCTTCTCTGCCCATGTGTCCAAGTTCAGTTGTATTTTTTCTCTGGATTGACTAATATTATTATCTTCCAATTTGGCAACAAAACAGATCTCGATTCAGCAAATTTCTGTTCCTCCAGGACCTAGTGTCTGAGTCATCAAGATGACAGACCACATCTGTGTCATCCACCGTTTCTGGTGGCATTTTGTTTCTCGGTGTCTTTTTTGAGTATCTCTTTAACCCATATCTTGACAGTATTGCGCAAGCAGGAGTACGTGAGACACTGAATGGAATGCCTCACTAAAATCTGTGTAGATAAAACTCTTCTCAGACTTCCTAAAAATCTCTGCTTAATCTCATCTCCTTCATGTGTCACAATTCTCATCTGAACAAATGACATCAATTTGTGTTCTTAGAGAGAGGCTCACCAAAGAATTCACGTATACTGAGTACCTACTGTACATGAGACCCCTTATGTGCTTGGTTGGTTCTGAATATAATCTGAATTTTTTACAACTCTGTCCTAGCTTCTATTCAACACTTGTCTTCCCTTCCCAAATGGTTTATCCTATGTTTGATTTTTGTTCTCTGCTGGCAGTGAGCCAGTCTCTCCGAAATAATAGCAACCATTCATTGGTAACTTGCTATATGCCAGAAACTCTGTTATACTCTTCACATAGATTTTTCTCTTTTAATCCTCGAATAATCTTGTGAATTTATGTGTCAGCTTAATGTTAAGCTGCAAAAAATGGACCCCAAAACCAAATTAAACAAATGACTGGTTTTATTTTTCTCGCATTAAAAAGCATGGAGGTCAGCAGTCCAAGGCTGGTATCGCAGCCCCATAATGCTCTCATGAATCCAGACTCTTCTGGTATAAAATAGTTATACCACCTCTAGCATCACATCCATGTTCTAGACAGAAGGAAGGGAAAAGAAAGCGTATGTCATTTGTTTTTGTCCCTCTTTAAAAATTTTTCCACTTCAGTAAATAAGCTTGAATATAAAAGGAGGCACCTGTGTGGCTTAGTCAGTTGAGTGCCCAACTCTTGGTTTCGGCTCAGGTTGTGATCTCATGGTGTGTAAGTTCAAACCTTATGTCAGGCTCAACACTGATGGTGCAGAGCCTGCCTGGGATTCTCTCTCTCAAAATAAATAAATAAACTTTAAAAAGAGCATGCAACTCTTGATATCCGCATTGCGAGTTTGAGCCCCACATTGAGTGCAGAGATCATTAAGTAAATAAATAAACTTAGAGTTTTCCAGAAATCCCTACCCAGTTACTTTCCCTATTTCTCAGTGGCCAGAATTGTCACTTGGATGCCTCCAATAACTAAGAGACAAAATTAAAGCACAGGATTGCCTAATTCCAGAATCAGAGTTTGTATCCACTATAGTACAGTGCTTCTAAAGGCCAGGAGTCTGAGAGACCTGGATTTGAACAGGGTACCATAGGATGTGCAGTTAGAATTCTGTACCTCCGGTGAATTTTCTTTATTTATCTTTTAAATATTTTTATTTTGAGAGAGAGAGCATAAGGGGGAGGAGCAGAGAGAGTGAAGGAGAGAGAATCCTAAGTAGGCTCCACACTGTCAGTGCAGAGCCCAACAGTCGGGTTTGATCCCATGAATCAAGATCGTGACCTGAGCCGAAATCAAGAGTCAGATGCTCGACCGACTGAGCCACTTAGGCCGCCACTTGGGCCCCCTGGATTTTCTTTTTTTTTTTTAATTTTTTTTAACATTTATTTATTTTTGAGACATAGAGACAGAGCGTGAGCAGGAGAAAGGCAGAGAGAAAGGGAGACACAGAATCCAAAGCAGGCTTCAGGCTCTGAGCTGTCAGCACAGAGCCCGACGCAGGGCTCGAACTCACAGACCACGAGATCATGACCTGAGCAGAAGTTGGCCACTCAACCGACTGAGCCACCCAGGCGCCCCTGGATTTTCCTTTTTAAAAGGCAGCCTACTAGGTATTATATGTAAACCAATTTGAAAATAAACTATTATAAAAAAAAAAACAAACGGCAGCCTACGCAGAGACAGGAAGCAAGAGATTGTCCACCTGATAGCTTACCGTAATCCAACCATTTATAACCAGCATTTTTCATTTATCTTCAGTCAGCCTGTGAGGTTATGTAAACCGAGGTCCCTATCCTTTTTATTGGTTATTGACCAGCTCTACCTTTAAAGGAAGTAATAAAACAGACGCTTTTTAAAAACACTTGAGTTAGCATATGTGGAACTTGAGAAACTTAACAGAAGACCATGGGGGAGGGGAAGGGGAAAAAATAGTTTCAAA
Source organism: Paguma larvata (assembly GCA_030068075.1). Classification (NCBI taxonomy): domain Eukaryota; kingdom Metazoa; phylum Chordata; class Mammalia; order Carnivora; family Viverridae; genus Paguma; species Paguma larvata. Next base: position 46,981,528 of record CM057835.1, on the reverse strand, counting down.
CAGAGAGGGAGGCAAACCCACAAGAAACTCTTAAATACAGAGACCAAACTGAGGGTTGACAGGGGGAGTGGGGGAGAGGAGAAAATGGGTGATGGGCATTGAGGAGGGCACTCCTTGGGATGAGCACCGGGTGTTGTATGTAAGCGATGAATTACAGGAATCTACCCCTGAAACCAAGAGCACTGTATACACTGTACATGAGCTAACTTGACAGTAAATTATATTAAAAAAATAAAAATTTAAAAAATAAAAACGAGTTAGTAGGATGCATTTAAATGCAAAAACTATTTCATGGCACACTGTACATTCTCGTACTTAAAAAGATAATGTAGGGGTGCCTGGCTGGCTCCCAGTGGAGCATGTGACTCTTGATATCGAAGTTGTGAGTTCGAGCCCCACGCTGGGTTGTAGAGATTACTTAAAAATAATTTTTAAAAAATATTTTAAAAAATATGTATTTTAAAAGGCTTTATTCATTTGTAAAGCAGTATACATGTTAGATAAGATTTTAATACAAATCTGTGTCAGTCACTGTATAGTTTCAGGTTGGCTATAAGCTTTTTTAAAAGATTTTATTTTGGGGGCACCTGGGTGGCTTAGTTGGTTAAGTGTCTGACTCTTGATGTTGGCTCAAGTCATGATCTCATGATTGTGAGATTGAGCCCTGTGTCGGGCTCCATGCTGACAGCATAGAGCCTGCTTAAGATTCTCTCTCTCCCTCTCCCTCTGCCCCTCCTATACTTGCTGTCTCTATCAAAAAAAAAAAAAAAAAAAAGCATAGAGGTGGATACCTGGCTGACTGAGTCAGTAGAGCATGCAATTCTTGATATTGGGGTCGTGAGTTCAAGCCCCACATTGGGGGTAGAGTTTACTTTAAAAAATATTGTTTTTAAATAAAAATGCATAGAGCACATTCTTGGGCCCTCTAAAAGAAATAGCTGAAAAACAACAAAGATTCCTCCTCAGATTTTCTTCAATTCTTAATTAGTTACAAAAAAGGAATAGTTTTACACAAGCCAAATAACACTAATACACTTATTTAACAAACATTTATCTTTACCATGCACAATACTAAGTGCAGTATTAGAATCAGGCAAAATTTTACACGTTTCCTCCAAAGGAGCCAGCTTTTAAGGAAACATACACCAAAGAATCTTATTCTGTTAATCGTGACATATTATTAACATAACCTCATGGGATTTTTTAAAAAAATATTACTTCAGAAATAAGCATTTGAAATACATCTCAGGACCACCTGGTGGCTCAGTCAGTTAAGTGTCTGACTTCAGCTCAGGTCATGATCTCCCCATTAGAGGGTTCAAGCCCCGCATCGGACTCTGTGCTGACAGCTCAGAGCCTGAAGCCTGCTTCAGATTCTGTGTCTCCCTCTCTCTCTGCCCCTCCCCTGCTCCCACTCTCTCTCTCTCTCTCAAAAATAAACAAAAAACCTGAAATACATCTTAGATTTTACCAGCTGTCTGTTCTCAGCAAGCCTAGCAGTTTAAGAGACATTTCAAAATCTTTCTTTTTGCTGAGTTGATGCTGTTAGAAAGTTTCCTTAGAAAACTCCAGTGTCCTTACACTTGAGTTCTTGAGCACAAAGAATTAATGAAACAATTGCTTATCACACCAGCAGAGGCCAGAAGAGAGCTGCTTTTGGAGAATAATCACTGGAGAAAGTAGGGGATGAACAGGAAGGACTATGAAAAGGAAAATTTCTAGGATATATAAGATATGAATTGGGAAACTTTGGTACATAAATGAAAGCTATGTGAGATCTTGTTATTACCCAGTAGGACACCAAACAAATGTAGAAAGATCTCTTGAGAGATTGAAGAACCTTAGACTGAGTGGCAAAAGAAAAAAAAAAAAAGGATAATTAGAACTCAGACTGCCTTGGGATAAATTAACCTAGAGAAGCAGAAAGGAAAAGATAATGCAGTCTGAGTTGGGAAATTCACCTGAATGAGTAAATGCTAATATACTGAGTCAAAGGGGCCTTGGAGACCATCTGATTATATCCTCTCCCTTTATAATGGGGAAACAGAAGCCCGAAGAGAATCAGTCACTTGCCAAGATCCCAGTGGGCTACAAGTAGAATGTAGTTTGGTACTTCAGTATGGTGCTTTCCCCTTTCTAAGTGCTAGAGGCATACACTCTAGGTAAGTGTAACAGCTAGGGAGTAGAGCTATGCAGTATTAGTAAGAGAGGAAGTACACTTTTTTTTTTTGTTTGTTTTTAAAGATCTTATCCTTAAGTAATCTCCACACCCAACGTCTGGGCCCTAACGCACAACCCAAGATCAAGAGTTGCACACTCTACCAACTGAGCCAACAGGCACCCTGGCAGTACCTATGTCTTAAAGGCAAGACTAAAGAGTTTAGACTGGAGTCTGTAGTCCTATGGTTTTCGAACCGTTAGTAACATCCCTTTATTAAATCTTATATATGGGGCAGCTGGGTGACTCGGTTGGTTGGATGTCTGACCTGATTTCGGCTCAGGTCATGATTCCAGGGTCGTGGGATCAAGCTCCATGTTGGGTTCCACACTGAATGTGGACTCTCTTCTCTTGCCCTCTGCCCCTCCCCCAACTCTCAAAATTTTTTTTAATTAAATCTTACACAGAACCCCGATAAACAATGATATTTTAAAGGCATTAAGTTTATTTCAAGCATTCAAATTTAATAAACCTTTACTTATAAATCCAATCAGCAAGACTAGATAAATACAAAATTGTGAAATGAATTATGGATGACCAGGGACATCAGTCTCCACATCCATGATATCCCAGTCAAATGTGTGCCATACGCCAGACCAGTTAAACCGAAGTATCTGGGAGTGAAGTCTAGGCATCAGGATTTTTTTTAAGCTCCTTGGGTGATTGCAACGTGCAGCCAGATTTGAGACCCGCTGCCTTTAAGTCACTGTTAGAGACTAATTCGATGTTATTCAAACCTTAGTATACATCAGAATCACATGGAAGGCTATTAAACCACAACACTCTGGTTTAAACCACAACCCACCTCAACAAAATTTACATTTTTTGCATGTTCTTAGGTGATGCTAATGCTGCTGGTACAAGGACCTAATCACAAAAGTCACCCAGATGCTCGATAAATAGAGATTCTTAGGCTACTCCTGCGGGGATTTTGATTCAGGTGTAGCCCGAGCATTTATATGTTTTAAAAGTTCCAGATCATGAGGATAAGGCAAATCTAAGAAATTTTGCTAGGAACAACAGGGAAAACAAAGTAGCAAAATGGCAAGCTTCCAGAATCCCCTGACTCAAAATACTTTGGGCTGGATCATAATGCATTAATTTAGGTAGAATTATTAGGTTAGCAATAGATGTGAAATGATTTTTTTTTTTTTTTTTTTTTTTTTGGGCAGGGGGTAGTCAGGCATCAAGTGTGCAAGAAAAAAATTTAGTAATCTGTTATAATATGCCAAGCAAAGAGCACTTAGGTCACGATGATGGCAGTAGGAATGGGGAAAAAATTTTAAGCAACCCCTTCATGGTTGTTATTTACCAAAACTGTGGCAGCTCTGAGGATCCAAAGATGAATATGACAACCTATCACCAACTCAGTGGTTACAAGGGACATTATGAAGTAAGAATCAATTGGATGAGGTCTCCCCCTGGAAATGAGAGACCCTTGTTCCACATGGTATTTATAATTGTAAAACTTTAAAAAACAGGAATGAATTCATTCATAATTCTAAAGTGAGGTTTTTTTAATACATTAGAGAATTCCACAACAATGGCATAGTAGATATTTACCCAAAACTGATTTATTAAATCATAAGCAGGAGCATTTTATAGGGCTGCAACAGTTGGCTTGGAATATCCTTTCTAATGCATTTCCCTACTATGTGTTACTCTCCACTGAAGCTCAGGAGTCCACATTATCATCCAGGCAGTTCTTGAACTTGGAGATTTATCCAAGAGAGCTGCCTTTTGTTTTCTTTTCTTTTATACTTTATTCACTTATTCACTCAGATAATCATTCATTTGTGCTTAGTGACTCTGGGCCCTTTCAGTGTCCGTTAAGATTTCCACCAAAGACTGGCAGGACTAATAAAAGATGAAATTCGGACCGACCATAGACAATTGGTCTAGTTTGATAAGATATTTAGGAGAAAAAGCACACTCAAAATACGAAGGATGATATGGATTTCCAGTGATCCAGGCAATGGCCTGCCAACTTAAGTCAATAATTCTTGGGAAAATAAAGATAGAGGCAAGCCAGAAAAACTCCTAAAATTAAAAGGTATTCAGGTTTCCAGGTAGGATCCATTCAATAAAAATCATTCTTTAAATGCAGTAGAGATCTGTTGCGGCAACACCAGATAGGGATTCTTTTCTTTTTTAATTTTTAATTTTTATTTTTTAAGAGAGAGCACAACCTGGGGAGAGGGGCAGAGGGAAAGACAAGAGTGAGAAAAAGAGAGAAAATGTTAAGCACGCTTCTTGCCCAGCGTGGACCCCAACTTGAGGTTCAGTCTCACAACCATGAGATCATGACCGGAGCCAAAATCAAGAGTCAGGTGCTTAACCAACTGAGCCACCCAGGTGCCCCCAAACAGAGATTCTAAGGCTAGAGGGAGAGAAGAAGCCTTGACGAGGTGAGCTGAATTCTGCTGACAGTGTTTCTGTGGGGTGGGAGGCTGAGCAGTCGAGGCTTCACCTACCCGAGTGTTGCTACTAGGAATCCGAGAACCCAGCTGAACTGCTGGTCATCTCACAAGACTGGAGTGTCAACGCTGGAAACTTGGGCCTCGTTACAACTTTCCCCTTAAGATGTTTGTCAAATGTTGAAGTAAAACCTCTTTTAGAAAAATGGTTAAAATGGTATATTTTATGTATATTTTACCACAATGAAAAAATTTAAAAGACAGTTTTCAACAGACTCACTATACTAAGGAAACCAACAATAAAGTTCAAGACCTGCCGTGAGAAGGTGCCCAGTTAACACCCCAGACTCTTAGCTGAAAGACCCAGAGGGCAGTGATGTCAGAATGGGCTTTGCCTCGCCAGCCGGCTTGCCCTCCACCCAGTCCCTGGTTGGGTGGCCGATCCCCACAGTGCCTATCAGAGGAAAGTGTGACTCCCCTCTGAAGGAATATAACCTTGTATCTGGAGCCTCACATTGTTCAACATTCAATTTAAAAATTTCTAGACAAGCCAAAAGACAGGACCATCTAACTGAACCTCAGGGGAGGAAAACAGACTCACAAGTGATCCAGATACTAGAGTTAATAGACAAACACTTAAAGATCTCTGATTAATTGCTTAAGAAAAGAAAGGAAAATTTGAGAATCGATTTTTAAAAATAGGGAATTTCAGCAGAAAGTTGTAATCTTTTAAAAATCTAAAGGAAATTCTAAAACTGAAACTTAGAATATCTGAAATTAATAACTCAACTGATGGCTTTAAATACAGCAGAAGACAAAATCAGTGAACTGGAATATAGGTTAATAGAAAATATCCAAACTGAAGCAAAGAGATGAAAAAAACAAGGAAGATAAAGCAAAGAGCCTAAGAGACATGGGACACATTGAAGAATTCAAATGTATGTGTAATTAGACTCTCAGAGAATGGGCAGAAGCTATGATACAGCTCTCTTGAGCCTTTTTCAACCCAAATTCAAGAGACTCCTCAAACCCCAAGCAGCAGACACACAAATCAAACTACATCTGGCCACATAATGGTAAAATGCTAGAAGTCATGAGAAAAATCTTTTTTTTTAAATTTTTTATTTTGGCATTTATTTATTTTGAGAGAGAGAGAGACAAAGCATGAGCAGGGGAAGGGCAGAGAGAGGGAGACACAGAATCGGAAGCAGGCTCCAGGCTCTGAGCTGTCAGCGCAGAGCCCGATGTGGGGCCTGAACCCACGAGCGAGATCATGACCTGAGCCGAAGTCGGACACTCAACTGACTGAGCCACCCAGCGGCCTGAGAAAAATCTTAAAAGCACGCAGAAAAGGGAAAAATTCACTAACTTCACATAACAGTAAGATGGCTGATTTCTTAAACTGGGAGCCAGGTGACAGTGGGATGACAACTTTAAATTGCTGAAAAAAAAATAATTGACAACCTCAAATTCTGTGCTCAAAGTATCTTTCAAAAGTGAAAGAAAAAGATATTTTCAAAGAAAAGCTGAGAAAATTCATCACCAGCAGACTTGCAGTAAAATACTATCTTAAGTCCTTGAGGTCAAAGGACACTACCTGCAAGCAAAAACACAGAAGTATAGGGAGAATGAAGAACACTGGAAATAGTAAATACAGACATAATATACTGATGGTCAGATATTTTATCAAGTGGATTTAATAGGAAGTTAGCATCAAGTTCAAGAAAATCACAAATGGGGCACCTGGCTAGCTCCGTCGGAAGAGCACAAGACTTTTGATCTTGGGGTTGTGAGCTCAAGCTCCAGGTGAGGTGTAGAGATTACTTAAATAAATAAACCTTAAAAAAAAAAAAAAGGAAATCACAGATAAAATAAACTGCAAAAGGTCCTACTGAGCATGCATTGGATGGACAATTTCAAAGTGTCACAGGGTAAAAAGTGAATGCTAGAAATAATCTAATCCAACCTTTCATCATACATACATTGGGGGTATATGATTAGTTGTCTTTCTTTTCTACAGATGAAGAGGTAAACTTGAAATTTGGAGTTATAAATGACAGCTGCAATGTTATGCCAGCTTTATTTAGCATAAAAGTTATTTCTGTATTGCGATTGCTCAGTGTCAAGATCGTCTGGACCCACACAGGTAAGTTGTTGTCAATGGAAAATATTTTTAACCTCTGTCTTGTGTCATAGGACACTATTCTATTAAACTAATACAGAATCTTGAAGAAGAGTAATAAAGCAATTTCAAGACAAAGTTGAATCATTTACGATACCTAACAAGGGTTTATATTTCTTATTATAAATATTAGAAGCCACATAAGTAGCCAAAACTGTGTGTATTAATACTCACTTGTTTGGGGCGACTGACTGGGTGGCTTAGTTGGTTGAGCATCTGACTCTTGGTTTTGGCTCAGGTTATGATCTCATGCTGACAGCGTGGAACCTCTTTCGGGTTCTCTCTCTCCTGCCCCTCCTCGTGCGCATGCGCGCTCTCTCTCTCTAAGTATTTTTTAAAAATACTTACTTGTCCGATGGATTACACTGATGACTGCAAATGCACCTGAGTCTCACTTGCTATGTTTCTTTTTATTTATTTATTTATTTTTGGGTGATAGCTAGCTGGCTCGGGGCAGAGAGAGGGGGACATAGGATCAGGAGCGGGCTCTGTGCTGACAGGCTGATAGCAGCAAGCCTGATGTGGGGCTCGAACTCACAGTGGGATCATGACGTGAGTTAGAGCTGGACACTCAACCGGCTGAGCCACTCAGGTGTCCCAACTATGCTTCAATATATATAGTACAGTTGTGATGTATAGTGTGTTAGCTGCACAGTTCTCTGTGAGCAGACTTAACCAGGCCAAATTTTTTTAAAGGCTTGTGTAAACTTTCTAATTGATGCCACGTTTTTAAAAAAGAACATCTAATATGCACCCGGAGATAGTGGGGAAAGTTGTACGCTGAGCCGCCACAAAATTCGAGTTAATCTAGCAGTGCAAGTTAACTCCATGTTATTCACTTTATCAAACTTGTATGTATAACACGTTTGCATAGCATTTTTTTAAATTACAGACTCTTAATAGTTTTAAATGTGTTTTCAAAAATAAAATCAGAATTAAACACTTAGGACCCTGAAATACCTGTATTCTTTTTGAAAACAATTTTCCACTTTAGTAACACTTTTTAAAATGTTAATTAATGGGGAATGCCTGGCTGGTTCAGTCGGTAGAGCATGCAACTCTTGATCTCGGGGTTGTGCATGGAAGCCCCACATTGGGCATGGAGCTTACTTTTTAAAAACAACTTATTAATTAATTAAATATTAGTTTGTTAGGGGTATCTGGCTGGTATCACTGGAGTGACTCTTGATCTCAGAGTTGTAAGTTCGAGCCCCACGTTGGGTATAGAGATTACTTAAAAATAAAATCTCTTTAAAAAATTAGTGAATTCAGTAAAATATTGATTAATTTCATTAACTAAAATAAGAATGTCTGAAAGCAGAAGTTCATGCTAAAGAACTTTTTACCGAGATGGTGAGGAAAATCACCGCTCATCCCCTCTTTTTCTCAGAAGTCTACCCTTCATTTCACATCTTGCCTGTAGCCTGAGGAGACATTCATTCATTCATTTTCTCATCCATTTAACAAATTTTTAGTAAGTGTCAGTGTCCCTGTCACTGTTGTAGGTACTGGTGATTCAGCAGGGAACAAGAGAGACGAGTCCCTGCTCTCCGAATTATATTCTATAAGGCGGCAGGGACTGTTTTGAGAGGAGCCTTCAGGGAAGGCCTTAGTAAGGCGATCAGGATTAAGTGAGGAACTGAACCACAGGGGTGTCTGGGGAAAGAGTTTTCCAAACCAAACAGCAACAGAAAGGCTTGAAGTTTGGAGCCTGTCGTGTGCTGAGTCCTCACTGCCTGGAGCAAAGCAAATGGAGGTATCTGGTGGGAAATACGGTCACAAAGGAAGGTAAGGACAAGATGCTGTAGGGCCCAGAAAGGACTGGGGTTTAGTCTAAGTGAGATGACAAACCACTAGGGGAGGGGACAGGATTTGACCTGACCTATTTAAAGGGGATTATTCAAGCCGACGTGAGGAGAGGATGAGATCATAGGAGGCAAAAGTGGGAGTGAGGAGTCTTAGATTTTTGCAGCGGGTGACGAGAGGTGGTGGTTTTTGAGGTTTAGCAGCGGAGTTGACCTAGGCGTCACCTGGTGACTTAAAAGGGTGGAAAGGAAATGAGTCAAGGATGGCTCCAAAGTTTCTAATTTGTGCCGCTGGGTGCAAATGGAGAAGAAGCAGACTTAGGATGGCGAGACAGGAAATTCGTCTTGCACAGGTTAACACTGAGATGCCCATCAGGCTTCCAAATAGAGGCAGTAGGTAGCCAACCGAACGTATGGCTTTGAAGTTCAGGGAAGGGTCTAAGGCAGGAGATAACAGTTTGCGGGGCTTCTAACTCCAGGCGCTATTTAAACCAGTTGGCCTGCATGAGGTCACCAAGGTTTAGCCGTAGACAGAAATGAGAGGAGTCTGGGAAGCTTGTGTTAGATTAGGAGCGTACCCACGGTAGAGTCTGGGTGGGAAAGAGGCTTCTTCTAGTAACAGAGGTACTATATTACAGGCCCTGATGGCAGATGGTCCCTTAGGGCAGGTGGGTAATTGGTTGTAATTATAGCCTCGTTGTCCCTACCTCTCAGGAAGTTTGTCCTAGCAAGGGGCGGGGAGCGGGTGTTGGTAGTGGAGGGCGGTCTACCTGAGGCGGACAGAGCTTCCCAACCATGAAGCATAAAAGGCTCCCCAAGTCAAGGGTCAGAGTCCCTCCCCTAAAGACTGATGTCTGGCCTTTCTAGATCACCATAGGCTGCACCAGAAAGTAATGGACAGCAGGGGACCTGTACCTCAGCTACTGCTTCTGTGCCTGTGAGTCCCCCCTACACACACTTGCAAAAGGCCTGTTTGTGTGCGATCGGGCCAGTCGGCCTTGCGTGAGTGGCATGTGGTAAGTTGCAGTCGAGTGCTGCTGATCTGGTGGTCCTCTTTCTCCATTGCATCAGGGTGTGTGTCTGTCTTCATTCTGATCTAGTGTGTGCTGACATTACTGTGCGACATTACTGTTTGATGGCATTTCCTTTCCTCCCAACTTCCCAAACCTCATCGTGGGCCCCGGGTCCTGTCAGCCCACTTGAGAGGGTTTGTGGGGCATCTGCAGGGATCCTCAGACAAACCTGACGATGAAAAAAGCAACAACAATACAGCCAAGTAGCGGTGTCAGGATGGGAGACACCTAAGACAAACTCGGTGACTTTTTTTTTTACACACCCACACACAACAGCAGGAGAGGGATAAAGTCTTCCGGAATTGGATTAGACTTTGTTGGCAAAACTTGGGAGTCCTGCTTCCTGTTTTCTAATGCTTGCCCTTGAAACAGTTACTTGAAAAGCATTGAATTCTCTTCCTCAACAGGGCCTTCCTGCACTCTCCATGTGACCCCGTAACCAAGCACCCTTCCCTGCGGTCTCCAACACACCCTTTCTATGGAGCTGCAGCTGCTCTAACTGTGGGTCTGACCGATGACAATGGCACTGTGTCGAGGCCATCAGTGGTGTGTGGCACTTCTGCACAAAGCCACAGTAGAAGGAGGTGAGGGTTTCCTCTTTCTGATCCCATTTTAAAACAACTTTGTGTGTGGATTCATTAAACTCACAAACAGTACAGCAGGAAAAATACTCAAAGCCCAACACGATGCTTTAAACATAGAAGGCTTTAATATATGTTTGTTGAATGACTAAGTGATGAAGGAGTCTGAGGACCAGAAAAACTGGTACTTGTCCAGGCTCTGCCAACACTTCACTGTGTTACCTCTGTGGTCTCTTTGGGCTTTAGGTTCCTCATCTCTAAAGTGAGGATTGGACAATATGACCTTCGAGGTGCCACCTAGCTCCATCAGCTTCTCACAATTAGATAATTAGCATCTTTCAGGAAGGCAGACTGGAAGGGGTTAAAAGCATGGCCTTCAGGGGCACTTGGGTGACTCAGTCAGTTAAGCATCCGACTTCAACTCAGGTTATGATCTTGAAGTCTGTGAGTTCCAGCCCTGGGTGGGGCTCTGTGCTGACAGCTCAGAGCCTGGAGCCTGCTTCAGATTGTGTCTCTCTCGCTCTCTGCCCCTCCCCCACTCACACGCGCACACCCCAACTCTCTCTCTCAAAAATAAATAAACATTAAAAAAAAATAATAAAAATAAATTAAAACAAAACAAAACAAAAAAAGGCATGGCCTTTAGGACCAGGCAAACCGGGACAGGAGTGCTAGCTCCACCATTCAGAGTATGACTCAAATTCTCCCGGCTTTCTGTACTTCCCAGTAACAAAGTTACTACGAAGATTGAATGAAATGCTACAGGAGTTGGCTCTAGCGCCTGGTACACAGTGACTATTCGATCATTGAGAGCTGTTACCATTATTGTCAATATTGAAGACACAGTGGTGATGAATCATTTAAATAGATGTTAAAAAATTTTTAAAAATAATAATAATGAAAGAAAGCTTCTTGTACAAGTCAGAATTTGAGCTGGGCCTTGAAGACTAGTTAAGATAGAGACAGACTCGGGGAGCGAGGTGGAGAGGGAGTTGCACAAAGGAAAAGGGATCATATGAACAGCGGCCCGGGAGCAGTAGAGCAGGAGGGATGTGGCGGGCCGTGGTGGGGGCTCCACCGGGCAAGAGCATCAGTAGGGACATCACACCCCACGGGTACTCATTAAGTCAGGATCTCTATGTAAAATCCCACAAATGACACAAAAACTCAAAGTCCCTGAAGCCTCCCTACTTTCTGAATGTTCAAACTCTTGAGGAGAGATACAGAGCAAGTATCAGTTGGCCATTGAGTCATTTCAAACACTGCCATTTTTTGCAAGTGAATTGAACTCCGAATATTTTATTTCATGGATATTAACTGACCACTACTTATTTGCTCACAGCGAAGTCAGCAGAGACTAGACATAGACACGGAGCAGGCTTCCCAGGCCCGGATAAAAACTGAAAGACCAAAGCAGTCCTTCCAGAACACCCACAAAGGGATTTTCCAAAACGTGCACAACCTGGTTTCAGATCTCAGGGCTTGAAAGAGAAGTCCGTTTGGCATCTATCGGATGCAGCACACAAGAGGCCGATAGCTCAGCTGGGGGGTATGCATTTCAGGTACAAGGTGTCTGCTCGGCAGTGCTACCTGTCCTCCCAACTCACCTTCCTGGACACCCCATTTGTTCCAGACAAGAGGGGGAAGCCAGGTGAACCTGACACAGCTGCTGAATTATCCAGAGCTGTTCCCTGGCACACCCCTTCTTCGCTCTCTGCATAGAAAACACGTGAAAGCCTCCTTAAACAGAACAGGACAGTGGGGAGTCATGGTGAGACTTGTCCCCCAAAATACTAAAACATGACTACTTAGTAATGTCCTAACATCAAGGGGGAACAATGCAGAAATGTGAGAAGGATGAGTGTTCATGAAGTCAGCAGTGTCAACTAAGATGTATATCATGGTTCTATCCGTCCCCTAACAATGTAAACACTGCATATTTCTTGTTCATTAGAAACTGAAATGAAAACCTATAGCCTTCAGGGAGCCTGGATGGCTCTGCTGGTTGGGTATCTGACTCTTGGTTTTGGCTCATTCATGGTCTCACAGTTTGTGGGTTCAAGCCCCACCCCCCTCACTGACAGTGCAAAGCCTACTTGGGATTCTTGCTCTCTGCCCCTCCCCCACTCATGGGCATGGTCTCTCTCTCTCTCTCTCTCTCAAAAGAAATAAATAAACTTAAAAAAAAAAAACTATATGGGGAGCCTGGGTGGCTCAGTCGGTTAAGTGGCCGACTTCGGCTCAGGTCATGATCTCACGGTCTGTGAGTTCGAGCCCCGCGTCGGGCTCTGTGCTGACGGCTCAGAGCCTGGAGCCTGTTTCGTATTCTGTGTCTGCCTCTCTCTCTCTGCCCTTCCCCTGCTCATGCTCTGTCTTTCTGTCTCTCAAAAATAAATAAATGTTAAAAAAATTTAAAAAACAAAAACAAAAACAAAAAAACTATAGCCTTCATCTCTCAAAGAGATAAACCACTGCTGTGTGGGTTTTGTCTCCCTCCTCTGTTTAATCATCCAATTCCTCTGACTTTGTCTCAGCCGAGTAGAGCCTGATGTAACTTCAGGGGTTCCAGAATCACCCATTTGCCTGTGGACCTAACCTGAAATGCTCCGCATTACAAAATTATTTCTCTATGCTCAGGCATTTTACAGAACTCCAGGACTCTCCTGTGAAAACGTGAGCACGCCTTCCCGCCACAGTCAACACCGTCATGGTCATTCTCACCTGGGCCCAGGTTCATTCTCAGAAAATCAGTTGCCTTGTTGTTAAAGAATAGGGTCTTGGGGAAAGGTTTCCTGAAAAGTGAAATACTGAAGAAAGGAGAGAAGAGTCCCAGGCACCAACTACTCCCCGTGGAGATAGACCAGGCATTGGCCAGGAAAGGCAACGGAGTGGAGTTTAGAGCACCCCAGAGTTTGTTCCTTTGTGCGTACCTGAGGTGAGCATAGCAATGACGGTGGCAGGCTTGCTCTGCAGAACCTGTTTTTAAGCTACACCGCATGACAGGGCCTCTGCAGGGGCCCTGGGCAGCAGGAAGCCCAGGACACCTAGGATGCTAGGAAGAAGTCGACGAAGAGATGGTTCCTAAGAAGAGGCAGGAGGGCACCATAGTGGTTCCTGTGGGCTCCTGGTTTGGATGTCTCATCGGGGTAGAATTTGTGCTTGTCTGTGGGGAGTTTTGATAGATATGCCCATCTGTCAGTGTTCCCTGGCAGGTTTGATGCTAAAAAGCAAAATCTCGGTAGCCCGACTTTATTGAGAGTTTGTATGGTGTGACCCATAGCTCCGAGAGGGAGCCCTGACATCATTTACTCAGTATTATTACTTTCATAATAATGTTAAGACATCGTTTGCCTTTGCCTCTGGGTTGACATTTTCACTGACAGCACAAACAACTGCAGGTAAAGCTGATGCTTAGCACAACCAAGGCAGTGGTCATTGTATTCTTCACTGTCATGCACTGAAAGGAAAAACAGCCATTGCCACCCGAGAACGCCCTTGCTGGGGGTGCCTGGCTGGCTAAGTCGGTGGAGCATGAGACTCTCGATCTCAGGGTTGTAGGGTTGAGCCCCATTTGGGTGTAGAGATTACTGTAAAATAGGTTTTTATTTTTTTACATGTTTATTTATTCTTGAGAGGTAGAGACAGAGCATGAGCAGGGGAGGGGCAGAGAGAGAGGGAGACAGAATCTGAAGCAGGCTCCAGACTCTGAGCTGTGAGATCATGACCAGAGCCAAAGTCAGACACCTAACCAACTGAGCCACCCAGGCGCCCCAAGATTACTTAAAAATAAAATCTTTAATAGGACGCCTGGGTGGCTCAGTCAGTTAAGCATCTGACTTCGGCTCAGGTCATTATCTCACAGCCCGTGGGTTCAAGCCCCATATAGGGCTCAGTGCTGACAGCTCAGAGCCTTGAGCCTACTTTGGCTTCTGTGTCTCCCTCTCTCTCAGCCCCCCTCCCATTCTCACTCTGTCTCTCTTTCTCTGTCAAAAATAAGTAAGCATTTAAAAAATAAAAAAATAAAATATTTAAGAAAAAGAAAAAAGAATATTCTTGCCGAAGCATAAAAAGGGTTTATTTTATTAAATTTCAACATCTTTTTAATATTCTGCATTGGGATGGTTGTCTTAAGGAAAAGTTCTTGCACAGTTGTGTTGCAAGCTGAAGTATCGATTCTGCATGAAATTTCATTTCAGAAAAAGGACTAAGAGAAATGATTATTCAGATCAGATTATTTAGCAGACCCTCTCTCTTAAATGAAGTAAATAAGCCTGTCACTTCAGAAAACAACTATCCGTATTTGTTGCCAATAGTAATAATACAATAGCTTTCACGTCAAAATTAGAATTTTGGAAAACTTGTATCTGCTCTGCGACTGAAAGACTTTTTTGATGAGATTGTTGATGGTATTAATGAGTGTGATTTTTTTACCATATACTGAAATATGTCAACATCTAGGAGATTGCATACCTCAGGGGAATCCATATTTTGATTGAACAAATTATCATTTGTTACAAATCAGGTATAGGGAAAAGGTTCAAATTGCAAGACAGACGTATGGATTTTAATGCAAATGTTCATTGATATGGTTTCAGATTCTACATTGCAAATGACCTTTAAGAAAGGTCATTTCCCCTGATTGTGCTCTCTCAAAAATAAAACAAGTCCCCCCTCAAAAAAAAAGAACACGAAACAACGCAAAGTAATACCTATAGGGTCTGGCACATAGTAGGAACTAAAAAAAAAAATTTAAGAAAATTTAGTCTCTTTCCTATAGAAAGATTTTTTTTCCAAGATATGAAACTTCTCCATTACTAGATATAAAGTCGTAATTTTCGTAATGCTATGGGGATCATCTGTTAGAAAATTTCAAGACCTCTAAGAAAGGAAGTCTCTTCATACAAGATTTTAGGAGTTAGTGGGCAGTTAAGGGCTGAAAGTCTCAGGGCCATATTAATTTATAAACAGATTAATTTATAAACATGCAGAGTACCTAATGTCTACTCTTTAGTATGGGGAGGTGGGAGGGAGGACTATAAAGGAAAAAAAATCTGTTTTAGGGGAAAAATACATAAATCCATTTAAGCAGAAGTATAGTGAATAACATGGTCTAAAGAAACGTGAGTTTCTGAAAATATACGGCAATCCCATGATAGAACTGAAAGTTCGGAGGTGCCTGGCTGGCTCAGTCAGTAGAGCATGCAACTCTTGATCTCAGGGTTGTGAGTTCGAGCCCTATGTTGGGTGTAGAGATTACTTAAAAATAGAATCTTTTTTTTTTACGTTTATTTGTTTATTTTGAGACAGAGAGAGTACAAGCGGGGGAGGGGCAGAGAGAGAGGGAGAGAAAGAATCCCAAGCAGACGCCACACTGTCAGTGCAGAGCCTGACGCAGGTCTTAAACCCGTGAACCGTGAGATCATTGCCTGAGCCAAGATCAAGAGTTGGACATATAACCGATTGAGCCCACCCAGGTGCCCCCCCCAAAATAAAATCTTAAAAAAAAGAACTGAGAGTTTAGCCTGAAGTTTTCCCAGACTTCACACTTTTTAAGGAAATTGTTGTGCTTATGATTCATGTTTTTTAATGGGATGATTGTGGATTCACACGCAGTTGTGAGAAATAATACAGAGAGATCTTGTGGACCCTTCGCCCAGTTTCCCCCAGTGGTAACATCTTGCAAAACTTAGGACAATACCACAAGCAGGATATTCGCTTTGATACCATCCATCCTACTCAGGTTTCTCCAGTCTTATCTGTACACATTTGTGTGTGCGTACTTAGTTCTATACAATTTTATCACATGTTCAAGTATCTGCTGCAGTCACCTTGACATCCAATAATCCGTTTTCCATTTCTAAGGTTTTGTCCTTTCAAAAGTGTTAGATAAATAGAAGCATATAGGATGTAACCTCTGGGATAGCCTTTTCCACTCAGTGCAATTTATCCAAATTGTTGCACGTATCAGTAATTCCTTCCTTTTCATTCCTGACGGGCGTTCCAAGGTATGTATCTACTGCAGTTTGTTTAACCTGCAGGAGGACATCTGAGCTGTTTCCAGTCTGGGACTATTACAAATAAAGCTGCTATGAGCATTCATGTACTGGCGTTTGTGTGAACACAAATTTTCCTTTCTCCGGGAAATTGCCCAAGAGTGTCATTACTGGATCATATGGTAATAGCATATTTAGTATTGTAAGAAACTGCCAAACTGCCTTCCAGACCAGCTGTGTCATTCTACATTCTTAGCAGCAACGTATGAGGGATCCGTTTGTCCACATCCTTGTTGGCATTTAGTGTTTTATTTAGTAGCATTTGGATAATAGGCACTATTTTTTATTTTCATCGTTCGGATTGGTATGTAGTGATGTCTCACGAAGGTCTTCATTTGCATTCCTCTCAAGTCTACTGATGCTGAACATGTTTTCATGTGTTTATTTCCATCTGTATACGTCAGTAAAATGTCTCTCCGTACATCTGCCCATTTTCTAACTGGATTTTTTAACAGTTAATAATGGTTTCCATTGAAATGGAAATCTGCTTACTTTTGTCAATAGGACGTTCATCTTGCAAAATTTATTTAAATGGAAGTCAGCTGTACCTCCCAGCACTTGCAGAGGTGCTAAGGGTTTAGATCTTTAGGTTCTTACCCCTTCCGGGGGCAGTGCTTCGCGCGCGCGCACACACACACACACACACACACACACACACACACACACCCTTTCCACAGGTCTGCTGGTTCATGTCCATTTCTTTCAGCAAGAGGGTGTCAAGCCAGTATGAACTACCTCAGGTGAAGACATAGACTGAAGTGGCTTGTTTGGATCCGGAGCATCTATCTGCCCCTGTTCCAGGGTGAGGACCTCGAGGAGTACCGGGGCACAACTAAGTGGATGACTCAGAGATGATTCCTGGCTCCCTCTGTAGAAACTGGGCTCAGACCATACTCGGCTTCCAGAGAGTCACATGGCCAGCAGGTGTGTGCAAGAGTCCAAAAGGAGGGGAAGCCAAATGCCTCTAAACTGGGGGTTTGGAGGGTACGAATCAGAGAGCCGACGTGGGGAGGAAGGTGGAGGAAGGTGGCTGCTAGGGAAGTACTATTCAGCATTAGTCAGCAATCCCAGGCTTCCAGTCCTCTGCCCCAACCCACCTTATCAAAGCTTTGAACGTATCAGCACAGGCCAGCACTCCACGGTTTGGTAAGCTGTCTAAGCCTGACAAAAGATGTTAAAAATATATCTGAAAGTGTTCACTTCAAGCTTTGATTCCGCTGGCTGCACATCCTTTGATGTCACATAAAAACTTTCGTCCCATTGACCTTGCCCTTCCCAACACAGCTCTGCCGTTTGCTCAGAGAAACCTAAGATGTCTGTTTTCTCCTTCAGAAAAAAAAAAAAAGAAAACTTTTTCCATTTCATTTTATGTGTTCAGTTCCCTTTAGATGATGAGCTGACACTGAAACACACTAATTGGTTATGTTATTTTTAAATGAATTTTTAATGGCAAATAATTTGTTCCATCTGGGAAAAGGCTGATGGCATTTTCAGCAACCAGGCACAAATTAAGATGGGTTATTTCCAACATTTAAAAAAAAAAAGCCTATTTAGAGCCACGTCATGCTGGTCGTTCAGTGTCAGCGCCATTTCCTGATCCTGAAGAGGGGCTAAGCCCTTGGCTGCTTCCCTCACCCCTTGAGGCCACTCGCCTCTCATAATGTTAAAGACTTTTGCTCCCCACGCTCCCCCACCCCTCCACGAAACCATCCACCAGTTTCGGGGGGTTGCCGGGGACTACTGTGGTTCGTCGCACAGTGGTGGGGCCATTTACGCCGAACTTACCCCAACCACCAGGAAAGGCATGAGGTGGTGTCTCGCCTCAGGAGCTGACCTTGGCTTGTTGGGGTGCTGTTCCCACAGCGCACAGCCTCTTATTTAAGAGGAGGGAGCAGAAAGAGCCATCGAGCATTCAGGGAAAGCAGGAGATAAGATAGGCCTGAGGCCCCATTTTGACCCATCCAGCGCTCCTGTCTGCCCTCTGGGAGCTCCAGAATTAAAGGCAACCGTAAAAAGAAAGGGGAAAACGGTTCACTGTACACTCACATTCATAGCAGCATTTTTCACAACAGCTCAATGCGAAACAACTCAATGCCCATGGATGGATGGATAAACAAAATGTGGTATATACGTGCCATGAATAAGTTTTTTCAGATGATGAATTATTATTCAGCCACAAAATGTAGAAAGCTCAGACACATGTTATAACACGGATGAACCTTGAAGACGTCATGCTAAGTGAAGGAAGCCAGACACAAAAGAACAAATACTGTATGATTCCACTTACCTAAGGTCCCCCGCGCAGTCAAACTGACAGCAGCAAAAAGCAGAATAGAGGCTCCCAGGGGCCTGGGAGCGGGGACTAGGGAATTGTTTAATGGGTATAGAGTCGCACTCTGGGATGATGACAAACACTGGATATACACAGCAGGGATGGCTGCACAACAGCCAGGGAATGGATTTAATGCCATTGAACTCTGCACTTAAACACGGTGAGGGGCGCCTGGTGGCTCAGTCGCTGAGCGACCGACTTCTGGCTCAGGTCATGATCTCATGGTTTATGAGTTCGAGCCCCACGTCAGGCTCTGTGCTGACAGCTCGGAGCCTGGAGCCTGCTTCAGATTCTGTGCCTCCTCTCTCTCTCTCCCCTCCCCCATTCGCACACTCTCTCTCCTCTCTCTCTCTCTCTCTCTCATGAAAATAAATAAACATTAAACAAAAATTTCTTAATGGTTAAAAATGGTAAGTTTTATGTTTTCTATATTTTACCACAATAAAAAAGGAAGGAAATATGTTTGTACTTTGCACTTTTTTTTAAAGAAAGGATTCTGGGTCTCATTGCTAAGTGAGGCAATGAATCGTTAGTGACCAGACTACCCAGCAGAGTGCCGGCAAATGTGTATCAACGGCTTTCCAACAACAGCAAAATATTGTACGCAAATGTGTGTAGGTAAGTTAATTTATTTTTTAAGTTTATTTACTTATCTTGAAAGAGAGAGAGAGAGATGTGGGAGGGACAGAGAGAGGGAGGGAGAGAATCCCAAGCAGGCTCTGTACTGTCAGCACGGACCTGACGATGGGCTCGAACACATGAACCGTGAGTTCATGACCTGAGCCAAGACCGAGAGTCAAGACACTTAACCGACAGAAGCAACCAGGCGCCCCGGGTACATAGTTTATTACAAATTTTACCAATATAAAGGATGTGAGTCACATGACTTACCAATAGTAAAATATGCAAACTCTTGTATATCAATCATTTCTCAATAAAACTGAAAATATAGGGGCACCTGGTTGGCTCAGTCGGTTAAGCACCGACCTCGGCTCAGGTCATGAGCTCACAGTCTGTGAGTTCGACCCAGTGTCCGGCTCTATACTGACAGCTCAGGGCCTGGAGCTTGCTTCGGATTCTGTGTCTCCCTCTTTCTCTGCCCGCCCCCTGCTCACGCTCTGTCTCTCTGTCAAAAGTAAATAAATGTTAAAAAAATTTTTTAATTAAAAAAAACCTGGAAAAATATATATAAACTTTATATTTTAAATTCCATGTAGGCAATTGATTGTCACGGAATGATTTCACTCACTTTCGCTGACCGCTTGTATCCACAGCCAACGATGGCTGCAGCTGATGAACAGAGATGGTTCTGACGTGAATATTGGTTGATGTTAATTTAATAAGACAAAAATGGGACACTAAAGACGGACGTGGGACCATCACTATCAGTGATGTAAGCAGTTTTTTTGATGAATTGGATGATAGTTTTTGTACTGTGTCTTTTTGTGTGTTTGTTTTCTTACGTAGGCTCCACACCCTGAGGTCTGAACGCTGAGATCAAGAGTCATATGCTCTACTGCCTGAGCCAGCCAGGCACCCCTTCTCTCTCTTCTTGATCTAGCATAGCGGGGATTTATGTTTGAAAGGGGGCCTTAGGAATCCATGTCTATCAAGGAAGTATGGCGAGGGGCCCCTGGGTGGCTCAGTCGCTTGGGTGCCTGACTTCCACTCAGGTCATGATCACACAGCCCAAGTCGGGCTCTGTGCTGACGGCTGAGAGCCTGGATCCCGCTTCGGATTCTGTGTCTCTGTCTCTCTCTCTGCCCCTGCCCTGCTCATACTCTGTCTCTGTCTCTCAAACATAAACATTAAAAAAAATTTTTTTTTTAAAGAAGTATGGGGATTTAAGTTTCAAAAAAAAAAAAAAGAAGTATGGGGAAACCTGCAGGCTCAGCCTTCTGGGCATTTCCTTTCTAGTCTTCTGACCCTCGGTACAGCCATTGAATGAACTCAGCAATCCGAAAAGAGGGGGAAACTCTACCGGACGTATCTTAAGTGAGAATCTCGGGGTGGCTGCCCGTTAAATGGGATTTCATTAGTGAGAAAAGCATACCGCAGGAGGGACTGGTGGGGAAAGCTTCACCAGCCCTATGATAGATGAGGCAATAAAAATAGTGTAAATTTCTAGAGGCCTGATTAAGAAAATATTTTTATTTATTTATTTTGTAAAGTAAACTCTGCCCCCAACCTGGGGCTGGTACTTACACCCCTGAGATCAAGAGTCACCTGTTCTACCAACTGAGCCAGCCAGGTGCCCCAGAAAATATTTTTTAAAAAAATCACAAAATGCAACTCCGTGACATCTGGTCATCAAATATCATGTAATTCGTGGAGCCTTTTAAAGAGAAAAAAAATTCGTTACAGACTTATTTTAAAAGAAAAGAATTCTCGTAGACCCTCAATATCGCCTTTAAATGATTTTTATTAGGTCTTTTAAAAGAGTACGAACATAAACGAGGCATAAAGCCCTATGCTTAAAACCCTCATGTAATTGTAAAAATGAACGTCCTAAAATACAAAAGAAACCACAAAAATCAACAGCATTTTAATGAACACCATTAATTTAATGTGATGAATGATGTTCTTGAAAGCAAGTTGCCACCGTCGGGTTTTAATTAGTTTGTTGAAAAAAACATAAGTGAATCCATCAGTGAGTGAATCTTGACTTTGCCGTTCGGCTAGCGGGCGAACGGCCGCATCCCCGACCCTCGCAGCCCCCGCCGGCTCTTCGCTGCCGCGTAAACACTCCGGAGTGGAAAGCACTTGCTCTCATAGCAGGAGATATATTTCCCACATTTGTCACTATTAATACACAAACGAAAGAAGAAAAAGCAGGGAAATCGTGTGCGCCACATAGTTCTACGCGTGTTTGGTATTTCAGTTCACGGTATTCGAGGTTGCCTGGGGAGAAGATTTTACTTGCTTTATTTTCCTATAACTCCTTTTATATCGCTCGAGACCCTGTTCCCGCTCAGCTGGGAGAAATGCCTCACCAAACCCCTGCCCCTCGCAGGGAAAATAGTGTCTGGCTGTCCTCCTGGAATGTAACCCGTCTTTCCTTCCCAGTCCCCGACAGGTAGCAGGTGGCACTGTTCAGCATCGCTGCCAACAGCATTCACCCTGGACTCAGAGGGCAGCGCGGATTTCAGCTCACCCTCCACTTTCCATTCTCTTTCTAGCACTCTCTCTTTTCTGCAAGGCTCGTTTCTCCTCAGAGGGCTTTCCCGATGGCCCGGGGCGCCCCTGGCACCCTGACACCACCCTCACCACCACCCCTCCCCACACACCCCACTCCCAGCCCCATCTTGCCCTCAGGTTTTCTCTGCCCGCAGGGGCCTGTGCGCCCGCCCCAACCCGCTTCCGTCACTCGGCATACCCGCTGAACCGTAACCAGCCTCTTATCTCAGTCTGAGGGCTCTGTTCTGTTTTCCAAGGGCTTGGTTGGTTATCTGGAAAGGGAGGGGGTGGGAGGGGGCGCCCCCGAAACCAGGGGGGTGGCGTTTGTGTTCAGTATTGGCATGACTTTGTGTTAAGTATTAGCACTATAGCGAATTCCAGCAAATTCTGTGGGCCTTCAAGGGGAGCAGATTTTGCCACCCCCGAGATATGCCTCTTTGGCATATTATCTTAAAGCTGATTATTTTTAAGAGACCGAAAACACAGGTGAAGCTTTGAAAACTGAGAATTTACCCTTTTGTAAGGAATATTTACAGTAACAAGAGAAATCTTCATTTGTAAGATCTCCCTGGAGGAGGAGGGTGTCTGAATCTCTAGAGGGGCGCCTGGTGGCTCAGCTGGTTGACTGTGTCCGACTCTTGGTGTCTGACTCTTGGTTTCCGCTCAGGTCCTGATCTCATAGTTCGTGGGTTTGAGCCCCACTCGGAGCCTGCTTGGGATTCTCTCTCTCTCTCTCTCTCTCTGCCCCTCCCCTGTTCTCTCTCTCTTTCTCTCAAAATAAATAAACATTAAAAAATAAAATAAAATGCATCTCTAGAAATCTGTTACCAATGGAGACGGCAAGGACTTAAATCTGCAGAACAACCTTACCTGCGTTTACTGTGGTTCTCCAGGTCACTTCCCGTAACTGACTCCCCGCCCCCCACATCCTTGGTCTTAAGCTGCAGATGGTATTTAAGGTGATTTGCTTGGACCATTTCGGGGAGTTACTCTGTTTTCTTAGGCCCCGCCCATGCATATGGGAGGTGTACCCATTATTAAACTATCGTTTGTTTTTCTCCTGTTACTCTGTCTTATGTCAATTTAATTATTAGACCCACCAAAAAGCCTAGAAGGGAAGAAGTCAAACCTTTCCACCCCCGGAGCTCCCCTGACAAACCAGCACTGTGACTACTCCCTGAGCACACACGGTGACTGTTCCTCGCAGCAGATGCTGCTCGGGGGAACTCACTATAGGCACTCTGAATCACAAGTGAAGCTAACAAGAATCAACGGATAAGATCAGCCATCCACAGAAGCAAAGCACTTCAGAGTTGTAGGCCTGAGCCAGTAGCTCTGCCAAATATAATCGAGAGACAAGAGTGCCTCTCGAGTCAATCAAGAGACCAGAGGGCCACTATACTACCGGCCATTGCATCCTTAGGACTGGAACTGTTTTGTAAATAACCTATTTTATCACATTGTGACTGACGTCCTAACAGAGGACTGTGCTCCATACGGAGACTAGAATCTAGGGGAGGGAGCCAAAGAGTAAATATTTGTCAGTGTTTATCCTACGCCATAAACACTATGTATTTGACAGCTTACTGAATAAAACAAAAGCCAGCATTTACCAGACACTTGCAATGTGTGCCAGGTCAGGGGTAAGTAAGCTTTAAATCCGCTCTCAGTTAATCCTGACAAACACATACTGAGGTGGGTTTATCCATCAGTCTTTTGTGAGTTTGATTACTGAGAGTCAGTCTCCCAGAGCCTGATTTGCTCTGAGGGATCTGATGATACCGGATAGCTGAACTCGCAAAGCTAAGAGGTTGGAACATAGTGACCCCACCAGCGTACAGCTACTCTGAGGGTGCCAGGCTGAAACAGACGGCCGCACTCCCTTCGGTCGTCTTGATTACAAAAGAGATGATCTGTTCCAGCCCCTGGCTGACCCGGGCAGCTTATCAAGGTCATGTCTTTGTTGCAAGAAGCTAGACTCCAAACATGCAAAACCCAGATTGGAACGGAGATGTGACTTGGAGTTCAAATGGCCCAGTCGCTGCAGAAACTGGAACTGTTTTCCTCACGCGTGCTTTACTCCAAGGCCTCGAAAAGAGAACCAGGAATGCATTCCACTAGAGACAGGTGACCTGTCCGGAATAACTGGTAGGGGGCAAAAGTGGGCACGGAGTCGGGGAATGCACTGGCGAGGATTCCCACTGCCAGGAAAGAGGAGGCGCCCCCGCTCCCAAAAAAGGCATCTTGAGAGAAGATTTAAAACTTGAATCATTGACATGATAGTCTTACTACAACATGTACATATCTCAAAGGAGGAAATTATAATTAGTCCGACATTATACAGTCCGAGCTGATGACTCGCATAATCTAAACCAGCAGGGCCGGGGCGCGCTGGCCCGTGGTGATTGCACCGAGATGAATGTGGCTGCTGAGGGTGTCTGGTGTGGTAATTAGACCCTTCATGACAGCTCTCACAAGTAAGCCAGGCCCAGCAAGCTTCTTTTTCTTCCCAGCCACTTTCTTGGATAGTAAAATATTCCCACGTTCTTCCAAACATAAGAGGTGTGTGTTTATAGTAACAAAAGTATAAAATATGCATATGTGTATGTGTAAAATATGCTTAAAGTAATGTACTGAAGATCAGAGAAAACTTCTGAAACAGTATGGACTCCTGATCCGAAAGACTGTGAGGCAGCCTTCAAATATGTCCACATGGATGAACGAATGGGCATCCGTATGGGCTCCGAGGAGATGTGGACAGAAAGGAAAAGGAAATTTCGTAATATGTTTTGTAAATATTAAATGCATATACATAATGTTTCATTTATACATATTTTCATATATTTTTAAATACTGCTTTTACATATTACATATATAATATAGTCCCCTTATATATTATGGGTAATATATTCATATTATGTTTATACATACGTATTTTTTAATACTCCTTTTTCTTCCGTATCTCCTTAAAGTCCACGATGATACAGTACCCTGGGGCCCCCATTCATTCCTGTCCCCGCCTTCTACTATTCCTCCACAGTCAGATAAGGGAGATAAGATTGAGAACAGTGAGCATAGTATTTGTGCTATTTTAGTTTAAGGATTGGGGGAGCGAGACAAAAGGGAAGCTATTTCCAAGACTGTGTCTCCACACGTGGGGACGGAACAGTTCCAATGATTCCAACTGTCTTTTTTAATTTTAATTGAAAAAAAATTTTTAAGTACTCTATCCCAACGTGGGACTCGAACTCTCGACTCGGACAGCAAGGGTCACATGCTCTACTGACTGAGTCAGCCAGGTGCCCCCTCAGCCAACTCTTCCAATCAAACCAAGCGCAGTGATCCGACTGCAACCCCGTGCAGTCAGAACTTCTAATCCTCACAGCTCTCCATGGCTGTGTAAACAGAAAACCTCGATCAGTCCCACCAAAAGTTAGAGCCAGAATAATTTGCAGAATTTTCCTACTGCGATTCTTTTAAGAGACAGTTTCAGAAGGGTGGCAATGATAAATGAAAGTCTGGGTCAGCCTATGGACCAGTAAAAATAATTTATCAGCAGAAAATGGTTTTTAAAATTTTACAAGCTTTTGTTTTGTTTTGTTTTGTTGTTATCCATTATGAAAGTAATAGAGTTCATTGTAGAAAATACAGCAAACCATAAAGAAAAAAAAAAAGAATCGCCTCGCACCGTGGCTGTGAGCGACTTTTTCAACGTAAGAAGCGGAGCTAAACGAATCTTCCACGATCAACAAGTGTCCTCAAGTGCTTGATATCTGCCTCTCATTCCATCCTAATGTCAGGCAGCCCTTCTTGTTAGTGACTTTTTTTTTTTTTTAAATAGGCCTTATGCCCAGCACAGAGCCCAATGCCGAGCTTGACCTCAGGACCCTGAGATCAAGACCTGAGGTTGAGATCAAGGGTCAGATGCTTAACCGACTGAGTCACCCAGGTGCCCCTTGTTAGTGACTCTTTTAAAGCCTAAACCGGGCCTATCATAACTTTAAACATGGCTATTCTTTGAGCAACAGCCACCTGAGGGCACTTGTCTCCCCTGAAATGGCGCTATGGCAACTCTGTCACCTGGGGAACCTGGTCTGGCACATAAAAGTCAAATTGCAGACGTCCTTTCACGTCTACCGTCCCTTCCCTGGAAAACTCTCTCTCACATCTCCTAACTGTTAAAAGTAATTTAAAAGAGCAGTGAGCCTATCAGGCCAAGGTGCCCAGTTTCACATGAGAAATTTCTCATCGTTCCCCAGCGCACAATCTTTCCAGGCTTGTCTCCACGTCCGAATTAGACATGGCTCTGAGGTCACCGAACCTCAAATTGATTAAATCCCTTGAATTGGCTCGGATGAAGAGTCATCCTGTGTATTTATTAAATAAAATTATCTGGTGTCTTTCAGATTCTTTTACGATGAACTAATTCCCTTGTTTCTTGGGAATTCTTTGATATTCCAAAAGCTTCTGGCACATTTTACATGAGACTTTTCTAGGTTCTTCTTCCTTAGAAACAGGAAGTTGACAAAAAGCCCCAAACATTTATTTTAGTTCCCAAAATTGGGATGGATGTCCGGCGGGTTCTAAAAATAGTAAATAGCCCTTCAACACTGAATTTTGACTTTACCAAAGGATCCAACGGATTTAAATTTAGTCTGAAATGTGTCTAAGACCCACCTGGTTAGGTTTGGAGGCATCTTTACACTCATTGATATTCTTGGTTCTGAAAATCTTACACCTGGAAGACTGCTTTATTTCCATTCCGTGACAAGATAAATGGCTATAATAACAACAAACATCGTTGGCGATGACAGCTTACTTTTCGTTGAACCGTTCATTCTTCCTCTTTTTCATAAGAGGAATTGCCGTTTATACTCTAGGGGCCACGTCTACCTTGTCACCTGTTTGTTTTTCCTAATACATTAGGTGAAATCTTTACAAAATTAGTGTTTTACAGTGAACTGTTTCGAAGTGAACAATTCAGAGGCATCTGCTCCATGCGGTGTTGTGCAACCAGCGTCTCTATCTGGTTCCCAACATTCCCAGCATTCCAAAGTAAAACCCTGTGCGCATGAAGCAATTTCTCCCCGTTCCCGCCCCTCCCCCCCAGCCCCTGGCAACTACCCGCCTGCGTTCTGTCACTATGGATTTATCTATTCTGGATCTTTCACATAAATAAAACCATATGATATGTAGATTTTTGTCTGGCCTCTTTCACTTAACCTAATGGTTTGGAGGTTCATCTATAGTGTATGTAGCGCATGAGAGCACTTCGTTCCTTTCTATGGCTGAGTCATTGTCTATACTGTGTGCCTATCAATTCATTTATCCATTGATGGATATTTGGGCTATTACTACCTTTTAGCTATTATGAATAGTCCTGCTATAAACATGTTTCTACCCGTACTTGTTCAAGTTCCTGTTTCAATTATTTGGGGTCTAGACTTAAAAGTAAAATCGTTTCTATTTTCTATGTTAAACTTTTTGAAAACCTGGCCAAACTGCCTTCCACAGTGGCTGTACCATTTTACATTCCTACTAGAAATGCATGAGGGGTCCAATTTCTCCACATCCTTCCCAACACTTTTTTTTTCTTTTTAAAATATTATTGTTATATGAAGCTCCTCACTGGCTCAGTGGGTAGAACACGCAACTCCTGATCTCAGGGTGGTGGGTTCGAGCCCCATGTTGGGGGGGCATTTATTAAATAAAATAAAATTATTATTATTATAGCTATCCTAGTGTCATCACCTGTTTTTTTTAATAAAGTTTTATTGGAAAATAGCCATGTCCATTCGTTTACATGTCTATGGCGCTTTTGCTATAATAGCAGAGAGTGTATGGCCTGTAAATCTGAGGTAGCTACTATGTGGCCCTTTAAGAAAAAGTTTGCTGGGGCGCCTGGGTGGCTCCGTTGGTTAAGCGTCCAACTTCGGCTCAGGTCGTGATCTCAGATCATGATCTTTGTGAGTGCAAGCCGCACATCAGGATTTCTGCTGTCAGCACAGAGCCCACTTCGGCTCTTCTTCCCCCGCCCCACTCTGCCCCTCCCCCCCTCTGTCCCCCCTCTTTTCCTCTCCCTCTCTCAAAATAAATACACTTAAAAAAAAAACTGGCCCAATACATTTAAGAAAAAGAAGAAAAAGTTTCCCGTACTCTATTTTGGAGATTAGCCCTTTGTCATTTGTCATTTTACTTGACAGCTCCCCAAAATAAGACCAAATAATATTGTGACCTTAGATGAGTTATCATTTTTAGTCTTACATTTCCTTATCTGTAAAAAGATATAGTAGGGCTTGTTGATTTCCAAGTTCTCTTTTGGAACTTTATAATAATCTGAAAAACGATGATACTTCCAAGATGGCCAATTAGTTTGCGGTTTATCCTTAATGTCGTCTGTAACTTCCTTGGCTTTCTTCTGGCTCAAATTCATGGTTTCCTCCATAATTCTCTTCCATCTATTCATCACACAAGCATAGAACAGTAGCCAGTTCCCAGCTTATACTGTTCTTCTCTGTACCAAGTTGCAATGATTTGGGAGAATTGTCTAGGAAGGTAAGAACAAACAAGCAAGTGGGAGTTCCTGGCTCCTCTGGCGAGGAGAAAAGAAACGCTGTCAAAACCAAACGGCGTCGTTAATGGTTTCTTAAATACACAGCTGTGCCCCATTTAAGACCAAGGCTTCTTTCTCCTGCTCCTTAACCTCGGGTGGAGAGCCAGGAAGGAAACGAAGAGAAAGAGATGGAGTGAGGGGGAGAGAGAGAGAACAGACTACTTCACTGGACGGCACTAAAGGAATGCTGACTTCAGACATGGCGTATCGGCAAGCTGTTTATTCCCTTAGAAGGCGGTGAGGATGAGCCAGATTCTTAGCAGGCACCTTGATCTGAGCAGCTCTGCTAACAGCTGGGTGTGGATGAGCCCCTAAAAATATCACAGCCCAGCCCCTCACTTTGAGCTGAAATGAAATGACCCTGAAATGAAAGCTGAACGGGGCTTTGAAACGAAGAGAAGTGAAGTGGCTGGCCCGTACTCACCGGGGGCAATGGGCTGCAGAACCCGAACAAGCCCCAGCTGCTCCGATCCGGGGAAAGGAGGCAGCCGTGCAGACAGAAAAGCCGATGTTTTGTAACTCACCCGACGAAATGTACAGGGCAGCCAGGAAGTAAGGGGGATGTAAGTAAGGGTCGCCTGCTGTGGCCAGGAAGGACGCACCCGGCCCGTAGGGAGCCGGACGACATACCTGGGCGTTTCTCACCCTCAGGTCTCTAGGCTGGCTGGGATGGAGCCAAGCCAGGAACAGAGCGCGCTGTGTTAGGCTTCACTCACCGGCAAGCGGAGGTGTACTTGGTGAACAAACTGTAAGCGCGCTGGAGCGGGCTCGGGGGGCGCGTGTCCATCCCTCCACACAAGGACCCAGGTGTTCTCCGCCAAGCGCAGCCGGCGCTCCAGCTCGGCCGGGTCTGACTCCGACGCACTGGCCTCTGTCATCCGCGAGTCCTGCGCGTGTATCCCCTGTGGTCCCGCCAGTGGCAGAGTCGAGGTAACCGCTACTTGATATAAAGTCTTTTTCTTATCGTGACATGACCTCTAGTTCTGAAATTGCTCAAAGTTCATTTTTTCCCCAGCTCTACTGAATGAAACATGATTGACAAGAATTGCGTATATAATTGTATAACATGTATTTACAGTTTTACAAGGTGATTTTTTTAGATGTGTACGATGTGGTTTAATAGAGGAGTCCGTTGTGAAAAGATTATCACAGCGAAGTTACAGAACACATCCGCACCTCAAATAGCTACCCTTTTTTTTTTTTTTCAAACTTTATTTTTAAAATCCAGGACCACCTGCTCCCTGACCGTCCCGCTGGTCTTACCCTGCTTCCCC
Organism: Paguma larvata; assembly: GCA_030068075.1. NCBI lineage: Eukaryota > Metazoa > Chordata > Mammalia > Carnivora > Viverridae > Paguma > Paguma larvata. Next base: position 46,951,803 of record CM057835.1, on the reverse strand, counting down.
CCTCCTTTCACTCCCCCCCCCACTTTTGCACAGGCTGTTTCCTCTGCTGGCAGGTACAGGTTCTATATTTTGGCCAACTTCTACAAATCTCTCAAGACTCAACTTGGATATCACCTCCTCCAGGAAGTCTTCCCTGACACCATTGTTTTCCTGTCTCGTTTTTACCATAGCATGGATCATACCGTAACATGCTTTCCCATTGACCTGGCCTCCTTCTCAGCGAGTCTGTGAGTCTCTGGAGGACAGGCGCTGGCTCTTCTGCTTCTGCCTCCCTTATGTTTAGTTCTCTACTGACTTGCAGCAGGCCCTCAATGACCAAAGGGATGAAGGGATGAGTGATCCCAGCACCACCTCTCCCTCTGAGCACCCTCCTTGCTGAGGCTCTGACAGGGGGCTGCCCTCATGGGTGCCCATCACCCTGCTGGGGCGTGAGCCAAAGCTCACATGTGTCCTCATGTGACCTTTCCTACCTCCATTAAATGGTCACCACCTGCACAGTCTCTCGGCTAGAAACCTGGGCGTGATTCTTGGCCTGAGTTTTCATACTCGCCTCAATAACTTCTCTTTGATTCTTCCTTTGTCACCCACAGCAGAGGGGATTGCACCCCTAGAGACGAATGGGGGAGACAGCCTCCTGGCTTCCCCTCTTCCAAAAATCTATCCCCTACGCCGCAGTATCTTAAACGCAACTCCAGAGCCAATCCAGCCACACGGCTCACCTCCTGAAAGTCTCCCTGGCTCCTGGGCCCTGGGGTCATCTGGGCCCCTGAGCGGGGCGCTCAGGCCCTCCCACAGCCGCCGTCCTCCCCGAGCGCCCTATGCTACCCACCCCGCTGCTTCCCGACCCTGGGCCTTGTGTCCATGGTTGTCTCTATTTTGCCCTTCCTCGAGCCCCTCAGACTCCTCCCCAGCTCAAAGAGCGCCTTCTCCGTGGATCTTTCTCTTGGAGACTGAGCCGCCCCTCCCCCTCCCACCAGTCTGGCCCCTCTGGGAGCACCTCCACGTGGCTTTATCCCAGTAGGATGGCCTTCTCCCCTGTTACACGTGAACTCCCCGAGGGAGGGCCGGTCCGTGCCTTACTCACCTCCCTGACGGCTAACACACTGACGAGCAAGAGAATTGCCATTTACATGAATGTCTAAGCCAACCGGGTCTTTCGGTGTTCCCGAAGCAGGGAGTTGCAGTGGAGGTTAAGGAGCAAAGAGGCAGGACGCGCAGAGGGAGGGGCAGTCAGGCGTGTGTTCTTCTTGGTTAGGAGCCAAAGACAAACATCCCCAATACCTGCCTTACGCCAGCTGAGGGTCAGCTCTGTGTCTGCTAATTCTGCATGCAAACCGTCCTCAGCTCGAGCCCATCCAGGCCCGGCACTGGTCATGGTGGCCGAGAGGGCTGAGCGGGTGGGCAGGGAGGTTTGCATGATAGCAGCAGCTGGAGGGCAGGGGAGGGCAGCAGCTGGTGACGAAGGGGCACCCGGGCAGCAGCTGGTGAAATTACTGCAGCCCTGGCTGCGCTCTGGTGCCCTGTGGCTGTCGCCAAGCAGGAGCCGGCTCTCATTCTGGCAGGACCGTTAGTATCCCTTTCCTGGCTAACACCTTCTGGGGAGCATTATGGTGTAAAGGAAGAGACAGGATTCAGAACCATGAAGACCTGGGCTCAAATCCCAGGTCAGCCATTGCTAGCTGTGTGATCTCAAGCAAGTTACTTAACCTCTCTGATCCTCGGACTCCTCTTCTAAAAAACATAAATTGACTTCTCTGGGATTTTTCATTCCTAGAGAAAATATCTTTTGAGTCCTCGTTTGTATCATCTCTTATTTAGTGAATGGGAATATATAAGTACTTAAATATTAGTTTCTTTTCTTTCTGCTATTTATTCCCTAGTCAAAGCCCACAATCCTTAGAGAAATCCCCTCCATTCTTTCTCTCCTCCAGTGCACACTGTATTTCCTCCAAGGAAAGATCATCTAATAATAATAGCAACGCCCAACATTTGTCAGGTCCTCACTGCGTACGGGGCACTGTTTGAAGTGCTTCCATATATTTACTAATTTAATGCCCATAACACAGTGAGATTGGGATTTTACAAGTAAGGGAAAGGAGGCATGGAGAGCTAAGGAATTGTCCAGGTCACTCAGCTAGTGGATGACGAGGCCGGGATTTGAACCTGGGCAGCCCAGTTCCAGCCCATAGTCTCAGCCAATGAGTCAGAGATCACACGGTTCAGCCCCTCTGGATGATACTGGGTCTGCACGGCCGTCTCTCTCCCCAGTCCCTTCTTTTCTCTTCTCTGCTCCTCCGAAGAAAGTGAAGGTCACTCTGGGCTTTGGGCAGGATTTGGTGACATGCTCAAAGTTATACAACTATTTGTGTCATTTGTCCTGAGTCCCATTCCTGTGCCCTTCCTGTGACGTTAGGCAACACTAGACAATCTCTATGAAGGCAAGTGCCTGAAATTAATTACTATTTTAAGTAAATCATTTATGACATTATCTTGCTAGTTGTAACAATCATGCGAAGGTATCAGATCTGACGGTAAAAAAAAAATATTTCCATTAGATACCATAATGTTCGTTTTCTTTTAATTAAGACCAATCTGAAATGTATTCTTTGGTTTTCCTAGTGTTTCAGTTTCTATCTCCATAAATATTTGTGCTGTTGTCTTAGTTTCAATTAGTTTTTGCTGTTTTCCCTGGACCGGGTTTTTCTAATGGGATGGGGGTGGAGTATTTACAGTCACCTTCGAAGCTTTGCATCCCCAAAGCACGGTAGCCGCAGTTCGGAGATGATATCGATGTATAGTCAAAACAAGCCCGGGGTGTTCCGTGAGCTCAGCAGTGCTGTGTCTCAGCGGCGGGGTGACCCTGAATCTCAAGACACCCAGAGGCAGCCGTCACCAAGGAACGCTGAAAACAAGCCCTCCACGGAGTCTTCGCCAACTTCGCTCTTGAACTGACCGAGGTCACCGCAGTCCAGAACCTAAGTCCAGGGAAGAATGCTTTCTTGTGTCAAAGGGGTCCACTGCCCAGGAGATAAGAGGGGGCAGGTGGCGGGGAGAAATTGGGGCATACGTTTGCAGCGGGTGGTGGAGGCGATGAGACATTGCAGGCAGAAAATGACTTGCAGATGGAAGAACTTCCCAGCTCGCTGTGTGAGTCCACAAATCCCCCCGAGTTTTGATTTCCTCATCTGTAGAATGGGAATAGTCATGCTTGTCATGCTTATCCCCCAGGGACCAAACGAGGAAATTAAGTAAATGAGACCAGTTTGAAAACGATCAAGTGCTCTAGAAATGTGATGAATTACATTATTGCCATTCTGTAATGTTTATTTAAAGGGTTTTTTAAAAATATTTTTATTTATTTTTGAGAGAGAGAGACAGAGCACGAGCAGGGGAGGGGCAGAGACAGAGGGAGACACAGAATCCAAAGCAGGCTCCAGGCTCTGAGCTGTCTGCACAGAGCCCGACGGGACTCGAACCCACAAACCCATGAGATCATGACCTGAGCCGAAGTCAGACGCTTAATGGACTGAGCCACCCAGGTGCCCCTCTGTAATATTTATAATAAAGAAGTGGCATTTCCCTCAGAACAACATATATAATATAAAACAGTGATTTCCACTAAAATGCACCAGAAAAAAAGATGATACAATTCATTATGACAAAACATCTATTGCATTTTTAAACCGAGCAAAAGAGAGACAGCTTTGCAAACATACTCACAAAACAACAAAACAGCAAGGTAGCATTGGACGGGAACTTCCCATGGGCACCAGCGCTCAGTGTTGCGGACGCATGGAGGGGGGTGAGGCCAGCGAACTGTGCACTCTGGAAGAGCCGAGTTCTCTGTGTGCACAAGGGGGGACCCGGCATAGTCACTGGGGCTTCCACCCTGGGGTAAGGGGAGCTCAATGCCAAGGCAAATGTTAAAGCCTTCTATGGACTAAATCTTCTCCCCCAAATGCATATGTTGAAGACCCAACCTCCATGTGGCAATATTTGGAAGGAAATACGGTCTTTGGGAGGTAATTAAGGTTAAATGAGGGCATAAGGATGGAGTCCTAATCCCTAGGACTGGCGGCTTTATACAAGCAGAGCGTTTCCTCTCCTTCCCTCCCCCTCCCTCAGAGGAAAGGCCTCACGAGGACAAAGCAGCCATCTCCACTCAAGGAAGAGAGCTGTCACTAGCAACCGAACCCTACTGGAACTTTGATCTGGACTTCCAGCCCCCAGAACCATAAGAAAATAAATTTCACCCAGTCAGCGAAGTTCTGCTCTGGCAGCCCCAGAAGACTAAGGCACTGAAAATGTCTTCGTTTTTGTTTTACAACTAAAAAGAAAATCAAGTTTTCTTTAAAATATATTAATTTCGTGTGCCTGGGTGGCTCAGTTGGTTAAGTGTCCAACTCTTGATTTCGGCTCAGGTCATGATCTCACGGTCATGAGATCGAGCCCTGAGTTGGTCTTTGCACTGAGCATGGAACCTGCTTGGAATTCTTTCTCTCTTTCTCTCTCTCTCTCTCAAAATAAATAAAGTTTTAAAAAATGTATTAATCTCCACAACTTCTACCCATATACCCAGTAAAATCGAGAAAAATACAATCCCAATGGAGAAGTCTTGGGGCATTCAGGTGGTTTAGTCAGTTAAGCGTCTGACTTCGGCTCGAGTCATGATCTCACAATTCATGGGTTCGAGCCCCACATCGGGTTCTGTGTTGACGGCTCAGAGCCTGGAGCCTGCTTCAGATTCTGTGTCTCCCTCTCTCCCTGCCTCTTCTCTGCTCATTGTCTGTCTGTTTCTCTCTCTCAAAAATAAGTAAACATTAAAAAAAAATTTTTTTAAATAAATAAAAGTTCACAAAATCAGGAAATGCCAGGGTTGCAAAGGATCATGAGTGTTACTGGTCTAGTTGTGCATGAAAGTTTCCATTTCACTCCAGAGTGCACAGACTGCAAACTCACACATTGGGTTTCGACCACCTCAGGTCATAACCTGACTCTCATTTCTTGGCCGTGGGACTCTGAGAAACTTTCAAAATCTCCAGATCCCAGTCTTCTCGTCTGTAACATGGGAATAATAACAGCCTCTACCTCAGGCCTGCTGTAGAGAAGACATGAAATAACGGACCCTAGAGTAGTGTCTGGCAGCCCGCACGTGCCAGGTAACTATTACTGTCAGTCTTAGAACAGTCAGACAGAGTACACAATACTCTGCAATGGATGGACTGCCAGGTGGCTCAAGTCCGTTAGGCATCCCACTTCGGCTCAGGTCATGATCTCCTGGTTCGCGAGTTCGACCACGGCGTCGGGCTCTGTGCTGACAGCTCAGAGCCTGGAGCCTGCTTTGGATTCTGTGTGTCTCTCTCTGCCCCTTCCCAGCTCACGTTCTGTCTGTCTGTCTGTCTCTCTCTCTCTCTCTCTCTCTCTCTGTCTCTCTCTCTCTCTTTCTCAAGAATAAACATAAAAAAACCACTCTGCAACGGAGCTAAGGCTACAGACCTCCTGTTGGCGAATCAGCCGCAGTCCTCCACGCCTGCCAATTAGCCATCTACGGATCTGTCAAGCCAATTAACTGAGTATCCCAGTGAGGGGAGGAAAAGCATTAGAAGAGAATGACAATAGAATTAATTAAATGAAATCCAATTCAGGAAATCCTTTCGCTCAAGACAAGTGAAGCCATTGTCTATATGACACAGAAAGGTACTATTCGTGCAGATGTGCTAACTGCTCCCCACGGTGAGCCTGGCACCCCTGCTCGCTTAGTGTGCAAAGGGGTGTCAACCGAGAGGCTTGCGCGGTGCAGGCCCCTTCCCAACGTGGAGAACGGGTGACGCTGGAGGACACAGGGGGCACCTCAGCCCGCGGGACAAAACTATGGCCCAGCTTCCTGCCGCAAACATCTGCATGAATTTTAAGACAAAATTTAATGCCTTAAAGAACTTTCAGGCATGCCATGTTCTGTCTTTGCTGTGCCTCCAGTTCCGCGGGGACCATCACCTCGGCTCGGTCAGGGCGCTCTGGGGCAGGGGGAAGGGCCCCAGACCTGGCCGCTGCTGGTGCCCGCCACTGCTCCTGACTATCCCAGCAGCCCCCCAGCTGCTTTCTTCTTTCCCATAGAGTGACCGTTGTCAGACTGGACAGGCGCAGCCCTCCCTCCCCGAGGAAGCGCCGTCTACACCTCCCTCCGGCCTGCGGAGGGAACGAAGTCATGTTTGTTTGACTTGGCATAAGGCCTCACAGCCTAACTCCCTACAGCCTTTAATTTAATTTAATTTTAAGTTTATTTATTTTGAGAGAGAGAGAGAGAGAGAATCCCAAGCCGGCTCCTCAGTGTCAGCACAGAGCCCGATGTGGCGCTCGAACTCATGAACCGTGAGATCCTGACCTGAGCCCGAAACCAAGAGTTGGATGCTTAACTAACTCACTGAGCCAGCCAGGCGCCCCTCCGCACAGCCTTTTAAGCCTTTGCTATCCCCTTGCTGATATCCTGCGGCTGCCCTCACACCTCTCCCCCTGCGCACCCCGGCCCCCTGTTCTCTGTCAGTCTTTCCCTCTCCTTCCCGGGCTGTCTCACCTGCCAAACCTTGGCTGCCAGGAGATTGCAGGGCAGAGCTCTCCACCCCGCCCCCCTCCCCCAGAGCCGGGGTGCCCAGAACCCAAAGGCAGGTCTGCCACGCTGAAGACCGTCAGTACTGCGCCACCAGGATTCACTGGCTATTCAAATTAGTCTCTAACTGGCTGGCCCTGGGCGCAGACCACAGTTTTGTTCTCATTCACTTTTCTAGTTTGCGGAGAAAGTTTCCTGACGAAGTCTGAACAGCTCGTTTGAAATGAAATCTCAGCAGATTTCACTTCCAAACAGAATTAAAACAGGAAGTGAAATTCTACAGTGCGCTCCACTGTGACAAAAGTCACATTACGAAACCCAAGCGTCCTCATCTGTTCGAGTGGCTCCAGTGTCCTCAGGGGCAGAAGGACTTTCCGGGGCTCCCACAGTTGAGATTCTCTGGAAATTCACTGAAAGAGGTTCTCACCCCGTTTCCTTCCCTCTGAAACGTGTGAGGGTTTTGAATGCCACGAAGGCCCTCGTAGACTCTAAGTCGGATCGTGGGAAGAAGGAGCTGCAGGGAGCTAGGCCGGAGGCCAGCGGCAGCTTAGGAGACACAAAAGTGTTTCCTTTATTTAACAAAAAAAAAAAAAAAAAAAAAAAAAATTAAAAAAAAACCCAACAACCTTTTGTGGAGGAAGTTTTGTGGCCCCAGGCGAGTTCCGACTTCACTAAAGCAGCTGAGCCCAGCTCTGTCAGCCTCTTCCAGAATAAGGGAGAAGAGAGGCGCCTGTCTCTGCACACCGGGGAAGAGCGAACCGATGGTGAATTCTGTTCCTCTTAGAAATAACAAACCGGGGCACCCGGGTGGCTCAGTCGGTTAAGTGGCCGACTTCAGCTCAGGTCAGATCTCACAGTCTGTGGGTTCGAGCCCCATGTCGGGCTCTGTGCTGATGGCTCATCAGAGCCTGAAGCCTGCTTCGGATTCTGTGCCTCCCTCTCTCTCTGCCCTTCCCTTGCTCACACTCTGTCTCTATGTCTCTCAGAAATAAATAAACGTTAAAAAAAAAAAAAAAGAAAAGAAATAACAAACCAAGCGCGACTCACTCTTATCCCGAAGAATCCGTCAAAACCAACCTTGCTGTGAGGACATCACCAATTCTCAGATGCTTCTGGTTTTGTCTGATCATGCTCACTTCGTTATTTTCTTGTTGTTTTGTTCTTCCCACCACCGGAAGTAAACAATCATCAATAAACGAATGAACAGAGAAAAAGAAATCAACAGCCATGCCGAGTCAGCAGGCAGAGAAAGGCTGAGGAGGAGGACGCTTTCCCGGCTCTTACGAATATGCTCATGTTTTGTGCCGCCCCAAGCTCCGTAACAGCCCCTTCGTTTTATTATTGTTTGTTGTGTCATCCGTCCATTCATGTAACAATTCTTGAGCTTCGTTGCATTGAAAGTCACCCATTAACACAACGTGGTTTTTAAACCGTAGTGCTTCAGTCACCCTGTGGCTTACTAAAAAATGCAGACATGGGACCAGAAGCCCTGACTTGTGTAGCGATGGCGCGGGGGGGGGGGGGGGGGTGGCTAGAATTCACGTTTCTTAAAAATTCCCAGGTGCCGCGAATGTTACTAACCCTAGGAGCACAGTCTGAGAAGCCTTGCATGAATATATTCACCACCAAATCCCTAGAAGACCCAGAACTTAGGTAAGGCTCCATAACTACTCATTAAACTGAGTTGAAGCCTTTAAAACAATCCTGGACTCTCTGAGCTAACAGACCGGTTTGCGCAAATATTGACATGGTTTCCCCACTGAGACAGACGCAACTGTGCGAGAGCAACTTTATAGAGCCCAGAGCTCTCATTTGTACACCAAATATTAGGTTGGGAACTGAGTAATTTGCAGCTGACTTAGTAGTGAGTTGGCATAGTTGTGGACATCCTGGGAATTATTAAGGAAAACAGGAAAATTACTTTACCCTTTTTAGCACCTGCCCCTGCAGGCATCTCCTTCTTTTCCTTCTCTTTTCCTCCTCATCCACCTTCTCTACCCTCCCTCCTTCTCCACCCTCCCCCCTTACAGCCCCCCCTTCATCTTCCTCCCTTCTCCGCCCTACACCCATCTAAAATCCATCCATTTTGCTCCCTCTTCTCCACCCTCCTCCCCTTCTCCACCCTTGCCCCTTCTCCTCCATCTCTACAAGGCTATCAGTGAATACTTGTACAAATACTTTGAGTTCCTTGGCAGAGAGAAACTGTATTGTTGCCAAATGAAATAAATAATTTCTCTCTGTTCTTCTTTAAGAAGGTAGACAGGGCAATATTATCAACCAAAACAAACAAACAAACAAACAAAAAAAAAAAACCAGAACCCCCTAAACGTGTCTTCTTCATTCTATCTTGTATCAAACTTTAGGGTAAACAGAAAACCTCACTCTTTTTATGACCTTGAAGTCTATAGTCAAAGGTGATTTGTGGATTGGGTGTACCAGTTGGCTATTTTATATAAAACTTTTAAATTTATAATGATGGCTTGGTTTTTATAGCACCATATCAAATATCCTCTTGTGTTCTCGAGTTTCTCTCACTATTCTCAAATTATTTTATTGCTACTCACCAAGCAGCTAACCTGAAGAACCATAAATTGTGTGGGCTTTTAATTTAGCTTTTGTCCCCTCTTGGCTATCTTGCAGAGAGAGAAAGTAGCTTTATAATTCTTACGATTTAAAAAGTACGCATCAGCTATAAATTTAGTGGAAGCTCAGATTACCATTCCAAGTAAAACTTTAATGTGCATTTCAAATGCAGCGTGTCTTTCATGCGTCAGTATGGTTCTTTTTTAGTGTTTTGGTAACTTTTAAAAAATGTTTTATTTATTTTTGAGAGAGAGAGAGAGAGAGAGAGAGAGAGAGCACGTGCACGTGAGCAGGAGAGGGATAGAGAGAGGGGTACAGAGGATCTAAAGAGAGCTCTGTGCTCACACAGAGAGCCTGAGGCAGGGCTCAAACCCACAAACTGTGAGATTATGACCTAAACTGAAGTTGAATGTTTAACCGACTGAGCCACCCAGGCGCCTCTGTTTCGGTAACTTGCAAAGTTTTCTTTTTATCAATCTTTAGAAGATGAACCCCATGTTTAAGCATGGGGGGGAGCTATAAATAGGTACCTAATGGGGCGCCTGGGTGGCTCAGTCGGTTGAGTGTCCGACTTCGGCTCAGGTCATGATCTCGCAGTCTGTGAGTTCGGGCCCCGCGTCGGGCTCTGTGCTGACAGCTCGGAGCCTGGAGCCTGCTTCGGATTCTGTGTTTCCCTCTCTCTCTGCCCCTCCCCCACTCATGCTCTGTCTCTCTCTGTCTCAAAAATAAATAAACATTAAAAAAAAAAAATTTAAAAAAAAAAAAAATAGGTACCTAATGAAATGCCTACTAGCAGATTTTTATACCTCCGTATCAGAGTCACAAATAGCATTTTTAACTATAGGAGCTCTAAATTTTAACGTTATCTTTGGCCACGTATTTGTAGAGGGGTTAACACTATACACTGACACTGTCCTGCCTCTCGTTAAACAGCACAAATAATCTAGGGGGTGACCATCAACCCGAGAGACTTAGTGGAAAAGAAGCAGGCTTGCTCTGCCTCCCGATACGTAACATCCGAACCAAAATCAGAACGGTGCATATGAAGGCCACAGATGTTATAAGCTCTAGGGGCCCTACAGACTTTCATGATAGCGGTGAATGAGATAAGATTCTAGAAAATTATACCACCTCCCAAGGGTCTTTGTTGTTTTTAAGGATAAGTGCTAGAAGGAGATAATAGTTGTATAGATGATAGATGGATGGCATCTATCATTTCTTGAGCCCTTATTGAATGATAGGTGCCGGGCCAGTTGCTAAATCTTTTTTTTTTTTTAATGGACATGTAATTCACATACCATAAAACTGACCCTCTAAAATTGTACAATTCAATGGGCTTTAGCATATTCACAAGGTTGCATGACCATCACCATTATCTAATTCCAGAATACTTGCATCACCCCCACTAGATAAAAGTATTATAAAGTCAATTTTCTATGCAACAAAATAAAGATAATTTTGGTCTCCTAGCGATGGTATAAGAATTCCTTACAGGAAGAAGCTTGCTTTTGCTGAGAAGGTGCTTTGATAAGGCCAAGCCCAGGGCAAGGGAACTGTGACTGCATGACAGAGGAAGGACTCACTGTGGCATCCTGAGAGGAGGTTGCTGAAGGGAGAAGGGACCATATTGGAGGAGAGGTTTTGTTTTATTCACTGATGTATCCCACGTGTCTGCACCAGTGCCTGGCACATAGCATGTGCTCATTACATGTATGTTCACTGGTTTAATTCTGCTTTTATTAGATACCAGGCTCTATTTATATCCATATCTTATTAAATCACATGTTATTTTATTTTATCTTGTTCTATTCTTAAGATTTTATTTTTTTTTAAATAATCTCTACACCCAACATGGGGCTTGAACTCACAACTCTGAGATCAAGAGTCGCACGCTCTACCAACTGAGGCCGCCAGGCACCCACCCCTAGGTCACGTTTTCAAATCACCTTGTTCAAACCTTCCGAATCTTTGTTGATGTTTTCTCTCCCTGATCTATCAGTTTCTGAAAGAATGACTTTTCAATCTTCCATTCCGATCAAAGCATTTGTCAGTTTCCCCATGTGATTCTGATCCTTTTTACTTCATCAATTTCAAGGCTGTGTTGCTAGGCATATCCGTCAGGATTCTACACTGCAAGCAACAAAAATTGCCTTTGGCCCATTTAAGCAGAATAAGTCCCACCCGGAATTATTGGAAGACCTAAAACAACTAGGCTCAGTGCTACCCAGCCATGAGCTGCACAGCAAGCCACGAAAGAAGCCACGTGAGGAAGTTGTGGATATCATGCTATCTCTGCAAAACTGCACATGCCATTCCCCAGTGCCCTGGGCAGCTCCCGGCAACCGGAATGTGACCAACGCAGTCAAAATGCTGCCACAGGAACTCAGTCTTGCTGGAGACCCCAGCCTGCTGGAGAAATTCCGTGGTCTCTGCTCTCTTGTGTCACTAGCTCCTAAATGGAGGGAGGCAAATGTTTGTCCATTGGCAGAGCCGAGGCCGCATGACTTGCCTTGGAGGACAACACACTGGGAAAGTGACAGTAGGGTATTTTGAGCTTCTGTAGAGGGAGGTAGAGAATCCTTCAAAATGGGAGGTGGGTGAGGATGCTTGGCAGGATAAATATCTGTTCCAGATGCATATAAATTCCTGATTATTATATCTTCTTGATGTGTTTGGTCCTTGACTTATATATTTTTGCCGAGAGACATTATCTTCCTGAGCTGTGTTTTTTCATGGGCCCTGCAGGGCTAATATTGGCCAAGGGAAAGATTCGAGCTGACCTTCACAGGACTGGACAGGAGTTCCTATCCTGAAGTCTCCCCCGCCCCCCATCCCCGCTACATCTTGCTTTGTTTCAAGCCCAGTAAGGCAGGTGGAAAGGGCTTTCCTTTAGGGAAGAAGGAAACCTGCTTTTTTCTCTTCCTTCTAGACTTCCCACACCTGGCTGCTGGCAGGCAAGTCCAGTCCATGTCCTCGAGGACAGATGCTCCTGACAAAGATTGTACCAGCCCTTGCTAGGCTCAGTGTTCCTAAAAGGGAAGGAATCTACCTACAGTTCACTTCCTGGGTTCCCTAAGAGCCAAAACTTGGCCTGGGAGTGGGGGGGGGCGCCAGGAAGCTCATTTCTGAGAGAAGTGAACAGAAAAGAGGAAAGGGGACTTTGGTTTGACTTTAGGGCTGAAATCTACTTATACCAAGTATAATCCAAGTACGCAGACAAAAACTATCACTTACTTAAGACATACAACCATTTAGAGGAAAATACAGCAAATGCTGTATATCCAGTCTCTCAGCCTGAGAAATAAAGCAGCACAGTCACAACTGAAGACCTTTGTAGCCCTCCCGGGTCCCGCAACCTTCCCCGGAAGTGACTACCATATTACACACATTTTTTATCATTTCCATATGTGTTTTCAGATTTGGTGTGGACCATAACACACATATGCATTGTTCTGCAACATGTTCTTTCACCCAACATTATGTTTGGGGGATTTATCCATGTTCACACATGTAGCTCTGAGTCTTTCATTTTAATGGCTATATAGCACTCCTTTGTATGGACATACCACAGCTTTTTAAATTCTCCTGTTGATGGCCATTTGAACGGTTTCCAATGTCAAAATAGTCTTGTTTCTTTTTTTTAAGTGTATTTATTTATTTTGAGAGCTAGAAAAAGAGAGAGAGAGTGTGAGCGAGCGGGGGAGGAGCAGAGAGAGAGACAGAATCCCAAGAAGGCTCCGCACTATCGGCACAGAGCCTGAGGTAGGGCTCAAACTCACAAACTGGGAGATCATGACCAGAGTTGAAATCAACAGTCGGACGCCTAAGCCACCCAGGCGCCCCGAAATAGTCTTGTTTCTATTTCTTCATGCATGTGTAGAAGAAAATCCCAGGAAATAAATTACTTGGTTTGAGGACATGCACATCTTTAATTTTACTAGTGATAACCCGGTTGTTTTAATGGTTGTACCACTTCGACTTTTCACGGTATTTTTTTCCATAGCACCGTGTGGTCCCCAGCGTTTGTAATTGTCAGTCTGCTTTATTTTTTCCAATCTAGCAATGGTGAAGTGTTTTGTCCCTGTGGTTTAATTGGCATTTCTCTAACTACTGGGGAGGTTGAGCATTTTTGTCATTCTGTTTCTCTTTGTCTCTCTTTCCTGAATTGCCTGTTCCTATCATTTGCCCATTTTCTACCTGTATTTTTACACTTTTTCATTGATTTGTAGAAATTCTTTGTATATTTTAGATAATCCTTTGTTAATTAACAAAGGCATCACAAAGAGCTTCTCTTTGTCTGGCTTATTTTTTCACTTAATTTATAATGTCTTTTGATAGGCCAAAGGTTTTTTTTTTTTTAATATAGTCAAATATTTAAGACATTTGGAATAAACATGAAGATTGCTGGCATGTTCTCCAGGGAAAATTATGCATTGTTTAGAGCACATTTTTCCAGGTTATTGGATTTTAATAGCTCATTGTTTTCAGCTATTTTACAACTTTTAAGTTGCAAATACTGATAGCTATACAAAATAATTCTCGCCTCTGGACATGAAAATAAAATTCTGTCTGGTGGTGGTTTGACTGACTCAGTCTGCCCATATCCCTTAATCCCCCTCCCCAGACCTGCCTGTGGAAATTTATTTCAACATACCTTTATTCCCTACAAATTTGTGGTTCTCTGCTTTCTCATTTTAACCATTGTAACATCTGCCTGTGTCCCTCATTAAGAACGAAGTAAACAAAATCTTTTTTTAAAGGTTTATTCTTTTCAAACCATCTGTCTACCCAACATGGGGCTCAAATTCACAACCCTGAGATCAAGCACTGCACGCTCCAAAGACTGGGCCAGTCAGGCTCACTGTGAATAAAACCTTTAATATGTGTTAATTTTATGTCTGTATGATTTTACCTTTTCTGTAAATTTCCTATAACAAACATATTAATCTTTTCCTTTACTTTGTGTTTTTGAGTCTGAAGAAATTATTCCCTCCCCCAAGTTTATAAAGATATTGTCACCTATACTCTTTAGGCTATTAAGTTTTACTCTTGGGGCACCTGGGTGGCTCAGTTGGTTAATCTCGACCTTGGCTCAGGTCATGATCTTACAGTTAGTGGGTTTGAGCCCTGTGTCAGGCTCTGTGCTGACAGCTCGGAGCCTGGAGCCTGCTTCGGATTCTGTGTCTCCCTCTCTCTACTCCTCCCCTGTTCATACTGTCTCTCAAAAATAAATAAACCTTAAAGTTTTACTCTTATTATTTAAGCTCTCTGCAAAAGATTGTTGCTTATGATATAAGATGGTGATATGATTAATTTTTTTCCGTATGGAGAGCCAGTTTCCCCAGCACCATTCACTAAACTGTCCACCTTTCCCCCACTAACTGGTAATTCTATCTCTGTTGTGTATAAGACTCCTCTATGCCTAAGTCTGTTTTGGGGTCCACATTCTGTTCTAGTAGTCTGCTTTTTCCGTTTCTGCACCAACGTCACACTTCCATAATTCCTGCCATATTATAAGAAATCCTAATATCTCCTGCCATTTTCTTTGTATTTAAAATTACCTTGGGTGGGGCACCTGGGTGGCTCAGTTGGTTGAGTGTTGACCTTTGATTTTGGCTCAGCTCATGATCTCACGGTTTGTGAGTTAAAGCCCACATTGGGCTGCTTGGAATTCCCTCTCTCCCTCTATCTGCCCCTCCCCCACACTCTCTCCCTCTCTAGATAGATAGATAGATAGATAGATAGATAGATAGATCTAATAAAATAAAATTACCATGGTTGTTATTGACCCTTTACTTATCTTTATTAATTTTAGAATCAGTTTATGAAGATCAACAAAATATCAATCAGGATTTTTCATCTAAATTCTATTGGACTGGGACACCTGGGTGGCTCAGTTGGTTAAGTATCCACCTCTTAATTTCAGCTCAGGTCATGATCTGATGTTCATGAGTTCGAGCCCCCAGCTGGGCTCCATGCTGGCAGTGCAGAGCCTGCTTGGAATTCTCTTTCTCTCCCCCTGGCCCACTCTCACTCGCATGCACACTCTCTCTCTCTCAAAATAAAGAAATAAATATCTTTAAAAAATGTTTTTAAATCCTATTGGATTCACAGATTACTTTAGAGAGAATTGACTCTTTAGGATTTTATGTCTTCCCAACCACAAATATAGTATGTCTTCCATTTATTTAGGTTTCTTAAAATATTTTTTCGTAGAGTTTTATAGTTTTCTCCATGCCAAGATTTTTTTTTCCTACACACCAAGTCTTGTACATCATTTGTTAGTTTAACTCCTAGATAACTTGCAGTTTTTTTGCTGTTATAAATGGTATTTCTCAGGATGTTTATTATTGGCATATAGTAATGCAATTGATTTTGATATTATGTCCAGCAACCCACATATGTTCTTAAAGTTAGAATGTTAATGTGTGGTCTCTCCACCAATTCTTAGTCCTTCTTGGACCCAAGGGACTCATTTCAGTTTTCAAACCTTCCTATGGAAGATTTTTCAACTCGGTACTTTGCAGAGTGTCAGGCACATCGCAGACACATTCAATAAATACTTGTTAAATAAATAATGGTCAAAAGAAGGCATTTTCATTTGAAGGCTAGTGCATTTGTCTATGGTCTGCAAATTCCACATTCAGCTATGCCAGCATTAAGAACATGATAAATGCATCCCCTCCCTTCTGATTTTATAGAGGTAAAGGCTGCCTGAAATAAACACTGAGAGCAAGCCTGGAAGAAGGGAGGGAGGAATGGGATATCACAAATTGATATCTAGGGGGAGATGAGGAGAGGGCACTGTTGCTAGGCAACCGACTTCGTTCCTAGCAGGTGCCGACCCAGTTCTAGGAGGGTCTCCTTTCCCTCCCTCCTTTTCCTCATCCCCTCCTCTTCTCACCTGACAGAGTCCAGAACACTGCAGACTGAGATTTATTTTCCCTTCTGGAGAAGGCATGTTGGCATCAAGTTCAAGTGGTGATATAGTGTTTGTTCTGTGATCGCAGAGTTGGATCTTTGAGATCTGAAAGGAACCCTAGAGATACAGTGGCCCCGTCTCTGAAACAAATCGTCCCCTGATTAGAAACTCCTAACAGAACGTTGAATCAGATGGAGACTTCAGGGAAGAACTGCCGGGTTCTGCTACGGCATTTGAAGGGATTGTGGAATAGCCACGTGCACAGGGAGGAGTGTGGGGCTGGAGGCGGCTGGACTATCTGAAGCAGAGCCCTACACTGGCAGGTCGTCAGTCCAGTGTGAGTGGAGGTTGCAGTCAGGGCAGTAGACAGATCAGCGCAGAGGGTTTGTAGTGTGAGAAGAGCAGAGGCTGGGCACGGAGTTCCTAGGATACCACCTCCCAGAGGAGGGAAGGCATGGCCAGAGGAATAGATGCCTGTCAAGGATGCCTACAAGGAGGAGCTGGAGGGTTAGGAGGTGGGGGTGGGGAATGGGGACAGGAACCATGCAATGTTTTTAAGAGGAAGTGGGAAAGGGGCAGATGCCGAGGAGAAGGGGAGAAGTCAAGGAAGATCAGCAGAGAGTAGACTTAGTCCAAGGTGGCCATGAGTGACCATGGTGGGTGGATGAGTTTTTCACTGGTGTTCCTTATCCTTGGAATGATGAGACCCTGGTCCGGCTAGGTCGGTCAAGTCCCTTAACTTCTACGGGTCTCTGCTCATCTGTCGATTTGACATCATAACAACTTCCCTGAGGACTGTTCTAAGGATTACCAAAAAGATACTCAGTGTCTCGGTGATGTCTCTGCCCTTCACTCCTTCTATCTTTATCCTGCCTCACCCAGATCTCGCCCTTGGAGCCCATCTGACAGCTTCATGCCTCCCGTATCATCTGAGCCTCTCTCTGCAAATTCCTTTGTGCTTAAGCTTTCTGTGGAAACCTTATTCTGATGCGAGCCTGCATGGTAGGAGAGGGCTGCACTGCTTCCCCATCCTGTACTCCCCGACCTTCCTGCAGAAGCACGATCCCACCCCACCCCAAACCTCAGCCATCCCTTCTGACCCACCTGTATTCTCTAGAAGTTGAGGGAACAAATGAGGCAAGTGTCTCCTTGGAGATACACTGTCCCTTGAGTGATTCTAAATGGAGATGTTCAATTGACCCTTCTGTTTTCTCCACCAAAAGGATGTATGGTTGCTAGGAAACCGACAATGGGTATTAACCACACCTGGCAGGAAAATGCTCCTAACCTGAAGAGGAATTATATTCAGAAGAATTTTTAGCGCTGTTTCATTATCATCTCTCAGAAGTTTAATTTGACAAATATATATTGAACTCGTACTTGCAAGGAACTCACAAAGCAGAGATGAGATCATGTCATTCCTCGACTCGAAAGCCTTCTGTGCCCTTCTGTTCGTAAAAGGAAGTCAAAACTGCTTAATCTGACCTACAAAGCCAGCGTCGCCTACCACACTTCCTACCCCAGCTTCGCTTGGCTACCGCTCTCTCTCTCCGTTCTACCTTTTGGGTCTTCTGGAAATCCCATCCTGCTCTTGCCTCCACCATCACTCAACATTCCTCAAAACCTTGCTTCAAAGATACTGCTAAGTCCAGACAAGTGAATTCCTTGTTCCTGTTCACCGATGATTTCAGGCGTGCATACTTTCACTCAAGGAAGATTTTTCTGGGGCACCTGTGTAGCTCAGTCAGTTAAGCATCTGACTCTTGATTTGGGCTCAGGTCATGATCTCATGGTTTGTGGGTTCAAGCCCCACATTGGGCTCTGCGCTGGCTACACAAATCTGCTTAGGATTCTCTGTCTCCCTCTCTCTCTGCCCCTCCCCCACTCATGCTCTCTTTCTCTCTCTCTCTCTCAAAATAAATAAGTAAGCATTAAAAAAAAGATTTTTCCCTACTATGTACTGAGCACACCTTCTTTGCCTTCTTTCTTTGTAGGGCTCGGTTGGTAACTGTTCTATTCTTGCTTCTACCATAAGGATTCTCCATTGATGGCAAAACTATAGCAACTGGTAATTCTTTGATTTCACAAATTATGGTCCTGACTTCATAAATACAGAGCTGAGGATTTTAAAATTTAAAAAGCAGCTAGTAATTATCCCAAAGTGGCTTTTTAAAAATTAAATACGCTCTGTTGCCCAATCATCCTTAGCACAGCCGTGGGAGACATCCTCCTATATGGAGGCTTTGTTCGGGTTTTATTAAAGTTGGATGTTCTCAGAAGGCTTCTACTCAAGAGAACAGGTATTGTCTGAAGCTCCATAGCTCATTCCTAAAGAAATAAATGGCCTCTTCCCATGATACAGAAACAACTCGCCAGTTATCAGCCATCAAACCCAGATTGTTAAGATAGCTAACTTTTGTTTTTCTTTCGACACATGCTTAAAATTCTTTCTAAATCTCTTTGTATAAAGAAACCCCACTTCGTGCAGCCCCTGCATTTCATCTGCTGCCATTGTGACAAAATATCTGATGGTGCAGTGGGTCTTTGAAATGTCTTTACTTTGCTTCCCTGATGTGTGTTCGCTTGAGCTGGGGTGCCTTTCCCGACACGATCCTAAACTACAACCAGAGTCTAGTGTGAAAAGCGGAAGCCAAGTTGAGTGTTTCGGAGGGAATTTAATAGAAGGAATTCAACACATACTCGATGAAAGGGTACAGAAGCCACACAGATTAGCAACAGCTGGAAACTACCAAAGCTGAGAGGGCAGAGTGTTCATGGAACCCAGGATTTGGCATCACCTGGCAGAAGCCCGTCCCAAAGAGGAGAAAAAGCTAGAACCAAAGACACCACCCAAGATAGAGACAGAGGGAGGAAAGCAGCGTGGCTTCTCCCTTTCTCCCCTCTCCAGTCTTCCGGGAGCTTCCATTGGCCAAATGGAAGCTACATCAAGCCAGAGGGCAAGGAACCTGAGAAATGTTCTCCACGATAGCAGATGAAGAGGCAGGACAGGAGCAGGGGGGAGGCAGGGAAGGGGTCAGACAGCAAACAGGAACACAATCTACTCCTTAAACCACAGAGGTGCAGCTCCGTCACACCCTTGTTTCTCTGTTTAAGTTTAAAAATCCTCTTCTTCGGGGCTCCTGGGTGGCTCAGTCAGTTAAGCATCCGACTTCAGCTCAGGACAGGATCTCACCGCTCGTGGGTTCAAGCCCTATGTCGGGCTCTGTGCTGACAGCTCAGAGCCTGGAGCCCGCTCCTGATTCTCTGTCTCCTTCCCTTTCTGTCCCTCTTCCCCTCATGCTCTGTCTCTTTCTCTCAAAAATAAATAAACGTTTAAAAAATTTTTTTTAAATTCTCTTCATTTTTTAAAAATTTTAAATTATTATTTATTTTTGAGAGAGAGAGAGAGAGAGAGAGAGAGAGACAGAGTGAGAGTGGGGGAGGGGCAGAGAGAGAGGGAGACACAGAATCTGAAGCAGGCTCCAGGCTCTGAGCTGTCAGCACAGAGCCAGATGCGGGGCTCGAATCCACAAACCGCAAGATCATGACCTGAGCCGAAGTCGGCTGCTTAACCGACTGAGCCACCCAGGTGCCCCTAAAAATCCTCTTCTAAGGGAGAAAATAATACCTCTGCATTATAATCATGTCCCATATTTACATTTTGAGTGTTTTTCAGTTTATCTCCAATTAATAAGTGTCTTTCTTTTCCACACATAACATTCAAATACCTGCTCATAAAAAATGCATCTCACTCCTATTTTTGTCCAATGTATTCCCTAGAGGTTTTTCTCGGTTTGGTTCTATGTTTAGCAGAACTTTCAAGTAGTGTGTTGAGAGCTTTAGGCAAACTTAAATAATCTTTAAATTAGAAGGTAAGTCTTAGTGCACTGCTGGGTCCCTTGAGCTAGGCTGAGCCCCACTCATCTGAAAGCCATTCGCCCAAAACATTCGGCAAGTACTCCTGGGACATTCTTTTTTTTTTAATTTTTGTTTAAATGTTTATTTACTTTTTTGACAGGGAGACAGAGTGTGAGCAGGGGAGGGGCAGAGGAGAGAGGGAGACACAGAATCCGAAGCAGGCTCCAGGCTCTGAGCTGTCAGCACAGAGCCCAGTGGGGAACTCAAACTCACAGACCGTGAGATCATGACCTGAGCTGAAGTCAGTACTCAACCAACTGAGCTATCCAGGCACCCCTCCCGGGACACTCTGTACATGCTGGGAAGATCGGAACCATGTAGTGCAAGTAGGAATCTGCTAAAATCACAGAGAGGAAGGGGGAACAACAAGGGAAAATCATATTTCTATCTGCAAGTAAACAGGGCTACTAAAACCACGTACTTACTTTTGGAAACTATTGTCTTCAGAAACTCTTGTCTACATTTAAACCACAATATTTAACCCTTTCATTATTTTCCTCCATCTTTTCGATTATAAAAATAATAAATACTCATGATAGAATGTTTGGAAAATAAGAGAAAGTATAATAGTTAAAAGTTTTGAAAACTCACAACTTCGACATCCAACTGAACCGCTATTAACATTCGAATGCATGTTGTGTGTGTGTGTGTGTGTGTGTGTGAGAGAGAGAGAGAGAAACAACCTGTGGACACACCACACAAACAGTTACATATCCTGATTCTTATCATTTACCATTTTATTTCGAAGATTTCCTCTGTAATTTTTCTCCCTAAAAATGATTTTACCTGGCTCATAATATCCTATCGTATGGCTGTGCTGTGACTTATGGTATTTCCCTTCTGTTCGACATTTAGAACCACATTGTCAACTTACGCCTTGACCGACCATTATGAAAAGACTGGTTTTGCGTCTATAGAAAGGAAGTAACATTATCTTAAAAGAAGCTGCCATTTCCTCTTCTCGGGCTCTGATTATCTGTCTTAGCTTTGGTTTCACATTACCTGCTCTCAAAGGCTTCCCTTTCTGTTATATTGAAGAGTGGGAGTGAGAAAAGAAACCGCCACCTAGAGGAACTGGAACCCAAGGGGCGGCCATGGATAATTATTCAAGTGATCACTTTGAAGAAGATAAGCTTGCTCTCATTTATAAATGGCAGGTCACGGGGCACCTGGGTGGCTCGGTCAGTTGAGTGTCCAACTCTTGATTTCCACTCAAGTTATGATCCCAAGGTCATGGGATGCAGTCCTGTGTCAGGCCCCATGCCAGCATGGAGGCTTCTTGGGATTCTCTCTCCCTCTCTTTCCACGCCTACCCTGCTCATGCTCTCTCTCTCTCTCTCTCTCAGAATAAATAACTTAAAAAAACATTCTCTCCCTCTGCCCCTCTCCCAAGCTGGCACTCTCCCTCTCTCAAATAATAAATAAATAAATAAATTGCTGTAGGAGTGTATATATGTGTGTGTGTGTGTGTGTGTGTGTGTGTGTGTGTATATATATATACATATATATATACATATATATATACATATATATATATATACATATATATATGTATATACATATATATATATATTTAGGGACAGCTGGGTGGCTTAGTGGGTTAAGCGTTGGACTCCTGATTTTAGCCCAGGTCATGATCTCACGGTTTGTGAAATCAAGCCCTACATCAGGCTCAGTGTGCTGACAGCACAGAGCCCGCTTGAGAGTCTCTCTCTCTGTCTCTCTCTGCCCCTTCCCAGCTCATGTTGCACTCTTTCTCTCCTTCTTTCTCAAAATGAATAAAAACTTTTAAAAAATGAATATGTATATTTAGAGTCTTAGGACCTCTGTATAAGTGAGGGATAAATTATGAATGTAAGAGAAAGTTATGGTGAAGTGTTTGATTTGACTTATTTGGGGTGTCCATTGGATTTTCTTGTCCCTTTCGTATTTTTCTAGCAAACATTAATGATTTGGAGTGGGATTGGTCCAGAATTTTACTTTATAGCCCTTACAGGAGTAAATGAGACAAGGCATAAAGAATTCAGCTCAGTGACTGACTCACTGAAAATACTCCCTAGATGTCAAATGCCGTTAGTATCATCATCAGTATCTTCATTTGAACGGAACTTCACAGCTTACAAAGAACTTTCACATACATGTATATTTCTAGTTGCCACAACAACTTGGGGAAATAGGCAAAGATGGGGATTCTTTTTGTCTCTAGGTGCTTCCACACTATAGCTCATGATGATGACTTGCTCATTTGCTGATGGCATTTTTCTGGACTGAATTATTATCGACTGTGATTTTGGCAAAAGCAGATAGACTGAGTGGATAAGGTTGGCAAAGTACTCTCTATTCTAGCAGAGACAGAGGCTCCATACTCCTTGCTAATGAACCGTTTGATTTCAGGCAAGTTATTTAAATCCCTCTCGGTGTTTGGCCAATGCAAATAATAATGATAATAATAATAATACCCTTTGGCCTAGGGTTAATGTTAAACACAAAGGAAGATAAAGCAGTCAAAAGTATGTCTTTTCAGGAGTGGAACTTAGAAAAGTATTTTGACAAGACTATGCTAAACAATAGTGCACTTACAAATTAAATATAATAATCTAAGCATTCTTATAGAGTGTACGATATGAGTATTTAAACATACCCTTCCTTCTTTTATTTTTTTTAAAGTAGGCTCACACCCGAGCACCCAACATGGGGCTCAAACTCATGACCCTGAGATCAAGACTGAGCTGAGATCAAAAGTCAGATGCTTAACCAACTGAGCCAACCAGGCACCCCAACATCCCCTTCCTTCTGCTCGATCTGCTTGCAGTCCCAGGGCATAGTAATCCTTTAAACTGTTAACACAGATCTATCCTCTTTTTAGCACCCATCTAGAGGCAAGAAGGTGGAAGGGAGCTACATCTGGGGAAAAAAATGCAAGGAGATAGCCATGATTCAGTGAGAGACTGGCTGAAAAGTTGCATTCTAGGTCAAGGTCATGACTCCCCACATAAACTGAAGAGCCCAGGGGTTTCATGTCACTGGTTTGGCACTTACGATTGCTCCAGATTAAGGTTCATCAATTTGTGTTCAAAGAGCTGCCCCCAAAGTCAGCAAGGTCAATCAATTCTAACCACTAAGCACCCAAATAGCCAGCAAGGCATCCCACAGGGTATGAAGGAAGAAAGCTGGACACACTGATTGTCCTAATCATTTAAGAACCAGTCATGACGGAGAACCAATCATCCCAACAATCTGTTGAATATTAGCCCTCAACCATTAATGGACTCGACTTATACTCTCTTCATTTTCAAAATATTTTATAAACACAACCGAAAAGCAATCTTTTTGCTTTCATTAAATGCCGGGATGAGAATTGTCATGTGAGTAAATCAGAAGGGCAAACCTTTTCCAAATTAGCAAAGCAGGTAAGGAACAAAGCAGGAGGGTTGGTTAAATCATGGACTCAGAGTTCCCAGCCCGGCAGAGAGTTTTCCAGGGAATACAAAGAGAGGCAGAAGTAAAAGTGATATTTGGATGGTGTTAAACTTTATTTTGTTTTACCCAAGAGAAGATGTGGATGTCAGTTGGCTAATACAGATCACTGAGCTAGCCCCGATAACACACCCAGCAGTAAGAAGACTTGTAGGATACAAGGGCGCCTGGTGGCTAGTAGGTTAAGCATCCGACTTCGGCTCAGGTCATGATCTCACAGTTCGTGGGTTCAAGCCCCACGTCGGGCTCTGTTGTGCTGACAGCTCAGAGCCTGGAGCCTGCTTTGGATTCTGTGTCTCCCTCTCTCTCTGCCCCTCCCCTGCTCGCACTCTGTCTCTCTCTCTAAAAAATAAATAAACATTTAAAAAATTAAAAAAAAAAGAAGACCTGTATGATACCAACAGCTGATAAAAATAGAGCACGTGAAAAAGTCTTGACTTGTCCTGGGATTGTTTCAGAAAATAGAGGAAGCAAGCACGTAAGAATAATTTCAACACTAGATTTCTGTTTGGTGAAGCAGAAGGAAGGTGGAGGTGATGGGGAAGGTGGGGTCCTGGAGAATTAAGCAAATGTTTCACCTTAACTCTCGCTGGCTTAAAAAAAAAAGATACCCAAAAGTTTATCAAATAGTTACATACAATGAATGAGGTCTGTGATTTGCTTCAAAACTACGTAACGGCAGCAGGAAGTAGGTGGAGAATGGTAGGTGGCTGTATAGAAAAAACAGGAATGTCTCTGAGGTCATAATCGTCAAAACGATGTGATGCATCCAGGGGGGTTCGTTCTCCTACTCTCTCTATCGGTGTGTGTTCCACATTTCCCAGAATAATCAGTAAAACGAAACAAAACAAAATGACGTGTGACTCATTCCAAAGCTAACAAAAAAAAAAAAAACTTTAAAAGGAAGAATGACTTTAAAATATGACAAGCTTTCAAAGAAGAAACAGTGTATTGATAGAGGCACAAACCATCCCATTTAGGGAGAAAATGTGTGTTTTTGGAGCGTGGGGTGGGAAGGCAGATCGAAAGCAGTGTGACTCAGCTGGGAGCCATTAGGGAATTTGCGGGGACATCTGTGCTTATTGTAAATCCCTGGCAGAGCTGGTTCTCAAGGCCAGGGATGCTCACACTCCTTTGATCCGAGGACCGTAGACCTGTTCTCTCAATGCCAGTAGCGCCCCCCACGGAACGGCTCTGATGTGAGGAGACCAAAGTGCCACAGTGGCCACTGGGGCGTTCTTCTGTTAATCTGATGTGAAAATCACACGGCCCATGAGCGGGAAGGGTAAATAGTAAAGGCTGAATAATAAAGGCCCACATGGAATTGTGAGAAATGGGTCAAGAAGGCCAAAGATTGAATGGTTAGAGGCTTGACGAGATTCAAGAGTCAACACCATATTCAGGTATAATAAGAATATAACGGGGGCGCCTGGGTGGCTCAGTTGGTTAAGCATCTGACTTTGGCTGAGGTCATGAACTCACAGTTTACGAGTTCGAGCCCCTCATCGGGCTCGCTGCTATCAGCGCAGAGCCTGCTTTGGATCCTCTGTCCCCCCCTCTCTGCTCCTGCCCTGCTTGTGCCTTCAAAAATAAAGAAACATTAAAAAAAAATTTTTTTTTAAGAATCTAACATTTGCAGGTTTTAGGAAGAGGAGAGAATTTCCTCTAATATAGACAAGGTAGCACAAACAGGGTTAAAGAGAATTGGAGAACAAAATGCTAAGATACATAGTGAGAAAGCACTGCCAGGAACTCATGGCTCATACCCCAACAAGGCTGCACTAGGGTCACTTACCCCGCATGACTCAACACTCGCCTCAGGCTCTGGAAGTCACCCTGTCCTCATTAAGGAAAAATCTAATAAGCCATAGGCCAATGGCTCCATCCGTCAGGGGTCGAGCAAGCCTGACCTCTGGAAAAAGCGTGCCTGGTCTGGCCGTGCACACTATTGATCAGGTCCTAACTTCAAGGAGCTCCTAGTCTGGCTTAGCGAAACAGGACACATTGAAAGAACAATTCCGAACATCAAAAGACACCCTAAGATTAAGTCCTACATGAGTTGCACAGACGGTTAATAGCGTAACTCAAAGCAAGTCAAAGAATGTGGCTCAGGTCGGCAGGGCGTGCTTTGTGGAACCAAGGGCTGGAACCCTGATGTTAAAAGAGGGGCAGGTTTTGAATAACTGTAGAAAGGAAAGAGAGGACACATTCGTGGAAAGTACAGAATTGGGAGGGAGGAAAGAAAATGAACGAAGGCCTCATCCGTTGGCCGTGGTTTAGGACGTCAACTCGAACAACTGTCCTAGCTGGCATGTGGCCTTCCTGTTGAGGTAGTCCCGGGCGCTCGACTTCCATGGCGCACCCCTGCCACCGATGCACCGCTTCTGGGGCCCTTGGGTTTCTTCGTACTCTGGCCTGACGTGTCTCACCTCTCTTGGCCAAATGCCCCAATTCCTCGGCCTTGTACAAGTAAGTGTCACTGGCCACCCTGTGACAAACAGCCCAGACCCATTCCCAAGAAAGGGAATAGGCACAGCGTTTCACCACGAACCAAATTCATGGCCTTTGGGTGTTTTCATGTAATCAAGTCCAAGGGAGAAGTTTGTCGACAAATGTTCTCTTTTTCTCTCTAGGGATAGATTCCTTTTTATTTATTCGCTTCTTGATTTTCTGAAAATTGGTACCAAACCTGACAGAGAAATTCACTTAAGTGTATCATGAATGAGGCTGGAATGCTTTCAAATAATATTTACTGAAATGCTGGTAACTGAATCGGTAGCAGTATGGTATGTGGAACCAGCTTAAAAAGCTTTGATCCATCAGCTCCACCAAGAGTCAAAAAATCTGTAATGAGCTGCGAGACAGACTGTGGCCAAAATAAACCTGCCACATTCAATCATCGGGGGTGACTGAGTGGCTCAGTCAGTTAAGCGTTCAACTTTTGATTTTGGCTCACGTCATGATCTCGCAGTTCATAAGTTTGATCCCCACATTGGGCTCTGCGTTAACAGTGCAGAGCCTGTTTGGGATTCTATCTCCCTCTGTCTCTGCACACACACACACACACACACACACACACTCGCCCCCACCCCTTGCTCTCTAGGTCTCTCTCAAAATAAATAAATATAAACTTAAAATAAAATAAATCATGTTCCTTCTCAATATGATTGCTTTTTAAGCAATTATTTATTTATGTTGAGAGAGAGCAAGCAGAGGAGGGGCAGAGAGAGAGGGAGACAGAGAATCCCAAGCAGGCTCTGCACTGACAGTGGATCCCCAACACGGGGATTGGACCCATGAACTCTGAGATCATGACCTGAGCTGAAGTCAAGAGCTGGCCACTTAACCGCTGACCGAGCCCCCCGGGTGCCCCTTCTCAATGTGATTTTGTACTTATCATACATCTTTTATACTCTAAGTTTCTAACATCCACAGCCTTGTAATTAAGGAAAGATAGTTTTTCTTCTAAAAATTGGAAACAGTACTTCCTAGTAAAATGCCCAGATAAACACAAATAGGAGGGGTTGGCTCTGTAATAAACGTATCGAGGGGCGCCTGGCTGGCTTAGTCGGAAGAACGTGTGACTCTTGGTCTCAGGGTCTTGGGTTTGAGCCCCATGTTGGGTGTAGAGATTACTTAAATCAACAAAATGTTTTAAAAATGCGTTAAAATATAGTCCCCTTTGTTGGGAGCCATTTTGGGCTCACAGGTTGAGACCCCTCCCTGTGTGGAAAAGGTTGAAGCAAAAGCTTGCCAGCCCGTCACCCCTTGGAGGCAGATGAGGTGAGGGCCAAGGGAACACTGTGTTCTTCCTCTTTTTTTGCTGGCTTTGCCAACACCGTGTTTGGGTTCTTGGTTGGTGCTTATCGGAAATCATGTTGACACAGGCATGAATGTTCTGAATTTTTGAAGTGTGTGTGTGTGTGTGTGTGTGTGTGTGTGTGTGTGTGTGTGTGTGAGGGTGGGGGAGAGAGAGAGAGAGATTGTGTGTATGTGTGAGAGAGAGTGTGTGTGGCTGTTGTTGCTTTTAGTATGCTTGCTGGAGCGCATCTCTCTTGATGAAGAGCTTTTGAGAAGCTCTAAAAATTTCACAACATACAGACATTTGATAACAACAGTCTGTGCTCCGTGGGAAACACTGGAGCCTCGAAACAGTTGATACTGTTCACATACTACTGGTTGGCATAAAACACTCGGGTAGGAGGGACTACTACAGAGTTTCTATGAAGACAGAGTTTTCTAGACAGTTTCTAGGAAGACCACAGCTTGGACACATCACTTTAGTGTATTGGCAACTGAGTTTTTAGAAAGACTGTACTCAGCTCTTTATTCTAAACTTTTTTTTTAATTTTTTTTAATGTTTATTTATTTTTGAGAGAGAGAGACAGAATGTGAGCAGAGGAGGGGCAGAGAGAGAGGGAGACACAGAATCCGAAGCAGGCTTCAGGCTCTGAGCTGTCAGCACAGAGCCCGACGTGAGGCTTGAACCCACGAACCATGAGATCATGACCTGAGCCAAAGTCGAATGTTTAACTGACTGAGCCACCCAGGTGTCCCATATTCTGAACTTGCAATCTTATTCTGTTCCACGTTTCGATAGATTCGAAATTGCTAATACCAATGTTAATTGATGAAGGGATTTCTTCTGAACGCTAAACTAGAAAGAGTACTTTTCTTTCCCACAGAGCCTAAATAGGACACGAGATAATGGCGCCAGCTAGCACAGTGTATTGCGCATGAAGGGTTTTCCAAGGAGTCGCTCAAACGTCTCTTGATGGGTCATTAGCAAAAAGCAGATCAAAGACAAATATTAAAATGAACTACGAAGTTCGTGGCATATGACTCATTGAAAGCAACGGTGCTTCTGCCGAAAAATCCTTATTTCGGTCGCTTAAAATTCTTGGGCTATGTTTAGAGAATATGTCACAGCTTCATCTTTGTAAAGTGGACACACTTAAATTCTAAGAAACAAATTGTACACATGGTGTTAATTTTATGTAGCATGAAATATACAAAGGGCTTCGAATGTTTTGCACATATCATTGATTTCTGGCATCGGCTCTGCTGGACCTGTCTCCCGTGTTGGCTGCCGGAAGGCAGGTCAACAGGCCAGGACAGATGTGCGGCCTCCCTGGGCCAGGCTGAGAGAACATTCCTTACGTGTGTTGTCTCCGGCCCAGCTGTTTGTCCGGCGGCACTGGTACAGCCAACAGGTCACTTTAGGATCTCAGCCTGCTGAGTGCTTCCCACTGCTGATGGGCCAGGCCCAATCCTGCAAGTATCAGCTCCCGGATACTCAACACTGGTATCAGGTAGCTTTCATTTGTCTTAGCCAAACAAAACAACATGCCCCCAAAAACTCAAACGAACAAATAAGTTTTTTAATGTTTATTTCCTTTTAAGAGAGAGAGAGAGACAGAGTGCAAATGGGGGAGGGGCAGAGAGGGAGACACAGAAACCGAAGCAGGCTCCAGGCTCTGAGCTGTCAGCACAGAGCCTGACGTGGGGCTCAAACTCACGAACCATGAGATCATGACCTGAGCGGAAGTCGGAGGCTTGAGCCACCTACATACCCCAAACAAATAATTTTAAGTTTATTTATTTTGGGGGAGAGAGAGAGAAGCAGAGAGAGAGAATCCCAAGCAGGCTCTGTGCTGGTAGCTGGCTCAGGGGCTTGATGCCATGACCGACCGTGACACCGTGACCTGAGCTGAAGAGTTGGATGCTGAACCGACTGAGCCACCCAGGTGCCTCTAAACAAATTGTTTTATCAAAAAGTCTGCTTAAAACTGTTTTTTAATCAGCTCGTCCAAGAGCGAAAGAACAGAAACAGCCAAAAGTTTATTCCGTTCCATTCTCACCCTTAGTGCTAATTTTTTCGGCGTTGCAGAATTCTCAGGCCTTAAGAAAGAACGCTTGTAACAGGTTTTCACTCACACCGCTTCTTACACTTCTTACCTTTTTTCCCTTCACATCAACCAATTCAATCAACGACTGGGCGTCGTGCCATTCAGTTCAGTTCTGACATTAGCCACCCAGAATAGCCGCTCTCAGGGCTCAAACCCGCAGGACTGTCGCCACCTCAGATGCCAGCCACGAGCCCCAGTTTACCGCTGAGACTTCTGCCCAACTGGCTATAAACCCAGGGTGCTCACGACCCCCTCCTTGGGTTTGGTAGTTTGCCAGAACGGTTCGCACAACCCAGGGAAACACTTTACCTACTATTTCTGGTTTATTAGAAAGGATTCAACTCAGGAGGAGCCGAATGGAAGAGACGCACCGGGAAAGGCAAAGGGGAGGGACGCGGGCCTTCCGCGCTCTCTCCGAGGCCACTCTCCCAGCTCCACTCGTTCACCAGCCCAGCCGCGCCCCAACTCCAGCGGTCAGGGGGCTTCACGGACGTGTCATTGCACAGGCAAGATCGAGGAGGCCATTGGTCACCGGTGGTTGGACTCCGTCTCTCGCGCCTCCCCCTCCCAGGAGGTCCACTCCTCAGTTCCCGGCTGGCCTATCTGAAGATCAGCCCTCATCTTGCCGTTCCCTGGGGGCCAGCCACGAGGAGCCTAATTAGAACAAAAGAGGCTCCTATTATCCAGACGTGGCAAGGGATTTAGGAGATCTGTGTCAGGAACTGGTGACAAAGACCAGATTATATATTTTGATTGTAATCACGCAAGGTTTGTTACTTTTATTGATTCAGTCTGGAAGGGAGCAAGCCCCGTAACTCCCTTCTTTCTGCTTCAATGCTCTGGTTTCACCTGGGAAGCTCGCCGGTAGATGATAGCGTTCATATGAGAAATAGCTTTGTTTTAGGTAGCATTGCTTTCTGGAAGCCTCCTTCAGCTTACCTTCCATTCTGGCTCTTGCGAGTCAATTATCTATTGATTGGCACTGTGGTAAAAACAGACCAGGGGTGCCTGGGGGCTCGGTCGGTTAAGCGCCAGACTCTTAATCTCAGCTAAGGTCGGGACTTCCCAGGTCGTGTGTGTGAGCCCTGCGTCGGGCTCTGTGCTGGCAGCCCGGAACCTGCTTGGGATCCTGTCTCTCCCTCTCTCTGCCCCTCCCTCTCTCACTCTCTCTCAAAAGAAAGTGGAGTTCTGACCCTGATGGGCCCTGCAAAATCAGGAAGTCCTACCCAAGAGGGAGCAAGGGGGAGAAGATGCCATTACCCTCAAACTGTTTCTTTCTTTTTTTTTTTTAAAGATGTTTATTTTTGAGGTGGGGGGAAGGAGGGGCAGAAAAAGAGACACACACAGAATCTAAAGCAGGCTCCAGGCTCTGAGCTGTCATCACAGAGCCCAATGTAGGGCTCAAACCCATGAACCACGAAATCAATACTTGAGCCAAAGCTGGACACTTAACCGACTGAGTGAGGTGGTGCCCCACCTTGAGCTGTTTCTACAGAAACCGTGAAGTCTCCTTCCTGCTTTTGCCGTCCTCCACGCTACACTCCTCAAACTGTCTCACAGATTCTCATCTAAAAGTGGTTATCGGTGAATTTCATAAAATAGTAACTTCAAGAGACTATGATCGCATATTTACAAATACATTTTGGGATAGCCTTTTCTCAGAGCCTTTGAAATACTTCCATCTGCCAGAGCTGTTGACTCTTCCAGCTGTATAACAACCTGAGTTGGTTTTTTTTTTTTAACGTTCATTAATTTACTTTGAGAGAGAGAGAGCGTGCAGGCACAAGTTGGGGTGGGGCAGAGAAAGAGGGAGAGAGACAATCCCGAGCAGCCTCGGAGCTGTCAGCACAGAGTCCAACATGGGGCTTGAACTCACGAACCGTGAGATCATGATCTGAGCCAAAATCGAGTCAGACATATAACTGACTGAGCCACCCAGGTGCTTGTAACAACCTGAGTTGTAAGCTTAGGTTACTGGTCCCCTCCTGAAGCGACCGTGAGTGGTGGTGGGAGGAACCGGAAGCTAAAGCCCCTGGAACAAATCAGGGCTGTGAGCCCCGGCCGGCCTGGGAAACACTCCAAGAGCAGATGTCACACTTCTTCCCCTCAAGACCTCCGAAAATGCACGATGAGAAACGCAGGAACTGCGCAGCCAGTGCCCGGCCTCACACAGCTCTGGGGGGAGCCACTCACAGGAAAGAGTGAACGCCCCCCGCTCCCCACCCTCCCCAGCGCTGCCCAGAGCAGGCCTCTGAGGATGGTGACATTCTCCCGAGACACACACCACAGGGAGCTTCCTGGGAGAAGGGCTATTTCCTGTCCTAGGCCTGGACACCACCCTGAGAGGATGTGGCTGTGCAGAAATACAACGTAGTTTGGTCCCTCGTCCACCCAAAGCCGTCCCAGAGGGCCTTCCTTTGTACTTTGGGAACGGCCCAAACTTTGGGATGAAGTATTTTGAAGATTTCGTTCCGCTACTTGGGTGAGTGATGTTCGCTAAGTCTCCTCTGTGGAGGGAGTGAACTGTGCCTAATACTCAGCTTTCACATCCAACGGGGAGCCTTCTGCCTTTCCTGGTAGATTCCGGGCCTTTTGTTGCAGGGCTAGGGGAAAGGAGGAAAAGGAAAAGGGCCAAGGTAGGCTGAATTGACTTCTATGGAGAAGAACAGAGAGCAAGTATAGGACGCAGGAAAATTCCAGTGGGAAAGAATGAGAAAAAGGAGAGAGAGAAAGGCCAGAGGGGGCTGAGCCGGGGGAACTCTGGGGCGTGTGTGGAGGAAAGGAAGGACTGAGATCTGGGGACGGCTGAGGACAGGCAGGCCATGGAAGCCATGTTTAGAGAGAGAAAGAGAGCTGGGAGGCTTTGTATGATTATTAAATTGTCCTTCAGCATTTCTAGAGATAACTGAGTTAAATCCACAAATACTTTGATCAGATAGGTTGTTGAAAACCATTGCCTTCATCGGCTTGTCCGAGAGTGAAATAAGAACAGAAACACACAGAAGCTGACTGAATAAATGTCCCCTCCTTGGCTCTGTGCTCACCCCCAGCTATAAACGCCAGCAGGTCAAGGGCTCGAACGTGCCACGTTAGCCCTGGTCCCTAGCAAGCATGGCTTCCTGCACAGGGAAGCCGCCAATCAGATGTGTCACTGAAGTCATTGATTTCTGTGGCCCTTCCAAGTTTCACACCTGAAGAAGGTTGAGAGAGAATTACAGCCTCCTTCAACTTTGTTGTCCTGGGTCCCATGAAGTGTGATGTGGGGACAAACACTCTCTGGGAACCTCTGGGATGAGCCGTAAACTTTCTAGAAGCATCTGTGCAGGGCTCATTTACATCACTCAAAACTTCCTGAATCAAAAAGAAACCTCATAAAAGGGCGCCTGGGTGGCTCAGTCGGTTAAGCGTCGAGCTTCGGCTCAGGTCATGATCTCATGGTTCGTGGGTTTGAGCCCCACGTCCGGCTCCGTGCTGACAGCTCAGAGTCTGGAGGCTGCTTCAGATTCTGTGTCTCCTTCTTTCCCAGTCCTTCTCCTGTTTGTGCTCTCTCTCTCTCTCTCTTTAAAAAATAAACATTAAAAAAATT
Organism: Paguma larvata; assembly: GCA_030068075.1. Taxonomy (NCBI): domain Eukaryota; kingdom Metazoa; phylum Chordata; class Mammalia; order Carnivora; family Viverridae; genus Paguma; species Paguma larvata. The sequence continues at coordinate 46,918,804 of CM057835.1, read as the reverse complement.
TTTTTTAAAAAGAAACTTCATAAAAAGTCAGCTAAACCACTAGTCTGTTTTAAGCCATTTCCTACACTTCTGATAGTAATAATAAAATGGGGGCACCTGGGTGGCTCAGTCAGATAAGCATCTGACTCTTGGTTTCAGCTCAGGTCATGATCTCATGGGATTGAGAGATCGAGCCCCGAGTCAGGCTCCAAGTTGACAGCAGTTGGGATTCTCTCTCCCCCTCTCTCTCTGCCCTCCCTCCATCACTCAAATGCTTTCTCTCTCTCTCTCTCTTTCAAGATAGATGGATAAACATTAAAAAATAATAATAATAATTTTAAAAATAATAATAAAATGGAAAAAATCCTTCACAGGCAAAGGAAATATTTTTGCTTGGGTATTTTCCATTGACAGGCTTTAATATTTGATGCAGGCATCTGAACACACATATTTTTAAAAACTTTCCCTTTTTTTGTCCTGTAATAATCACTGGTTTTAGTGGTCCCCGAAGTGGCATGGGATAGTTTTATGTAGGAATTATATTTGGAAATAGAATCAGGAATTTATGAAGGCTGAACCATTGGTTTATGTTACTTTTTAGTTTTAGGGACTGTTCCCATCAGATTTCTTGGTGCGATTTTTGTGCGTCCTCATAAAACTGGGAGCTAAATAAACGGGGGAAATAAGGCAACGTTGTTTCCCTCTTCTGCTGAACGTTCACACCCTCAGTTTTACTTTGCTGCAGAAATGTTGTCATTCCCTTAACCTCCACCCCCACGCACAGTGCAAGAACTAATTGTATCACCCCCTTATTTCTGCGGGGAGGAAATAAAGCAAATAAAGCGAATCGCTTGCCCACGAAACCGAAATGCTCCCGATGAGGCTGGAGTGATGTTCCGATTCCGAACCCCCTCACTCACGGACCTTTCCGCATGCGGGAGACTGAGGACAGAGAACCTGAACCCCATCCGCCCACTCAGGGGAATGCTAAGCACCTGTCCCCACAGTCTTCAAGATTTACTGCAGGACCAGCTGCAAGTGCCAACATTCCCCCAAATTCCTCCCACTCCAGCGCTATCCTCGGGAGAGAACAGGCTGTCGTTAATGTGTGCCCGTGGGGCCTGGAGATGTTTTCAAGGGAAACGGCTAGAGCGCGCGTTCCCATCTAGATTTCGGGGGCGACTTCCACACCACTTATGAGAAATAATGGTATTTTTTTTCCCCCTGAATAGAAAAGAATGTTCGTGTAGAAAGTTTAAAAACACAAAAAAGAGATCTGAAAAAAGAAAAACTCAGAATCCTAAAATTTTTGGTGGTGAATCCTTCTACCCTGCTTTTATGCATGTTTATGTTTATGGGATATATATGCGATAAAAAATAAAATGACTCTGCATTTGCTGGATAATTTTTTTTTGTTTGTTTATTTATTTATTTTGAGAGAGAGAGAGAGTGCAAGCCGGGGAGGGGCAGACAGAGCTGGGGACAGAGGATCCGAAGCAGGACAGAGGGTCTCTGACAGCAATGAGCCGGAAGCAGGGCCCGAACCCACGAGCTGGGAGATCATGACCTGAGCCAAAGTCAGATGCTTAACTGACTGAGCCATCCAGGTGCCCCTAAATTGATTTTTTAAATTAACTATATAACATGAATACGTTCCCACTTTATTCAACATAATTTCATATCAGCGTTTGAAATGGCGATTTGAAACGGTTACATGAAAGGGGTGCTGTGATTTATTTAACCAATTTAAATTAATCCCCATTGCTGGACATTAATCCAAATTTTCTGCTGTTAAAATCAATACTTCTGAGGCATCTTTGTATGAACCTCAGCAATATGTTCTTCAGCATAAGTTAGGGGATATTGAAATGCCAGGTCACACAGCATGCCCATTTTAAAGGTTTTTGACCTGCAACTTTATTTAGTTTTTTTAAAGTTTTTTAAATTTATTTTTGAGAGAGAGAGAGAGAGTGCAAGTGGGGGAGGAGCAGAGAAAGAGGGAGACACAGAATCTGTAGTAGGCTGTCAGCACAGAGCCTGACATGGGGCTCAAACTCATGAACCTCGAGATGGTGACTTGAGCCAAGATCAGATGCTTGACGGACTGAGCCACCCAGGCGTCCTGTTGACATGAAATTTAAACATCAATTTTCAGTCTTCCTACTCTTCCCAACATTGCAAGTTATTTTAATTTAATTTAATTTTGTTTTTTTAATATAATTTATTGTTAAATTGGCTTCCATATAACACCCAGTGCTCATCCCAAGTGCCCTCCTCAGTGCTCGTCACCCACTTTCCCCTCTCCCCCACGCCCCTATCAACCCTCAGTTTGCTCTCTGTATTTGAGAGTATCTTATGGTTTGCCACAAGTTATTTTAATAAAAATACTTTGCCAATTTGATAAACGAAAAAGGTGGCTTCAGTGTTTTTACTATGAATTTACACGATTGTTAATGAGATGGAAGGGCTTTTTTCCACTCTTTATTACCATTTATATTATTATTTTTGTTTTGACTATATATATTCTTTAGGTTGTTTTTTTTTTTTTTTGCAGTACTTGTTTTTTTCTTACTGATATAGAATGCCTTTTCAAATATTAAGGATAGTAACCCTTCCCCCCCCCAATTTTAGAGAGAAAGTGCCCAAGAGGAAGGGGGGAACGGAGGTAGAGAGAATCTTACAGAGGCTCCATGCTCAGCCAGGAGCCTGATGCAGGCACTCGATCCCACAACCCTGGAATCATGACCTGAGCCAACATCAAGAGTCTGAGGCTCAACCAACTGAGCCACCCAGGCGCCCCAGTAACCCTCTGTTACTATATTGGCAAGTTTTTCCTGGCTTGCTGTTTGCCTTAATTGTATTTATGATTTTTTTTTTATGTACAGAAGTGTTTCATTTTTATGTTTCATGAAGTAGAAACAGTATTAATTTTCTCCTTTGTTTTCTGACTTTGGTTGCATAGGCTTAAAAGCTTTCTTGAAGTCCCACAGACTTTTGTCAGTAAATCACAGCCACATACTAGTGTCCTAATAGCTCTTCCATTATCGTGCAAGGTCAACAGTGACTGAAAGTCAGACCAGCTCATTTTCTTACTTCCCCCTTAAGTGTCCTGTGTTTAGTTGATTACAGTCCATTCACTAAAAACATGTTTTAATCGAGCACCCACTGTATTCCAAATGTAGGTGAGCTAGACACCTGTACACAACTGCTTTGTGAATTTTCCCGGCACATACTGAATAATTCACACATGTGACCAGTACAGAGACCAGGGCAGGAAGACAACTGAAGGAATTTTTAAAACTCCCTGATCCTCGAAAACTTAAAGTTCAATACCCTCTTGAGGGGATTAAAGAGGCAAGATTAAAGGGTGTTTTTTTAATGTTTATTTATTTTTGAGAGAGAGAGAGAGAGAGAGAGAATCAAAAGTAGGCTCCAGGCTCTGAGCTGTCAGCACAGAGCCTGATGCAGGGCTTGAACCCACAAGTGGTGAGATCATGACCTGAGCCAAAGTCAGACGCTTAACTGACTGAGCCGCCTAGGTGCCCCTAAAGAGGCAAGAGTTAGAAGAGATACGTGAGTAACTATAGTACAAGGGAGAGAGTAGGAGCAGCCTGTGAGATGGGTAAAAACTCTGATCGCTCACACAGTGGGAATCAGGGAGGGTCTGTAGAGAAAGCGGCATCTAAAGTGAGCTGTGCAGGTGGAGATGAAGGAGACAGCCCTCTCTTTCTCCTGCCCTCAAAGAGAAGAGGAAACCAGCATGGTTGACCCCATCTCTCCCTGTAGTACTATCAAAAAAAGTGACCAACCCACAGTGCCCAGAGGAGGGGCTCAGTGAAGAGAGATAGCATGTCTTTATACTGCATTTTGCATTTACAGTTTGCTTCTGGTATTTTGGGGGGGCGGGTAGATCATTTTCTTTGTTACATAATTAAATCTTCTGCTGATGGCATGGCAGGCTGTATTTCCCAAAGGTGACCGCACTAATACACATCCCATCCCGCATGCTCTTCTTAGAAGATGCCTGTAACCGGCTTCATTGAGAGAGAGAATCTGTGTTCCCTGCTCATGAACCCGGGTGGATCTCCACAATCGCCTCGACCAGTAGAATGTGGCAGAAGTGCTGTTGCATGACATCCAAGGCTAAGGTGTGGAGGCAGGAAGAACAGATCAAAGGCTTTAGCCATAACCCAGGACAGACATGATGCGGGTTGGGTTAGGGTTACAGCAGTGGAATTGGTAAAAACTAGTCCTCCTTGGGAAATCCTTTGAATGTAGAGCTGCTGGGATTTGCCGATGGATTGGATGGGAGTTGGGAGGGAAAGAGAGGAGTTACTGACGATGTCTAGATTGTTAGCCTGAGCAGCTGGGGACTGGGTCACTGATGGTGTGTCATTTATTGGGAAGAAAACACCTAAGGGAAGAGCAGCTTTCTGCGGCAAGGTTAAGTCAGTAATTTGATCCCGGGCAGGTTCTATGGGAAGCCTGTTAGATGTCCAAATGGAAAAGTGAAATAAATAGTGGGAAATGTGAGTCTAGAACCTTGAGAGGCCTCAGCTGGAGACACAGACACAGGAGTCATGGCATAGAGATGGTGTTCCAGATACAATTGCTGTGGAATAAATGATGTCAAAACTTAGCTTAAAACACCTATTTCATTTGCCCACCAATCTCTGGGTTAAGAATTTAGGGCAGGGCTGGGGTGCCTGGGTGGCTCAGTCAGCTAAGTGACTGACCATTGGTTTTGGCTCAGGTCACGATCTCACAGTTCACAAGATCAAGCCCCACATAGGGCTCTGTGCTAACTGCACAGAGCCTGCTTGGAATTCTCTTCTCTCTCTCTCTCTCTCTCTCTTTCTCTCTCTCTCGGTCTCTCCCTCCTCTCAAAATAAATTAAAACACTTTAAAAAAAAATTTCAGCCAGGGCACAACAGGAATGTTTAGTCTCTACACCACAATGGGGTCTCAGCATGGACTACTTCAAGGCCAGAGGCAACAGGTTAGGTGGGGCTAGAATCACCTGGAAGGATCTTTGTTTAGAAATGTGCCAATTTAGGCTGCCTAGTTACTGAGACCTTAGCAGAAGTTGTCAACTGGAATGCTTATAGTGGCTTCTCTATGTGGCTTGGGCTTCCTTAGCGCACGAGAGCCTTGGGATGGTCGGACTACGTACATGGTGGCTCAGGGGTCCGTAAGTGCGTGTACCAATGAACAAGGCACCTTCCCCAGCTTAGCCTTGACAGCTCGCAGCACCATTTCCACTTCATTCCATGGGCTACAAGACAATCACAGCCTGTCTCGATTCAAAGCGAGGTGGCGAGGCGGTAGATATAGATCCCTTTTCTTGGTCAAAGGAACGTGAAGATCACATTATAGACGAGCAGGTAGGATGGAAATATGTTTGTGGGCAAGTCCAGAAAATGCAATTTACTACAGATGGTAATTTTTTAGGGCTTGCAATTTGATGAGATCACTTAGGAAGCAAATGTAGACCCAAGAGGTCCAGGACTGAGCCCTGGGCACCCAACATTTAGAGAATGGGAAGCTGAGGAGCCCATGGGCAGAAGGAAGCCTGGAGCAGATGTCATTTTTTGCAGCAACTGCTCCTTCCTTAGGAACTGGGGTCAGGACAGGTTCTTGCGTTGGCCAGCAGCTGCAACCTGGGCCCAGAAGCAGCCCTTCCCCAGTGGGCACTGCCTGGGGGCTCAACTGAGCCCAACTCCTCAGCCCACCAAGGTGATCCGTCAGTACCTCTGGCTCCTGCAAGTGCTCAGTCTTCCAAAACACAGGCAGGGAGGGGAGGGTGGTGGCCATAGACCATTCCTGTGGAGAGGGGGTTGCCCCAATCCAGAGAAACCCTTCTTTTAGAAAGCCATTTTTGCCCCATCTTCAAGAGCTAAAGAAGCCTCCACTTCAACTTCGAAGAAAACTTAACATGCAAACAGTAGCGTCTGGAATTAGCTTTAACTTGACTTCAGTTGCCTTTGAAAGTATTTGGCGAGGGGCGCCTGGGTGGCTCAGTCGGTTAAGTGGCCAACTTCAGCTCAGGTCATGATCTCACCATCTGTGAGTTCGAGCCCCGCGTCGGGCTCTGTGCTGATGGCTCAGAGCCTGGAGCCTGCTTCAGATTCTGCGTCTGCCTCTCTCTCTCTCTCTGCCCTTCCCCTGCTCATGCTCTGTCTCTCAAAAATAAATAAATGTTAAAAAAAAAAAAAAGTATTTGGCAAATGTTGTCTTGGTTCTTGGAGAATTTCCTCAACTAGGAGAGTCCAAAGGTAACGATGTTTTCACCTCCAGGAAACTCAACCGCCAGAAGTTCCCCAAACGGCAGGTCCCAGGGAACAACACAAAATAATTAAGTCCCTCATCACAAAGACCCTGCTATAATAGTTAAAATAAACAGTCTGTGTGTTAGGGTTGGAAGCTCTGTTATTCTATAGGTGTCTTGCTGAAATGGGTTCTAACCTCTACAGAGTTATAAAGAATGAGGCCCCTGCTGCTCCTTTAACATTGTTCTCGCTCATGCAAATGACGCCCTATTACACCCAGCAATGCTTAACTACTAAGTTAAAAACAACCACATAGCAATTTGGGCCACTCCAGGGGGCGGAGTAGGTACCCTCCCGGTTTTGTGGTTTTCTGCAATTGTATACTGTATTACAAGAAGACTTGACCTGGGGCAGGCAGCAAGAAATGTGTAATTAGAAACACTTCCCAAGGAAATTACGATGACAAGTCAAGGCTTGAGCATTTCCGCAGGAGCCCGGAGCCGCAGATATTCATTATAGGTACTTGGGAGGCACAGCTGCCCCGCTGAAAATCGTGTCTAATTGCCGGGCGGCTGGGTGCAGGCGCCGAGGGCCGCCCAGAGCCGCCCAGAGCCAGAAATGGTGTCTATGGCAACACAACGCTCCATTTTTAAACTTTTCCTGCATAAAAAGGAATGGCTTACGTGGTCCTTTTTTTCTTCTTCTTCTACTGATTTCGGGGTTTGTACCAGCAGTGAATCCCCTCTAGGTCTAATAGGTCCTGGTCGCCAACGACTCTCTGGGTGAAACACTCTTGGCTTTACCTCCAACCAGTCATTAATTACTGCTCCAGGAAGCATTTTCCAATCAGATTATTGTTTAACCGAAAATAAAGGAAAATGAACTTTTGCCGCTGTCAATAACGATGATCAACTCTCCCTCTGAGTCCGAAAGGGGGTCGTGGAGGTTTTAAATTTAGGAAGTGTCCCTCCGGGGGCCAGTTAAGAAAGGCCAAGTTGCTCTGGGTGCCCTTGAGGACCTTGGGCTGTGGCCCCAGAGGATGCTGAAGGCTCAGGAAGGTTACACATGCACCCCCCAGCCCCCAGGGCCCCAGCCATTCTTCGTCAGTGTCCTTCTAACCTTGCTGTTAAGCCCAATGCCCTAAACGCTTCTATGGGAGCGTCTGACGGGGAGGATTGCGCCCACGAGACACGGATGTGTAAAATCTGGCGCCGAGGGCACCTGGGGACTCAGTCGGTTGAGTGTCTGACTTGATATCAGCTGAGGTCATGATGTCATGGTTCATGAGTTTGGGCCCCACATTGGGCTCTGTGCTGATGGTGCAGAGCCTGCTTAGGATTCTCTCTCTCCTCCTCTCTCTGCCTCTCTCCCACTGGCTCTCTCTGTCTCTCTCGAAATAAAGAAACTTAAAAAAAAATCTGCATGATGATAATAATCGCTCCTCCTGAGTACTGACGACATGCCAGGTGGGTGCTGCGGCCCACGGTTTGCACACACCATCTGGAGTGAGTGCCATCAGGCCCCCACAGGGAGAGTACGGTCATTATTCACAGATAGGGAAACTGAGATTCAGAGAGGGTAACTTGGCCAAGATCCGCCGCATCCTGGGGAGTAGCACAGCCAGAACTTGATTCCCAGTCTTTCCATTAGAGCCTTGGCTTTTTATTTATTTTCTTAATTTTATTATCTACGTTTCCTCTAATTTATTATTATGTACATTATATGCGTGGTAAAGTACACATCGCATAAAATTTACCATCTTAAGATTTTTATTTAAAAATTTTTTTAATGTTTATTTTTGAGAGAGAGAGTGAGAGCGGGAGAGGGGCAGAGAGAGAAGGAGACAGAGGATCCGAAGTGGGCTCTCTGCTGTCAGCACGGAGCCCTATGCGGGGCTCAAACCCATGAACCATGAGAACACACCCTGGGACAAAGTCAGTCGCCTAACCGACTGAGCCGCCCAGGTGTCACCCACCTTAAGCATATTAAAGTGTGCGGTTCAGTGGCAGAAAGTACATTCGCTTTGTTGTGTGGCTGGCACCCGTCTCCAGAACGCTCTTCCATTGTGCAGAGCCGAAACTCTGTCCCCATGAAACAATGATTCCCCATTCCCTCTTCCCCCACGTCAGCCCCTGGAAACCGCCATTCCAATTTCTGTCTCTCTGAATTTCACTCCTCTGAGTAATAGGTTTATACCGTATTTGTCCTTTTTTAACCTGCTTACTTCACTTAGGATACTGTCCTTAAGGTTCGACCACGTTGCAGCGTGCGTCAGAATTTCCTTCCTTTCTAAGGCTGAATAACATTCCGTTATCCATATACACCACGTTTGTTCGTCATTCACCCACAGGGGGACACTTAGGTTGCCTCCACCTTTTGGCTATTGCGAATAACGTTGCCGTGCTTAACTCTCGACCACTAAGATACATTGAGACTTTGAGTGACACTTCAAGTGGGGCACAAAACCCATCGGCTGCCTGACACCCCTAACCTGCGCATCGGCCGAGTACCCTGCGGCCGGCCCATCAGCCCATTCCAGAAGGCGCCACCTCACTGGCAGGGGAGAAAGGTGGCTGAGGCCTAAACGTCCTGCGGGTTGGCCAGGTGGATCTCCCCGGCTCCATGCCGGCACACCGGATGAAGAACTTCGGTGTTCAGTCCCGGTCTGTATCCCTGAGACGTAGATTCCGGGGAAGATAAGGGCTTTCAAATCCTAACTGCTCAGTCCAGACTTGACTGCAGGATCCCCCTGCTGGACCACAGCCTGTTCTGGGCCGCCGCGGGCTCATCTGCCAGCCCCTTGCTGGCTTTTTCCACCTGGTGGCTCCCAGTGGGGCCGAGCAGTGATCAGTGTCCCTGTCCCAGGAGGCACTGCCGCGGGGGTTTGTGGAAAACGTGAGGGGCATTCCTGGTGGTCACATGGTCTGGTTTGGGCACACTACTGATATTTAATGTGCAGGGCCAGGGACTTAAGGCTCCCCGCCAGGCGTGAGGTAGCAGCCCACGACAAAGAATTGTTTTGCATCCTGAATCACTTTCAAATGTCTCATTAAAATGTATCTTGTAAGCGAAAGCCTCATTATAATTATCTGAGCCTAAACCTAATTATGTTTTACAAATGAACACACAGTAATTTTGCATGGTTTTTACATGCACCGGATTTTCCAGGAATGCAGCTATTGAGTACACTGAGGGAGAGACTGTGTTTTTTATACTTGGAATTTACTTAGAGTTGTTCACCATTTTGAAAAATCATGGCAGTGCCATTCCCAGTGTTTGAGTTTAAAAAAAGCATATACAACCTTACCGGTTACATTAAATTTTTTTTTAACAATTATTTATTTTTGAGAGACAGAAAGAGGCAGAGCACAAGTGGGGAAGGGCAGAGAGAGAGACACAGAATCTGAAGCAGGCTCCAGGCTCGGAGTTGTCAGCACAGAGCCCGATGCGGGGCTCAAACTCACGGACCTGGACATCATGACTTAAGTTGGACACTTAATGGACTGAGCCACCCAGGTGCCCCTGTTTTTTGTTTTTTTTTTAATTATTATTATTTTTATTTTAAGAAACAGAGAGAGAGAGAGGGAGGAGAGAGAGAATCCTAAGCAGGCTCTGCACTATCAGCACAGAGCCCGATGCAAACCATTCGATCATGATTTGAGCCCTGAGAGTCAGACGCTTAACCAACTGAGCCCCCCAAGGTGCCCCCATCGAGTGCATTTGAATTGCCACATTCAGGAGAGTCTACCTTTAGGGGCGAGCATCTGACTCAGTTTTAGGTCTTCCAGTGTCCTCCTGCCCTGGCATTTGCATATTGAAATACACGTTGTGTCATCAACATTTTCTAGTCTTTTATTTCTTCATCTTACACTCAAGGCCATTATATCACTTTTATTTTTAAACATTATACGTGTCGGTTGATTATATTAGACCACAGCTCTTTGTCCAAAACTCTTGGGGCCAGCTATGTTTCAGAATTTTCCAGATTTTAGGAAAGTAGTGCGGTGCACATACGATGTGTTACATAACCCCTCAGCGAGGTCTGGAACAGCAGCCTGTAATCAAGAACGCTAATATTTCTCCAGCAAAACATATAAATAGACATTTAGCGTGGGATGAATAAAGTCTATATGAATCTCCAGATGAGCTCAGGGCAGGTTTTGCTGACAAAATTAAAAAAAAAAAACAGCTTCAGGTTTTCAACGCCTTTTGGATTCTGGGTAAGAGATTACAGGCTTCTCTTACCAGCGACTCTCACTTTGGCCCTAATGAAGGGAGCGGTGCTGGATCTGATAAGCTGAGACCGTGGCTCTACCCACCCCTCAAAGTTTCCTCGGGTTGGGGGGCTCCGCCCTCCCCCTGAGCTTCTCCCCTCCCCAGACCTCCTCTAGGTTCAAGTGAACGTGACCTGATGATTTTCTTTCCTGTCTGTCAGCTCCTGGATGTTTATAAAATAACTTTGTCAGGTAACTGCCATCCCAGGCGATGCCCCGGAGGTACCTGACCACATCTGATGACTGCTTCCAGTGGGCGCGGGGGGGTGGGGGGCACCTGTGCGCTCAGCACTGCAGGCCTTCCCAGCCAGCCTCCCCCACTTCCGCTCTCGTCCCAAAGGTAAGCTGTTCTCTCTGCCCGAAATGCCTGCTTTATCCTCCTTGCCTGCTGGGTGAGGATCCCTTTTCAAGCCCCAGGTTAAACATCGCCCATTCATGGGATTTCCCCCAAGCCTCCCAAGAGCATCTGTCACTCCCTCAGGTGAGATCCCTAACTCTTGGTATCTTCATTCATTACAGAAACATAATTTTTTTTCAGTGTCCGTCTATGTGCCAGGCACTGGGCTGGGCTAATGACTGTGGGTCCTATATAACCTTAGATTTCACAGGATGGTGTCTCCCAGGACTCTGCTTAGGGCATAAGACACTCATCAGACTTCTGTTCTCGCCCAGGGAGCGGAGGTTCCGTCCGGGGACGCCCAGGCGGGGGTAGTTCCGTTCCCACAGAGACAGGAACTCACTTTGGGGGGGCAGCTACTTGATGTGCTGGGCACTCTGCAAAGTTCTCTTCTCTTCACAAAGGGGACGCTTGCTGGTGTGTGCCCAGGGGACAGAGTCCCAGGATAAATGTGTCGTCTTTCTAGAATGCTAATTTCACTCAAAGATTTGAGAGGGAAAGTTAATTAGTGTAAGGTAAGTAATTTAAGACATTTTTGCATTAAATCGATCATGGAGAGATTACGGAGCACAGTGCTAAATTAACACATTTTTTTTCCTGAATTTATTATTTGAAGAGGTAATACAGGCATGACACACAATCTGAAAAGTGTAAAAAAAAGAGTCGAGAATGAAAATGTAGCCGTCCGTTCTCCAGCCACCTGGCTTTAGTCCCGGGAGGCAACCAGTATCCCCAGAGTCTTCGGAATCCTCCAGGAGATCATCTAAACACAGTACGAGTAAATACCTATGTATATGGTTGGGTTTTTGTTTTGTTTTGTTTAGTAAAAATGATAGCATAAAATACACACGACTCTGCAGCTTGCTTTTTTTCAGATAACACTGCATCTTGGAGAGCTTCTCATAACACGCTCATCAAGAATTATGTCATTGTTGTGACAGCTGCGCAATATCTCATTGTCTGGATGTGCCAGGATTTGTAAACCAGCCCTATGATGGTTATTTCCAATATTTTCCTATTATAAACAACACTACGAAAAGTATGACCCTGGATATTCCTCATTTGTACCTGCGTTCGTGTATCTGTAGGAAGAATTCCTAGACAAGGATCACAGCGTATCACAGGGTATGCCGTAGGGTCCAGTTGCCCTTGGAAGAAGTCTTCCAGGGGCGCCTGGGTGGCTCAGTCCGTTGAGCATCCGACTTTAGCTTAGGCCATGATCTCGTGGTCCATGAGTTCAAGCCCCATGTCGGGCTCTGTGCTGACAGCCCAGAGCCTGGAGCCTGCTTCAGATTCTAGGTCTCCCTCTCTCTGCCCCTCCCCTGCTCACGCCTCTGTTTCTCTCTCAATCAAAAGTAAATAAGCATTAAAAAAATCTAAAAAAAAAAAGAAGAGCTCTTCCAATCTACCCTATATCAGAGCATCTGTGTCCTGCTCCCTTAGCCAGTACAACAGACGGTGATATATTCTCAAACTTTCTGACCTTGGCCAATCCGATATGTAAAAATATGTATCTCAGTAGAATTTTTTTTTAAGTTTATTTACTTGTTTTGAGAGAGAGAGAGAGCACTTGAGTGTGCTTGCTAGTCTGAATAGGGGAGAGGCAGAGAGGAAGAGAGAGGATCCCAGGCAGGGTATGTGCTGTCTACACAGAGCCTGACAAGAGGCTCGATCTCATGAACCATGAGATCGAACCAAAACCAAGAGTCAGATACTTAACCGACTAGGCCACTCAGGCGCCCCTCTTGTTAGAATTTTTATTTGCTTTTCTAAAATTATGTAGACGTTTGAATATCTTTCTTTTTAAGTAATCTCTATGCCCAGCGTGTCACTTGAACTCACAGCCCTGAGATCCAGAGTTGCATATTCTACCATCTGAGCCAGACAGGCATGCCTATTTTTTTTTTCCTTAATATTTGAGACTCATTTGTATTTCTGTTTTTTAAAAGATTTTATTTCATTTATTTATTTATTTATTTATTATTATTTTTTTAGTAATCTCTACAGCCAGTGTGGGACTCGAACTCACAGTCCTGAGATTAAGAGTTCCACATTCTACCGACCGAACCAGCCAGACGCTCCAAGACCCATTTGTATTTCTTATTCTCAGAACTGGTTTGTTTTTTCGTATCATTTGCCCATTTTTCTATTGGACTGTTGGTTTTTTTCTTATCAATATTTAAGATTTCTTTAAATATTTAGGAAAGGTAATTTTCGTAATTTGAATTACAAATATTTCCCTCCAGTATGTCTGTCTTTTGATTTAGTTTGGTCCCCCCTTCCCATATAGTCAGTTATAACTTTTCTTTTTTGGTAGGGTTTACCTTTGCTTTTATTGTTTCTTGTGGGTTTTTTTGTATGTGTTTTTTTAATATTTATTTAGTTTTGAAGGAGAGAGAGAGAGAGACAGAGCATGAGCAGGGGAGGGGCAGAGAGAGGGAGACACAGAATCCAAAGTAGGCTTCAGGCTCTGAGCTGTCAGCACGGAGCCTGATGTGGGACTTGAACCCGTGAACTGAGATCATGACCTGAGCCAAAGTTGGACGCTTAACTGACTGAGTCACCCAGGCATACCTATAGCTTCTGGGTTTTATTCCATTCTTAGAGAGCCTTCTCCCCTAACTGAGGTGATTAAAAAAATTCTCTCATTAATTCATACCGCCAAAAATGTACTAAGGTCTGGCTCTGCCGAGCACTGCTGTAGGTGCTGGTCGCAGTGCTAAACTAAATGAACCATGAGCAGATGCTCTGAGTTCTTTTGCTAAGGCGTTTAGTACTTTTCGTAAGTACTTCCATGGTTTCACATTTGCAATGAAACTTTTCTTCTGTTGGGAATTTAATTTGGTATAAACTGAGGGACTTTTTTTTTTCTTTTGTCTTCCCAACTAACAACCCGGTTGTCCCAACATCATTGCCTAAATAATTTCTTTCCTTTACTGATTTGAGATGTCGATTTTATCATACGCTAAATTCCCATAGCTCATGCATTCTTAAGCCAAAAAAGAGGACCTCAAAGAAATGTCCTACTTCAAGTTTCACCAATGGATCCTTCTTCTTCTTCTTTTTTTTCTTAATGTTTGAGACTCATTTAGGAGCTCTCTCTTCTGTCTGTAGGAGCACTTGGTGGGAATTTCGAGTATCACGGATAATTTTTTAAGTCTTCTTTGATCTTCAGAGAAGAACCTCCAAGGTAGATAGTGTATCTCCACTGTCCAAACAAGAAAATTAAGCCTAGAGAGGCGCCTGGGTGGCTTGGTGTGTTGGGTGTCTGACTTTGGCTCCTGTCACGATCTAACAGTTCCTGGGTTCGAGTCCTGCATCAGGCTCTGTGCTGACAGCTTCGGATTCTGTGTCTCCCCCTCTCTTTGCCCCTTCCCCTCTCATGTCTCCCTCTCTCTCCCAAAAAGAAAACATTAAAAAAATTTAAAAAAAGAAAAGAAAATTAATCCTAAAGAAATTAAGAAAGTACCCCAATAGGCTAGATCCCTACTGTTTTATCTGGCCCGCACTTCCCTTCTGGGAACCGGCTGCTCCTCCCCAGCTCCTCATACACCATCTGTCCGCCACCAGCAGCCGACACCTGTTAGCCAAGCTCAGGGGGCCAGGGCCTGCTCCACACAAACTTTGCCGACCAGTCTTTCTTCGTACGCTTGAAAGGAAACCTAGAGGGCCAGGCTCTGTGAGTTATAAAGGGGGGTATCTGTGAGGGGCCACATTTCTTGCCCATAGAGAGAAGCAGAGGACCCTAATCAGTAGAGGGAGATGGAGCCTGACTCAGGCCCCCGAGAAGGTTGGGCAGGAAAGGGCGAGTTCTCAAACATTCATGCCCACCGTTCTCTGTGCGCCTGGCCAGGCTTTAGCTGCTTCCCTGTTGTGGTGTTCCTTGAGACTTTTCTAGATCTTTAGAATAAATTCTCCTTAAGCTGCTTTGACAGGGTTTCTGTCAGCTGTGCTCAAGGGGATCCCAGGAAAGGGCTGAACCGGGTCTCATTCCAGAGGGGTTTTTTCCCAAGCATCAACTGGAGCCCATCCCAAACAGGGGCCAGAACGCTGTTTCGGCTTCGCGTCGTGTCTCAGAGGGCGAGTGGTGTATGATCATGGCCAGCGCAGGGGCTCCCGCGGCCAGCCTTCTCAGCCAGGCACCCCGGGAGCCCCTCTGTAACCACGTTAAAGTCTGTGCCGGTACAAACCCTACTTCTCTTTCAGTCTAATAAAGACAAATAAAGTTGTGATTTAGAAAAATATCTTCTTAGCTTTTCCATCAGGCCACTGTGTAATGGTGTCGGACGGGAACTCATGCCACAATTTAGCCAGCATTTACCCTCTTGTGTATTCTCTTCTCCCCAGAATAGTCTTGGTTCTTTCAGGAATTGCAACTGCCCGCCTTCCCCTCCCCCACCCAGCCGTCAGAAATCTGGAAGCCAGTTTCTCCTTCATGTCTCTTGCATTTGACCCTTCTTTTCCATTCTGTCTGCCAATTCCAAGTTTTACTGCCAGTTGTAATAGAGTCCTAACGTTATTGCCACTGTGCCTTTGCATGACCCCAAACGTCCCATCTCACTTGTATACTGCAGTCCAAGTTCAAATACCACCTTCTCTGTGGGGCCTCTTTGACCCCGAGGATTCTTCTGTCCCCTGCTGACGCAGGCCTCCACCCTAAGATATTACTGAAGGAACTATCCAGGGATCAGCTGTGTGACCAGAAGCACGTCACCATGCTTAACGTTTTTGAGTCTGTTTCTTCCTCCATCAGACAGGATAAACAGCAGGGCTGTGGTGAGAATTCGATTAAGTAGTATGTAGAAATGACCATTTTAGGGCTTGCACATAAAAGGGAACCCACCTTTGTTCCCTTTGCTCTGCTTCCCAATTTTCTCAGCAGGTTGTTAACTCTTTGAGGCCTCGGCTCTTACCTTACTCTGAGTGCCTAGCAGACAGCAGGACATAGAGTAGGAGGATCCCAATGCATGCCGAATGGATAAACATATAAATGAAGAATGAATAGAAAACCCTCTCATTCCTTCAGACTCTCTGTTCCGCCCCATACGCTCATTTGCCAGATTAATGCTCCATCAGTTTGGCTTTCAACACACATGTTACTTCTTGTTTAAAAATCCTCTATGGCTCTCTACTACCCATAGATTCAAATTCCCTATTTATTTATTTTTAAGATTTTAGTTTTTATTTTTATTTTTTTTGAGGGGGGAGAGGGTATAGGGTGGGGGAGGGGGAGAGGAAGAGAGAGAGAGAATCCCAAGCAGGCTCCACACTCAGCACGGAGTCCAACGAGGGCTTCCATCTCATGACCCTGGGATCATGATTGAGCCAAGATCAACAGTCAGATCCTCAACCAACTGAGCCACCCAGGCGCCCCTAAGATTTTATTTTTAAGTAACCTCTACACCCAACGTGGGGTTCAAATTCACAACCCCGAAATCAAGAGTCACATGCTCTACCCACTGAGCCAGCCAGGTGCCCTTCAAATTTCTTATTTTAGATTTCGGGGTCTCACGACATGGCCCTATATACTGTTTTTCAACTTTATATCCCATTATTCACTGCTACAACTCTCTTAATAAAGTAAGTGTTCAGGCAGGTCCACTCATTGCCAGCTACTTCCAGAAAGTTCTCTCCTCTCTGATCCTTCATTCACACTTGGTCCCCTCACCGAAAGGTATTTCCTTCTCCTCTCTGCCTAACCCCGTCCTACCCTAGGTTTAGAGAAAGCCGGATGTCACCAAAATATCCCTAAACAAACTGAAAAAAGTCCCCAGTAATTCCACTATGTGTTTGGGTACATTTTATTCCAGAACTTATTTCCATGCATTGAAAAATAATGTTTTTAATTGTTAATTGAGAAGAATGACCACATGCTTATTTGTACTTAGATAAGCAAAAAGAAGCAAATGAAAATTATAACCCTTCTAGCCAGTGATTTAACTGCTGGTCACAATGTAGCCTTTAGACACATATTAGTATTTAAAACAACAATCCCATTCATTGAGGTTCAATTGAGATATTGTGATCTGTCTGGTTTCTATTCTGCTTTATTTGGTTAGCATTGTTTCAAAAAAACAATTTTCATGTCATTAAGAAAGCTTAGTAAAGACATTTTTTTTTTAAAAACAGAAGCACAATATCCCATTGTTTGAGTAAACCATAATTTACTTGGCATTTCCAATGTTCACATTTAGGGTTTCTTTTTTCAAGTTTTCATTACTTAAAATAATGCTGCAATGAATATTTGTGTACATAAATCTTTGACCTTGTTTCTCAATAGCTTCTTAGTATTATTACAATAACTACATTTCTGGGACGCCTGGCTGGCTCAGACGGTACAGCATGCAACTCTTCATCTCAGGGTCTTGGGTTAAAGCCCCGTGTTGAGTGTGGAGCCTACTTAAAAAAAAATAAAAAATAAGGGCACTGGGTGGCTTAGTCGGTTAAGCATCCAACTCTTGATCTCGGCTCAGGTCATGATCTCACAGTTTGTGAGTTTGAGCCCTGCATCAGGCTCTGTGCTGACTGTGTGGAGCCTGCTTGGGATTCTCTGTCTCCCTCTCTCTCTGCCTCTCTCTCTTAAATACATAAATAAGCATTAAAAAAAAAAACAAACCATCTACATTTCTGGAGTGTTGACTATGTACCAAGCATTGACTGCCCTGTTAGCGTACTGAATCCATCATGCTATAAATGCTATAAAGTAGATATTCCCATTTCACAGATGACAACATTGAAGCCCAAATCGATTACAAGTTCTGAATGCTCAAAGCATAATAGTTGGGTCAAAATGTAACCTAGCCAGTATGACTCCAAAGATCATGCTTTCAATCATGAACTTTTTAAAACTCTTCATATATATCGTTGCCAGACTTTCCAGAAAGGTCTCTTCATGTAGTCTGTCCATTTAACAGTCAAGGTTATGGTGGATCACCAGTTAGTCCAGCTGACCTTCCCAGGGGCAGGCAAAGTGGCGCCCTCTCCCCCTGGCATCTGGCTACATCCATCCCACTCTGATGTGAGAATGACCCGAACGAATGCAAACACGAAAAAATGCCGTTGGGCCTGGACACGTAGAGCCCTGTGGGCCCGCCTGTTTGTTCAGAATCTAGAGGAGCCTTCGTCTGGAGGCCTGTGCACGCAGACCGTATGAGTTGCATGTTCTGTCACTGTGACTGCATGAGAAGTGCTTTCTTCTTTGT
The DNA here is from genome assembly GCA_030068075.1 of Paguma larvata. Classification (NCBI taxonomy): domain Eukaryota; kingdom Metazoa; phylum Chordata; class Mammalia; order Carnivora; family Viverridae; genus Paguma; species Paguma larvata. The sequence goes on along the minus strand of CM057835.1, from coordinate 46,900,683 downwards.
TCACGGGCTGGCTATGCATGTATATCAGTATAATTAAAAATGTATTCTTTTCAGACAATAAAGCTAAGAGTTTGCTATGATTTAAGTATAAAGGGAATACAACAAAGAAAATTCAGTGTGTTTCTTTAAAATCCCAATAGTATAAAAACTCCACAGTCGGCTGACGGGTGGCGCTACGGGCAAGAACAATGCCCTTTCGGAACACTGAGGACATCTCATGGAAGCGTCTGAAATGTATTTTCCTAACACAGTCTGATGTCAGGTTTCTACCATGTTCTCCTCTGCCCGCTCGCTCGACAGCATGCTTCTCTGGTGTTCTTTGTATAATGACAACAGCCGGCACTCAATAGTCACCCGCTATGGGCTAGACACTTAGCAAGTGTTTTATACGTGCTCTGGTTCTAATCTGCGCAACAGCCACGCGAGGCTGATAGGACTTGGCTCAGCCTTGAGATGGAGAAGTCAAGGCCCGGGGTCACAGAGTTAGTGAGAGTTGGGAGGAGCCAAGATGGCAGAACAGCATGGAAGTCTTTTTGCGTCTCTCCTCCACGAAATACAGCCAGATCAACACTAAACCATCCTCCACACCTAGAAAACCGATTTGAGGATTAACACAATGACTCTGCACAACCTGAACAACAGAATTCAGTAGGTATGCATCGCTGGAAACGTGAACTGGGGGAGAGAGAGGCTGCGGAGGGCAGGGAGCTGTGTTTGCTTGCAGAGAGAGGACAGAGATGAGGGGGAGTGTACGGGAAAAGCACCCCTCTCCAAAAGTGAGAGAGTCGAGATCTGCAAACTCAAGCCTGTGCCTTTCTCATGGTTGGCTGGTGGGATAGGCCACTCCACCCTAGATGGCTATCCCTTCTCGTTTACGGTTTGCTGGGCTGTATCCAGTGGAGATTTCTGACGTATCAGAGGAATATGAAGAGAAAATGCATTTGCACTATTGTCTTTGGAAATCTCCTCTAAACACCTAGTGGAGATGAGGAAGAGTTACTGGAACACAGTTCCCCGGATTAACGAGGTACCTAAATCCATTCTTGGCTTGAACTATCGTCCTTAATAAATTAGTAACACAGGCTTTTGTGACTGTTCTGACACCCACGGACGTGCCCCATCACCTATTTTTCTCAACTTCTCATGCAAGTTATAAGAGCCTGGAGGCCGTGCATCATCCTAGACAGGGACTACAGTAAAATATCCTCCCTCTTTCCTCCGCATGGTGCAAAGGGTCTGGAGGCAAAATGATTTTATGTGGGCAGTGTCAGGGGCTGCTGAGGGAAAGGCGGAACCTTGGGCAGGACAAGGAGACTTGGAAGGTGTCCCGATGGCGAGAAGTAGCAGGAACACAGTCTCCCCTGGGCATCTGCTGTGTAGGGACAGGAAGGGGTTTTGGGGGGTGGTGGTAGAGGCAAAGGCTAAAATAGCCTCAATGCCAGGATGTATGCTGGGGTTTAGTTGAACCCTGTGCATACAGCTCTTTCCTTTAAATATTTTGATATATTTTTGGTGGCAATATGGATGTGGCTCTCTCTGCCATTAGCTTGAGGGCTCCAGAACAGGATCACAGCCTGCTCTCCTTGGTACTCACAGAACCTGACCCAGAACCTGGCAGGGGATCGGCATGGAGGAAATACTGGGATGAGGACTATGAGTAAGTCACAATTTATAAGCTGCTGTATATAGCTCTATGTTACTCACTGACTTCAGTCTTCATTAAATATCCCCGAGCTTCTGGTCAAGTCTCTCTCTCTTTTAAGTATGCTTCGCGCCCAGTGCAGAGCCCAACGTGGGGCTTGAACACCCTGAGATCAAGACCTGAGCTGAGTTCAAGAGTCAGACGCCCAACCGACTGAGCCACCCAGGTGCCCATAGTTAAGTCTTATTTAAGTGTTGTATCTGGTCTCAGATGTCTTGGAGAAATTAAGGAAGAAAGTTAAAGTATCTATGCCAAATTGTCAAGAGGAAAACAGTGGCATCCCCTCCCCCCATCTTCCTGCCTTTCTCCTTGGCTGACAGAAATGATCAGAAGTCCTCGTGGGGAAGGTAAATTTCAGGGAGAAGAGCCAGGGTGCTGAGAGACACCTCTTGGGCATTCTCCATTTCTAGTCTTGGCGACCTAACTTGGATTCGATGGAGGAGAGCTGCAGGTTTCTCGCTGCCGCCAGGCCTGTATTTTACATCTACTAGTCTGGGTAGAGCTCTAGCAGTGGGCAGTGGTGGCACTGTTATGGAACGCGCAGTAAAATAATCTGATCTGAACTGGAGCCTGCATCTGACGTTTCTCGTGGTCCTGCCTGCCTGGCAGGATTAGTGAAACTGCAAAAACCTAGGAGCTAAAATATCCTGGCCTTTGTTGTGAGCACCTTCTATATTTTGCATTTTTCTAATAATAGCTACCTACTTAAGATTCTCTGCTAGTTGCATAATGTATATGATCACTAATCCTCACAACTCTGCAAGGTACAATATTACTAAACCTACCCCTAACCGATGCAAAAAGTTTGTAATTTTCCTAAGCTGGAGCCCCCAGAGGTCACAAGTTTGTAACAACCTAAGCTGGCATCAGAGCCCCCTGTTATTACCACAGTGTCAGATGGTTCTTGTTACAAGTGATATCCACTGTCATCTCTAAGCTAATCTGGAGACTTGTTTTGCAAAATTATTAAAAATTTTTTTAATGTTTATTTGTTTTTGAGAGACAGACAGTGCAAGAGCAGAAGGGCAGAGAGAGAGAGAGACACGGAATTCCAAGCAGGCTCCAGGCTCTGAGCCACAAATTGTGAGATCACGGCCTGAGCCCAAGTTGGTTGCTTAACCACCTGAGCCACCCAGGTGCCCCTGCGAAAATTGTTTTTTTAAGGGTAGTGATTACTTGTAGGTTCTTTTTCTTTCTTTTAAAAATTGACTCCTGTGCATGTCAATCAAAACTGTTGGTTGCATACAAAAAAAGTTTTTAGAACAGGCACTGGAAAAGGGGCAATATTAAAGTAAACGGAGGGTGGGGAACTCCAAAACCAAAAATCTTCAGCAGACCAAGAATTACATTTCAAGTTCTAGTCTTCTGTGCCCACAATCTGCGAGGAATCTATATGCAGAACTTCCTAAAGTCCCCCTCTTTCCCTCCCCAGCATCCAGATCACTTGAAATCCGGGATTTTGCTTGAGGCGGCTCCCAGAGACCTCACCTCAGATGAAAAGGTTCTTTTTCATCTCTTGGTAACATTCATAGTACCAGTCAGACTGCTCGTTTGATCCATCAGTTAACCGGACTCTACGTTGCATTTTTATTTAAATATGTCCTGAGCTTTTGCTTTCCCCTACCTTTGCTATAAAAGGCACAAGGGCAAAGGGCCACACTTCTTTTTTTGTTTTTGTAGTAAGGTGGTATTATGTACATAGGAGTTGCTCAATAATATTTAATTAGTGATTAAATAGGTGAAAACGAAGTGAATTTGGAATAATTCAGGGAGTAGGTAGGTTAGGTTGGTATAAATAACAACTGACATTTAAATTTTTTTTAATTTAAATTTTATTTTTTTAAGTTTATTTATTTTGAGAGAGAGAGAGAGAGAGCGAGCACGAGCAGGGAGGGGAGGGGTAGAAAGAGGAAGACGCTGTCAGCGCAGAGCCCGACCTAGGCTCCATCTCACAAACCAAACCTCGAGATCATGACCTCAGCCGAAAACAGGAGTTGGGGGCTCAACCAACTGAGCCACCCAGGAACCCCAACAACAGACATTTTAAAGAGTACTTTAAGATTTACTAAAATGCTTCTTGAGCATTTTGTATCTCAGAATAATCTGCTGAGGATATTGGGTTTGAGAGGTTAAGAGACTTGCTCTTGAAACTCAGATCCTCCTCCTCCAAATTTTGTACTATTTTCATTACAGTTGGCTTTTAAGTACAAATAGATCAAATCTGGAGATGCTCCCCATCATACATCCTCACCAGTAGAGGGCGCAGGACCATTATGGGTCTTAGAATAAGATGGGTTTGTATACGAACCCAGTAGAAGAGCTGGGAGTCATTGGGCAAATTATTTAATTTTACTGAGCATCATCTGTAAATATTGATAACACACCACCACCCCGCCTTGCAGAGTGCAAAGGATTAGAACTATTCTGTGGCTGGCGCACAGTAGGTGAACAGTAAACCATATCTCTCATTATCTCTGTAAAAGGATTGAGCACAGGAACAGTGTGTAGGTTAAATAAAATATTGATTCTTGTTTGATGCTTTAATAGGTATTTGAAATTAGTTTGGATGTTTGACACTAAAGATAGGCAACGAGTTATATCAAATGGACAAAGAAATAATATAAAAAATTTTTTTAATGTTTATTTATTTCTGAGAGAGACAGAGAAAGAGTGAGCTAGGGAGGGGCAAAGAGAGAGGGAGACACAGAATCCGAAGCAGGCTCCAGGCTCTGAGCTGTCAGCACAGAGCCCGACTCGGGACTCAAACTCACTAACCATGACATCACGACCTGAGCCGAAGTCGGATGCTCAACCGACTAAGCCACCCAGGCGCCCCGACAAAAAGAAATAAATTTTGACAAAAAAATTGATATTGCTGGCAAGAGTGTGAGGAAGCAGACCTGGGACAACCTTTCTGGATGAGAAGCCTTACAAGCGTGATACGCCATTTGCCCCCGTATCTATTTAGCCTAAGAGAATATTGGATGGTAGCAAGAGTTAGAAAAACAAAGGAAGTCATCACCACACTCTTTATAAAAGCAAAACTGGAAACAACCTAAATGTTTGATGTAAGGTACAGGTTTATTTTTATTATTATTATTTTTTGAATGTCTTATTTAAGTAATCTCACGTTCAACGTGGGGCTTGAACTCACAACCCAAAGATCAACAGTCAGATGCTCTTCAGACTGAGCCAGCCAGGTGCCCCTAGGGTACAGGTTTAATAACTATAATCTCTCCATCAAATTGAACACTATTAATCATTAAAATCATTCTACGGAAGAATATTCTAAATGAAAAGATGATCGCAACACAGCAAGCAAAATTCACAAGACACGAACTGTGTGCTTTCACTTGTTTAAAAATATAGGGCCGAAGTAAAAAGTTTAAGTTACCCCTGTAGCGGATAAAATCGTTAGTGGTGCTTTTTTATTAAAACTTCTCTCCACTGGGACACCTGGGTAGCTGTTGTTTAAGCCCCTGACTCTTGATTTCATCTCATGCCCAGAGTGGGGCTCTGTGCGGACAACTTGGAGCCTGCTTGAGATTCTCTTTCCCTCTCTCTCTGTCTCTCTGCCCTTCTCTCTACCCTTCCTGCACATGTGCTCTCTCTCAAAATAAATAAACAAACTTAAAAACAAACAAACGTCTTTACTTACCTTCTCCTCTGAATGGTGTGCAATTAACATTTATCACTTTTGTAATAAAAAATAGTTCCTAGGGTGTCTTTCCTTTAATGCTACCTGCCAGCACAACCAGGCCAGCGGTCGTGCAAATTAAGTTAATGGAAATAAAGCCTCTTGGAAGTTTCAAGGTAGTTAGTTAAACAAAATAATTAAACTAATGAAATTTCACAGAGCTGGTCACCAAGCTTTGACCTAGCTGCTGTAAGGCTGCTATAAACCAATTCCACTCTCCACTGTTTGGAGAGGCCTAAAAATGGCATAAAATAAAACATGAGCAATTTTTCACGCGAAGGGCCACAGGCCTGTTTGTCCTGAGCAAATGTAACCTGAAACTCACCCATATCTCATATACTCCAGGTTGGCTGCCCATCTCTGGACAGGGTGTATTTGGTCTCCATTACTCAACTTACTTTCCTGAACTTGAAGTGGAGTGGAATTTCAATGTAGAGTTACCCATTAGTTCCAGGGCTAAATTTAAACCTTTAATTAAATTAATCCCTTGATCTTAAACGCATTGCTTCTCCCGCAGAAACGCATAGAGAGGTGTCTTAGACATCGCAGAGCTTAATAAAGTGTGACAATTGTTCCTCACACATTTTCAAATGGCTCCTGGTGCCCTCTCTTCCCCCCGCCCCCCCCCAGCATTCGTTGGGACTGGGGCCAAGGTACAATATTCTGTGACTCCTCCCAGGTCCAGACTTGCTGCTCCGGAACAGTCATTGAATCCTTGGGCAGGAACCCATCTTAAAAGACATGGTAGGTGCCAAACGGATGTTTATGAAATAAATGACATAGAGTACTGAGCATACTGTTCCAGTTTATATGGGATAAAAAGAGATCGTAATCCACAACATTTGCAGGGTGACTAGGGGAAAAGGGCGTGAAGCCATTTTAGCTTATCTTGGTCTTCACAGAGTAAAAATTGATGTTGGCTTTTACTAAGAAAGAGATGAAAAGTGACAGCATCACCAAGTGGGGATGTATCAGTTAGTCGGTCCGTACGGAAGATGTTCACATGCGCCTGGGCTCTTCTGCACCGAGGGGTGTGCAATTATCTCAGGGGCCTGCGAATGAATGAGACACAACCTGAGTGGTTAAGCGACAGCTTTAAGGTGGGACTGTCCCTGTAAAGGGTTGTGAACCTACCTGTATAACTATTAATAAGGACCTACTTCTCAGGGCCCAACGGCAAGGCAGGGTCCAGTTAACAAGCCCGTGGGCCAAATCTCAGCTTTCCTCCAAGTAACTGTCCTGCAGATCCACAACTCTCCCGGGACCACATCCTCAAGCCGGGACTCCAGGGTTCTGCTTGCACGCCCCGATTCCCGGTTCCCAGTGCGGGCGCGGCGGCAAAACGTGCTCGCCTCCCTTAGCTGGCTCCCGCGCGCTCCGGGAGCCACGAACTCCCCGCAGGAAGCTCGGACTACCTGGACCCGCCGCGCCACCCGCTCGGCTTTCCCTTCCTCCTCCTCTTCCTCCTCCTCCGGCCCCTCGCCTCCCGCCGCCTGCCTCCGCGGCCGCCGCCTGCGGCTTTGTTTTCCTCCCAGGTTTCATTCCCCACACGTGATACTGTGTTATTGCAAAGAGCGCTTCGGAGCGCGAGCGCGGGGCGCGCGCACCTATAAATACGGACACCGGTTTTGGGAAGCCGAAGACCGCAGGGGCTGGGAGGGCCTGGGACTTGGCGATCAGCGGCCGGCAAGCAAGCAAGCAAGCAAGCAAGCAAGCAAGCAAGCAAGGAAGCAAGCGACCAAGCTCGCTCGCTAGCCACGCGCGTGGGCCCGGGCGGCGGCGTCCCCAGCCGCAGCACTAAGGGGCGAGCATGGCCCGCCCGCGGGGGGGCCGGGCCGCCGCGCACGCCGCCCGCGCCCCGCGCCCTGCCCAGCCCGGGTCACCGGCGCTCGCGCTCGCCGCTTAGCACTCAGGCGCCGCTCGCTTCACCCGGCATCGCGGAAATAATCGCCGCAGACGGACACAATGGCGGCGACTGCCGCCACCACTGCCGCTACCGCCGGCACAGCCGCCTGCAGCAGCAGTAGCAGCAGCAGCACCGGCATCGACGCCGCGGGCACCAGCAGATTGCAGCAGCCGCCGCAGCAGCCCCAGCCCGCGGCCGCCACGCCGGCCCAGCCTCCGCCGCCCGAGCCCCCCAGGAAGCCGCGCATGGACCCGCGGCGCCGTCAAGCTGCCCTCTCCTTCCTCACCAACATCTCGCTAGACGGACGGCCGCCGCTGCAGGACGAGGAGTGGGGCGGCGGCGAGGAGAGCGGCGCGGCCAAGCCCGGCGCCGGCAGCGCCTGCGGCGTGAGGACTCGGCTCAGCCTGCTCGCCGCCGCCGAGCGGGGCGGCTGCAACGCGCTCGCTGCGGCGGGCACGGCGGCGGCCGTAGCAGCTGGATGGGGCCCCTGCCTCCCGCAGCCTTCGCCGCTGCCGCCCCTGGCCCCCGGCGGCCACGCTCCGGGGTCCGGCCCCGGGGCGGCCCGGGGCTTCGTGAGCCCCCTGGGCGCGGGCCGGGCGTCGGGGGAGCAGTTACAGCCGCCCCGGCCGGCGCCTTTCGCCTCCTGCGCTCCGCCACAGCTGCCCGACGGGCCCGGGGACGGCGGGCAGGAGGAGTTGGAAGAGGACGATGCCTTTTCCAGCGTGCAGGTGCCGGCGGCCGCCTTCTTGAGCTCCGGGACCCCCGGGAGTGGGAGCGGCAGTCGGAGTCGCCTCAACTCGTTCACTCAGGGAATCCTGCCCATCGCTTTCTCCAGGCAGACCTCGCAGAACTACTGCTCCCTGGAGCAGCCGGGCCAGGGGGCCAGCACCAGCGCCCTGGAACAGCTGCAGAGGTCCCGGTGAGTATCCAGGACGCGACGCGCGCCTAGCCCCCGCGCCCCTCCCAGCCGGCTCTCGGTCGCGGGACACTGATTGCTCCCACCTTCCAACGCCTTGCGGGACCTCTGAGCTTCTGGCCCAAATTCCAGACCACGACCGCACGTAAAGAAGGAGAGTCCCTAGGGAGTGTGTGTACACAGGTGTGTGTATGAGCCCGGCACTCGCAGAGCAGAAGCATCACGCTCATGCTGGGAGTCCGGAGTTGGGAGCCCATTAAAAAGCCGCACCCAAACCTCCCCTTGCAAGGAGATCACGAACTTCCAGAAACCCGGTCCAGACCCAGAGGCGCGCTCTCCTCACGCCAGGCAAGACTTGGCGGGGCACAAAGGTTCGGCTGGTAGCTGAGTGGCACGTGTGAGCCTGAACTTCTTGCAGACACGCGGTGAATCCCTCTGAGAAAAGTTCCTGCCTGTGCTCACAGTAGTCCGGTGTCCCGAGAAAACTTGGCGTTTTCCTTTTGCTTTCCTAAGAAATGGAAAATCCTCGCAATGGGCCTTGGAGGTTGGGGACAGGGAGGAAATAGGGCTTGATTATTTTTTTTCTTTCCAAGATGAATTTGCTAGAGTTAGTTAAAAGCTTGTTATATTTGCCAGCTTATGTCATCCGCAGGCTCTAGGCATCTTAGCAAAAATATGAGATGTTGGACATTTGCTTATTGTGAAGGAAATAGCTGGAGTTTGTCACCATATGTTCAAAGGACAGGTGGGAGTTAGGTCTGTGTCAGCAGTAAGGCCGGAGTTTGGAAAAAAATCTGAGTGGGGAGCGGTGGAGAAACGCTGGGCTGTTTCCTTCCTGGGAGGGAGTATCCTCCTTTGTTAGTTTCATAAGGCCTCCTATGAAGTTAGTTATAGCTTGGGCTCTACCTTGGGTCAGTTATTATAACTCCTGGGGCCTCAAGTTTTCCCCTTCCTAAATGGAAACATTTTTCTGGCCTAAGTGAGAAGGTGGCCTCCTGGAAAACTTAACTTCCTCCCCCAATGGGCAAATGGTTTTGGAAAAACAAGGCAGTCTCATCCAGAAATTTGCTGTGAGTCTCTTTCTTCCCAAATGGGTGAAATCGCGACCCTGCCTGATACGTAGCCTCACGTTGTGAGTGAACAGGGGCTGCGGGGAGGGGTGTGGAACGGAGAAGCAATCTCGTGATGGCGTGGATGAATTAGCGGTGCTGGGCACAGGTGACAGTCTGGCCCTGGCATTTCCTGTCCGAGCGTGCATCTCTCCATTCGCGGGCCAGCGCACAGGAGGGGAATCCCTTCCTTTCTGGGCGACTGGCGCATACTCAGCAGTTTCTGGGCAGCTTGGTGTTCCCGCTTGACTTCACACTCTGGCTCATAAATGACTCTATAGTTTGAGTGTAAGCCCAGCTAGGCCTGAGGGTCATGACAGGAATTGCAATAAACATACATGTTATTCTAAGCCAGTGTGCAAGGCTGGCCTGTGTCTCATGGTCGACAGATGTGTTCCTGTGCTAAAAGCAGCTGGAGATCACATTACCTCACACTTCGTCTGCAAGAATTTCATTTCAGAGGGCATGGGGGATCTTCTGTTAGTATTTCTTTTTGTTTAAGATTTTATTTTTAGGGAATCTTAAATTATTTAAATAGTTACTTAAGTAATAAACTTAGGTAACTTAAGTAATCCCCAACGTGGGGCTCAGACGCAGAACCCTGAGATCAAGAGTCACATGCTCCAACTGAGCCAGCCAAGGGCCCCCGTGTTAGTATTTCCGACCCAAAGAATAGCCAGAACTTAATTTCCAGTCCCATAAATATGAACCCCTTGGATGTTTTATTGATCCCCCTACTCCCCAGCACACGCATTAAATAAGATGAGTCAGTCACTGTAAGATGCTTCCTGATAGCCCCATTCATCTTACTACTTAGGAATTATCCGTATCTTGCAACCTGATAGAGGCTTTTTTTTTTTTATTACAGCTGTCAACAGTAACAGTATGAAATTTAATGTACAGAGAGGTGGTAAATGGGTAAAACAGGGATTTCGGAAAGGCCTTAAAGAGCCCAGCTTGGCTATAGCTGTTGCAGTGGTCATGAACTTGAAATATTGTAGGATCCTTTGTTTCTTACACCACCTTGCTTTTGAGAATTTTGTTGGAAGCATGCCGTTTTCATGACCGCTAAAGAGAACTTTCACCTGCCTGGACGGTGTGATATAGAGCACAGACTCGTTTGAATAGGGCCCAAGGCCAACTTACCAGAACGCTATTGGCTTTCCCTGGTGTGCTTCCCTTTAAGACACCCTGCTAGCCGGGGTAGTTCTATATGCTACTTCATGGATGTTCTCTTGGGATGTCTTTTTCAAATCAAATTATACTTGCCTTGGATATGTCTCTTACTATTGAAGGAATTCCACAGAACCTTGCTACTCAAAAGTTTGGGCTCTGGGGCCTGCAGTTTCACCAGAGCCCCTAGAAAAGCAAACTCTGAGGGGGGCCTGGGTGGCTCAGTTGGTTGAGCCTCATGATCTCACGGCTCAGGTCATGATCTCCTGGGTCCCGAGTTCGAACCCTGCATTGGGCTCACTGCTGTTCTTGCAGAGCTGCTTCTGTCCCTGCCCCCGCCCCACTCCTTCCCCACTTCTGTGCTCTCTCAAAAATAAATGTTTTAAAAAAGCAATGAAGACTCTCGGGTCCCCCTCCAGCTTCCAAGATCCCCAGATGATTGACATACATAAGAAAGTCTGGAGAGCATTGCCGTAGTTACTCTGAAATCTGCCTTTTCTAATGAACTTGAGACATATTGGGTTCGTCGTGAATATGTAAAAATCAGAATTTCTCAGTCTGAAATTGTGAAACGCTTTCGTTTTTGTTATTTCCATCTGGACACTTGTAAAACCAATCACAAGAATTGCTTGGACTTCCAAACTTTGAAATAGGACACGTGAAAGTTCCTCTGCCCAGCCCCCACTTCTGTGCTCCGGGTTGAAGCTTCGCAGCCTCCCCACGTGTAGATTGTTTCACAGACCAGTTGGCTCAGATACGAACCTGGATCTTCGACATCCCAGCCTGGCGTCTTTTTCTCTGCCACTCGGCTGTATCATTATGCTTGCACATGGTAGGCCCAAGAAGAATTTTGAATGTAAATGTTTGGGATACAGCAGGCCAGTCATACTGATGTGATTCTGTACTTTTTAGTACCACCTCCCCCCCCTGCCATTTAACCTTTGTTTGGGCCCCCAGCTTCTGCTCACGTCTACGTCTCCATCAGAGCACCTAGGAAACCCAGTCCTGTAGGCCTGGGCATCTTCCCAGCCTGGTGGGTGGGGCTCCTGCCCTGGGAAGCCAGCATACTGGGGTTTGCTCTCTGGCTAGGTGTTGGAGGTGGAGAGCCCGAAAGATGCCTTCTAGCTTGACACCCTGTCGTGTGCTCTGCTTAGGCATTGCCAGCCACATGGGGAAGGTGTTAGTAGGTGAAAAGGACTGTAAATTTATAAGGTGTGTTTTAAGGCTTGCTTCCACTTTAAAAATTTCATCCCCGGCAGCAGCTGGCGGCAGTCCTGGGTTACTCCACTTCCTTGAGCTTCTGAATGGCAGACAGCTGCCCAGAAGCAGAGCGGAGCCCAGGTGAGCCAATGTGTGCCATCAGGCCTGACTAGGACCCTGCACGGTGACCAGGGAATTAATTTAAAAAAGCATGAGGATTTCGCTTCTGAGGGCGCCGGCGTTAGCATCGTGCCTTACGGATGGAGAGCTAGTTCTTACACGGAAAGAGGGCACATGGTGCAAGCGAATTTCCGAGTGTTGGGTTTAAATCCCAAAGCCCCTGCACGACCCCAGGCAAGTTAATCAGCCTTTCTGGCTCTGTTTCCTCCAGAGAGCCTTGGCCTGCGTCTTGGGCTTTTTCAAGTGTGAATTGGGCTTATATAATTGCGGGCTGACTGACTCTGCGTGGGCATGCCCCAAATCATTTATATCCGGGCTTCTCAAATGTGAATGTCTTTAGAATTCCCTAGGACCTTGGAAAAAGCAAAGATTTTGATCCCGCAGGTCTGGGAGGGCCTCAGTTCTACCTTCGAAGGGCTGTGTGGGATGCAAATGGGTAGGCTTTTAAGAAGGAGGGCTTGGCTGGGTACTGCGATTGTTCCGATTGTAAGATGGAGGAAGCCAGGGCTCAGAGATGTTAAGTCACAGTGCTCAAGGTCACTCAGCCCGTTGGGGCAGAGCTCAGGCTGCTTTGGAGCTTCTAAGTACCCCGCCCTCTGCCCCTATTGGGGTGAATGTCCGGGTTCTGCGTCTGTGGCCCCTGTCTTCACTGAAAAGAAAAAGAAAGATGTGGGCTAAGTGGTCAACCACTAGAGTAAGAGAAGGGAGATGGAGGTTTTCCCCCAGCTTTGTCACCTCCTTTCTTTGTGACTTCAGGCAAGTCCTCTGTTTTCCTGTTGTAAGCTGCCTGACCTGTCTGGGTTTTAGAAATCCGTGAAGGACTTTGATCCCCTCCAGCAGTAGGCAAACCCAGGCTACCGTTAAGCTACCTTTACGGCACCGTGAATTGCGGAGGCCAAAGCTGCAGTCCCAGGTCGGCCAGGCCCTGGTCGGGACGCTTCCCTAAGACTTGGCGGAGGCCGTGCCCTGCCGGGGACTGAGGTCGGTGGCCCGAGGTTGACCCGCTGCCCTCCCCTTTGCACTCACAAAGCCTGCAATGTTGTGGGTGAACGCAGAAGGGGAAATAAATCGGAAGCCTGCTCACCGCTGGCGTGTGCCCAGAAAGGGCAGCTAGTTCAAGTGTGACCTTTTGCTCTTTGGAAGGGGGGTGGGGAAGCCTCGGCATGGCTCCGTACCATGTCCCCACAGCTGTCCCGGTGAGCTCCGCCTGCATGGACTTTTTCCCATGGGAAGGACAGCTGTTAGGTGGGGAGAAGGGCCTAGGGCAGGTGGCCTTTAAAGCACAGTGGGAGGGAAAGATCCGTGAGGCGAGGTGAGGTGACATGTTGTGGGTCAGGAATGCCAATGGGAACTTGGCAACCCTGGATGCTGGGCCGGCCCCTGCCATGCCCCGTACCCTGGGCAAGTCGCCTTACACACTTGGCCTCCGTTCCCTTATGGATTTAAAGGGCTGGGATGGATGCGTTGCCCTTCTTCCTAGTCTGGGGCTCTGGGTGGCTCAGTCCTGGGCCTGCTTCTGAGGCCGGGTGTGTTTAGCTTGGAATGTGCAGATAACCTAGCCTCAGCGTCGGATGTAGAAGTGGCATCGAGTTTGTTCCGCGTGGCTCCAGTTGGCAGGATGTGTAGTGATGAACGAAGGAATGAATGGGCTTCCCTAGGTGTAAGGGAGAACTCTACAGACACCTTCAGCTGTGCTCCCTCTGGCCGTGAAGGCGTCCTAACTGGAGTGGCCATTTTAGGAAGCCATCCAAGCTGGAAGCCACGGCCTCATGTGTTGGTCAGTCCCCAGCCCACACCACCCCACGAGGAAGAGAAGAGGAGTAGCCGCCTCCCTTGCTCAAGGGCCTACGGGTATACAAAGCTCTTTGTAGACCTCAATTCCAGGCTCCTGACCCCATGGAGGGTTTATTTATTTTGAGAGAGATCATGTGAGCAGGGGGACGAGGCAGAGAAAGAGGGAGAATCTCAAGCAGACTCCACGCTGTCAGCACAGAACTCCTGTCGGGCTCGAACTCCCGAAACCGTGAGATCATGACCTGAGCCAAAATTAAGAGTTGGATGCTTACCCGACAGAGCCACCCAGGCGCCCCTACATCACCCTGTTCTGAAGCAGAGGTTGAATCACGTGCCCGTGGTCCCGGAGCCTGTACAGGGGGGCTGGGTTCGGTCGCAGGCAGTCTGGCTCAGAGGCCGCGCCCTCTCCCGCTCGCCCCACTCAGCTGTGCTGCGGTTTGAGGCAGGCTCGTAAACACTTACTCAGTTGGCTGCCGCTGAACTGGGCAGGAGGTGGCCTAAATGACCCACGGACATTTGCTAACCCTGTGGTTTCCTTATTTAGGTGCCTGCCTTTCTGTCGTTCAGGGAGGACCTCTGTGGGTGAGGGCCCGGAGGACCGTCCAGGGTGGACAGGGATTCCTGGGACTCGGGTCATCCAGCCCTGCCCGGTGTCTGCCCTGCTTCGTGAACTCTCCTCAACCACATCTAGATCCTTATTGCTTCACTTGCTGTCTTTATGCTTTACGAAGTGTCTTCCGTAGTTTACAGAATAGGAGCAGAACAGGAGTGCGTGCCTGGCCCTCCTGGAATTGTTCGTGGCCCTGCCCCTTACCTTGTCGTGAGGCTCTCATCCGTGAAATGGGAGTAATACCACCTCCTTCCTGGGTGCGTGTCCTTTGTTTGGCTCTCTGAATCTTCTCCCCCTTTCCCCTAACTCAGGGGTTGGCCGACCATGGTCCATGGGCTGTTTATGAATAACGTTTCCTGGGAAACAGCCACGCCCATTCATTTCTGTACTGTCTTTGGCTACCCTCGTGCTCCAAGAACAGAACTGAGTAGTCATGGCAGAGACCGCATGGTCCACAAAGCCTGAACTATTGATTCTCTGACTCCTCACAGAAGTGGGCAACCCCCGCCCCAGTCCAGCACTCGGGACCGCCGAGGTGTGCGCCGGCCCCCCGTCCCTCCCTGCCAGCCCTCACTGTCTCTCTCTGCGTTTGAAACCTCCTAAATTCTGTTTCGACCCACTCCTTCTCCGCCTGGCTAATACAGGGAACTTTCTGAAATCCACATCCGACCCTATCAGTTTTAGATTCTTTATATTTCGTGTGTGGCCACCTTCTGACAACCACTGCCCCTCCCCCCCACGCTGCCCTGTGTTTCCAGGCTGTGCAGGCTTTCCGCGGGGCCCGCAGGCTCTGGCACTCACAAGCTTCTCCTTGGGGAGGGTCCCTGCTCTGCTATCAGATGCCCCTTTCCCTTCTGATCCGTCACCCCTCAGAGCCCTTATGTTTGGCACGGAGCACACTCTCCTAAAAGCATTGACTTTCTTCCTCCCCCGTGGGTTCCTGCATACCTGCCGGGCCCCTCCTCGGTCGCTGGCCCCTCGGGGGCTTGTTGGTGATGACCTGGGGCCGGTCGTCAGCAAAACGGAGCACCTGCCTCTATAGAGCAACCACAGAAGCAAACAAAACCCACGTTCCGTGCCCGATAGTAGGGGAATTTGGCAAAACCTCTTAAAATGTCCTCGAAGGCCCCCTGATAATCCTGGTAACCCCCTCCATCCTTTTAGGTCTTTTATTTTCATGCACTGGTCACAGGCTCCCTACCGCCTCCTTCCTCGATCTCGCAATAGGAACCTCTCCGCTTGAATGTTTCTGTCCCCGTCCTGGGGGTGGGACAGGTGATGTAAGTTGTAGCTCCAGCCCACCCATCCCACTCATGTCTGCGTCTTTGCTTCCCCGGGGAGGGGAGGGAACACGTGTGGAGTTCTGCGTGCCTCCCAACGTCCCGTGTGCTTTACACGCGTCATTTTGTTTCCTTTATGCAGCAATCCTGAGGAACGGGGATTCTATCCATTTTGGAACTTCGGAAGCCGAGGTTCGGAGGGGTTAAGGAAACTTGCCTGAGGTCTAACTGGGATCTGGAGCTGGGATTTGAGCTCTGGTTTCTCTGGCTTCTAAGCTGGTCTCTGCCAGACCCGGTGTGTGATAGTTGGCGCCTGCAGACACGGTAGAAACGACCAACTGGGGAATCTGAGCGGGTTGATCATCTGAAGTCACTCCCGATAGGAGCATTTACACCATAGCAATCAGTCAGCTTTGTGATTCAGGGAGTCGGGGATTCTTTTTTTCTTCGCCCTTCTTCCAGAGAGCTGGTTTCCCGGCACGTGTACCAAGGCCACACCACATACCTTTTAGTTCCATGATTCCATTCTCCCCTTGGGGTGCCGTACGAACTG
The DNA here is from genome assembly GCA_030068075.1 of Paguma larvata. Taxonomy (NCBI): domain Eukaryota; kingdom Metazoa; phylum Chordata; class Mammalia; order Carnivora; family Viverridae; genus Paguma; species Paguma larvata. Next base: position 46,884,563 of record CM057835.1, on the reverse strand, counting down.
TCACCAGCAGGGGAAGGAGTGGCGAAAACCAGAGGTTTTTACAAGAATCAGTCACTTGACCTCATTTTGTGAATTTCCCAAGGGTCACCACCACTTAACTTTTCATCTCCAAAAAAAGCATTTGACCCCTTCATGTTTCAGCCTACGTGCAACTTAAAAAAACAACAACAAGCTTTTCACAGACGCCATGGGGCTCAGACACACCGTTCAGTATTATGTGTGAGAATCACAAAAGTATTCGCTATTATTCTCTTTTACCAACTATGCGATGTTACATTTTTATTTTTGTTTGGTTTCTAAAAGCCTCCAAGAACATATAATCAATCAGAGCTTCCAGGTGTTTTTTCCCCCCTTTTTGTTTGTGTTAGCATTTTGGATAATTGCATGCTAGTTTATATTTAACAAGGTTGTCATTAACGTGGTTTGGAGTTTATCGCACGCTTAGTTGCAAAGACCAAAGCTTGTAAAGTGGCACATGCTAGCGCTAGAAGGGTAGGGCTCGGAGTATTGTGATAGAATGCATGAAAGAAAGGGCCCAGTCTTGTGCTTGATTTAAAGGCCAGGGTGTACCTACACCTAAGTTCAGGTTCCATGACAGATGACGAACCGTTCAAGAAGAGCGCAGTAAAATCCCGAGAATGCCAAAGATTCCTATATGCCTACCACGTTGACTTTTATGCTAAAGCATTTTACGCATTAACCCAATGATTTATGAAAACAAAATGTCTACTTTGTCTCAGGAAGAGAAGAAGATGGGGGGACGTCTAACTGGGGGCCAGGCAAAGTCTATAGTTTTGCTTAAGGACGAACATTGGCGTGCTCGGGGACAAATGGTTGACCTGATGTTGAAAGGTAGTTCTCAGTACGTATTACGTTTAATGAGTTGAATCAAGTTTGCTTTTGGAAGGGGGAATAGTGAGGAAGGAAGATAAGATTTAAAGGTGTCCAAAATAATGTGTGAGGAATCGAGGGCCTCGATTTATCCCTCACAAAGCAAAACATCCGATGATGTAAGTTCTACATGCTTGCCTGAGGCTTTACAGTGTACAGAAGGTTTTCATCTAATTTCACGAAGTCGTTTCAAAATGGCCGTGTGGTAGCCGTTTCGTAGATGAGCAAGCCAAGACCATGAAGAGCATGAACTGTGTGTGTGGCAGAGCAGGAATCTTGTATTCGGCGAGCTGAAGTACAAAGAAACATTGTGCCACAGTTTTGGCTAGCCAGCGCCTCTCGCCTCTCGGTGGGCGTGGAGGCTGATTTTCACGTGATAACCTCTGGGGCGGGCCGGAGAAGCCTGGTCGTGGAACATTTCCCCAGTAACAACATCTTGCTCCAAATAAGAGTTTGTTGCCTATTCCTGCTTCCTCACCCCTCTGCTGCTTGGCATCCTGCTCGGCAAATTGGGTGCACAGATTCTAGACTGGAAAGACCAACTTTGGAGTCAGACAGCTCTCTCCTTTAACCCCTCTGAACCTCAGCGTTGTCCTCTGTAGAATGGGGATAAGAATTCCTGCCTTTTCGGGATATTGCAAGCACTAATATGAGAATGCACCATGAAGCACTTTGCTGGGTTTTGGCCCTTGGTAGTTTGATCGGTAAAATAGTAGCTGTTGATTCCATTCAGAATTGCCGAGCGCCTTAGGTGGTCTGTCCAGAAGCAGTTGAGAAACTCGACGGGGTCTGCTAAGATCATCCGAGTGGAGGTGTTTGCCCCGGCGGAGCTCCTGCTATGGTATACTGAACAGATAATCTGCCACACTGTTTTAATTTCGTAAATAGTAGCAAAGTATAATCAGAGCAGCAAGGAAAATAGTACCCCCTCCATTAGGGACTGCATTTCGCCTTTATTTACACTGGAGTCTTGACAATTTCCGTTGCCAAAATAAAGGTCTCAGGGACAGGGAATCAAGGAGGGCTGAATTCACACGTTCAGTATTGTACGCTTGGAACGGCAAAGTGGCCAGGTTAAGGGGAACAGCTGGTCTGGCCCACACGCAGGCACGTGGAAGACACTGCCCCGGGGTGCTCGTGGGGGACTGCTGCCTCCACAGGCAGTTCTAGGAGGCGTACCTTTGCTCGCTCCCCTTGCAGATGCCGTAGCCCTCATGCTCTGGTCTGTGTGTTGCCCGCCTGGCCTCCTTTCCTAAGCAGGATATCACTTCGAGCTCGAGGGACCTTGGGGCACCCCTAGGGTCCATGTAGTCATGGCCATGGAATCAGTTGTATGCTACTCTGGCGACCTGGCCTCCTCTCCTTCCCCTCATATTCATTGGTCCCTTTGCACGTGGCCCTCACCTCCTCTCTTTGAACCCCTGGTTAGAGTTGGGGCTTCGTGCAGGGCTCCTGGCATGGCTTGGCATTGGGTTGGCAGCAACCCACACCCCTCTGCGTGCCAGGTCGTTCACACGCCTCCGTACGCACAATCAAGTGGCTTCGTTGTTCCCAGATCAGTGAGGCCAGCGCCTGCCTTCCAGGAGAGAAGTGTGGCCCCAGGCGGCCGGGCTCCCGGGCAGCAGGAGAGGTCGGGCCACTGTTCCTGCGACAGGTCCTGCAGAGGCCCCCGAGCTGGGCCTGCAGGCGGTATGCGGGCTCAGCACGCTGGGCGCTGGGTCGTGGAGGTGAGCTGTATTTCAGAGGAAGGAGGGGGGGGTTTGAGCAGGGACCGTGGGAACGGAGCCGGAGTTTTGAAAGCTGAGGCAGGTCAGATGGAAGAGGACAACCCCAGGAGTGTCTCTGGTTTTTTTTGTTTTTTTTTTTTAAACGTTTATTTATTTTGAGTTGGGGGGGAGGGAGAGAGAGAATCCCAAGCAGCCTCCACACTGTCAGCCTGGAGTCTGACGTGGGGCGCGATCCCACCAACTTCGAGATCGTAACCAGAGCCGAGATCAAGAGCCAGACGCTCAGCCGACGGAGCCACCAGGCGCCCCCGTTTTTAACCCTTCTGGCATCCCAGTCGTTGCTTCAGAAAGACAAACCTATGTGGGTCCCAAACTTAACTTTTAGAGAGTTCGTTTACTTTTACACATGCAGAATTTTAGGAAGGGTGTTAGGAGGTTCACGGAGGCTTAGAAATTTCTCCCTCTGTGGAGGGAGTCTCGGTGATGAAGCTGGTTTAAGGGTCCCAGAGGAAGATGGGGGTCTGAATGCCGAAGCAGTGCCAAGGTCTCTAACCATCAGAGACGTGCGACCCTAGCTTGTCATCGTAGTGACCTGGATTCTGGGCATGCCCCTTAGTGGCAGCATTACCTATAATCTCTGATGTCCCTTGGGTCACCCACCTGTGCAGCTCTTGAGGTGTGGAGTGGGCTGAATAGTGTCCCCAAACGTTCATGTCCTCTTAGAGCCTCAACGGGTAACCTTATTTGGAAAAATAATCTTTGCAGCTGTAATTAGTTAAGATAAGGACCTCCTGGACAAGGGTAGGCCCTGAAGCTAGTGACCGGGGTCCTCATAAGGCCACGTGAACACACGGGAGACAGAGATAGATCGAGCAACACATCTATAAACCAGAGAATTGCCAGCAAGCACCAGAAGCTTCGGGGGGAAAAAGCAAGGAAGGACTCTTCATTAGAGCCTCCAGAAAGAACCACACCTGGGAACACCAGATTTTGGGCATCTAGTCTCCTGAACTGTGAGAGAAAAATTTCGGTATTTTGAAGCCCCCTAGTTTGTGTAAATTTGTAACTGCAGCCCTAGGAGATGGGCACGGTGGGGTCTCAGAGTTAGTCTTGGCTTTGGTTCTCTCTGCGTATGGACCAGCCTTCCTCTCCCTGGCCAGTGGGAAAGGACTGAAGTCCCAATGCACAGCTCAAAGGCGTGTCTGTAGGTGGCTGGGGCTCTGCGGGACTTATTTGGGGGGGAAAAATCCCCTCAACTCTGTGGGGGGCCATCGTGTTCTTGTTCAGTTCTTTGGCCGTAAACCATTTGTTCTCTGCATGTGGTCCCTGGACTAGGAGCCCTAGCGTCACCTAGGAACTTAGAAATACAGTCTCCCAGACCACACTCCAGCCTTCCCGAATCAGGAATTCTGGAGGTGGGGCCTAGCCGTCTGTCCCTGAAGGCCGCCAAAGTGCATCTGGGGCCCATGCAAGTCTGGCAGCAACACTATAGACGAAGCTTTGTGTGTCTCGATCTCTGTTCTCCCTCCTGGAAGGTGTAAACAGTTTCTGGTGTTACGTGAAGCATTTTGTTCTGCTCCACCACGTTTGTCCTAGTGCAAATCGGTGGAAGCTCTCTCCCGACGTGGGGCTCTGCCGAAAGCCCAGGTAATTCAGGTTTGAGGCTCCACACGACTGCTTTTGGCTCATCCCTCCTTTCCTGCACCCTCCCTTCCATCCATCTGGTGAACTTCTAGATGCGGCTCTGAGGGGTCCCTTTCCCATTAACTTTCCCTGCCTCCTTCTCTCTGGTGATAGTGTCTCTTCTCTTTTTTGTGTCCTAAAGCATTTCCTGTTTACCTCTACTTGAGGGTCTTAGCTATTCGTTCAACTATGCCAACAGGTATGTCGAAAGCGTTCTGCCCCGTGCCAAGGCTTGGGGACGCTATGGGGCACCAGCGAGCTGGGGGTCCCTGCCATCAGAGATACAGCTTAATCTCTAGTCTCTAGTGTGGGAGATGGGCCAAAAAGGAGCAACCATAAAAAACTACATGAAGCAAATTCTGAAGAATGCTATGGATGGAATCACTGAGGTCTGTAAGCATCTCTTAACCACAGTGGCCGGGAAAGGTTTTTCTAAGATGAGAAAGCAGTAGCCACTCTGGATGGGACATGGGTTTCAGGTGCTGGGGTCAGTGTGTGTTAGGGCCCTGAGGTGGAAACATTGTTGGTGTGTTTAAGGAAGAAAAAGAAGGCCAGGGTAGTTGGACCTTGGTGAATGCGGGGCCAGAGGGAGCTGAGGCCCCAGAAACGGGCAGGGGCCACAGTCAGTCAAGCCTTCTAGAACATGGTGGGGAGTTCCCACTGTCTTATGACAGCGGTTGGAGAGTTACATGGGGGAGCGGTGCTCCCTGGCTTATGTTTTAAGGGCCCGCTGACAGCTGTGCGGCAAACGGATCAAAGGAGGACAGGCATGGATGCGGGGAGACCTCTGTGAACCTCCTGCTCCCAGGTGAGTATCCTGCCGAGAGACATGGTGGCCTGGCCTGGGGTGGAGATGCCAAGGGGGTGACGGGCTCCAGATGGAATAGAACTGACAGAAATTGCAGGTGACTTGGTGGTCCCCGTTGTCCTGTCTCCAGTTGGAGAGAGACTCGGATAATCACCCAGCAAGCGTAAAATGGCTGCGCGGTCTGTTGCGGTGAGGAGGTCCTTGGTCCTCTTGGAGGCGAGCATAAGTACCACGGTGGGTCTGACCCAGGTGTGGTGGGGAAGGCTGGCTTCCAGGGGTATCCACTGAACTAAGGTTTGAAGGTTGAGCAGGCGCCGGGTGGGTAGTTAGCAGGGCTAGGAGGACTGGGGCCGTCCACGGGCCCAGCCTCAGAGCCCTGGAGGAAGCAGACAAAGGGCCATGAGCACGGAGAGTGAGGAGAGCAAGTGAACTCCGGGCCACACTCGGGATGTTGGTTGTCATCAGATTGGTTGGGAAGCCATCAGAGGGTTTCCACTGGCTGGAATCAGGAGATTTCTGTTTGGAAATGATTGTACCGCTGCGGCGTGGAAGAGGATTAGATGCAGGGAGCCTTGGGGGAGGGAGGAAACCAGGGCCCCCCACCGCGGTCCAGGAAGGAAATGGTGGTGCCTTGGATGAGCCTGGTGGCGATGGGGCTGGGGGGAAGCCGGCGGGTTCCACAGGGATTTGGGGCTTGGAGTGCAGCAGAATGGACTTGGAGATGAATTGGCTGTGGGGGATGGGAGAGACAGGGGCAACTAGGGACACCCCCAGGTTTCTAGTATATGGACCGACAAGATGGCAGTGCTATTCATAGTATAGGGAGAGGGACGGGCAGGATCTAATTCCAAGGGGTTAAAGAAACACTGCCTAGAAGAAAAATTATAGACCTGAAAACGACCCTCTTTTCACTGTCTCCATCCCAGTCCCCCAACCCTGCCACCCCCTGCTCCCCCACTCCACCGCTTCTGCTTTTACTCTCCAGATAGCTTGAGGCGACGTAACTGTAGGGTCATAAACAACTTTTTTTAAATTTTAATTGTTTGTTTATTTTTGAGCGAGTGAGACAGTGAGAGCCAGGGAAGGGCAGAGACAGAGAGGGAGAAACAGAATCCAAAGCAGGCTCCAGGCTCTGAGCTGTCAGCACAGAGCCTGATGTGGGGCTCGAACTCACAAGCCGGGAGATCGTAACCCAGCCGAAGTCGGACGCCCAAATGACTGAGCCATTCAGGCGCCCCATAAACAACTTTTTGACCGAAGTTTGTACATTTTCCTTTTTCTCTCGAAGCGGAGAAGGATATTTCTGCTTAGACAAACACCATCTCAAGTTTATGCTCATTTCCAAGGTTTTTGGCCTAAAAATTCTAATAATTAACCTTTTAGGGTGACTATTGAGCATCTCAAAGAAAATCATAAATCAGTTTTTATTCACTTGATTTCAGTTAAAGACATACAATTTCTTTTTACTAAAGAAAACAAAATCTCCTTGAGATTGTAAGATTTTCCGAACAGTTCCTAATTCTGCTTGCCCATAGTTGCAGTTAATTACCAGGTGCTGAAGTCTGGTGACCTGGGACGTGGAGACTAAAGATCCGATCTCCACGAGAAAAAGACGGGCTTGCAAATCTGCACAGTGGCCGGCTGCAGGAGCTGGACAAGGACGCGGTGTTGGGGTGACTTTGTACTTGCTCAGTGATTCTTAGTATGGCCGGGATGCCAGCCACGGGCGTGTCTTTTTCTTGTTTTATCGGTGATTTCTCAGAATCACGGCACGCCTGCCGAACGCTGACATTCTGAGCGATGGAGCCGCATGGAAATCGCTCCACATCCCAGATCTGCCATTTCCTGGGTGTGACCTTAGGCAGATGCTGTAATCCCTGTGGAACTCCGTTCTCATCCGTAAAGAGGAGGAAATAGCATTTAAAAATCACATACCTCATGCCGTGACTGCCAAGATGAAACCCGGCGATTTCTGTAGAGCGCTTAGCACAGTGCCTGGCGCTCAATGAGTTCTCAGTAAAAATCCCATGTGCTTATCGCATCCCGTGCCCCCTGCTGGTTCTCCGCAGATTTTGTAGGGGCTGACGTCACCCCGTAAGTGAGGGAACTGAACTCTGAGGAGTTTGCTTTTCTCGCCAAGTCACGTAGAGCTGGGCGGAGCAGGGATACTGTCTAACCCGTAGGACCGTACTTCTGCCACTGTGCTTCTTGCCTTTGACACGTGCATCGTTTTATCCAAACAAGTCTTGTGAAACTTCCCGGGAAAAATGGGTTTTGTTTGAGGACCCAGGTGGTGTTTTCCGGCACTGGTATTGTTCCAGCACTTTGACTGTCTAAGAATATATGCCGAAGTTTGTATCACTTACCTGTTCAGCCCATGTTTGATTATGGATGTGTCCGTGGGGAGCAGCTATGTGTAAAGAGAGGGACTGAGTCACGTTTTTTTATTTGGACCTATTGGCTGCAAATGCAAGTGAATAATTGAGGCCAGACTGATTGGAAGAGATGGGAAGGATATATTTCAATCCAGCCGCCCAGTCTAGATACACCCCTCTCCGCAAGCTGTGTTTCTCAGAGCTGGAAAGAATTTAGCCCGTAGAGCTTATTAAGAGGTGTGACATTCGTTTTGTGTGACTCTAGTTCTTTCGGAGCCAGGAAAATAAAAGTCAGACTGGAATAGAAGGAAATGGATAAGATACGTGCGTGCTGGTGAAATCTGGGCTAAAAATATATATATTTACACGGGAGTTCGGCTTTGATTTTATATTGTCACAAATTGTTACCAGATGCCTGCATTTCAGACAGATTCCCGAGCCGATCCGAGAGTGTGAGTTGGAAAACAAATCGCTTTGCCATTTGGAATGCCGATTGATATTTTAGAAGTTTCTTTTTTGTTTTCAAAGGGAAAAATAATGCATATTCCAGGCCTAGCAAACAGAACTTTTATAAACGGCAATTAACAGAAGACCCCCAAGGGAGGAGGTCTCCTGTTTCTTTTTATAACCCCGGCAAAAGCAATTGAGGTGACATTTTATTAACATTGGCATCTCCCGCTTGCACTGGGAGCTGGGTCAGCCCCGAGTAACCATGCCCAGAGCTAGGAGTTTCATTTCCAGTTTCCTTCAGGCTCAGGTCAGAAGAGAAGCACAAGAACGCTTCTGTCTGGGGCAGCGGGCCCCGTGGGTCTCCATGTGGCCAGACCCCAGGCTCGTGGGTGGCTTGTACGTTTCCCCCTATGGTTTTAAAAACCATAGCTTTTAGTGGCTTTTAATTTTGAGTCTTTAGTTTGGATTTAACAGGGTTCCCTTCCCCTACGGGCCCGTTTGTTTCTTGATGGCAGTTGAATGACTCATCAAATGAGTTCTGAATGGCCTGACACCTCTGCCGTGTTCCCGGACTGCTTTCTAAAAGGTGCTGCTGTGTAAGAACATAGGCTGGTTTTCCCATCTGAGTTACTGGAGAGTCGCCTGGTTGGCTGGGAGAGCGGAGTCTGAATTCTGGCTCCGCACCTCGGATGCTGTCAGACTTTGGTGAGAATCAGTCTGGAAAACGGGATTATCCGATCCAAGCGGTTGGAGGATTGCAGGAGTGGAGTAGAGTGAGGTCGCTTGGCGGCCCCCAGATGGGCCTTGGTATTTCCTACAGGGGCCAAGCTGCAGACTTTCAGGCGGATGAGAAGGGACCTTCAAGAGGCCCAGAGAAGCGAGGCTGCCATGCCCTCCTGAGCTCCGTGTCTGTTGGAACAAAGGGATGTGAGCCCTTGCCCTTGCTCACTGGGGCTCATGTTGGTCAAAGGCTTCTCAGCTGTGGCGAGAGACCTAGAGGGGGATGCAAGTGCTTTTACGTTAACTCTTTAGTGTTCAGCCTCCTGACTTCGTCCTCCCCTGTTAGCTGCCTCTACTCTGAGGGAATGCGTTTTTATTTCAACAGTTTTGGCTTATTCGGTTGACCCTTGAACAACATGGGGGTTAAGGGCGCTGATGCCCCATGTAGTAAGAAATCTGCATATAACTTCTGACTCCCCCAAATCCTAACTACTAGTCCCCTGCCATTGACTAGAAGCCTTCCCGATAAGATAAGCAGTCAAGTAACACAACGTTGGTATGTTATATAGATTATATACCAAATTCTTGGGGTGCTTGAGTGGCTTAGTCGGTTAAGTATCTGACTCTTGATTTCAGCTCAGGTCGTGATCTCCCAGTTGTGAGATCGAGCCCTGTGTCCGGCTCTGCACCGACAGTGTGGAGCCTGCTTGGAATTCTCTCTACCCCTCCTCCATGGGCACATACATGTGTGGTCTTTTTCTCTCTTAAAACAAATACATATTAAAAAAAATCTGCATAGAACTTTTTGACTCCCCCAAATCTTAATAGCCTGCTGTTGACCAGAAGCCTTCCTGATAATATAAACAGTTAACATGAAGTTTGTATGTTATATGTGTTATACACCAAATTCTCACAACAAAGTAAGCAAGAGGAAAGAAAATGTTTCTAAGGAAATCGTAAGAAAAAGAAAATTAAGTTTAAAGCACGGTACTGTAAAGAAAATCCTTGTATAAATAGACCCCCAAAGTTCAAACCCACGTTTTTCTAGGGTCGCATGTATAGTTATTCTTGTTCAGTAGTCCCGTTCCGTGAAGTCTCCCAAGAATGCTGAATTAGCCGCAGACACTGAGCGCTGAACCGTTGCTCCCAGGAGAGGGACAGAGTTGGGATCCTGTGAGCCTCTGGTCACATTTTCATCAACCAGTCAATTCCTAACCTTGTTTTACGTGTGGCTCTGTGTGAAGATACCTTTTTTAATAGCTACTAACCCCTCGTGTTGGACTCACAGCGAACAGTGACTCACGCCCGAACAAAACTTCTCTCAGACACGTGTTTCTCCATTGGGCAGATTGCAACCATCTTGCTCGGAACGGCAAATAGCACTTCAGGTCCATACCACCCCCCGCCCCCCTGCTTCGGGGTCATTTGAAACAGCAAAGTCACCAACGAAAATGTAAAAAACGTGGCACTGAAAGTACATCAGAAGGGATACTTGTTTACAGTAGGAGAGCTGAGATGGAGCCTTGTCACCTCCGCATGTCACAGTTTTCCCTTCTCTGCATATGCACCTGTCCATGAATGGCTGTGAAAGCCTCGGGAGTATTGATTTGGGGGTTACAAATAAATTTGAGCAAGTAGGTGAATTTACAGGTGTAGAATCGGCAACTAATTAGAGTCCACTGTACTTTATTTGGGCATTTATTAAGTGCGTGCTGTGTGCTAGAGGCTGGAGGGATGTCTTGGAATGCGTGTGTCTTCTGTTTACAAAGACCTGCCCTCATGCCTTCCCATGTTTGTTCCTGATACCACCCTTGACAGGGGAAGGGCTGGCTTTATGTCTTCCCTTTATTGACAAGGAAACCAAGAACTGGAAAGCTGACTCGTCCCGGGTCCCAGCATTTTAATTGAATCTGAGTGTGTGGTTCTGAACGCCGTTTCCTTCCCACCGTGCCGTGCAGGCAGGCGTAGGTGCAACATAGGACAGGCGCTTTAAACAATAGAATTTGAAGACTGACATCATATTTTAACACTGTTTAGAAAGTTATCTTCCTAATAATTTCTCAGTGATCTCATTAGATAAAGGAGGCATGGCATTGTGACTAAGAGCATAAATTCAGGAGCTAGACTTACTTCGAATCCTGGCTTTGCTACTCACTACCTGTGTGACTTTGGGTAATATATAAGTAAAGTCAAACCTTTCTGACTCTTGGTTTCCTTGTTTGTAAAATCAAGGTAGTAATGACACCCGTGTGTGGGTTCATGTGAGAATTGTGTGAATTCGTATGTAGTGCTCGGGTTGTGCCTGGCACATTGTAACCCTCGGTGTGTTAACCATGATTATCACTTAGCATGCTGGGTTCTCAGGAAATTCATGTCGAGTCCATCAGAGATGACTAAAAATTAGGCAAATGGTAACATAAGGTTGTAATTGCACGGCTCAGAGTCCAGAGGAGATTTTGCAATTTTCCAGTCCTTTTGATCCGTTAGGACGACATGATTCAGACCTGGAAAATCTGGTTTAGAGATTTATTTATCCAGTTCGACTGTCAGCCGTCAGCAGATTAAACCGACTTTTGTCAAGTCTGTCATTTTTGGTGCGTGGACAGCTAATCAGATGAACAAATATTAGTGGGCACCTGCTGGGTGCCAGGCAACCTGCTGGGTTTCATAGTCCCTGCCAGTGAACATTCAAGAAATAGAAGGCAAGAATATGAGATGCCACAAGGCAGAGTCCCATTAAGGCATATAAAGAGCACGTTTTCGTGTCGCCCGGAAATCTCCATCTTTTCTGCTACTAAGTATTTAAAACTGCCAGAGTTTTCCTTTCCTTCCTTCTGCTACTCAGCATCTGGCAGAGATGTCAATAAAAAGCAGGGATGGGGACACCGCATCGTGTGGAAGGTCCCCAAACCAGCATCCCCTGGACTCCTCAGACCTCTGCCTTTCTAAGCAGACCTCAGGCAGCCAGCCTATTTCCTTGGTCATACCTTTGGTGTCACCAGCAGAAGGTAGTTGCGAAGAACGTAAAGATATTTCCAGGTCCGTACGATTCTGATACGGTGGTTATTTGGAAAACCCATTCTCTTCCTTTTCTCTGGAAGCCACCGATTTTGGGCTGTTAGGTTAACTTTCTGCATCTCTCTGTCCCCCCATGAACCCAGGTCTCACCAAATTAATTGTTTAGAGGAGATGTTTCCATCCGGAGCGAGGACATAGGGCAGTAGACTCGGAGAGCAACTCGGGAGAGTCCTGTCTGCTCCCTGGAAATAGGGTGTGGAACTTTCTAGCCCTGGAGGGTGCTAGTGGGGGCTTTCTGTAATTTACTTAATGCAGAGCTGAAGTCATCCTTGCCCTACTAATAGTAAATTTCGCTTTGCCCAATGTGCTTGCATTCATGGTATAAGCCCATAATAAAATATAAAACTGTCTTCTTTGAAAACTCCTATTAAGAGAAAAGGGCACCTTTCCTATAAGCAAGCGTTTGGTGACACATCTTAAGTAGACCTTTTACACTAGAATACTTTCTTCTACTGTATATACTTTTTATCAGTGAACAAGTGATTCTTTCTTCAGAGGCTGCGTTTACTCAGCCCGAGGCGACGGTGTGAGAGAACACTGCTAAATAGGTTCCAGTCAGATGATCCTGGCTGTGTGAGTTTATAAAAGACATCTGGCTAAGTTCAAAAATAAATAATTACAACACATGCACAAACAAAAGGTTGTTGCTCCTAGCGAGATTAAAGTTAGTCAGCTATGTTATAGAGGTTCTTTATATTTTTTTCCAAAGAATTTACAGTTGTTTTTTTTTTTTTTTTCCATTTCATCGAAAGGTCTAGGTAGAGAAAATGATAAAGGTTTGGGTTTTGTGTTTTTTTTTTTTTAAACTCCTTGTCAAGTTGAAATATCCTCACATCATGCCAGGATGCTTCTGCGAGTCCCTGGAGAATTGTAAAGTAATTCTTATCTATGGCTCCTTTGAAATTGCCTACATAGGATAAGAGTCTCCCAAACAAGGACTTTCAAAAAGATGTGTTGATTTTTCAACTAGGCGTTTGGTGATGGATTACTAGAGTCCTGAATTGAGAAATAGGAAAAGACACAGGCCAAGTCCTCTTCCGGTTTTCTTTTGTCAGCCCTGTGCCCAGGCGAGGGCCCAGGCACACAGTGAGCAGAGTGGACACCACACTGCCGTGCACTGTCCTCTCCTTGGTGCATCTGTCCAGTCGGCCCTTCCTGGAGGGACCTCGGTCCATCTGTTGTCCGAAGTCAACAGGCCCAATGTCAAGGTGGGAGGTGGTGGTCCCGAGGACTTCTCCAAATGGTTCCCAAACATACTTTGCAGGAGCCGTAGGTCCGGTCTGGTCTTTATCATGAGACTCCCTTGTCCATGAAGATCCCCTTCTTCTTTTAAGGTTTAATTTTTTTAAATGTTTTTTTAATATTTATTTTTGAGAGCTAGACAGAGCGTGAGTGGGAGAGGGGCAGAGAGAAATGGAGACGTAGAATCCAAAGCCGACTTCAAACTCTGAGCTGTCAGCACAGAGCCCAACGTGGGGCTTGAACTCATGAACTATGAGCTCATGACTTGAGCCAAAATTGGATGCTCAATCAACTGAGCCATCCAGGTGCCCCTAAGATTTTATTTTAAGAGTAATCTCTACACCCACTGTGGGCCTTGAACTGACAGCCCCCTAGATCAAGAGTTGCATGCTCCACTGATTAAGCCAGCCAGGTGCCCCAGTGAAGGCCCCTTCTAAACACGAACTGGCCTGTGGACTGGGATAAAAATCTTGCTTTGACAAATGGAAAAAAAAAGGGGGGGGGTGGAAAACCCAACAACAACAACCTGCAAACCAACCGTCCCTTTATCTGTTATTTTTGCCTTCTTAGTTTTTCAAAACACTTACACTTTTTGGGAATCTACATGTCAGAAAAGTTGTATCTAAATTACAGTTGTGTTAAAAATGAGTGACAGAACCTAAGTAAAATCACCTGTAATGCCATTACTGCTAATACTTTGGTGTTACTCCGAGGAGGGGGGTTCCATCTTTCTTCCACCTTCCGTCCCCTGTTTCTTGGGCCCGTGCTCTGTGACCGGAACTAGACCAGGTACACAACACGGACACGAACTCTGCTCAGAGTTCAAGGATGTGTATGCACCTGCATCTGCATATATGTGCACTTATTGAGTAAGGGGTATCATGCTTTACATATTTTTTAATTGCTTTTTTCTTTTACACTGAGGCAAAAAAAGAACCGCATTTGTAAAGGCGGGATGACTTTTTTTAATTAAAAAAATTTTTAATGTTTTTTTTATTTTAGTGCGAGACAGAGTGTGAGTGAGGGAGGGGCAGAGAGAGACAGAGACACTGAATTCGAAGCAGGCTCCAGGCCCTGCGCTGTCAGCACAGAGCCCAACATGGGGCTCAAACTCATAAACCGTGAGATCATGACCTGAGCCAAAGTCAGATGCTCAACCAACGGAGCCACCCAGGCGTCCCAGTATCAAGTAGACTCTTTAAAAAAAAAAATTGTGATGGGGCACCTGGGTGGCTCAGTCAGTAAAGCACCTGACTTTGGTTTAGGTCATGATCTCATGGTTTGTGGGTTTGAGCCCCACAGGGAGTTCCACACTGACCGTGTGGAGCCTGCTTGGGATTCTCTCTCTTTCCCTCTCTTTCTGCTCCTACCCCACTCATGCTTTCTCTCTCTCAAAAATAAATAAATACACTTAAAAACTTTGTGATAAATCCTTTGTAAGCGAGTTTTTATAATCTAGATAATCACCTCTAATGATTTCTGGGTGTGTTTCATTCTATTTAAGCTAGATACTGTTAGTTTAGATAACCAGCTACTTAATGTCCTGGTACCCTAAATGTCCTGATATCCTTCCAGGACATTTAGGGGGCATAAGGGAGGCATGTACCTCACGTTGGCTTTTGTTAGGCTCATTCTTTGAGGAGATGTCTATTGGTTAAACACCATTTACTGGGGCCTGGACAGAGAGGGTTGAACCAAATGTTCTCACCGTCAGGGAACTTAGAGTTCTGGACAGGATGCAGACAATGAGAGAACTAAACAAGTAAGTACAAATATGGGTATAAGTTGTGATAAGTGTCCTGGAAGAAGAGAATGTGGGCTGTGGAAGAGATTAGTGGGCATAACAGCTTCCACTGGGTGGAGTCAAGGAAGGCTTCTTGAGAGAGGTGTCTTCAGCCGGAAGAGAAGCCACCAGTACATGAGGAGTGTGTGGGAAAGACTTACAGACAGCAGAGGGAACAATGATGTGTTCCAAGGCCATGTGGCTAGGAACATCCCATTTGGGGGAAGAAATGAAAGAAGGCCAGGGTGGCTGAGAATTGGAGTCAGAGGGAGAGATGGGGGGGCACTTTTTGTGCTTTATGGGTTTCTTTAGAGGGTTTGTAGTTTCTTCTTAGTGTAGTGGGAAACATTCAGTGAGTTTGAAGCCCAGGGCAACGAGGTCAGGTTAGTTCACACTGGCTACCCAGGAGCTGATCGTGTGATAAGGCTGGGGAACCAGGGTTCCAGGTTTCTTTCAGAAATAGTGTGGGGCAGCTCACGGGGGATTGGATTAATGGGAGAGGAGGAGGTTGAATTTGGCATATGAAGTTCGAGGTGCCCATGAGAATGCCTCAGGGAGGTTTAAGAAAGGCAGTCGGGCACACAGGGACCTGGAGCTCCAAAAGGAGGCAGGTAGGTGAAGCAGATTTCAGCATAGTCAGCATGTAGGTGGTGGTCAAGGCCAAGGGAGAGGAGGCTCACCTGGGGAAGAGGTAGGTACAGAGAGATGACAGAGTGATCGTTGAGCTCATCTAAGATCCCGGGCTGAGAAGTTAGGGAGCTGGCATTTGAACCCAGACATTCCGGCTCTAGAGTCTGGGTTCTCCTAGGAAGCCATGCCACCCTTGGGGCTCCGCAGCCACCCAGGTGGCCTTTCACTGCACTTCCTCGAAGGGGGCAACATTATAAGGAAGTTGAATTGTTTCAGAAACTTTCTGTGGTCTGGAACACTGCTTCCCCTGGAAGTATCCCATGGCTCTTTCATCTCTAATTATTTGGATATGGAAACGAATATGAATTTGGATATGAATGGTTAATTTCACCCTGCAAGTTAGGGCGAGGCTGTCTCCCTTTCGCTCATGGCTGTGTTGTTCTTGGCCAGTGCCCCCACCTCCCAGGTTGAGGCAGGCTAATGTGGTCATGGCGATGGTCTGCCCCAGATGTGTGCGGCCTGACCTCCTAGGGCCCCCACATCAGCCAGCAGCCTAGGCCAGTGCACGGGTCACTTGTGGGCTGTGTTTTTTTTTAAGCATCTACACCTGAGTGGCCAGTTGCAGACCTGAGAATGAGATTCTTTTCCTGTGTGAGGTTTAACTACAGGCCAAGCCTCTGCTGCAAGACGGGTGTGACGTAGGGAAAAGATGGGCTTCCGCGCGTCAGAAATTGCTCCCTGCATCCGTCGTGCAGGCTGAACAGAGTGTTAACCCAGCGTGCTTAAGCTTTATGTAACAGAATGCATCACCTTAGCCATTTGTAAGAAGCATACAGGTCCGTGATGTTAAGTACACTCATGTTGTTTTGCAGTTAATCACCAGAACTCTTCATCTAGCAAGACTCTAACTCAGTACCCGTTAAACAATAACTCCCCGTTACCCCTTCTCCCCAGCCCCGGAAGGCCACCATTCTGCTTTCTGTCTCGGAATTGGCCTAGTCCAGGTGTCCCACGTAAGTGGAATCGTGCAGTATTTGCCTTTTATAACTGGCTTTTCCACTCAGCATAAGGTATATCCATGCTGCGCATGGGTTAGAACCTCCTTCCTCTTCAAGGCTGAATAATACTCCGCTGTGTGTATAGGGCACATTCCGTTTGTCCGTTCATCCGTTGATGGACATCCAGGTTGCTTCCACTTTTCGGCTGTTGTGAAAATACTGCTATGAACGTGGGTATAAGTCACACTAAATATTTTCTCTTTTTTTCCCCCCCTTACCTATCCCAAAGCAATCTCTCGTTTAGGGGTGATTTACAAGGGGAAGAAGGTTGGTTTGAATGCAGTGATTTCTTATCAGACTTGGTGCCTGAAAGTTCACATTTCAAGGGAAATGACTGAGTTCCTGTCTACCGGAAAGAAGCAATTCTAGGGAATTTTTTCATGTGTGCACAAGGAACTGGTTTAGAAATTATAATGGGCTGTCTTATCAACCTTTTATTTCTTGTCTTTCCCCCTGTCTTTTCAGTAATGATGTATATTTTAATACTACCCAGATATACCATAACAGGCATATTCAGAACTATATAATATGAATACGTAATTTTTCAAAACTACATTTATTTTCTAATAAAAAGGAATACCTGTTTGAGACATTTAGAAGAAACAGAAATTCAAATTACCCATACGCCTATCACCCAGAGATGACCGGTTAATGTTTTGGTATAGGACATGCACACACACGGGTGGGTTATTATCTGTCCCTTATTGTTTGTTATGGTATATGTATGTATTCTCTGTTTTTATTTTATTTTGTTAAAAAATTTTTAATGTCTCTTTTGACAGAAAGCGTGCACAGCAAGTGGGGAAGGGGCTTAAAGAGAGAGAGAGAGAGAGAGAGAGAGAATCCGAAGCATGCTCCCTGCCGTCAGCGCAGAGCCCGACCTGGGACTCCGTCCCACAAACTGTGAGATCATGACGCTGAGCTGAAATCAAGAGACGGAGGTTTTATCCAGCTGAGCCCAGTGCCCCTGTATTCTTTCTTACTAAATACTAGAGGGGTGTCTGAGTGGCTTAGTCAGTTAAGCGTCACGATCTCACAGTTCTTGAGTTCAAGTCCTGCGTCAGGTTCTGTGCTGACAGCTTGGAGCCTGGAGTCTGCTTCCGGTTCTCTCTCTGCCCCTCCCCCAAACAGCACATATCATTTGTAAGTTTTTCTTCCTTCACTAAGACATTACAAACACCAGTCCTTGTCATTAAATCATATCCTGAGTGTGACCGTTGGTGCCTGGGTAGCGCTGCATTCTCAGAAATGTCTTAAATTCTCTCGGTGGAGGTGACTCCTCCAGAGCCCGGTGTCTTGAAGGTTCTGTGTGGAGCCTGATTTCTCTGCTGCAGATCTTAATGGAGGAGGGAGAGTGGCATTTCCCTCATTTTACGTAGGAAAAACAAGGGGTAGAAGTCAGGTCTGAATGACTTAAGCAGGACGGGGGAAGCTGGAAATAGAAACCCGACCGCTCATTCACTGCCTGGTGCTTGATTCACTCTATAAAACTAATCTCAAGATCACTATCAGCGGAAATTATTTTCCCTAATCTCCTGGGAGTACGCTTTAATATTTTTCTGTTTGCATAATGGTAATTTCAATTCCATGTCTTTTTTTTTTTTTCCACTTAAAAAAAAAAAAAAGAAAAACTTTCCAGACTTCTTTGGGAGACTTGGGGATGTTTCGTCTCACGCGGCTGGAAACCTGGGTACACCTGGGGCCATCCCCTTACCACCCGCACTGAGAAATCTCAGGCCGGCCGCAGGCCGGTTTTTTCAAAAGCTGTTTGAAAATTCAGAGTCTGTTTTATTTACCAGATACCTAGCAGGGTGCCATCCTTATGGAAATTATATCCGTTAGAGCCTGTCCCTTGTAATCTGTACAGTGTTAATTTGGTGCTAATTGTTTTGGGGGGTTTTGAGGTGCTGGTTATCTTGGTTTGCTCGGTGCATTTGTTATGCACCGAATAGGAGTTGGTCCTGGACTTAGGCGCCTGCGAATCACTTAGAGAGCTAGTCAGGAAAAATCCCCTGGGAAGCTGCAGGGCTGCGGGGACAGCAGTGCTCAGGACACAATGGGGGCAAGGGGGGGCTCTGCAGAGAGAGGCAAGAGGGAGGAGGCAAGGGGCCATTCCAAACCGGAGCCCCTGCACCCCAAGACATGCCCTGGGGGAGCTCAGCAGGTAGTTTGGCCTCATTGGAGGGAAGGGTGTGTCTGGGGGTGTGGAAGGGTACCACGGTGTGCAAGGGTGCTGGGGCGTGCGAGGGCTTGTGCCCTGCCGTCCATTCCCACGCTTAGAAGCAACAGGCAGTTTCTCATGAACAGTGTAGAGCCGAGCTGGCACGGGTGACAGCTATGTCTGTGGGCAGGACAGACGGTGGCAGCTCCTGGGATACTGCTGCCCCTTTCACACCTGAGGCCCCAATTTGCTCTTTAAGAGTAACAAAAAAAAAAGAGGAGGGGGCGCCTGGGTGGCTCAGTCGGTGGAGTATTGGACTTCATCTCAGGTTATGATCTCATGGTTCGTGGGTTTGAGGCCCACACTGGGTTTTGTGCTGACAGCATGGAACCTGCTTCAGACTCTCTCTCTCTCTCTCTCTCTCTCTCTCTCTCTCTCTCACCCTCCCCTGCTCATGCACTCTCTCTAAAAAATAAATAAATGTTTGGAACTCAAACAGGTATTTACCCACTCATGTTCATTGCAGCATTATTCACAAAAACCAAAAAGTGGAAGCAACCCAAGTCTCCGTCAACGGATGAATGTCTCAACCAAATAGCTGGAACTACTCAGGCTGAAACTAGACTCAGGCCTGAAACTACTATCTAGCCTTAAAAAGGAAGGAAATTCTGACACATGCACGAAGTGGATGAACTTTGAGGACATTGTCCTAAGTGAAATAGGCCAGGCACAGAAGGACAAACGCTGAGTGATTCCAGTTACATGAAGTACCTAACGTAGTCAGAAATCAGAGACCGGAAGTTGCCGCTGGGGAGGAGGACTTAGGGAGTCCGTGTTTCATAAGAATACGGTGTTTCAGTTTGGGATGAATATTTTCTAGAGCTGGATGCTGCTGATAGTGGCATAACAGCGTGAATGTACTTAACGCCACTAAATTGTGCCCTTGAAAATAGTCGGCATGGCAATTTTATGTTATGCAAATTTTATCACAATAAAAAAAGTTTTTAAAGTTTTTTTTTATTTTGAGAGAGAGAGAAGGTGTGCATTCACAAGCCGGGGAGGGGCTGAGAGAGTCCCGAGCAGGTTCTGTGCCGTCAGCCCGGAGCCCGACGCAGGGTTTGATCCCACGAACCTTAAGATCACAGTCTGAGCCTAAATCAAAGAGTCAGACTCTTCACGGACTGAGCCACGCAGGCACCCCAGTAAAAAAAAACCAACATTTTCACGGCAGAAAAAAGCAAGGCATAGAGCTAAGCTGAGCTGCAGGCCGGGGCTGCCTGTCGAGCAGGAAGAAGAGCCCCTGGCCCCTCCTCTTGATTCCTCGGGAGGAGCCCCTGCTCCACATCCCCACCAATGGCGATGACAAGGACCAGGCCTCCACGCGGCAGGAGAGCAGTCAGACGTTTGCACGAGCCCGTCCGTGCGGGAGGGCTCCCCCCCACAGGGACCCGTGACACTGGGTCTCCACTAGGCTCCAGCTGCCTAACGCCCCGGTCTAGTGGTTAAATCCACTAAACCCGTAATGCCAGACCTACTACAAAGCAGCCGCCTTATCTATCAGGAAAACAGGTCTTCTGTTGATGGAGCCTCAAGCCTTCTGTTCATGGAGAGTTCCAAGAGCGAAGCTTGCCTTGGCCCAGTCCAAGCTTCCAGAGTTAATTTTTGAAAACCCATCGTTCCCCCCGCCCCGGTTGGGTAAAACTTTACTTCTTTGGCAAAGTAGCTCTCATTGGAAAATAAACTTTGAAGTTGTTTGAAGCTAAAAGGGCTTTCTTTCAAAGGTAGCAGAAACAGAAAGAGCTTCGTTTCTTTTGAAATACACTTCTGGAGAACTCATCAGAATTTGAAAGGACCGTGGGACAGATGTCCCATTGCTCATGTAAGTAGTGAGGGGGTTTGAAGTGGTCTGTGACCTGTAGAGACTCTTCCCCAGACTCCTTTGAAATTCTGTTGGTTTCCCCTAATTGGAGCCAGCCGCCAGTGGGGGTCACGGGTGGCCTCAGGGCAGGTGGCTCCTGCCTGGCTTGGTGGTGGCCCTGAGTGGGTCAGCCAGGCCTGTGGGTGGGAGGGATCACTGAGCAGCCTTCTGTCCTTCCCGGCTCCCTTCTGGAAGACAGCCCCACTCCTTCTGTAAGAGACCCTTGTGAGCCGTAGTTCTGGAAGAGGCGAGACACAAGCATGAATCTGCCTTTTCCAAGTGCCGCCTCGGACTGTGTAGTGTAGACATCGCCCCGTTTCTTACCTACCACTTCCTGGCTCTGAGGTCTTGGGCAAATTAACACACCATATTGGAACCTCAGTTTCTCCATCTGTAAAGTGGAAGTCAGAGTAGGACCTACCTTACAGGGATGTGGTTGGAAGTAAACAGAGGAGGGCGCCTGGGTGGCTCCGTTGGTTGAGCGTCTGACTTTGGCTTGGGTCATGATCTCGCGGTTCATGAGTTCAAAGCCCGATATTGGGCCTGCTGCTCTCAGCACAGAGTCCCCTTCAGATCCTCTGTACCCCCCCCTCCCCAGCCCTCCCCTGTTTGTGCTCTCTCTAAAATAAATAAAATATTTAAGACACACACACACACACACACACACGCAGGCACCTGGGTGGCTCAGTCGGTTAAGTGTCTGACTCTTGATTTCAGCTCAGATCATGATCTCACAGTTCAGGAGTTCAGCCCCACGTCTGACAGCTCAGAGCCTGCTTGGGATTCTCTTTCTCTCTCTCTGCCTCACCCCTGCTCATGCTAGCACACTCTCTCAAAAATAAATAAATAAACATTAAAAAAAAGTAAACACAAAGACATCTATAAAGCCTTTGGAAGCGTGCTTGGGATGTAGCGTTCACAGGCTGAAATCGAAGTGTAACCAGGGCCTGCCGGCTTTTTGATCTGGTGGGATGGTCCTCCCGAGAGCCTCAGTGCTGCTGGGAGGAATGTCTGAGCACACAGCATGACCGTCCCCTTTCTTCCACACCTTCCGTCTGGCCTCTGGAGGGTTGGGTGGCAGGGATGTGTCCGAGCCTTATGCTCCGTGTTTCTGGGCTCCAAGACCACACACCCGAGACTTCTCGGGTGGCATGTTGATGGGCCTTGGTGCCCTTTGTGCCCCCCATGCTTTGTATTGGTCTAAAAGCAGAAGCCAGACCGCTGGGTTTTTATGAACCTGGGAAAATGGGCTCTTGAGGATTATGAGGCATTAAATTTTAGAGCCAATTTAATAGGCACAGACCAGCATCAAGAGTGAGCCTCGCTTAGTCCTGAGGCTTGACAGGCTTGAGTTTCGAAGGACACGTGTCAGATTCCAGGAACAGAATGTCTCAGGCTGAGCAGGGAGCGAGGACGAATCAGAGGGGCCAGAGGGGCCATGGCAGGTTGTAGAGCAAAGATTAAAACCTCCTTTTTTGATGTGTTGGCTGCAAAGAAGGCGAGAGTTTGCTCTTCCCTTTAGGGACGAACAGATAGCATCACACGTGATTGGAGTCTCCTGGGCTTTGCCGACATGTGACCTGGGCACCTGGGCGGTCCCCTCACCTGGATTAGTGATCGCCTAGGTCCCCCCAGGCGCTGACACCCAGCAAGCCTTCCCTGGTTTGCTCCTCCTTGGCCCCGCCTGGCCTGAGCGAGGGTGCTCCTTCCTCCTTGCTCCCACACACCTTGAATACACTGTTGGGGCATTCTCTATTTTTAAAATTCTCTCCTAATGTGTCTCCCCACCAGATTGTTCTTTAAAAGAAAGATTTTTTTTAATGTTTATTTGTACTTTAGACAGAGACTGCCCGAGCGTGAGCGGGGGAGGGGCAGAGAGAGAGAGAGAGAGAGAGGGAGACACAGAATCTGAAGCAGGCTCCAGGCTCTGAGCGGTCAGCACAGAGCCTGACGTGGGGCTCACACCCACGAACTGTGAGATCATGACCTGAGCCGAGGTTTGACGCTTAACCAACGGAGCCACCCAGGCGCCCCTCCACCAGATTGTTCTTGAAGGCGGGCACTGTGCTCTTTTCATCCTTAATTCCCCAGCCCTTTGTCCTCGGTGCCTAACGAGTGATGAAGGAATGGTTGAATGCTTACCCGAGGGGTAGTTTATAATTCCGGTGAGCTTTGTCCCAGGTGGTGTGGGAGAAGGTTCCCATGCAGTGAACCTTCCCGTGGTATATATACTTTTCTCGTCAGTCCCGATGCCTTTTTATTTATGCCTCTATTTCTTGGTAAAGCTTTACAAAGTTTTTCTGTTTTATTATCTAGCTTTTGACACATCAAGATATTATTTTTCTTTGCGATTTTTAGGAATCTACCTAGTTTTCAGAGAGGGCTCTCACTTTTTTTTTTTTTTTAATGTTTACTTACTTTGAGAGAGAGAGAAAGCAGGGGAGGGACAGAGAGGGGGAGAGAGAGAATCCCAAGCAGGCTCCATGCTGTCAGCACAGAGCCCAGTGCGGGACTCCGTCTTGTGAACCGTGAGATCATGACTTGAGCCAAAATCAAGAGTTGGACGCTTACCCGACTGAGCCACCCAGGCGCCCTCTCACTTCTAGTCCGATGTCATCCCTCAGTTTCTGCTGTTCCCTGGAACCTCAGCCACCTGGAGCTGGCCCCCTCCACGCCTCCACCCACCACACGAGCCTTCCCTGAACTTCCGGTTCTCTATGATTCCATCGGCCTCGTGTCCCTGCCGAACGGGCACGGCTCAGAGCTCACCTCCGTTCCAAGCCCTGGCCTGTGAGAATAGTCTTGAAGTTGTAGAGCTATGTGTCCCTGTCTCCATACTAGGTCATGAGATACCCAGAATGGGGGCCAAGGTTCTTCACTCTTTGTCCTGACACCTAGGTAGGACCGTGAGTGCTCGTGTGCATGTGGTGGTGACAGTAATAATGCTGACCATGCCATCTTGCTTAGATTCCCATAATAGAGACCGCTGGATCTGGAACCCTGCCACCCCGTCAGCACCGTCCTTTGCTTGGTAACAGTGCTTTCTAATCTTTTTTGGGATCACATAGATTTTCTTTTAGAAAAGAGGGGAAAATGGACATATGTACATATACACACGCTTTACCTCTGGTTTTACAAGTGCACAGGACCCCTGGGAGGTCAGGCACCCAAGTTTAAGGATCTTCTGCTAAAGAATGACACCATTGAACGTCCCCAGGGAAATAAAATGGCGGCCGATTGCATTTATTTTAGCCCATTGCTTTCTGAAAACATTGGTTGAAAAAGGTGTATCCCTCCCCCACCTTCCAGGTTGTCACGAACATATTATTTTCCACAATAACCATGTGGCATCCTACAGAAGCCCTGCCATAAAGGGGCCATTCAGACCTCTGGGACGGGCTCTTGCAAAGAATGCAATAAGCAGTCGAACGCACCTTACGTCTAAGTGAATATTCATGTGGTTTTAGGCACAGCTCTTGTGCCGCAGATTCGCTTTGGAAACCTTTCCTGAACAGCCTGGTAATTAGAACTGTGGTTGCTAATTACCTGTACGGTGAGGCAGATGCGCTAATAATATATTTTCAAAGGGCTCAGAAAGAGCTGTTAAAAAATTAAACTACCTTCCCAGATGCTGACAGGAACACAGAAGCGCCTCGGAGCGGGTATTGTCTTCCGTCTTGCTTCTTGGATGCCTGAAAGTGCTCTGGGGTTCGCTCCTAGAAAACAGGATCAACCTTTAATAAAAAGGGAGTCCTTTGCCAGCGTGGCTTACTCTGGAGGTTGGGAAATGAGAAGTCATGGAAATCGAAGTCTCAGAGCTCCAAACAAACAGCATTTTGATGTGTGCATCAGGGAAGTTGCCTCTTTGGCCAGCAGGGAGAAAGCTGGGGATGGGGGGGGGGGGGGTGGTAGTCAGCAGGTAGTGGGTTGTTGCAGTGCTTGAGGCCTGGTGAAAGTGATGAGCTGGCCTTGCCCTGTCCAGGGTCTGCCTGGGTCCGCCTTCCCTTCCCACCTGGTGCCTGGTGCCTGTTGCCGTGGGCTGGACACAAACCGAAAGGACCAGTTCAACCCCCATTAAAAGCAAAGGGACCAGCCCTGCAGTGAGGTAGTCCGCACCCTGGCCTTGCTCTCCTACCGTCTGGCTTTAGCCTCGGCAGGTCCGTCAGGCTCTCAGTCTCTGTTCCAAGGAAATTGAACCAGATCCATAGTTTTCAACGTTGTGTTACCTAGAGCTTGAAGGATCTCAGCAGGAGCCCTAGCAGCTCCATAAGCAGTTGATTTATTTTCATTATGTATTTTCCCCCAATATGTATTTTTCTACCTAGATAGCTTGTATGTTTCAACATATATATATATATCATATGTAAGTATCTTAACAGCATGATTAAGTGTTAATTCATACCACCATCCATTTAAAGTACACTGTTCGGAATATACGAAGTATATTCACAAAGTTGTGCAACTATCACCATTGTGTACTTAAAAAATTTTTTTTTAGTGTTTGTTTATTTTTGACACAGAGAGCATGAGCATGGGAGGGGCAGAGAGAGAGGGAGACAAAGAAACCGAAGCAGGTTCCAGGCTCTGAGCTGTCAGCACAGAGCCTGACGTGGGGCTTGAACCCACAAACTGTGAGATCATGACCTGAGCCGAAGTCAGATGCTTAACTGACTGAGCCACCCGGGCATCCCACCATTGTGTAATTTTAGAACATTTTCATCACCCCAAAAAGAAACCCTGTGGCCATTCGCAGCCACTCCCAATTCCCCCTACTTCCCACACCCAGCCCCAGACAACCACTAATGCACTGTCTGTCTGTACGGATTTGCCTGTTCTGGGCAGTTCATATAATTGGAATCCTGTGATGTGTGGTCTTTTGTGTCTTCTTTCAATTAGCATCATGATTTCAAGGTCCATTGGGTAGCACGTATCAGTACTTCGTTCCTTTCTATTTTTTTATTTTTAAAATATTTAAAATTTATTTTAGAGAGAGGGAGAAAACTGGGGAAACTGGGGAGAGGGGCAATGGGGTGGCAGGGGTGGGAGAGGAGAGAGAGAGAGAGAGAGAGAGAGAGAGAGAGAGAGAGAGAGAGAGAGAATCTTAAGCAGGCTCCACGCTGAGCATAGAGAACAACGCGGGGCTCGATCCCATGACCCTGGGATCCTGACCTGAGCTAAAACCAAGAGTCAGATGTTCAACTGACTGAGCCATCCAGGTGAGAGGTAAGGTGAGAGTCCTGCATTCCTTTTTATGGCTGCATGATACTGCATCTTAGTCATCCATTCATCTGTTGTTGGATCTTTGGTTAGTTTTCACATCTTGGCTGTTGTAAATCATGCTGCTTCGAACATTCACATGCAAATTTTCTGCATGGGTATGCTTTCGTTTCTCTTGGATTACATCTAGAAATGGAATTGCCAGTTATATGGGGTAATTCTGTATTTAACATTTTGAGGTATAATTTACATTGTATAATATATACATACACGATATAATATGTACAGATAGTACATGTGTATATATGTAGTTGTAAATAATATATACATATATATTTAATATATGCATAAAGTATAATATATACATTTAGGTAGTTGCATATAAATTTTTTTTAATGTTTATTTATCTTTGAGAGAGAGAGAGACAGACAGAGCATGAGCAGGGAAGGGCCACAGACAGAGAGGGAGACACAGAATCTGAAACAGGCTCCAGGCTCTGAGCTGTCAGCACAGAGCCCGACACGGGGCTTGAACTCGGGAACGGTGAGATCTTGACCTGAGCCGAAGTCGGACGCTCAACCGACTGAGCCACCCAGGCGTCCCATATAAAATGTTTTAAAAACTGCAGTAGAAGCGCTTGGATGGCTCAGTCGGTTAAGCGCCCGTCTTTGGCTCAGGTCATACTCTCACAATTCATGGGTTCAAACCCCACGTCAGGCTCTGTGCTGACAGTTCAGAGCCTGGAGCCTGCTTCAGATTCTGTGTCTCCCTCTCTCTCTGCCCCTCCCCTGCTTTCTCACTCTCTCTCTCTCTCTCAAAAATAAATAAAACACTTAAAAAAAACCTGCAGTAAAACATAAGGTTTCAGTGTTCTAGAATAAACCCTATCACATGGGTGACCATCTGTACATTAATTATGCATTAATTAATTTCTGCTGCCAGAGTAAGGTGATATTGTGCAACTAGCTTCACCTGCCACATCTTTTTAATTGAATTGGATCCTGAGATTTTTAGAAATGGGTACCATAGGCACATACTTATGTATGTCAACTGAGATTATCTCCCTACCGTACAACCAAGACTGAAGAAACACATTAGATGCTAAGATTGATCTTAGAGTAGAAACATCATCCGTAATTCCTGGTTTCATATTGTTTGTACACCAAAATAGCTTCATTGCTCTAATAGTGGTTGAATTACAAGTACATTTTATACGGTCAATTTATAAAATTTATAATTATTTTAATCTGTTTTATATTTTGGGATTTGACCTTGATTAGTTTGAAAAAAATGTTGTGCTGTTCGCAAGTGTGAACCTCAGTGATCCGACAGTCTCTGAGGTCCCAGCTTTGGCTTTGGACCTCATGCTCAATCTGGCTTTGGCTTCTGTTGGCTTGACGAGGGTCTCGGAAAAGTCCCCCAGAGCGATGTCAGTCTGACTCCCGGGAGCAGTTAAGATCCATCCTTGTCTCCCGTGGGCCACCTGTAGCTGCAGACAGTTGTCCCTGCTGTACTTAAGCATTAATTGGGCACTTACTATGACCAGGTAACGTAGTTATTAAGGGAGTTTCAAAGAAGGGAAGACATAGTTATAGGCCTTCAGGGTCCTTGCAGTCTGGTTTGGAGATACAGGGTGTAAAATGATGAAATCAATCATTCTACAAGTATCTAGATATATTTCCTAACGGTAAAGATACCAAATGTAGGAATTCAGAAACAGCCAGGGGCAGCTTCACAGAGCAGGTGGTTCTGTACCTGTAGGAGTTGGATGAATGAAGAGCAGGAGTTTTCTCTTGAATTAAGATTGGTCACCTTTGGGGCATTCCTTGCCCCGCAAACCTGTTATGTGGCCAGCGTTTCGGAAGTCCCTGGTCCCACTCAGCTTCCATAAAGGGGGAGTAAACATCGTGGTGAAGAGAAGCAGGTGTTTTAAGAAAGCCTTCCAGAAAGGAATGAGATCACTTGGGCCCCTCGTTAGGGAAAAGGACGTTATTGTTTGAAGCCGAGTGGACAAGGAGGCATCAATCTTTGTTTCCGTAAGCTGCTATTGAGCGTGGGCCGAGGTTAATCTGAAAAACTGGAAAATAAAGATTGATGAAACCCCATCAATCCTGAATTTGCTATAAATAATTGCATGCTGTTTCTGAGCTGTCAAAATCCATTTCTACTGAAGGCCCTTTGGAACAGAGAAAGGTCAAGCTGGAAACCAAGGGAGAAACTCCAGGGAGCGATTATGCTGGAAGGCAGCCTCCTAAAGGTCTCCTTAAATACTGGTGGTGGGAGCAACCAGCCTGCCTGACTTCCTGCTGGTTCTCATTAAATTAGCTCCCGGTGACCTCTCACCTTGCCGGGACCGGGGAGCCAAGGAGGGGAGTGCACCTGTCGGCAGAGTCGGGCTTTCTCCTGGAGCTTGTGCACCTCAGCCTTTGTGCAGCACACCCCACAGAGCCGGGCAGAGGGAGCCCTCATTTTGCTTTTGAATGGAAAATAAGTGCGTATCTGGCTTAGAAAGTCTTTCTCCTGCAAAGGCATTCTTGCAAAGCACCAGTAGGTCCTCCTGGTGATGGGGAAAGAAAGGCGCGGTCACCCATGCTCAGGCCATTGTCGGCGGCCGGTATTTAAGAGAAGGGCCCATCCTGAGTGTAGAGAAGAGGGTCTGGGATGAAACTTGCTTCCCGAAGAGGCTCGAGATGCGTGGAGGCCACGCGTCCATCAGACACGACTCGGTGTGCGTGGAATCGGTTGCAGTCAGCCTCTTTCTGAGGAGGCAGCCCCAGGCTCTGCATCTGCACCCTCACCTTCTGTCAGGAGCCCTGCAGTGTTCCTGCACCTCTTCCGTTCTTCTGGTGTCAGAAGGAAACGCTGCACAAGTGTGCACGCACACACATGCACACGCACCTTTGTAGTGCCAGCCCCAGCCCCACCCATCTGTTCCAGCTCCTCCGGGAACCGACCCTGTCCCGCTTATCGGGGGCCTGTTTCTTGGCTCCTTTTATAGGTTCTTCCCTGACTTTGCTTCAGAGGACCCCTCTATGCCTCGTGCTTACCCGGTGGCCCGTCCCGTTCGGCTCTGGTAAGGCATGTGTCCGAGAAATCCACCCCGAGTTTACCTTTTGAACCTCCCACAATAGTCTGGTTGCCTCTTCCCAGTTAAATCTCAGTTCTCCTTTGAGCTCACTCACGCCCTCTCCTGTCTCCCCCAGGTCTGTGCTGGCCCTAAACTCCGGGCCCAGGTGCTGGTTTCCAGTCACCCTCCCCACCTGGCCAGGGAACCCCTTTTGCAGAGAACACCTGGATTCGAGTGCTTGAATTCTGAAGGCTACGAGGACATAGGTCAGGTGGCCCCATCCTTCTTGCACTGGTTACGTTAGATCGACAGAGCTCTTTCCTCTCCAGGGTGAAGCCAACCCTTTTAGTTTTGAGTGGTTTTCCATTGCTCACTTCTCTTTCCCACCCTCACCCTGTCATGGCTTGGTCCCCACTTGTCTCCTCTCCACCCCCTCATTGGTATTCAGCATGTTTTGTAGCAAGGACAACATCACTTTTGTCTCAGCCACACAAAACCCCAAACCTCTCTGGATCCTAATTTTTTTTTCCAATAAGCCTGCTTTCGGGTTTTGCTTTTGCACAGTTGGCCACCTTGTTGCCTCCAGCTGCAGGGCAAGGCCCTTCCCTTCCCTCCAGGATGAGGCTGAGCCAGGATTAGGATGCAGCACTGTCCCTGAGCCTGTGGCCCTGGCCGGCCCGTTTGTTTCCCGATACCTGGAGGATGTCCCAGGAGGTTGGACAAGTGCCTTTGTGGTGGCCAGGTGTGCTGTGTCATACTGCTGTCCTCTTTTTTTTTTTTTTTTAAGTTTATTCATTTTTGAGAGAGAGAGAGACAGAGCATGAGCAAGGGAGGGGCAGAGAGAGAGGGAGGCAGAGAATCTGAAGCAGGCTCCAGGCTCTGAGCCGTCAGCACAGTGCCCGACACGGGGCTTGAACTCATGAACCGAAAGATCATGACCCAAGCAGAAGTCGGAGGCTTAACCGACCGAGCGAGCCACCCAGGCGGCCCTGCTGTCTTCTGACGTCCCTATTCAGTGCCTTTGTCAGGGCAGTTCCAACTTGTTCCCAGAGGGAATCCTTGTGGATCTTCAAACTGGGGAATGACATGATGGAGGGGGTGTTTTGTAAGATTGCGGTGGTGGTGGGCAGGGTAGACCCTGGCCTCTGAGGAGTGAATACCTGGCCAGTTACTAAATCCTGCCAACAGGTCTGTCTCTGAACAGCCCTAAATACCAAGATGACTTCTCACCTTGGTTTCCCAGGATTTGTCAAGTGTGATGAGAGCTTCAAAGCGAAAGTAAACTCAGGCAAGCCCAATGCCTCGGTATTCTCTGGAAGCCTTTAAAGTTGCTTTCTTGACCTGCGTATAAAAGTTGCTTTCTTGACCTGCATATAAATATGTAGAAACAGATCTTACTTGAACAAGCTGATTGCAACACTTAGTGTCTTGATTTTAAAAATTGATTTTTGCCTGATTCATCAGCTAGAAGCTTTAAAACATAGCCACTTTGAAAGTCAGTTTCCATTCCTCCTTAAGATAATCTGTTTTCCTTCTCTTACAAGGAAGACTTCCATGATCCGCTGGGGGGTTTGCGTGTTTCCATCTGTATCCCAGGTATGGGGATGGATCTGGCTTTAGGCACATAAGCTCTTGTGGGCAGAGGAGGTTTTTCCTTGCACAGGCAAGCCAACCGTGTGCCTTTTGCTCAGAGGCATTGCGAGGGCCGACTGGCCCAGTAGGGTGTTGGCAGATGGCCCCAGCCTGGTGGCCCTGGCGCGGCTGGTCTGCCACTACGATGGCAGAGTTCCTGACTCCCCTCTGGGATTTCCTCCACAGTCTGACAGGCAGGTGAGCACGTAAGGGCCACGCTCAGTCCATCGCCACCTTTGCTGCGGGACAAAGCTTCAAATCCAATTAAGCATGGCTCTAATAAACTTGTCTTCATGCTAAAGCTAAGGCCAATTTTGCTCTAAGACTTTGGATGTAGCTTCTATGAAGAGGTGACAACTGACTTTTCTTTCTTCATCTGTGAACACATATGTTCTGATGGAGAAAAAGTTGGCTTCTTCACTGAACACATTCTCATCTGACTTCTGCTAAAGGAGCTTCTGGAATCTTGGCTTTAACATTTGCCAAATCATGAACGAAGTTATCAGAACTTAGTTGCCGAATCTGGAGAGTCAGCTCCTGAGGCCGCGGCATCAATAGCAACTCAGAGTTACATTAGAGAAATGAAGGGAGTGCAGGTTAGAGGTGCACTTGGCTTTCAGAGAGCCTGCTGTTGGAACGCCAGCGTTTTCACAAAAGATCTATCAATGAAAGTGTAATTCTTGGATATATGGAAGTTCTTCTCCTTAGGGTTCCTTTAAGTAGTAGGCTCCCATAGTAAATAAGCTTACCGATTGTAGATTTATACTCTGCTTTCTAAGAACACCTTTTCTGCATGAACTGCACACTATTTTTAGAACAAAAGAATGTGTCTGTGATGTGAGGATACAAGAGAAAACAGGGTAGACCTCAGGACATTTTACAGAGATTTTCTATCTGCTAAAAAGGTCAGCTCTGCTATTTTCTAGGCTAGTGGTTTCCCTGTCTTTTCTTGCTGAGCCCTAATTGGGCCCCTTGGAAGCTTTGAACTCTGAGTCAGAAAAGGAGACTAGGAGATGAGGTCTCCCTTAGTCTCTTAGTTGAAGTGGGACTTCTTCATGTCCAGCCCTGTCTCCTTGCCCGCAGCTGGATACCACCAGCTTTACCTGGGGGACAGGGGTCTGTACCCTGATAGTCCTCAGAGTTTTCTGAGACCCCAGAAAGGTCTCAAACCACTGCTCCCACACCTGCAGGTTGACACTGTGAACCTGTGGACTTCGGAATCAGGCCTCAAGGTGAGGTTGGAGTCCTGCTTTTTGCTTCTACTGGTGTCCTGGATCCCCCTCCTTCCATCTCTACTGACCGCCTTCCTTGCTTGCTGGTCCATTGCCAGAGAACGGGATACCCAGCCCCAGGGACGGCTGCCCAGCCTGGGGGAGAATCCTGGATTCTCTGTTGCCTCCCATTCTTCTATCCTGCTGGGACGCTGCGTGTGTCCCCAGTGGTGGAGTCAGATTACAGCTTTATCCCAAGGTGGGGTTCTGTTCCCACTGCCCTTTTCCTTTTCACAGTTTCAATCATAGACACATCTATATATTTACATTATAATTAGATGCGGAACTAGTAAAGAGCCTGCGAGGACATATACCAGACTCCTGGGTGTTTTTTTTTTTTTCATTAATTTTTTTAAATGTTTATTTTCGAAAGAGGTGGGGGGAGGGGCAGAGAGAGAGGGAGACACAGAATGTGAATCAGGCTCCAGGCTCTGAGCTGGCAGCACAGAGCCTGACATGGGGCTCAAACTCATGAACCATGACATCATAACCTGAGCTGAAGGCAGACACTTAACCAATTGAGCCACCCAGGTGCCCCGACATATGCCAGACTCTTATAAAGAGTCCTCTGGCCCCTGGGTTCTGCCTGTCATTTCTGTTTCTACTTCATACATTTCCTGATTGGAATTTTTTTTTTTTTTTTTACAGTGAGATGTATTACTTTTGTAGTCACAAAAGCAGTACAAATTCCACTCGGAAAAATGAATGTTTGATAAGGTCAAACAGAAGAAACTCATTTTAAACATCACATCTTCTACCTGCCGGCTGCCCAGCTGTCCCTTCTCCCTTTCCACCCTCCCGCTAGGTGAGGGTGTGCTGACTCCCTCTCCTTCCTGTTGCAGTGAGGTGTTGGGAAACTTTTCTGAGGATGATTTTTGGCTTCTGTTGACCAGACTGGGACCTCGCATATTGAATAGAGGGAGCCCACTAATAGTTGTGTCTAGAAAACCATTGAGTGGAAGGTCAAGTGCTTTCTGGGAAAAGTCCATAAGAACCCACCTGCCCGTTGATGGAGTTCATTGTTGTGTTCAGCCAGCCTGCACTGAGTACCTAGTGTTTGCCGAACACACTCCATCCCTAGGCCATAAAAGTGATCCTTCCCCTGAGCCAGCTCACTGTCTAGCGTGGTTCAGTTTTGTCTGAGGGAGAGAGATGGTCAGTGAGGGAGAGACTTAGGTAACAAAGCAAATAAATTACAAGTGTGCACATGTCTTGTGACCATATTAATAGGTTATTTTTATGGTGGTTGTCTTTTTCCTTTTTGGGGTCATAATAACTGTCTGAAAGGATTTGAGGTGGCCATGACCTCAGCTCACCCATTACCTGTGTAACTAAGGTATCCATGTGGCCCTCAGTTCCTTCACACCTGCGAAGACATAACCGTGCCCTCCAGTGGCCCATCATATAGCCAGGAAGGGGGCTCCTTATGTGGGGAAAACAGGAGCCACAGAGAAAATTGCCTTTTTGTGAGGATAGTGTTGGTTGGCCCAGATGGCCTACGTCCCTTCTTGCTTCTCAGCTCCCTTCTCAGAGCTTGTGTTTTGCTCTCAGAGATTTTAAACCCCAGGGGCTCCAGTGGGCGGCCAAGGGAGAGAACATTGATCCAACCTTACTTCCTCGTTTGACACTGAGCCTAAGGCCAGGGGGCACCTTCCTTGTCAAATGCTGTCCCCTGCGGTGACCTCTGCCCGACATTGGCTTTTGGGCCAAGCTGCTACTTCAGGTCACCTCATAGGGGGATTGGCCTTGATCAGCTGGCCCAGCCGGACTCCAGGATGACCCTGCCTGGCCTTATTGGTCAACAGGGACAGCAGCGAGCCCAGAGTCCAGCTCTGGTGAGGTTCTTCGGGCAGTTGCCCCCCTGCCCACATCAGCACATGCTCTCTCTTTCTCTCTCTCTCTCTCTGAGGCACTCTGCTTACTTTGCTAAGAAGAGATGGCCCTTTTCCAGAAGCTCTGATGAAGATGCCCGGGGCACAGCTCCCACCTTGCCCCTCACTCTCTTGGGGTCCCCAGAATCACTGCTAACTGGGCCGACAATAGGGTGGCCCACTCACCCCACCCCGCCAGTTCGTGTGGGTAGTTAGTCATTGTTCCTACCCTGGAAATGGAGCCAGTGACGCTTTTGTGCCTAAAAGACACTTTCAGAATCCTGGCCCTGGGTCTTCCCTTGTCCAGTACCATTAGCCCGGTCACTTGTTTTTCTGTGTGATTTTTTTTTTCTCTCTTCTCCCTGTGACCTTTCCTTAAGTTTTCAGTGTAAGTGGATTTATTATCACCAGCCCTCGCTCCCAGGAGCACACAGTGAACCATCAGCCCTTACAATAAGTGTATTAGTTTGGCCCAGGGAGATGTAGCAGGATAGGCAGTCTTGTCATGGATCAGTGCTTCCTTATCTAGACAGAGTCCAGCATTCAAAAGATAGCGGGGGCTTTAGGGAGGCTGGTGTGTCCGGTCGTTGAATGTGAGCCACGCTGGCCTCCAAAGTGTTAAGGGACAGTATGGAAGGGCCCAAACTGTAACCGTCAGACAGGGAAGGGAACCCTGAGTTCTGACGACTCCCTCTGAGGACCAGTCATGGACTCTTCCCATTTGACCACGTGCACACATAATGCTTGGGCTCTTACTTAATGTCTGTTTGCTTAATAAGGTTAAGTATTCTTTGTCAGTCATTAAAACCCGCAAGGACCTCTGCTTGTTAACTGTGTCTGATGTGGAGGAGTTTGCATAGTAATGGACTTGGTTTATGAGGCAGATTGCAGGGTGAAAAGTGCCCGGTGAAGCTTGGCCACCTTCCCTAAGCCTTCTCTTCCATTTCAGGCTTTCTGAGGATAGAAGGCAAAGGGGTAGGTTATTATGTACCTTGGAAGCATCTAGCAAGTGGCAAGGAGCAGAGATGAGCACCCCTGGGTTAACACCACAGGGCATGCCCTCTGGGCAGTGAACAAAGTCTTGTCTTATGTGGGAAGGGCAGGTACCACGTCTTGTTTTCATGGTGCCTTTTGACTCTAATGTTCTTTGCAAACTCTGTGAGTCCATTTCAAAGAATACAGTTGACCCTAGGGGCGCCTGGTGGCTCAATTGGTTGAGCATCAACTCTTGATTTCTGCTCAGGTCATGATCCCAGGGTTATCCCCCCACCTCTGCCTGCCCCCCTGCACAGTGGAAGATTTGCATGTTATTTTTAACTCCCCCAAAACCACTAATAGCCGACTGGTGACTTGAAGCCTTACTGATAACAAATAGTTGATTAACACGTATTTTGTATGCTGTATGCATTATACACTGTATTCTTATAATGAAGCTAGAGAAAAGAAAATGTTACAACCGTAAGGAAGAGAAATTACACTTACAGCACCGTTCTGTATTTATCAAAGAAAATTCACATGTAAGTGGACCTGCACAGTCAGTTCTGTGGTGTTCAAGGGTCAAGGGCAGATTGCTTGGTTCCATTCATGAAAAAGGGCATCACATCCCCTGAATTTAAAGGAACAAGTGGGTATCTGGGGTTTAAGATTTTTTTTCCCTTTAAGGAATTCAGACCTAAATTCCTGTTGTGTGTGCGTGCGTGCGTGTGTGTGAGAGAGAGAGGGAGAGAGGGAGAATCTATACCTGTTCAGCTCATGAAAAGAATATCAAATGTATTGACTTTTAAAAAACAAATCCTGGGGGCGCCTGGGTGGCTCAGTCAGTTAAGCGGCCGACTTCAACTCTGGTCATGATCTCACGGTCTGTGAGTTCGAGCCTCACGTTGGGCTCTGTGCTGATGGCTCATTAGAGCCTGGAGCCTGCTTCAGATTCTGTATCTCCCTCTCTCTCTGCCCTTCCCCTGCTCACACTCTGTCTCTATGTCTCTCAAAATTAAATTAACATTAAAAATAATTTTAAAAAACAAATCCTGGGCACTGGCTGGCTCAGTTGGTAGAACATGTGACTCTTGACCTTGGGATTGTGAATTCA
Source organism: Paguma larvata (assembly GCA_030068075.1). Classification (NCBI taxonomy): domain Eukaryota; kingdom Metazoa; phylum Chordata; class Mammalia; order Carnivora; family Viverridae; genus Paguma; species Paguma larvata. The sequence continues at coordinate 46,848,892 of CM057835.1, read as the reverse complement.
AGCCCCATGTCGGCATACAGATTACTTTTTAAAAATCCTCATAAGTGTATAGAAATATATGTATATGTGTGTGTGTGTATATATATATATATTTGAATTTGGTTATTTTTCAAATAAGCACCTTTCTTTTCTGGTGTAGGAAGAGCCGAGTGCAGCTTTTTGAGAGGGGAATTGTCAGATTGTGTGCTTTTGTGAGTGGCCCTGTTTTTTCAGGGTACACCCTGGTCTCGACATTGGCCAAGAGCCCGTGGGGTCCCAGGCTGCCCGCACGGGCCTCGCGTGTTCACCGTGGGATTCATTTGGCATTTGCAGCCGGAGTGCTGGCCACGCCGCTCTAGGAGGGCAGGAGTGGCAGCCCCAAATGCTGGAGGAGATTGAGGAGTTATTAATGAAATTCCTTGGAGGTCGTCCGATGGATTCCCCCTCGAATATGAGCTCCTCGAGGACAGGAGTCCAGCCCGGCTCAGCTTTGTCTTCCCCACAGGTCTGGCCCACCATTGGTAGGGGTCAGCACAGGGTGTGTTGAGAAAATGCACACGCCTGGCCTTTGCTGGGGGCCTTGGGTTGTAGCTTTGCTCCCCCAAGGAGCCAGCCCAGAACTTCTCAGTGGACCTCTGTTAGGATAATCGCAGGAGGGGAGGCTTTGAGGTTGCTCTGTTACCCCCCCTCGCTGTAGATTGTGCAGAACGTGAAAATGTCTATTTACTGGCCGTCTGAAAATGCCGTTCCACAAAAGAAGGCTCAGAGTTTAACAGAATTTGTTGAGATTTCCAGGATCTGAAACCTATACTTTATTTCTGCCTGTGGATGTAAGTTAGGTCTAATGACAGTTTAGGCGTGCATACTTAAATTAGTATTTGACTTTTGGATTAAAAAGTCAGAACATTATCCAGAGATAAACAGACTAAATGTTTCCGTGACTCCCTTCTAGCTGTGGAGGAGACACTGGTGTTAAGTGAGAACAGTGCACGGGCACCTGGGGGCTGGGAGGGGGGTGCTAATTCTATAGGTGACTATTGCATCAGCAAAGGCGATGCGTGGTTATGCTTAGAGGGCGCAGGTGTTGAAGGAGCATGTGCTGCGGGTGGGCTCGGGCACAAGGCATTTTGGGTGACCCTGCTACTGGCTGGGGTTGGAGGAGGGGCCAGAGCTAGGACAGCCAGCCTAATCCTAGCCGGTTGGGCTGGGGTGAGGGTGTGGTAGGGGAGGTTTCAGGTCAGGGTGCAGCCTCCATACCGGGAACTGGAGTGACCTCAAAAACCCAGTAGCTACCGATCATTTTTTGTCCTGTGCTAGGGACTCTGTCTGTGTTCCTTAGTTATTCTCCTTTTCCTGATTCATGATGAGGAACCCGAGGCTCAAAGATGAAGGAGTTTTCTGAATATCCAAAGCCCCTGAACCCCAGGACTGAAATCTGAGTTTGTCTGACTCAGATTGCACGGTCCTTGTGGAATTGCACCTGCCTCTGGATGGGGAACGCGGGGGCCGTGTGTGGGGAGCTGTGGTGTGTGGGGGTATGACTGCCTGGGCATCTGCCCTGTACCAGTCTGGGACTCTATAGCAAGCAGACCTCGCACATGGAAGGGCTGTGCTTTGACTGATGGCCCGGACACATCAAAACCACAGCTGCAAGGTGCCGTCACAGGGGTCCAGGGGTAGCCGTGTCCCTGCAGTTCTAGGGCTGTGCACTTACTAATGAATTGGCCGTCTATAAACTATGAAATCAGTTCTCATCCCCTTCAGCCCCTATGCACCCCCTCAGGTAAGATCACTGTCTCCTCACAGTCATTGCCTCAGGTCTGGCTGACTGTTAGAAATCTGGGAAGATGACGGAAATGGAAACTCACTCTGAGGTAATTGCAGAGTGACACCGCAGAGCTTGCAAAAGGTCCAGTGTGTCACGAAGACACTGAAGGTAACGTTACAGAACTCTTGGTACTCCCACGTTGATGAATGAAGGTCTGAAAGGATTCCAGTTTACCGCTGAAGAACAAAGACGGTTCTATGTTCTAGGTGACTGTTTTAGAAAGGACTTGATACCAAAAGATTAAGAAAGGCTCTTCAAAAATGGCCGAAGCCCTGGAATAGTTTGCAAAAATGACCTTTCTGATCGGCTTATTAAAAGTAAAACATAAAGCAGAAAGAAGTTGGTCAGAAAAAGTACACACCAAACAGAAGTTAAAACATTTGTTTCCTTTTTCGTTCTTTAGGACAAATTGGAATGTGGTTATAACCGTATGTTCTTAACCTAATTTTATCAAATGTAGTATAAAATAGGCTTATGCTTCTTCGTTTCGTCCCCTTTTTTTCAAGGCAAAGACCCAATCGGAATTTTTCTGTCCACCCCCCTCAGCCAAACGGTTTACTATGAAATGATGGTCTTTGTTCAAATGGATTGACTGCAAAGTTACCAGCCACCATGCAACCCCGGCCTCTATACAGATATTCTCAGTTACCTGGGACCTGTTCTTATTTTAATCCAGCAAAAGAAACTAGATTAAGCGGGTTTTAGCAGATGTTTGCAACTCTTTAGCAGCCCGGAAGAGTCCCTATTTTGCCTAATCGTGCCCTGATACCTATTCTTACTGGTGTCTGAGAAACTCTCCCAAAGGAGTAATGTCTTCCAGCGACCACAACTTTTTTTTTTTATCACAGCCTAATGATTTTCAGATTTTATTTAATATGATTTTAACACTTAGTATTTATCAGTTAACCCGGTTCAGACCACTGATATTTGAAGACTTAACAGCTTTATCTAATGCTTGAGAAAAACTGCACACAGTATCCAAGTTATGTGTACTATAAGAGGCACCTTGTCTTTTTTGAGGAAATCGTAGCATAAAAGGGTCAGTCACTTCCCTGGTCACTACAAAGTGGCCCTATTAACCGGGGAGAAGGCTCTGGATTCAGCAAGGTGAGAGGGGCTTGGCATTCAGGGTGCAGGCTGGGAACACGGCAGCCTGTTTAAGACAGCTCTTGTCTAGTCTTTTTTTTTTTTTTTTTTTTTTATTCTTTGGAACAGTTTCAGAGTTACAGAAACGTTTGATCCATTTTACAATGCGGTTTTAAATCCTACTTTTCCCTCTTTCGCAGACGACGCCTCATTTCCCAGAGATCATCCTTGGAAACCCTGGAAGATATTGAGGAGAACGCCCCTCTTCGGAGGTAAGTTTTTACTGTTGCACGTAAATGGCCTGCAGTACAATAGAGCGAAGTCTGATCGATTGATTTTGTCCTTGATCTACAGAAGTAATTTTTAAAATAATGGCCTCATCCCCAGACTCAGAGTTTGGAAATCCCAACCCCGAGCACCATTAGAGCACTATTAAATCTCAGTCGTGTATTGGAAAAGCCCAGGTTGCTGTGGATTTGCGTGCTGTTTCCTTTTCAGTTTGAAAGCTGCTGCTTGATGAAGACGAGCCCATCGTCGTCACAGCTTTCTTAGGTTCAGTGACCCAGTAATCACAATCCTGGACGTGACTCCATCAGTAGTTGCTGGGGAAACTCAATTAGGAGAGCTCTGGGGGCTTCCTTGGGGCCGAAAGTGATTTTTCCATTGGGATTAGAAAGGTGCTTGCGAGGCATCTGTGTTTGGGTGACAGCAGTTGACGAGCCGTGCCATGCCTCTGGCAGCTTTCCTTTCTCTAATCCTGCACCTTACCGCCGACCTCCTTCTGTGCCTTGGTTCCCTCTCGGCCCTCCTTCAGTGGAGGAGACCGTATTCACACAGCACATCTCCTTTAGTCCTTGCGCCAGCGGAGCTGGGTTGGTGGGGGTTACTCCTGCTCCCGAGGAGCTGAGGCAGCATAGGACCCAGTGCCTTCACAGGGCATGCGCCAAGGCTTCACAGGGCATGCGCGGCTGGTGGCGCAGAGGGAGGCCCGTGGGAGAACGTGCGTTCCCATTGGCTCACACCAGGTTCCGGAATCCACGTCTGCAGACCTTGTGTCTTAGGCCATGGCCGCGGCTGGGGAGTGCGGGCACCTGGAAGGGCGCCGGCGTGGGTCTCACCCTGCAGCTGGCCCCTTCCCGCCTGAGGCTTCACTCCCAGGGTAGTCCTGTCCGCAGGCCACCGCAGACAAGTGGGGGATCTGATCGGAAGTGTTGGGTGACTGTGAGTCTCGCGGGTGATGTCCTCCCAAAGAGAAAGTCAGGGCCACTTCTGAAGTCTTTCTGAAAACGTACGTACCTCTGGGATCATCTTAGGGTGAGCGTGTGGCTGTGGGATTAACATGGGTTTGGGTGTAAGTGTTCTTCTTGCTCTCGCTATTAAATGTTGGGAGAAGCTCTTTCCTGAAGTAGCCCTACTTTTCAGTAGCATGAAAAGTCCACTTAGGGAGCTGGTTCTGGTCCAGAGTAATCCTCAAGAGTCGGGGAGGGAGGTTCTCAGATGGCAGTGAGCGGCTTTGGCGTTTGGGCAGGTAAGGTCACTCCTGCCACAAACGGGGAAGAATAGCACTAAAAAGCTCCCGGTGTTTCGAGAGGCTGTGAGAAGCCTCGGGTAAAGCAGCGTGATAGTTGTGAGTTAAGGAAAACCAGGTAAAAAAAAAAAAGGTTACTCCGTCCTAGGGTATTCCAGGTGGTTACAGCGGGGGTGGGGGTGGGGAGAAGGCAAGGAGGAACCAAGTGCGGTGTTTCTGGTCACATGCCGCAGGGTCACCTCTGTACGCTCTTCTCAGAATCCCTCAGGCTGATCCTCTGCCCCTCTACCCCTCAGCCCTACCGTACCACATTTGAGCACACTAAAAAGGGCTTACCTGCCTTAACTATGACTTCGTCCAGTTCTTACTTTTAGAATACTATGCTTAATTTCTAAAAAGTCTTATGTAAATATAAAACTTAAAAAACAAGTCTGAAACCGAAGGAATTTAGGCAGTTTGAGAAGGCTTTATTTTCCCTAATAGACCTTTCTTTCTGAATTTAAAAAAAAGTTCTAATATTTACTTAGAAACAGTGAACACTGGGTAATCTATGGAGTAGTTGAATTAGTATATTGTACACCTGAAACTAACGTAACACTACGTTAACTATACTGGAATTAAAACTTAGAAATGTATTTATTTCTAGGAAATAAAATTGACATTTTGATTAACAGCAGAAGGGATGTTAGTTCAGGAGTCAGGGGGCCTGAATTCTTGGTCTGATCCTTCAACTAACTGGTTACATGGCCTTGGACATTTTATTTAGCTTCTCTGGGGCCTCAGTTTTCCCATCTGTAAAACGGAAGGGACAGCTTGATCTCTGAGGTCCTCTCTGGCTCACAATTTTGTGAAATGAATGTACCAGTAATCACACTGAAGTGTTTTGGGAACCGCGGGGGCGGAAGGCTATTAGCCCAACTTGCTTTCAAACTCAGGGCATTGAACAAATGACTGCAAGGCATCTATTAAAAACCTTTCGCATAATTAAGTGTATCCTGTAATCAGTGCTAACAAGGAAGAGCTAATCTTTCATTAAATTAGTTTTTAATTTAATTCTATCCTAATTTAATTTTGCATCACTTAAGATGTATGTTTTTAAATGGGTGCTGAAATTAATTCGTTCTTTGCTTAACCTGCCACAAGCTGAGTGCTCAGTCTTCCAGTTTCCTTGGCAATTGTTGCTAATGCCACATTTGTCTTTTAAAGCATTTCTTAGATTCCCTGGTGGTTTGGTTGAATGCTTTAAAAAATGCACAACAAACAACTTCCTGAAGGAGGGGCTGGGTTAACAGCACATGCCCTTATAACCAGGTACTGATCTGTTACCTTTTTCAAACTCTTGCCTGTCTCTTGCGCATCACAGTTTGCTGGTAAGTTAGCGTCCTGTGCCTGCCTAGAATGAGTTAAGCATTCACTAAAGCTGAGGAGTTTTCCGCCCGCCTGGTGGTTCCTGGTATCCTAGTATTAAGGACTTGGGACATTGCTACGAGGTGACCAGAAAAACCTCAGTTCAGTGGTGGCAAGTGTGGCAGCCATTTCCACCTGCTCCTGTTTTCCGGCCTGTCTCAGTTGATAGATGCTGGCTGCTGCGCCATTAAGTGTTAACTGGCGCCTCCTCCTTCCCCTGTGAGTGCAAAACCACCTGTGGCCCTTTTGCCGCCTTCCGGTTCTAGCAGAAGGCCGGGAAATTTTGTGCTCAAACCTGAAAGGTGACAAACAGCTCTTCTTTTTGCAGGCATAGGAGGCAGAGAGAAGCTTAGGCCTTCCATCCTGGGCTGGGATCAGTACCAGCTTCCTGCTGCTCGGGGCAAGAGTACCTATCCGCTACCCCCACCCTCCGCTCTTGGCCCACTGTACTCCGTCTGGGTGGCTCAGGAGGCTCTGCTGTTGGGAGGAAGCAGGGTAAGGGTGTGAGGCACTCCCGGACACTTAGGCCCCATCCAGAAACCAGTGGGAACACAGCACGCAGCCTTCTGTTTTCAGAGATTCTCCTCTCTCCAGTGGCTGCATGTCTCTAGAATCTTCTGTGGTGCATGTGAGAGACAGTTGGGGACCTTGGGTGGCCTGCAGCCTCAAGCAGTCATTTTGGAGCTAAAAGCAGTTTAGGGTCCTGGGTCAGCTTCCAGGAAGCCGCCCAAAGAAGGCAGAGTGAGGCTCCATGTCTTTGAACCTCAGTGAGACCAAATCTAACTTTGGAACCCTGGAGTAGGAAGGGGGATTGATGGGTGCCGTCTGTTTAAACCCCGTCTGCAGGCCACAGGAAGCATCTACTAAATACAGGTCTTTAAAAGAATCTGTCTTAAACCAAGAATTCAGGACCCTTAGTCACAGCTGCAATTTTAAGAATATAGGAAGCAAATAACAAGAAGATACGCATCCTTTTTTTTTTTCCTTTTTTTAATTTACATCCAAGTTAGTTAGCATATAGTGCAACAATGATTTCAGGAGTAGATTCCTTAATGCTCCGTACCCATTTAGCACAGCCTCCCTCCCACAACCCCTCCAGCAACCCTCTGATTGTTCTCCGTATTTAAGAGTCTCTTGTTTTGTCCCTCTCCCTGTTTTTATGTTATTTTTGCTTCCCTTCCCTTACTTCATCTGTTCTGTGTCTTAAAGTCCTTGTATGAGTGAAGTCATATGTTTGGTTTTCTCTAATTTCACTTAGCATGATGCCCTCTAGTTCCATCCACATAGTTGCAAATGGCAAGATTTCATTCTTTTTGATTGCTACTGTATATATATATACCACATTTTCTTTATCCATTCATCTACTGATGGACATTTGGGCTCTTTCCATACTTTGGCTATTGAGAAAATATGCATCCTTTGTAGCTAATGGTCAGTTAATAATCACAGCACTGAAATTTGTATACGAATATTTATGTGTTACACACATATGAATGTGAATGCTGGTATTCAAATGTGTCACTTGACAGTTTATGACTCTCTCATATGTATTGTTAACATTTAATCCTCGCAGCAACGCCGGGAGGGATCTGAAATAGTACTAGCGATAGGTCAGGGTGTCAGAAATGGTAGTGAGTTTGGGGCTGGAGGAAGGGAGAGCTGTGGTTTCTGAAGTGTCTTGTGGGGTCACACAGGCTTGGAGCATGGTCCATGGACCCTGCTCTGACGCAGTGGACATGAATTGAAGGGAGGCCTTTCCTCCTGTAAACCCAAGGACCGAGGAACCCTGTCTTCGTGATGAAAGCTACCCATGTCTCTGCCTTAGCCTGTACTCCTTCACTGCAGTATGACTTTTTTTTTTCCCCCCAAATTAAACGGGGGAAAAAAAATCATTCTCAGCACTCTCAGGGAATGGCTTCTAGGAAGACTGGCCCTTACTAGAGAGTGGCTACGGGGCTTGGAGGGATGTACGCCTAAGGTCTGGACCGGGGACAACACCAGTTTCCGTTGAGCTAGGCCCTTGGAGTGACCGTGCAGGTCTGTGAACTTGCCCATTCCCCGGTCCTGTACCCCAGCATGTCCCCACATCCCACCTGCCCTCAACCGTACGTCCTTGTTGAGTCATCTTGTTAGTCTTACCTGAGGCTTCAAAGTTCATAACTGACCGAACTTAGCTGGTGGCCCCAGCCCAGACCTCAGTGTGGCTTTGGAAAGCCAGGCACTGCTACTCCAAAACTCACTCTTGAAGTATAAGGTCCCAGGGACCCACGCCCCGTGGCAGGAGCCAGCCCTTGGGGCCCATGGTCAGAAAGGTTTGAGTAAGACAAAAATTTGGTAAAAAAAAACCCAAATAGAAATATCACAGCTCCCTTCTCAAGACAAGACCAAATGTCAGACTCCTGTTAGTTGATTTTTTTTTTTTTTTGCTCTTTTTCTTGTTGCAGTTGCCAGGTGAACTTTTAAAAATATATCAGCAAATAGGATCTTTTTAGCCTGTGATCTGCTCTGTTAGTCCTGTAGTACAAGCAAATGTTGAATATTCCAGGAAAAAAGTAATTGGACTCCAAGTCGTTTTGTTCAACAGGTATTCATTTACAATTTATCTTGAAAAAAGAAAGAAAACAGCCAGTAGTTGGTCTCTGACGCTCATTCAAAGTAAAGCTGTGACTTTCACACATAGTCAAGTTAAGCATTGAAGCAGATGTCCAGGTGGCTCAGGCCAGAGCCCTGCTACAGAAGAAAAATGATTTGGCGTTGTTTTTAAACTGAATTTTCCAATGTTTTTCTTCCCCCTCTAAATTCTTTAAATATACCATTTTCTGTTCCCATTACCGGTGTTGATACAGGAGGATTCTTTTTAAGATGACAAGAAAGAATAATGACTTTGGAATCCGTGTAGGTTATGTTATTGTAACCGAGGACAATAGTTTTCATTAGTTGGCTTTCCAGAGACCCATATAAATTATCATCAGGATTATCAAGGAAGTTGTCTTTCGTTGGTTTTTGGTTTTTTGTTTTTTGGGTTTTTTTTAAAGCTTCCTCACCGAATTGTCCTCATTATCCTCGGAGGTGATTCAAACCATTTGTCTGGTCTTCCTTCCTGTCTTTGTGTGGAGATGCCTCAGCTGTCCTGCAGGCAACTGACCAGGTTTTTGAAATGACTTTATTTTTCAGATGTCGAACTCTCTCAGGTTCGCCCAGACCAAAGAACTTTAAGAAGATTCATTTTATCAAGAACATGCGGCAGCACGATACCAGGAATGGCAGGTACCACCGGGACAGAAGCCGCCCCGCCAGCCTCCCTGTCGTGGGGGGGGAGGGAGGGTCCAGTGAGGATGGGAGGAGGGGGCCGTTTGAGTGGCCAGACCCCCGCAAAGAGAAGCCCACGCCGTTAAGATGAACAGGACCTCATGCAACCTTCCCAGACTCTTTCCACCCCACTCCCACCAGAATCATCCAGAGAAGTCGACAGAAAATCACGCTCCCCGATAGCGCCAGAGGCTTGGTGAGAGTTTTAGGCTAACCACGGATGGACTGTTGACTGGCACTCAAATACATGTTTATAGAAAATTGAAGGGAAAATGTTGCTTTTTTTTTTTCTGCTTTGTTTTCTTTTTTTCTTTTTTTGTTTTTTTTCCCCACGAGGGCTACATGCTCTGGTTGGTAAATATCCCACCAGATCCGTGCCTGAACTTGGTTTTGGTGCCAGCTTTGCTCTCTAGGAGAGCAGAATGACAGCTTTTCCAGCAGATTCTCTTTGGGTGCTGATTCGAATGCCTAGGCCTGCTGACATCTGGAGCGTGTTTCTCCAGCTCTTCCATACTCTTTTGGAAAGTGCTAGTAAATGAAAATTAGTGGTTGAAATTCATATAACCTTGATATTAAAACTCCTGGTGACAAATAGAATCCTCGTTGCTGGCGTGCTTATGACTGAATAGCAAAGTCCGTTTTCGGCTCCCTGACAGCAGCACGAGACCGAGCTCTTGGCCCTCTCGGGATCCCCGATGCCCCCGTACCTTTTAGGAATGCCTCCCTCCCACTGACCCGTGACCTGGAGAGTGGTTTCTCTTGAGTGGGAGACTTAGAGACATCGCCCCAGAGCAGAGGTCCTGCCACAAAGGCCATTCTGGGTTATCGCCTCCCGATACACAGAAAACTGTATGGGCCCCACTCATAATCTCTAATCCATACCAAATGCAAATTATTAAGCAGGTCTTTAGTTAGACTCATGGAATGACTAAGGCCCAGCATACCTGTCTGTAGTTTGGTATAAAAAACACTGTATAACCCTCAAAATAACACTGATGGTTAGTTTTTATTATTTATTTTTTTAATATATTTTTTTCAACGTTTGAGAGAGAGAGCCACAGAGACAGAGCGTGAACGGGGAGGGACAGAGAGAGAGGGAGACACAGAATCCGAAGCAGGCTCCGGGCTCTGAGCTGTCAGCACAGAGCCCAATGTGGGGCTCGAACTCACAGACCGTGAGATCATGACCTGAGCCAAAGTTGGACGCTCAGCCAACTGAGCCACCCAGGCGCCCCGATGATTACAGTTTTTAAAGACTTGTTTTCTTGAAGTTAATATCTGTTTTTTTAAAGCAGCTTAAAAAGGAACATCATTTTTACAGCTCTTCAGTGGTTTCAGAATAGCAGAACCGAGCGCTCTCTTCAAATGTTTATGTAGTTAGTGTATATTCCTATTTTAAATACAGAGCTTTTAGTGAAAATATACCGGCTGTCCTCTGTTGCAGAGAATGCTCTGACTTTCTCAGCATCTCACCCTCATGCTTACTGTGCCTTATTCCTTTGACCGTAGTGTGTTATTCTTTCCTTTGAGGCTCTTAACTTAAACCTTACTCATGCCATTTTTAGTATAATTGCTCATCGTTTATTTGCAGTTGTGTTCTTTTCATAATCTCTTTAACCATAAAATACACATAGATAGCCTTTAATTCCTAAATCCGATCAAGACCCAGCCAAAGGAGTGTGCCAAAAGGATAGGATAGCCTTCCCCACCTCTCACGGCGCGGATGCTGTCAAGGGTGCAAGGGTGCGGAGGCAGCGGGGACCACCTGGCCTGGTGCGGTAGTGACAGGACGTAGTTAATAAAACATGTGGGCTGATGGGACCGCCAGCGCACATGACAGAGCCAGCCTTCCCGGCACACCCTTGACCCAGGAACAACATAAACAGTCCAGAAAGCTTGCAGTCGCCAGCAGTTTTGCTGGGGAATTTTCAGAGGGCGCCAGGAAGGATTATTAGCTTATCTGAAGATCTGAGGACTGGAATTTAGGGCAGGAAAGCAAGCTGAGAGCTGTTGTGGGGCCACAGACTGTGGGCCGGGCCACGACCGGTTGTATCTGCCCAGGTGAGAGCTGCTTTTCGTGGGCCAGAGGGCTGCAGGGAGTCTTCCTCCTTCCTCTGGGTTTTCAGCAAGGATGGATCGACCCTAGATGGATGAAAGAAAGAACTGGAGAGGACACCAGGAAGAAAGTACGGTTTCTGAGGTGACAGAAGGAAATTGTGGTCAAGAGCTGATGAATAGGGTGTGGCCAGCCTTTGGAGAAAGGAGAGTTGCCCCCGCCACAGCGGGGCAGCAGGCATGAGATCGTCCTGCAGAGGGACATGAGGATGAGCTCTGGTCCGGTCGCAGTGGAGAGGAGGGATCCCGGGCTTGCCCTCCAAAGGGAGGGACTGCCGCATCGGCAGGGGTCTCTGCATCTCCCACCTCCTGGGCATCGCGGCGCACGCGCAGCACCACACGAGAGGGTGCATCCCTGCAGCAAGAATCGAACTTGGGTTTCCCGCCTGTGTTGGAAGGAATGAGGATTTACAGAGAAGGCCGGAGGTGTTCATTAAAGAGCTTGGAGGTCTGTACAGAAAATGAAATGGCCTCAGTACTGGTATCCTGCCTCCTCTTATAAGCGGGGAAGAGACTGAGAAGAGGCCTGCAGAGTCCCCAGGCCCAGTCCCGCAGCGGTTCCCACTTACGGCGGCGCCAGCTCCCCAGTCTCCTTGTGACCACCGACTAGCACGGACCAGCCTCTCAAGACTGCAGGCGAATCTGGGGCCCATTTGCTGTTCTGGAACTGAAGACCTTGGGATCGAGGCTGCTCTTGTCAAGTTCATTGACCATGAGACCAAGGCACCAGTAAGGAGGGGGGGTTGGGCTCTGGGATCAGCGAGGACCAGTGCAGCTGAGCCCAGGAGAGGAGAGCATCTGTTGTGAGACTCTGCCCAGCCTGTGAGTGTGAAGCACAGTTTAAGATTCGGAAGGAGAAAAAAAATCATAAAAACTGAGAACCAAGTATGATAAAAGACTATACTTGCATCCCATCCAAGTGGGTATAATGGTCAGTAATATCAAGGTAACCCTTAGAAACAAACCGTGGGGTCTCAGCCAGCTCTGTGTTCTCCCACTTCTCTCTGTGACATTAGAGGAATCTCTACTGACATGTGAAGTAGAGGTGAGTACCTTCAGTGGAAGGTGCAGTTCTGATGGAGGATGGAATCTACTTTAATGAAAAACTGTCTTCGCCTTCTTCAGAATGAATGAATTCTGTGCGACTGGCCTTGGCACTGCTGGAAGGCTTTGTGTGTGGATAAAGTGCAGAGCACCAAGCTCAGGGTGTTTGGGGTCATGTTGCAGACCCTTAAGCGAGGTGGGGCTGAGAAGGATGGAGCCTAGGCATAGGTTACAGACCCAGTGATGGAAGCTTCAGCTCCGTCATTGGGACCACACACCATCATGAGTTCTTTTAGGAGTCCTGCATGGTGTTTCAGCTCCTGGCAGGTAGGAGAAGTGGTGAGGAGAGCCGCCGTGCTCTGGTTCCACTTCTGTTGTAACACAAAGACAGGTTGGCGATGGGAAAGTTGTGTTGGACTTGATGTTTGTGAAAACAAGCAGTATTTGGCTGGGTTTTAGAAAGACCAGTCTCAGAAAATTCAGATTACGAAGTCGACTCTGGCGGCTGCAACCACATGTCCAAAAGGGATTATAAAGTACGAGTATCATAAAGTGGTAATGGATAACGTTTATTGAGTGTTTACTGGGTCCCAGACTCTAAGTACTTTATTTCATTAACTTTTTTTTTAATTTTATAATAGTTTATTTTCAAATTGGTTTACATATAACACCCAGTGTTCATCCCAACATGTGCCCTTTTTAATGCCCATATTTCATTAACTTAACTCAGGAGGTGTTTGTTGAGTAAGTGAGCGGACAGATCTTTCAAATGACTTTCAGTCTTTGGAATTACATATCTTGAGGAATGGAAAGAATTTAGAAACACGCATAATCCTTAAAACAACCTCACGAGGAAAGTATTGCTATTGCGTTAAGTAGAATGATGCCCCCCAGAGATGTCCATGTCGTAACCCTAGGACCTGTAAATATGTCGTTTACATGGCAAGGGGGAGCTGAGGTCTCTGACCAGCTGCCCTTAAAATAAAGGGATTATCCTGGGTTATCTGGGTTTGCCCACTATAATCATCAGGTTCTTAAAGGTGGAAGAGGGAGGCAGGAGAGTCTGTGTCAGAGTCATATGATGTGAGAAAGACTTAACTGGCCATGGATGGCTTTGAAGATGGATAAAGGGGCCATAAGCCAAGGAATATGGCGGCCCCTGAAACCTGGAAAAAGCAAGAAAACAGATACTTTTTTGAGGCTTTCTTCAGTGAGAACTGGCTCTAACCCCTCTGTGTTAGCACCACGAGACCCATTTCAGAGTTTTGACCACGAGAGTCATAATAACTCTTTTGTTTTAAGCTACTTTGTGATCGTTGGTTACTGCAGCCATAGGAAACGAAAACACTCATCATCCCAGTTTACAAAGGAGGAAGCAAGGCTGGAAAGTAGGGGGTGGAATCCGGATCCAGGCATTGGGTTTTAAAGCTCATTCTCCTAATCAAAGGAAGGGGTGGGTGATAAAAATCCAAATATTATAAGACAGCGTATCATGGTGAAAATCAAGGAAACCATGGAATTCTAATTTTTAAAATCCATTGGCTGAAGGCCAAAGACTAATGAAAGATCGGCTTAAGAAAACTTACAAGAATAGTGAGAAGGGCCCTAAAGTCCATAGCGAAGTAAAGACTGACGAAAAGAAACAAAAGGCACCCTCCTACATGGCTGATGGGGATGGAAAACGGTGCAGCGGCTCCGGAAGACAGTTTGGCCGTGCCTCAAAAAGTTAAACATAAAATTACCTTACGACCCAGCAAGTCCACTACAAGGTTAATGCCTGAAAGAATTCAGAAGAGGAATTCAAACACGTAGCTGTATGCCCGTGTTCATAGCATCATTTACAACAGCCAAAAGGTGGCAACAACCCAAGTGTCCATGAACAGATAAGTGGATACGCAAACTGTGGTATATTCACACAAAGGAATGTTATTCAGCCATAATAAAGTGCTGATACATGCTTCAGTATGTACGAACCCTGAAAACATTACGCTGACTGAAATAAGACCCAAAAGGTCACATAGTGTATGGTTCCATTTATACAGAATATCCACAGTAGGTAAATTTATAGAGATAGAGATGAGCAGTTACCAAGGACCGGATGATGGGACATAGAGTTTCTGTTTGGGGTACTGGGAAGGTTTCGGAAATAGTGGTGATGATTGCACAGTATTGTGCATGTACTTAATGACCTGGATTTTACACCTAAAAATGGTCAAATGGTCTGTTACACGTATGTATACATACAGTGTATTTCGCACCAATAGAAGAGAATGCCAGCGATAGCTATGGGCCTTTTAATAGCATATTCAGAAGAAGGAGGAGAGGGACGGTAAGCTTCTTGGGGCTAATGGTACAAGGACAGAGCAGATGTCCGCTGCTGGCGATGTTTCAGCTGCTTCAAGTAGAACTGTGAAGTGTAGACTCTGAACAAAGCAATGTTCTGGGCACACCGGAGGCACTCAGTAGTAAACAGATACCGTGTATTGTGAAAGAAGCGAACGGAGAAGCCTCATATTTTAAGTGAGTTCTAGTCTTTGGGACTAGATCCCAGGAAATGGAAAGAATTCAGAAACACAGATGATCTTTAAAATGCCATGAGAATAAAAGAAGTTCTAAGTCGAATGGCAGCCAGATGTTGCCTTCAAAAAGAGACCAAGGTGGTAGCAGAGGGTGAGTTCTGATAATCACAGGCCAGCAAGCGAGCCTAGAGCAGATCGCTAGCAGAGCTCTGGAAAGGACTGGGAAACAGATGGTTTTCAGAAGTCAGCATGATCTCACTGAGAAGGAAAAGTCATGCTAAGTTAACTTCATCTCCGTATTGATGGAATCACTGGGGTAGTAAATGAGAGGGCTGCCATAGACATGACATTTCTTGATCTCAGTGAAATGTTAGACTGCTCGTCATTATCGCACATGCCCGCGTTTGCCGGGTGATCGTGAAGCTGGAGAAGCTGCAGGCAGCGGGAAGGTGTTAGCCGGCTCTAGTCAGCCTGAAGGGAGGCTGGAGAAGAATAGCATGTGGTATTCCCTGGAGCGTATTGCCTCT
This sequence comes from Paguma larvata, assembly GCA_030068075.1. NCBI lineage: Eukaryota > Metazoa > Chordata > Mammalia > Carnivora > Viverridae > Paguma > Paguma larvata. The sequence goes on along the minus strand of CM057835.1, from coordinate 46,833,550 downwards.
GCAGAGGGAAGGCCGGTAAGCCTCGCTGCGGGCCATATGGGAGACCAAAGGCAGGAAGAGGAGGAGAATGTGTTACAGATGAGGACCACGCAGCTCAGTCCCACCAGAACTGGAAATGCTAGACCCAGCTCACTGAGGTTAAACTCAGCAGGGATAGAGGATCATTCACAGTACAGGATAAAGGCTTTGCGCCGGTTCATGTGAAAGATCTTCTGGAATTTAGACAGACCGTGTTTTCCAGAGTGGCTAGCAGTGTGTCGGAACTACAGAGTGAGCTGATTTAGCTCGTCCGAACGGAGGGAAGCGTATCACTCCCGCACCCAGCCTGGGTCAGTCCCCTCTGCCGTGTTGCAATCAGCCTGAGTGCCCTGTTTTAGAACGCTGGGTTTGTATTGGGACAGCCTCATTGCAGGGGACCAGGATTTTCTAATGAAGCCCGTTCTTTACGGAAGGATGGATGGCTGACACCTAGTGAATGGGAACAGCCACGTCCATCTCGTTTCAGTGAACTGCCTGTATGTAAGCAGCCATTTTTGGGAGGGAGACCTGTGCATCCAGACAGAAGGTGCCCAATAGAGTAATTCCTTAACTACACGGAGTGCGGAGTGATCCCTGTAGAGGTACTGGCCTGCCCCGCGCTGGGACTGTGTCAATAATGGGACGTATCTGTAAATCAAACAAAGATCCCACTTTAAGGACTTCCCGGCTGGCGGGGGAGGCAGCCAAGAAAACCTGTCCTGTCAGACATAGGACAGGTGTGCTGTGGAGGAAAGCTGGAGCAGCTGAGGGGTTGGGGGTGTGGAGGCTGGGCGTGTGGCGGGCCGAGGCTTCACTCACAGGGAGACTTTTAAGCAGAGGCTGAAGGAGGTGAGGGAGCCAGCCCTGTGGAGGGACCTGGAGGGCGGGTGGGACAGCAGCTGCACAATCACTAAGGCTGGAACATTCCCTGAGGGGTGTGCCAGAGGCACTGTAGGAAAGCTGGTGTCGTGGAGTAGAGAGAGGGAGAGAGGAGGAGATGAGCCCTGAGAAGTCCTGCCGGATTGACTGTGATGACGTCTGCTTTTATCGTCAGCAAGACGAGAGCCATGGAGGGTGCCGAGCCGAGGACCAATGTGGTCTGAGTTGCATTTGAACAGGAGCACTCTGGTTAACCAAAAATCAAAGGCAAGCATCGCAGGACTTTTTTGGTAACCTTATTCTTACAGAAAATTAGGGGATGTGTATAGTGTGTATTCTTGTTTAAAGGGGAACTTATTTTGATAAGTCTGTTTTTTTCAAAATTTTTAATGTTTATTTTTGATAGGGAGCATAATCAGGGGAGGGGCAGAGAGAGAGAGAGAGACAGAGACAGAATCCGAAGCAGGCTCCAGGCTCTGAGCTATCCGCAGTGAGCCTGATGCTGGGCTCAAACCACAAACCGCAAGATCATGACCTGAGCCAAAGTGGGACACTTAACTGACTGAGCCACCCAGGGGCCCCGGATAATGAAGTTTAAAAATGACTTGAGGGGCACCTGGGTGGCTTGGTTGGTTGGGTGTCCAGCTCTTGATTTCAGCTCAGGTCATGATCTCCTGGTTCGCAGGATCAAGCCTCCTTGGGGTTCTCTCTCTTCCCCTCTCTCTGTTCCTGCCCTGCTCATTCTCTCTGTCTCTCTCAAAATAAATGAATAAGCTTCTAAAAATGACTTGAGGTCTCTAAAAAGATGTTAACAAACGTATGAGCAAACCCTCTGTCACAAAAGAGAGATGACCAGTGATCAACAGTGATCCCATACAGAGTGTCTGGAACAGGCCCCCCGAAAATCTGTGAAGGAGGGTGGTTGGCAAGTGGGAGGTGCTGCTGAGTAGAGAAAAGCCATTCGCCCTTCGATTTCCTTTGCATCTGTGCCAAGAGCCCCACTGCTGGCGAGAAGAGGTGAAACACAAGTGAAGACAACCTCGGTCCTCAGGGAGAAGATATACCCTTGAAGTGACCAACATCACAAGGCCAGCTAGTACGGGTGGCGAGCTGGTTGCTGCTGAGGTAGAACTGGGCCATCGGAATGGAAGGTGCAGCTTCTAAGCCTGAAGATCAAAGACTAGCAGGTGGCCTCGTGACCTTTCAGGAATGTCTAGTGACCCTCATGATCCTATTAGGAAAGGACCTTTTTTCCTGGTGCTTCCAGTTCCCAGGCCACAAACATTTGTGTTTGAGAATGATAGGAGACGAGTCGTCATTTCAAATGGGTGACACCCCCCCCAGGCGTGCAGCCATTATTTGGAACCATTTGGAAGTCCTCTGTTTTTCAAACGTCTGTCTGCCAAGTACACTGGAAGTGCCCACCTCCCGGGTCTGCTTTGAGAACCTTTTCACTCAGAACAGGCAGAGAAATGTTCTTTGCCGTGACTGACTGGGCTGTCTCATCCTTTGGGAAGAATTTTCAAAGAGGTTTAAAAGGGTTTGAGAATGACAAAGAAGTAAGCTAGACCGTTGCCTCTTTAAAGTGTGGGCTCAGTAGGAAGGAAAAAATGTAAAAGATTTCGGCGCCCTTTATCTGGTTTCCAATCTGAGTTGGTAAAAGTATGGTAACTGAAGTCAAGTTGTAGCCTTTCCTTTTTGAACTGAAAATTTTGGAGGGAGGGCAGGGGATGGGTAATAACTAAATTAAGAGCTCGCCTGTGATCTCATCAGTCCCAATCTGTCAGCCTAGTTTAGTTTGAAAAATGAGTTGGAGGAAATGGCACATCTCAGAAAAATAAAGCCCCTAGTTAAGTTGTGGCCTGGCCTTCTCGAGGGTGGGAAAATGGCATTGCCTTTTCTCCCTCAAATGAATGCCTCTGATTTGATAAATGTTGAGCTGCTTCTGTGAGGCTCCTTGTAACGTCTGCCCTTCCCAAGCATGCTTTTCCCGTCAAAGAGCTCTTGTGGCTCGTTAAAAGACCAGAACCCACCATTCCCCAGCAGCACAGGCTGGCAGGGAAGCATCTATATTGTATTATCTGTCTGTAACCCGCCGTGAGCACAGCCTCAGGCCTGAGGGGCTCTGAGTGGACAGACCGAAGAAGCCATCGGCAATCCCCAGGCGTCACTTAGATGCTGCCTGAAATGGCCCCCAGGATCGCCCTCCCGTGTCCTGACCCAGTGGCTTTCCTTTGCACCTTTGCTGGCGCTCTGAGTGGCGGGAGAGGAGGAGGAGCTGGGCACGTGGACCCCACTAGGGACGCTTGTGCCTTGGGGCCAGCACCACATGCTAGGTTTTATTATTCGTGCCTTTCTAGGAAACAGGGAGGTTATACTTGGACTTGGCACAAGCTTTGGAGGGGTTCTTGTCAGTGCTTCACATGCGCAGGTGTATTCTAAATGTACACGCACTTGTTGCTTCTTTTCAGTCAGTTTGACTTATAGGAAATGAAACGAGCCACAGAGGAAGAGTTTGGGTGTTGGACAGAACCTTCTCGTGGTGGTTCTGCTTCAATTCTCTGCTTGGTGAGAGGACCCAGGGGCCTGGGGGAGACCAGATCGTGGTCCCTACAGTGGAATGCAGCAGTCAGAGGAGAAGGCCATAATGCAGATGGCTTCGGGCCAGGGCCCGCGGCTCAGGACGCTGCTACCAGTGCTGTCCTAGAAGTGCACGAGAGCAGGTAGCAGAGGGCTCCAGGGCTCGAGGGGAGGCTTCCGAACTCCTACTTGGCTTGTTTTCCCGCTGTCTCCCTGTTGGTGAATTCTTAGGCTGAATACCAACCCCAGTATTTCAAAATGTGATCTTATTTGGAAATAAGAGTCGTTGCAGATGTAATTAGTTGGGACTGTCCCAGAGCAAGGTGGGCCCGTAATCTTAATATTGGTGCCCTTGTTAAAAGGGGGAAATTTGGAGACAGACCTACACACAGGGAGAATGCCATGTGAAGGTAGGTTTCTGTTGCTGCCTGCTGGGGCGCTACCAGAAGCTGGTAGAGAGGCCTGGAGCAGACCCTTCCCTGGTGCCTTCATCGGAGGGAGCATGGCCCAGTAGATACCTTGGGCTAGGACTCTGGGCCTCCCAGACCAAGAGACCACCAGTTTCTGTGTGTAAGCCGTTCAGCACGTGGCCCTTGTTACGGCAGCCCCTGCAGACACACTGCCTTTCTTGCTCACGTGGCTGTTAGGAGCTCCATTGCCTGTCCTGTTGTGGGGAGCTCGTCTAGCCACAGCTTCGGTCACTGTCACCGTCACCGGTCACTGTCTTAACCACTCCCAGGCTTCTTGTGCCCCAGGACCTCTCCCTCCCCAGTTTGGGAAGCCTTTCAGGAGCTGGCCTGTAATCTTAGCCAGTTTCTGCTCCTCCTCCACCGCCAAGCCACCATCCAGCTATGCAGAATTATTTACAGTAATTGCATGGTTATGAGAAGAGTGAAGTGATCCATGGAAGGAATAACCACAGAAATTACACATGTCGTTTAAACTTCGTGCTTTAACTTAAGGCATGTTGGTGGTCACCCATTCAGCAGGTTTCTTGTTTGTTTTTTCTTGTTGAGGACGTTGTATTTCATTTTTTTAAAGTTTATTTTTATTTCATTTTGAGAGAGTGCAAGTGGAAGGAGGGGCCGAGAGAGGGGGAGGGAATCCCAAGCAGGCTCTGCACTGTCAGCGCAGAGCCGGACACGGGGCTCGAACTCCTAAAACTGTGAGATCATGACCTGGGCTGAAATCAAGAGTCAGATGCGTAACTGACTGTACCGCTCTAGTGCCCCATTCAACAGGTGTTTTCGATGCCAGGCCTCCTCTTTGCATTCGGGCCCGTGGGTCGGACTCTGTCTCTGGCATCAAAGCCACGTCTCAGTATTCCCGCCTGTTGCCACCATGTCCAGATTGGACTTATTTTTTTTTTTTAATATTTTATTTTTTAAGATTTTTATGTTTTTAAGTAATCTCTGCACCCAACGTCGGGCTTGAACTCATGACCCCAAGATCAAGATCAAGGGTGGCATACTCTTCCAACTGAACCAGCCAGGCACCCCCAGATTAGACTTCTTTAAAGTGACCCAAGAATCTAAGTGCAAAATCTTACTGGATAGTCAGTGTTTTCCTAATTTTTCTAGTACCCCCTGCTCTGGTTTTGTCAGTCACTCGCCTTGCTCAAATACTTGTTAAAGCACTTGGTGTTTTTATAGCCTTTCTCCTTTTCCCCTTCTCCTTTGATCAGTTTGTGTAGTCTTGTGTATATTGTAGAGAACAGCCTCCCCACCTGAGCTTTGAGTGCGCGGCGGGTGTTGGTCAGAGTGCCTCACCCTGGTGGTTCAGGCACGTGGAGGTCGGCAGAGAGCTTTCTCGCACACTGCATTCCTCAAGAGGCCCTCTGCTCTTTCTCCTCCCGGCCTCGATTTGTGCAATCTCTCCACCAGCTTATCTTCTCCTTGCCCCTTATCCCTCAGGTCTTAGCTGTGGGGTCACTTTCTCCAGGAAGCCCACATTGCCTCCCTCAGGCCAGGTTACCTGTCCCTTGAATAACAACCTCTGCTTCTCAGTCAGGGCACTCCCACCCCTGTGTAAGTGTGCCTCCTTCCCAACGGGAAGCTTTGTGAGGATGGAGCTCTTGGCTTTGTCAGTTCATCATCAGATCCCCAAGGTCTGGCAGAGTAAGTGCTCAGAAAGTATCTGGAAGGGAGGGAGGAGCGGAGATCACGTACAGCTGTGTCTCGGGAGCCCTCCGCCACTCCTGCTCTGCGGGATAAGGTGCGCGCCCTACCCCCCCACCAGCCGGCAGTGAAGGGCTGTGCTCGGGGACTCGCGGTGTTGGCAGTCCCGGGTGGCTGTGAAGATTGGGGCGGTGTGAGCAGTTACGAGAAAGAGATGCACACATCCGTTGGTGAGAATCCCGCCAGCCTGAACTTGCGGGCTACTGAGTGGAGACCTTCAGGTGCTTTTTCCCATCTAGTCCATGCCGGCTCGGGGGCCTCCAGGTCCTTCACCTCGACTGACTGAGGGCCTGGCACAGCACTGACCATCACGTTTCCCTTCATCCCAGGCTCTGCATTCCTTGTTCGCGCCTCTTGGAATCCCACTCCTCCTCCAGGGCCTGCCCTGCCTCTTGCTCATGCTTCTAGGTCCCTCCTCTCCACAGGCTCCTCCCTCCCTCCGACTCTGAATTGGGAGATTGCTTTTATTATACTTCAGGATGGAAGAGACAGACCTCTGTGAAGGATGGGCTTGGAATTCCCGCAGGTTGTCTGCTCTTCGCCGTCCTCCCAAGTACAGCACGTGCTGTGGTTAGGGGCCCGTTCCTCAGGAGGAAAAGCACCCCCCCCCATGGCTAATGAGAGTTTAAATAGAGGAAACAGAACATTTTGGTTTTGTTTTCATTTTAATTCAAGTATGTAATTGCCAGCCCTTCAGAGAGAGACAGAGGGGTGTCAACCCTCCCCCCCCAGCTTGTAACATAGCAGTGTGGGAGGAGGAAGCAGTTGGGGGGGGGCTGGGAAGAGAAAGTGCCTGGCAGGCTCTGGTCCTCTGATTTCATAATACTCGTTCGTTTCCTGGCGTCAGTCTTCACAGCTTTCCCTTCTCTGTGCACCAGCAACCATGCGTGAGCGCAGCGTGGATCGCTGAGCGGGACATGGGTGGCACTGCGCAGCCATGAGAATAAAGTGAGCGCCAGCTGTGGTCACCTTCAGGGCTGCCAGGTTTGGGTGGCTTAAAACAACAAGAGTGAGCGCTCGCGCAGCTCCTGAGGCCGCGAGTCCGCAGTCGGTGGGTCAGCAGGGCCGCGTGCCCTCCGAAGGCTCCAGGGAAGGGTTATCCTCACCCATTCCAGCTCCTGAGGGTGGCTGGCAGCCCCAGGCCGGGCGTCTCTGGCTTTTGGCTGCGCCACTCGAGTCCCTGCCCCCGTTGCCACACGGCCTTCTTTCCTTTGTGTGTCTGTGAAGGTCCCCCAGTGTCTATCCCGATTAAGTCTAGGTGTTGGTTCTAAGGCCCATCCTCGTTCCTGATGACCTCATCCCAGCTTGAGATACCTGCAGAGTTCAAGGTGCCGTGGACTTCAACATGTTAGGATTTCCGTGTGTCTTTTTGGGGAACACAATTCAACCATTGGCCCCAACATTTTAAAATGTGTTCTTTCTCTCCTTCTGGTCATACAGGGAATGAGCTACAGAATTAGGGAATGCGTACTCACCTGTGCCAGTACCTAACGTGTCACCCCGGGCTGTGTTCATGCTCACCCACCATTGTTGCGAAATGTGATTTTCTTTGCTCTAACTTTAGAAGTTACTTGCTTGTTTTTATGCAAGCTCTTAAGAGCATATTTCTGCTATGATGGAATATTCCACCTGGGAGACAATAAACTTTCTCACAGCCAACAGAGGTGCCCCAGGGTTCTGGAAATAGAACACAAAGCCAGCTTTTGACATAAGAGGGAACATTCGAGGGTGCAGGATGGCATGGAATCTTGCCTGGTCAGACATTGCCGGCTCTGGGCTAAGGGGTCGAAGGCAGATGTGATGACTGTGGTTTGTGGTGCTCTGTCAGCCACGGGGCGCCCGTGGAACACTCCAGTATCTCAGAGGCAGTGTGTGCCTTTGGAAGCCTTGTGGCCTGAAGCCCTGGTTTCCTCATACCAGAAACACTTTTCCTGAGCAAGGAAATAAAGCTGAAGAAGAAAGATGGTGCTCTTCATACTTCCTGAAAAGGCTTGGAAGTGTTGTGTATCCAGAAGCAGCTCTCCCCATGTGGGCTGCAGCCCTAGGAGCTTTTTCCCTTTGGTTTTCTTTTTCTTTTCTTTTTTTTCTTCTTCTTTGGCAGATGTTTATATGGAAATGTGATCTTCAATTCCTTAAAGACCTATCCTTCTGGAGTTAATTCCTCTTTTGAAGTTAACAATCTTTTGTGTAATGCTTTCCGGTCACTTTGACTCCAAATAAAGTGTTAAATGTCACACAAAGGAAAATTACGTGGGCTTTCTCCATGCACTTTGGGCATCAGGGAAATAACTGTAGCGGTTGGAGACCAAGACATGGAGGTGGCCAATTTCCGAAGCCCACTGGAGGTGGAGTGTGGCTGTCATTGTTGACAACTGCCATCTGATCGGATTCTTCCACAAATACGGAAGCACTTGAAGAGGCAAATGGATCTGATTTTCTTCTCGGACATCATGATGATGACGGGTATTTCCCCAGTACTGCCAGAGAGGAAAGCTGCAAATTCACAGGAACCCTCCAGGTTCAGGGCACAGCACTTGGTCACCAGGGGCCTGTCTCCTCCAAGACAGAAGGTGAGAGTGTGCCACCTGTTGATACTCGCCTGCTCCGGCAAAGGCCCGAAGCCCCTCCCGGACTCAGAGCTACTTCAGGAAACATGTTGGATGCGTACTTGGGAGCTCCGTCAGCCATTTCGAGTTCCCTGGGGCTTGAACAGCCACAGACTTGCACGGAGCTGCCGTGCAGGTCTCTGCTCTGGACTCCTTCTCTGAACCCTGTATAAAGTGGAAGTCGGCAGGATGCTTCAACCCCAAAAAGAAGGGAAGCGCCCAAGGATGCAGTGGTCCGTCTTTTCTTCCCCTCCCTCCAGCTGCTTGAGAATGGTCAGCTGGGACAGGACCAACCCTGCAGGATTGTTCGGAAACGTTCCATATTCATAGCTGCTAAACCTGACCTGTGTGTTAGAATAACCCGTTTTTCTGAATGAGACCCAGGCTGTCAGCCTCTCCTAGACCTAAATGCTGAGGACCACACAGATAAGCACTTAGTTCGCAGAACTCTAATGCTGCCCGTTTGCTAATAGACACATTTGTGGTTGGGGCTTTGGAAGGAATACTTAATTTCCCAGGCATTTGTGTTCTCTCATTTTCTTGTTCTATTAAAAATGTCCAAACAAGTTCAGTGTGTGGGAAGGAACCGTACGTTAGCACCGAGTAGTGAAGAAAATTGAACTAACACTGAGCCAGTTGAGTTTGCTCAACACATTCCTTCCTCTGTGTTGCAGAAGACGCGGATGTCAGGCACCACGAGGAATGGGTAGTTCCAGCCTTTTCTCTTGGGCGAATGGCAGGGGATGGCGGGGGTTGTGTGAAGAACCTTCTCCTGTCTGGAAAAGGGCCCAGGCTGAGCAGAGCAGGAGGAGGAGGCATCGGTGGTGCCGCCAGCTCGGACATCAGAGCTGTTGTGATGGGTCACCCTCCAGCCCCACCCACTTCCAGCCTGGTGACCTGCAGGCCACCCTAGAAAATGTGGATGAAGGCAGACTTGTTGGTGTCTAGGAAGTCCATGAATACTCCGTCAAACCTGCGGGAGCAAGCTCCTCTAGTAAGTCTTAGAGAAGGGCAAAGCATCAAGGCATAGAGAGGCGAAGAGCATGGCTTCAGAGCCCCGGTTGGTCTCACCTGCTAGTGTGTCACCGTTGGCATGTCCCTTGCTCTCTTCAGTTGAAGCATTTAGAATGGGGCATCTAATGGATACTTACTAAGTATTTACTATTATTATGTCTGCTTAAGTACATGTGCACAGGCATTACAGCGTCAGAATCTGTCTCCGGGCTCCCCGAGGAAGAGCCCAGGGAGCCTGGCTGGTGTTTAGGAAGGTGGGGTGCTCACGATTTATTTACCTCTTGGCCCTTGAGGCCTTGGTGGTCCACTGCGGCTGTGACACTTCTGTTCTTGTAGCAGTGACAGGGTTCGGGTCTGCGGGAACCTGATGAGAAACCTCTCCCTGTGTGAGTGTTCCCACAGTTGTTAGACGGGCCACTCGGGTCATCCCTCAGCTGTCCTCGGAGTACACCTTCCACGTCCTGCAGGTGTGTGTTAGCACAGAGCTCTGAAGAGGTTCAGAATCCAGGTACTTTGCTGGTGAAACCTCTCGACCCAAGAAGGCGGTCCCCAGTAAGATCAGTTAATGTTTATCGAGCGTGCATTATTTGCCAGGCACGGTTCTGAGGGCTTTCTGAGTATAGTCTCATTACTCTTTACAGCATTCCAATAGTTAGCAGGGTTTTTTTTAATTTATTTTTTATTTTTTTTCATGTTTGTTTATTTTTGAGACAGAGACAGAGCATGAGTGAGGGAGGGGCAGAGAGAGAGGGAGACACAGAATGTGAAGCAGGCTCCAGGCTCTGAGCTGTCAGCACAGAGCCCGACGTGGGGCTGGAACTCACAGACCGTGAGATCATGACCTGAGCCGAAGTCGGACACTCAACCGACTGAGCCACCGAGGCGCCCCCAAATAGTTAGCAGTTTTATCCCGTCATTTTAGTTGAGGAAACAGAGTCAGAAGAGTTTGTCAGTGGTCTGAAGTCATGTAAAGGTGACACAGCTATTATTTACAGCTGTGGCTGTTGCTTCAGTCCCGTTGACCATGTCAAATGAGTCACCATGGGATGAACAGAGAGCAGTGGTCCTGCCTTCCCAGGGACGCGGACGCAGGTGCTGCTCTGAAGCACAGCACCACCCACACTGTTGATGGAGGGGCTGCCATGTACTCAGCCCCTGGACGCCCTCTCTAGAAGAAGAGGGAGGCAGTGGCCAGCAGCCCTCTGTGATTGGTGTACTCTTGGCAGTGGAAATCAGGAGCCGGCGATGGCACCAAAAAGAGAATGAGTAATTCAGTGAAGGGAAAGAAAATGCTTCCTGGGGTGTTGACTTCTGAGCTAGGTTTTGAAGAATAAATAGGAGTCCACTAAGCCTGCTAAGTTGGGCATAGCAGGCAGAAGAGATAGGATGCAAAGGACAGGGGTATGAAACAGCAGCGGTCCGTTAAAGGTGGGGGACGGCAGGTCCTTTAGGATGGGGGGGTGATGAAGTGCCGAGGGGACGTCATGTTTGTTGAGACCGGAGAAGCAGAAAGATCCAGAAGACAGAGGGCCTGCTTGGCCAAGCCAGGGAACCTGACTTTATGCTGGGCAGGTCTACAGTTTAATATCCCAGTTTAAAACAAGGGCAGAATCTCCAGACCTTGATACAGTTAGTAGTAGTCTTTCCTCTGATTGGATCATCACAACTATTAAAGAAAAAGATTACAAAAGTCAGTAAGTTCCATATCTGATGTTTGTTGCTATCGTGTTAAAGAATGTTAGTTTTTTTTTTTTTAACATCCTCTTCTTGTTTCTCATTTTTTAAATCAGCAGTTGTTTTTGGCCAAAGTTATTTTCATATGCCAGGATAAGTACTTTTGAGAGTTTTTTTTTTTTCAATGTTTTCTTAAGTGGCCTTTGATTGCATAAGAGCATCATGCAGAACTGTTTCCAGTAGTTTCTTTATAGCAGGAATGGAGGGATAAGACTGATTATGTAATTGTTCCTTAATTTATTCTCAGAAGCTAACATGCTGCCAGCACATAAAAAAACCTGACGGTCATGATGGCATATGAGTGTCTCTCTTGCTCACGGTTTCTGGCACTATTGCTCTTGCATTGTTCACTGCAGAGTAGACATGGCTGGGTTAAATGCGGCATGACTGTTGGCAGCGCCGGGCCCCCTAGACTCCTGGCTCTGTCTGCTCCGTCTTGCCGTGCAGCCCACAGCCCTCAGCAGAGACGAGGCGTGTGTGCTTCTTAGAGACCCTCGCCAGTGTCGCACACGCTAACCTTCCGACGAGGAGAGGCCGTGTACTTGTGCTGCGCTGAGGTTGCATTTTGCAAGGAGCACAGAACACCATCTGCCAGAGGAGGCGGCGGGAGTGTGCAAATATTGCTGTGAATTCCATGAATGCTTAATTGCTATGGTTTTTTGTTTTTTTTTTTTATTTAAGAGTGTTCGCATTTAGTTTGTTTGTTTGTTGTTTGTTTTTTTTTTTATTTTTTAGAATAGTCCTTATCAGTGGCAGAAGATCCTTCTGTAGTATATTTTCAGTGCTGCCCTATCGTGACAGTGCCCAGGCTGGGTATGTATATGCATGCTTGCTTCGTAGTTCTCTGGGTGAAAAGTTGTGACACCTCGTGCATAACGTGGCCGGCTACCCTTTCCATTGCAAAGAACTTGCCTTGCCTTGCCTTTGACACTGCAAATTCAGGACTTGTAAATTTGAAAGAAAAAAAGCTCCACTTTCTTTTCAGCCAGAAAGCTTCCTTGTTATTTGTGCTTGTGTGCGAGTGTGTGTGTCCGCGCGTGCCAGTCCTCCCCATATTGCCTGCTGTTTCTAAATGCGCATTTTGTCACCCTTCCAATACTGTAAAACGAGCAGTCTGGGGACCCACCCCATGACTTCAGGGCATGCCCACTTTCGGAGAAAGGTAGGTGAGGTAAGGAATCAGACAAACCATGTGGACATCCTGCCTCTGCGTTTTGGGCTTGGGGCTGGGAACTGACCAGGAAGCCGGAGCCAATGCCAAGCAGGATGGTACCGGAAACAGCCCCATGTGATTCGCCACAGGCCAAAGGAACGCTTACTTCCCTAGATCAACAAGCTCCTCCTTTTGCTCTGAAGAAAAGTAGGTAAGTGGGGCCGTGTCCTTGCAGAGCCTCCCCTCGTCGTTCCCAGCGCCCATCTCTGTGCTCGTTTCCTCGGAGTCTTGGCTATTTTATCCCTCACCTGCCACTGCATACAGTGTTTGAGGTCAGGGAGCTGCTGATATGTAGGGTAGGATCGTTTACTGCATAGGATGTCGGGAGCCTTGTGGGATGTTGGCCTCTACAGACTAAATGCTGGAATTGCCCTCTAGACAGAACCACACCATACCCACTCGTGACCACCGCCCTGTGGGGGAGGGCATTGTGGCCTTGGGGCGGATTCACCATTTGTCTTCCACCCATCGCTCCTGCTCATCATGGCTTTCCCTTTCATACGTAGACTTGTCTGACTTCTACCCATTTAGTTCACCATGGTCCTTGTTTGTACTCTACACCATAAGCTTCATGGGACAGAAAGTGGCACATCTTTTTGTTCATGGAATTCTGACTCAGTCATTTATTAGATGTGTCTAAAAGAGCAATGGCAATCTTACTGTTAATTGAGGACTTACTTTGTGCCAGTCCTTTTCACTCCCTGCGTCCTTACAACGACCTTGCAAAAGTAGGTGTTCACAGAAAAGTAACAGCAAATCCTTTGGCTCAGAGGTTCAGAGTTCACCTGGGTGTGGCCAGCGGGCTGCCCGCAGGAGACCTCGTGAGGAGGCTGGCTTTACCTTACCAGCCTACGGTGGTCCCGGGTTCGGCTGCACCTGAGAGCAGGTTATTCCTCACTAACACTAGACTGTACAGCTCACTAACCTATGTGTGACCCAGAAGACCAGTTCGTTAATCTTATTGTACAAGTAATGGCCCCAGGGCCCGGATTATCTCAGTGTGACCAGCTTGCAAGCACATTTCCAGGGAGACCCGAATCAGCAGTGGAAGGCTGTCTAAGTATTTCCTCCCCTGGCCAACTTAGATGGTCACTGTGGAGTTGGCCTTATTTCTCTGGGCTGCACTTGCTAGCCTTTCTGGTTGATGTAGTCTTCTCAACTCTGTTCTTTTTGTTCTTTTATTGAGTGCTTACTATGTGACTAGGTCCTGGGTTAAACATAGTGAAACATGTGCCTTGTTCCTGCCCCCTGGAACTTATAACCAAGACACATTGAAATTTCATACATGATTACTTACCACTTTTAATTAAGGCTAAAGATATTCAGTCAGATGATTGCCAAGTCTTCCTGGCTGAGAACTCACTTGGTGTCTTCAACATAATCTGGCTTCTCTCTGCTCTTATCTTGGAACTGTTCTTATTTGTTTTCATTCTGGAATGGTGATCTTGTTTCTAAGTTTTGGGACCCCCTCACTATGGTACCCAAGTACTTACCCCATTTTATAGATAGGACCACTGCTCCTCAAGAGTTATGGTCTCAAACATCAACTTTGGGCCAAAATGAGAATTTGAACCCAAATCTGACCAGCCCTAGGACTTTTCCATGACTCACTCTGGCCAACAGGAAAACAGGTTCCATAATCACAGAAACCCATCTGTGAAATGGAGCTTTTATGATAACTGGCTCACAGGGGTTAACTGAGGCTCATGGGGCGACTGAGTATAGAAGGTCCAGCACAGCTCCTCACGCAAAGAGGTAGTTGGGGCCCACTTGTCAAGGACCTCAAATTCTTAAACAAAATGTGAGGGTGCGTGTGAAGAACTTGGGAGGCTTGTAGTTTTTGCTTGGGCAAATTACTTGCCGCTGAGCCTCTGCAGAATGGGGTTCTCAAGTTACTACCTGTGTCATTACTTTGAAGATCATTGCATTTTATGCAGAACTCGTGTAACACCTTTTAACTTAAACTACCCGGGAAGAGATCACCCAAACTATCTGTTTGACATCCTTGCTGGAAATATGTGCCCCACCCCTCCTCATTTTAACACCTGTGGGAAATCCCAGCTAAGGTGCTGGGAAACAGGTGTCTGTCTGTCAGTGCTCCGGTCTCCACGGCTGCTGGTGGCAAGGCCCTGGATGTTTCTGAAGCTCTATCGTAGGGTTATTGGCAGATTCAGCCGTTCTGCCGGTTGGCCCAGATGACGAAGCAAAGTGAGTTTTTGGGGTCACAGGACATAACCTTTTACATTTTAGATGTAAATAAACTCTACTCCTTCAGACTTTATAGATGAGGAAACCAAGGTGCAGTAAGGTTAATTTTTTATAACAAAACACATAATCAGATTGTTGTACTGCCTACCAGGAAAGAGCATGCCTGTTGCTGCAGCACATTCTACTTAAGTACTCACGTGAGAAACTGCGTACCATTCAGAATATCGTACTTTAGCGGCAGGGTGAAGAAGCGATTCTGCTTAGTAAATTTTTCAGTGAGCAGACCTCCTATTAGTGAATGCCACTTAAAATTAGGATTATTTTTCACTAATTATTGGGAAACCTCTAGGCTCAAATAATAAAAGCATTTATACTAGTATATACATCTATATTTTACAGTGCTTCAGTTCATGGCTGTATTAGCTAATACCTTTCTGCTGTGGAAAATTCCTTTTATGCTAGAGATCACTCTGTGTGACTGGGACACAAATCATAGAATTTCAGGGCTGGCAGGGACTTCAGAGATGACATGGCCTGGCCTCGCTGCTTCATAGCTGGGACCCCTTGGGTGGTGGCTGCCCAGCAGAACCGGCAGCACCACAACCCAGTACTCGAGCCACCTTAGCCTGCTGACCTTGTGGTTTCCAGCTGCCACAGTTCTTTTGTGCTTCTGCTGGAGGACTGAGCCGCGGCGCCTGGTTATTCCAGACGGGCGTAAACCCCCACTGCTGAAAGGGATGATGTACAGCTCCAACCCGATCACAAGGAAGGTTTAAAAACAGGAAACTCAGAAGTTCATGCAGTGTGTACTTGAACCTCTTTTACAAGGAAAGCATCTATCAGGTTGGCCTTATCTCTTTCCGGTTTTGCTTTCTGGCTTCTCATGCTGCACTGGAGCTTCCCAAGTCTGGCTCTCACATCTTGGCTCGCCTTGCCTCCCACCCTGACCCCAAAGCTTTGTTCTTGGTTTTAAACCGAACTGAGCACTTAACTTTGACTCCTGACATCAGTTGACCAAAGCAGACAGGCCATTCTGAGGAGAGGTTTACCATATACTCATTTGCTTATTTGTTCACTCATGCGTTTCTTCTACCCCTTGTGGGTGCAAGGCCTTGATGGAGGCTGGGAGAGTATAGGATGAGGAAGACCCACTCTCCAGGAGCTCATTATTGAGCCAGGAAGCCAGACATGTAAACAACCAATCCAGGACAGCTGGGGAGCCCCAAAGAGGTGCTACAGGGTGCTTTCACTGCCCCCAAATCTTTATCAAAATCCACATTTACGTCGAATCTATCGAAAGCCAAGAGTTTGTTATGTTAAGTTTCCGTCCGCTTCCAAGTACATTGCCGTCCCCGCCTGCCTCCTGGGCGGACATTCAGGCACCACTACTACATAGCAGAATTCACTCCTTCCCTCCGCAGGACCTACCATGTGCCAGGCACGCTGTTCTAAGCAGTAGGGATACAATGGTGCACAAGAAAATGTCTCTTTCCTCGTTACCCTCTGAGGGTAGGAGACACAAGCTAGTAAAGATGCTGACCATCAGACAAGAGGAAACAATGAAATGAGTCCTAAGCAGCGTGCAGCTGGAGCACCGAGGAAGGAGTTTGGTGAATTCACACGGAGGGATCAGGGAGTGCTCCCCAGAGATGGCAGCTCTTCATCTAGACACAGAAGTGTGCCGTCTTGGAGAAGTGGAGAAGGGTATTCCAGCCTCACCGTTGACTTCCGAGGCTGCTAGAAGGTGTCCGGCCCCTTGTGAACCTTAGGGGAGGTGGTGGGGCGTCTCTGTGATGCTTGGCACGTTGAGAGGTAAAGCACCATCCAAGTGAGAATCCCGTTGCTGACCGACAGTTAAGTGGTTAGACCTAGGTAGTAAGGGGAGGGGGTAGGGACAGAAGCGAGCTGTCCTGGATGTCACTGCCACAGGCCCATCACTCAGCCTGCCCCGGGTCTTAGTACGATGTGGACGTTTGAGCAGACTTCCAGAGATCCCGCACACTTTGTTGTCATCCTTGTCAAGTTTGCTAATGTGGAAGCTGGAAGTCTGGTTGAACGAGGAGTTTATGAATGAGGCATGCTGTTCACACTTCCCATCCACCAACGATCAGCTGCTTCTAGAGTTTCTATCTGAATAATTCTCCACTCAATTTTTAAAAATTTGATATTTTTAAAAAAGTGCAGGTGTGGTGACTTTGCGGTTTTCTTTGGTACATGGTTTCCTGGTGTGGGCTCCAAGGACGGGGCTCAGTCAGCCCAGGGTTGAGAACGATGTGAAGTGTTTGGGGTCATTTTGCATGCCACCAGATTTATACTTCCCAGCTGACAATAGGATCACTGGCTGTGGTTTTCAGAGCTTGTGCTCGAAGTGGACTGTCCTGGTTATTTAGCAACTACCGCATCTTCAAGCTGTTTTCCTGCCTTGATTTATAGATAAAGATATTTGAGAAAAGAGCCTATTTTCTTAGGAGGAGCCGATGAGGTCAAACATTTGTGTGAACATGATGGAGATAATAAGTCATGCTGCCAGTATGCCAGGCGCTGTGCTAGCCGCTGTCACACATCTGCTCATTGAATCTGCCACAGCCTCGCCAGCTGGGTTCTAGGATTCTCGGTGTGCGGTTACAGGGCTGGGGCAGAGATTGGCCTAGCGGCAGAGGTAAGAGGGAGGGTGGGCGGGTGGGCAGGCAGGCTGCAGCCTCCGTGAGGGTGCTGTGTTCTCTGCTTTGAGGCAGACAGACCCCATAGGCACTGGGGTCTGACGCGCATCTGAGAGCCCAGTGTGGTTTTCTTCACCGTCGTGCCTTGGGGCTGCACTTGCTGGCCCAGGACTAGTGACAAGCGGGTCACATTAGCTGTCTATAGCTGGGTGATGGTGGAGGTCTGTGTATGGCCACAGGAGGGCCACCTCCTGGGGACCCAGTGGCCTTGGTGCAGTGACCTTCCGAAGGCTTTGGAAGTTGTCAGTTTATGCCGCAACCTGGCTCCTCCAAGGCCAAACCCCCGGCATCTTTGGCTGGAGCCTTGGGTGGAAATAATCTGTGTAATTCCCCTCGTCTGAGTATTTGCCGGCTGCAGAACAGGAAGGCCTGTGGAGAGTGGGGGTCACGTAACGCAGGTGCCGACACGGCGCAGAACCCTGGCTGTGTGTGGGCGTCCCTGGGGTCGTGACCCTGAGTGCTGCTTGCTCACGTCTCCCAGCACCTGCCCAGCCTGGTCACCCCACAAACACCACCGCAGAGAGATTTAGGGGCTGGTAAGGGTCCTGTCTTGACATCATGTGTGGAAAATGCCTCTTTGAGCAAGTGTGCTAAGTAGTTACATTAGAGGACTCCAACTCACAGCACCAAGCACGTCTTCGCAAAAGGATTGGCGACAAGGCTTTTAGAAATGAAACGCTCGCTTTCTTGATAAGCTCTCTTCTTAAAATACCATTCGATTTGTAGAGTTGGCTCACGTACAACACTTCAGGAAATCATCCGTTAGATAAACGAGATGCTCCTAATTACTGTCCTTTGTTCCCGCACTTCCAGTTTAAAATTCAGAGTCTTGCCTGTCTCGTGAACCCACAGTGGCTCTGATGGGCGCGGAGGCGTGGAGTGCAGGGTGGGGTACACCAGAAAACAGGATCCTCACTGTTGTGGGAAAGCAGTGGATTGGGGGGGGGGGCATTCAGAGAACATTCAGGATAGATAGAGAAACCAGTAACGACACCCAAGGGCAACCCAGTAGGAGGCAGTACGGCTGGGACAGACTTGGAGCCACACTCTGGGCTCCTGTAAAACACTGCTGTTATTGCCTCCACCCACACTTGCCGGAAGTTCTGACCCCCACCCCTGCTCGGTGTTGTTTCCGCCTCCAGCCTCCACATGAGGGCTTCTGCTTGGCAGAGTGTAGGCTGCCTCCAGGAGTCTGGGAAACGGAGTGTCTGGCCTTCCTGGGTACTGTGGGCCAGTCCGTGGTCTCTGCCATAGTGGCTCATTGAAGAACCCACCCGTGCCCAAACTGAACCTGTGGAGGCCCCCAAAGGACTCGAGCCCTAACCCAGCCTCAGCCCCAGGAGGGAACCCTCAAGGAAGTAAGGGCCCCCCCTCAGTCTCCCCCAAATATGCTTCACTGAAAGAAGACATTCTCAATGTTTTCAAACAGGCGTGTAGTTTGTAAAGAAACAGAGGAAAATGGCAAAAAGGAACAAAAAGGCTTTTGCTTTTACCCATTCCAGTGATCCTTCTTTCCCAAAGTTCTCAATTTTCTGTCGGGTGTCTTTTCATTTCATCTTGAAGGAATTGCTCTTCCTTTACTATTTCTTGTAGTACAGAGGCATTGCTTCTTTTTTTTTTTTTTTTTTTTTTTTTTTTTTATTATAATAGTTTATTTTCAAATTGGTTTACATATAACACCCAGTGTTCATCCCAACATGTGCCCTTTTTAATGCCCATCACCCCCTCTCCCCCCTCCCTCATCCCCCTCACCCTCAGTTTTTTCTTAGTCTTTGAGAGTCTCTTATGTTTTATCTCCCTCCCTCTCTGTGTCTTTTTTTTCTTTCCCCTCTTCCCCTCCCCCTGGTTTTTGCTTAGTTTCACAAAGTCCACCTATTCGTGGAAACATATGGTATCTGTCTTTTTCTGACTGACTTATTTCACTTAACATAATACCCTCCAGTTCCATCCATGTTGCTACACATGGCCAGATTTCATTTTTTCTCATTGCCACGTAGTAGTCCATTGTATATAAGTACCATAACTTCTTTATCCATTCGTCAGTTGATGGGCACTTGGTCTCTTTCCATGATTTGGCTATTGTCGAAAGTGCTGCTATGAACATTGGGGTACACGTGCTCCTATGCATCAGCATTCCTGTGTCTCTTGGGTAGATTCCTAGCAGGGCTATTGCTGGGTCATAGGGTAGCTCTATTTTCATTTTTTTGAGGAACCTCCACACCGTTTTCCAGAGTGGCTGCACCAGTTTGCATTCCCACCAACAGTGTAGGAGGGTGCCTACTTCTCCACATCCTCGCCAGCATCTATAGTTTCCTGATTTGTTCATTTTAGCCACTCTGACTGGTGTGAGGCATTGCTTCTAGTTTTCTTTTATCTGAGGATGTCTGTTTCATCTTCATTCTGTTTTTTTGGGTTTCAGACTCCATACATACTCACCCCCCCAGGTGGAAGCAGCCTCCCAGCCCCGGGCCCTAGCCTCCCATTCCCTTCCCCGCCCCTTCAGTTCTCGCCAGCGCCGATGCTGGCTCCTCACCCCAGCCCTCATCTGTGATTATCCTTCAGCTGAGGAAAACTGGACCGAAGTCAGATACGGGGGAGCCCTTACACCCTGGATGGTTCTACTCTTGCCTACTTGTCATTTTTCTGACTCAAGGCTTATCAGCTCTGCTCGAAAGCCTCTTACGATTTTCTAGACTAGTCGGCATAGAGACACGGCCTTGGGCTCTGGCCTCAGTTCTCCTCTCTAACCCTTCTTCCCATGGCCTCTCTTGACCTTAGCAAGATGCCTGGCTGCATGTCAGGTTCTCCTTGCCTTTGGGGCTTTTATACTTGGTGCAAAGCTTGAAAGACTTCCTGCCCCTCACCCCATTTGAGCTTCTTACTGAGATGGAACGCAGACCTCCCCTCCGGGCAGCTTTCTCAGGCCACTCTCACGGTCTTCCTAATGCCCTACCTCAAAGCCCTGCTAAGAGCACACTCGTGTTCCATGGAACCTGTAGGCCTGTCCTAGCACTTTCCAAATCTATTTTAACTTCTCTGTAATTTGTCCTTACCCTCCTGGAAGGCGAGAATTGTGTTTTAGTTCTCAAGGCTTCTCTAGCACTTCACCCTGCATAGTAGACCGTCTGTATTGAATGAATGAGTAAAAACAGGATGTCTGAGGATTGTGTCTCTGGGCTTTTGAGAATGGCTGATTTTATGAATGTTATCATTGCACCCGAAAAACAATGGCCAGATTGGCTGCTTTGGCAGGAGCAAGTGCCCTCTGGAAACCTCCACCTGGCACCCATCCCTGTGGGCAACTTGATAGAGATGGTGGTGCTGGATGGGCAGGGAGAAGGAGGGGCCTGGAAGGTGCCAGCAAGGATGATCTGTCATGGACCTCTGGGCCCTGCTTTTCTGCGAGTGACCATCACATCCGCAACGAAAGTCGCCAGGCCTACAGTGATGAAAGAGGTGTCAGGAGGCAGGTGCTAAGCCCCAACTAGGTTTCCTCACCTGACCTACCCAGCCAGGTAACTCCCCCACATGGTAGCCTCACAGTCTGGGCAGTTCTTATTGGCTTTACCAACACAACGGATCCCTCACGCTGTGCTCCTTGAGTTGCTCACAAATACTAACGCTCTGAATATTAAACCAAAGAATGCCAAGGGCCTTTTGCTGAGGTCCCACCTGATCTGCCAAACCCCATCCGAGTTCCTGGCTTTTAGCTGGGCTCACTTATCTAGCTCCTGGTCAACATGTGATTTTCCTTTCGTGTTTACTGCTCTTACTTAAAGCTTAAGCCAAGGGCATCTTTGGTTTGACTTTTGGATACAGTTAGAAGGAGGTGGTTTTCCCAGGCCCAGTACTCCCCAGGAGGCAGAGTCAGAGCCGTCATGTCACTGGGGCCCCTTTCCATGCTGGGTAAAGTGAAGCTCTTGCCTTGGTCCTTTTCCCCACCACCTACCCGCACTTTCACACACACAGTCTGGTCCTCACTGTCCGGCCTTTTCTGGGGCCCAGTGTGGCCATGTCTAGTCAGGTGCACGTGTTAGAAAGATGTTGGGATTTGTTGGCATGCTTAGATTGAAGACTGGCTACAGGCTGCACTAACTCCCTTCAGGTAAACTGCATTTGGGCCCGGAGTCCCACTAATCATGAATAGGGGTGGATTGTTACTCATAACAGCAGGCCTGTGGGCTGAGTTCAGTGAGGAAAAACTACTTGCAAGGGTGTAGAAGCCCCTTCTGGACATAAGGGCATTAACTGACACCAGGTAATGCCATTTCACAGAAGTCAAGGAGCACACTGAAACTCCAAAGATGGACCTTTAGAGCTAGAAGGAACTTGGAGACTGTTTGGTCCTGTGGTTTTCAGACTGAAGAAACCACTCCTCCAATACAAGTTTACACAGAATGCCAATAAATGGCTAACCACGGAGTTATTCCAGAAGAGTGGGTGGGAATGAGGCGCCCACTCACTTTCACTCTGTCCTTCATGGCCCCATTAGGAAAACCACAGCCCTTATCTACCCTCCCTGCCTTTGCTGCCGACGGGCATCTGAAGCCAGGGAGCATAGGTTGCGTTTGACAGAGCTGGCGGTCAGGCAGGATTCTCAGTCCCAGCAAATGACCTAGCTTTGCTGGTCCCAGGCTCCTCCTCTGGAGAAGCGGCTGTGATGTCAGCTTTAGAGTTCTGAGTGTATTAAATGAAATATTACATATGAAAGCTCGGAGCACCCTGCCGGGCTGTAGCAGAGACTCATTCAGCGTTCACTTTTTGTCCAGTCGCAGAGCTATTTCATTGTTCTTCTAAATCTCCAAACCTCAGTCCAATTCCTGATGAGTTCATCAGTGCTGTGTTTCTACAAACACAAGGGATTCATCTTCAGATCTGCTTTCATTTGGTCTTTAAATTGTTTTTCTCAGTGGTTAACTGCTTATTTTTAAAAATCTAGAATGTATGTAAAAATAAAAGGAAGGTAAAAACTATTGAGCCTTACCTCCTAAACAGAACCTTCATTAACATTTTGGTTTATTTCCTTCCAGTCTTTTTTTTTTTTTTCTCCCTTAGTACATGTGCTTGTATGGAATATGAAGAGATGATTGTTTTGTTTTGATCTTGCCGGTGGGAAGAAGCTTTGCCAAATCCCACCTTTCAAAACAAGCTATTGGAAGCTGGTCACTGGAAGAGGAACAGATGTTGCACGTCTTTTTCACTATAACATCAAACCTTCCCATAGCTGTAAACACTCTTCTCAGATTAAGCTTGTAAATTATACTATTTTCTGGGAAGAGTCCCAGCCTTAAACCAGCTCTTCTTCTTTCAATCAACAGTTTGCCAAGGCCTGACTGCGTCTTCTTGCCTTTTATCCACATGAGTCACTGCCTTCTCTTTTCTAGTGTGGATCTGTGGTTTGGCTTGGCAACCTTTTGCTTACAAAATGAATTGCAAGCAAGTTTCCTGACTCTCTTTAGTAGGCAGGCCCCCAGTTGATAAACCGCTCATCCACACCTCCACCTAAGACCACTGCCCCTCCACTTGTGCACCAGCCGTGTCCCCTGGACTGCTTTGCCTTGGGGCCAGGAGCTGCAAATGAATTTATGTGTTCAGACGTAGAAAGTGGGAGGGGCGCCTGGGTGACTTAGTCGGTTAAGCTTCCGACTTCGGCACAGGTCACAATCTCGCGGTTTGTGAGTTCAAGCCCCACGGTCGGGCTCTGTGCTGACAGCTCAGAGCCTGGAGCCTACTTGGGATTCTGTGTCTCCCTCTCTCTCTGCCCCTCCCCTGCTTTCTCCCTCCCTCCCTCTCTCTCTCTCTCTCAAAAATAAACATTTTTCAAAAATGAAGTAGAAAGTGGGAGAGATTGTGAAAGAATGGAACAACTTAGGAGTAAGGATCCTGGGGTCCTGAGAAGGAAAAGGAGGTTCAGAAAGAGAGGTAAAAAGAATGTAAACTTGATCCCCTTTACAATGTCACTGAAGTTCGCCCCAAACCAGGAAACCACGAAGGAGACAGCTTTTTCCTATTTCTTCACCTTCTGAGTTGTCACTCCTACAAGTTTTTGCTCTTACTATGGGGCTAGTTCAGTGACATTAGAGGCTCAAAGAGCGTTGTGTGGGCAGTCTCCATTTGTAACATCATGTCAGTGGGAAAATGCATTTCGAGTTCCAGACGGCCAACTCAAAGGCTTTGGAACACAACCCACTGGTGTGTGAGAGACTGCAGGCATTGTATTGGAGGCCAGTCCAGGACTATCTCTGTATGCGGGGACTGACACAAATGCCCGGATGCACTTTATTTCCTGCGGCACAGACATCATGAGGAATTTCTGTATATATGGATCCGATCAGGAGGTAGCAGTGAATCCAGTTAACTTGTGACTCAGGGTTATGTAAAATAACCAAACTAGATGATTCCAACTTGATGACGTGTGTAGGAATGGACCCATTCCTATAACCAGACCTGATCGAATGATAGTCACTGGATTCTCCTCCTACAATTGTCGCTGAGGCCATGTGATAAAGCAAATGGCTTCCCAGTGGAGCACAAGGTATCTCTGGGAGCAGGTTTTAAAATAGCATTGCCCACATGGTATTTGCCTGTGTCCTTAGCTTTTGGCATGGGGACATTTCAGATGAAGTCATCCTCTTGGGTCTATTTCCTGAGTGTTGATTGTTTCATGACCTACAAAACGGCTTCTTCTGAGAGAGGGCCTCCAAGCCTAAAAGCCCCCTCCCTGGCTCTGACCCATCCCCCCCTTCATCCCTACCTGCTTTCCCCCAGAACATCTCTTTCCGTTGTGGAAAATTACACATTCACAAATTGTGTTTCTTTCTTCACACCAACCATATTCCCACACAGAGACAGATTCTGGAACGAACTCATGGATGAATCATGCCGTTATCCGGCTGTTTATAGGAGCCGCCATTAGACAAAGACTTTGGTGTAAGCTACATTAAGGCCCCTTCATTGTCTGCCAGTTACCCTTGGGGGATGGCTTATCGATGAAGTGCTGAGTGTGAGGGGCAGGACTTGTAGACTAAAAGCCGCTTTGATTTCACTTTTTCCTGTCAGCCCTGGGCTTTGTTCCATTGACTCTAAACTGTGGTGATGTAACGTTCTCTGCTACAAGTAAGCAGACCCAATCCAAGATGGCAGCTGTATTTTATCTGAAGAGGCGAGAAATAGGACTTCTTAAAATATGATAAATGCTTATATCACAGAGTTCCAGCAGATGCATAATCTCTTAATTAAAATTAGCTCACAAGTGGTATTTCCTAATCCAGCTTTCAAGCTTTGCTCTCCGCAGCAAATCCCTTTTTTTTTAAGGATCTGGAAATCCTATTAATATTTAATTGGGTTTTAAATTATTAATGCATCAAAGTGTTCACCCTATTGTTGTTCCTTAAAGAGCCAGTGCCCAGTGGTGCTTCTGTCTAGCATTACAAGGTCTCAAGTTTAGAGCACCATTAGAGAAATGATCACAAGGTTGGGCCATCTTGGAAGCTGGAAGCCCTGGAACCTAGTTAATTGGATTACTCACACTTCCACCCACTTCCCAGGTGTTAAGTATTTAAATCATATCTTTTTTTATTAGGAGCAATATTGGTTTGCTAATCACGTGCTCCTTAAGGAAAGGGCCTTAACCTTGAACTTCTTGTTATCTAACAAGGAATCTTGTTTGATCAGTTGCATGCATTACTGCTCCGTGAGCATCGGCAAGGAGAGATCATTTTGCCTGTTCCACGGGATGAAATCAGGACTTGGACATTGTGAGGTTAATAACAACCTAGGTACTCCGCTTTGGGCATGAGGATATCTAGATTGGCCATCTGCTCTGACCAGATGATTCCACAACTGCAAAATCACACGCATCCACTCTTGGCTGTGGGAGCCAAAACTGAGACAGGTCCAGGGGGTTTCCAGCCACGAAGTCATAGGCTTTCGAGGAGAGCTACATTAAATGAATTGAGGAGCCATCCTGTGAAAAACAGGGTTCCACTCCACGAAGAGCCAACCTATATTTCTGCCCCTTGCTCCAGGGTAGAACTGCTGCTGGGCTGTCTCCCCAGATGGATTTTCATCTTCTGTTTTCATCCCTTCCCCCATCTTCTGGGAGCCCCTGCCCTGTCCCCTCTTAAGCCATCTCCCATCCACCCCCAGTGGCCAGACTTTGTAAGAAAACCTTTGTGCTGGGTTTTCAAAGTGTGTCTGTTGCCTACAGCCCCTGCAAAAGAAACTTGAATAGATGAGAAATGAGCTCTTGGAGCTAAGTAGGTCTGAGCCGTAGCGTCACCCAGGCCTGTGGAAGAGAAGAAAACAGACCCTTGCATTGTCCATGGCTCCTCACCGCTGGCTCTGTTAGTGCGTCTGTCCACATGAGAGCCTTTCTATGACCTGACCAACCGCGTGCATCTCTGAGTGCAAGCTACAGCATTTAAACCCTAATGCACACAATTTTGGGTAGTATCCAGATTGGGTATTTGAACTTGTCTCCATTCCATTTTTAGAAGGAGGTGGAACATAAGTAAATTAATATTTGGACTCTGGAGGTATCTGGGAAAAATAATCTTCTAGGCTTTTCAAAGAAACTGGAAAGTCTAACTTCAGTTTGCTTTTAATTACTTACAGCTGCAGCTCTGTGTTACTCAGTTCTGTCTCCTGGTCCTGGAGGGTTAATGCCGGCTTTTGAGCCAAACAGATATTTCTGTTTTCATATACCACTTTAATGAGAATTCAGAACAATGATCTTAGAAAGAAAACATCAAGATTTTATCACTACTGCCCTGGGACTTCTGCCTCGGCCTTTTTCACTGGAGTTTTTTGAAGATTCTTTTTGGGCGAACCAGTAACACTCTTCAGAGTTCCTTTCACAGAAAGGCACCTCTTCCTGGCTCCCCAAACAGTGGGGCTTCCTGGGTAATAGGTCTCTCACTACTTCACACTCACATGTAAGTCCTGAGCAGTTATTCTGTCTGTAAATTAGGCGGCTCGATGTGAAGTCGCTGTGTACCTAACTCAAAATGGGCAAACAACAGCAGTTTCGTATGGCTCGTGTAAATACAAGGTTTCAGCAACTCTTAGGAGAGCACTTAGCTGAGGAACCTAGAGACGTTTGTCAGCCTCTTTGTGAAAGCTGTCTTTTTTCCAATACCACAAGTCTTAATATTTAGAAATTCAGAAGCCAGTAAAAGAAACCAACATATTGAAATAGCTTAGACGAGATGTCTACGTCATGTTAGGTGGACAGGCGGCTGTGCAAGCAGATGTGCGTACGAGTGTGCTTCTAATTCAGTTCCACCAAAATGGCAGTCCTGAAGTTAGTGACAACTTCATCTTGAATCTGAGCCAGAAAAAGTGGGACAGCGTGCCCTCAACCGCTGCCGTGAAGCTGTCAATTTTCTGGAGCAGTCGTGATATTTATTACCATGCGGGTGAGGTTTTGAAGTTCAAGTGAAGCAGATAGGAGTGTACCAGATGTGGTGTGCAGGAAATGTCTCATTTCTTCTAAAAAAAAAATTAAAAAAAAGAAAAATCTAATATGAACGATTTAGCCCATCCCCCACATCCCAAGGTCGAAAGGAAATTAAAATATAATTATCACTGGGCAGCCTGCTTTCTCCCCACCAGGATGTGCAAAGGACGTGGAGTCTCCTATAATGCTTCGGGGGCACTGCTGCTCATTGTTCACCAGCATGCTCTGGCATTGCCGAAACCCCCGTCACCCCGACGCCGTGGCCGTCAAGGCAAAAGGATGTGCCGCTCTGTTCCTCACATATGATACACATTTGATCACAGCCAGGAGCCCAGTTCCCAGGGTGCTGAAGGAGTGCAGGGCGTGGGTCCCCTTTGAACTTGGGTCCCACAATCCTTTCCCTCCCCACGGAGGGTAATCCTGTGCTGGCTCCATCTGCAGGGTCCCACCTCTCTCTCACCCCCTCTGGGACACCCGACAGTCTCTCCTTCAGTGAGCTGGGGAAGTCAACTTCCTGAGGCAGTGGCCAGGCCACTTGTGGGAAGGCTACTCACTTGCTGCCTAGCTATTTGAATTTAAATTAACTAAAATAAACCACTCAGTTACTCACTCAGCTCATCACACTTCAAGCACCCTGTTGCCACAGAGAGCTAGGGGCTACCGCATCAGACCGTGCAGACAGGATGTTGCCCTCACTGTAGGAAGTGCTGTTGGACGGAGCTGGTCTGCAGTGAACAATGTGTGTTTTTTCCAGGGAACGGTTGAGGTTGGATCTGCTACCCTCCTAGCTTGTTTTCTGACTCGGCCTGGCTTTGGTTATTGACAAAGGAGAACGGTAACAAGCAAAGGGCGGTGGGAAGGGACGGCTGTGGTGAGCAGACCCACGCAGCCCTTCTCGACAGATGGGTTCCTGTGGTTGGGTGCGGTGGGGCTGTGCCTGTCACCCTTTCTTTCCCATGTTGTCCAGAGTGTCCAGAGGTACTGGAATAATCACTAAGCCTAAGAACCCCTGTTTCTTTAAATGGGTTTTGGGATTTATCTCCAAAGAAGAATCTTGGATTTTATGAGAGCACATAAAATTTAATGTGTGTTGTGGCTCCATTTCCCTCAGGGGTGGCATCAGCAAGGGGAGCGTGGTTTGAGCGTGGTTGGGTTGATTCTGTGACCCAGGACGTGTACATGCAGCAGGGAGGGGATCCTCTGGCAAAGGCAAGGCTGTCCAGGGAATCAGGAGCTTGTGAGCAGACTGATAGACATCCGTGTCCCACGCCATCTGTATAGACCAGCACGGGCAAGACAGCAAAGAGCCAGACTACCTGGCTGCCGCAAGTAAATACTACACCTCAGACACTGTGGAGGCGGGATACAAACGCGGAATGAGCCTCTGGCCCTGCCTGCAGCCAGCTCTCTGTTCAGGAGCACTCTTAAAATGGGCCTATTTTGTGATACTTATTTCTTTCGGTTTGCTCGCCCCATAAAGATAGGCCCTGCTTTTAAATTAGTTTCAGCCCTAAATAACACTCTCTGTCTGGCAAAATGGAAACAAGGAGACAGTTGTTTGGGAGTTGGGAATTTGAGGCGCGTGCTTGCTGCGCTGTGCTTGGGGCAAGGAGGCGGTCCCAGAAGCGAGCTGTAGATCCTTTAATGAAACGCAAGGCGCTGCTGTCTTTGTGCCCGCTCGCCTCCTGGGCTGCCACGGCCATCCCCTTTCTCCTCGCCCACCACAGCTACTTTGGCCTCATTGCCTGGTTCATGTTCTTGCTCTGCAGGCATTTCCCTTTGTTAGCACAGGCGTCCTCTCTGCCCACCATCGCTTGAGGAAGCCTTTTGAGAGGCAGGCTGGATGGCTCACGTAGGAGGCAGGGCGGAAGGGCAGGTGGTCTCTGGCGTGTGCCATCCTGAGGTCCTGGTGGCCTCACGGAACTCAACTCTGCTTACACCTGCTCGCTTGGTCCTTCCAGCTGCAGATTTGAAGTCCGAAACTAGAATGCAGGTCACTGTTCGCATGGCATGTTCATAAAGTGATAGGACTCCAATCATCCTGGATGCCGTGGCCCTCAGTGAGCACGGTCCCCCGCAGAGGAGGTGCCCCTGGGAGAAGGCAGGCACGTCCCGAAAGGACTCCCGTTGCTCAGGATATTTTTGGAACTCGGGATGGGATGGTCTGCACGTCCTGACAAAGTGTTTACAGTTCCATATGTCACCGTCCTATTCTACGCCGTCCCTAAGGGGCGAGTTTCAGGTCTGAAGTTACCCGAAGTCATTTACAGTCAAATCTGGTCCATGGGGTATGAGGGTGAGAGGGGGGATTCTGATTCAAGCAATAGTGTTCCGAGCAAACATATGTATAAATATAAAGCTCGAAGATTGGGATGGGTTAGTTATTTGCCCTTTTTTGGGGTGAGGGGGGGCAAGACTTGAGTGTCAGTTTTCAAAGGGGCTCCAGAGAGTTTGGAACATGGCAATACCATGGCATCCCAAGGAGACTGCCTTTAAAAAATGCAATATTAGATGCAAATTTGGGCTATTTCTTTTACAGCTGTTGTTAATCACGCTTAACGTTATAAGGTAGGAGCCAGTGATTGCTCAGCTAAATCGGAGAATGCCTGTTTCCCTTCACAGAAAGGGAGGCCTCTGGTCTCTCTTTCCCCTCACTCACCTGGCTCCCTCCCTCTCTTTTTCCTTGATTTCTTGATCTTTGACCTGGAGAGTCTTGCCTTTACATTTTGTTTGTTCTCACTTAATTTGTGGATGACAGTCCCCGAATATGGCACTTCTCTCCAGACCACACAGCAAGAACGCTACCAGCCTGAGGTGGCTTTGTATAACAAGCACCATGTCATAGAGACAGAAACTGGAAGACAGTCCTTCCCAAATGTGGCTGCGTTTTAGAATCCCGTGGCAGGTGTTTAAAACTGACACCCAGGTTGCACCCCATTCCAACTGAAACAGAATGTCTGCACCGGAGCCAGGCAGCGGTAGTTGGTCAGAGAACCCCAGATGATTCTAATCTGCAGCCAGGTCTGAGGACTACTGTAAGGAGGGGGACTGTCCTTGACAATGTGAGCGGTTACGCCTGAGCATAACCACAGCCAGCTTGTCTTGCATCTCTTAGGCAACGCGATGTACGAGAAACAACACTGGATGCAAAACCAGCCTCTACAGCCTACTATCCTGGAGTCTTGGCAAGCCACTTGACCGACTATGGGCTTTGTCTTTCTCATCTATAAAATAAGATAATAGCAATTATAATAAGGTCATCTTAAAGAATGAAAGCTGTCGTGTGGAAGTCTTTGTAAATTGTGAAGTGCTGCATAAATGCTTGTTGATACTGGAGATTATTCTTTTATAAAAAGATACTCATTTTCTGGGTCTCTTGGCGAGATAGCTAGGGTGACTATGGTGGCATTAATTCCTTCGTTAAGGCAGTAATAATGAGGACTGTTTAGACAAGAATTTATTTCTCCCATCTAAAAAATGGGAGCGGCAAGGAGAGGCGGTCTCTCTCAGCTTTAAAAT
This sequence comes from Paguma larvata, assembly GCA_030068075.1. Classification (NCBI taxonomy): domain Eukaryota; kingdom Metazoa; phylum Chordata; class Mammalia; order Carnivora; family Viverridae; genus Paguma; species Paguma larvata. The sequence goes on along the minus strand of CM057835.1, from coordinate 46,803,422 downwards.
GAAGCCAGCAGCAGGAGCCCAAGAGAACCATTGTCCCACAGTACCCAGAGAATGCTCTCTGGCTTCCAGTGAGATGACTCTGAGCGAAGGGGCCTTGTGCAGCAGAGAGGGACATCAGTGGTCCGTCGGCTTCTGAGCCTGACTTTCATCTTCCGGCTTTGTTTGATTGGATTTCATTTATGTCAAAGTGGATGGACCAGGGTGGAACTGCCCTCCCAGGCCTCAAAGGGATATCCAGGGCCCACTTGGTCATTTTTGTCAGTGTGACTGTGGTGTCATGTGTCGTAAACCTCATCACGGCTCTTTGGGGCACAAACCAAAGCATTTTTTCTCGGGCTTGTCCTCCTCAGGGATTTGAAGTTGGATGGAGGGAAACAATCAACAGGTGCCGTGAGCTTGAAAGAGATCATTGGCCTTGAAGGTGTGGAGCTGGGAGCTGACGGGAAGGTAAGGCTTTCCAGCTTCCGCCCAGCAGGTTTGTGCCAATACCACCAGGGTTGGGAAGCAGAGGCAGCGTGACAGACCGGGACCCTTGCTCGCAGTGGAGGAACCAGGCCTGGGGCCCATTCCTGGTGGGTGATGCCAGCCTGTCCCTGGTCCCCTAACGTGCATGTGGAAACCTCCCCTCCACCCCCCTCAAGCCAGTGATGAAATAGCAGCACGTGTATTTCTCCTCCAGCGTGGTTTATGATGGAATGCGTGATACTGACGACTATCTCCGACAGGCACACGTGTGCCTCTTCTGGAATGGAGTGACTGCGGCTTGAGCACGCATTAACAGATGGTGTCAGCCCGCAGCATTCCTGCTACTAGAAAGTTTGCAGGGGCGGGGAGGGGGCTTCCCAGGGTCCTGAGAAGCTGAGTCTGTCAGCCGTAGTGCGCACCTCGCAGAAGGCCTGTCGCAGCCCTTATCCACAACCCGGTGAGCTGCCGGGTGGAAGGCTAAGGAGTGAAGGTTGAAAGATGAAATTGACCTTTTTGTGCCGGATCCAGGCGGTCTCTGTAAACCCTTCCAAAGCCCGTTTGTGGAGACGATGCGAGTATTTGGGGAAGCCATCCCAGGGTAGTTTGCTTCCAGCTGAAGCTGTTGGGGTGGCACACGACCTCCCCACGGCCCCTTCCCCGGAAGAGCTGGTCACCACTGAGCCCAGATGACATCAGCCCCGAGCTCACGAGTAGGCGCACATGAGGCGCGCTTCTCCGAGCAGGTGAAAAGAAAAACACTTGTTCCATCTCCATTCCTGAAAGTTGAGTGTTCACCTGGGAATGAGAGGTGAGCTAGAGACAAGCATCAGAGATCACATCTGCCAAGAGAACATACAGGAGGCCACAGCCCTTTTATCAGAGACTCTTGGAGCCTGACGGGTTTTGGAATTCTGCACTCGGTGGGTTATTAAAGCTCGCGTGACATTCAGAAAACACCAGCCATGTGTGGTGTGTGCCTCCTGTCTTACACAACAGCCCAGCAGCTTCTGGGATGGTTACTGAACACTCATATTTCTGTCACATGAATGAATAATTCACCCAAAGTACGATCAATTAAAACTCACACGTAGCCTTAAGTCAGCTGAGTTTAGGTTTTGGCACCAGTAAGTGCCAAAAACAAAGTTCAGATCTCCTTGGGTTTTAGAAGGGCAGAGGTGAGAGTATGGGTGTGAGCTCGGTGTGGTAACATAGCTCGGTCAGGGTGCAAAGCTAACGTTGCTTGGGAATGATCCATTGTGTCCGTTTTTGTCTTCACCTTTTAGACTGTTTCTTACACCCAGTTTCTGTTACCCACAAATGCCTTCGGAGCCCGAAGAAATACCATAGACTCCACCTCCTCCTTCTCTCAGTTCCGTAACCTGAGCCACCGCAGCCTCTCCATAGGACGTGCAAGCAGCACCCAGGGGAGCCTCGACACAGGTAACCTCAGGCGGGGCCCAGGAAGCATGTGGTGGGAAGTGCCCCGGTGCACAGTGCGCGTTGGGTCTCCCTGTGTGCGGACTGGAGGAGGCGTGCCTTTGGAGCAGGAGCTCCTCCCACAGGCGACGCGACTTTTGGGCAAGCCCAATTTCAGGCCATTCATGTGGCCATGCAGCCAGAACACAAGGGGACCCCAGCATTGAGATGTTTCAGCCATCGACTCCTGGGCTCTCACAAGGAGAAATGCTAAGGCCGTCCATACCGCGCAGATATGGCTGACTCCCCCCCCCCCGCCCCCCCAGCCTCTCTCTACCACTCAGAGATGATCTACCATTTATCTCAAGCTGGTTCTTGCCCATATTTTCATAGTGTTCAGCTTTGGCTTTTTCAATTAACGGGCCAGAAACACAGGGTCAGGTGTGAGAACTTTTTTGTGGTTCTCGTGGTGGTGAACTGACATGGCCTGGGAAGGAAGGCTTGCCTGCTTCTAGCTTGGCCTCGCCACACCTCTGTACGAAGTGAACAAGGGAGAAAACTGTATGAGGCAGGATTACTTCCACTCTCGGAGAAACTCCAGGTGAGCGGAAAGTTCCTAAGGCCTGCCCAGGTGCTGAGCTTGGCAGCAGTGTCCTGACGCTCCCGCCCACTCTGGCCGCGTACGGCTGTTTGCGCTGGCGCCTGCTCTCGTCTGTGTTTGTACAGACACGGTGGCCTGCCTGGAAGCGCTCACCCCACAGACGTGCTGCTCGCGTGGCGCCACCGCAGTTACTAATTCGATCTGCAGGTTTAGCAAAGGCATCTTTTGGGTGCCACATTTTGTGATCTGGGTGCTTGCTGTCTCTTTCTTGCTCTTTGAGGTTTTGTGCTCTCCCAGGTCAGGGAGATTGATACATAATTTCCTAAGGTGGAAAAACTGGTGGAATAAGTATTCGGTGAACCTTTTTGCAGGGATGCAGTTCATTGGCACGTAGAGACGTCTCCTGAGGGTCAGAGCGTGTGATGCGACTCTGGGCTAAATGACCTGAGGCCAGCCTTGGGTCACCGTACCTGCCATTCACGCACCCCCCCGCACCCCACCTCTGCTTCAGAGAGTCTGGGGCCCCTATTTATCATTTTGTGTATGATCCTTAGGTAGCGACCTGGGAGACTTCATGGACTATGACCCAAATCTCCTGGATGACCCCCAGTGGCCTTGTGGCAAGCACAAGCGAGTTCTGATCTTTCCGTCGTACATGGTGAGTAGCGGTGGAGAGACAGTCCATGTGCTCACCCCCTCCACCTCGGAGGAGTAGCTTGGCGGTGACATGCTCACCCTAACAGACAGCTGCTCTCTGGGGTAGGGAGCTTGCTCAAACGCTGCTTCGCCAGGGGAGCTTCTTGAGGACTCCCCAGTGTGAGCTGCTTACGGAAAGACCGGCACAGGCTGGCACCTGGCCTGCGTATGCCACTTTGGCTCCCAGCTCAGTGTCGGGGACTCTCACGTTTGAGGGGACACATCCGAGCTTATACATCCATAGGCCCCACTAGGGGAGGACCAGGCCCATCAAGTTCAGCTCTGTCTGGGGTTCTGTGGTGACTGGAGGCCTCCATGTACACTCCATGCAAACATTTGGCACTGGGCTCCCGACGAGAGAATTGTCTCCCAGGAGAGTGAAGGTAGGACGATGTAGGCGTTAAACGCAAAACCTTTCCTTGCCGTTTTTACTTCATGGACTCTTCCTGTTTTTCCCTTTGTGTAATTTCGGTTTCTGCTTTTGGCTGACCACCGTTTCCCACTGCTTGGGCTGCCGTTTCTCCAGACACCAGTGGGGCCTGACGGGGTCGTGTGGCCTTTCTTGGGGCGGGCTTGCCCCAACTGGGTGGCAGGCAGATCCTGGGCAGCCGTGGGAGGAGGAGAGAGCTGGGCTTGTGGGAAACCTGCCATGCCAGGCCCGCCCCACACGGCATCAGGGGGGAGAGCGCTGCCGGGAATGCCCCCACCGCCTCCCTGATGGGCCCAGGTGGGGTGGGCACAGCTGACAACATCCGGGTCCAGTTCCCTTGCTCCTCCCCCGCCCTTGCCGTTCTCGGCAGCCTTAACTTCAGGAGCCAGCAGAGCGTCCTTTTCCTGTTCTAGGCTCATGTGTCTGCAGACGCAAGGGCAGGCCCCCATTTACTCAAAGGGCCCCTGAGTGCACACTCTGAGCTGAGAGTTCTTAGCAGTGGGGTTCCACCCTCCAGCCTCTCTTTCTTCCCTGAGCATTTGGCAGTGACTGACATCAGAGGAACAACAGGCAGAACTCGGGCCCTTGCCAGTTGCTTTCCAGCATATATCCTATTCTATGCCATGCTGAGTCCGAATGAATTACCAGAGGCTCTTAGTTTAAAATTGCCCGTTTCTCACTCTCCCATCCTTGTTCCCCACGCCCTACCCCAGAAAGCAGGACCAAAGCCATGTGTCGTTTTTTTCCCACTCTGTTACCTGTTAAGATTATTTACTTCTTGTGGCACCTGGATGGCTCGGTTGTTTGAGCATCTGACTCTTGATTTCAGCTCAGGTCATGATCTCATGGTTCGTGGGATTGAGTCCCGTGTAGGGCTCTGTGCTGACAGTGCAGAGTCTGCTTGGGATTCTCTCTCTTCTCTGTCTCTACTCCTCCCCCATGCTCATGCTCTTTCTCCCTAAAAATAAATAAATAAAGTAAGATGATTTACTTCTTTTAGAAATCCAGAGCTTATTCATGTAAGCTAGCCCACAAGTGTGTAATAAATGACCAGAATTCCTGCCCTAATGTTGAGGGGGCAACTGAAACATCATGACCTGTGTGAGACTAGGATTCTTTATGTCGTTCACTGCTTTATTCACTAAGTGACGGGGCTGGAAACTGTGGTTTGGGGAGTCTGAGTGAGGCTGCCACAGTTGCCAGACAGGAAGTGGGGGCCGAGGCCAGAGCTCCTGGCTTGGTTCTCTTCTCACTCGGCCGTGACTCCCCGTCCCTCAGCAGTCAGTGGCAGAACTGCCGACCTCAGTGTAGGGCATGAAAATGGTTCTTTGGGCAACAGTTTAACAGATACCTAGGTAACCAGGAGTATAACAGGGGGGCACTATTTTTGATTGACCTTGGGGTTTGGCAGAAAGCTCATCTATAGATCATGTTCCGTCTGGTGATAACATTGACCTCTCCTACAGGCCTGGTGTCAGGCTGGTACCAGATCTTCTTTTCTTTAAATGATTTCCCTGGGAGCTTCAAGGCTCTGGGCCACAGTCTACATGTGCGTGCCTGCACACGGATAATTTTTCCTCCTTGGACGGTGTGCTAGATGTCTCGCCAAGTCAGCATATACGTCCTATCCTCCTTGTTTTATGTTCCCAGCTGGCTCATTTTTCATTTCACCACATCGAATCTACAGCCTGTGCTTCCTGTAATAGTATGTGTTTTAGAGAATGAAATTACTCGTGAGCCACATTTTCTGGTCAGCTCCGTAAGATGAACGTCTCTTACTCTGGCCACAGATATTGGTACTTTGATAAAATGTGGGCTGTCTGCTTTTCAACATAGTCTTCTGTCACTGACGTGCGTATCATGTGTTACAAAGAGCCTCAGACTGGCTCCCAGGAAACTTCCTCTTTAAAAGCAGGCATGGAATATAGTGTTGTTTCATGTGCAACGAGCTTGGACGAGTAAGTGTAGGGGTTTTGGTTTTGATTTGTGTTGGTTTGCTTGAACTCAAAAGAATTTGTTCAGCCAGTACTGACTGAGACCCTACTATGTGTCAGGCCAGGTGCTTCCTTATATAGTGTTTTCCTCAACCTTATAGTGGGTGGGGGAAGTCGGACAGTGAACAAGTAGACAAGTCGCTGCAGTCAGGAGGAGGGTGAAGAAAAGTAGGAGATGATGGGGGCGGGTTGGGAGGTGGAGGTTGGAGGTCGGCCCTCTGAGTAAATGGCATTGGAGAGGAGTATGGGGGGTAAGAAGGAGCAGCTTTGCCAGGCCACGTGCAACTCTAAGGGGTGGAAGAGAGTATAAGTATATGAAATCAAGATTTTTAACAGTAAAAGTCCTTCCCTCTACATGCGTGCACACACATGCCCACACATGCACAGGTGGAGAAGGCAGGCCTGTAGAATGATGATCCTAACAGACGTTCCATACCTGCTCAACCCTGGGCACCGGGAACTGTGCTTGTGATAGGTGCCGACTACCAAGGTAGACAGAGCCACAGGGTTACTTGACTCAGGCTGTTCAAAACCTTCTTGGAGGGTCTGGGGCATGTCTTGGCCTTAGTTTTGGTAGGATGGGTGGGAGGCCCTCTTCCTAGACAGACCAAACCTGGAGCTTTCCTCCTGGGCTGTGAACCCTCATCGTTGGCAGGGCGCCCCCTGCAGGTGGACGTCAGATCTGTACAAAGCCTCTGCAGCCCGACTCCCCTCTCCCCTCTCCGGGGCTTCCTGTAGTGGCCTTGCTGGAAGATGGGGGAAAGGAGCCGGCCAAGTTACAGGCTGACCGACCGTATGCGCAGCGCTGTCCGCCTCCCTTAATACCGGCTCCCGAGGCCTGCGGGGTCCTGCGGCCCCTCCCTATCTCCCTGAGGTCCCCAGGGCAGCTCCGCTGAAGCCAGCCCAGCAGAGGCCTCAGGCCTGAGAACTAGGGGCTGCTGTGCAGTGTTTCCGAGTGTTCTGTTCCTGTGGGAATTCAGGGTCTGAGATGTTCGTGTGGCCTCTGCAGAATCAGGCAACCCTGAAAGTGACGAGCTAAACCTTTCACCCCATCACGTCCTGCGGCAGCCATTAACTTTCTTTCTGTTGTCATATGAAGGTGTGATTTACATATGATCAAATTTTCAAGGGTACAGTTCCATGATTTTTGTAACCTCGATTCTAATGGAGATAGGACATTTTATTCCCCTTAGTTCTCTCCTGTCCATCCTGTTCTCCCTCCTGCCTGCTCCTGGCAAGGCAACTGCTCTTTTGACTTCTGTCACCATAAACTAGTTTGACCTATTCTGGCACTTCAAATAAGTGGAATCATATACTATGTGCTTTTTTTTTTTTTTGGCCCAGCTTCTTTCATACAATTTAATAGGTGAGATTCACTCATGTTGCAGGTATCAGTAGTTGGGTTTTTTTTTTAGTTGCTGAGTAGGGTTCTATTGTATGGATATACCATAGCTTCCAATTTAGAGATACTATGAGTTTTGCTGCTGTGGGCATTCTTCTACAAGTCTTCCGTGGACATGTATTTTCATTTCTCTCGGATGGGTAAATACCTAGGAGTAGGCTTTCTGAGTCATCGTGTAGATGATGTTAATGAGCCAGGATGCAGTCGGATATATATTTTCGTTCCTGTGTGTTCTAAGTGTGATATTAAAAGGCCACTTGTGTTGTCACATTTGGGACATGTCTTGAAGTGGGAGCATTCCAGAGGTGAACAATTCCCTGAGGCCTAGAAAGAAGCCTGTTCCATAGGCTTACATACAGAGTTTAAAACTGGCCTCACGCTCAGACTTACATTTGTTTTTACCTTTGATCTCTGCAAGCCACTCCCACTAGTAGCCACCATGGAAGGGCAAAGGGGAAATTTTGAAGTAAAGAAAAAAAAATTCCTGGGGCAGGTCTGGAAACCAAGTCGCAGCTGTAAGTCGGGCCTGTGGTTTGGGCCCTAAAGTTTGTAGACGGTGACCACAGAATAGGAAAGTACGCCGAGCCTCCTGGCTACATGTGGGTTCTCGTAGGGCCTTAGCTTAATGATGGTGTTTCTCGGTGCGATGAGGGCGGGCGTGAGGCCTCAAGTCAGAACGGGGGCTTCCTGCCTTGTGCGCCGCCCGGCCTGTCATTAAAGTTTCACCAGAGAGTGGTTGTTTATCATTAGAACCTGGCAGCTGAAGTCAGTAGTGGTTTTGTTTTTTCTTCCCTTTATGGGTGTGGAGAGCAATTAAGAGGAGAAAGTAGGCAAAAGAGCCGACTGAGCTAGTGCCAACAAAGTTATTTGAATGCATTTCTGGATCCTTTTCCTTTCTCAGGAAGAACTCCCTCTTGACCTGTTCTGACAGCAGAAAGAAAACCAACTAATAACCTTTATGAGATCTAGAAGTCTATCAATCTCGAGAGGACAACTCTTGGATTGATCTTCTTGATAAAGTGCCTATTCTTGTATTTACTTAATATTATAATCTAAATACTCCTAGGAAAACCCCTCCTTCCTACCCCCAGACTTCCCCAGTGTTGTGAGAATGTGTCTTAGAACTTTTTCGGCACCCTAGGAGATACTGAGCAGTGGAAAATAAAGACTCCATCAAAGGAAGACTAATTCAGCCTTCCCTGTGGCAGGCAGTTGGGCCCTGCTTTCCCTCACTATGTGTCTTTTTCACTGAAAGCTGTCTTGATTTCCTGCACACTTACCTGTCTGCACTGTGAGTTTATAGAGAAGATGAAGTAGCTGGAGCCCCAGGGGCTCCTCCCTGTAGGGTCCTCGGGTTTCTAGGTGCTTAAAGCTCATTTAATTGAGGAGACCCTCATTAGGAAAAGTAATGTGTCATTATAATAACAGCAGTGCTAGGCCTTTCTGGAGACTTGGAAGGGCTTTAGAGCTTCCCCAGCTCCAGGGGAGATCTGGCAGGCACCTGCCCTGGAGCCGAGCAGCGGGATCTTTGTCCACAGCTTTTGATGCAAGTGTTAAAATACGATTATTTGGTTTTTTATCTTGAGAGAGAGAGAGCCCGCACGCAAGGTGAGAGGAGAGGCAGGAGGCAGGAGAGAGAAGCTTAAGCAGGCTCCACATTCCACAGAGCCCAACTCGGGACTCGGTCCCATGACCCTGGGATCATGATCTGAGCCGATATCTATCAAGAGTCAGATGCTCAACCAAGTCACCCAGGTGCCTGAAAATAAAATGCCTTTTCAAATGCCCTGTTGCATTGTGTGGTGGGTCTTGGTTTTGGTTTTAGGAGGTTTTTTGGGGGGTTGTGTGTGTGTGACTGCTTTATTGGATATATAATTCATATATCCTACAATTCACTTTTTTAAAGTGTTGAGGGCCGTCTGGTTCAGTCGGTGGAACATGCTACTCTTGACCTAGGGGTTGTGAGTCCAAACCCCACGTTGAGGGCAGAGCCTACTAAAATATAAAAATTAAAAAATAAAAAAGTATACAATTAAGTGGTTTTTAGAATATTCACAAAGTTGTGCAGCCATCACTATAATCGGTTTCGGAACGTTTTCATCATCCCCGAGAGAAGCCCCTGTACCCTTAACCCTCCACCCCCTGAGCCCTGGGCAACCATTAATCTACTTTGTCTCTGGACACTTGCCTGTTCTGTATATTTCATAAAAATGGAATCATACACTATGTGGCCTTTTGTGTCTGGCTTTTACTTGGATAATGTTTTCATCGTTTATCCATGCTGTAGCATGCATCAGTATTGTGGTTTTCTTTTCATCTTTTGTTTCTTATAAAAATAATGCAGAATGAAATATTAGCTTTAGCTTTTACCCAAGATGTTGTAGTATCTGCTTCCTTTCTATGTGTTTGTCTCAGATTTTCGGTGACCATTTTGTGATCTTTTTTCTTCTAAGGTTTATTTAGAGAGAGAGAGAGTATGAGCAGAGGAGGGACAGAGAGCTAGGGAGAGAGAGAATCCTAATCTCCACACTGACAGCATAGAGCCTGCTTGGAATTCTCTCTCCCTCTCTCTCTGTCCTACACAGGCTCTTGCTCGATCTCAAAATAATTTAAACATTTTAGAAAAATGATAAAAGTGCATCCAAATACAGTATGTATGTGTGTGGACTCAAAGCTACACCTACCCAGTGTCCTCTCAAGTGAGTGGACTCTAGAAGTTTCTGTAGTACCAGATAAGTATTTGACAAATACCTGAAGCTCTATACCTGCCTTGCCCCTCCTGGTAAATCCACATGGCAGTGTAACTCTGAGGCAAAAGCAGTTTTTCCTGTGTTTTCTCTCCTTGATTTGCAAACGGCTTCATTTTGGTGAGGAGATTAAAGAGCTGCTCCCCGAAGGGGAAGGGAGGGAGAGTAAACCCGGGATTATGTATTTGGAATCCGATGGGTAGAAATAGCAACAAATGCTCTCCCAGACCGGGAAGGCCCTCCACTCATTCCCACAGTTTTCCCTGTGATTTACTGTCCTCTTAAGGAAGAGGGAAAACGCACCGAAGAGCTGAAATGCGCAGCTGTTGGTGGTTAGATCCATCTAGGTGAGGGCCTCCACTCTGCTTAATTACCTCAGCGGGCACAGAGCATCTGCTTCCCAGTGCCCCGCTGAGCTCGGAGCGCCGACGGACAGGGGACAGGCGCGGTCGGGCAGGATGGCCTGGCCGTGCAGTGGCCATTGGTGTTAGAAGGAGCCGCAGAGATCACTGCCCGATACCCCTCCTTCCTTTGGAATGTTCTGCCCCCAGGGGCTCCTGTGACCCAGAGGGGAACCTTAGCAGAGTCTACAGCAAGCCCGCATCTGTTCAGAGCTGTTCGTAAGAATGCCTAGAGAGATGTGCACGGCAGGAGGATAGGAAAGGAAGGAGGGGGTTCTCAGGTTCGAAATGGAAGCACCTTTGTATATTGTTTCTGTGGAAACCGGACCAGCTCTGAGCCCCTCTTTGTTCTCCAGCATTGTCATTGGGATACATGTGCCCCACACACACACTTGCTGCCTCAGCACCCTGTCTCACCTGCCTCCACTGTCTCCCATTGCATCCAAACCCACCTTGAGGCCACCACTGCACAGCACTGTCGCGGGTGCCGTGGGCCAGGTGCGGGCCAAGGTCATTTCCCTCCCTCCTAACATAACTCAGTCTCTGTTTCTTAAGAAGCAAAAGATGTCTCAGTGTGTCTACGACAGATACGATAGACTTTTCTAGCTAGGTGACTAAGTTCTGGTCTTAGCATCTTTTCCTGTCATCTCGGAAGGGAGCCATGGTGTCAGGCCCCCACTGAGCCTTCCTGACTCTGCCTCCCATTTCCGGCGGGCTGGGTCTCTTTCTGAATTGCGTCTCTGGACATCCTGCATTTGGAATAGTCTCCTCCCAGCTGGCTTTTCCTCTCTTCCCTTGTATGTGGCCGTGCGCACACAGCTACCTTGCAGCCAGGCAGCTGCACGAACGTGCACTCCAGCTGCCTCTTATCCCAAGAGTGAAATGGCTCCCTCTGCAAAATTGTAAGCACCGCAGGGCTGGAGCCATTGGTCTGCCATGAGGCCTGGCCCAGCTGTCGGCCTCTGCAGACTTGGGCCACAAGGAGCCCTATGTCTGGCAAATTCCATGGCCTAGAATCAGGTGGCATTGAAAACAGTGGTCACTTGGTCTGTCCCAGACTGGGAAGGAACCACAGCCTGGTTATTAGCACTTTGGTTCGTAATGATGTATGCTGGCAAAACCTGGGCATTGGGTGTCTTTACACAGTTAGACCCGTAGGAGAGCTGATACATAGCGTTGGCCTCACTTTTAATTCATTCTCTCTCCCCATGGGTGACTGGGGGCCTTAACTCCGTGCCTAGAGCTCAGCCTCTGGTACCGCCGCCTCTATTCACTTCTGTCACTGGAAGGAGAGTTGCCTTCCAGGTGGTCAAGAGGTCCAGCCTGTGAAGGTATCATAAGGCTCCCCAAGACAGATAGGACCACGCAGCAGAATTGTGGCTGCTGTATTCCAGAGAGTGGTTCTCAGTGGGAACTAAAGCAGTGGACAGCAAGGACTGTCTGTCATCTCCTCTGGAAACTGCCAGACATAGCCGCCCTGGGCTCAGGTGGTTCACCCAATACCCAGAGTTGGTCCATGCGGGGCCAGTATGGGGCCGTGGGCTCAAGGGTACAGCATGTGAGGAAGGGTCTGGAAGCAGATGGTCACTTTGGCGGCTGTCCCCTCAGCTGCCTTCATTGTGTACCCCAAGCAGTTGAATTTGAGTAGGACCTGAAGCAGCCCTACAGCTCTCCGGTTGTCCTGCAACTATCGACATAAAGCAGATGATGGAGACGCCAGAAGAAACTGAAGCACAGAGCACTTAGCAGCTTCACCAAGTCCTGGGGTTCCTGCTCCAGAGTTTGTGATCTTCTCCCACAGAGCCACAGCTCAGAGAAACAGAGACAAAGCCAGCCCAAAGAGGGAGCCACGGAAAGCACTCCCTCGGATTGAGGCCCAGGCCAGCAAACACCTGCTGCCCGGGTCAAAGCTGAGGCCGGTGGGGGCAGCTGCGTCCAGCCTGGGAAGAACAGCGAGGCTCTGCAGCAGCACCTTTATGAACAAGCGCCACTGCACCGGGTTGAATGGTGTCCCCAAAAAACAGAGGTTGGGTCCTAACCCCTAGTACCTCAAAATGTGACCTCACTTAGAAATAGGGTGTTTGCAGATCTAAACTAGTTACGATGAAATCATACTGGAGTAAGGTGGGCCCTAATCCAGCATGATTTGATATCTTTACAGAGATAGGGACGGCCATGCGAACCACAGACGCATGGGGAGGACACCACATGACAATTGGCAGAGACTGCGGTGATGTGTGTATAAGCCAAGAGATGCCTGGGACTCCCAGAAGTTAGGAAAGAGCAAGGAAGGATTCTAGCCATAGTTTTAGAGGGAACAGAACACATCTGACCCCTTGATGAGTCTCAGACTTCCAGCCCCCAGAACCGAGAGACCACAAATTTCTGTTATTTAGGCCTCACAGTTGATGGTGCTTGGTTATAGCAGCCACAGGAAACCAGTGTAACCACTTTTGCATTCTTGACCTGCCTAAGGTGCTCAGACACGTCCACGGTTTACCACCGTCCTACTGTCTTGAGTCTGGGAGGCGTTTCAGTGCCCCCAAAGCCAGCCTGCCTCACCGCCATGTAAGCAAGTGGACTGAAATGGCAGTGTCATTGGGCACCTGCCTCAGGTTCGGCAGCAGGAAGCCTCCAGGAGTCTGAATGCCCATCTCCTTCCCCAGAAGCCCGTGGACTTGTCAGAGCAGCCACCCTGGAAATGCTGGGCCCAGCTCTCCCACATCTATCCGGTACCTTCCCTCTCCACCCTGTCCGGGGGACTCCCAACCACTGGGAGGTCAGGAAATGACACAGATGGAGGTTTGCAGAGATCCCCCACCCCAAGGTGCACCATACTTACTTTAGAAAAGACCCAAAGAGTAGCCCAGTGACAGCCAGATAGTAAGCGGAGGACCAGGCTGCCAGTAGGCCTTCGCTCCATGCTGAGAGAACAGCGGCAAGGGTGTGGCCATACGGCTGGAAACTTCGCACAGAGAGGATGACGGAATGCCTAGAGCTGCCTCTTCCAGCTCTAGGAGATAGACTCGAGGTCTCGGCCATCCCTGTAGCTGCCGTGTGGCACCCTCACCAGGGCCCAGGCACTGGACCAAGGAATTCACAGCATCAGCTCGCTGGCCCTCCCTCTGCCCCTCATCTCCACAGCCAGCCTTAAAATAAATGCACATGTCCATTCCTCCTGCCCTCAGGAAAAGTAGTTCCCTGCTCCATACCCTAAGAGCGAGGACAGGGCCACTTGTGAAAACAAGAGTCTCCCCCGGAAGGTCTGGACTCAGGGCTGCAGGCTGAGGGGGGTTGTTGGTCTTCATGGGGTCCTTGTAAAGTTAGGACTGGTCAGGCAGTGGTGTGTGAGGGTCCTGGGGCAAGACTTGATGCCCCAGGGATCTGAAGACATTGGGGCCTTTAGAGGACTCAGCAGCCCTGCCCTTACTCCATGTCTGCCCAGCGAGATTCACTTACAATGGCAGTCAGCAAAAGTAGTGTGTGCAGCAGTTATGGTTCAGTTATGAAGCAGAGTATCCGTGCGAGTTAGTTTACAAAGAAAGGGATTTATATAGGGCACTAAACAGTTTCTAGAATCACCGGGTAGGCTGACAAGACAGCCTAAGCTGGGATTTCTGGAATGATCCCGAGCCCACGCTGCAGAGCCAGGCCAACAGGGGAGCCGTGCCTCACCTCATCTTTGATCAGGGCACCCTGCTGCTGGTTGGGAAGCTACACCAGCTGCTGGTTTCGGGCATGGTGGTGGTTCCACTTCCGGGAAGCTGCCACTGCCCCCGGCTTCAGATCCGTGCTGCCTTGCTGTGGTCGACACCAGCAGCGTGGGAAACCGGGACTCCCGTCATGACTTTTCTTGGCAGCAGCATCAATGGAAGCATGGCCTCTGCTTCAGTGCTGCCTCCTCGTGCCAGCGCACTGGACAGGAAGCACCAGAATTGTCTTTGGAATCCTAGCTGCAAAGGAGTAAAAAGTGTGACAGAAGGTGTGTCCCAGGAGCAGGCTGGGTATCCGGGCCGAGGCGTGTGTGGTGAATCACGGGGACAGTGGCCCAGCTGTCGGGGGTCTGGGAAGATGATCCTGCAGAAGTGGCTCCAGGCCCAACCGTGGATGGGTGCTAGCCCGGCGAGGAGACACTGAGGTGTAGGAAAGTCACCTGGGTGACCTCATGATGCGGATCCAGGACCCCACCCTCACACCCTGACTCCGTGTGCCTGGAGCAGAACCCTCTTCTCTGCCGTCTCCTAATTCCGTGTTCTCCATAAAATTCTCCAGGGTCCTTGAGGTACATTCTGTTCTCTTTGTTTGATCTTCAGTGTAAACCTATGAAGCAGCACAGGAGGTCTTCTATCCCTCGTTTCAGAGATGGGAAAGACGAGGCCCAGGGAGGTCAGACAGCTGCCCAGCTTGTTGGAGGCAGAGCCGCTGACCACCATCCGGTCCTTTCCACCTGCTGGCAGTCTCGAACTGTCCACCGCTCTCCTTTCAGCCTGATAGAGAATGGAAACACGGGAAGGCCGTGCGTGTGGTGAGCTAGGAGACCCGGCTCCCAGTGCTGGCCCTGCCCCTTCACCTCTCCGAGCCTCTGCTTCCACATCTGGGAGATGAGGTGGCCGAACACACCTACAAGCCGCTCTTCTGGCGGTGAGAGAGCAAGCAGTGCTGCGTGATCTACGTGGAAGACAGGAAAGCAGGGCTGCTGTGGTTGCCACAGGGAAGGATCCAGACCACCCCTTCCCTCTCCAGGATATCCTTGCTTGGGGCTCACAGGGCTTCGGTCCCCAACAAGGCCCCATGCGTCTTTGCTCGAGCTTCCATCACAGCAAACCTTGAGACTTTCATCCACTGAGGAAGAGTAGGAGAGGCGGTCTCTCAAGAGTTCAGGATGCCCGGGGAGAGGGGGGTTTGGGGGGGCTGGGTATTTAGGAAACAGAAGGATTGGCTGATTGGCCAGCGGGTCCAGCTTCAGATAAGAGTGTCAGATGTAGTTCCTCATTCTGCCTGTTTCCTAAGTGAAAAATCTTACATCCTGTTCAGCCCAGAGGAGACCTTTGTTTGGAATGACAAACTCATCTTGGAGGGCTGCCACAGGGAAGCGTTCACTCTGCCAGACCTTGGCAGCAAGCGGCCTCCATAGAGTCCTCTGCGCCCCCCTCGCTGCCCAGCAGAACGTCACTGCAAGCAAGCGTGCACACGTGTATGTTTGCATACTGCTGCCGCATCGCCGTTCCCCTGCCCCGTGCCAACACATCGCAGGTGCACGTGGCGGCCGCCAGAATGGGCATGTTCTGGGCCAGCTGAGGGAGAGCCTTCTTGATAGGGCCAGAAAGATGTGGCTCCAAGGAAGAACTCGTGGCATTGCGCCGAGTCCACTTCCACCCAGAATTTGAGAAAGTTCTGAACAAGTTCGGTGGAACTGTTTGTTACTGTTACTCTGGTTTGCTTTTATTCCCCAAAGCTGCTGTTAAGAAGGTGCCATTAAGATGAGTGTGAATTTGGACGTGCTTGCTCTTTGTTTCCTCTTGGTTATGAACTGACCCCAGAGGCAGTCCGTGTGCCCGTCCCAAACTCCCGTCCATGCAGGGGCACCTGGCTGGCTCAGCTGGTAGAGCGTGCAACTCTTGATCTTGATCTGAGCCCCATGTTGAGTTTAGAGATTACTTAAAAATAAAAAATACGAAATTCTGAAGAAAATAAAAATGAAATTACATCTTGGCCAACCAAGTATCTCTTGAGTAGAGGTGTTTACAGATAGCTGCCAACCTTTGTTAGAGCCATTGAGGAAACGTTTGATGGGTCTTCTGGAAAAGGCCAGGCTATTGCCCATGAAGAGGCTGGCGGCAGCCATCCATGGGAATGGGCCTTCTCGTCAGAATCTGTTTCTTCTTGCTCTGGCTTTGCCTGGTGAAGGTTATTGCCTACGGCCAGCCAGAAGAGGCATCGTGCATTGTTGCCGCCCTTCAAAAGCACGCTCCTTAGGAGTGAGGCTAACCTGGTGAGACCAAGCCGGAGAGACTGTATTTAATCCAGAGTTAATAGTGTAGAGGACAGATGAGCAGGGAAGACCTGGGTACTCAGAAGAGGCTTGGAGGAACCTGTCTTAAGGATGGATAGAATTAGAAAGGGGAAGGGGAGGGGCACGTGGCTGGCTCAGTCGGTAGAGCATGCCACTCTTGATCTAGCGGTTGTGAGTTCAAGCCTCACCTTGGGCGTAGAACCTGCTGGGAGGGGGGCGTGAGGAAGAGGAAGAAGCCCAAGGTTTAAAGGACTATTGATGGTAGCTGACATCAAGTATGTACAATGGAATATTATTCAGCCTTAAAAAGGAAGGGATTGTGACCCCTGCGTTGTGGTTAAACCTGGAGAACACAATGGTGAGTGAAACAAGCCAGGAACAAAAAGATAAATGCCGTGTGATCCCACTTGAATGAGGTGCCTAGAGAAGTCAGTTCAGAGATCAAAGAATCGTGCCAGTAGGAGCTGGGGTGGGGCGGTGGGGTAGAGCGTTGTTTAATGGGTGCAGAGTTTTGGTTTTGCAGGAGGATGAAAGACCTGGAGATGGACAGCGGTGATGGCTGCAAAACAACGTGAATGTTTAAATGCTTAAGATGGCAAATTTTATGTGATGATATTTGTCACTATTTAAAAAATAGCTAACATTTTGCTTGCTGTATGCCAAGCAATGCACAGAGCACTGTACTTCTCCCGTAGTCGTATGAGGTAGGCACTGTTAACTGTTTTCATTTACAGATGTGGAACCCGATGTTTGGGGTGCTTTAAGTGTCCTACAGCCGACGACTAGTTAAGTGTAGACCGACCCCACGTGTGCGGGTCCATACCCAGTGCTGTAAACGCTGTGCTGTGTGAATCACGGGCTGAAACACAGGAACTGAAAGAGGGGCTCCCCTCCTTCCAGACACCGACTCCTGATTGGCTCGAGGCTGGTGTTTTCCGATGTCACTGGGTCCTGTTGTAGGAAGTGATTCCATCTACCTCCAGAGGCCGTGTCCCATCAGGCCCTCAGGTTCAGTGGGGCCCTTGCCGTGGCTCTCCTCTGGGCTACCCCATTGCTTGGTGGTGTCAGAAGTTGTGAGGTGGCCATAACGTTTACATAATTGCTACCCAGGACCCTTATTTTAAGGAGTGACCCAGGTTGTCTGATGTGTTACAGACCACTGTCATTGACTATGTGAAGCCCTCCGATCTCAAGAAGGACATGAATGAGACCTTCAAGGAGAAATTTCCTCACATTAAATTAACACTCAGCAAAATAAGGAGGTATGTGAGGATCGACATCCACTTGAACTTTCCATTCAGACTCTCTCTTAGCATGCGTCAAGCTCATGCTTTGTATGATGGTTCTTCCCGTAGTTCTGGGGAGATAAAACACAGGCACGTTCAGCAAAAAGAGGCTCGTCTGATGCTGGCTGACCGTGGCTGCATGAGTGAGAGCCAAGGGAAGCAGGACCGATGGCAGAGCTCTTGACACGAGCTCTGACATGAGTCTGGAGGTAGTTTCCTTAAGTGAAAGAATAAGTTATGCTATCTGAGGCTCATCAGTTCAGTAAGAGTTATGTTACAGAAAACTCAGAATAGGAAACCTACCATTCCCTGTTTTCTCCGATGTAGACAAAACAGAAAAGAGTAGGCATCACAGCATTTGAGACCATGCTTCACCCACAGTCGTCCACCCAAGAGTTGACAGCCAGGCCCTACCTTTAAGCAGGTAGTAAAACAGCCAAAGTAAAATCAGGCCCGTATTTCTCCTGCAGCTGATTGGATTGACCCTGTGGTGACCCACATCTGTGGGGCTGCAGAGGAGCCGACTGGTGTGTCTGCATGCCAGGACAGACTTTCAGTGCGTGTCGTGATGGGGCCTAGACTACACACCAACACAGTGTCGGAGTACGGGCCAATATTTACATGCTGTGTCTCCCAGTACTGATTTGATTCTGGCATGTTCCAAGCCAGAGACCTGAGAAAAATGAAGTTTTCACACTTTGTTTATTTGCTGGGCAGCATTCCTAAGCACACTGGCTGTTGTGCTGTTAGCCTAACTCCTCTTCTGCCATGGTTCTTGGCATGACCTATACTCAGCAGAGTTGATAGCAAGCACCTGATTCATTTCCAAAAGTGTCTCTCTGGAATGGTCACAGTTCCCCCTCATAGTTTTCCTCTTTCCTTTTGGACAGCTTTATTCCTAGTTTCCAGAGACCCTCAGACACCACCTGGCTTCAGTGTGGTCCTCCGTGTCCCTTATCGACATGGTCTGTACAATTCCACCAGCAGAGAAGAGCCCCAGCAGCTTGTCTCTTGTCCACATGTAATGGAATTTTCTTACTCCCAGGGATTTAGTCCCATTCCACGTCACTGTTCTGGGAATGAGAAAAAGGAAATGCTTTCAGGATGGATTAATGTTTTTCTTTGGGGTCCTCTGAAACTCCCAAGTTCTAATAATCTTCCTTTCTTCCTGTCTTTAGTCTAAAGCGAGAGATGCGGAAGCTTGCCCAGGAGGACTGCGGCTTTGAGGAGCCCACGGTGGCCATGGCCTTTGTCTATTTTGAGAAGCTCGCCCTCAAGGGAAAGCTAAACAAACAGAACCGGAAGCTTTGTGCTGGAGCATGTGTACTATTAGCGGCCAAAATCGGAAGTGACCTCAAAAAACACGAAGTCAAGCATTTAATTGATGTAAGTGACCTGAGTCCTGTTGGCTGAGGGAGCACCTGGGAAGAGCCCGGTCCACGATCCTGCCCAGAATTCCGATTGTTAGTACCCACTGAGAGACCAGGGCCGTGAGGTCATCCCGCAGGAGAGGTCGGGCCCCACGTCTCAGGCTGTCCTCGAACAGAGGGATGATCCACTTTGACAAGATCCCCTGTATTGGGTCTGGCCATAAAAATCAGTTTTCAGACACCACGAGGGGTAAAATTATCCCCAAAGCCACAGAATCCACAGAAACGGGAAGGGGACTTGTGGGCAGTGTGACCTGCACCGTGTCCATCAGACACATTGGCTCAACAGACCTTGGCTTCTTATGGCCTTAGTTACCTCCTCTTTGGGGAAGGGCGTGGGTTTGATTGAGTGGTATCTCCTTTTAAAGGAGAGCCCCATCAAAGCAAGGGAAACCCTGATCTTAGATGGATATGTGAATGTTTGTCTTAGAATACAGTGTGTGCATAGAAAATTCGAGATACAGTAAAGCCATTAGATCCAGAGACCATTATCATTGCAAAGTTGGCTTATCACAGTTCCCAGGAGAAGTGTCTTAGCTCAATCTGCCATAACAAAATACCATAGACTGAGTGGCTTAAACATTTCTCCCAGTTCCAGAGCCTGGGAAGTCCAAGCCTGGGGTGCCGGGTGAGAGCCATCTCCTTGGCTCGTGGACTACTTCCTCTCAACGTCCTCACCTGGCAGGGAAAGAGCAAGCAAACTCCTGGTCTCTTCTTACAGGGGCACTAATCACATTGCGAGGACTCCACGCGTCAGCTCCTCAACCGGACCATCTCCCAGAGCCCCGCACTTAATATCATGCTGGAGGATAGGGTGTCAACATGGATGGGAGGAGCACAATACCTTGCGGGGGGCGGGGGGGCCATGTGGGGAAGTACCGTGGTTGGTCAGGACGCGGAGAGAGGAGAACTATGGGCAGGAGTCTTTACTGTGGCTTCCACAGAAGGAACAGGCAAGGCAGCCTAAGCAGGCTGAGTACTGGCTAGCTTGACTAATTTCAGTGGCCTTTAGGGCATGGGGCTGCCCCACTTACCTCCCTGGCCTTGGGTCATTAGGGCTGGTGGCTAGAGGCCCAGAGAAGGTTGGGGTGTGCCTTCAGTCAGGTTTTTTGCGTATGAAAGGTGTGCCCCCAGGCAGGTTGTCCACTCTCTCTAGGGATTGGCTGACTCTGAAAGTGGCCGTCTGTCCAGGATCAGCAAAGCCCCGGATGTCAAATGTCAGAATAAAGAAAACACAAGCCACATTTAACACAATGCCCTGTATGTCTAGTCGCAGCTGTCTCGGTGGCAAAGGAGACAAAGCAGAAAGAGAGCTAATGTAGGTACTCCCCACATAAGAAAGAGCATTCTTTTTTGTTTTAATTTACCATTTTAATTATTTTTAAGTTTACAGTTCAGTGGTATTGAGTATACTCATATTGTTGTGTGGCCATCACCACCATACAGCTCCAGAACCTTTTCATCTTGCAAAACTGAAATTCTGTCCCCATCAAGCAATAACTCTACTCCCTCCCCGTCCCAGGCCCTGGCAACCAGCATTCTGCCTCTCAACTAGTCTGCTCTAGGGACCTCACAGAAGCGGAATCACACGTGGTTTGTCTTTTGTGACTGGCTTTTATCTCCTAGCATTAGGTCTTCAAAATTCATCCATTTTGTAGCATGTGTTAGAATTTCCTTCCTTTTTAAGGTTAAATAATATTCCACCGTAGGTGTGTTCCCCATTTTGTTTATTCGTCCATCAAGGGAAGAAGAAAGAGTGTTCTTTAGGTCAGTGCTTTGCTGCTTCTAAGAAATGGTGCATAATGCTCTGGCTTGTATGCTTTTAGGAACACGGAGGGGATCTTTGGTTACCAAATCTGAGAAATCAACAGGTTTATGTCGACACCAGCTGAGCTAATCTTGACAAGCGTCCAGTTCTGCACATTGAGTAGTAGCCGAGTACTAGATCGTTCGACTGATCGCGTGTCCATGCAGGATATACGGGCAGTGGTTTGACATCTGACGCAGGGTCCCCTCCCTGTTAAAATCAGTGGCCACTGACAGCTCTGCAGGGGCGATTGTTGTTTGTTAAGCCCAGACCTTGGTTAAGCCAGAGCGGAATGTGCCCTGGCAAAAACAAGGCCTTCCCTGCCCACTCTCCTCCCCCGGGTCGTTCTCCTCCACGTCCACCCCAGCAGTGCCCACAGCGGGGTGGACCGAGCTCCACTCCACACCAGATGGTCTGTGTCCCCTGCCCTTAGAAGATGACGTAGTTTCTGTTCCTACCCCTACCGCCAGAGGGACAGAGATGACAAGTTCTCGGTGTTGGGTCGCGTGGAAGGGCACGGAGCGTGGCCCTCTGCACCGTGCTGCTGCCGCATGCACCGTGTGTATGCGTTTGGCCTTCACACTTTGCCCACCGTGGAGGCTGCTGGGGTGGTGCTCCGTGGTGTGTATTCGGTGCGGCGGGGAGCCCCTGGGCGCAAGCTGAACACAGCCACCTGCCCCGGCCGTTCACGTCCCCACACCCGGGCCGTGCGACGCCCTGAGTGAGGTGATCTCCGTAGGACTCGGGTCCTCGCGTGTGAAAGGACTAAAGTACATAGAGTCTACCCGTCCAGTCCTGAACTTCCCAGGCGATCAGCACTGTTGTGGATGATGTGCGATCATTTTAGTCTTGTCTCCAAGCCCGAATAAGCTGCTTACAACAGGTGGAGTCTGAATCCCAACTGAGTTGGTATCTCAGCGTTACAGTTTACCGTCCGTTTCACCTGAGGCCCAGCTCTTTCCTCTCTTGACCCTGTTTTCTCTGTAAAGTGGACGTAAATGTCACATCGAACTTCCAAGATTATTGAGAGATTAAATGCAGTCGTGGGATGTCCGTCAGGCTCCCAGCAGACCGTGGGCCCTCGGGGAGATTCGTTCTGTCTCCAGGACTGAGAGCGGGAAGTACACAGAAGCTCCCCTTTCTTCCTCCCCGGTCTTGCCCGTAATGGGTTTCTCTGGAAACATGCATTGGCTGGTGGGTAGCAAGCAAGCGTACGTGTGGAGAAAGGGCCAGGCCTTGGATTTCAAAGCTGAAATGTTCTTGGTTTCCTTTAATTCTGTTGCAGAAACTGGAAGAGAAGTTCCGGCTGAATAGACGAGAACTGATTGCCTTTGAATTCCCAGTGTTAGTGGCCTTGGAGTTTGCGCTCCATCTGCCGGAGCACGAGGTCATGCCCCATTACAGACGCCTGGTGCAGAGCTCCTAGCACAGGCCCCACGGAGGGCCAGGGCCCACCTCCTCTGAGCTCGCAGAACAGCACTGACTACTGGAAATGCACAAATAGAACTCGACATACCAGCCTTTTCTCCTCTCCACATGTTTTCGTGTAGAAGCCGTACCGGAAACGTTTCAGGGAGCCTTGGTCTGGCTAGCCGCGATGAGCCCAGAGCGGTTTGTTACTCGGCGGGGGAAGGGGAGAGCTGTGCGCACGAGGGCGCGGGGCCTTTTGCCTGTCCCCTGGCGAGACCCTGCCGCTGTCCCCTCTCTGCTGCTCCTGGGCACGCACGGACCTCACCAGCGAGGTGCAGGGCCTCCTCTCCTGACCTGGCCCGGCTCCGTGCAAAGTTCTAGAGCAGAGGGGAGAAGAGAATTTACAGCAGCTGAGGGAACGCTTTTAAAACATACCCTCACTGTGTCAGAGGAGCGTGCCAATCTGTTTTCATATCCGCTCTTGGAAGTGCACTTTCCCCCAGAGCGTGTGAGTGTGAGAATGGGGGTGTCTGACAGACAGCACGTCAGCCCTCCGCCCGGGGTCACAAGCCAGGCTGACCTTCGGCAGTTAGTTCTAGACCATCTCTGGCTAGTGACACTCTCTCCACTCCACCCCAGATGGTCTGGCATCCCCTGTCCTTAGAAGATGGCATCGTTTGTTCCTGCCCCTACCACCAGCGGGACAAAGGTGACAAGTTCTCGGTGTTGGGTCGCGTGGAAAGGCACAGGAAGCGTGGCCCTCTGCACCGTGCTGCTGCCGCACCGTGTGTCTGCGCTTGGCCTTCGCACTTTGCCCGCCGTGGAGGCGGCTGGGGTTGTGCTCCGTGGTGGGAGTTCCTGTACTCTATGTTAGAGTGCGTAATAAGCACATTGGTTGTGCTATATATATCTATATCTATATATATAAATGTTTTATAAAAATCCAGAGTAGGGGGAGGATGCATGATGGGTGTTGCGAGGCCTCTGACAGCTGGGACAGACTGCTCTTGAGCGGCAGTTCGGGAACCCGAGGCGGCAGCCGCTTACCATCTGCCACGTCCTCACGGCTGTCCGGGCCGAACTGGAACTGTAGCTTGTACGGACTGGCCGGGAAGACGCTGCCACACCAACCCCTTGCAGCCACGAGAGGGGCGCCTGCTGGAGTCCACCTGACTGGAGAGAGCCCGTGGCCGTGTACAAAGAGGATTAAAATATTTTGTTTCTATGTGCGTGTGTATGTGTAGGTACAGAGTGTCACCAGTCACCCCTTGCCCTGCCGCCATCCCCACCTGCACACAGATTGGGAGCTTCTCACGTCCCCCCAGAGAAAGGGTGACAGGGAAGCTGAGCGGGCACGGCTTGGGTAGCAGAGCCGAAAGAATCGACACCCACGACAGAGGAATTCAGGGAACAGCGGGAGAGACGACAGATCGGATACTCCCCTTCTCCAGAGTCCTGGGTTTAAGTGAATTTGGTCCCAAATACTTTGCCAACGCATTTCCGTGGCTGGGTTTGGTTATAAGACAGTTGGTACTACTGTGAACGCGATCTCCAAATCAACGGGTAAGGGGCACCCGCTGTTTATGAAGCAAATTGGAAGGAAGCACAGAGTGTTTGGAGTGTCTCTCACCTGAAGTAAGCTTGCTTGACCTTCTCTCCTGGTGTCTGTCACTTGCTGTCTGATGAGCCACCCCAGGCTCCCTGGCGAGCGCCTGGCAGATGGAAAACCTTTCTGCGGAGCAAGGCCGCTGGCAGCTAAGGTTGCCCATGGAGCTCCCCACTGTCCATCTGCCTTGAATCTCCTGCCAGGCTCAGGGGGACATCTGATGGGTGACACATGCCACCACGGTCCTTCCTGTGTCTTAAAATCAGGCTAGCATTTTTTAATGTGGGGCTGTTTGGTTTTTAGCCAAGTTAGCAAGCTGAACTTAAGTTGGTTCATTTTTTTTTTTTTTTTAAAGACACATCTTAAACTATTTTGGCCTGTGGATTTGTTGAATGAGGAGTTTTAATTTAGTTGGGAGGAGGACTAAAAAGGAAAGGCCTTTGCCAAGAGGCTTCTTTTTGCGTGTCCTCAACCTGAGCTTTCTGAAGGTGAAGGAGGAGACGAGGGTAAGGGCCGCTGCTGCAGAGCTGCCCCCGTAATCTGGTACTTCCCAGGGGGAGCCTGAACCTGGGTGGAGAGGCGGCCACTCCACAGCCTGTTCTAGAAGACCTTGAGGCTCTGCCCTTTCACCCTCCACTGCAAGGGGCAAGATTAGCCCCTCGCCCTCCCAGCGTCCTCAGACCCTCTGAAGCCTCTCCAGCCCTCCCCCTGCACGAACGTCCGTAGGGAAGCCGTGCCCCTGCCACACGCCCCACACGCGAGCACTAGCTGCTCTGCCTAATGTGCTTCCTTCCCCGGACGGGACGATTCGGTAAGAGATGGATACCACCCAAGCGGACGGGCCAGGGTAGCCGCCTGGGGAGGGAGGGGCCCTGCCTGGAAAGGGTCTGTGCCACCTCCTGGAGCACTGCCCCAGTGGGCCCGAGCCTGGGCCGGCCCAGTGACAGCAGAGGCCGCTACTTTACCTCGGTTTCCCCTAGTCAAACCTAGATGGACACAGGAAACACGCCAAATGCAAAGCTGGTCATTATGTAGGTTTTTCCTTGTTTTTAACTTAAAACTGCCCCTACTACAGTTTCTGTGGTCTTTGCCCAGCAGGCCCATTTTGGGGGTGGTCCCTTACTGCACATAAACCACTCCACACCACAGCCCCTACCTACCCTCCTGATGTGGGAGCATGTGACATTGGATATCCCTTCCTGCCTCCTTGTTACTCTGTCCTGTCCCCTGCATGCCCTGACAGCAAACAATAAAACCGCTTACGGCCCCTGCTGCTGAATTGTTTCAGACAGCTCTGGTTCAGGGCAGCAGACCTCTCCCTCTGGCCACCTCCACAACTGAGAGCCTGAAGCCACCGTCCCCCCCCCCTTCCCCCCCATCCCCCGTTGCAATCTGCTGGAGAACGTTTGAGCCAGGTAGTTTTGTTACCTGTCAATCATGTCCAGTTAGGTTCATCATGTCCGGTGATGAGGGGAGGCCTTCAAAGAACGGCGTTTATGAGGGGAGCATCCCAGGGGTAGTCTGAGTTTCTCTTCTGGAGGCTGTCAGGGCTGTTAAGGGCCACGCTCGCCAGGTCACAGCAGGGCCAGGTAGGAGAACGCTGGCAGCCAGGGAAGGGAGGAAACGTCAAGGCTATAAATCCAGAGTCCCAGGTTGTTAATAACCAAGAATCGGTGAAAGAAATGAGCTTCTCCCTGCCAAGGACCTCCCTACAGAATGCTAGAGTGCTAGCTCAGAGCCCCCACCCCGTAAAGGAACACTCAGACCTGTAAATAGATATTCCAGAAAGTCTGCAAACCCAGGGCTGGCTGAAGCACGCAAACGCCCCTGGCGAGTACGGCGCTTGCCTCTATACCATCACCACTACCGTCCTGCTACTCAAAGTGTGGTCCGAGGGCCCCAGCATTGGCATCACCTGGGGACTTGTTACAAGTGCAGCATCTGCATCTTCACGGATTTCGTGAAGATCCGTGTACGTTAAAGTCTTAGAGGCGCTGTTCCTCCAAAGAAGCACAGAAAAAATTTTCATCTAAAAAAAATAACCACCCATCATAGAGAGTTGTCTAAGATCGAAAAGGCAGAGATGCTGGAGATGGTTAATACCACAACAGTAACAAAAATAGCACCAGTCTCTCACCGAGAGGTAGTTTCGACACTGGATTCCCTAAGCCACTGCCTCTACATTTTCTGGATGCACATGGCCAGAAAGATTTCAGTTGGACGGAGCGACAGCTCACCTACTGTAAATCAGAGCTGGCTCACGGGAGAGGGCCTCCTCTAATGTTGACTAGTGTCACTGCACAGATAAAGCCTGTGTCCTGGGTTCTCGGGCCCATGGGTGAAGAGTTTGATGGTAAAGGCAACTAACTCCCCAGGGCTGCTGCGGGTGCTGGAGCAGGAGTCCCCTCTAGTGTGGCCGAGGGCTGGATGGTCGGGACCTTGGGGACATCATGGATGAGCACACCTCCATTTTGCTTTTTCATTGGGGCCCACCTGCCATTTTTGAATATGTCTTACATTGGGTTCTGTGGGTGACGACAGGACCATAAGAGCCTGCCCCCGAGGGGCTTCCAGAGATTGAGGAAGGACTCCTGGGGGTGGGTAGAAGGCCCCTCTACCAGGAGCCATGATACTAATGTCCAGAAAGAACCCTGAATGCAGATGCTCAAAAGAGAAGCTCCAGGGCAGGCCTGGAAAGGAGGAGTCCAAGGCAGCAGGCTGGTAATAACCGCTGCTCAGGAGTCAGCCTGGCACCCGGATGACCAGGCAGGCCAAGTTCGAGCCGTTGTTTGGTCCTAGGAGTGGAGCCCAAAAACACAGGCAGCATGAAATTAGGGACTCCTTACCAGGGCGCCCGGACAAGCCAGAGTCATGAACTGTGATAGGCAGCTGGACGCTGGATATTGTTGGCGGGTGGGGCAGAGCCGGGGAGGACTTCCTACTCCCCAAGCGGATACCACACGCCAGACCTGTGCTAGGCACTTACAACACGTGTTCTTATTTAACCCTTAAACTATAAAATTAGGGATCACGCTCCCGTTTCACAGATGGAGAAACGCGCTCTGAAAAGTACTTTCCCAAGAGCACACAGGAAATGGTAAAGGCAGGATTCAAGTCCGGATCTGTCGCATTCCAAAGCTCAACCAGCTGCCCTGCCTCAAGCTGGCTCAAAAGAGAAGCTAAGAAAGTGGAAGGCCGTCGCTTGGTTGCCCTCGGATGTCCCCTCTGACCTCCGACTCTGACGGGCCCCTCAGGGGAGGTGGGGCCTTCTCCCCACCCACACAGCAGCCACCGCCTTTTCTGGTCAGAAGGAAGACAGGATCGGAGCTGCTAAGTCCAGAGCACTGTCTTCTGGGAAACCAGCAGCCTTCACTACTGCTGTGGGACACGCTTCTGGGCCCTGGGAGAACAGGGGCTTTTTAGAAAACCTGCTTCTGCGACAGGTGAGCTGAGGGGCTTCTGTATCGAAGCGAAAGATCACCATGTAACATGCCAGCGTCGGTGGCCACCAACATTGGGCCAATTTCTCATTGTTTATGTGTGGGTTTTCCACTGTGTGTTACAATTATCACAAATTCTCTTTGCCTCTTGACTCTGCATGTTCCCTGGCTGCTATCCCTCCTCTCGTTGATGACTAGGAAACACACATTTGTTTTTCTCTAAGATGAGGCCAAGTACAACCTGGGCAGGCAGTCAGCTGGCAGGAAAAGCTGTATCGCAGCGGAGTCCAGAGAACGGCTTAGGGGTTATGAGCTGCTTGAGACTTCACCCCTCCACCCTCAAATGTTACTTGCAGAACACTGGCCTCGTCAGACGTGCACAGAGACCATTTCACGGTCATTAACTGCTACTCTAGACCACAGGATTCAAGAGCACAGGAACAGTATTCACCGCCGTATCCCCTGGCACTCAGCCCAGTGCGCGATGCACAGAATTCACCAAATTAATGTTGGTCAAGTCTAACGAACCATCATCACAAGACAATCACCTCATCAGACGAATTATCAGTCAGTTCTCTGCTCAGGTCTGCTCCTCTCTGACCCCATGGACCACAGCACCCAAGCGCCCTTGCCCACCGGCTGCCGGCTGGGCTCTGCCGGGGATAGGTAGGAGCAGGAGGAGAACAAGTCTCACCTCTCTGGTGGCCCACCCCCACCCCACCCCACACAGTGGGCCATGCTAGTCCTGGGGTCTCCCGGCCTCCGTGGTCCCTTAACCTGTCCACACCTCCGTAAACAGTTTGCTTGCTGAGCTCACTTTAATTGCCCCCCTATTGAAAGTGCCAACCCCACCTGGCACACCCAGGTGACAGGCCTGGGACAGTGTATTTCATCAAGCGGGAACATTTGGGAAAATAAGCATTCTATACTTCCAAATCACTCTGGAAAACAGTGAAAACTGTCCCACCAAACCATCAAGTACTGAGAGCAGTCAAAATGATCACATGCCTTAAAAAAAAAGAAAGAAAAGAAAAGAAAGGGAGGGGTGCTGGGTGGCTCTTGGTTTCAGCTCAGGTCATGATCTCAGGGTTGGTGGGTTCAAGGCCCGAGTCAGATTCTGTGCTGACAGCACTGTGCCTGCTTGGGACTCTGTCTGCCCCTCCCCCGCTTGCACATTCTCCCTCTCAAACAGTAAAAAAAAAAAAAAAAAAGGCAGTTTGGCTATAATGAAGCTGATTCTGAAAATGGCCCTCCTCAGGGTGGCAGCCAGGCCAGCCCCCTCTCCACCAAATGGGCCTTCCTTTGAAACCTCAGGGTTCTTGGTCGTTCCCTTCCGAGGGGCTTGGAACAGGAGCTGCTCATCAAAGATGACCAAAAAAAACAAAATTAGTGGGTCCAGTGGGGAGGCTGACGGCATTTTCGGGCAGAACCACTCACTATCAATTAGTTTTTAAAAACCCTGAGTTCCAGACCCCACCCAGTTCAGTCCGAGTCCTGCCAGGATACAATAGGGTGAGGCAGGGGGTCGCTGTGTCAGTCCTTCCACAAAAAACCCCTCAGGCATGATGGGACACTGATGCCTTCAGGCTGCTAGGGATTCCAGCCCTAAGGTGGTGTTTTTTGTTTTTATATTTATTTTTGAAAGAGAGAGAGAAAGCACGCATGCACAAAGCACGCATGCACACACATGAGCAAGGGAGGAACAGAGAGAAGGAGATGCAGAATCCAAAGCAGGCTCCAGGCTCTGAGCTGTCAGCACAGAGCCCGACACGGGGCTTGAACTCACATACCAGGAGATCATGACCTGAGCCAAAGTCAGTCGGTTATCCAACTGAGCCACCCAGGAATCCCTCCCACCCTGTTTTTAGAGGAAAACTCCTGGAGGTCAAAGAGGCCAGGCAGGTGTGTAAAGGTATAAAGAGAACAACAAGGGGCGCCTGGGTGGCTCAGTCGGTTAAGCATCCAACTTCGGCTCAGGTCACGATCTCGCAGTTCGTGGGTGTGAGGCCCGCGTTGGGCTCTGTGCTGACAGCTCAGAGCCTGGAGCCTGCTTTAGATTCTGTGTGTGTGTGTGTGTCTCTCTCTGCCCCCACCCCGCTTGTGTGCTCTCTCGGTCTCTCAAAAATAAATAAAACATTTAAAAAAAATTAAAAGACAACAACCACCATCGGCCTGAGCGGCCTGTGGGCCCCGAGCACTAGAACAGCTGGGATGCCGAGCAGGGCGCAGCTATGGGGCTCGAACTCACCTACCAGCAGATCGTGACCTGAGCCAAAGTCAGACGGTTAACCGACTGACTCGGAGCGCTCTCACAGCTGAGTGGGAGCCTCGGGGACCTCCCTCACTGTGGAGGAGAGACCCTGAAGACGGCCCCGCGGGTGTGCCTTGTGCTGCAGGGCCCGGCCTGAGCCACCTGCACGCCCACCCAAGGCCACGGCTGAGCCCACTCACCCTGTGAGCCAAGCCAGACAGGTCCTCCTTGGGCCCGGAGGCTCCTCCAGCCTCCACACAACTCAGATGCACGCACAAGATAGACACACGCACACATTCACAGACATGCTTACAGCCCCCAATACACACACAGAATTTGACGTCATTTTCTCACGACTCGGGAACCATCCACTCCCGCACGGTCACGGGAGGCAGGCGCCAGCAGCAGAGGGGCGGAGCGGGCCTGGGGCGCGGAGGCGGAGATAGTGCATGCCCCGCCCCGCTCGCGGCACAGTTACACCAGCCTCCAGAGCTGGCCCTGAGGACTCCGGTGTCCCCATCCCACCTCTCCGGTCGGAGGGCCGTGGTGCCGGGCAGCGCTATTTCGCCTCGTGTACTCACCCCCCTACCAGTTACTCACACCCCCCCCCAAGAGGAGCCTCTCCGTTCTTGTCCCTGCTGCTGGGGGGGACAACAGAGGTGCTGGCTGCGGCTCAGGGACCCACCAGCTGGACGAGGCCCGTGACCGCCTCCAGGAGGAGGCTGCTCCCACACCTGGCGGCCAGCTAATGGGCACTGGATGCCTTGCTGCTGTCTTTAGCCCAAATTCCCCCCACGTGCCGACTGTAGGGACTCCGGGAGGTTAGGCGGCCCTTGTGTCATCAGAGCTCCCCCCACTCCACAGCCCCAGGTGTCACCCTGCCAGGTGGAGCTGCCTGGTGGCTTCTCTTCCTCTAATCTCCTCCCTTCCAGAAGTTTCCCGTGCACAGAACCAGGAGGCCTGAGCAGGGTGGGCCGGGCTGCCTGGCCTGGGGGCCTGGCCACCCCCACTCTGGGGAGGGAGTTGTGACAAACGGCCTCAAGAGTGGGGGCCCCCCTGACCCTTGGCCCCGGCAACACAGGGCCTGACAGCAGCGTCCCAGAAGTCAGACGAAGGCGCAGGCACCGCCAGCCCCCAGCACCGCGTCTCCGTCCGAGCCCAGGCGGAAGTGCTGCCGGCCTCCAGCAGCTCAGCCCGAAGAACCAGGGCAGTCGTGCAGGGGAGGGGGACCCCGTCGGCCAGCCGCTGTGCAGCCAGCCCTCACGACAACACCTGCCAGGCCCGGAGAGGCGCTGCCTCCTCACCCTTCACTGCCCAGCCGACCGCCCCCGGCCACACCGAATATCGCAGGTGCATTCCAGCAAAGCCACAGCCCCTCAGCCCGGCAATAACAGAAACTCAAGTTTCTCACAGTTCCGGGGGCTCGAAGTCCGAGATAGAGGTGCTGGCAGGGTTGACCGGCTTCCTCTGGGGTCTCTCGTTCTGCCTCTTCTTCCTTTTCTCCATGCGGGCACATCCCCGCAGTCTCTCCCGGGGCCCAGCTTTCCTCTACTTCTAAGGACAACAGTCAGATGGGATGAGATCTAGCCCAGGCGGGTCTCGTTTAACCTTAACTACCTCTTAAAGGCCCAGTCTCCAAACAGGGCCACGTTCTGAGCTCTGAGGGTTAGGGCTTCAACCTGTGTCTTTAGGGGGCGCACAGTTCAGGCCATAATACTCAGAGTGCACGTTACCCACCAAGTTAAGGCCGTTCACATGTCCTCTCAGGCTCTACAGGCATGTCAGAGCAAAATCCAAACAGGCTCTTCTGGATGCGATGCTTCCTGTCCTCCACCCAGCCCTAAGGACCGAGATTGTTCTGTGTTCTTTCTACTGCAGCCCCCACCTTAAGCCCCCAATCTTCTGGCCTCAGAAAAAGAGTTGTGGGGCACCTGGGTGGCTCAGTCGGTTAAGCATCCAACTTCAGCTCAGATCATGATCTCATGGTTCGTGAGTTCGAGCCCCGTGTCGGGCTCTGTGCTGACAGCTTGGAGCCTGGAGCCTGCTTCGGATTCTGTGTTTCTCTCACTCTCTGCCCCTGCCCCACTCATGCTCTGTCTCTCTCCTTCAAAAATAAATAAACATTAAAAAAAAGAAGAAAAAGGGTTGCTCTCTGGGCAGCACAGATACTAAACGGGAAGGGACAGGTGGGGAGGGGAGGGAAGGGAAGGATGGAAGTTGCTTTCCTCTTCCTACCAGAACATTCCTTTGCTTCTCCATCCGTGCAATGCAATCACTTTCCTCACTGGCTCATCTCCCACCTGCCTTTGTCGCAAGCTCTCCTGGCCGTCCCACCCTCTGCAGTCATCCCGTAGCCGGCATTGCCTCCTTCCTGCCAATCGGCCATCCCTCTCTCTGCACCTCTGCTTCGCATCTGGGGTCTCCTGCCCCATCCGAACCTCAAAGCTCCCTCTGGTCCTTGGCCACCACCTGTTCTCCTGCAAAGGAGGCAAAGGGCCCCCTGCTTCTCGACTTGTCACACAGCCTCCCTTGTCCCTTCCGGGCTTCCCCAGCATCGTAGCACACACTTCGCTGAACGTGGATAGCCTCTCCAAGCACACAGGGCAGCCCACGGTGTCGATTTCGCTGAAAGCTCTCTGGCCACTCCAAGTTTGGGAAGTCCCTTTAATTCCCAATCACCTTTTGGGGATGGGTATTTTCCTTAGCTGTCTGGTTGCTGAAATCCCAATTTTGCTCTGTGGGATTCCCAGAGCTCACATGCCCCAAGTGATCCAAAAATGTGTGCTAACTCAACTATCTCGAAAAAGACAGTGCAAGCTTTTCAGGCTTGCAGAATGATTAAAATGATTCCCAGGAAGTCTCTGCCACAGTTCTAAATCAAAGCATGAGTCCCAGCTGCAGAGAAGTGAATAGAAATCAGACGCGTATGAAGAGGCAGAGAAGGAGGAGAATTAGGTGTTTGTTTTATAGACTTCCCCAAACTAAAATAGTTTCCAATGAAGACAAGATCCGGACTTTTGTTGTTGCCAAAAGCAATTTATTAAGTTACTATTAAGGACACATTTTCTGCTGGAAACCTAAAGAAATATTTGATGAACGCTTGTCCAAGTATGGTGTGCTAGGAGGACCGCATGCATCAGAATCGCCTGGCATGCCTTTTAGAAATGAAAAGGTCTGGGACTTCTAGAATCTCTGAGAGTGAGGTCCAGGAATCCACATTTGCAACAAGTTCCCCGATGATTTTTCTACCTTCAGAAGTTTGCGAGTCATAGCTGTTAGTGTGAGGGGCCATAGACGGAAGGCACGGATTCTCACCCTGGAAGGGCTTCTCGGATTTTACCAAGCCTGTGAGTTTGTCGAACTCAGAGGCTGAGTCAGTGTTTCTAGGGGGGCACTTGAGATTCTCGGGAACCAGTGTTGCTGGGACACAAGCAGCACTTTTAGTACTTTCAGTAGGAAGGATCTGGAAAGCACATCTCCCTTCCATTATCTCTGTGCATGTGTGTGTGCATGGGCACGTGTACACGTTACAGGAGTAATTACAAACTATAGAAATGATCCCTGAAAGTATAGTCTTTACAGGAGTAATTAATAGCATAGCACTTTCACATGGTTTATCTCCCCTAGTGAAACAGAATGAGGCTATTGCTATAGTAAGGATTCTAAACCTTATTTAAACAATCACCGTTCTCTCAAGCAGTCCCTTGGGAGGCAGCACACCAGAGTGGTTCAAAGAAAGGCTCTGACGTCCGAGGTGCATGTTCTAGTAACAGGTGCACTCTGCCCCTCATGAGCCGATGCAGCTGGGCACAGTTATGAAGCCTTCCCAAGCTTCAGATCTTAGCTCCAAAATGGGGTTGACTCTGGCTTTTTGTCTCAGGAGGTGATGAGGGGCCCACGAGATAACGAACATAGAGCAGCAGGTGGCCCCTGACACACAGCACACACTTACGCATCAGCTATTAGTGTTAGTCCGTGGGGGGGATTCTTCTTCTGGCTTGGGCACCAGAAGCGGATAAGTGGGATAAGAGATCAGTCTCGTTAAGGCGCATCTTCACCTCCCGTTTGGGCCTGAAGCACCATCATTCTGAGCCATCACCCACTCCAGTCACTTTTGCACCAAATGACTTCTGGCATTTTCAAAAAATAAAATCCGGCTTTGTCTTAGCTTGAGCTGCTATTACACAAATCCCATAGACTGGGGTAGTTTAAACAACGAATGTTTATCTCTCAATTCTGGAGGCTGGGAAGTCCAAGATCAAGGCGCTGGCATATCTAGTGACTTGTGAGGGCAGCCTTTTCTGGTTTGCAGAAGGCCGTCTTCTCATTGTATCCTCACGGGGCAGAGAGCAAAGAGAGAGGCAAGCTCTCTTGTATTTCTGAGAGAGAGAGAGAGAGAGGGAGGGAGGGAGAGGGAGAGAGAGAGAGAAGGAGGTGAGAACAGAAGGAGAGAGAGAATTCTAAGTAGGTTCCACACCCAGCACAGAGCCCGACACGGGGCTTGGTCTCAAGACCATGAGATCACGACCTGAGTCAAAATCAAGAGTTAGATGCTTAGCCTACCGAGCCACCCAGGTGCCCCTTGTGCTTCTTATAAAGGCACCAATCCCCTCATGGGGGCTCCACTTTCATAACCAAATTACCCTCAAAGGATCCGTCTTCAAATACCACTGCATTAAGGATTAGGGTTTCAATATATGAATTTTGGGGGGACACAACAATCCAGTCCATAGCAAGCCTTAAAGAGAGAAAATACGTAATTTCAGGTGATTTCTTCCAGTGATGCTTTGAGTGATGACAGTGTCCTTGGAGCAACAGAGAGGCATCTGTCCGGACTTGCCTCCAGCCGCCCTTCTGCCTCCGTTCTGACTGGTACATTTACTGTGGAGATGACAGGTCCCCATGGAGAAACCCCTGGATGAAGCTACCTATACTTTGTCTGTCTCTTCCCCCTTCCCCAACCCAGGACAAGGATAACCGTCCATCACAGCCCTGATCATTCCTGGCATGTGTTCCAAGTAGATGTCCCTTGCAAATGGCGGCAAAAGTCAATCCACATATTTTTTGGCTGGGTACTGAGCTAGGTGCTGGGATGTAGTAGTGAGTAGTAGTTACTACAGATGTGGTAACTATCTTCCTGAGGTCCACAGGCTATAGAGAAGACAGACAGTGAAATGGCCACATAACTTTGACAAGCCCTACAGTGGAGGCATTCATGGTGTGTTACTGAATGTCTAGTTGAGAGAATGGACCTGCTCAAGGAAATTAGGGAAGAAGTGATGCTTGACCTGCAATAGGAAAAGCGAATAGCAGTAAATTGGGCAATACAAGAAGGAACAGATTTTCTAGGGGGAGAGCACATGTAAGGCTACAACATCAGGTGGGAGTGTGGTGTGTAGTTCTGTGGTGTGTAGAGAGATAGATAGGGTGAATATCTTAGTCTGGGTTTTCCAGAGTAACAGAACCAAGAACCAAGAGGAAGGATAGGTAGATGATAGATAGATAGATAGATAGATAGATAGATAGATAGATAGATAATTAGACTTACATGACTAGGGAGACAGAGAAGTCCCCAGATCTATAGTTAGAAAGCTGGAGACCCAAGAGAGCTGATGGCGTATTTCCAGTCCAAGCCCCAAAACCTGAAAACCAGGAGAGCCAAAGGTGTAAGCTCTAATCTAAAAGCCAACAGTCTCAAGATCCAAGAAAAGTCGGTTTTTCCAGTTGAGTCTGAAGGCAGAAAAGACCAGGGTCTCAGCTCAGACAGTTGGGCAGGAGGATTTCCCTCTTAGTCTTTTTGTTCTATTCAGGTCTTCAGTGGATCGGATAAGACCCAGCAACCTTAGAAAGGGCAACCTGCCTTAGTTACCAATTCAAATGTTGATCTCATCCAGAAACACCCTCATAGACACACTTAGAAAAATATTTGGCCAAATGTTTGGGCACCTCATGGCCAAGTCAAGTTGACACATCAAATAAACCATAGGAGTCAGACTATGAAGGGCCTTGTTGACCACGAGGAATTTATCGTTATCTTCTAGACAATGGAACATCTTTAACATACTTAAATAGGATAATAACATAAGTAGATTTGAGATTTAGAAACTGAATTGTGGCAGGAGTCTGGAAGCTCAGCGAGGAACTAGCACGGGCAAGGGCAGACCAGTCAGGAGGCTTCTGCAGTGATCAGGACATGGGTGTCAGCATGGGGAGCGGGTTGTGGTGGAGACTGAGAGAAATGACATACTCCAGAGATATTTAGGACTTAGCATTGGATATGGGAAGGGAGGAAGAAGGAGAGGTCATGGCTGAACCCAAGTTTCTAGCCTCAACGACTACAAGGAGGGTGGTGCCCACACTAGGGTGTGAAGAGGGTGAGTTCAGGCTTCCATATTGTGACAGAACCCCTTCCATAGGATGGAGTTCTCACCAAAATGTGGGACTGCATTTCGTCTTGTATCCAGGTGTGGCCAGGTATACTGTGGGTGCCGTAACAAAGTGCCACAAACTGAGTGACTTAACATACACTTATTCTCTGATAGTTCTGGAGGCTGGAAGTCCAAAATGGAGGCAGTGGCTGGGTCAGTTCTTTCCAGAGGCTCTGAGAGAGAATCTATCTGTTCCATACCTTCTGATGGCTGCTGGCAATTCCCGGCGTCCTTTGGTTTGTAAGTGGATCACTCCAATCTCTGCCTCTGTCTTCACTTAACATTCTCCCCAGTGTCTCAGTGTCTTCACCTGGTCACCTTCCTTCTGGGTATATCTGCATGCTCAACTTTCTAACATCTCGGAAGGACACCGGTCATGTGCTTGGGGCCTACCCTAAGCCAAGACGATGTCATCTTAACCTGATCACATCTGCAAAGATTCTATTACCAAATAAGGTCACATTCACAGGTACTTGTGGTGGGCAGCAACCCAACCCATAATACCGCGTGACTGTTTTTGTTAGATTCGTTTTGTTTTTTTGTGTTTTTGAGGGGTTCTTTTGGTCAATGGAACGTGAGTAGAAGTGATACCACTTCCCGGGCCAAAGCTTTTAAAAGTCACGTGTGGCGTTGACACTCCCTTTGTCCCTATTGAAGGAGGTCAGGACGTGCCTGCCCAAAATGGCCACTTTAGCCTATTGGTTATTTTGAGCTGAAGGCACTTGAAAACCAGCGGTTGCAGTTTGCTTTCTCTGCACTCCCCTTGCCTGCCTAAGGGGAGGCCGTTCTCCGAGGAACTCCACGGTCGTAGATTCCCCTCCTGGGGAGTTTCATCCACCAGAGAAGATCGACTCTTCTCACAGGAGAGGAGACGGGAGCCAGTGCCGCAGCCAGACCAGCCGTACACTGTCGTGCTTCCCATCTGTTCTCTGTCTTTCCTAAAAATAATTTCCTCTTTCCCGGGTTGTCTTTATCTCCCCTCCCCTTCCCCTATAGGACAGTATATAAGCTTTCAATTCTCACCATTTTGGGGGGCATTCACTTAGTTTTATCCTGCGATGCCCCCAGGCATGTAATTGTGAAAATGAATGCATTTGAATACTTTTCTCCTATTAATCTGCCTGCCGTCAGTTTCTTGCGTAGGCCCGGCTATTAAATCTAGGAGGCTGGAGGGAACACACCTCGTTCCTCTCCTATACTGCCCGGTGGATAAACGCAGAGGACTCTGAAGACACAGCGGGCGGCACAGAAGGATCCTGGACCTCTGAGTCAGCGTGTGGGAGAGATGACAGCAGACCAGAAACTCCCGCTCTAGACCAGCATACAGAGAGGAGGAAGCTTGTACTATGTCAAGCCCCTGAAGTTCAGGGGTGTTTTGTTTTTTGTTTTTTGTTGTTTTGTTTTGTCACAGTGTTAGCTGCCACAGAGACCTTGGAGTGTAATGGCTTGGAATCTTTCGGAGGGAATGTCACGTAGACTGTGGTGTCTGTGGGTCCAGGGCTCCAAAGCCGGGTCACGCTGGAGACGTCCGTTTACAAACGTGCCTGCAGTGCGTGGCTGCGTGGCATTGTCCGGGGAGCACGCGTAGGGGAAGGAGGGCGGCCCCAGGCCTGGTGGGGCGGTGACGTTTAACACCCGGACGGACTAGGACGTGTCTGCAAAGAAGAGAAAGAGTGGCGTGAGAGAGGTAGCAGGACGCCTGGGGGCATGGCGGGTCGTGGGCACCAAGAAGCAGGAGACTGAGGCCCCGAGAGGCCCTGCGTGATGAGGCCGGCAAAGTATCAAACAGATTGAAAGAGAGGATTGTGGCCGAGGACGAGCACTGTGTTAGAGGTGCCTGAGGGGGGGCACCTGGGTGGCTCGGTCCATTGAGCATCTGACTTCGGCTCAGGTCATGATCTCATGGTCCGTGAGTTTGAGCCCCCAGTCGGGCCCTGTGCTGACAGCTCAGAGCCTGGAGTCTGAAAGCCTCACCTCAAACCCCACGTCCTCTCTTTCTGGCCCCTACCCTGCTCACACACACTCTCTGTCTCTCAAAATTAAGTAAACATTAAAAAAATTGAAGAAAAAAAAAAAAAGAAAGTGCCTGAGGGCAGGTTGAAAGTGCTGAGGAGTGAGGAGGAGGTGAGAAATTGGCCTCAGCAAGCAGAGAAATCGTGTTGACGTGTTTAGTTGTGAGTGTGAGGAAGGAACTAGGGCTGAAGCTCGAAGCCGAGAACCCAAACCTTCCACCCCACACTCAGCCTGGACGCAGAGAAGTGAAACCGCACCTTACTGCCCGGTGGGCGCGGAGTTGCTAGTCCCATCTTTGCTGGCATTTCTCCACTCTTTGGGACCGTCCTCCCAAGCAAATAGGGCGATTGTTCGCTACAGAAACCTCCCCCAAAGACCTATCACCTCTTCAATGAGAAGCATGAAGAGTTTGTGCCTGGAGATGCTTTGAACCCCTCACCTTGCCGTCCCCACCAATCCTGGGCTGTGGTATTGAGCTTCTTACCCGGTCCTAGCTCCCCACCTTGAAAGCCTCACCTCAAACCCAACATCCAAGCCTTTATGCATTCTGGGCTTGTCTTCCCTCCTCTCAAAACCAAGCTTTGCTGCACTCCCCTCCTGCCCGCGGCACCAAGCAGCGGTGTCTTTGTCCCCCAGTGGGCATGTTGGCAGTATTTGGGGATCCAGCTCCTGACAATGGAGATGAAAAAAGAGGTCAAGTTTGGTGTTTTTTATTTCTGTGTTCTTGTTATTAAAAAAGACTTGAGGGTGTCTAACGCAGGTGAGACAGCGAGAGGGGGCTCAAATTACCAAAAGAGAGATGCGGTAGGGTTCCTGAGATGGTGGAAGGAGCTAGAATCAGAGAAAGAGGGATTAACGCTAAGCAGGAGCAGAGGTTAAAAGAAGGGGAGCAAAGCGCCCCTGCGGGCAGCCTTGTACGGCTGAGATGGGAAGGTGAAGTTCCCATCTGACAGCTTCTGTTTTCCCTTTTGGTAAGAGACGAGGCCCATCTAAACGGGAGAGAGAAGGGCAAGTAAGGGGAAAGAGGTTTGAAGAGAATGAAGGTATCTGGAACAGCCGTGGAGATCGGGAAAGTGCACCAGCCTGAGAAACTACTGTTTTCTTAAGTACAGAGCGCCATTTGAGATCGGTGCTCTTGGGCGTCTGGAGAATGTCACGCGTCCTGTTCTGTGATGTCCCGAAGGAAGGAATGAGGACTTCCGGGGTGAC
Organism: Paguma larvata; assembly: GCA_030068075.1. NCBI lineage: Eukaryota > Metazoa > Chordata > Mammalia > Carnivora > Viverridae > Paguma > Paguma larvata. The sequence goes on along the minus strand of CM057835.1, from coordinate 46,764,377 downwards.
TCCATGCTCACTCGGATTATGTAAGTGCTAATAGACTTAAATGTCACTTTGTTTCATCGTCACACTCCACTTATTCCAAATCTCCCGCCACCTAAAGCCAACCACTGTGGAAAGCCATCATAGATGAAGATAAAGATAGCGATAGTGATATTTACTGTTTGTCATGTGCTGGGTCCTATGCTGAGCACCATGCATCTGCATATATATGGTATGCACACACAGACCTATGTACACAGACATATGGTGAATATACTTATATACTTATATATATATACACACACACACATATATGTGTGTGGGGGGGTGACTTTTTCCTATTTAATTATTTCTACAAACCCATGAAGGGATTATTGTCCATTTTAAAGATAGGAGGATGGGGGTTCAGTGGAGTTCCTTGCTTCCTGCCCAGAACCACGTGCACCGGCTCCGTAGATCTCAACAGCGGCAGCCTGACCAAGGGAACTGGGAAAGACCATGGAGGGAAGGGAAGTAGGAAATTCTTGACAATGAAGAATCAGCTTTGCTGATTTTGATCCTGTGGAATAAAAATAAATCCCATGGCTAGGACATGGTGGAATTTTCTGTTTGGTGCCCCTCCTGTGGGCATAGTGGGTGAAAGACGACCTGGGAGCTCCCGGGAGGGGCGGGGTGGAATCACACACATGGGAACAACCTGACAGCCCTTCTCCTTCCCTGCCACTTCCCCTTCTCCCTCCCCACTTCCCCTGGCCCCCTGGGCACCCACAGTCTCTCAACGCAGCCTCCCCACCTCCAGCGCCACCACTGTCCGCCCACCGGCCGCCAGGTGCTGTCCCAGCTTGCCAAAGGGCCAGCGCAGGCTAAATTCTCAAAGAAAGGGAGAGAAAAAGACCCCGCTCTCCCTCTGCTTTGATCCCACTGCTCATGGTCCCCAGAGCCTTCTGGAAAATAGTTCCTTTGACTTATGGGAGCAGCCTTGGAAAACATGAGTCCCTGAGGCAGGTGTGTGTGGGGCGGGGTGGGGGGCGAGTATGTCAGTGTGTGAAAGAGTGGGTGTGAACAAGCATGCACGTGTGTGTGTGTGTGTGTCTGAGTGTCTGTGTGTGAGCATGTGTACAGAGGGGGAAGGGGCAGCAGCAGGTGGGAGCTTAGCAATATTCTGCATTTCTTTCATCATCTACTTTACCTCATCAACTTGTGCAAACAGGCAGCCTGCAGACTTGAGGCTCCACCAGATTGCTCTGGCCCCATAGGACTGGTCTGATTCCAACTTACCTCAAGCCAGGGCCTCTGCTATTAAAGTAATACCTACTTGTTGAGCTTCTGACCTAAAAGTGGGTGGGGCACCTTGGGGCTACTCCAGGAACATGGACCTTGTCCTCTGGGGGTTGGTGAGACAAGCCCTCAGCGCACCACAGCTTCCCCATCCGACTGGAAGGGGAGCAAACTGATAGCTCAGAGTGTGCAGGGAGAATGGCTGGACTCACAGGGCAGAGAGGAAAATGCGGGCTGGGGTGTCCTCATGGCCTCTGTTCGGGAGCTTGGTCGGGAGGAGTGTTCCTGTTTTTGAGGAGATTTGATGGGGACAGGGACACCCATACCCTAAGGTCACGGTCATGCAGCCCAGCTCTTGCAGGGGGTCAAAGTAGGGGGGATGGGTATTAAAGAAAGTGCATATCCCTTGCGAGCTGCTTTTCAGATGTGATACCTGAGCACAAAACTTTTGGTTTTGAGAATGAAGAGCTGAGAGACACAAAAGAACAAATATCCGATTCTACTTATACAAGGTACCTAGCATAGGCAAACACGTAGACACAGAAAGTAGAATAGAGGTTACCAGTGGCCGGGTGACAGAAGGAATAGGGAGTTAAAATTGTAAATATTAAGTGAGATGTATTTTACCACAATTTGTTTTTATTTTTATTTTTTGAGAGAGGGAAAGCACGCGAAAGTGGGAGGCACAGAGAGAAAGGCAGACACAGAATATGAAGCGGGTTCCAGGCTGTCGGTGCAGAGCCCAACACGTGGCTCAAACTCATGAACCACAAGAGCTGACATTGGACGCTTAACCAGCTGAGCCACCCAGGTGCCCCTATTTTACCACAATTTTAAAAAATACAAAAATGGGGCGCCTGGGTGGCTTAATCGGTGAAGAGTCTGACTCTTGGTTTTGGCTCAGGTCATGATCTGTTTGTGGGTGTAAGCCCCGTGTCAGGCTCCGTGCTGACGGTGTGGAGCCTGCTCGGGATTCTCTCTCTCTATGCCCCCACCCCCGCTCTCTCTCCCACTCTCTCTCAAAATAAATAAATAAACTTAAAACAAAATTAAAAAAATACAAACATAAAAATATGGCTGAGGAGAACAACAGGCCCAGGGTGGGGTGGGGTGCAGACTGGGGAAGAGAATATTCGAGAAGGGGACCCAGCGTGCAGTGTGTTCTGGTGCTGGTCTTTCAGAGTTCCTCGGCCCGCTTGGCCCCAATGCGCTCAGCTCAAGTGATGTGCAGTATAGGACTTAGTTGTTCCCCAGCTGGCACAGACCGAGAAGGCGACCCCGGCTCCAGCCAGTCCCTTCCTGCCCCGAGGTTCTGTCCTCCCTGGCCTCTTCATTGTTGCCTGGTGACTGCAGGACACACACAGTCAGCTCCCGCTCCATTCCTCTGCCTCCTCCTTCTGGGCGTGGTAGCCAAAGAGATAGTGCCGTCCCTCCTAATGCCGGGGACCACAGAGTATGCACTCTGCAGGACCCGAGGAGCAGGCTCTGCTCTGCTTCTCTTCGCTTTTCCCGCTCCACTGTCCCCGTCGGCACCTACGCTGACCACCACAGTGCTGCAGATCCAACCTCCCTAACTGTAGTGGGATCAACTAACAGACATTGATTATTTCTCGTGTACCTCGGGGTCGGTTGGACAGTTCTGCTTACCTAAGCGGAGCTCAGCCGGTCTCAACCAGGCTCATTTCTGTGTCTGCAGTCGGCTAAGGGCAGGCTGGTCTAGGATGGCCGTGGCAGGGAGGACTTAGCCCTGCTCCACATGGTCTCTCATCTTCCAGCGGCCAAGTCCGGGCTTGCTCCCATGGTGGAAGCTGTCAAGGGGAACACGGAGCACTGGACAGAGTTAGACAAGCAAGGAAAAGTACTCGGGACTGTTGCAATAGAGATCAAGACTATTGTAATAGGGGACCGAGATTGAACTCAACTCCGAATACGACAGAGAGCTGGGGACTTATAGCCCATGGGCAGGGTGAGGGAGGGAGTCAGTGGATGGAAAAATACCAAGAGGAAATGGGTTAGGTATGGAGGGTAGGGAGGGACGCTTGCTAAACTGGCTCGGCAGGAATCTGGCTGCACTGAACTCGGCAGGCCAAGGAAAAGGCCTAGTGGAGAGTGCTCAGAGATGAGGCCAAGGGAGCAGGTGGAAGAACACAAGGCTTCTTAAGGCCTTCGCTCGAAATCGGTAGTGTCACTTCTGTGGTGTGTAAATGGGGTGTCTGTCCAGTTGGATGGAAGGCCCCCAAATGTGAGGCGAGGATAGGGTGGAAGCTGGTGGGACAGGCGGTGAAAGAATTCCCCTGGGGCAGAACACAGGAGATTGAAGTTTACTGCATACACCATGGGGAGTGGCAGGCTGGACAGCACAGAGAGGCTGTCTGTACCTCTGTACAGAGGCGGCGGGCGGGCGCTGTTTTAAAGGGTGAGGAGGTATGGCAATGAATGGAATTTCCCCTTTTTTGGTAACTGGGCCTAGTTGTAAGTAGCCCATTGGTTAGTTAGGGCCTACGGATATTTCAAGGTGGGTCACCTGGTGGATCTGTCTTTATTTAGCCAGGTGGTCGCCGTGGACCCTTTCTACTTTCCGTTGTGTGAGCCTGTTTGCCTAAAAGCAGCCTCTATAACTTCCCCTGCCTTCATAGCCAAAACCAGTCACAAGGGTGGCCCAGATCCAAGCAGACGGGAAGCGACTCCATCACATGGCAAATGGCTGGGGTATCAGGAATGGCGGAACACTGGAGCCAGCTTTGCAACTTCATGGGAACACCGTCTTTACTCACCGAGACCCTTGGGCAGAATTACAGCCCCCAACGCTTCCCATATTCTGATCAGCTGATAACCTGGCTGAGCATGGAAGGCTTACCTGCACTGGAAGGGACAGACTGGAACTTCGTGCCAGAATAGGAACCGAGGCAACCAAGGGACTCAAGTACTTATGAGGTTCTCAAGACCAAAACCAAAAGAAGGCAAAGAGAATAAGATGGGACCCGAATGAACACAACGTGTGTAAGTCAGAGACCTGGTTTTAGGAAAAAGTAAACTGGTTGTCAGAAACCAGTGGAGCCTCACATGGGGACTAGAACAAAATTTTTGATAGAAAATCATAATATAATAATGGCCACCATCCCTTGGGTATCCAACATATGCTTAGGTGTGTGCTAAATGATATACATTTAATTGTGCTTCGTTTTTTTTTTTTTTGTAGTTTTTTTAATGTTTATTTTTGAGAGAGACATAGCACGAGAAGAGGAGGGACAGAGAGAGAGAGGGAGACCCAGAATCCAAAGCAGGCTCCAGGCTCTGAGCTGTCAGCACAGAGCCCGACGCGGGGCTCGAACTCACAGACCATGAGAGCATGACCTGAGCTGAAGTTGGATGCCCAATCAACTGAGCCACCCAGTCACCCCAATAGTGCATCATTTTTAAAACAGCCCTGGTATCATAACCTCCATTTTTATTGCTAAGCAAATTAAGATTCAGAATCCAAGACCACAGAGTTGGTAAGTGTAGAGGATTTAGAATCCATTCAGGTCAACACATTCTGAGCACCTTCTGTGGGCAGGCTCTGTATGAGGCACTGAGGAAACAGTGATAGACAGACATAGCCCCTGTCTTCACGGAGCTTACGATGTAGGGGGTAAGGACAAGTAGAGAGGTCACTTTTATGCTGTGAGGCAACTGTGTGTATAAAGAGATCAGAGGAGAGGTATTCACTCAGTATGTCTTGTGCCCAAGCATTACTACATACCTTTCCCACTGCACCGTACGGGCTCTGTGGAGGCCATCTCCATTAGGGTTACCTTTGGCTGTTAGTGACAGAGACGAAAAATTACAAAGGAGAACTTATTTTCTCCCACTTGAAATGGCTGGAGGTGGGCAGCCCACGGCTGGCATGGTGGCTCCACTGTCTCGTCAGAAACCCAGGCTCCTTCCAGCTTCTGCTCCACTGTTCTTAGAACACGGCTTCCAACTTGAAGGTCATCTCAGGAGCCAAGACAGATAGATGCCAGGACTCCAGCTATCACGCCCTCAATCTAGGGAAGAAGCAGGAAGGAGGCAGGAGATCTACCTGTCTGAGCTCTCTGAAGGAACCATCCCCACGTCTCACCCGCCGAGTTCTGCTTACATCTCCTTGACCTGAACCCAGCCAGATACGCTTCATGGGCCACACAGGAGGCGGGAGATGCACCTGTTAGTTGTACCCACAGCCTCTCAAGTAAAACTCATTGCCATTACTAAGTGTCATGGGTTGAATTGTGTCCCCCACATAAATATGTTGGAGTCCTCACCCCCAGTACCTCAGAAGTACCGCCTGGCCTGATAGTGGTGCCCATTCCTCCCCTCCTCTGTCCAACTTCACCACACACAGGAGACCCTGGCCCTTTACTCCCGAAAGCACAGCCAACACCAGGATGTCCTGCAGTAACAGACTTGACAGCAGGCTTGAGGATCAAATGGGCATCGCTGAAAATTAAACTGGGACCTGGATGCCCCAGGGCTCTGGAAGAGCATTGACCATCCCCCCTCTGGCTGCCTCCCTCAAGGTGCCTGGGGTCGCTCATTCCTACCCCCGCCCCCGTTTTTTCATGCCCCACGTTCAGAACTCCCATGCCAGGCAGAGACGCAGCTACTACAGAAAGGAGCCTTCGATAGAAGTATACAAACTACTTAAAAACCGGAGTCTAACACAAAAGACCATGTATTGCATGATCCCTGTTCGCAGGAAATCTCCAGAACAGACAAACCTGTAGACATAGAAAGTGAATTGCCTGCATCAGCAGGAGCAGGGACGAGAGGAAAGACCATGATTGTGGGGTTTCTTGTTGGGATGATGAAAACATTCTAAAATTAGTGGTGATGGTTGCAGAGTTCTGCGAACGTACTAAAACCCACTGAATTGTATGCTTTAAACGGGTGAATTTTAGGCCATATAGATTATATCTCGGTAAAGCTGCTTTTTTTTTATTTTTAAAGATTTTATTTTTTAAGTAATCTCTTATACCCAACAAGGGGCTTCAACTCCCAACTCCGAGATCAAGAGTCAGGTGCTCTACTGGCTAAGCCAACCAGGCACCCCCAAAGCTGCCTTATTTATTTATTTATTTATTTATTTATTTATTATATTTTAGAGTTTGTTTAATTTATTTTGAGAGAGAGAGAGAGAGGGGCAGAGAGAGAGGGAGAGAGATAGTCCCAAGCAGGTTCAACACTGTCAATGTAGAGCTGGGCGTGGGGCTCAAACCCATGAACTGTGAGATCATGACCTGAGCCAAAGTCAGATGCTCAACCGACTGAGCCACTCAGGTGCCCCAAAGCTGTTATTTTTGTTTCGTTTTGTTTTGTTTTTAAACAAAGCTCTGTCTGCAGGTCTTCTTGTCAGCCCTGGGACTCCGTGCGAACAGGGAATGTGCAGAGCAACCCCTGAACAGCATGGGTGTGAACTCACCAGGTCCACTTGGACATGGATTTTTTTCCCCAAAAATATACCTAAAATACTGCAAACGCCTCTTCTCTTCCTTATGACCTTAATAGCATTTTCTTTTCTCTAGCTTCCACTATTGTAAGAATACAGTATGTAATACAGATAACATACAAAATATGTGTAATCAACTGTTTATGTCATTGGTAAGGCTTCGGGTCAACAGTAGGCTATTAGGTAAGTTTTTGGGGGAGTCAAAAGTTGTACCTGGAGTTCTGACTCTGCTGGGGGTCAGCTCCCCTATCCCCTGCGTTGTTCAAGGGTCTACTGTATTTGCTTTATGTCTAGAATCACACAGAAAGTCGCCCGGAGCCGTTCCTGCCAGACCAAGGGAGGGGCTGCCTGGGGACGACCTCGAGTTTCCCTGTTGGAGGCGGAATCACCCATGGCCTCACCATAGGAAGAGCCAGGCCTCGCCTTCCGCAGTGGAGAGGTTGACTTCTTCAGGAAGGCAGGTTAGCTCTCCCGGAGGAAAGGGAAGCACCGTGACCAAGACTAGCACCCCTCAGACAAGCAATATGGGTGTGATGAATGAGGGAGTGAGGAGATAATGAAGGAATGGTTGACATCACCTGCCGGGGCACGGAGAGCACCTGGACGGACCCTAGGATTCTACCTCTGCCTCAGCGCCCTTTTCACCAAGCTCCCGAAACTTCCAGGCGTCACGCAGATCCACCGGCCTGGGAATGGTGCCTGGATTAAGTCCCCACATTTCCAAGGCTCCACTTCTCTCCCTGAGGCTCACTCAGAGGGGCAGTGTGAAGACAAATGGGCACTTGGCCTGGCCTTGCCAGCCCTGTGGGCCTTTTCACGCCGCAGGCAGGAAGTAAATGACTCAAATGTTCCTTTCGGCTCAGGCAGTTGTTGAAATGGGATTCCACTCACAGCTGCCAGAGGAGGGGAGCTGGGGGGGGCACGGTTCATTCGGACCCCTCCCCAGTGGATCCTGGGTGGAACACATGAAGCTTTATACACCACTGTGTGTTTTACTAAGGGCAGGCCGCTGCTGGCCAGGTCCCCGAAAACCAGCTCACAGCGGGAGCAAAGAATCCCTCATTTCACCGGGAGCTCACGGTGTCTGCTGCCTCAGAAAGGTTCCAGAACAGAGGGAGCCTTGTGCAGGCTCCGGAATGGGCTCGGCCTTCCTTGGTGGCTTCCTGCCAGGCTCAGAGGACCCAGGAGCTGCCCTGCAGGTGGCCTGCCTGGGGCCTGGCCTGGTGGTGAGCCGCACAGCCCTGGGCCCTGCAGGAGGGCCCCCAGCGGGGGGCTTGGCTCCTCTGGGTTGCTCAAATGCAGTGATCTGGGGAGGGGGATGAGGTGGGTGGGCAAGGCCCATGGACAACGCATACCATGGGGAGGCTTCCTACCCCGTTAGGGCCTCCTAGGCCTCACCTAGAAGTCGGACCTTCAGGGTTGTAAACAGTGGATGATGTCACACCTTGGGAGCCCCTGCCCCCCGTATGGAACATCACGGGTACTCATAAGCGGAAGCTTACTCGTCCCGCATTCAAATCACACCCAGGCCCACCCGACCTACCTCCGGGCCTCCCGGCCTCTCACAGGCTTTGGCCTCGCCGCTCCGCTGCCACTTCCACGCCTCTGCTCACTCAGGTCCTCTGTCCCCTTGCACGGGGAGTGCTCACTGCTCACGGCCTCCTTCATGTCCTCACAACCCCTCCAGCCTCTGGGCCTCAGGGAAGTTACTTCCCTTCTCTGCGTCTGCCTTCTCTGTAAAAGAAGGCGGCTGGCAATTACTTCACCACAGAGAGGCTTCTCGTGAGGGTACAGGGAATCCCTCTGCCAGAGACAGGCTCCTCTTGAAGATACAGTGAGTGGAGCATTTGGAACAACACCGCGCGGCGCGCAGTAGGCCTCAGCGCTGGGTCCGCAGAGCGCTAAATCGCCCAACTCTGCGCTAAGGGGTCTGTAAGACGCTACGCCTTTTGGAAGAGAAATCCCTTACTTTTCATGAGATGCTCAGAAGAGTCTGTTTCCTTCCCTTCTCCACTTTCTTTTCTTAAAAGCACTTAACTCTCTCTCTCTGGTATTTTTTGTGTACTCGTTTGTTGTCTGTCTCCATCGCTTCTAGAAAGCAATCTTCAGGAAGGCTTGTCTTGTTCGTGGTTATATCCACAGAGCCCGAACAGAGCCTGACGCATAATGGACTTTCGGTATGTTTTGAATGAATGAATCGCAAAGTACCGATCGGCCCTGTAATGAGACTCTTGGGTGAGCCGGCAGTCAGCTGGGGCCCCCACTCCGCAGGGCACCTCTGGGGCTAGAGGCAGGCAGGAGCGGGGACTACTTCTGGTGCCAGAGGCTATTCTGGGGAGGGGCTCAGCTCAGAGAGCACCCACCTAAGAGGACCAGAATCCCAGGACTTCTGCTCTGGTATCTATTGCTGTGGGACAGATTTCCCTAAAACTCAGTGGCTTAAAACAATTTTACTGTCTCTCAAAATTTTGTGGTCAGGAGTCATGCAGGTGCGACTGGGCTGGGTGATTCTTCTGCCCCACGTGGCATCAACTGAGGTCACTTGATGCCAGTCGGCTGGCAGATGGGCTGCTCCAGAGGGTCCAGGACAGCTTTCCTCAGTCTGGTGGCCTGGTGGGACTGTCTCCTGGAGTGCCTGCACCTGCTGTCTGCCTTGCAGAAGCCTCCGTCAGGGTGGTCAGACTTCCGCACGTCAGCTCGGGGATCCCGGAGGCTGTTCTAGAAGACTAAGGCTGCAAGGCTGCTTTTGATCTGGCCTTGGAAGTCACGTAGCATCACTTCCGCCATGTCCTACTGGCAGCAAGCAAGTCACAGAGCTAGCCCAGCTTCAAGAGAAAGGGCCAGAAAGTACCCAGGGGAGTGAAGATACTCCCGGTGGGGGTGGGGGTAACTTGGGAACAAACCAGCACAGCCTCCCTCCAGGCAGGATAGAAGGACAGGAGAAGCTCAAGAGCCTCACTCCTTTGGCTTTCCCAGGAAAGACTATCAAAGGACCACTGACTCCCAAACAGTCCCAAGTACTTGAACTTCCAGATGATTCCATATTCTATTTCAGTACTTTGCCCAAACTGTTACGGAACCTGGTCTGGATCACCCGGGAGAAGAACCAAGCAGCACTTGGAGATCTTGGGAGGCAAGAGGTTTCTTTTACACCGGTAAGCTCAGAGGAGATCACTTTCCAGAGTCTGAGTCCTGAGCTTAAGGAGAGGGAACAATTTATAGTCTGTTACTTCCGTATTCCGAATTAGTAGTAATTTTTTTTTTAATTTTTTTTTAACGTTTATTTATTTTTGAGAGACATAGAGACAGAGAGTGAGCAGGGGAAGGGCAGAGAGAGAGGGAGACACAGAATCTGAAGCAGGCTCCAGGCTCTGAGCCGTCAGCACAGAGCCTGACGCGGGGCTGGAACTCACAGACCGTGAGATCATGACCTGAGCCGAAGTCGGCCGCTTAACCGACTGAGCCACCCAGGCGCCCCCGAATTAGTAGTAATTTGGTGCAGGCGGCAAGCGGCGAAGGAACAAGAACTCAGAAGGGGCGTCTTTGGTTGGGGACTGGAATTTCCCTCTCAGTCCTGTCGGCCATCTTCTAACAGATTTTTCCCTATCGAAACCAACTGTTCAAGAAAGCTTATCATGTTCTAAGCATTACTAATCACCTACTGTATTTTTTTTAATGTTTATTTATTTTTTGAGAAGAAAAGAGAGCATGCACAGGAGCAGGGGAGGGGCAGAGAGAGAGAGAGGGAGACACAAAATCCAAAGCAGCTCAGCACTGTCAGTGCAAAGCCCAACATGGGGCTCGAACTCACAAACTGAGAGATCATGACCTCATCCGAAGTCAGACGTTGAGCCAACTGAGCCCCCCAGGTTGCATTCTTGCAAGTTTATGTTTTCCGCCAGATCTGTAACTGTCCCCCTCTGGTGGGCCTGCAGACGTGGTGCAGAGAAGGGTATCCTCTCCAGGCAGTCACCCGGCATCCTTCAACCTTCAACCTTCTCAGCCACCAAAACACGCCGGTCCCGGAGAAAGCGGGACCGTGGCTGCTTGTTCTGGAAACAGCTCTAGTCCGGGTGGGGGCAGTGCCCTTGCCAAAGTGCTCCTGGTTGCTCCAACCCCAAGCAGGGCGGATCCCAGACACAAGCTGGGAGGAGGCTGGTGGCACGGACTGGAACTGGAACGCTGGGAAGGCAGCTGGGATGCGGGCCACAGACCCCACCTTTTGGCAGAGACGTGGACAAGTGACCTCACCGATGTCAGCAATCCACATGGAAGCACTTGAGTGCAGAACCAACTCCCTGTAAAATATGAGGGGCTTCGTTTCTCCTTCACGACAGAATTCTCTCAGGTGCAGATGAAAAGAACAGGCTTAATCGGCAACACCTGGGTTCGAGCCCTTGCTGGGTGACCCTGGAAAAGTTACTGAATCTCTCTGAATCTCCTTGATAAAATCGGGGAGAATGTTACCTACCCACCCTTGGTAAAACGAAATGGCACGGCACCTAGAAAATTCATAGTGCAGTGTGCGGCATGCAATGAGCATTCAATATTAGCGTCTTAGATATTGTTACTGGGTTGGTAGCCCCAGCAGCTCTTGCCAACCCCCCTCTCCCGCTGCCGCTTCCCAGGCCCAGTGTAGAAGAATCGCTCCAGATTAGCACTGACCAATGGAAACACCATGGGAGCCGAATACCACACTGTAATTTTCTAGTAGGCCCATTAAAAAAGGTAGAAAGAAGGGCGCCTGGTGGCTCATTTGGTTGGGCATCCAACTTTGGCTCAGGTCATGATCTCACAAGTTGTGGGTTCGAGCCCTGCGTCGGGCTCTGTGCTGACAGCCTGCTTCGGATTCTGCGTCTCCCTCTGCCCCTCCTCTGCTCACTCTCTCTCAAAAATAAACAAACACTTCAAAAAAGGTAAAAAGAAATGGGAAATTCATTTTGATGTTTTATTTAATCTAATATATCGAAATTATTATTTCAATCTGTAATCAATATAAAAATGATTACAAAATATTTTACATTCTGTTTCTTGTACTAAATCTTCGAAATCGGTGTGTACTTACACTTAGGTACAGCACGTGTGTGTCGGGACACACACCAGTTCAGTGCTCAACAGCCACACATGGCCATGCTCACCCTCCTGGACGGCACGGGTCCAGTGGAAGGAGCTGGGTCGTCCTCCCTGTTTGGAGCTAAGTGGCCTGGATGTTGCTAGAAGTCAAAGGCTGTATTTAAAATGCAAGAACCTTCCCCCTGCTCCCTGCCCCCAAGGATAACAACTGTTCTTGCAATCCTCTCCAGCTGAGTTTGAAGAGAAGAGAAAGGCAAATCACCATGAAAACAAACGGTTTATTTTTCTTTATATCCACAGGAGATTCGAAACAATATACAATCATACAGAATCTGGCCTCTTTTGACGGAAAGTGTACTTTATTTGTACAGATGAAAAAGTCAAGCACTTCGGCTTTGACTTGGGGCCAGCAAGGTCGGGATCATTAGGACCCAGCCAGGACATGGCAAAACGGATCAGTTTTGATAAAAGGGAGTGCTGGGGTTACCTGGAGATTCCCACCCAGAGAGGGGCACAGAGAACCACAGACGAGGAGATCTAAGAGGACTGCGGAACTCTGGGCCAGCCCCTGGGTCTACACACCTCTAGGCTCGCGCTGCATTCAGAGCTGAGCATGTGAACTTGGGCATAAAACATAGAAATTAAGGCTTGGGGGGAAAAAATTAAAGCCCTAGGAGAGACGGAAGCTGAAGGAAACAAGACGATTATATTGAAGAAATACCTTATTCTCTGCCTCCTGCTGGGGTCAAAATAAGAGAATACCTGAGGTTTTAAAAACAATGAAACTGGACTACTTTCTTATGTCGTACACAAAAACAAACTCAAAATAGATTAAAGACCTAAATGTGAGACCTGAAACCGTAAAAATCCTAGGAAAAAGCACAGGCAGCCATCATTCTGACATCAGTGGTAGGAACATTTTTCTAGATGTCTCCTGAGGCAAGGGAGTCAAAAGCAAAAATTAACTATCGGGGTTACATCAAAATGAGAAGATTTTGCACAACAAAGGAAATCATCAACCAAACAAACAGACAACCTACTGAATGGGAGAAGATATTTGCAAATGACATATCCAAAAAGGGGTTAATATACAAAATAATAGGCTTATACAACTCAACACCAAAAAACAAACAACCTGATTTAAAAATGGGCAGAGGACCTGAACAGACATTTCTCCAAAGGGCTAAAGTTGGCCGACAGACACATGAAAAGATGCTCGAAGTCACTCATCATCAGGGAAATGCAAGTCAAAACCACAATCAGATATCACCTCACACCTGTCAGAATGGCTAAACTCAAGAAGACAAGAAACAAGCGTGGGCGAAGATGCAGAGAAAAAAGAACCCTTGTGCGCTGTTGGTGGGAATGCAAACTGGTGTCGCCTCTGTGGAAAACAGTCTGGAGGTGCCTCAAAAAACTAAAGACAGAAATGCCGTATGATCCAGTAATTTCACTATTGGGTATTTACCCAGGGAAAATGAAAACACTGACTTGAAAAGATCTGTGCACCCCTATGTTTATTGCAGCATTATTTACAATAGCCAAGATATGGAAGCAGCCTAAGTGTCCACTGATAGACTATGGATAAAGTAAATGTGGTAATATACACGCAGTGGAGTATTACACAGCTATAAAAAAGGACGAGATCAAGCCACATGAAACAACATGGGTGAACCTAGAAGGTATTGTGCTAAGTGACATAAATCAGACTGAGAAAGACAAATACCATATGACTTCACTTATAAATAGAATCTAAAGAAATGAATGCAAAAACAAAAAGGAGAATCAGAACTAAAAATACAGAGAACAAACAGATGGTTTCCAGAGGGGTTGAGGGTCAGAGGGAGCAAAACAGGTGAAGGAGAGAGGGAGGTATGGGCTTCGGATTATGGAACGAGTAAGGCACAGGTATAAAAAGCAGAGAATAAGGAACATAGTCAATAATATCATAATAGCGATATAACAGGACAGATGGCGTACTTGTGGTGAGCATAGCATAATGTATACACTTGTCGAATCACCAAGTTGTATACCTAAAATGAATTAACATGGGTATCAACTCTACTCAAATTAAAAAATTAAAGTAAAAAATAAAAACAATGGGACTCTGGAATGCCATTAAAAAAATCAAACAAAAATGAAAAAATCCTTGGTAGAGATTCTTTTAAGAACAGGTCTCCTAGGAACAAGAGATGGGCCCATTAACTGTGCATGGTCCTTTCCAGACTTAGCAACCTTCATTTGCCTGAACGGCACTTGGAGAGACCGGCTGAAGATGACATTTGGACAGATGCCACTTTCCACACAAGGGGAGGAACTGGCCTCATCGTACAGAGACAGTTTTGTGGGAGCAAAAGAACAAAGGACAATTTTAAACCCAGTTTTCTATTTGATCCTCAGCATCTATAAAGTTTACACAGACGAAGGACATAAAGCAAACTGAAACTATATCCGTGTAGGGGGCGCCCGGTGGCTATTAGTTAAGTTTCTGACTCTTGATTTCAGCTCAGGTCATGATCTCTTGGTTGTGGGATTGAGCCCCGCGTCAGGCTCTGTGCTGGTAGTGCAGAGCCCGCTTGGGATTCTGTGTCTCTCTCTCTCTCTTTGCCCCTCCCCAGCTTGTGCACGCTCTCTCTCAAAATAAATAAACATTAAAAAAAAAAAACAACTATATCTGTGTAAACATCACTTTGAACATCTTTACCTTAAATGACACACAGAGACCAGGAAAAGACAAGGGAACGAATTTAAGGTACTCAAGTTCCAAATACACGAATCCATTCCTATTTGTTTCCTCTTCTGTTTATTTTTCCAACAAGTCGGAAGGACGGTCCCTGACTAAGCTGACCTTATTCTTCAGGGGGCTCATTTCCCAGATGCCGAAGATGGTTCTCCACGAATGACGTGCACGTCCTCACTGCAAGCCTGGCTTCCTGCCTGGGGAAGACTCACGGGCACTCACTACCTTCTGCATCTCAAAATGACCAAACCCGACACCGGGGAGAGTAGTCAGGTATTCAAAACCTGTGGTGAGCAGAAACACTGGAAGTCGGACGTGATTTTCTTACCCCCTCACTGTGGGTTCAGAATCAAGTTACCTTTGCACGCATATTCATTTCTTTAGACTCCCACAGAGGAAGGTTTAGAGTCTTAATTGAATTTTCTGCCCTGAAAAATATACTTCAGTGTTCAGTGATATGAATGAAATCTCCTCTGAGCCATCAGGGAATTAAATGGATTAAAAGCTTTATGGGATGTGAATATAAATGCATGTGCTTGTGTGGATACATATGTTCTATGTTTGTGTCCCTGTCCAGGGAGCGGATCCATCAATAATTATAAACCCTATTCCCTCTGGTGATCATTTCGGAGCAAGTGAACCTAACACCGGGAAACAAGAGAGGATAGAATTCAACACAACACACAACCCCAAAAAGGCTTCAGTGCTCTCTCTGGAGTAACAGTGTCCTTGCTGCTGTCTTACTTGACTCAACACTCCCATTCGACCCTCGTCTCTGTCCCTGCCCCCAGTGAAAGCACTCACGAGGAATTCTGTCTGTGCTCCTAAGCGGGTGAGGGCGGGCTCCAGGCGAGCCCATGACCGCAAGGGAAAGGCGTCCCCAGAAGAGTCTCCAAAGATGTAAACACATTAAACGAAACAAAAAGTGCAACGAAATTCCTTGCGCCCACCTCCATGCAGCCGTGTTGGGTGAAGGGTGTTTAAGAAGGAGGTCGGCATATCAGTCAAGGTGAGCAGAGCCGTGGCCACGCAGGCGGAATCCTGGATCTGGGTCTACACGCCCGGGCGCAGCACGGTCACAGGGCTTGAGTGAGCCTCCCGAAGCAGGAAGACACACAGCACAGTCCATTCTCTGCAGCGGCCCAGAGAGTTCTGGACGCAGTGAGAAGTGGTGGCCTCGCTGTCCCTGCTTTCTTCCTTCTGACACACTTGAGCAGGAGCTCCGAGGTCCAGGGGCCGTGCATTCCAGCCAGCAGCCTGTGAGTCTATTTTTCCTGTCCTTAGGAGCCCTTCTGCTCTGAGAAAACCAGCAAGGCCTCTCCAAGGCCACCGAGCAGGAGGCTGCAAAAAAACAGCAAGAGGTCAGCTTTCTAGTCCCTTGAGTCTGGAGGCTGTGGACCCACTGAGCTGCCCGGTGCTCACCTGCATCAGGGGGGCACGGGATCCCTCATCTTCTCACCCATGCCCAGCCCGCCCTGCTGCCAGGTCAGGCCTAGGAACTTCCTGGTCATCCCAAGTAAACCTCAGCTGTGTGGCAGGAGGGGAGTGGGCTGCAAGGTGGGGTTCGATCTCCCACCACCCCCCATCCCCGGGAAGAAGGCGGTGTGTCCCGTTCATCCTGACCCAGTAAGGGTGACGTGCTCCACTCTGCAGTGGACATAGAAGGTTGATGACATGAACCCATGCAGGTATCCAGTCTGATCCTTATTGAGGTGTGACAGTCTCTGAATCCTGTCATTTCGCCGAGACTAACAGAACATTCTAAGATGAAAATACTAAAGGCGAATCATGAATTTCCCACCGGAGCAGAAAGAAATGTAGTCAGTGATTTGAAAATGAAAAGGCGGGGAGAAAGCTGCAGAGCCCGGAGAAGGAGGTGTTTAGTTTAACACGCCTAAAATTGAATGTATCCAAAGGCCTGTACGTTTTCTATTTTAAACTTCTCGGTAGACAATCCGGTGTCTGGTCTGAATCCCAAAATTCTTCCCAAAAAGCACTTCTGAGCCCTGGGCTGGGCCATCACCAAAGGATTATGGTAGGTCTCCGGTGATGAAATGCTCTTGGCCAGGGGGGCCAACAGCCCCTGAGTTCCACCTGCCCTTCCTGCCCTCTCCCACCGCCACACACGACATGCACATTTATGCTATGGTGTCTTTATGTTTCCTTTTTCTTTTTAACATTTTAATTTATTTTTGAGAGACAGAGAGAGAGAGAGCATGAGCGGGGGTGGCAGGGGTGAGGGGGTGGGGGCAGAGAGTGAGGGAGACACAGAATCCGAAGCAGGCTCCAGGCTCTGTCAGCACAGAGCCCAAAGCGGGGCTCGAACCCATGAACCGGGAAGTCATGACCTGAGCTGAAGTCAGATGCTTAAAACGACTGAGCCACCCAGGCGCCCCGGCATCTTTATGTTTCTAACGTACGTCTGGACACAGAACACGTGAGACACAGGTAGGCCGTGCACATCGCCTCGCCAGCGAGAACCGTCACCAATGTGAGGGACTCTGACATAAAGATAACGTGCACCATTTACCCCATTTAGCGCAGGAATGAGCTGAGTAATCGTGAGACTATTAAAACAATAAACCGAGTTCCGATTGTGGCTCAGGCATTTATTAGCCACGTGACCCCGTGCATGCTATTCAGCTCTGGTCTCATCTGTGCCCCGGGAGATGGTCACATCCAGCAGTCTCCGTGAGGCTGGAAAGGACATACCGGAAGCCATCGCCCCCCACACTTGGCCTACAAAGCACAAGCGATAAAATATTGTGATACTGACTAGCTGACTGCCCTCCCAGAGCAGCCGTGCCTTCCTCACTGGCCCTCGGTGCTGGTGTCCCGACTCTGCTTGGACTTCTCCCGAGGGGCACGACCTGCTGCATGAAGCAAGCCTGTCCCACTGTTGAGCAGCTCTGGCCATGGGGTTCAAGCAGGTGTCGATGGGCACCTTACTTATCGGAGACCCTGGGCGCATGGTTCCTCCCTCCTGGGGGAAGCCCGTCCTCAGACTGACCCTTAAAGAATGCACACGCCATCTTCCTAAACACTGGGGCAAGTGCAGAGTCACCGTGACCTGACGCAAAGGCAACACGGGCCTTTGGGCTTGGGCGGGGCTTATTTCTGCAAATGTAACTGGGGGCTCAGCCACTTCTGAGGTTTCCAGTAAGCCTGCTTTGTCACCAGGGAGAAGAACAGGCAAAGGGCTGGCTCGTTGCCACTCCTCCCCCACGGCCTTAGAACAATGCCGAAGTGTAATAACCTTGCATTTCATCCCTTCAGCTTAGCTATTTCATGAAACACCAAAGCAGCTTAGTGAACGCTCAGAAGGAAACAAACCTTGGTCCAGTCTACTGTTAAGAGAGCCAGGGAGGTGGCTTTGATGTTGTCTTCTAAGCAGCGGGAGAAGCTGACACGGGGTGCAGGAATCTTAATAGCATAACAACGATTTAAGTCGGGGCTTTACCGAACTGCTTGCAAATCTTAGAGTTCCCATCATTCCTGAAGTGAACACACTTCATGCAATGAAGGCATCATACCAGATGGCAGAGCGTACCCAGCAATAAACACTCATCGCCGGGCCTCTCCCAGCGCTTTGTGTGCAGCGGCCCTCCAGCCTTTCCCTGTCTCAGTTTTACGTTCATTATTGTGCTTATTCGAGCACCTCCTGACCGCACTCGACGGGGAGCAGAGACGGCACCCTTTTCCAGCTGTAGGCCTAGCCCTTCATGCGGCACCTAATAAATATTTTCTCAGTGAATGACGATGAATTCTTACCCTTGCTCTCCTTTCTCCCATCTATAGTCCAAACTAGTTTTGGTTTTTTCTCTTTTCCTCACCAAAAGAGATCTGCCGAATGTACCATTCCCTTGGGGACTTGCTGAGTGACAGTTCACAATCTGATAAATTACTCTCTCTGGAGAGGTAATGCGTGAGAGTAATTTGGAAGACCCTTCGTAGCATTTAGAGAGTTTTCACATTTAAGTTTTGTTTTTTTTTAAGATTTTTTTTTCATGTTTATTTATTTATTTTGAAAGATAGAGCACGAGCAGGGGAGGGGAGAACCCCAAACAGGCTCCGAACTGTCAGTGCAGAGCCCAATGTGGGGCTCGAACCCACCAACCATGAGATCATGAAGTGAGCCCAGATCAAAAGTTGGATGCTCAACCGACTGAACGGTACCCCTTTAAAATTTTTTTTAACTAGGCTTTATGCCCAGCACAGAGCCCAAAGTGGGGCTTGAACCCACAACCCTGAGATCAATACCCGAGCTGAGATCAAGAGTGGGACACTTAACCAGCTGAGCCACCCAGGCACCCTTGAGAGTTTTCCCAATTTTAACTCAGATGGAAAACTGGTAAATTTCAGTCACTGTGATCCTAGCTGTACTATGGGTGTATTGGGGGGAGTACTTTCTTCACCCCCTAAATTCACTCTTCCTACAAATAGGCTTGGGCAGTCTCCGTGCAGTGTCCTAAAATTAAAGACATAAGACATTGTTCCTCAAAGATGGCATAAGACCACTTAAGACTGCTGGTATCAGTGAGGTCTGTGCCGAGATCAAGCATGTTGGTAAGCCATGATCAATGGTGGGCCCCACGAATGACTGCCGAAGGAGAGAAGTGGTCACGGAATCCTCAGAACAGAGGTTGTGTTTTGGTTGTTTTCTCTTCTTGTACTTAAACTACTGCAAGGAGAAGAGTGTGTAAAAAGGATGCAAAGAGAGAGCACCCACACTCTCACAGTTCAGCATCCCCTCCCCTGCTCGTGCTCTGTCTCTCAAAATAAAGAAATAAACATGAATAATTAAATATTAATCTAGACATTTAAATTTTGGGTTTGCAATAGACTGTTTTTAAAATGAAAAACAAGATAATTTGCTGGACAAGATCAGTTACTTTTGAGAAAAGACTTTAGGGGCGCCTGGTGGCTCAGTCAGTTAAACGTCCAACTTCGGCTCAGGTCGTGATCTCATGGTTTGTGACCACGGACCGTGTCTGTAGCCTCGGAGCCCACCGAGCACTTTTTGTGAAAATGAATGAGTATAAAGCAAATGGGCCTTCGCAGGCAGCTGAGACAGAAGCCCCCGGTCTCAGCCAGCCCGGAGTGGAGGGGCCCAGCTGATTTAGAGGGCCCAGGCCCGCATGAGGATGCAGCCTCTACCTAGCCCAGCAACCGCCGCCCTGTGGACGTACAGGCTCAACACGGCACGTGTTCCTCATTTTCAAAAGAATCAGGAAATCTGGACTTTTATGGGGAAATCACCTGATTTCTAAATGGGAACGAATTTAAACTCCAAAAACCAAAAAACAAGTAACAGTGACCCTACGGGCAAACACAGGAGGTCCAAACAAAACAGTTCTGCGGTCCCTGCCCTCTGTGACTTCTGATCAGTCTAAGCTCCCACACGACAGAGAGCAGGCCTGCCCGTGCCTAGGGGCTGAGAGCTGGTCACCCAGGCTCCGCCTGAGACAGCACGGACCGGCTCTGTACAAACGACAGGAAATCTGAACTAAGAGTCTGACACTCCTCTTCTGGTGGTTCACTTTGTGGTTGGAAAATTCTTTGAGGCTGAAAACACACCATCCTTAAACCCAAGTTCTGAAAAATCAGGAAATTCCAAAGTCAAGGTTCCTTTTGCAATAATCATACACGCTGTTTCCTTGATTTGGGAACATGCAGCCTGTCTTTCCATTTTGTTCAGGGCATTACATGAAGTTCACAGGATGTGAAGCAGCCCGCGGGCCCGGCCTCTTCCAGACTGCTGCGGTAACATCCAGACTCAGCCTTTCCTGCCCGCCGGAGAGCCGTCTCCCTCCTATTTCTCACACTCCGGTCAATGCCTGGGCTTTTTAAGTCCCTTCTGAAATTTGGTGCAGATTATGGCAATCCGAGGTTTATTTGTGAGAAAAAAAAATACTGCCAAGAATTTAGACTATCACGATGAAGGTTAAGATATAGACGCTGCGGGGAGAGCATCAGACATGTACCAGGAGATCTCGGCAGTGGGGTTTTTGGATGTCACCGGCCCAGTGTAGGCGTCATGCCTTCCTGGAAGGACAAGTGCAGAGGAGAGAGGAGGGGGCGAAGGCTTCGGTCGGTGCCCCACAGCCCCGGCTCTGGCTCCAAACCGCTAGCTCTCACCATTGGCACCCCCTGCCTCTTTTCCCTTCCCTGTCTTTCCTGGGCCCAAAGGGCCCAAATTCTCTTCCACCCACAGCGCCGCTAAGCCTCTGTGTTCTGCATAAGGTCCAGTTCACACCAGTCCCAAAGCCCTTCTGCTCGCCCGTCCTCTCTCCTTCCTTCGGCCCTCACATTCGCTGTGCATTCAGACTATCTTCTCCCACAAACTATCTTTAGGATTTCCACTCCCCCGTGTTCCTTGAAGACTGGAGAATGCCTTACTTCACGTGCAGCAGTCACTCAAAAGATATTTTTAGCTAACCCATAGAATGATTGCTTTTAGCAGTAAAAATCCCAAGACAATGAGATCTTTTCCCTATAACCATTCCACTGGACAGTCTTAGTTCACCACGTCAGCCCCTGAACAAGAAATAGAGCTGTCTTATCTTTGGTAACGCTCCTTCTGTACTGCTGTCAAATCTAGAAGCTCTTTACCGATGATCATATTGGTGGGAAGAGGAACAAACAGGCCTCTTATACCTCCCTTATGACCCACTTCTACCTAAACACTCCCTACAGGGCTGGGAGATCCCTGACGTTTGCCAAATCAGGCCTACAGAACTACGTGAAGGCTATGGGGCCTCGGACACACACAGATATGGTTTTGAATTCTCATCCAATCATAGTAGCTATAAAATCTTGGAAAAATCACATAATACGTATAAAACTAGTGGTTCACCTGCAGTGCTTACACTAGTGTGGCTGAAAGATGCTCGGTGGGGTTCCGTTTCTTGATCTGGATGCTGACTGCAATAGGTGTGGTATATTCAGTTGTGAAAATTCATCATGTTGCACAGTCATGATTTTATGTACTCCTCTGGGTGGATATGTATACGTCAATTAAATATATACTCCAGGGCTGCCTGGGTGGCTCAGTCAGTCGAGCAACAGACACTTGATTTCAGGTCAAGTCATGATCTTGTGGTTTGTGGGTTCGATCCCCACACTGGGCTCTGTGCTGACAGTGCAGAGCCTGCTTGGGATTCTCAATCTCTCTCTCTCTCTCTCTCTCTGCCCCTCCCCTGCTCTATCTCTCAAAATAAATATATACAAACTTAAATATATATATACTCCAAACACCCCTTCTCCAACATTTGAGAGAAAAAAATTAGTATCCTGGTGAAACCCAAACAATAAATTTGCTCTTCGTCTCTCCAGGCAAAAGACTTACCATCCCACCATTGCCCTGGGCAGGATCGTATCAAACAGCAGTATGGACAAGCCAGCTGTGAGCACCTGCAGAAATAATTTCAATAAAAGGCCATCAGAGCAGCAGGACTTCAGTAACCTTCTCCAAAGTCATCATTTATAATGACTTGTGAGGCCCCTGCATTGAGTGCTCCCTCTGAGCTAAGCATTTGGTGTGGAAAATGCCAAGTCCTAGTCTATTCGGGAGGTGAGAATCTTCAAAGAGACATTTAACTTCCAGACTCTTCAAAAGAGGAGGCACAAGGCCAACATCTCATCCATCTCACTCCAGGGCAGGAGCAGAGTAAGAATAGTAAGAATATTCCTTTCCATCTTGTCTCAATGTGCAGAAATCATCCCAAAGCCTGTTGTGCTCATTCATCTGTTCCCAGATCCTCCAGATAAACACTTAACTGTCACCCTGCCTTTGCCCACAGCACCGTCTCTCTGCCGTCCTAATGACCGCATCTTGCTGGCCCGTGATACACATTCTATGAAACCAGGTACTTTCTGGGGAAGGGAACAATTACATCATTAACTAACTTTTTGCAGGGATGCCTGGCTGACTCGGTCAGAGGAACATGCAACTCTTGATCTCGGGGTCCCGAGTTCCAGCCCCATGTTGGCTGTAGAGATTTCCAAAAAAAAAAAAAAAAAAAAAGAATAAACTTAAAAAAATTATTTGCAAGTGTCTAGAAGCCAAAAAAGAGGGAAGAGGCTACCCCTACGTCTCCCAGAGCTAGATATTACGGAAGAGTCTCTTGGGAATGGCGGTAAGAGGACTCACGCCCCCACTGTATCACTAAACAGCACAAAGAGTCTGCGTGAACCAAAGACCCAAGTTTGTCACTGCTTGAAACGCCCGCTCAGGAAAAGACTTTTTTCCCTAGAATTCCACATTCTAAGATGTAAGACGGCTTTCATTAGGAAGGTCAGCCTAAGGGCTTGCTTTCTTGCCATGAGAAGAAGTAAGAAGCTGGTCGCCATGGGATGGGTCACTCAGACTGGACACCCTGGGACATGGGAAATAGCATCTCACTCAAGGGGACCCATCTGCTGTCCTGGAGGCCTCTTCAGGTGGCCAGGCAGGAACAAGGCAGCGAGCAGGCGGTGAGAAGGAAGGAGCTTGTTTGAGGAGCCTCATCCTCATTCACTTACCATCTCAAAAAGAAGTTTGGAAATATAAACCAAGGACCTTCAGTGTAGAAACTCTGTGATGTTTTAGAACCTTCAGAATTTACCCATCGAAAGTCCCTTTCTGTTTGCTTCTTTTATTGATTTTCAGCAAAAACCCTGACCACAAAACAGACCTGTGCTGTCTTCGGGAACGAAAATGAAATGGCGACCAGGTCAGCTAGACAGTTGTGAAGCCGAACCCAGAGAAGAGAGGAAAGAGAATTGTCAGGGTGCTGGGGGTGGTGATGGGAGCATGGGTCTTTTTTGACCTTTTAAAAATTTTTTACAAATTTATTTTATTTAATTTTGAGAGAGAGCACAGGAGGGGCAGAGAGAGAGGGAGAGAGAGAGAATCCCAAGCAGGCTCTGTGCTGTCAGCAGGGCTCGATGACAATGAGATTCTTCCCTCTTCTCCCTCTGCCCCTCTCCCCCACTCACGCTTGACGCAGGGCCTCGATCCCATGAACCACAAGATCGAGACCTAAGCTGCAGTCATCTGGTTTTGGAAACAAGGTTATACCAACCACATAAGGTAGTTTATTGACTTCCCTGCTTATTTTCCTAAAAGGATAAAGGTGATCTTTACTGTGGACGTTACCTCTGACTGGAACGCCTTTGGACCTGGACCTTCTAGTTGGGGTGGCCTTTAACGGCCACTGTCCTAATCAAATTTTCTCCTTCTCCTTGATTCAAGTTTGTCATTTTCATTTTTTCCAAAAACGCGTTTCATCTAGGTTTTCCAACTCATTAGCATTTTGTTATTTGGAAAAAATATTATTTTTTCTCATTCACGCCCATTTTAATTACCTTCCCTTTTCATTCTTACTTTTATTGTCCTTTTCTCTTCCTTTTTTTCCTTCCTTTTTTTTAAATTAAAAAAAAATTTTATTTGAGAGAGAGAGAGTGCGAGTGGGGGAGGGGGGGGAGAGAGAGAGAGAGAAAGAGAGAGAGAATCTTAATTAGGCTCCATGCTCAGCACCAGAGCCCTACATGGGGCTCAATTCCCACAGCCCTGGGATCATGACCTGAGCTGAAATCAAGAGTCAGATGCTCAACTGACTGAGCCACTCAGGCGCCCCTCCTTCCTTCTTCTGAACTAAAGTTAAGTTTGTTCATCTCTCTTTACTTTTGCACCTTCTTGGGTATTTCCTGGCATGGTGCCAATGGGGAACTGTTTCTTAGGACAGCTGAAACATGCCCCAATCTACAGACGGATGGCCACCCGATGTTGGCACCTTGGTGTAACAGAACACCTCATGAAATTTATGAAGGGCCCAACTAGCCTTTCCTAACACTTCAACATGGCTTCATGCCCTTTGCCCCTTATCTCCAGCTCCTTCTGGCCTTCTCTGATGGGCTTCGCTCCTCATTGTCTGGCTGCGTCTTTCACTTGCTTTCCTTCTAGCGTGTGAGGCCGCCACCTCTCACATGCCCCGCAGTACTCCCAGCCTGGGACTTATGCCTCCGTTCCTCCACACGCCCCTTAGCCCAGGAGGAATCCCGTGGGCTGTGAGATAGACAACCGGCCTGCTTATTCCTATTAACTGCACCTTTTGCCAAGAAAAACACATCTTAAAACTTCCAAACCAGCCCTTACTTGAAACCGAGACTGGTTTAGTAGCCACACTGGTGCCTTTGACATGTGCTGCTTCCTGGAAATGTTTGTACAGTCTCCTGCCTTTCTCCCGAGGCACTTTTTCGAACTTTTCTAAAGCTTTATCTCTCAATGAGCACATTTTCTGCTGGCTGAGACACTCATTAGAATTTCACAGATAGACGTGTCTTATTTCTGTAGTGAATGTATGGTGAAGCTGTCTGCACTACAGAGCTACTGTGAAGTTCAACAGACCACTTCGTAATGTACCAGTAAGAAACACTGGTTTCTTAGGCTTCCTTTTGCTTCCATTACCAGCCCTCGCAGTCAGCGTTGGAGGCATTTTCTCACACACACACACACACACACACACACACACACACACACACACACAGTCACCAAAGTTCCACCACTTCACAGAAGTCACTGCTGAAGATGGGTTGACTAGCAGCCGACAACGCCTCGCCGAGGGGTAGACACTGGGCTCTCAGCCAGCCCGACTTGCCCACTAAGTGACTTGCACCCACACATCAACCTCACCGTGTGTGAGGTTCAAATTCATGCCTCAGCCAAGTGGAAGATTTCTATATGCCATGGGCAGGACTGCTCAAGACCCCTCAAAAGTGTGAATGATGCACCTGTTCATGCCAACGGCCCACTCTACTTCCGGTTCTACAGCGGAATACACTTCCGGTTCTACCGCGGAATAAACTTCCTGTTCTACCGCGGAATAAACAAAAGCCAGGAATAACTGAAGGTGCACGTCTGGATACAGAGTATCGTACACACGGTCACGTAGGCGCAGGACATGAGAGGTGGAAGGGCCTCCCTGCGATCACAGCTGGGGGGCCTGTGATGGAGAGATGGTGAGTGATTTGCTCCAGGGGCCTGGGACCTCAAGCAGTGAGGGGTGGAAAAGACCCCGACTCCCAGGTCAACCTTCTCTCATAGCCAGAAACTCAAGAAAGGGCCCAGGAGAACTCCATACAGCTTTTTTTTTTTTTTAAGATTTTTGTTTTCTAAGTAATCTCTACACCCAACATGGGGCCTGAACTTACAACCCTGAGATCAAGAGTCACAATGTCTACTGATCGAGCCTGTCACTCACCCCTTCATACAGCTTTAGAAAAAAAGAAAAAAGAATCTACTGAAGACAGGGACTCAAAAGAGATATTTGCAAACCCATGCTCATAGCAGTATTATTCACAATAGCTCAAGCTTGGAAGCAACCCAAGTATTCATCAATGGATGAATGGATACCCAAAACGTGGTATATACATGGTTACTCGGCCTTTAGAAGGAAGGCAATTCTGACCCATGCGACAATATGGACAAACGTAAAAGACATTATGTTAAGTGAGATAAGCCAGATACAGAAAGACAAATATTGTATAATTCCACTCACATTAGGTGCTTCAAGGCGTCGAATTCATAGAGACAGAAAGTAGAATGGAAATTAGGGGAGCTTGGGGGGAAACTGTGAGTGGGGAGTTATTGTTAATGGGTACGGAGTTTCAGCTTCAGATGATGAAAAGGTTCTGGCGGTGGATGTCAGGAAACGTGTAAACTTTTTTTTTTTTAAGTGTTTAAAAATGGCTAAAATCTGGGATGCCTGGGTGGCTCAGTCTGTTGAGTGTATGACTTCGGCTCAGGTCATGATTTCGCAGTTTGTGGGTTCGAGCCCCACGTCAGGCTCTGTGCTGACAGTCAGAGCCTGGAGCCTGCTTTGGATTCTGTGTCTCCCTCTCTTTCTGCCCCTCCCCCACTCACGCTCTGTCTCTGTATCTGTCTATGTCTCTCTCTCTCAAAAATAAATCAACATTTAAAAAATGGCTAAAATCTGCTCAAGAAATAGACTTCAAGTTACACTTGGAACTTGCCATTCAAGAAACTTAAGTAGTAGCTATTATTAGCAATTGTCAGTATTTGCAAAAAGCATTTTTAAAAACACAAATTTTTCCCCATAGAAGAAAGAGTCCTGTGGTCCGAGGAATGTCTCCCTTGTACACACAGATCTGAATAACAAACACCAGGACCAGCCACGGCTGAGGCACGCCAACAACAGCAGAACTCAATACATTGTGTCAGCGGCGGTGGGGGCTTTGAACTTCCTGGCTTTGTCAACGGATGTCACAACCTCTGTGTTATTGAAACAGATTTTGGTATTTAAAGCAGTTCAGGCTTGTTTTTTAAGCATTCATTTTGATCCTAGGACAAATTTTCTGTTTGTCTGAGGGAAAAATAAAGGGGAGTACTGTTGGTGGGAACCCGCCAGACAGTCCTGCATTTGGGGGGGTGGGAATCGAGTCAGGCTTGTTGCTTGTTAGCATTTTGTTGTTGTTTAAATACCTACGACTTCAGAAAAAAGGGACAGATTGCAGCACGTATCAAAGCCCTTCACTGTAACTGCCTCGGTTACAGCCTGCTCCTCCTACTTCAACGAGCTGTAGTTTCTCAGACACGGTTTCATGCCATCATGCTGCCTTGGCTCAGCAAGGTCCCTCTGCCTGGAATAGTTTCAAAGGCCTCCCCACACAATTCCTGCTCACTTTTTGAAAATCCATTTCTAGGGATGCCTGGGTGGCTCTGTAGGTTAAGCGTCCCACTCTTTTTTTTTTTTTAATGTTTATTTTTGAGAGAGAGACAGAGAGAGCAAGCAGGGGAAGGATAGAGAGAATGGGAGATACAGAATCTGAAGCAGGCTTCAGGCTCTGAGCTGTCAGCATAGAGCCCGATGCAGGGCTTGAACTCACGATCTGGGAGATCATGACCTGAGCCAAAGTTGGACGCTTAACCGACTGGTCCACCCAGGTGCCCCAAGCATCCCACTCTTGATGTTGGCCCAGGTCATGATCTCACGGTTAGTTCGTGCGATCGAGCCCCATGTAGGGCTCCGTAATGACAGAGCAGAGACTGCTTGGGAGTCTCTCTCTCCTTCTCTCTCTCTGCTTCTCCCGAGTACGCGCGCGCTCTCCCCCGCCCTCTCTTTCTCAATATATAAACGTTAAAAAAAAATCCATTTCTAGAAAACTTTTTCTGGACCTGGCTCCCCATCCTCACATCTAAGTGGATCAGGCACCTCTTCCAGTGGCTTCCATGCCCCTTGGCATTGTACATGTTAAACTATGGAAATGTATGGTCTCCCCAACCAGGGCGTGCACTATTCATCTCTGTATGTTCAGGACCTACCAACAGAGACCCACATAAGGTAAGTGGCTGATATATTTTCCAGAACCACACTAGTCATCAGAGCTGGTAAGTGACTGTCTTGTTTTTTTGTTATTTGTTTTAGAGAGAGAGAGAGAGAAAGAGAGAGAGAGAGAGAGAGAGAGAGAAAGCATGAGCAGGGCAGAAGGTCAGAGGAAGAGAGAGAGAGAATCTTACACAGGCTCCACACTCAGAACGCAGCCTGACAGGGGGCTTGATCCCACAACCCTGGGATCATGACCTGAGCCAAAACCATGAGTCAGATGCTCAACCAACTGAACCACCCAGGTGCCTCAAAATCTTATTTTTAAATCCCTTTTCATATATTAAGGGCACTCAGACCCCAGACCGGAGAAGCACAGAGATACTCTCTGCTCCTGGTCTCTGCTTCTTTGCCCCAATTACCTCCGGGAGGCTAGAAAGAGCTCCTCAGGGAGGATCTGGTTCTGGTTCACTCTGGTTTCCAGTCCAAAAATGTCAGGAAAGATTCTGATTGTCTCCTGGACCAACTGACCATGGCTAGGGGGCAGAGGAATGTGAGACTATGGAAGTTCATCCTTGAACTTCATGACTGGAATGAAGGAAGGAACATTTCCATGGGGGAAGGGAGGGAAAGTGCTGGGCAGACTGAACAACAGATGTTTTTCACGCCCTTGCCATCAACACCTGGGAGCCTGCAGGAAATGCAGAATCTCAGGCCCCGCCCCAGACCTACCGAACAACATCTACACATGAACAGATCACCAGGTGATGTGCTTGAACATTAAAATGTGAGGAGTTCTCTACACCCCCGACTCCAGCCCTGTCTCAAGAACTACTCTGTCCATCTGGTATGGGGCACAGCCACATCTCCTGAGAAGGACCATAGAGCAGAGGCATGCGTCAGACTGTCCCGGAGTCTGTTCTTGTTGAAGACTCACCTGTGAATATTACTAATAGGCCTTCCTTTTAGGGTAGAGAGTAAAACAATAAAAATTTATAAACTGAAAGCAGGTGATCTCTCTTTCACCTAGGACCCAAGGAACTATTCCAAGCCCACCAGACAGAAACCACAGCTAAGGCTGAGAACTCTACTTGGCAATTTCAAAATATTCAATTAACCCTTATTATCAATCCTATGATTTATTATAATGATCAGTCTTAGTAGTACTATTATTACTTTTATTTTAGAAAGAGAGAGAGTGAGCACAGGTGAGGGAGAGGGGCAGAGGGAGAGAGAGAGAATCCCAAGCAGGCTCCATGCTCAGCACCAAGACGTCATGGGGCTTGATCCACACCCCTGGGATCAGGACCTGAGCCGAAATCAAGAGTCGGTTGCTCAACTGACTGAGCCACCCAAAAGTCCCATGATCAGTGTAATTATTATTATTTTTGAGAGAGACAGAGAGACAAGAGTGTGAGTGGGGGAGGGGCAGAGAAAGAGGGAGACACAGAATCTGGAAGCAGGCTCCAGGCTCTGAGTTGTCATCACAAAGCCTGATATGGGGCTCGAACTTATGAACCACGAGATCATGATCTGAGTTGTAATTGGATGCTTAACCGACTGAGCCACCCAGGTGCCCTGATCAGTGTAATTATTAATGATAGACAACCCAAGCTAAATTCTGGGCTTGGCTATTGACAGTCTTTGGTATCACCTCATTCAAGTGCACAGTGAGTTATTCATTTTGCCAGATATCAGAAGAAGAGTGTTTATCATAAGCACAACAGGATCAAGAACATAGGTGAGGAACAAAAGAAGATGAGGGTTATGTGAAGGAAGAATAAATTTTAAACCTAGAAAAGTGCTGGGTGACTTTTAACAAACTCCTACCTTTCAGAAGAACTGACTTTAGAAAAATGTGACATCCAACACCTTAAGCGACAGTATACATACACCATGCCAGGATATCATGGTTTCCCTTTTATAGAACCTTTCATTCATTCTATCTTCGAATATTTGTATTCTACTTCAGAAGATGGTCTATCCAAATTCTGCACCACTTTATTTGATTCATAACGAGTTTTATTTTTTTTTAGCATTTTTCTAAGTTTATTTATTTATTTTGAGACAGAGAGACAGAGCATGAGCAGGGGAGGGGCAGAGAGAGGGGAAGAGGAAGAATTCCTAGCAGAATCTGTGCTCCCAACATGGAGCCCAATGGGGGTTTCGATCTCATAAACCCCGAGATTGTGACCAGACTCTATATGGTTTCTCTCTTCTCTTGAATCCATGCAATAAATTCTCTGGAGTTTCTGTGTCCACCTGTTGGGGGTGGGATTGGAGGATGGGGGGGAAGCCATGCCCTCTAAAAGGAGCAGAAAGCCTTAAGTCTCTAAACCAGAGTTGATATTTTCAACTCAGCTTTGTTTCTCACTTGCCTACTATTCTTGTGCATGAATCCTCTTAGTCTACATCCCAAGAAGGGAAGAGGAGCGGGCAGTAGAGTTTAAATACCCAAACTCTGAACTCTCCAACACATGCTATGTACTGAAAAGACCTGTGCATCTTGTCACGCCATCTGACACAGGTCCTTTGGTTGTAAGTTCAAAAATTTGTGGCCCTTTGGACATGTTTTCTCTTGAACTTGCAACTTCTTGGCACAGCTGTGCAGAAGGTGTTAGCTCTTCCCCAGGCTGGGTGTCAGACTTTTCTCTTCAGTATTCACATTTCTCAAGTGGCCATATTAATATGTACACTGACCAGGTGTTTCTTGGTACCTTTGGAGGGCTTCTTCCTTTTCTCTCTTTCTGTCGGCATTCCACTTCACCTCATCCTAAAATACTTGAGTTGTTTGATTTTCTATCATCTACTATATTTTTTAAGTAAAGGGGCTATAAATATGCCAAGTATAATGTTGACATACTTAGAACACTCAATTGTTGAAGACAAAAGGAGAATTTGAGAGAACCATAATTTCCCCTCAAACTCAATTCAGGGACAGCCTGGCATAGTCAGGAGATTCTTCATTCTGGTACTTTCCCTCAACTTTCTCAGTGTCATCTTATTCAGCAAATGTACCCATCTCCTCGCAGACTTACCTTTAGAAGGATGGGTTTCTGATAGTTATTTTTTAAAATTTTGTCCTGCCGAGTAGAGTCCCATCAGTTGCCCAGAACTAAACAGTACTCTGTGCTTCTGGAAAGGAAGGGCATGTGGCTAAGGTGTTTAATTTTCTAAGTTGTTTTGATTCACTCAAAGGAGCTTTAAATAAAAGCACCATAATTATATTTACTCCAAGGCCATGAGAATTTTTTTTATCTCCTTTTGATATAAGTTCAACTCGTGCCATTGTTATCCTTAGTAATACTAGAGGTGAAAGAACAGATTTGCCAGAAGACCTACATCAAGACCTCCTTGCCATGTTTAAAGAAACGTGGTGCCCATTTGGGAAAAACCCTTTTGCTACTTTCAACCTGCCTCCTTCCTTAATCCCAGTAATTCCTGAAGAAATACCACTCGGGAGAAGTGAGGCTGTGACGTCGCGGGCGGTGCCGTGGCTCCAGGTATGGTCACACTCAATTCTGCACAATCTGAGAGTGACAACTCTCAGGAATATAAACAACTCCTGAGGAATATAAAACTTGTGCAAGACTCATCACTCCACCCGAGGGATTCACACAAACCACGAAGGCTTTTAGCTCTTGCTGGACCACTTGGCACGCACTGCAAAATGTCAGCGACCTCCTCTCTATGGACCGCATCCCCCTCCCCCACCAAACTTATGTGTTTAAGCCCTAACCTCCAATGTGATGGGGCTTTTGGACGGTAATCAGGGTTACATGAGGTCATGGATGAGGGGGGTCCTCATGATGGGCTCAGTGACCTTGTAAGAAGAGACCAGAGGCTTGCCCTCTCTCTCTCTCTCTCTGCCATGTGAAGACACAGCCAGAAGGTAGCCATCCCGAGGAGAGAGCTCCCTCCAGACACCAACCCAACCTTGGTCATGTACTGGCGGCCTCCAGAACCGTGAGAAGTATCTGTTGCTTCAGCCGCCCAGTCTGTGGAATTTTTAATGGCAGCCTGAGCGAAGACATTATTCCTTGCTCTTTTGGAGAGTTAAAAAAAAAAAAGAAAGTTAAAAAAACAATGACTAACAGTTTCAGAAGAAGCTGTCGCCGAATTAGAAGTGAAAAAGGAAAAGGGCTTTGAGTTATTGCCGGAATGGAGCAGAGGCCAAAGGACGTGCACTGAGCACCTCCCTGGGCGCCAGAGAGGCGAAACTGGAAGTCCAGAACCTGCCCTCGCGGCACCCTGTGCCAGGCCAGCTGCTCCTGGAGGTGCCCAAGCAACTCGTATCAATGTAACACGCTAAGTGCTGAGATTACTGGTATACTCTGAGTATCACGGAACAAGCCCCACTCCGAGACGATGCCTGTGTCAATCTGGGACAGATAAGAATTACCGGGTGAGAAAGTTTGGGAAGGGCGTTCTACATAGAAGGAACAGTACGACCAAGTCAGCAAACTCTAAGCCCCTCAGTATTAACTGGAGCACAAAGTGAGGTGAGTAGTAGCCACCATTAAAGCTGAAAGAAACAGAGAGCGAAGAAAACCCAGTAGCCGGGAACCCCTTTTTTCCTAACAAGGTATTAAAAAAATCCCATGGAATTTTTTTCCCTTAGGGAAGTGGACAGCTGGGTCCAGGACAACCGGGAGTGTGGTTTGATCAGCATGCCAGAAGTAATCCTGGACTTCAAAAGACCTCACGCCACTCTCGTGGGCCTCTGGTTTTGTGCCCGTGTCTATGCGGGAGTCCTGGAGGTCACAGACTCCCTGAGTAACCTCAGGCGGGCCAGTGGCCCTCTCTGGATTTCAGTCTTCCCCTCTATAAGAAACAAAGGAATCCTCTATAAAGTATTTCTCAGAGGGATTAAATGTTAGTCTTGCACTTAAAACATTTTTTAAAGGGAAGGTGGGGGATTTTATTCATTCCTTGACTTGTCTCAGTGGGAATTTTCAAGAAGCTTAAAAAAGCAGGGGTTACAGGCAAAATATATCGATCAGAAGTACACGAGAGAGATGACGTGTACACGTGTGTAGATGTCTTCATTTCTCCCAGGTGCATGGCGGGTGTGGGACTGCTCTGTTGTAACACAGACCTCTTTTTCTAAAGTTGAGCTTTAGTGTTTTCTAAACCAGAATGCTACTCTGCATCCTCCCCAACACTGGGTATTGTCAGTGCCTAGAATTTTAGCCGTTCTGGTGGGCGTGTGGCTCCAACATCAGATTTGATACCACTTCGTCTCAATTCCTCATTCTCTTACAACTAAGCTAGGAAGTTGTAAGAGAAGACAGCTACAGTTTCCCTACTGAGGACCCGGCCAACAATATTTAGGGCTGATCCTTTTTTTCTTGCTTCTTCTTTTTTAAACAAACACCGTGTAGAACTTCCAAAATGTTAGAAAAAAAAAAACAGATAAATCAGATTCTCTGAGTCATTTGAAAAATTGAAAAAAGCACTTCGAAACCTATCGTGTTACTTGGATCCGGTCATTTTGAATCTCTCTTGATACCAGAATGCCAAAATGGAACAGAGCATACGTGAAGGCTCTCTATCGACACAAATCAGCGGCTTTCAAATTGTAGCCGCACCCAAAATGCAAACATTCGCCATTGGTGAAGGAAAGGCTCCTTGTTTGCAAGTAATGTTGTCCTAGCAAACATAAAATGCTTGACACGCATTATTTCCTACAATCCCTGCAGCATTTTCTGTGAAGTCCTACAGTGATTCCCATTTCACAATGAGACAGCTGATACATATGGAGGCTAAGTAATCTCTCCAAGGTTACACTACTAGAATGGAATTCTGATTCCAGGTCTTTCTGTCTCCCAAGAGCTGGGCTATCTGTCACTATTCTCTGCCATCTCATCACTCTATAAATCTCTGCTGAATGTAACCTGTTCCAACAGAGCAACTTGAAAAACAGTTTTCAGGAAAAAGATAGACTTTGTAAGAAACATGAGTATTGAGGGGCACCTTGGGTGGCTCAGTCAGTTAAGCATCCAAGATGCTTGATTTCAGCTCAGGTCATGATCTCATGGTGGTGAGGCTGAGCCCTGAGTCGGGCTCTGCACTGGGTATAGAGCCTGCTTAAGATTCTCTCTCTTCCTCTCCCTTTGCCCCTCCCCCTGCTCGTGCACGTACTCTCTCATAAATAAATAAACAAACAAATAAGTAAAGCTTGAGTACTGAAACCCGGTTATACATTATATAATTCTTAGAGTGAACGGTCAACAGCCTGCCTGAGTACATGGTGAGGAAAACATGAATAACCTTGACTGACTTCATGGAAGATGCATCAGGACTCCATGAGGGCTCGGCGGGTCACGCAGCTGTAGCTCAGCTCTGACGCTGGGCCACAGAGTGCTTCCGTGAAGAAGTACTTATTAATCACAGAGTATGGGCCCAGAGCCGGGCTAGCTGCAGCGGGGGATACAAGAAGACACCTACTCCCTCAGTTCTGTGGAGTCAACTCTTTCTCTAATTTCTCAAGAGTTCTAGCTATCCTTGAAAGACAAAACTTATCGAGCATACTCCAATGAATAACTGCCAAATAACCCCAATGAATAACTGACACTGAATAACTGCCAAACTCCTCCCCCGCCAAGTGCTAAACTCTCAAATCCTAGTATTTTAACGGTGCACAGGAAGGAAGTAAAGAGCTCTGAACGGCATGGCCTAATGGTGCAAACATTTGGCAATTTGGGATGGTAGTGTCAACGACGCTTACCGTAGCACTCGGGAGGTAAGGATTTGTAAGAATACAAGGCCCAGAGTCACGAGAACGCCTCTTACTCTCACCTGAAGAAAAACATTTGTTTTCACAGGTGAAATTCCTTTCTGGGGGAGAGAGGGCAGTGCAGAGATAATAACAGGTGACTGGAGCCTTGAAACCGAAGAGTTCTAATTCTAAGAAGGAAT
This sequence comes from Paguma larvata, assembly GCA_030068075.1. Taxonomy (NCBI): domain Eukaryota; kingdom Metazoa; phylum Chordata; class Mammalia; order Carnivora; family Viverridae; genus Paguma; species Paguma larvata. The sequence goes on along the minus strand of CM057835.1, from coordinate 46,729,597 downwards.
TAGATCTAAGGCAGTGTGAAAATCTTGTTTCTTTTTTTTTGAAGGGGGTTGGGGGGAGGGGTAGTTGAGACGCTTGAAAACAATGGCCCCTAATTCTAGTCTCACTAAAAAAATGTAAGAGCCACTTTAAACTTTAACACTCACCAGATTCTTTGCAGTTCAAATTTTGCATCTGGGAAAAAACCCTGACACTTAAAGCCTTCTTTAGGCATATTTATGGAGAGTGGGGACACTCCACCAGGTGTTAGGGACATAACCTTGAGTAAGATATGCCCGGGAGCCTGGGCAGCTCAGTCAGTTAAGCGGCTGACTCTTGATTTCGGCTCAGGTCATGATCTCACCATCATATGATTGAGCCCTCAGTCGGGCTCTGCACTGACGGCATGGACCCTGCTTGGGATTCTCTCTGCCCCTCTCTTGCTTGGCTTGTGCACACCCTCTCTCTCTCACTCTCAAAATAAACAAACCACCAAAAAGATCTGCCCTGCCCTCCTAGGGCTCACAGCCTCCCACCCAGGTGGCTAGCTGGGAAGGAGTGACCTGATTATTGTGATTTTCCTAATATGCCTGATCCTTGTCCCTTCTTTTCTTCTCCTGACATGGAGGTGAGGGAAAGTGGTGGGTATTTTATCAACTCTTCACTAATCACCTACCACATTCTGGGCCAAAAGTCGTGCGTCTGGAAACTCGTACAGAAAACACACAAAGCCCCCAACAGGCAATAGGCCTGAGTAAGGCAGAAAAGAAACGAAGTAGAATGTTCCTTGGAGGCAGACGTGACTGGGGGGCCTGCTCCCTGTGCAGACCCCCAGCCCCCGGAAGTCCCAGGAGGAGAAGACAGACGTGGAGGTGTAGCCAGGGAGATCCTCTTCCCCTTATGACCACCCCCCCAACACCCCCCAGGAGGGCACAGAAACAGTGCAATTAAATGACAAAGTCTCACACTAGTTGTGTTTACATAGTACCAGGCAATTCGTTGTTGCCTGAAAAAACTTTTCTTGTTCATAATTGACTGCTGGGCTATTTTGGATCCATACAAACAAGCACAACCTGCTTGTCCTTAAGTCCTGGCCTTACAGTCAGACGCATCCACTTACATAGAAACAAAATCAACATCACCACGAGGCCTTCCGAATCCACATGTCCCTCCTTTCTCTCGTGCGTCAAAACTCCTTTCCCATCATGAAAGTCTCCTCCTCTGTTTTTTTGTTTTGTTTTTAAATTTTTAATGTCTATTTATTTTTGAGAGCGAGAGAAAGAGAGACAGAGCATGAGCTGGGGAGGGGCAGAGAAGAGAGGGAGACCCAGGTACAGAGCCCGACGCGGGGCTCGAACTCACAGACTGCGAGGTCGTGACCCGAGCTGAAGTCAGATGCTTAACTGATGCTTAACTGACTGAGCCACCCAGGTGCCCCTAAAAGTCTCCCCCTTTGGATTTCCCAAGGAAGGTTTCATTGTATTAGCTCTGACTAGGGCAGCTCCTTCTCTCGTGGCCCAGGCAACTCATTTCTGCCTGCACAGCCCGCCCCCTGGTTTGGGCGCGTACGGGGGAGCCCTTTGCTGATCACCCTGTGTTGGGCCACACCTCGGAGAACTTAGTTTTGGGGATACAGAGGGAGGGTCTTTACAAGGAAACGATAAATGGCACAATCAAAGAAAGGCAAGAGTGCCCGGAGGGCAATACTGGGGGCAGGTGGAGGTACTTCAGGAGGTAACCTGCAGAATCCCACCCTTCTCTGTTTCTGACACGAGTGCACGAACCTGCGAAGGTGTGGAAAATAACACAGCAGATTCGGGCAATTACTCAGTACTCCTGTATGCAATACTCTCCCACAGTGAACAGAGTAGACACCACTGCACACTCCAACGGAGGCCTTGTAACCATTCCTAACGGACTGGATTTTGTGTTGCAAAAATCACTTTAATTTCAGTTATGTTAAATTATATATAGGGATGCCTGAGTGGCTCAGTCGGTTAAGCTTCCAACTCTTGATTCTGGCTCAGGTCACGATCTCACGGTTCATGAGTTCGGACCCCATGTCGGGCTCCGTGCTCACAGTGCGCAGCCTGCTTGGGATTCTGTCTCCCTCTGCCCCTCCCCTGCTTGTGCTCTCTCTCTCTCTCTTTCAAAATAAATAAATAAACTTAAAAAAATTATATATAAACCGTGGAGCCAGGAAATTTGTAGAAATTCAGGGTATTTCCTGAGTAAATGAACTGATGTGAATTCATTCAGGTCAAAAGTTGTGAAAGCGAGCATTGTTATCATAGTTCTGTAGCAGAGAACAGCACTGTGATGGTCAATGGCACTAAAAATAGCTGAGAAAAGAATTAGGAGTTCATCGCTGGGAAACAAGAAAACAACGACCTTATCCAAAATAGCAAAATTTCCGTTCGCATCCCTCTGTGCATTATTTTGACAATAGGAAATGGAATTAAATTTTTTTTCTTTAATCCACAACTCTATGTCTCCTCCTCTGTGCCCTCTGGGAAAAACCTTATTCATAAACGGATAATTCCCAGATAACTAACTTCTTCGCTGACTGTTTCCATGCAGCTCCACAGTAACGAGGCGGCTCCTAAACTTGCCACTTCAAGTTCCTGTCACTTGGACAGTGATGTCATGGAAAGACATCCATCCCCACGTGCCGTTCTCGTTGCCCAGCTAGAGACTGTAAAGAAAACTACGCTCCGCCTCTAGGTTTTAATCTCCCATGAAAAGTGAGTCTCGTTGCCAGAGCTGCCTAAACTGTGAGAGAAAAGATGTAATTAGGTCGTAGCCATAGTTAGGTTTTTAAGTACACTCTTCTGACAGAAAAGTCACTTTATAGCGCGGCTTCGTTGGGTTTAATAATTTATTTTCATCAAACCATTCCTGACGCGTTCTGGTGCTGAATAACAACCGAAGGAAGGAGACACAAGAAATACTAACTGCTGCGCAGAAAGTTATCTCTTCGAGTGAGCTTTTCTTTTCTTTTTTTTTCTTAACATTTATTTATTTTTGAGAGAGAGAGAGAGAGCACAGGCAGGGGAGGGGTACAGAGAGAGGGAGACAGAGGATCTGAAGGGGGCTCTGTGCTAACAGCGGTGAGCCCAACGCGGGGCTCAAACTCATGAATTGTGAGATCGTGACCTGAGCTGAGGGCACCCAGGTGCCCCTCAAATGAACTTTTAATGTCACAGCAAGAGGGGTGGGGTCTTAGGCTGAGAAGAGAGAAGACTGAGTGAGGGAGGCTCCTCTTTCCTGATTCCCTTTCCTCCCCCTTCAGGAAGTGTGGAAAGACCGTGACAGGCTCTCCACACCCAACAGACGGTGACGATGACAAGAATGAGGAGGATAATAAAGGAAAGGAAGTAACTGTGCCCACTTTGGCAGCACATATACTAAATTTAGAACATTACAGAGACGATTAGCATGCCCCCCCCAAGGATGACACACAAATTCACGAAGTATTCCCTATTTTTCTGTAACTATGTGAGGTGATGGATGTTAACCCAACTTATTACAGTGATCATTTTGCAATATATACAAACATCTAATCATTAAGTTGTGCACCTTAAACTAATGCACTGTTATATGTAAATTATATCTCAATAAAACTGGGGGAGGAGGCTAGGAGGGAAGGAGCAACAGAGTAGGAAGCAGAAAGAGGGAGAGAACCAACACTATTCAGTGTAGACGACCTAGTGACAGCAAAACGTGATGGGCGTCATAACTCCTCTTCCGAGATTTCCCATAGTCTCTTCTTTACGTGTGTGTGCACATGCGCACGTGTGTATACTCGTGCATGCCAGAAATTGAACCTAAGAAGTCTCATTCCCGAACCTGAAAGGTGTGTTTACTTGTCACCTCCTCAAAAGTTCAAGTTATGATCCAAAATTAAGTCTTGAAACTTCTGTATAAATATATCTAAAATCTTAAGTGAAGAGTAAAAAATTGTGTTATTTAGAAGACAGGAAATTTGTGTGATTCCATATTAAAAGACATGAAGCTGCTCCTTCTTCTTTAGAAAAAAACTTTCTACCAGAAACGGCAAGAGTTTTATCAATGGTCTTGGAGACATTTTAAAATTCCAAACATCGAATCCCCCCAGCGTCTGTTGACGACACTTTTACAAGTTCATCCTCTACATAAAATAGGCTTAATTTTACCTAGTAAACTGACATAGCCAAGACTCCTTCTTGGTTCAAGATCTTGGTAATCGGTCAAGAGAAATGTCAACATGTCATTGAAAAAAGAAAGACATTAGCCTGTGCTCCCAAGATCAGGCAAAACAGTCAGAGAGACAGCTAGTCAAAACTCAGAAAAATTCTTATCCCCTTAAGAGATCTTCATAAGGACAAATCAATCGGAGGCTGAAACTTACCAGTAGAATCTTCTCACCTCTTTTAAGAGCAACCCCTATCTGGGAAACACTCTTAAGGATGGCGGTCTGTTACTACACAGGGAGGTGTTGTTATGGAGACAGCTTAGAAGGCTCCTTGGCAATCCCAGTGTATAATTAAGGCTCCATCACTGAACAGTCAGCAGGGTGGTCTCCATGGGAACCAACAAACACACATTGTCACAGGCCTAGCAACTGTTCTGAATCAATGACTCTTTATATAGGTTTAAAAACATTGTGAATGGGGCATCAATTGCTTCTTTTGTTAGACAATGTCTGATTAAACATGTGTGAGAGACGCTGCTCATGCATGCCGAATTTCCAGCAGTGTCTAAAGTAGGCTGCCCACGGCTAAATTCACCTCCCTCGAATTAAGGAATACAAACGATGAGTTCAGACGCAGGAAATCACTGGTTAATTTGGTGAAAGAATGAAACCAGTTGGTTGACAGTGCCAGGGAGGACCGGCCAGCTGCCGGCACTCACTCTTCAATGGCTGTCTAAATATTATTCGATCCTCTCGGTACACTAGACATTATTACTATATTTGTTTCCAGACGCGCACACATCTAGAAAGTGGCAGACCTAGGACTCAGAGGTAGGTCAGAATTAAGTCCTGGTCCAGGTTTATATAACTCTACCTAATAACACTCTGCGTTTGCGTAGTACATCAGCACGGCCCACCACCCTCACACACATTATCTCAAATATTTTGCTTTTATCTTGAAACACTGGGGAGTTCAGTTCCGGAATTTTCTAATTTCGCAATATTTTCTTCCTTGATCTTTGTCTGCTTGCTCCACTTCTGCACCCACCACGCACTCCAGATTTGAAGATTACATGGGACCATGTCTAGGAAGGTTTCCCCCATCCTCTATCTGGACTGTGTGAGAAGCATTTTCCTAAGCAGCAAAAGAAAAGGAAACCCATTATGGAAGCATGGATTTTGACTGCCCAAACTCTAACTAATAACAGGGAAAAACATTTCAATTAACTGCTTGTAGCATTTACGTATAATCTTCCACGAGAGAAGGCAGACTTCGGTGATAAGGATGGAAGATGAGATTGCTGATTCCTACTTTATTCTGCTGGGTTCTATTAAGGACTTTTTTTGGGAGAGAAGTGTGTGGGTGTGTGCACACATGCATGCAAGTTGGGGGGGGAGGGCAGAGCGAGGAAGAGGGAGAGAATCTTAGGCAGGTGCCACGCTCCACTTGCAGCCCCACACCGGGCTTGATTTTGGGACCATGAGATCATGACCTGAGCCAAGAGTCGATGTAACTGACTGAGCCACCCAGGTGCCCCTATTAAGGACTTCTAAAAGCTGGCAAATGCTTTATTAAGTAGGTACTGATAATCAATGATCGGGCTCCTAGCAAGTCATCATTATATATAATCCTACACTTGAATGTACATGTCATCAGGATTTAGCCTTAAATATTAGATACATCAACACTGTCAGAGCTCACTTGAGTCATAACATTTCTAACATTTCTGAGCTATTTGATCAAAACCAAACAGTGAGGCTCTTTTCCTTATTCCCCTGAAATCCCCGTCCCATGCATCTCTTGGGAAAGCCTCCTTCCCATTTTTCGCTGCCCTTCTACGGAGGCTCAGGAGAAAGGCTGTTTTCTCTCAAGTTAACCCCCAGACCCCTTCTGTCTCCCACTGAAGTTTGTTCTCCCTATTTCCCCTCATTCTTCAGCATCTCCAAATCTCTCTGTATACTGCATCTTCTTTGCTAGTTTCAAATATGCCCAGTCCTTCTTTCCTCAGAAAAGAAGTTACCTTTGCTAGATCTGGCTAACCCCCTGCCCACCACTAGTCACAATCTCCTTCCCGAGTCTGTGTATTCTTGGATATTTATGATCTACCTTCCATCCCCTCCAACCCCACCCTTCTTCTAAAACATTTTCCTTCAAGACCAATGATGCCCTTGGCCTAGGCTTATCTTAATCCAAATCTGTCTGACCTCTTGGTGGCACTTTGCTTTTGTCCTTTAAACTCTTCCTTAGAATTCCCCACAGAGAACTTTCCCAGCTCTCCTTGGCTTTCTCTTCTCTCTCCCACACTTTATTGATCTCTGGTATCTAAGTGTCTCCCAAGAGAAGTCTTAGCCCTCCGCTCTGCTCTGCCCAAACTCTCTTGTTCCCACAGTGAGCTCGTCTATTTCTTCATGTTACTTTTTTTTTTTAATGTTTATTTATTTATTTATTTAGAGGGGGAAAGAGTGCACACATGCATGTGTGAGCAGGGGAGGGGCAGAGATAGAGAGGGAGAGGGAGAATCCTAGACAGGCTTCACCGTCAGAGCAGAGCCCAATGCCGGGCTCGCTCTCATGAACCTTGAGATCATGACCTGAGCAGAAATCAAGAGTTGGACACTTAACCAACTGAGCCACCCAGGCACCCCTCTTGATGTTTTTGATTCCAACTCCACTGCTCTAGGTGGAGCCCAAATGGACACAGGAAGCCCTGAGCTCTGCTCTCCAGTTCACCCCATGTGTCCAGCACAAAGCAGCTCCATTTAGAAGCTTCCTCACCATACGCATCTGTCTAAAATAGATTTCACCAGCCTCCCTCCCCAAAGATGTTCTTTCATAATCCCCCCAACCATTTCTGTCTGTGATGCCACGGATGTCTCGTGTCTCAAGCCACAAACCTTTGGAGCCATTTGTAAGCTTCCCTAATGGCCACTCCCTGGACCTAAATGACCCTCACACGCTCCCTACTGCTAGGATCTGAGTCTTTGTTATCTAATTCTTTGATCACATCACATAAAACTTAGATTAAATAATTACAATTTCTTTTCTTCAGATTGTCAGTCAAGTTCACCTTTCACCTTTATTGCCATTACTCACTACCTTGATTCACCTCCCTTCTAAATGCTTGGAACTCATTTCCAACATGACTTGCCTTTAGTTGGTCTCATTCAAAAGTTCACAGTGGTCTCTGGGGCATGGCTTTTAGGGCTTCCTAATCTGTCTCTTCTGGGCCCGATTTCCTCCTCATACCCTCACACTCTCCTCCTATTCTGGTCGAATTTATTTCCTTATGGTTCCCCATGTGCATATCCTGCCTCGGGGCTCCTGCCACTTGTCCTGGAAGGCTGTCCTTCCATTTTCACTTCTCCCTGGCAACCTGGGCTCGCAGGGGCCAGTACAGTCTCTCCACTGCCTCAGCCCACTTGGAGCTTCCCTTTTCCTAACTCCTGAAGTCAGTACCACCCCGCTTAGCAATGTCCTATAACAATCTCACCCTGTCATTCTTATCTCCTCCTCTGGATTATAAGATGCACTCGGCAGGCTCTACACATATACTAACTCGTTTTCTCCACCCCAGACTCCAAAGGTTTCCCCAATAAATGCTGGCTGGTAGAATCATGTCCAAAAAGAAAGCCATTCAAAGAGAGATCAAGGCACTTTTAATACTATCCAAACTGTAAGAATCTAGTATACGTTAAAGTCCCATGGAATTAAGAGTTGTTTCAGGCAGGTGGTAAATCATGACACATTGTCAGGGAAGGGACTGGAAGAGGCAAGCAAGGTACGTAGGATGCAACATTTAAGGAGGCACTCATTATTCTCAGGTGTCAACACCACACTGCATGGTGGCCCTCATCCCAGCTTTGTGCACATGAAAAATGAGACTTTTAACCATCAAAAACCAAACTAAACCAGATCAAGAGACACATCCAAGGCAAGCTACAGAAAAATCTTTCCCAGGACCACAGAGAACAGACTAAGACTTGGTTTTCTGGTCTACCACTGACTCAGGACAAAATGGCGGCAGCAACTATGGCATTAGCTTAAAGGAAAAAAGCATTCTTATGGAAGCAGCTTTGAAATGGAGAGCAAACCCTGGATTCTCAGGGCCCTAGAGGGCCAGAGCTGCTGTCTGGGGATGGATCTTCTCTCTTGGCTCATCCTCAACATAAACTCTCTCTGGCCTCAGTTGCTTCTTCCCAGTGGACGCTGAGAACAGCAGTCAGTTTAAAGTTAACGAGGATGAGACAAGGCACTATTCAATCCGGAAAAAATTCTCACGCGATAACTTAAATCTGCTAGAGAAACCCGTTAGCATACCCCATCTTCCTTATATGTCTACACATTTCATTGCTTTCCTCTTAAATTCATTCATTTTCCTGCATCAGTGCTTTACAAGTGGGAAGGGATTCCAAGATTTTATGAAGATGAAGTTAGATTTCACAGCCCAAATTTATCAAACTGAAGGGAGAAATTTTAAAAAGTTGTGAAAAATTCTGTTATATTTAGCTTTTTAGAATATTTCTTTTTTAAAAAATGTGTATTTATTTATTATTTATTTTGAGAGCAAGCAGGGGAGGGGCAGAGGGAGGAGAAAGAGAATCCCAAGCAGGCTCCGCACTGTTAGCACAGACCCCGACGAGGGGACTGATCTCATGAATGATGACCTCATGGACCTGAGCCAAAAATCAAGAGTCGGATATTTCACCAACTGAGCCACCCAGGTAGCCCAAGAATATTTCTTAAATTTACAGATAGAAAAACAAGAATAACAGTGGCAACAATATAAAGTGACTTCAAAGGCACGTTTTTCCCACGCTGAGCCTTCTCAGACCTAAAGAAGTTACTAAGGACCGGAGAGAAGTATGGATGCCTGGGAAGTGACAAAGTTCATGTGAAAACTCCTTGGGAAATAGCAGAGAATCGATCATTCTGGAGCAAGGAAGAAGGTGCCCTCAGCCTCTTCTAGATGACCTTCCTTTCTGAGTATCCTTGAATTTTTCCACAGAATCCAAATTCTCCTCTGGGGCCAATGGAACATGCTTCTGAGTCATTTTCTGAACATGCTGGCACTCACTAGAGTCACAATGACGTCATGGGGAAATGTTGTATTGCTAAGTACAATTATGTTGTATTTCAAATGTCAGCACATTCTGATGTGTAGGTGGCCCAAAGAATGGGAAAGTATTATCCCACTGAGAATAACAGAGCTTATTTTCAAGCGGAAAAGAAAAAGGAAGAGGAGGAGAGGGGAAAAAAGAGAGAGACTACTTGATGTACCAAAGCTGGAAGAGACCTTAGCAGCTCATCTATCTAATCTTCAACATTTAAGGAGGATTAGCATTAAACCTTAGCAGCCAATTAAAAATCCTTATACTTTTGAATCAGCTACAGAGAAGGAAATGATAAACATCCCTTCAAGCTCAAGAGAAAAAGAAAAAGAAAAAGGAAAAGAAAAAGAAATAAAAAGGAGGCTCATGAAAGTAGTGGCCAAATGGGCAAAGCCACACACAACAAAATACTCTTTCTAATACCAAAAGACAATATTTAAGCACTATTCTTTGAGGACTTTGCAGCTTTCGGGGATGGTTTACATGCCATAAAACCCACCCAGTGTAAATATAAAGTTCGATGATTTGTTTTTAAGTTGGCTCCATGCCTAGCATGAGCCCAATACGGTGCTTAAACTCACGGCCCTGAGATCAAGACCTGAACTGATATTAAGGGTGGGAGGCTTATCTGGCTGAGGCACCCAGGCACCCCAAAAATTCAATGATATTTTAACTGTATATTCTTATTTATTTTTTTTTTTGAGAGAGAGAGAGAGAGAAAGAGAGAGAGAGAATCCCAAGCAGGCTTCACACTCATCGCTGAGCCCAACATGGGGCTCGATCTCACAACCGAACTCAGGGTTCACGATCACGAACTCAGCCAAAATCAAGAGTCAGATGCTTAACCAACTGAGTCAGCCAGGTGCCCCCAAAATTCAATGATTTTCAATGAACACATTTAATAATGTAATTTAAATGATGGTGCAACCATCGCCACAACCCAGCTTTAGAACATTATGATGAACAAAAGAAACTCCCTTGAGCCTATCTGGAGTCAGTCTCTGCTCCAAGAAACCATCACTATGCTTTCTGTCTCTATAAATTTGCCTTTTTTGGAAATTTCAAATACATGGACTCATACTCTATGTATTTTTTTGCACTGGCTTCTTTCACTTAGCATAACATTTTTGAGATTCATCCATGTTGTAGCAATGTTGTCCATTCCTCTTTATTGCCAAATAGTATTCCATCCTATGTGAACAGCACCTCTTGTTTATACATTCGCCAAGTGATGGACATTTAGATTTTGTCCAGTTTGGGGCTATTAAGAATAATGTTACTCTGAGTGTTCACGTTAAAGTCTTTTTGCTTTCATTTCTCTTGGGTAGAGTTCTAGGAACAGAATTGCTGAGCTATATAGTCAGTTTATGCTTCGCATTTTAAGCAACTAGGAAAACAGTTTTCTACAGTGGCTGTGCCATTTTACATTCCTGCCGGTAATTTACAAGGGTCCCAGTTCCTCCATAGCCTCGTCAGCTCTTGATATTGTCTATACTTTTTTATCATAGCCATCTTAGTGAGTGGGTAGTGATATCTCATCACGGTTTTAATTTGTATTTCCCTAATGGCTAATGACATTGAGTTCTTTGTTATGGACTTTGAGAACCATTCATGTATCTTCTTTGGTGAAATGTATGTCTGTTCACATCTTTTTTCTTTTCTTTTCTTTTCTTTAAAGGTTTTATTTAAATCCCAGTTAGTTAACATACAGTGTAATATTGGTTTTTAGGAGGCCAACATAGGGAATCAACACTTCCATACATCACCTGGTACTTATCACAAGTGCCCTCCTTAATTCCCATTGCCCGTTTCACCCACTGCCCCCCACCTCTGCCCTGGTCATCAGCGTGTTCACTATAGTTAAGAGTCTGTTTCTTGGTGTGCCTCTCTCTCTTTATTTTTCCTTTTTCGTGTTTGTTTTGTTTCTTAAATTTCACATATGAGTGAAACCGTATGGTATCTGTCTTTCCCTGATTCATTTCTCTTATTAGTATTATAGTCTCTAGCTCCATCCACATCATTGCCAAGTGGCAAGACATCATTCCTTTTATGGCTGAGTAATATTCCATTACATACATCTCTATGTGTTCACATCTTTTAACCAATTTTTAGTTGGGTTGTATGTAGTCTCCCTGAAGTGTAAGAATTCTTTGTATATTCTAGAAACAAGTGCTTACTTAATCAGATATATAATTTGAGAATACTTTCTCCTATCCTGTGGCTTTTCATTTCCTTAACAGTGTCTTTTGATCATTAATTTGAATTGCAAAATATTTTAATTTAAATGAAGTCTAATTTCAGGGCATCTGTGTGGCTCAGTCAGTTAAGCGTCCGACTCGTGATCTCAGTTGAAGTATTGATCTCAGTCAGGGTCATGGATTCAAGCCCTGCACTGGGCTCCACATTGGGTGTGAAGCCTATTTTAAAAAAAAAAAATGAAGTCTAATTTATCAATTACTTTATGGCTTATGCTTTTGGTGTTGTATCTGAGAACTCTGTGCTTAAACCAATGTTGGTAAGATTTCTTCCTGCATTTTATTCAAAGCGTTTTCTAGTTTTAGCTCCTAAATTTAGGTTTACATATATAGATCCATGGTTGAGTTGGTGATGGGAGACAAGGGTCTAAGTACTTTTTTTTTTCTTTCTTTCTTTTTTTTTGGCATACCTAGTGTTCCAGCACCATTTGTTGAAAAGAAAATCCTTTCCCTTTTCAATTGCCTTGGCACCTTTATTGAAAGTCAATAGACCATAAGTGCCTATCCTTATGCCAATACCATAATGTCTTGGTTATTCTAGCTTTATAAAATTTTTAAATTGTGTAGTTTAAATCCCCCAACTTTATTTTTCTTTTTAAAGTTTATGTATTTATTCTGAGAGAGAGAGCGCGAGGGAGAGTGGCGGGGGGCAGGAGGTGGGGTAAAACCCAAGTAGGCTCTCCACTGTCAGCACAGAGACCCACCTGGGGCTTGAACTCACAAACTGAACTGTGAGATCGTGATCTGAGCTGAAATCAAGAGTCGGATGCCCAACTGACTGAGCCACCCAGGTGCCCCTGTTTTTCTTTTTCAAAATTGTTTTGGCTATTGAATTTCCAAAGAAAGTTTAGGATCAGTTTGTGAATTTGTACAATGCATTTGCTGGGATTTTGACAGGGATTAAATTAATCTATTGATCAACTAAGAATTTCCATCTTAACATAGAGTCTTTCCATTTATTGAGATCTTCTTAAATTTCTCTCAGAGAGATTTTACAGTCTTCAGTCTTGAACTGCTTTTTAAGTTCCTAAGTATTTTTTAATGCTATTATGAATGAAATTGTTTTCTTAATTGCATTTTTATGAACATGATTGTTCATTACTAATACATAAAACTATCACTGAAATTTGTACATTGATCTTGTATCCTGAGGCCTTGATAAATTGTTCATTATCTCAATTAATTTCTTATGATTTTCTACATATAGGATAAGTGTCATCTGTGAATATAGACCATTTCATTCTTCCTTTCTACTATGGATGGCTTTTTTTTTTTTTGTCTTACTGTACCGCCTGATAGAAATGGTGAGGCACAAACATTCTTGCGCTGTTCCCAATCTTAGGGAGAAAGTATTCAGTCTTTCACCATTACGTATAATGTTAACTATAGGTTTTTCACATGTGCCTTTTATCGGATTGAGAAGATTCCCTTCTATTGCTAGTTTGTTGAGAGTTTTGTTTATCATGAATGGATGTTGGATTTTTGTCAAATCATTTTTCTGCACTTACTGACATGGCTCCTTTTTTATTCTTTATTCTATAAATATAATGTATCATAATACTTTTCATTTATTAAACCAACTTTGCATTCCTGATAAATCTCACTTGATTATGGTATACAATTCTTTTTATATGTCGCCAGAGTCAGTCTGCTACTGTTGTGTTAAAGGTCTATGTTCATGGAGAATATTGGTCTGTAGTTTTCTTATGATTTGATTTTGTCTGGCTTTAGTATCAGGGTAACTCATCTTGCAGAATAAATTAGGAGTTACTCTCTTTCCTCTGCTCTCTAAAAGAATTTGTAAAGAAAAAATATTTCATTTGGGTGATGGGTATGGGGGAGGGCAGTTGTTGGGATGAGCACTGGGTGTTGTATGGAAACCAATTTGACAATAAATTATATTTAAAAAAATTAAAAAATATATTTGATAGAATTCATCAGTAAAGCCCATTGGGCCTGAGGTTTTCTTGTGTAAAGATTTTTAATTACTACTTACATTTATTTACTTGTTATGAGCTTATTCAGATTTTCTATTTATCTTGAGTCAATTTGCCTAATTTGTACATTTCTGGGAATTTGTCCATTTCATCTAAATTGTCTAATTTGCTGGAATAATATGAATAAAGTTATTCATAATATATAATCCTTTTAGTTTATATAGAATCAGTGATGTTCCTGATTTCATTTCTAATTTTGATAAGTTGTATCTTCTTTCTTATTTTCTTAGTCTAGCTAGAAAATAAGTACCTTTATTTTCCCTTGTGATTTCTTCTTTGCCTCATGGGCTATTCAGAAGTATGTTATTTAATTTCCAAATAAATGGTTTTTTCTAGAATTTTTTTCTGTTGTAAATTTATTTTCTTTCTTTCTTTTTTTTTTAATTTGAGAGAGAAAGAGAAAGTGTGAGTTGGGGAGAGGGGCAGAGGGGGAGAGAGAGAGAGGGAGAGAGAGAAAGAGAGAGAGACAGAGAGAGAATCTTTTTTTTAATAGTTTATTTTCAAATTGGTTTATATATAACACCCAGTGTTCATCCCAACACATGCCCTCTTTAATGCCTGTCACCCCCTCTCCCCCCTCCCTCACCCCGTCACCCTCAGTTTGTTCTTAGTCTTTGAGAGTCTCTTATGTTTTATCTCCCTCCCTCTCTGTGTCTTTCCTTTCCCCTCTTCCCCTCCCCCCTGGTTTTTGCTTAGTCTCTCAAAATCCACCTATGCATGGAAACATATGGTATCTGTCTTTTTCTGACTGACTTATTTCACTTAACATAATACCCTCCAGTTCTATCCATGTTGCTACACATGGCCAGATTTCATTTTTTCTCATTGCCATGTAGTAGTCCATTGTATATATGTACCACATCTTCTTTATCCATTCATCAGTTGATGGGCACTTGGTCTCTTTCCATGATTTGGCTATTGTCGAAAGTGCTGCTATGAACATTGGGGTACACGTGCCCCTGTGCATCAGCATTCCTGTGTCTCTTGGGTAGATTCCTAGCAGTGCTATTGCTGGGTCATAGGGTAGCTCTATTTTCATTTTTTTGAGGAACCTCCATACCGTTTTCCAGAGTGGCTGCACCAGTTTGCATTCCCACTAACAGTGTAGGAGGGTGCCTGCTTCTCCACATCCCTGCCAGCATCTATAGTTTCCTGATTTATTCATTTTAGCCACTCAAACCAGTGTAAGGTGGTATCTCAGTGTGGTTTTGATTTGTGTTTCCCTGATGATGAGTGACTTTGAGCATCGTTTTATGGGTCTGTTGGCCATCTGAATGTCCTCTTTGGAGAAGTGTCTATTCATATCTTCCGCCCATTTCTTCACTGGATTATTTGTTTTTTGGGTGTGGAGTTTGGTAAGTTCTTTATAGATTTTAGATACTAGTCCTTTATCTGATATGTCATTTGCAATTATCCTTTCCCATTCCGTCAGTTGTCTATTAGTTTTGTTGGTTGTTTCCTTTGTCGGGCAGAAGTTTTTTATCTTGATGAGGTCCCAATAGGTCATTTTTGTTTTAATTCCCTCGCCTTTGGAGATGTGTCGCATAGGAAATTGCTGCGGCTCAGGACAAAGAGGTTTTTTCCTGCTTTCTCCTCTAGGATTTTGATGGTTTCCTGTCTCACATTCAGGTCCTTCATCCATTTAGAGTTTATTTTTGTGAGAGGTGTAAGGAAGTGGTCTAGTTTCATTCTTCTGCATGTTGCTGTCCAGTTCTCCCAGCACCATTTGTTAAAGAGGCTGTCTTTTTTCCATTGGATACTCTTTCCTTCTTTGTCAAAGATTAGTTGGCCATATGCTTGTGGGTCCATTTCTGGGTTCTCTATTCTATTCCATTGGTCTATGTGTCTGTTCTTGTGCCAATACCATGCTGTCTTGATGACTACCGCTTTGTAGTAGAAGTTAAAATCTGGGATTGTGATGCCTCCTGCTTTGGTTTTATTCTTCAGTATTACTTTGGCTATTTGGGGTCTTTTGTGGTTCCATACAAATTTTAGGATTGTTTGCTGTAGCTTTGAGAAGAATGCTGGTGCAATTTTGATTGGGATTGCATTGAATATGTAGATTGCTTTGAGTAGTATTGCCATTTTAACAATATTTATTCTTCCAATCTATGAGCATGGGATGTTTTTCCATTTCCTTGTGTCTTCCTCAATTTCCTTCATAAGCTTTTTACAGTTTTCTGTGTAAAGGTCTTTTACATCTTTGGTTAGGTTTATTCCTAGGTATTTGATGGTTTTTGGTGCAACTGTGAATGGGATTCGCTTCTTTATTTCTCTTTCTATTGCTTCATTGTTGGTGTAAACGAAGGCAACTGATTTCTGTACGTTGATTTTGTATCCTGCAACTTTGCCAAATTCATGGATCAGTTCTAGTAGGCTTTCGGTGGATTCTGTTGGGTTTTCCATGTAAAGTATCATGTCGTCTGCAAAAAGTGAAAGTTTGACTTCATCCTTGCCTATCCTGATGCCTTTTATTTTGCTTTTTTGTCTGATTGCTGATGCTAGGACCTCCAACATTATGTTAAATAGCAGTGGTGAGAGTGGACATCCCTGTCGTGTTCCTGATCTCAGGGGGAAGGTTCTCAATTTTTCCCCATTGAGGATGATATTAGCTGTGGGCTTTTCATAAATGGCTTTTATGATGCCTAAGTATGTTCCTTCTATCCCAACTTTCTCGAGAGTTTTTATTAAGAAGGGATGCTGTATTTTGTCAAATGCTTTTTCTGCATCAATCGACAGGATCGTATGGTTCTTATCTTTTCTTTTGTTAATATGATGTATCACGTCGATTGATTTACGAATGTTGAACCATCCCTGTAACCCAGGGATGAATCCTACCTGATCGTGGTGGATAATTCTTTTTATATGCTGTTGGATTCTATTTGCTAATATCTTGTTAAGAATTTTTGCATCCATGTTCATCAAGGATATCGGCTTGTAGTTCTCTTTTTTTGCTGGGTCTCTATCTGGTTTGGGAATCAAAGTGATGCTGGCTTCATAGAATGAGTCTGGGAGTTTTGCTTCCATCTCAATTTTTGGGAACAGCTTGAGGAGGATAGGTATTAACTCTGTTTTAAATGTCTGGTAAAATTCCACAGGGAAGCCATCTGGCCCTGGACTTTTATTTGCTGGGAGATTTTTGATAACTGATTCAATTTCTTCACTAGTTATGGGTCTGTTCAAATTTTCTATTTCTTCCTGTTTGAGTTTTGGTAGCGTGTGGCTGTTTAGGAATTTGTCTATTTCTTCCGGGTTGTTCGATTTGACGGCATATAGTTTTTCATAATATTCTCTGATGATTGCTTGTATTTCTGAGGGATTGGTTGTAATCACTCCATTTTCATTTGTGATTTTATTGATTTGGGTTCTCTGTCTTTTCTTTTTGAGGAGCCTGGCTACAGGTTTATCAATTTTGTTTATTTTTTCAAAGAACCAGCTCTTGGTTTCATTGATCTGTTCCACTAGTTTTTCTGTTTCCATATGATTAATTTGTGCTCTAATCTTTGTTACTTCTCTCTTTCTGCTAGGTTTGGGCTGTCTTAGCTGTTCTGCTTCTAGTTCCTTTATGCATGCTGTTAGAATTTGTGTTAGGAATTTTTCTTGTTTCTTGAGATGGGCCTGGATTGCAATATGTTTCCCTCTCAGGACTGCCTTTGCCGCATCCCAAAGCAGTTGGATTGTCATATTTTCATTTACGTTTGTTTCCGTGTATTTTTAATTTCTTCTCTGATTGCTTGGTTAACCCATTCGTCTTTTAGTAGGTTGTTCTTTAGCCTCCATGTTTGTGGGGGTTTCCCAGACTTTTTCCTGTGGCTGATTTCAAGTTTCAAAGCATTGTGGTCTGAAATTGTGCATGGTATGATCTCAATTTTTTTATACTTATTCAGCACTTCCTTGTGCCCCAAAATGTGGTCTATCTTGGAAAATGTACCATGTGCATTTGAGAAGAATGTAAATTCCTTTGCTTCTGGATGAAGGGCCCTGAATCTGTCAGGTCCATCTGTTCCAATGTGTCGTTCAGGTTCATTGATTGTTTCTATGCTGATTCTCTGTTTAGTGGATCTATCCAGCGCTGTGAGTGGGGTATTAAGGTCTCCTGCAACTAGCACATTTTTATCAATAAGATTGCTTACATTTGTAATTAGTTGCTTTACATATTTGGGTGCCCCAGAATTTGGCACGGAGATATTTATAATTGTTAGTTCTTCCTGCTGGATAGTCCCTGTGATTATTATATAATGCCCTTCTTCATCTCTTATTACATCTTTTACTTTAAAGTCCAGTTTGTCCGATATAAGTGTGGCTACTCCAGCTTTCTTCTGAGTTCCAGTAGCATGGTAGATAGTTCTCCATCCCCTCACTTTCAGTCTGAAGGTGTCCTCAGGTTTAAAATTGGTCTCTTGAAGACAGCAGATAGGTGGGTCTTGTTTTTTAATCCATTCTGTTACCCTGTGTTTTTTAATTGGAGCGTTTAGTCCGTTTAATTCAGCGTTAATATTGAAAAATATGGGTTTAGAGTCAAGGTGTTGTCTGTAGGTTTCATGTTTGTAAGGATGTCTCTGGTGCTCTGTGTTCCTTGCAACCTTTCCTTCATAGAGTTCCCCTCAGGATCTCTTGTAAGATTGGTTTATTTGTGATGTATTCCTTCAGTTTTTGTTTGTTTGGGAAGACTTTATCTCTCCATCCATTTTGAATGACAGGCTGGCCGGATAAAGGATTCTTGGCTGCATGTCCTTCCTGTTCATCACATTGAAGATTTCCTGCCATTCCTTTCTGGCTTGCCAAGTTTCTGTGGATAAGTCTGCTACTACCCTAATGTGCCTCCCTTTGTAAGTCAAGGCCCGTTTATCCCTAGCTGCTTTCAGAATTCTCTCTTTATCTTTGTATTTTCCCAGCTTCACTATGATGTGTCGTGCTGAGGGTCTATTCAGGTTATGTCTGAGGGGAGTTCTCTGTGCCTCTTGGACTTCAATGCCCATTTCCTTCTTCATGTTGGGGAAGTTCTCATCGACGATTTGTTCAAGTACCCCTTCGACAGAGAGAGAATCTTAAGCAAGCTTCGTGCTCAGCACAGAGCCCAATGCAGGGCTGGATTCCACGACACTGGGTTCATGACTGGAGCCAAAATCAAGAGTCAGACGCTCAACAAACTGAGCCACCCAGGGGTCCTGTTGTAAATTTCTAGTTTAGCTCTGTTATGGCCAGAGAACGTACTTTAAATAATTTCAATCTTTTTAAATTTACTAAGACTTGTTTTGTGCCCCAGCATAACATCTGTCCTAAAGAATGTTCCATGTATGTTTGAGAAGAATGTGCTTTCTGCAGTCAGTGGATAGAGTGTCACATGTCAGTTATGACAAGTTGGTTGACAGTATTATTCAAGTCATCTGTACCTTCTACATTCTTGCTTTTCTATCTAGTTGTTTATCAACCTTTGAGACTGAAATATTGGAAACTCCAACTATTACTGTTGAATGATTTATTTCTCCTTTCTATTCTGTCACTTTTCGCTTCATACATTTTGGGCTGCTGTTGTTAGGTGTGTATACAGTTATTATCAAATCTTTCTAATGTATTAATTCTTTTATCATTAATAAATGTCTTTATTTTTCCCTAGTAGTATTTCTTGTCAGAAAGTCTATTTTGTCTGATTTTAATGTAGTCACTCCAGCTAGCAAACTACTGCTTGCATGATGATATTTTTTTATCCTTTTACTTTCATCCTATTTGTATCTTGAAATCTAAGGTGTGTTCTTTGTAGACAGCAGGTCTTGTTTTTTTATCCAGTCTGAGAACCTTTGCTTTTTGAGTGGGGTATTTAGTCTATTCACATTTAATATAATTATTGATACAGCTGCTAGCAATAAATCTCTTAGTCTTTATCTGGGAATGTCTTTGTTTCACATTCGTCTTTGAAGGACAGCTTAGCTGTATGTAGAATTCCTGGCTGACAGATTTTTTTCTCAGCATGAATATATTATCTTATTGCCTTCTGACTTCCACCGTTTTTGATGAGAAGTCATCTACTGATTGTATTTTTTTCTATACACGTTCCTCTTCTTCTGGAACTCTTATATATGTTGATATGCTTGATGTTGTCCCACAGGTCTCTGAGCCTCTGTTCCTATTTCTTAAATTTTTAAACAATCTTTGTTCTTTAGATTGAATAATTTCCTTTGCTCCACCTTTCTGTTCACTTATTTTTCCTTCTGCCCTTTAAGTCTGTTACCAAGTACCTCTAGAGAACTGTTCATTTCATTTAAGTTATTGTACTTTTCAACTCCAGAATTTCCACTTGGTTCATTTTTTTTTTTAATCATCTCTCTTTATTGAGTTTCTGTAGTCATTGAGTCTTTCTTCTAATTCTTTAAATATGGTTTCCTTTAGATCTCTAAGCATATTTAAACAGCTGCTTCATAGTCCTTTTCTGCTAACTCCTGTATCTGAGGGCAGACACTCAGACACAGTTCCTATTAACTGCCTTTTTCCTGTGTATGGATCATGGTTTCTTGTTTCTTTGAATGCCCCTAAATATTTTGTTGATTATTGGACATTTTAGATAACATATGGTAGCAACTTTGGATTCTGACTTTCCCCAGAGCATTGTTTTGCTTACATAGTAATTTGCCTGGACTAAGTCTATGAAATCAGTCTCCCATATATGGTACAGCTGCTGGTATCCTTACTCAATTTTTTTCCTTGTTTTTATTTTTAAGCTTTTTCTGGCTTTTTAGAAGTCATCCCCATGTCTGCATCGCTCAGTGTTCTAGCAAAGACTAGTCCGAGGTTTTGCTCAAACACCTTCAGCCAGAAAGGCTTCTCTTCTCGGCTTCTGACTGTGTGTGGGCTGGGGAGTACATTCAAACTTCAGGCTGAAGTTTTTCATATCTGCTCAGCTTTTACTTTCTGCTGGCTCTCTCCCCTCTCCTCTGTGAGTGCACGCAGGCTCTGCTGGCCAGGGACATGTGGGTGTTTTGGGCACACTCCATCTCTGCTACTCGTGCACACAGACTTGGTCAATCTGGGACACATGGAGAGCTATCAAGCCCCTGAGGGCTGTGTCACCTCCCCAAACTACCTAGTAAGTCCCCAGCAAGACCACTGGTCCATTGCTTGCCCCAAAGAGGACTGTAAACTCAAGATAGTAGAGCTACTGGCTCTTCTTACTGATTTACCACTGACATGGCCACTTGAACTAAAAATACTCCAAATAGAATATTTTGGAAGTGGCAGCAAGGCTGCTGGTTTTCACAGCCTACTCTGCTCTGGTTGAAATAACACACTGACAGAGCTGGGGAGGAGGGCATGGGAGCGACCTGAGGTAAGAACGCCACAGGCTCACACTGTTCCTACCCAACGTTTAGTAGTTTTCGTGAACAAATGCTTGCCTCCCAGTTGGTTGCATGCCTTTGGTCAATTTTTAGAGAGCTGAAATGGATATTTTTGACAATCTTTTTCCAGCTTTCCAGTTATTTTTTGGGGAGGAGGATTTGTCAACCTCCTCATTCCATCATGCTAGAAGTCATCTCAGCCACCCTTACATTTTGCTATAATTAGAAGCATTAATGCCATTAAAAAGCAGAACTATACAGGTGAAAATATTGCCGCGAAATGTTGTTTTCAAAGAAAAATGTTTGTTTTTGTCTTCTGGGGAAAAAAAGCAGCCAACAAACATAAAGATGAGTGAAGATCTAAGCTTAAACGATTATTTCATTAGGTTAAGTTAAGAAATCTCATTTCTCATGGGCACCTGGGTGGCTCAGTTGGCTAAGTGTCCAACTTTGGCTCAGGTCATGATCTCACAGCTCATGAGTTCAAGCTCATGAGTCTGTGCTGACAGCTCAGAGCCTGGAGCCTGCTTCAGATTGTCTCCATCTGTCCGCCCTACCCCCCAATATAAACATTAAAAATTAAAAAAAAAAAAAGAAATCTCATTTCTCAGAAGCAACACCTAGAGCCCTACAACTTGACTCCTTCACAGACACGAGAGGCAAAAATGACACGCTCCACTAGAAAAAAAAAGTTAGTCCCAAAGTATCTCCATCACGACGGAGCATCCCCCAGCTGCTTTTTCTGTTTCTTATTTTCCCACTTCTCTATCGTAGGCCTCACCATGGTCATCAGATATGCATCAGACATTCCTATAAGAGCTAGTTGGAAGGTTCCATCAAAGTCCTCCTACCTGGCCATTTGTCTGTCTTCCTTTCTCTGTCACCCCTGACAGACTGAGACCTGTCAGGCAAGTCACCTGGGCTCTGGACACTGTCACAGCCCCAAGGAAGGAAGAGAAGACCTGACCCATGCATCCAGGAATCCAGTCTCGTAGAACTGGAGAAGACTTAGAGATCTTTTGCGGGGGGTCAAACCTCTCATGTTCAGATGGGGAAATGAAAGCTTAGGGGAGTAAAGGGGATTCTCCCTTCAGGAGTGTGATAAAGTTTATGTCATGCTGATAAAATAGGCAGAGGACCTCCGAAATCGTTACTGGAATGAATGAGGGATCAAGTTCAGGGCCAATGACTGGAAATGGTTTCAGGAAGATCGAACACAAGCTTCAAGGACACTGGATGTGAAGGCTCTCATTCTTTCCCTCTTTCTTACCTTAGCCAAGAAAATCCAGGCTGCACACTGCCCTGGGGCCATGAGGCTTTTTAGCTTCACTGTGCTGAGCATGAGAAAGAATCCTAAAATTCCACTGGAAGGAGAAAATATTCTTTTGTTAGTGAAGCTTGTCTTCCTTTAGCCAATAGCTATTTTCTGTTACATTTTACCAGTTAGTTTCTAATTATTATAGAACCTCTATCTCATCTGTGCTTTCTAGTGATCTCTGGATAAAAATATCAAAGATTTAAAAACCCACGAAGCTCTAATTTTATGAGGAGCTATGATAAGAGTGTTTCACTGGATGGGGGCAAGAGGGGAGGGAGTGTAGAAACTTGGGAAATCTCTGGCTAAATCATGAAAGAAAAAAAAATGTGGAGGCAATACCTCCTGCTTCCTCTCATATTGTTTCTGGAACTTGGTGCTTGCCAAGGTAGAGCTTCAATTTTGTTTCCCAAGTAGAACACACTGCCAGAAAAAGACTTCCAAAGCGAACTCACCATCTGGAGACAGAGGGTCTGGACCGGCTCCTGGGTTCAAGGTAAGAATCTAAAGGGTAGGACTGGCTTCAGTAGCAGAAGTCCCCCAACCTGGGTGAGCTACACAGAAGCTATGCTTTGGGAATGATGGCCAAGCCCATCTGTGTGACCTGAGAGACCACATCCCATGGGAGCCCTAGAGGTCTGTAGCAGCCAGGCCTTGGCCTAGCAGTGGACAGGTAAGTAATGGCCTACACTGGAATCCATTTTTTTTTTAACTTTTAAAAAATGCTTTATTTATTTTTGAGAGAGAGACAGAGTGTGAGTGGGGGAGGGGCAGAGAGAGAAGAAGACACAGAATCAGAAGCAGGCTCCAGAATCTGAGCTATCAGCACAGAGTCCAATATGAGGCTCAAGCCCATGAACCATGAGATCATGACCTGAGCTGAAGTCAGCCGCTTAACCAACTGAGCCACCCAGGGGCCTCCACTGGAATCCGTTTTTGGAAACATCACCGTGTGGCCAAGGACAAATCAAAGGGCCACTCCAAATAGAAGGGTCCCTCTTCCTTGCATTTGGAGGCAGGGCAGTTGGAGAAGGGAGACTCCATGATAGAGGCTGACTCCCTGTAAATATATCAAGTGGGGGCTTGAGTGTGACTTTTTTTAGAAATTGAAAAGCAAGAGATACGACCGCAGTGGTACCCCAACCAGAGAGCCAGGTCGTACGAGCTGTACCTCATTTGTACCTCCAGGGCCTCAGGTGCCAGCCTGCCATCTCACCTTTATTATAGGCACTGGTGTGTGGCTCCAACATAGACCAGGAGCGCTGGGAGGGCAGGGCGCCATCTTGGGCTTCTCTGATTTCCCCACCAGAGCCAAACAGGGTACCTTGGTCCTCGTAGGTATTCCATAAATGTTTGACAGGTTTACTTAAAAGCAGGCTGGATTGAATTAAACACCGATACGGCCAAATTTCACAGAAATGTGTGTCTTCGCTTCGTTCGATTAGATTAGATTAGTTTACAGCCGCGTTCTTGGGGCAGGACCAAGGACAGGGATGACGGTTCCCTTGTGTATATTTCAGCCTGTTGGACGCTGCTGACATGCAAAGTTTGTTCAGATTTGCACCTGCAGGCATAGGAGGCTGGGTGGCTATGGATAAAGACAGTCAGTCATTCACACGCGGAAGGCAAGGAGGCCCAGTGGGTAAGCAGCTGGCTGGAAATTGAGTCACCTGGGCCGTGCCCACTAACCCTCATAACCTTGACCGAATCCCCCTGTCCCTCCTTCTTTTCTTTGCCTCAGGTTCTGTGTTGTTAAAGCAGGAATAAGCATAGAAATTTCCTTCTGGAAATCAGAGACGTTCAGAACAGAAAGCCTCCCTAGCCCCAAATCTCACTTTATAAACAAGCAAACTGAGGCCCAGGCACGATTCAAATCCAGGTCTCCTGGCTCGTTGCGAGGTTCTCCACAGTATGGAGCACCTGGGTGGCTCAGTCAGCTGAGAGGCTGACTCTTGATTTTGGTTCAGGTCATGATCCCAGGGTCATGGGATCAAGCCCCGCATTGGGCTCCACACTGAGCTTGGAGCCTGCTTAAGATTCTCTCTTCCTCTCTCTCTCTCTCTCTCTCCCTCCCTCCTTCTGCCCCTCTCCCCCACTTGTGCATGTGCTCTCTCTCTCTAAAATATAAAAAATAAATAAATAAATAAAGGTCCTCCACAGTGCTTCAAACTTCAACATGGAGATACGTTCTTGACTCAAGAGACAGAAGAGACGCTGCGGGTGCCCACGGCCACTGCGAGGTTGGGAGCGGAAAGTGAAGCGGCCAACGCTCCAGGGCTCCTCCGTGGGGCGTCCACCCCTGCTTCCAGGGACGAAACAACTTCGCACGTGTCTGTGCTGTCTCCCACACCCCATCCCCTCCGACCTTCCCCTCTCCTCTCCACCTCCAGCCAGAGCATGGACATGATTCCACGCCCCCTTTCCCCCTGTACATGCTCTGCTAGAACAGAGCCACTCGCGTCTGTGCCCGACACACTTGGAAAGGCATCCACGACTCCTTCCCACCCCTTGCCTGGTATGCCTGTGACTCATTTCTAAATTGCTTGTGGGTCCCTTTCTTTCTCCTTCCACACTCAGCTCTCTACCCCTCCCCGTGGAGGCAGATCTGAAAAGCAACAGAAGGATCCTAGAAGTAAAAGAGTTCGGGCTCCCTGTTAATGCGTCTCTTGGTCATTGCTACCACTGTCCCCTCAGCCCTCCGTGACCCCTGAGCCCCTCCAGGGCCTCTGAAGGTGACATCTCTTAGTCCGAGCTACAGTCATGGAGGAATCGTGCGATGACATGGGAGGACCTGAAGCATTCTAGAAGCGGTCAAGCTTTGTCCTGAAGCCCAAGGGGTAGAATGGAATAGAGTTACATTAATTCACACAAAGATTTCCAAATCTTTTATGTATAAAACCCTGATTTTTCATGGCGGGTTATAAGAAAGTTGCAGATTAAAAGGGGCAAAAATGGAGCTAGAATATCACCCCACAAGGCCAGCATCGATGGGCCGTGCACTGTGCTGCTCTGTTCCAAATAACCAAACAATGGATGCCCTTCCGTCTCCACTGAGTTTATTGGTGCTGCCAAATAACCGGACCCAAAAGGGAACAAGTGTACGGAACCAGGGCAGCACTAACACTCATGCCACCCAATCCTAGCTAACGGGTAACCGACAAGTCCTGACCACATTGATAGGAACGGACAGGATGACTTGTGTCAGTATTTTCCTGAAACTTAGTGAGGTTCAAATGCAAAAGCCAACTGTACAATATCGATACATTTTGTCCTAACACGTCCCTAAATCAGAAACAGTAGCTGCCACACACCAGCCTTTTGCCTCTGTGAAGAATCACTGCCTCACAAGGCACAATCTTTTACGCGTGGGAATAAGTGGTCTGGCTTGGAAACTGCTCGCGGTCTGTTGACATGTTATTTATGGTCAAGCTGAGCAGATAATAATGACGGGCATTGTCTCCTGGGCCAGGCACGGTGCTTAGGGCTCAGGCATCTTAGTCAGCATACATGAGTAGCGGCGCTATCTTTCCATGTGACAGCGGAGGAAACTGAACCAATGCTCGGGAGAACCAGGGCAGCTTGCTCAAAGAGCAAACCAACTGGCAAGCAGCAAGGCTGGAATTCAACCCAAGACTGGACTTCCCACCATAGCAGAACACACGCCATGAGACTGTCCATTTCTCAGCCCGATAAAGTCAAGCGAAGTGGGGATCATGGCAGGAAAGAGGGGAGAGGCTGAGTATGAACTCCATCTATATGTATCCATCCCCATTGGTCTGAGGAACTCCCACGGCCAAGTATTAAGGGTCACTTCGTTGTCTAGATGTCTCCTAGTCACTGGTTTCCAAAACCTGTTTCTCAGGGTCTCGAAAGTCAGTCAAGGCTTTTTAGAGATTGTCCTCTAGGGAAAAGGCAGGGACCAAAGAGGTAGCTGAATGGGTGCAATTCTGAACCCAAGCCTTCCCTTGAACGGAATCTGATTCATCATTTTATGCACTGAAGGTCTGTTTAAGGACTGCCTGAGGAGGGGCGCCAGGGTGGCTCTGTCGGTTGAACATCCGACTCTTGGTTTCAACTCAGGTCATGATCTTGGTTCAGGGGTTCGAGCCCCATGTCTTAGGATTCTCTGTCTCCCACTCTCTCTGCTCCTTCCCTGCTTGAGCTCTCTCCCTCTTTCTTTCAAAATTAAAAAACAACAACAACAACAACAACAACAAAACTATTAAAAAAAAAAAAAAAGAATTTCTTGTGGAGAGAAAAACACTGGGGGAAACCTTGGCTCTTCTGCAAGTTTGAAACCACTGCCTTGGCCAAGGAACTCGTGCAGGACGCGGTACCCCAGGCCCCACGCCGGCCCTGACCTGAGGATGTTCATGACAACCCGCTGATGGCCGAGGGAGCCGCTTCCGGACCTGCACAGCCACCACTCTCTTCTGCCCCTCAACTTGGATGACTGGCGGTGACCCTGAACTTGACAGAGACGGCAGGCACGACACACACATATAAATTAACAGTGCCAGAGGCTTTCTGAGTTAAGCTTACCTGGCACAGCAGCTTCCGTGGAACCGGTAGAAATACAGGAACGGAAAGTCCGGGACGCTGAAGAGATCACCTGAGGGGCATGGCAAGGGTGAGACGAGGGCACATGGCCCCCCCGCCCCCCGCCCCGCCCCCAGCTGTCCTAGAAAACGCGAGAGGGTCTTTAGCAGAGCAGCCATCTGAGCACTGAGCTGCGTGGCACTGAATTCACTGTGGCGTCCCCAGGGTTTCTGGGTTAGCGTGATGCTCACAATGCCTATTTAGAGAGTCCGTCCTGTGCAGGGCCTTGTGCTAAAAGCTCTATGCACAACACTTCTTTCGGTCCTTGTAACTACTGTGCGGTGCTTTATCATCCCCATTTAACTGGTGCTCAGAGAAGTTAAGGGATTTGTCTAGGATCGCACAACTCCTGAACTGTGAAGCCAGAATGTACACCCCAGTCACTCCAAACCCGACAATCTCCTCGTCGCCAGGCGGCCATCCCGGCCCAAGGCGGAGTATAGGACAAAAAGAATCTTTTTTTTTTTCCTTAAGGATTGTTCTATTCTTTTCTGCCTTATGTC
The DNA here is from genome assembly GCA_030068075.1 of Paguma larvata. Lineage (NCBI taxonomy): Eukaryota > Metazoa > Chordata > Mammalia > Carnivora > Viverridae > Paguma > Paguma larvata. The sequence continues at coordinate 46,702,338 of CM057835.1, read as the reverse complement.
TAAAAAAAGACTGAATGCATGCCTCTGACATCTTTTTCTCATTTTGGGTTTAATTACTGCACAAACGGCGCAGGGGCCAGACCGACCGTGCTTACTCATTTGGGGGTAAGGTCCAAAGGGTACATTTATTTCTAGTGAAGTAAGCCCATTCTTCTAGTTCCACTTGGTGCAAGAGGAAATAATCACACGTATTGGCTGCTTGCTCTCTGGAATTTGAACTTGGTCACAAACAAGAAGTCAGGAGATTAAAAAAGCAAAAAGCCTTCCAAAAACGTCCAGAGGAAAGGAATTAAGCATTTCCACAGCAGATAGCCTAATCCTTCCAAATCTGGAATTTCTGAGACTCCGGGGGCGCCAGACCTTCCAGACCCTCAGGCTTCGGTCTGTCTCTCCGGATCTGGACGGACCGGAGCAAGAAAGGCTGGTCTCCCTAAGGACTCACAGCGTGTCAGGTGTGCATGCGACATACAGGCAGGCGTGCCTTCGTCGCTGAACTTACTAATCAAGAGTCTCAGAACAAGACACATGGGCCGCTACACTTCCTCAGAGACCTAGCTGATAACCACCTCTTGGCAAGGAGAGTCCTGAATTCTAGTTCCCTAGAGGGTTTTTATCACAATTATTCTTTTGTTTCATTTGTGCGTATGTGTGCATTCTTAGCCACGAAAGCGTGGGTCTCTTGGGACCTGGTTTTCATGCAGCCCAACAAGAGGTTCAGAGCTCTGGCTTTCTCCTGCCACGATTCCCCTAAGCGCTTCTCTCCTCTACGTGGACCTGCGTTGGTGGAGGGGCTTTGCACACGATACCATCAGGCTCAGACATCTAGTGTGTGAAAAACACAGTATCTGTGGAAGCCCCTTTCCACACAGAGGCGACAGCGAGCACCCCAGCCCCGGAGCCCCCCGTTCAGGCGGGTGAGGCGACGGTCCATGCAGGGCTTGCTCTGTCTCTCTGGCAGCTGTGTGGTTCCTGGCCCTGTTCCAATTTCCCTTTCAGTTTCAGAGAAATCGCAGTGCAGTCAGTGTGATGATGAGGAGGGGCACAGAGGAGATCAGCTAAGTGCAGGACCTCGAGATTCTTCTGGCGCCGCCTCCCCTCAGCACCCGGGCTGTCTTCGGAAATGCTCCAGGGACGTGAATGGGATTCGCGGAGCACTGGCAGCCTTTCCGGCCCAGCGCAGGCTGCCAAGGGGCTCTAATGAGCAGTGGAGTGGTCAGAGGTGGACTGGGAGGGAGGAAGGCAAAGGAAAAATCACGGTCCTAGGGAATTTGCCAGTCACGTGATAACCTTCACCCAAATCCTAAAAACCGATCCTATAAATTATCGAGAGAGAGAATAGCTTACCTTTGAGCCATTTCTATAACCTCTATGCGTTTCTCACATGGTACTGGTTGACCATGCCTGTCTTTCCTTTCGTGACCGTCAAGTCCTTGAGAGGTGGCACTGTACCTTCCTCATATCCACTGAGTTAGGATCAACCCATAATAAGCACTACTGAACCGAGAGTACCCAAAACACCTTAACACCTCTTGTTTCCCCTGCAAAGAATGTTCTACCTTCCAATTGGCTGTGCTGGTCTTTAATTTCAAATTTGCCCCAATGCTTGCCCTCTGATGCCTTCAGCCTGGCTCCTCTTTTACTAAAGTGCTTGAACAAACAGGGTGCATGCCTACCTCCTAAACAGCAAAGGTTAATGACCACATGACAAACGACTCTGAAGTTTGAACTAAAGAGAACTATCTACCTGATCCCTATGACCATGTTCCAGTGCACTCCAAAGGTGTGTCCCAAAGGCCCCTCATCTGCATCTACGAAAACGCTCCGATCTTTCTAGTCACTCAGGAATGAGTGAGAAGGGCAGCTCATTGAAAAGCACTATCAAGAGACCATGAAGACTAGCTAAAATAAGACTGACAACACCAAATGTTAGTGAAGATGTGGAGCAACTGGAACTCTCAGACATTGCTGAGGAGGGGTGTAAAATGGTATAAACACTTGAGAAAACCAGCACTTTCTTAAAAAGTTAAATCTACATCTACTCTAAGACACAGAAGTTCTACTCCTAAGAATTTATCCAAGAGACAAAAAGTCCTGTAGAAGAATGTTCGTGAAAGCTTTATTCACAACAGCCCAAAACTGGAAACAGCCCAAGTAAGCATCAGCAGGTGAATGGATAAACCAAAGGAGGTATGTTCATACACTAGCACCCTCCTCAGCAATAAAAGGGAATAAACTGGTGACAGGTACAACAACCTAGATGAATCTCTGAACATCGCATTGAATGAAAGAGTCAGACACGAAGGAATACTTCCGGTGTGCTTACGTTTATATGAGGCTCTAGAACAAATAGAACTTATCTACGGTAACAGAAATCAGATCGTGGTGGCTTTGGTGCTAGGTGAGAGGGGAGTAATGAGGAAGGGGCAAGAGGAAACTTCCTGCAGTGACAGAAATGGTCTATATCTTGATGGGAGTGTAAGCTACACAGGTGTATACATTCCTCAAAATTGATCAAGCCATACGCAAAAGATAGGTGCATTTCATATATGTAAATTATACCGCAGTTTTTTTTAATGTTTTAAATATACTACTAAATAATTAAGATACAAGTTAAAAAAAAAAAAAGGCGAAAGGAAACCAAAGGGAAGAAAGCCCTGCTTTAAAAACGTAAGCAATTGTTGGGGGCACTGGGTGGCTCAGTCGGTTAAGTGTTCGACTTTCGATTTCAGCTCAGGTAGTGATCTCACAGCTCGAGTTCGAGTCCCACATCAGCCTTTGTGCTGACCATGCAGAGCCTGCTTGGGATCCTCTCTCTTCGTTTCTCTCTCTCTGCCCCTCCCCCTCTCAAAAATAAGTAAACTTTTAAAAATGAATAAAAATTAAAATGTCAGCAATTGTTAACAGTCCCTTCATAAAAACACCGCACCCATGGGCCCCGAGGACTTAACCGGGTCTCAACTGGTGCAGGTGTGGGCAATCAGGAACACGCCCTCCCCGATACTCAGGCCCTGCCGTGGACATTCTAGACGGAAAGGGTAACGAGCAAGTGGGGAAGAAGAAAGGGTTGTTCTAATTTAAAAATGGGCTAGACTACTCATGGGTACAATGAGAAAGCTAAGGAACTGGAGCTGCCCCATCACAGCCGTCCTTGAACACCTCCGGAGGAGAGAGACTTTCCTCAGGTGTTTTATTTGCTTGAACTCTGTAATAACTGTATACTGCTATGAGAAAACATCACCAGGACCCATCAAAGAGTTTAGGGTAATTGACTCGGGTGTATACAGCTGAGAAAAACTGATCTCCTGGGTCCCTTCTAGATTCTGAGCCTCCATCTTCTCTCATACCAGATTTCTACCTAAATATATCTACCTGCCTGAGTTATCCACTCTACCAAACAAATATAGCCATTTTACTGTGCCCGAGTGCTTTTTGAGGGAACAAGCCACTGCTTAGAGCCGCTCAGCTCATGCACTGCCCAACTTCAAAGGGCAGGGCACTGTTTGGCTAGACCACAACGGTGTGTGGCAACCCTGAGAGTTTCAGAACGTTAAAGCTAATCAAAACCTAGACAGTGACTTTTCATGTGTTTTTCACAAGCAGCCTCCCTGCTCTAGTCAGGATTGTTTTGCTACTCAACAGCCCCGAGTCAAGCAGGCACTTAAGGACCAGCCCCTTGATACTAAGGTTTCAAGTCAATGGCACTCCACTGACCAGAGGTGAAAAGAGAAACAGCCACACACGTCTTTAAGGCCCCTTGGCACACAATTTCTAGAAGTTCTAAGAAAGCAGCAAAAGGGATCATGGTGACCACAGGAAGAGGGCCTTTATAACGCAGAAGTGGGTGTGGTTTTACGGTGTTTCCCTGGGATGCTCAAGGGTTAGAAGCTGAACTTGGTGCTAGCACAGATGGAAATCTCTTGGGCTTCTTCTGGAAGGCTGCCGCCAGTTTGTATACAACCCACACCCACCTTCGCCAGGGCCTTTGCTGGAGCCCTGCTATGATGGCCACTGAGGTCCGAAGGATTCCTGAACCCTCCAGCCCTGGGGCCTCCCTTCACTGGGAGCCTCAGCCACCTACAGCAAGGGGAGCCGAGGCCACCTCAGCTATTGACACCAGGGTCACAGCCAGTATCACAGGCCAGCAAAATCCTTCCCAGGAGCCCAACTGTCTTTGCCTGGCCCCTCCGAAGATAATCACCTCAGCTACCTGAAAACTGCAGCATTCAGGAGTCCTTCCGGGGAAGCGTTCGGAGTCTCTCTCTGAGGAACCCCACGGGCTTAACAACCCCCCGAGCTGCCCACCACAGACCTATCCTCAGTCATTCACCACACCATGTGGTCAAAGCCTGCAGGAGGAATGGGGGGTGAGCATCCGATGCGCATTCAGTTGTTGTTGTTGTTTTTTAGTATAATCTGGAGGAAAATCAATTTTTGTAAGTATCTTTTTCTGGTATAACCGAGTTCCAAACAGGTTCTCAAATAAGAGTGATTTGTTTTTGTTTTTGTTTTTTATCCCCCATACATTTTTAAAAATTGAGAAATAATTCACCCTTTTAAAGTGCACAATTCGGGGGCTCCTGGGTGGCTCAGTTGGTTGAGCCTCCAACTTCAGCTCAGGTCATGATCTCATGGTTCATGAGTTTGGGCCCCAGGTTGGCCTCTGTGCTGACAGACGGCATGGAGCCTGGAACCTGCTTCCAGTTCTGTGTCTCCCTCTCTCTCTGTCCCTCCCCTGCTCATGCTTTGTCTCTCTCTCTCTCTCTCTCTCTCAAAAATAAATATACATTTAAAAAAATAAATAAAGTGTAGGGTCACGTAGCTCCAATCTTGCAAAAATGTCTTTCAAGAAGTCAAGCCGCTTATACAATGTCGGAAATGACATTGTATAAATGAGGCGTCTGAACTGTAGGAAGAGAGCAATGACGGATTGCGATGCGGACAGATGCGATGCTGGGCGAGGGTGACCTTGAGGATGGAGGCAGGCAGCAGAAGCTGGGAGCCATCCCCGAACGCCTCCCGCAACGAGGCCCAGCCGCAGCTCGAGGAGGAAGGCCCAATGGAGGAGGAAGCAGCCCAGCCAACGGTGGAGCCATAGGGGGAATGAGGCCTTGCTAACCGGCCCAGCCCTGGGGAGCAGCCAGGCCTGACTGTGGGCCCTGACTTTGAGAGCGAGGACGTGGGCGAGGACTAGGATGACTTGGAGGGCGACTATGATTATGTGGAAGAGGAGCAGCTGAGTGGTGCAGTCTCCAGAGTATCAGCGCCCCTTGAAGAAGCCATCGAGATGTTTCTGAGAACACCCAGAGCAAGAGAAGCAGCCCTGGATGGCGGGTTTCAAATGCATCATGAGAGAACTCATTTGATCAGCTGGCTTTTATCAAAGAGCTTTTTTCACTTATGGTTGTCAATCGTCCGACCGAAGAATTCGGCTGTGATGAGATTATTGATGGAGAGTAATTAAATGCTGTGAAAGAGGAGGCAAAGTGGAGGAGAGACAACATTCCCCTGTCTTTTGGGTTCATTCCAGATAGTACTGTGCCCATGAAAACCTCAATCTTCGAGAAAAGATTTTTGTTGTTGTTGTTGTTTTGCAGCATAGAATAGGGCAGTGACTGCACAGTAATGAAAAAGAAAACATTGTCAAAGAAGAAGAAGAGGCATCTTAGGACCGTGGAAATCTGTTTTCAAGAACATTCCTGAAACACCTGCGGCTTTGACTTTGTTATTGATCCAGATTATTGTCCTTGCATCGGGAAAAATATCTTTCATATTTCACCGTAAGCGATGGTTTTGCAAAAGTAAGTTAACTCCGAGACAAACTGAAGAGCCCAGTATATTAATTACATGAGAAAAAGTAACTAATACATCCAGTTTGGGGCACAAGATGTCTGAGTCATTTGGAGTGAGAGCCCACTGCGAGAACCCTGAAGACTCCACTGTGTGGTCTATCCAAGCCAGTTATCGAAGGCTAAAGTTTTTAGTGTAAAATAAATTGGGTGTCCTCCAGTATCCGAAAAGGACAAGCAAACCCAAAAAGAAATACATATCGCGTGTGCTAGGTCTCAAAAGGTGCTTTCAAGAGTATCTGAAATTTTGGTTGCACATGTTTCTTGATGATTTATAAAGCTACTCTGATCCATAATTCCAGAAAAGTTATTTACCATTTTTAAAACTCAAAAATTAAATGTCTGTAGTAAAATTTCCAATTTAGATATTAAAATATATGTGAAAGAAAACAAACTATTTCTAACACTCCAATACTAGAGAAATTGTTTTATTCTGTTCTGTTATTCATTTAACTCTACAGGCGAAAGACTTTGGTTGAACTTCATAAGAACTGGTAAAGAGAAAATGTCAAGGAAAAGGAAAGCCCTACATCTAAAAAAAAGCCTGAACAATTATGCCCTCAATCTTTAAAGGTTTTAAACCTGCCCAGAAATCCTCCTCAGTATCTGAAGTTTCCCTCTGTCTCCTCCTCTAATTAAGCTTGTTATTGGTTATGCAGTAGCATTCGAGATACTGAAATTTCTTGTTCTGTGTAAAAAATAAATAAATAAATAAATAAGTGATTAAAAAAATAAAGCATACAATTCAGTGGCTTTTAGCATAGTAACAGAGTTGTACAACCATCGCCATCACCACGACCAAATTCCAGAACATTTTCATCACCTCAAAAAAAAAATATGGGGCCTATCTTACTCGTCTGCCTAGGCTGTTCTGCACAGGCTGCTGACCACTTTGTGTTCCCAGAGAGTAAGTAAGTGCCCAAGATATTCTTGCATTGACCTAAAAGTTTAGCGATAACTCAAGGTGAAATATAGGAATGTTGGCCAAACCGTATACAGCGTCACTGGGTTCAGACACTGGTACACAAAATGGCACTCAAACTGATGAGGGAGCAAAAGGCAAGCTGACAGGCCGCAAACTGCGCCCCCGCCTCCCCCGGGTGGGATATGTGTGATATTCCTCAGGCTCTCCTGGCTGCCCAGGAACAAAGGGAAGGGGAAAAACAAATGGTTAACTGATAGAGATCATAGTCCTGCAGGACTAAGTCTCCATCACCCGCCATAGTGATGTGGGAAACAAAGGCAGAAGGAAATGGCGGACAGAACTAAACTTCCGTATAACCTGCAGCCCACTGACAAGTACTTGAGGCAGGCAGAGTAAAACGTTTCTCCAGGAACTCCCTACTGTCTCAATGCTAATGCTTTACTAGAGGGAAAAACAACCTTAGCTTGACAATAGCTAGGCCTCCACTATCCTGGGAGTCTTCTTTAGCATGTGAAAATCTCACTAGAAACTTCCCATGGACATTACCTCCCCCAACCCCATAGTACATAACCAGTCTCTCTTCACGGTCCTGGGACAGCTCTTTCTGCCCACGGGCCTGTCCCCGTGCTTTAACAAAACCACCTTTTTGTACCAAAGACGTCTTCAGGAATGCTTTCTTGGTCGTCAGCTCCGGACCCCAGGAACCCCACTATCACCCCAAAAACCTCATCAGAACCAAGAGAACCTCCAGTTAGTAACACTGTTTGAAAGAATTCACTCACTCCGGAGACTTTATAATAAACTGTAGGATCACTTGAAAGAGAAGCATTTAAGAAGAAAAACTTGGGAGAAGGGTCAGGCGACCTAAATCCCAGTCTCTCTCTGCTCCTCAACCTCCCCGGCACCAACTTGGCCACATCCCTTAACTGCTCTGGGCTTCAATTTCTTCATTTGTAAAATATGGTGGCACCACAGGTAATCACTAAGATCCCTTCCAGCTCTGAGAATCACAAGGAACAACGAACAAGCACCACCTCTGGGTTGAAAGGCAGAGTGATTTCTTTAGGTGAGAACCATTAGCCCAAATCCACCAGTAATCACTCAGGGAGCAATAGGCATGCAAACCCAGCGGAACCTGTGAACTTTCCAAAGGCTCTGACCAAAGCCCATCTCAAAGCACAGGTTCCTTAGGAGGCTCTGCAATATCTGTTGGGTGGCAACCTCCCGGCTGCGCGAAAGAATGACAAGAGGTACGTGTAAAGGCAGACAACCAGCAGTATGGCCGAGCAGAAACTGCTCAGGGCCAACGCCGTGGGTTTCATAGCATTTTTATTTTACAGAGATAGGCTTTCAACACATGAGAGTGCAGAGAGCACTCCACGGCAAACCTCAGAGTCGAGAGACAACACCGGGCTGTGGGAATGGGCAGAAAACAGATGCCATCAGTGTGCACAAGTAGACTAGTGCATTGAGAAAAAGATAATTCAAATTTTATCCTCATGAGGCACGGTTGGGATGGGTCACATACAATCTAGAAACGCTGAGTCACTCTAGACAGTTCCCTCCAGATACTAGTTCAAATAGTCTGAAGCAGCCGAAAGCACCAACAGAAAGCTGTCATTGTTTTGGGCACAACAGGAGCTAGAAAGGGACTTAAAATAACCCAGTTCACCCTTCTCATTTAACCGAGACTCTGGGGGCTCGGCAAATGTCTCATGCACAGCAAATGGCCAACAAACGTTAGTTTAAGGAGCATGACCAAGAAAAGGTGTATTTCCAGCCATACCACACGCAGATACTATTTTGTTATCTTTGGCACCAACTTCAAAACAGGGTAAAAAACAACAACAGAATAGAGTATCGTGGGCAATTCCTGAATCTGAAAAACTACTTAGAGTAACTAAGGCAGCAACGTGGTAATGGTAAGCTTTAAAACTTGACTTCCTTAATCTGGAATCTTGAATATTGTAGGATAACATAAGACAAAAAGGCACGAAAGGATGTCAGTCAGAAGTAGGGTGAATTTGAACTTTCTCACCAAATCCTTTAGCACTAGGATTGAAGAGCAAGGCTGGGTGCCTGAAGAAGGAACTTTAGAAGTAGAGAAGGTAAGCACTAGTTTATTCGGGGGATAATAAGTCTGTCTGGACCTCTGAGACCGCACCAGATGAAAACACAGACAACGAAATTCAAGAAAGAGTAAGAATAAGTTCATGGGCAATAAATCCACCATGGGTCATTGAGACCAGTTTCAAGTATGTGGGCCATGCCTAACCCCCGAGCTTCCATCTGGAAGGCGAACCACATTCTCTTACAAAATGTCTCTTGGGGCGCCTGGGTGGCTCAGTAGGCTAAGCATCAGACTTCAGCTCTGGTCATGATCTCACAGTCCACAAGTTCGAGCCCTGCGTCGGGCTCTATGCTGACGGCTCAGAGCCTGGAGCCTGCTTCAGTTTCTGTGTCTCCCTCTCTCTCTGCCCCTCCTCAGCTCGTACTCTGTGTGTGTGTATCTCTCTCCCAAAAATAAAACATTCAAAATGTCCCTTAGGGATATAATGGGGGGGAGGGGTGTCAGAGCACTGGGTCGAATGGGCCACATAAAACAAACTGACTTACCGGTGGGATGAGACGCAAACGCCAGGAACACCACACTGAAACAGAAACAGCAGAGCAGTGAAGGAGTCTTCCCCAGCACTGAAAAATAACAACGTACATTCCCACCCATTCTACTTGGAAAGAGTGAAATCTGCCTTAATGCAAACATTCTGCACTGAATGGTCTCATTCTGCCTAAATCCAACTCGTCAGTGAGAGGGTGAGAATCTCCCGAGATGCCTCGGATTTTGGCAAGAGGGTTGAATGCACCCTATGACACACGGAGGATCTATGCCCCACTCTGCGGTCATCCATGCCACTGAGTATTACCGCACTCACTTAATCTTCCAAGAATATCCGTAAGCCAAACAAAGCAAACTCTGAATTACAAATAGGCTGCAATCTAAAAAATAGCCGTTGGGTGTGAGCTAAATCTACTTTTGCCACAAAATTAGATTTGTAGAGGTTAAGTTAAATTTCCAGGGGGCACCTGGCTGGCTCAGTCGGTAGAGCACGTGACTCTTATTCTCAGGGTCATGAGTTCAAGCCCCACATTGGACGTGAAGTCTACTTAAAAAAATTTCCAGGGCGCACGGGTGGCTCAGTCAGTTAAGTGTCTGACTTTGGCTCAGGTCATGATCTCGTGGTTTGTGAGTTCGAGCCCTGCGTCAGGCTCTGCACTGGTGGTGTGGAGCCTGCTTGGGATTTTCTCTCTCTCTGCCTCTCCCCTGCTTGCGCCTCTCTTTCTCTCTCAAAATAAATAAATAAATAAGCTAAACAAAAAAAAAAGTGTTGTTTTTTTTTTTTTTTTTTAGAAAGGGAGATCAAATCAGTTGTTGGCCCTGGCAGGCAGAGCTTCTGGCTGGCACAGACCAGCACAGCTGCTGAAGGGATCTGACGGGTCCCAGATCTCTGGGTGCTGATGGCCGCAGTGTCCAGTGCCCACAGGAAACTGAACGGCGGCCCTCGTTCTGATTCACACATCTTCATCACTTGTACTGAAAGACTTGGAAACAGATTCGTGGCTTCAGTGGGGTGCGGGGCAGGCCCAGCCAGGAAGTCTTGGGCACCAGGCTCACAGGCAATGAGTGTCCTTACTCGAGGGGATGGAGGTGGGCTGGCAGGAGAATGAGTCGGGGGTCACAGAGGCTCACTCTTCCATCCCCTTATTCCTTGCCGCTCGAGTGGACTACACGTTCTGGGGAGAAGAACTGCCAACGTGTTCCGATGTCACGGAAACATTTTAAGCATCAAGAGCCTTCTGCATTTTCAGAAGAGTCTCTTGAAAAGGCAGCTGGTGTGTCTGGGCAGAGTGGAACTAATGATTGTTTTCGGCAGAGTACAAAAGAGGCTCATAGCCATGCTTGGGGTGGATCCTTTCAAAAAGGCATTTTCATAAATTAAGATATTTATGAGCTTTATCTGCAGATGGAGAATACAGCTCATGTTGAACATTCTAAGATTAACTTCCTGCAGAAATCAGCATGACCGAACGCTGAGAGGCATATCCCCAGCCTGGGTCATCTCCCTAAGCGTGGCTGCATTGGCACAAACTTGGGCTCTCCAGGGTGGAGCTCACCCTCCTTCTCAGCTGGGTCCCGCAGTGCACAGTCAGCGACCGCTAATCTCCAGAAACACGAGCCGGCTGTTCTATTTAGCAGACAGAGCCCCATTCTTTGCTGGGCTTGGGCTGAGGGTATATGAAGAGCAGTCCATAGACCACATTTAAATATGATAAATCAAGCCTCAGACTTCATTTTATCTTAATAAATAAATATACTTTCAAAACAACCTGGAGGTCTAGATTAGAATTCAGAATTCTTGGAGTGCCTAGAGCGTCGTATCAGAGTGTGGCTGCATGGACAGATTCAGCCTCTGGCTCCTGGCTCCCAGCGAGCTCCCTTCTCTGTCCACCCCCGGCTCCATCCTGCACACTGAGGCCTCACACACTTGTGTGTGGACACATCAGCCTGCAAAGCCACCCTCCAGGCACAGCCCCATCCCCTACTAACAACGTGTCTTTGAACGCTCCTTGGGTCTAGGAAAGAGTTGGGAAGACAGACCCAAGGAGGCCTTGGATCAAGCTCGGGACCACTTGAGCAGGGAATTCCAGGTCCCAGGCTAGAAAGGAGGGTATGGGTCCTGGGAAGAAATGTCCCCTTAACCTTACAGACTCCATAAGCCATGGGGGAGGAGGATGGCCTTCTGAAATATGGAGCCAGACAGGTCCCTCTTGCCTGGTCCATGGACAGAACTATGATTTGGTTTCCTCAACATCCAGTCATCCCACAAATTATTTAGCTTGCCTTTCTGGTAGGCACAGTGGCTCGGAACACCCTAATGAAAATATTATTGGAAAATAAAAATCCATGAGCGCTAGAAAGACATGAGTTATTCTTTGAAAATGTAAATTATATTTTTACCTGAACATATAGTTTAAGTACTGCTGGTCAATGTCACTAAGGAATGAGAAAAAAGAAAAAAAAAAAAAGATAAGACATGTGAAACAGTAGAAGTGTTTTACATACACAAAACAGTCACTATCTTCTAGTAATTAATTATACCTAGGGTTATGTGTCTACATTTAAAAATTGTCAATAAATGGTACGAAGAGTGCTTTATACTCAAAACTAGTTCCTGGCTCATTTTTAAAACATGTTTCCTAGTTTGGTGCTGTCACACACGTGTTCACCTGTGACAGATTATCTTCTACATGTACCTCTGCCACTGAAAAAGAATGTCAACTCTCAGGTCACTGGACTGGCTCCCAGGGCTGCCATATTTGACAAGTAAAAATACAGGACACTCAAATAAATCCGAATCTCAGATAAAGAATCACGTTTAAGTATGTTCCAAATATTGCATGGGACATAGCTACACTAAAAAAAGGATTCACTACTGATCTGAAATTCAAATTTAACTGGGCATTCTGTATTTTATCTGGAAACTCCACTGGCTTCTTGCTGCAGAAACACTTTATTAAAAGAACGAAAGGTGCTCCTGCGACCCAACTCACAGTCTCCGAGTGTATAACCTTCTCCCAGGGGTCTCCTTCAGGCCCGCCGGCAGGCCCCGAAACCGAGGGGCCAGTGGGGGCCAGTCTAGGGCCTCTGACCTTGCAGCTGCAGCCCAACCCACACGGGGACTCCCGTCTCTTTCATTTACATTTGCCAAGGCTGGTACGCTGACTGCCCACAACAGAGGCCTCATGTTACCCCAGAACAGACTGGGCAACTTCTGGGTCTAAAGGAAGTCAAGCTAGGAAGAGGCTGAGGAAGCAAGAAAAAAAGAGTTGGCCTCTGAGTTGGAAGAAGTAAACAAGGGCCCAAAGCAGCGAGTGACGTAATTTTTAGAAAAATGTCATCTGACCGCCTGCCCCTGAAGGAAGAGGGTAGAGGCCCCCTGCTCTTCACACATCACTGGTATGATCGGGTGCTGGTGGACCCCGCCTGGAACGGCCCAACAGCAGGGCAAACGGCTCTGGGCCCCACAGCCCAGACTTGCAGAGTTTCTGGCTGAATGGAACAAGCTCACGGCACTGTGGGCCTCACCTCTTTGCTTTAATCAAACAAGAACCCACCACGCTTCAAAAGTTTACCTTAGGGCTCCTGGGTGGCTCAGCTGGTTAAGCGTCCGACTTTGGCTCAGGTCATGATCTCATGATTTGTGAGTCTGAGCCCCACATTGGGCTCTGTGGAGCCTGGAACCTGCTTTGGATTTTGTGTCTCCCTCTCTCTGCCCCTCCCCAGCTCACACTCTGTCTCTATCTCTCTCAAATATAAATAAACAATAAAAAATAATAATAAAAATAAATGAATTAATTAAAGTTTATCTTAGGGGCGCCTGGGTGGCTCAATCAGTTGAGCGTCCAACTCTTGACTTCAGCTCAGGTCATGATCTCATGGTTCGTGGGTTCAGGGCCCTGCGTGGGGCTCTGTGCTAACAGCGCAGGGCCTGCTTGGGATTCTGTCTCCTTCTCTCTCTGCCCCTCTCCTGCTTGTGCTCTATCTCTCTTTCAAAAAATAAATAAAAATAAACTTAAAAAAATTAAAAATTTACCTTAATGCATTGGGTTTCTGAGACTTCTGCAATATCTTATAAGCCCCTGAAAACAAAGCAGTGGGTGTTACTGGTACAGGGCATTCTGCAAAAGGGACTGCAGGCGATTCCAGGGAAGCATGAAGTCCACACGGACAAGGGCCGCCCTTCCCACAAGGGTCACCCACAGCCGACAGGGGGCGACAACAACACTGGAGGGCTCGAGGACAGGGAAAGCCACAATCCCTGTGATAACCGTTCGGTACAGAAGAGTGCTGGGCCAGGAAGGCTCATGACCGGCAGAGGGAGACAATTAACAGGAAGCTTCCGGTTTCCTTTGCGGGGCGCCTGAGAGAAAGAAACACACTAGATCTCCGAACCGAACCGTGTGTAACGGAGCCAGGGCGCCCTGCTTCCCTCCACGACTGCAGACAGGAAACACTGAGCATATGATCTGAAATAAAGTCAGACGGGCCTTTTATCCCCCCCGCCTTACTTTGCTTCGGATATCCTGCTGACAGTGTTTCTGACACAAACTTCTGGATCTCCCTCCCTCACCACTTTTCAAGAAGACCAACTGGCATTTTGCAAGTAGACTTGAGTGAGCGGGGCCTGAACCGTGGCGAGTTAATTCATGTTTGTCGAGAAAAAGAGGAGACTATATCAGAAATGGAAACATTTGAGGAAAACTCCAAAATGGAAAAATCAGATCAGAAAATGCCCATGTAATTTTAATCTTGACACCTGGTCTTTACTCTTCCTGTTGCTCAGGGTCATTGAAAAGTGGACACATATACGACAAAGTCTAGATAATAAGCTCCGATTACTTAAGTAAGCATTCTTTAAAAACTTACCTACACAGCATAAGTGAATTACAGCCCAGAAATATCCGTCCGGATCAAACTGTAACAACACAGGATTTAAAAACAAAACCGCTGTTAAGTACAGACAAACAGGATCCGGCCCGGCGAGCAGAAACCCTCATGTGGACGCACAGTACCTAGCAAGGGGACCACAACAGGGTTCTCGGGACCTTGGGCCGCTCCATCCTCATTTCTCAGCTGGCTGCTTAGAAAATCTTCCTAACCGGGCTCTGTCTCCAGCACCCCCCGCCCCATTCTCCACACTGCCCTCACACCGCCTCTAAGAGGCTCATCCAATGGTGTCGTCCATCGCTTAAAATCATTCACCAGTCCCCCAGGGGCTTTAGGATAAAATTCAAACTCGTGACACCCAAGGATCTCTCTGACAAGCCCAGTCCTATCTACCGTACCCCCTCCTCCAGGGAAAGAACTTGCACTCCCCCAAGCACGAAGGTTGCCCCTCCACCAACTCGGCTGGGGTGGGGAGGGCACTCCCTCTCTTCTTCCCTTCCGTATTTTTCTCCACAGAAGCTTATCTCATCTGACACCCTCTATTTGACTTGTCACCTGTCTCTTTCTCCACCATCCACTAGACTGTAAATTCCAGCAGGCCAGGAACTGGCACAGGGGCACGCACATGAGGTGTGCTCGCTAAAGTTGAATCACAGAATACACAGGACCGCTGCAGGACTGGGCTCACGCCTGTTTTTTCCTCCTGGCCAACTCCTCCTCACCCTCAAGGTTTAGGTCCAGAGAGCAGAGCTGGGCTCTAGCATCAGAAAGATATGGCATCAGGTGGCTCTGTAGCGCAATGGATAGCGCATTGGACTTCTAGTGAAGAAAGATATGGCATCAATTCTAAAATCCCCACTTATTCATTACCTGGGGACCTTCGGGGCCTCATTATTCTTCTACATATATCTATATCTATATATATATATATAGATATTTATTTATTTATTTTTGAGAAAGATTTTTGAGAAAATAGATATATATTTATTTATTTATTTTTGAGAAAGAAAGAGCATGAGCAGGGAGGGGCAGAGAGAGAGGAAGACAGAGAATCCCAAGCAGGCACCTCACTGTCAGCGCAGAGCCCGATGCAGGGCTAGAACTCACGAACCGTGAGATCATAACCCGAGTCAAAATCAAGAGTCAGACGCTCAACCGACTGAGCCACACGGGCGCCCTAGGGCCTCATGATTCTTTTGCTCTGCAATGGAGACAATAATAGTCCCTTTCCTCATAAAACTGTGAGGTTTTAAATAAAATAAGACACATAAAAAGCATTGGCACAGAGCCTGGCACATAGCTAGCTCTCTATAATTGTTAGCTATTCCTCCTTCCTGGGTCCCCGAGTCGTCTTAGGTGCCTCACAACATCCCGTATCTCCCCAGGACAGAGCTCTGGCCTCCCGGTGTTGTAATTATCTGTTTGTTATCTGTCCTCCTCCCCTTTGCTCTGTCTAGCTCTGACTTCTGCCTGGATGGGGACAATTCTTCTTTGTGTCCCTAGAGCCTGGCTCAGTGCCTGACACTTGATGGGGACTTCATAATTGCTAGGGGAGAAAAGAGAGAAAATAGACCCAGTAATGAGAGGACTGCCGGGGGGTAGGGGTGGGGCCTCGGTGCCTAATAAAGAAAAACTCGGGATAACAAAGTGAAAATCGCTCTACAGATGAGGCCCTTGGGGAGGAGGGGGAAAAATCAACTTCGCCTCGATGCACGAGGCTAAGGCAACTTGGCACTGGCTTGTGGGTCCTCCAAGCACATGCAGAGAGCAGGCTGCACCCACCACAGCGCCCAGAGGCCAGAGCCCTGCTGCATTGCCACAGCCTTGGGGAGAAGGCACCAGCCTGAGGAAAGAGTGTTGACCTGGCCAAGAGGTACCAGGCTGGAAGCTTTGAAATGCCTTTGCACAGGCGAGGGGTTCTTCTGATTCTAGAAGGAAGGACTAGAAAGTTCCGCTCACGCATGCAGGCTTCAGAGAGGAAAAGATACCCGGAAGGCAAAATGAATGCACTTGAACTTACCTGGGGGTCGTTGAAGGGGAGGCATCCGGCAGCAGCCAGGAGGAAGAGGGCACTGTGCAAAGGGAGATAAAACACACAGCTTCACTTTTCGACATCAAAGGGTTTCCCAGAGACCTCGGAGGTGGAAACACAGCGAGTGGAGCGTGGATGAGGCCAAGACCCCGCTAGACCAAGCCCCGTTCCCCTGTTCCTCCTCTGAGCCCCCCAACTACCCATGTAGTTTTCAACCGTGTGCTCCACTGGTCACCAGACAGTTCCTTCCCTGGTGCCCTGGCCTTTTCCCAGACACAGGCATTCGTAAAACCACAGCTGGCTCACGAGAAAAAACAGGATGCCCATGAAACAGATAATAAAAAGAGATTTTTTTTAACTGCAGATCCCCAAAACTACACTAGTGGAAAACGGGGCGATTGGATTGTAGTTACGGCACGTAGGCCAAAGAAAGCACATTAAACTCTTTGGTGCAGCACCTTCACCAAGTGGTCAAACTAAACACTGTACAGGTGTACACCACGTGCCTCCTGATATGACATCCTGAGAGGGACACAACGTCACTCGGTGGCATTCTGCCAAACGTGCATGCCACCCAGCATGCCGGCTGGGCCGAGCCCGGGGAACCGGTACCGAGGACTCCTCAGAGCTGGGATCCCGCAACTCTGGGAAGGTCAGGACGACACGGAAGGCACAGGAAGGTCCTCCACTCCAGCCCATCCCTACCCTATAGCCTCGCCAACTCTTAAGAAGGCACAGGAATGGCTTCGAGAAGACTCCAAGGCACCAGATTGCTGAGGCACTCAGAGCCAAAGGGTGCGGTGAGTGGAGGGAGGCTGTGGGAAGGGTTTCTGGGGCTGCATAGGACTTGGCAGGTGGAAGGAGAGGAGAACTCTAACGGACTGGGTGTCTACCGACAGTAGAAGGCTTTATAGAATATAGGATGCTTCCCCAGCCGCAGGCGGTGAGTGTTAGACAGCCCCTCAAGCAGACCGCCCCTTGGGGCGGAGAGGATGGGGGACAGCCAGGTGTGAGACAGTGCCTGGTTTTCCCACCAAACCTGGCCTTGAGCAATACCTGAACATGTCAGGTATTAGTGGGTTTTAGTGCCTCTCCGTAACACCTGCTAATCTTTTAAACAAGAGGATGAGTCCTGACCGTGTTGTTGTTATTTTTTTTCCAAGTAACAAAAGCAAAATAAGAGATTGGACGAAAGCCCAGAAATATATAAAACAAAAAGTCCTAAATCCATGTGTCTGCTGGCTTTCTATCTTCAGGACTGCGCTTCGTGGCTATTGTGGAGGAGGCCGGAAGCAGCTAGAGAACAAGGGAGTAAGCACACGGGACGCACAGGAACTGCCTGAGGGTCCAGCCTGGTCCGTGTCCCGGCTGGGGGGATGAGGCACAGAGGGCTGTGAAGCCTGCCCTTGGTCACTCTGCCCAAGATGCCGCCGCCGGTCCCTGACCTCGCAGCCAGTGCTTTTCCACCACGGGAATCATAAAAACCCATTACGTTGCAAACAAATATTTTTCAAATTTTTAGTCATTCCCATGTTTTCCATTTTCCTTCCGTGCACAACTCTTAGTGAAGGTTTGGGCGCCAATAGCTGAAATCTAGCACACATTACCTTCCCCATGGGAACAGAATATTTCAGGGAAAAAATACACGGAGAGAGAAAGAGTAAAATTTAGAAGAAGACACAAAATAGGGGTATATGAGTGTATATAATAAAGTCTGTCCGCTCTCAAATAGGAATCTCCAACAGTTTATCATCAACGTTTAAAATCAGGTGAAATCTTCTATTTTAGAGGGCTGTGGGTTCTTGTTTTTTTAAAACTTACCTACACGTCTTTGCAGGAGAAGTTTTCTGTATGAAAATAAAGAGAGATATAATTAGTCTTTAAAAATTCTCTTTTTCCCCTTAAAAGAAAATATTTATTTTTAACTGTTTTGAACGTTTATTCATTTTCGAGAGACAGAGCATGAGTGGAGGAGAGGCAGAGAGAGAGGGAGACACAGAATCCGAAGCAGGCTCCAGGCTCCCAGCTGTCAGCAGGGAGCCCGACGTGGGGCTCGAATCCACGAACCTCGAGATCATGCCCTGAGCCGAAGTCGGATGCTTAACCGACTGAGCCACCCAGGCACTCCTAAAAGAAAATATTTAGACCAAGAGCCAAAATAAATTTTGAGTATGCTTATTGGGGGCTTAAGTGCTTGCTGCACTTCAGTGTTTCTTGGGGCTTTTTCTGCTTGGACCGCGTGAAGAATGACTCACAGGTCCAGAGTTGAGTCATCTGGGCAAAGCGCTCCGGGTGTACAGTTTTCCTACCCTCACCACTGGATCTAGGTTTACTCACAAAACCCCAAAACGATGCCAAGGCCAAGCCTTGAAATATCTTACACACCAAGACAAAAGAGAGAGAGAGAGAGAGAGAAATTGATGTGACCTGTGTGAGAAATTAAGCCCTTGTTCAATTTCTGTTCCAATCTGTCTCCTTGTATTTTCCTTTCGTTACTCTGGCTCTGACCCTGGGCAGTGTCATAAATTCTCTGGGATGATGTATAAATGAAGAAACAGGAGAAAGGAGAAGGTACGGTTAACTCCCCCTCCCCCAGAAAGACAGAAAAGGCAGACTGGGGAAATCTACAGTTGGCATTTAAAGCTCTCTGAAATGAGGAAATTTTAATGCAGACTCTACCTTTACCCTCTTCTTTTTATTAGTCATCTAAAGGGAATTAGTCCTTTGCACTCACGAAAAAAGTCCTAGCAGGGAGAAGCGTAGATTTTTCTATATTTGATAGAGGAAATGACAGATTAATTCTGGGCATTTCAAAGTATTACTTTGCTAGTTGAAGATAAACCATAGTTTTTTGACTCTAGTTCAGGGAAAGTGAAGTATGAACATATTGTTTAAAATTGAAGTGCCCGGCAGCGCCTGGATGGCTCAGTCGGTTAAGCATCCAACTTTGGTTCAGGTCATGATCTCACAGTTCATATGTTTGAGCCCCACGTTGGGCTCTCCGCTGTCAGCACAGAGCCCAATTCAGATTCTCTGTCCCCTCTCTCTCTGCCCTCCCCCACCTGTGTTCTCTCTCTCTTTCTCTCTCTCTCTCCCTCTCTCAAGATTAAATAAACATTAAAAAAAAGTTCGTTAAAAATGAAGCACTCAAAAGGTACAAACTTCCAGTTATAAAAGAAATGTCTTGGGGACGTAACGAGCATGCGTGGGGACTGTAGTTACCAATACTGCATCGTCGATCTCAAAGTTGCTAAGAGAGTAGATCCTGAAAGTACTCATCACAAGAAAAAACATTCCATAACTACATTTGGTGATGGATGTTAACTAGACTCATTGTGATCATTCCGAAATACATACAAATATCAAGCCGGTATATTGTACACTTGAAACTAATATAATGTTATATGTCAATTATATCTCAATTTTTTCTTACATGTGAACCACTGACAAGGAAACATGGTTTGCTAGGAAGACAATCTTCAGTTTTCATGCATTACCAAACAACCCAGTTTGTATCGTTTTAACAAATAGATCCTGTTTGTGTGCGAAGGAGTGGCTTGCATCTTTAGATCCTTTTCATCTCTGTGTGGAACCTGCCTCAGCTGGCCACGCCGACCTTGACTCTACTGCCACCTGGTGGCGATACTTATCCCCTTCAGTAGGGAAAGGATGACCCAAAAAGGTGACCTGGCTCAAGACACCTGGAGAATTGCCCTCCAGGGAAAATGTGTCACTAAAAGAGCTCAATGTAATCAACATCTCAACAGTTTGGTGGGAGAGTAGGAACAGGACGGAGACAAAAAGCGTGTCCTAGCTCTTCCATGAATGGTTTGCATGAACACGTGCACCCAGCAAGTATCTGTCTGGCGGCTTCCGTCACAGGCCAGCAAGTCGATACAGTGCTTGAAACAGTCACCCATTTTCAGAGGAGAGACTGCTTTATTTTATTTTAAATATGTCTTGGGGCACCTGAGTGGCTCAGCCGGTTAAACATCTGACTTCTGCTCAGGTCACGATTGTACGGTTCTGTGAGTTCGAGCCCCACATCAGGCTCTGCGCTGACAGCGTGGGGCCTGCTTTGGATCCCCTGTTTCCCTCTCTCTGCCCCTTCTCCGCTCATGTGTGCTCTCTCTCTCAAAAGTAAATAAACATTTTTAAAAAATATTTTTTAAATAAATAAATAAACACCTCTTGGTCAGAGGAGCCAGAACCTGAGATATGGACATTAAAAAAAGCAATAAATGCATTATTGAGCCCCGTCTCCAAGGGCTCCGAAAACAACTGAGGAGTTAATGTCAGGGTGTTCACGTTTTGAGGCTCCTCAGTCCTGAAGTCACCGGCGATAAGTCCTCGTGATATCTCAGTGTTCCGAGTGGGTTGGTATAACTCCTCAAAAGGCATACTGCCCCAAATAACAATAAATAGCTAATATTCCTGGGGGTCGGTTGAATTACTATGAGGGGTACCTGCTCTGGGCTGGCGCTGTTCTAAGTCCTCTACAGGTATTGACTGATTTCATGATGTGTTAATTAAGGCTCAGGTTACATGCTACGGATGCAAACACCAAGGCACTGAGAAATTAGCTAAGTTGCCCAAGGTCACAGGGTTTGGACTCAGGTGATCCAGCTCCACAGCCTGACCCTTTATGATGCTATCTGCCACAGCCAGCCTGCCAGCCCCGCGGGGGCACCCGCCGGTCCTCTCAGACCGCTGCCTTCGTTTGCTGCTTCCTCTGCCTGCCTGGAGTGCCCTTTCTCCCTACACTTTGAAAATTCCTACCACTCGTGTGCCTGGGTTCAAATCTTGCCCCTGACCCTTCCAAGCAGACTTACCAGTGGTCACCCCCAGTCCTCCCACACCCCTGTTCCAGCCCATATAACATTCTATAGGCATCGCACAGTGTCTTTACATGTTGGCTCTTCCATTTAGCTGAGTTCTGTGAGGGTGATCAGTGTGTCCCCTATATCTTCATAGTCAGATGTTTGATACAGAGTATATACTTAATAAATGTTGAACAAAGATCCAGAAGAATGACTAGCAATATTGTAATACTCAACTGTGACAGCTATATCTGCAAGGTAGCGTGACTATTTCCCTGAGCCACGCATTACCTTCTAAAAGTCAAGCTCTGTGCGTGTGTTTGCACACGCATGCACAAAGAACCAGGGATGGTGACAATGAACCACAGTTCCAGATGGAGTATATTCTCGTAACCTGGGAACAAGGTCATGAGGAGGTCAACACTCCTCTCCAGAGCTGAGCCTGGTGACACCTGACACATAAAGGACAAAAGAGGCCTCAATGTGAGTCACGGGTAAAGTCTAAGAGGTATCCCACAGCCGCGTTCCTGGTAATATCTGGTCCCTTTGTTGAGGCTCCAGGCTAAATGACCAGGAAAGTGAATCGTACCGAGAAAATATCACAGCAATATTCATCACCGAGCAGCTTTTAATGCCAACCTACTAGAAACCACCTACGCGCTTACACTAGGGGCCTGGCCAACACATCATGTTCCATGTGGAGTGGACTGAGGGCACGAATAGAGATTCCTGACAAACTGATCAGGAACATAGGATACAGTATATCATTTATGTAAGTACATCTATGTATGTGCACAGAAAAGAAGTCTGAAAGAAAACAGTAGTATCCTCTGCAAAGTAGGATCACAGTTGCTTTCTGGGACTTTTTTCCTCTGCATGTTCTACCATTTATTATAGTTTATTGTGTTCATAAAGGAAATAAAGGTTTTTTTAAATCTTCAAAAAAATATTTTAATGTTTATTTATTCTTGAGAGAGAGAGACAGAGCACAAGTGGGGGAGGGGCAGAGAGAGAGAGGGAGACACGGAATCCAAAGCAGGCTCCAGGCTCTGGGCTGTCAGCACAGAGCCCAATGTGGGACTCGAACTCACGAGCTGTGAGACTATGACCTGGACCAAAGCCGGATGCTCAACCTACTGAGCCACTCAGGTGCCCCTCAAAATAAATAAACTTAAAAAAAAATTTAAAGACAATGTGGCATATACACACACACACACACACACACACACACACACACACACACACACAAGGGAATATTATTCAGCCATAAAAAAGAATGAAATCTTTCCACTTGCAACAACATGAATGGACCTAGAGGGTATAACCTAAGTGCAGTCAGTCAGAGAAAGACGAATACCATATGATTTTACTCATATGTGGAAGTTACGAAACAAAACAAACATTAAAAAAAAAAAGAAGTAAAGCAAAAAACAGACTCTTAACTATAGAGAACAAACAGATGGTTACCAGAGGGGATGTGAGTGGGGGAATGGGTGAAATGGATGAAGGGGATTAAGATTACACTTGTGATGAGCACCGGGGGATGTATGGAATTACTGAACCACTATATTGCACACCCGAAACTAATATAACACTGTATGTCAACTATACCGGAATTAAAATTTTAAAAAGAAAGAAAGAATAGTGTTTGGTGTTAGTGATGAAATGGAGATGAAAACCCAAAATATTTTGGTGTTTATCCAATTTCTTCCAAGCATAGGTCCTCTCAGCCTGGACGACCGGCCTCTGGTCTCTCCCTGATGGAAACAGCCCTGAGGACTCTCTAACCCTGTTTCTCACACTCAACCTCGCCTATGTGATCAGACTTGTCCACTAGGAACAAATACCTGGTAGAAATGCCTGGATCTGTTCCCTAGACCTGATGAATCTTCATTTTCAATTCACAATGAAAGTATCCACTTTGAAGATAAGAGGCATGAGTCAGTCTCCCAGAACCTGAGCAGCTCTTGGTGAGTTTCTCGACCTCAGTGACTGGTTAGTGAAGATTCAGCTTGGTAGCAGTTCTGGGGCTGGACTCCGGGGCTACACAGAGAACAACCACGCTGGTCCCTGCCAAGAGGGGGCTCGGAGAAAGCAGGCAGAGACCCAGGGAAACTCCTACCGCATTTCATCGAACCTCAGATGCCACTGATTGTAAAATTCCCCGTTCTTTTATTACTACCGAGAAAGCAAGCACTTGACCACGGCATGTATTGTAAAAGCATCTCAACTAGAGGTAGTGAATATTTTTTTTTAAGTTTATTTATTTTGAAAGAGAAGGTTCGAGCAGGGGATGAGGGAGAGAGAGAGAATCCCAAGCAGGCTCCACACTGTCAGTGAAGAGCCCAATGTGAGGCTTGAACTCATGAACCATGAGATCATGACCTGAGTCGAAATCAAGAGTTGGACACTTAACCGGCTGAGCCACCCAGGTGCCCCAGTAATATTTTTTTTAATTAAAAAAAAATTTTTTTAACATTTATTTATTTTTGATAGAGAGAGAGACAGAGCACGAACAGGGAAAAGGCAGAGAGAGAGGGAGACACAGAATCTGAAACAGGCTCCAGGCTCCCGGCTGTCAGCACAGAGCCCAACGGCAGGGCTCAAACTCACGAACTTCAAGATCATGACCTGAGCTGAAGTTGGACGTTCAACTGACTGAGCCACCCAGGCACCCCGTAAGTATTTTTTTAACGTGAAAAAAAGCGGCACGTAATTGATGAAATATGGAAATTGCCAGAGGGTGTGAGAAGTATAACGTCAGAGAGAGGTGCTCACACTCCTTGAGGTGTCAGAGAAGGCTCCAACTGCCTGCAGACCAGCCTCAAAGACGAGAGCCTTCCTCGTGAGACCTTGAGAGTCACCACAGGGTACCCTCTCATCTCCTGCAGTCGTTTCTCCTCCACAGACAGCTGGATGAGCTGTAAATCTGAGCAGTGTCTCTGGCCTTTCACACCCACCTGGTCGTTCACTGCACTCAGCAAAAACTCCACGTTCCTAGATGAGCCTCAAAGGCTCGTCCTAAGTCTCCAGCCTCATCCTAAGCCACCCTCTCTTTCTTGTCAAGCTCCAGCCTCACTGGCCCTAAGTGACTTCTGCCAAGTTACTTCCTACATCTGGGCCTTTGCATCAGAGGGCTCCTCTTCCTGGGAGCCCTCCACTACCCCCACCTGTTGAACTCCTGCTCAGCCTTTGTCTGTTCAAATGTCACTTCCCCAGAGTGGCCTCTCAGGCCGTACAATCCAGCAGGTGGGTGTCGTGATTCGTTAAGTGTCTCGCCTTCTCGGCTGAGGCTCCGTAAGAGGAGCCGGCGCAGCAGGACCGTGCCTCTTCCTCACTACTGTAGACTCAGAGCCTGGGACAGGGGGCACGTATTAGAATAAATGAGCAGGAGCTTGAAGAGGTTCTCTGACAGATCAGAAAAAAGAAAACATCACGACGTGGTCTAGGAAAAGCGAGAACTTTGGTTGTGGCCGGATTTTCTAAAACCCTAGAGGTGGATGGTATCCCGGTGGTGACAAACTTTACGTGCCTCTGTGTAGGTCATGGGCAGTCCTCAAGTACATGGGGACACGATCGGATGTGTATCAGAAGGTCACCTGCGTGCAGTATGGAGGAAGGTGAGGGTGGGGAGAGGCAGAGGCAGAGAAACCAGCCAGGCACTACTGCACATCTGTCAGGCGGTGGCAGGTGACAGCACGCCCAGAACACAACAATGGTCCAAGCCAGGTCTGCTCACCCCACGTCCTTCTTGGCTGCTAGCGGGCTTGGGGGAGCAAGGTGTCATTTGGCCCCTAGCCAGGTAGCCCCGAAAAACAGATGAGGATCCGAACCAAGGTGACAGCTGCAGTGGGAGTGGGGAGGAGGGGACAGCTTCAGAAATAGGGTGTGGCGGGGTGGGGGGGACGGGGAAGAAGCCCAAAGCAGGACTCTGAGAACCCCCGTATTTCTGACTTGCGTGGTGATGATCAGAATCATGGGATCGCCAAGTAGGAAGCAGGTTGGGAAAACAGCAGTTCCGGTTTGGTCCCTTTGCATTTCGGATGCCCAGGCAACAGCTGGGCGGACAGCTAGAGGCAGCAGGCTGTGGGGATCTGAGCTCAAGAGACAGGCCTGGGCTGGAGATGGGACACAGGAGTCACAGTGAACGGAGCCGGGGCGCTGCCACTGGTGTGGATGAGACTATCCAGGATGTGGGAACAAAGGGCTCCTGACACAGAGACCTAGGAGACCCTGAAGGGCAGACAAAAGAAATGGAAGGGCAGAAGGAGCCAGAGACTCAGGAAGATAACCAGCAGGTCAAGAGGGCCAAGAGACTCAAGGAAAGGCAGCAGTGAAGCTGGTGATGAATGGTGTACAAGGCCAACGGAAGTCGCATACATGCAGCCATCGGTGACTTTAGCCAGAGCAACTCCAGGGGAGTGGTGGGGGCAGAAGCAGGAGCAGGATGGGGGTGAGAGGGACACGAGGCCGAGGCCGCGAACAGCTCCGAACCTGACCCTCCCTCCCTCACCCGCTGTGTTGGGGGTCGGGGGGGGGGGCGATGACGCGGTGGGGCTGAGGTGGAGGGGTGCACGGGCAAGGGAGCACTCTGGCATTGGTGTCCGGGGTTGGTTTTCGAAACAAGGCCTTTCAGAGCTGGGTTAGCGTTAGCGGGTCTCCCAGGGCCCGCGCCATCCTTGGTGGGCTGAGAGCCCTGCGTGGGTCCACGGGCTGGGGAAAGTTAGCCAGCAGAGACGGAGAGAGGCCAACTACCCAGGACAAGGAGGCAGTCCATGGAGTTGCCCCCAAGCAGCGGGCGGGGATGACAGGGGGCACAGGCGTGTGGGGTGGCTTGGCCACGGGAAGGACGCCTCTCTCTCCCGCACGCCCGTAAGAAGTGAGCTGTCTGAATGGCCAACTAGCCTCACTGGTTCGAAGGTTCCACCTTTTTATATGAAACCATTTCAAACGGACAGATGTTAGAAAAAAAAGAGCTCCCAAAAGAGGGACCAAATGAAAACCGCCACCAATAACGTTAATAAGTGTAGCAAACATGTACAGAGTACCTACTAGGTGCCAGAAACTTTCGGAAGCACTTAACACATGTGCCCTGCCCCGTCCTCCCAACAACTGCATGAGCCAGGTGTTGTTACTGCCGCCTCTTCCCCAGCGGAGGCACAGAAGGTGAAGACACTGGCTCGAACTGACGTGAGGCAGAGCTGGGCTTGGGAAGAACGGGGCTTTCCCCTGGGAGGGCTAGCGCTCCCAGCACCCTGTGTGAATCTCGGCCATGCATTTCCCGGGGGCTCTGGGATTCGCGGTGGGTGGGAATGAGGACCCCGCCTCCAATGCTCGGCGCACAGTAAATCCCTCCTCCTATCCCAGGGTGCTTGCTCTGCCCTGACCTGCAGCTGAGTGCCATTCAGATCACGTATGTGCGGCGAACCGAAGGGAGGTCAAATACACGATCCTTGAAATTCGTGATGACTGCCAGGCAATCTTGACCACTGACAGGAAACAGGTGGCAGAAAAAGGTAGACACTAATTTGGGCCATAAAAAAAAAAAAAGGTGCATCTTTGAAATTTAAAGCAAGGGAAGCGAAACTAGCATTTTGCATTATCATTTACCTCTTTCCGAAAACACTTCTGGTGCCCACAGACGATAACTTCAGCTACATTATGCAAAGTAAGAAACACAGGAATGGCCTGAAAGAAAACAGAATAATGTGATAAGCATGAAAATGTTTTCTTTGATCCCCTAATTACATAATACTTGATTTCTGCTTAAAAATAAAGATCCGTGGGAACTTTTGGCACTCACATGCAAAATCCTCTCCAGCAAAAACTCTTCTGCGTGGACTAGTGCTCTCTGTTGGAGCATTATTCTTGGTGAAATGGATGTAGAGGCTCGACATATATTTATTAAGCACCTACTGTGTGTCACAGGAAACACGCCCCATGTAGGAGGTGGATTACATGACAGGGAGACTGTCCCTATCGAAGTCAGAGCTCTGAAGAGTTTCAAGGCAGTGACCTGATTTGATCTGCGTGTTTGAAGGAACTTGGGGGGCGCCTGGGTGGCTCAGTCGGTTGAGCGTCCGGCTTCGGCTCAGGTCATGATCTCGCGCGGTCTGTGAGTTCGAGCCCCGCATCGGGCTCTGTGCTGACAGCTCAGAGCCTGGAGCCTGCTTCGGATTCTGTGTCTCCCTCTCTCTCTGCCCCTCCCCCACTCATGCTTTGTCTCTCTGTCTCAAAAATAAATAAACATTAAAAAAAAAATTTTTTTTTGAAGGAACTTGGGCTCCCAGTAGAGGACAGAAGGCAGAGATGGCCGCAAAAGTCTTGGGGTGTAGCAGACTGAAAAATGGCCCCCTGGAAGACAGTCACACCCTAATCCATGGGCCTTGTGAATGTCACCTTACGTGGCAAAAAGGGTCTTGGCAGTTGTGATTAAGTTAAGGATCTTCAGGTGGCGAGTTTGCCCCGGATTATCTGGGTAGGCCCCAAACACAAACACACGCATTTGTAAGAGAAAGAGATTTGACACGCACAGAGGAGGAGGCGATGTGACCACAGAGGCAGAGACTGGAGTGATGGGGCCACAAGCTGAGAAATGGCAGCAGCCCCCAGAAGCTGGAGGAGGTGAGAAGTGGACTGTCCAGCAGAGCCTCCGGAGGGCAGTGTGGCCCTGCTGACACACTAGGATTTCAGCACAACAACATTGACGTTCTCCACACCTGGAGAGAATAAGTTTCTGCTGTTTTAAGCCACCCAATATGTGGAAATTTGTTACAGGAGCCATGGGAAACTAATACAAGGGATGGCAAGATGGCGGCCTGAACGTAGCAGTGGCAGTGAAAATGGAGAAAAATGTTCACATTAAGGAAATATTTAGGAGACTGAACTGAGGTAAATATTTGAATGACTGGGATCAAATTTGCACCCAAAAAGGTGGGGGAAGGGAGAAGAGATAAAAAACTTAACACTCCATGGGCGCCTGGGTGACTCAGTCGGTTGAACACCCAACTCTTGATTTTCACCTCAGGTCACGATCTCATGGTTTGTGAGATGGACCCTGTGTCAGGCTCGGTGCTGACAGCATGGGGCCTGCTTAAGATTCTCCCTCTCCTTCTATGTCTCTGCCCCTCCCTTGCTCATGCATACACTCAGTCTTTCTCCCTCTCTTCTCAAAATAAATAAACCTAAAAACAAAAACAAAAACAAAAACGAACCCCTAACACTCCAGCGGGTTATTAAGGTAAACAGAGCACCCACTGTACATTTACTATTGCTGGGCTGTTTGCTAAGAATGGCGGCCTCTCCTAATTTGATGGCTAATCTTGACATGTTGAGTGGGAAGGATTAAAGGGTGTGGGATTTTGTTATTGTCTCTGTCGTTGATGATGATGACAATATTTCTTGAAAAGCGAAAAAGATCAAGCATATACACGGGTTTTGGCATCAGAAGGGGCTACTGGACCAGGGCACTTCTCCGAACCTTAGTTTGCCTCTCTGTATGGGGGTAACAATTCCTATGACCCGGAGCACTTGGGAGGAATGACAGAAACAAGCAGGCAAAGGACCTAGAGGAGTAGTTCGGGAGCACTACACGAAAAGTGGTCAGTATTAACAGGTGGCCCACTCTCAGCAGCCCAGACAGAGGACCCTGAGCTGGGAAACTGTCCCAGCTTAAAGGACTCACTGAAGACCACGTTACTCGCCTACTTCCAGATGGATCTGTTCTTTATCTTTTCGGAGGATATATTTTTACCTTGTTTTTAAAACTTTGTAGCTCTTCCCTATTTTAGTACTTTGTTCTAACTTGCACTGTCTTATTTATTTCGGAGTTCTTGCCTTACATTTCCCTGCTTTTTTAACGTTTTCTACTCTTAATTTATCTTTCATTAAAAGTGCAACTCAAACGGTTTTTTCCTTTTAAAATCATACTTTATAATAATAAGTAAATGAATAATAAAATCACACTTTAACAAAGAGTCCAATTAGAAAATGGGCAAGAGACACGAACAGGCATTTCTCCAAAGAATACATCCAGTTGGCCATCAGACACGTGGAAAGATGCTCAACATCACTTATCATCAGGGAAATACAAACCGAAACTACAATGGAATATCATCTCGCACCTGTCAGAATGGTTAAACTCAACAACACAAGGTGAGGATGTGGGAAAAAAAGGAACACTTGTGCATTGTTGGTGGGAATGCAAACTGGTGCAGTCACTGTGGAAAACAGTATAGAGTTTCCTCAAAAAGTTAAAAATAGAACTACCCTATCTTCCAGCAATCGCACTACTGGGTATTTACCCAAAGAATATGAAAACACTAATTTGAAAGGATATATGCACCCCTATGATTATTGTGGCATTGTCTACCATAGCCAAATAATGGAAGCAGCCCGATTGTCCACTGATAATATTACTCAGTCATAAAGAAGAATGAGATCTTCCCATTTGCAAGGACATGGATGGACCTAGAGAGTGTAATGCTAAGTGAAATAAGTCAGTCACAGAGAGACAAATGCCGTATGATTTCACTCATGTGTGGAATTTAAGAAACAAAACACACAGGGGGCACCTTGGTGGCACAGTCAGTTAAGTGTCCAACTCTTAATTGCAGCTCAGGGTCATGATTTCACAGTTCATGAGATAGAGCCCTGCATCAGGGAGGAGACTGCTTGGGATTCTCTCTCTCTGCCCCTCCCCTGCTCACTTATTCTCTCTCTCTCTCATTCAAAATAAATAAACCTTAAAAAAGAAAGAAAGAAAAAAGAAAACAAAAGGGAAAAAAGAAGGAGAGAGACAAACCAAAAAATAAGCCCTTAATTATAGAGAACACACTGATGGTTTCCAGAGGGGAGTGAGTGGGGGGTTGGGTGAAATAGGCAATGGGGGTTAAGGAGTGTACTTGTCATGATGAGCACCAGGTGATGTGTGGAAGTGCTGAATCAGTGTATTGTACGCCTGAAACTAATATGGCATTGTATGTTAACCATGCTGGAATTAAAATTTTTAAAAAGAAGTTAAAAAAATCATACGTTATTTCCATTATTTACTAGTTTTTCATTTATCTTTTGTGCATATTTTTACTCTTATTAAATTTTTATATTTTGAATTAATTTTATGTGTTTTAAGATCATTAAAGAGATCTTTAAAAAATTTTTAAATGTTTATTTATTTTTTAGAGAGAGTGAGAGAGAGAGAGAGCAGTGGAAGGGCAGAGAGGGAGACACAGAATCTGAAGCAGGCTCCAGGCTCTAAGCTGTCAGCACAGAGCCCGACGCGGTGCTCAAACTCACAAACCACGAGATCATGACCTGAGCCGAAGTCGGACGCCTAACCGACTGAGCCACCCAGGCGCCACAATGAGATTTTCCTTTTAACTGGCTTTATCCATTAGGCTATGTTCGGCAAACTTAGGGCCTGGCATTCTAGTTCTCAGCTTGAGAAGAGAGTAAAGAAAATCTTGGGTGGATTACATAAAAATGAATATGAAAGGGTGGCCTGGATACTATTTATTTAAAATTAAGACCTTTTGGGACATCTGGGTTGGCTCAGTCGGTTAGGCATCCAACTTCAGCTCAGGTGATCTCATGGTTCTTGAGTTCCAGCCCCCATCGGGCTCTCTGCTGTCAGTGCAGAACCCACCTTGGATCCTCTTCCCCCTCTCTCTCTGCCCTTACTCTTCTTGCATGTGCACATTCTCTTTCTCTCTCTCGAAAATAAATAAACATAAAAAATTAAGACCTTTTTAAAAATGCTTTTGCCTCTTTGACTATAAAATCTGTAAAGAGACCAGATTTAGGAACTCTAGACCCTACTCTAGACCTCAAGGAGGCTAATTTTCTTAATTTGATAAACCATGGATGAAAAGGTTTCTCCATCTCCCTTGGCCCTACTCTAATCACATCTGAAAAAGGATCTATCGATACACACAGATTTGATTTTCAAGTACATAATGATAGCTACCAACAATGTGGTGGGCACAGTGCTAAGTATTTTAATTGCATTCTTGTATTTAAATCTCCTTCCAGGCTGCCATGTTGGGGCCTTGGGGGCTGCTTCAGGCTCTGCTCATGTCACAGGCTCTTTGCACGCAGCCCGAAGGTCTTCGAGAATGAGAGTGGGGGCAAGACTGGGAGGGCTGTGACCAGGAATCACCTTCAACCCTCCCTGGTGCATCTTTCCATAAAGTGAAGATAACACCCTCATTGTTCCATGCCCAGTGTGGAGCCCAACATGGAGCCCAATGTGTGGCTTAAACTCATGACCCTAAGATCAAGAGCTGAGCTGAGATCAAGAGGCAGACGATCAACCGACTGAGTTACCCAGGCGCTCCTCCCACTTTTTTTTTTTTTTAAATAAGATGGGTCTTAATCGTGGGACTTTTGAATTCATGTAAAGAAGGCATATTCTTTTTAAAGCCCTCTACTCCATCATATTAAAAAACATTGGGAAAATCTGGTATCAAAAACACTCATTACACTAGATCATAGATCTGGAATACCAAGTGTTTTAAGAATAAATGAATGTTTGGGGCACCTGGCTGGCTCAGTCGGTTAAGCTTCCAACTTTGGCTCGGGTCATGATCTCACGGTTTGTGAGTTCGAGCCCCACATTGGGCTCTGTGCTGGCAGTTCTGAGCCTGGAGCCTGCTTTGGACGCTGTGTCTCATTCTCTCTCTGCCCCTCCCCCATTTGTGTTCTGTCTCTCAAAAATAAATAAATGTAAAAAAAAAAATTAAAAAAAGAATAAACGAATGTTTAAAAAAAAAAAAACTCCTAACAACTCAATTAGTGGGTGCTACTACCTTGATTTATAGACAAGGAAACTAATGCTCGGAAGATGAGGAAACGCTGAGAGCTCACAGCTAGTTCAGAGTCATGCTCTACAAATCCAGGCTATCTACAAAGCCCATGCTAACCTTGATGTTATAAAACGCAAATTACAGCAAGCCCCCAGTGTAACCTTCCTGGCCCTATAACTGTCCAAATTCCAGTAGGACTGGTGTGTTCCAAATCCCACCAGTCTACTCCCTCCAGTAAGAAAATTGGTATGATCTAAAATACATAAACTCAGGGGCACCTGGCTGGTTCAGTCAGAAAAGGATGTGACTCTTGGTGTTGGGGGTTGTGAGTCCAAACCCCATGTTAGGTGTAGAGATTACTTAAAAATAAAATCTTTACAAAATAAAAAAATAAAATACATGAACTCAGAGTAAACTCTATGCCCTTTATAATTTTATTTTTTAATGTAGTTATTAATTGAAAGAGAGAGTGTGCGGAGGGCAAAAGAGAGGGAGACAGAGAATCCCAAGCAGGCTTCACGATATCAACATAGAGCCTGACTTGGGGCTCGATCCCATAAATTGTGAGACCATGACCTGAGCCACAACCAAGAGTCAGACACAGGCGACTGAGCCACCCAGGTGCCCCTCTGTGATCTTTTTTTAAGGATAGCTTCCATTGCTACTTTAAAAAATTTAAATCTGGATTTCTCAAGCCATTTTTCTACTAAGAAGCAAGCAGGCTTTTGAATCAATAATTGTGGGGTGCCTGGGTGGCCCAGTCAGTTGAGCATCTGACTCTTGGTTTCAGCTCAGGTCATGATCTCACAGTTCATGAGTCTGAGCCCTGCGTCAGAGCCTGCCTGGGATTCTCTCTCCCTCTCTCTCTCCCCTCCCACACTCTCCCTCTCTCTCTCTCAAAATAAATAAATAACTTAAAAAAAAAAAAAGCCCTGTAATTATACAATTGACGATCTCAGCCCCCACAGAGGTCTATGAAAACCAATTATTTAACGGAGTTTGCAACTTTAATTACTGATTTTCCTTGGCCTCTAACTCTGTGTACAAGTCCTAGTCTGAACTATGCTATCAGATCAGGAGAGCCCCTAGTGACTGATTCTTTTAGAAAACCTGCCCTTTATTACCTTATGGAGTGAGGTTCAGCAGGACTTACTTTTTGTCAAATCAGACAAACGTTCTGAGAAATGATACTAGCAATAATAATAGCTAAGATATATTAATGCGTATTATGTGCTAGCTGCTATTCTAACTGCTTTTGCACATTAAATTGTCATTATAACTCTACGAGGTAGACGCCATTAACGTCCCCATCACACAGATAAGAAAATAGAGGAATATATTTTGGTTCTCTTTTTTAACCTGCCTCTTAATAATATGAAAGCCACTTTTAGAAAATCTATATTTGCTTGCTGCTAAAGAGAACAGAAAAATAGGTTAAGTTCTTTCACATTGTCAGAACTCGAGGAATGGTCTCAACAACAAAAGGTTCTACCATCTTTCATTCAGGAAAAATGGCCAAGATCAACTACTATAAAGCCCAAATCATCATTTTTGACATAAAATGTAATTAGCCAAATTCAACTACACTGCAGGCCAATTTATTTAGTTATTAAGGGGCACAGTCTGCAACCAATTTACTCTTAGAGTCTATTAGCTTACAATTCAATGTTTTATCCATGTACCATGGGAAATTTTTCTCTGGTTGTGAAGAGAGTTTGGCCTCTATTACTTAAAATTTTTCATTATTCCCAGGGCACCTGGGTAGCTGAGTCAGCAAGGTGTCCAACTTCAGCTCAGGTCACGATCTCATAATTCATGGTTTCGAGCCTCACGTCAGGCTCTGTGCTGACAGCTCAGAGTCTGGAGCCTACTTCAGATTCGGTGTCTCCTCTGTTTCTGCCCCTCCCCACTCGGGCTCTGTCTCTCTGTCTCTCTCAAAAATAAATAAACATTAAACATTTTTTTTTTAATTTTCTAATTATTCCCACATTTCCAGAGTGGAATTTTGAAGCCTTGATTGTTATTTGTTCAGGTGTTGGGACTGAGTTAGAATAGTAGTCTATGGAGAACGTGGGCCCGCCCATGGGCATAGCCTCGGGTCACTCTGTAGACATGGATGACTCCCTTTTTCAAGCAGCAGCCCCGAGTCAGTGTCTTAATTTTTGCAAAAGAATGTCAATCCCATCTTCTCTTTGGGTGATTTTTAAATATGTGGGTGTGGGTCTAATCTACAAGATAGAATAATTGCACTCCAGGCCTTGGCCGAAGAATGTAATTTGGAACTGTTGGCTACCCAATTTTAATCAAAATCATGCATGCCAGAACAATGTTCCTGGATGGTTGCCTAAGGGCGGTCTGCAGAGAGCCAGATAATCAGGGTAGCAGTTTTAGCCCCAGAGAACTGCTCCTACTGAACTGTTGTATTTCATCATGTGTCTAAAATGCTCTAAGAATCCTAGAAACTAGGCTACCATTGCGTTTGTGATAAGGATGTTGTTGGAGACCCTGTGTCATTAAGTGGCCCAGTCTACCTTTTTGGAGACCACAGGACCTTAGAGTAAGGAAGCTTTGCTCTTCTTCAGCAACAACCTCATCTTGTTTTTCTTTTAATGTTTTAATTTGAGTATCGTTGACACACAATGGTACAATAGTTTCAGGTATACAACATAGCCCTTCAACATTTCCATATGTTATGCTATGCTAGTGACAGGTGTAGCAATGACCCCACTCTTACCTAACTACAAGCACTGAGGGCCTTCTAACTGCTTTATTTGGCCCCAGAATGCTGAAAACTGAATTCAAGGCCCAACCGTACTTATTTTGTAGGCTATTACAGTATAAATGTCTATGCACTAAGTCTCTCTGCAGCCTCATCTAGTTCTATTATTCTCTACCTGGATTTCTTTTAAAATTCTGTTCATTAAAAAAGTCTATGTTATTTTAATTATTCCTTTAGGCCACCACACAATCTTTCTGGGAGATGGTGAGGTATTTATATAAGTACATGTACATATAAATGAATACATTCATAAGCTGATTTGCATGAGTTATTATTTCCATTAATCTTATTATTGTCATTATATGGCCAAGCCCCTAAGGGCAGAGGACCAGACTCGCCTTTAGCCAGTGCATCTCCAGTACGAGCTTGCAGGCCCTCTCTGTCCTTCCTTTGTGCACCACGTAAAGTAGCTGGCCTGTGTTTTAGGGGCCTTGTTGTATGAAAAATGGACATTTTAGAGCACCAGGGGTTCCCCCACCTTGGCAAGATGCCTGGGAATAAGAAAAGGCCCAAGGGACGGTGGCTTGTTCCAGCTCGTTCACTTGGGGGCACAAAGGTACAGGCCGGAACGGAGGGCAGACTGGCTCGCTTTCAGTGAATTGCTATTTTTCTCATACTTTTTATGGAAATGCATAGATATGAAGGAGTTAAACCGAATTTGCATGTCCTGTAGCAGCCAAAGAAATTCCGCGTGAGCCAAGTGAGAACCCATTATCAATTTCTCCTCTTCTTATTATCCTCAAGAAAATCTCTAACAGAGCTGAGCGTTTTTTAATATATTTTTTAAATATATTTTTTGAATTGAGGTAAAATTTACACGTAACATTTACCATTTAAACCATTTTTATTTATTTACGTGTGTATTCTTTTTAATGCTTATTTAATTATTTTGAGTGTGTGTGTGTGTATGCGCCCACATGAGCAGAGGAGGGGGCAGATAGAGAGGGAGAGAGAGAATCCCAAGCAGGCTCCATGCTGTCAGCACAGAGCCCAAATCGGGGCTCAACCTCACGAACCGTGAGATCATGACCTCAGCCGAAACTGAGAGTCAGACGCTTCACCGACCGAGTCGCCCAGGCACTTCCCGTTTTAACCATTTTTAAGGGTACAGTGCAGTGGCATTAAGTACATTTGCATTGTCATGCAACTATCACCACCATCCATCTCCAGACCTTCTTCATCTTGCAAAATTCAAACGTGGCACTCCATTAAATACTAACGCCTCACTCTCTCCTCCCCCTAGCCCCTTGACCCCTCTAAGCACCTCATAGAAGTAGAATTACACAGTATTTGTCCTTTCTTGACTGGCTTATTTCACTTCATATAACGTCCTCAGAGTTCATCCAAGGTGTTACACACTTCAGAATTTCCTTCCTTCTTAAGGCTAATAGTACTCCATTGCGCGCACATTCCACATTTGGTTTATCCCCTCACCCATCAACGGACGCTTGGGTGGCTTCCAACTTTTGGCTATTATAAATAGTGCTGCTATGAACATAGGTGTGCAAATATCTGTTCAACCCCCTGCTTTCAATATTTTTTGGTGTAAACCCAGGAAGTGAAATTGCTGGATCATACAGTAAGTCTATTTTTAATTTTTTGAGGAAGCTCCATGCTGTTTTCCATAGCAGCTGCACAAGCTCACGCTCCCAACGACACTGCACGAGAGCTCGAGTTTTTCCACATCCTCACCAACACATGTTATTTTCCGGGTTTTTGAGGACGGCCATCCTCAGGGGTGTGAAGTGGTATCTCGTTATGGCTTTGATTTGCACTTCCCTAATGATTAACGATGCCGAGCATCTTTCTAAGGGCCTCTTAGCCATCTGTACATCTTCCTTACAGAAATATCCTTTCAAGTCCTTTGGCCATTTTTGAATGGGGCTGTTTGGTTTTTGTTGTTGAGTTGAGGACTTTTCTCTATATTCTGGATATTAATCCCTACTGAATGACAAAATTAAAACAATTTCGTAATGAGGTCGATGTCCTTTATTCAAGGGAAAACAATCCTCGGATTGGGGGAGTATGGTGCCTCAGAAACAGTGGAACACTCTTCCCAAGGGCTTCTGGGAAAAAATGAGTTTTATGAAGCATCAGAAGTGGCAACAGGGAGGGACCCCTGGGTGGCTCAATCAGTTAAGCATCTGACTTCGCCTTAGGTTATGATCTCATGGCTTGTGAGTTCTAGCCCCATGTCAGACTCTGCTGACAGCTCAGAGCCTGGAGCCTGCATTGGATTCTGTGCCCCTCTCTCTCTCTGCCCATCCCCTGCTCATGCTCTCTCTCTGTCTCTCTCTCTCTCTCTCAAAAATAAATAAATAAACATTAAAAATTAAAAAAAAAAAAAAAGAAGTGACAACGGGGAAATGGCATGATTGGCTGGGTTGCAGATCTGACCTTATTTAGGAAGTTCAAGGAACAAGGAAATAAGTATAGAACCCAGAGTTGCCGTGGTGTTTGGGAACTGGCTGTCTGGATGTACCGTGTTTCTGGTCAAGCAGAGCACTTACAGCGATGCTAAAGTTTGGGTTGTAGCACCCCAGAAAGGAGGAGCTCCATCTTGGGTCTAGAACTTTATTTCAACATCTCTTATCAGATAAATGATTTGCAAATATTTTTTCCCATTGAGTGGGTTGCCTTTTTATTCTGTTGATGGTGGCCTTTGATGTCCCAAAGTTTTTCATTTTGATGAAGTCCAATTTGTCTATTCTTTTTGTTGCCTGTGTTGTTGGTGTCATATCCAAGAAATCACTGCCAAATCCAGTGTCATAAACTTTTTCCCTTGGAGCCCTGGCTTTTTGTTTTTTATTGTTTTTTTTGTTTTTTTTTTTTAAGTGGACTCCACGCCCAACACAGGGTTTGAACTCACAACCCTGAGATCAAGACCAGAGCTGAGATCAAGAGTCAGACACTTAACCAACTGAGCCACTCAGGCGCCCCTGGAGCCCTGTTTTCATAAGTCATTTTATAAGGGTTATGGAGAACATCATCTTCCGATGAAGCAAGAAGACAACTAAAATCCAGAGGAGGGCTTTACTATTTTGCCGCCGAGCCCGTGCCTTAAAAAGTAATTCTTGCAAATGGACTCTGATCAGCTCCGGTAGGAAAACAACACGACAGAGGAGAGCTGCCTAGAACTGGCAGTAACAGGAAACATCGGGGGAAGAGTCTCCATTTTATATCAACATTTACATTCTTTTCCTTTGTGGATCCAAGTTCCTTTACGTAATATAAGAGCGAAACAAATGGGAAGGGGACCCATGGGCTCCAGTCTGCTTAACTGAGTAATTTGCTCCATCTGGGTCTAATTATCCATGTGTGTTTCTTCACCAACACTCCATCCAAGCTCCAGCGCAACGTGCTGAGTGAATGTTGTGCTCGTGGAAGACAAATCCCGACAAACAGTTAGGGAAGGACCAAGATCAAAGAGCTGGGTGAGAGACCAAGAGCCGTCTTGTCAAACTGCCTTAACTCAGATTTGCAGAGTCCTTCAACCACTGACCCTGGCCTCCCCTAAGCAAGAAAACGACATGGTTCGAGCGGCCAAATCACCAACACCAGGATGGCCTCTCCCTGGCAAGCTCACTAATGTAGGACTTTGCACGTCTGTTCTAAACGCTCGGCAGCACGGGCTTTGAGGCAACCCTGTCTAGCCGACAAGGCTTCGGCTGGGAAATTACAATAAGAGTAATAACGACCAGTCGAGGTTGTACTGACACTCCAAAGACCAACACTCATGCCATCAGAACCATCATCGCCATCATCACTGTGACCTTATTCAGGGTAGGATAGCTGGAGGAACCGACCCAAGTTAGCCCAAGTAGAAGGGACAGCAACTACGTGGTTCCTCTCCACTTCCCCCAGCTCAGTCCTAATGGGCTGATCTCTGCTGGGTGATGTGATTTAAGGAAGAAAGACGGTGAGCTTTGGAGAGGAACTGTTGTGGTTGGACGCGCTTGGGTTTCCACCTCTGCTTTAACATTTACGAGTTGTTGACCCTGGCCAAATAATTTGGATCTCAGTTTCCTCATCTGTAAGTGGGAATAATTAGGTCTGACTTCATATGTGACGCAGAGTGGCAACGGAAAGTCCCCGGCACACACTAACACCAAATATTCATGGTGTCTCTTCCCATGGAGAGCTGTGTGTCTTTCCCACTCCCCTTGAAGCTTCTCAAGGTCAGGAACCATACCTTATTTGTCTTTAAGCGCTCAGCCCATAGCAGACCCCCAATGAAGATTTGCTGAATGGATAAACCACAAGAATAACCCCCTTCCCTTAACTCTGTATATCATTTGGTTGTCAGGAGGAAAAACCAGTAAAGAATTTTTCCCGCTATGCCTTTACAGAGGTTGTTAAACCAGCTTCCTCTTAGGAGCTGCACATCAGAAGAACGGAGCTTCAAAATCTTGTCAGATAAGGGAGGTCTTTATGGAGCCCAGCTACCTCGAAAGTGTTCTGCATAACAATATATCCACGGATTTCAACTGAGCACTTTCCCCCAATTCCTTGTGGATTCATTAAGCTGACAGCTTGCCCTGGCATATTGATGCCTGTTTTCTATCTAACACAAGCTGTGTGAGTGCCGTGTGTTTAATTCGCTCTATAAATTTGTAAGCAGCTATGTAAAAACAAAAACCTCAGAAAACAAAGAAAAGATGCCGGGTTGTTATTTCGCTGAAAAACAGTAATGAGCGTCTCTCTTCTGTACTCCTCCCACTCTAACTGGGTATATTTGGGTCTGGGTTGTTTTTCTTTGCTCAAAGAGTTTGAATCGCAGCAGCTTCTTTTTACCCATTAAAGAAGGCTGTGCTCTAGGCCAAGGCCACTCCCAGTGCCGGTCACCCGGAAAAGAAGCTCAGGCCAGAAGGTAAATCAGTGCACTGCTTCCTTTCTCAAAAAGTCTCGCTATGAAAAAAAAACGTCAGCTCAGCTGAACCACGTGTTTAGGGCCAAAGTTGACGTACATTCTGGAACAATCTCCTTATGGGCAGGTGACGAAGAGCTCACAGACAGGTACTGTGTATGGATCACACTTCGAGAAGCATCATACTAGGTTACGGAACGCCCATTCTGCCTGAGAATGTACTGGACTGACCTTTACGATGGGCTTTTGAGGGATTTTAGGCCACCTAGTATCTTTGTCCCTTCTGTTGGTAAAGCATCCCAACGTCAAGGATCTGCCACACCCGGTCTCAGTCCGTGGGATCCAGGCGGGGATACTCTAAGACCGGGGCTGGCCAAACGGGACTGAGTCTCTCCAGCCACAGTGAATGAAGACGATGATCCAGAGCCGACCAGTCAGCACGATCCCATCTTCCCGGTCAGCTCTCAGACCCGGGAAGGGCCGTGGCCCTACTGATGTGTTCAGAGCGAACCCCGGGGCTCATGCAGAAACTGTAAGAAAGAGACCCTTTCCACTAGACTTGGAGTTGTAAGGATGTGGGCCTGGAGTCAACAACACCCGTGAGGGGAGAGCCCGGCTGTGAAATGGAGCAAAGACAGCGCAGAACTGAAAGCGAGACAGAAACTGTCACTGGAGCCTCTGGATGGAGCCTTGCCTGAACTACTACTTTTCAATGATAAGAACCAGTGAATTTCCCTTTTGCTTAGAACAGTTTATGAGCTTTCTAATGCTTGCAGTGAGAAGAGTCTAAAGTTAGGCCTCACTGCTCTACCCTGAGCTATTCTAAAACCCATACACGTTGGCCCTTAAGAGACAAATCTGAAAAGGCAAAAGGTCTGGAGTTAGAGCAGCTGCCACTGGTTGGGACGAGAGGCAGGTTACCAGGACTTTCCACACCTGAGTTCCTTCCTCTGTCAGGTGATTAACATCTGCCCCACCCGTCACCTGTCAGGTGAATGTGAGAACCCCACAAAAAGATAGGAAGATTACTCTAGAAACATAGGAAAAGGCACTGCACAAACAAAACATATTATTATTAGTACAACGATAGTTATTCAAACTTCAAAATTCTGGCATCCATCACTATCCAGTTCCTATAAGAAAAACATTGTTTTTAAAATAAGCATGGTGGGGGGTAAGGAGAGGCAAACCAAGAACCAGACTCTTAATTACAGAGCACACACTGATGGTTACAGGAGGGGAGGTGGGGGGAAGGGGTTTACATAGGAGATGGGGATTAAGGAGGGCACTTGTGATGAGCACCAGGTGTTGTATGTAAGTGTTGAATGACTAAATTCTCCACCTGTAACTAATATTACACTGTATGCTTAACAAACTCAAATAAAAATTAAAAAAGAATACATTGTTTTCTTCAGTACCTGCTATAAGGGGAAGAGCGCCCTCTGCAGGTCATAAGGTGTAAAGCAAGGCAGCAGACAAAAAAGCCTGACAGAACTGAGAAGGGGCAGCAGGAAGCAAGTCCAGGTTTCAGGTTCTGGGCTGAGCACCAGAGTGTGGTATTGGTCATTTCTCGGGCCCCCCCAAGGACATTTCTCCCCCACTGAACACAGCATCCAAATGACTCAAGCTTATGAATCATGAAAGAAAAATGATGGTTTAATTTAGAAATTAGCCCCTAGTAACTCTCAACCACTATTTTGCAACCCTGGGGTTATCGTAACAATCATACTGTTGTGCAGGTAGGCCGATTTTGTGTCTGTTTTACTGTTTTCATATCTGAGACCTAAGAGACCAACACAGCAACAAACTTCACATGAAAAGATCAAATTGTTCTACAAATTCACATTTTTTTCCAAAAGTCAGAATACGATCATTTTCTGATAGATAAAAACAGTATGAGCAGTCACGGTACAGGACAGGAAGAGGCACTACTGATTTTTAGACCTCGTTCTGAGTCTCCTTTTGATGGAAAAATAACTACATTTTTCTATTTTCATATAATGTAACTGGAAGAAGTTTGTTCTTTATAGTTCCCTCCTTTGAGAAGCTCACATCTGGGGGGAGGGGATGGGAGACCAGGGGGGCACTTGTTTTACTAGCGTCCCCACGTGCTGGGTGTCAACGCTGTGCCAGGCATGTACATCACTACTAAGCCCAGCACCGCCCA
This sequence comes from Paguma larvata, assembly GCA_030068075.1. Taxonomy (NCBI): domain Eukaryota; kingdom Metazoa; phylum Chordata; class Mammalia; order Carnivora; family Viverridae; genus Paguma; species Paguma larvata. Next base: position 46,660,593 of record CM057835.1, on the reverse strand, counting down.
GTCCATGTCACCAATGGGCAGGGTCACAGTTCCTCAGAAGCAAGGAGCAGGCTGAGCCCACTCTCCCTGCTCCCGAGGATGGCCTGTGTTCAGGCAGAGCAGGCTGGCCCCGTTTGTATCAGGCTCCATAAATATCACAGCTTTCTCTTCCTTGTCTCCATCGGTGCCTCTTCATCTTACAAAACCAGTTGGCTCTACCCTATCATCTGGTTGTCCTCAGTTCAGGGAGGGGGGGTAAAAGGCCACACGGCGTTCTCCAGTTTGTCTGCACCATCGCGAAAGCCGATGTCCTGTCCTCTCTTGATCCAAGGCGCACTAAGCTAAAAAGCAAAGGGGTAGAGGAAACTGTCTCCCCAAAAAGTCTCTAACACTTACCAGTTTGGATAATGCTCTGGAACCGGCATAGATTATTCCCACGAACAGCACCGACGCAGGGAGCCATGTCGAAACATCGGATCTGAAAAGAGGGAAGGAAGCCAGAATATTTCTGTCACTTTCTGTCCAAAAGACATAGCTGGAAGGCACGACCTTTCAGATGCACCAAATACGACAGTGGTTGTCTTAACATGTCTGAGCGACCTGTGAAGTGTGACGTGATCTGTTGTCCACTGAGAGTGAGGGAGGCTGACAAAGCCACCCAGCGGTAGCCCGCTACTCGGCCAACTACCTAGCGTTACCGATCCCACGACGGAACACAAACGAGCCGGAGATGGAAAAGGCTTCCTGAAGTTTGGGAGAGAGAACAGAGCTGATTTTTTTCAGTATTTTTTTTTAAACTTACTTATTTTGAGAGAGAGAGAGAGTGTGTGAGCAGAAAGAGGGGCAGAGGGAGAGACAGAATCCCAAGCAGGCTCTGCGCTGGCAGCACAAGGCTCGATCCCACCAATCGTGCTGAAACCAGGAGTCAGATGCTCAACCCACTGAGCCACCCAGGAGCCCTGATTCTTTTAAGGTTTTTAAGATTTTTTTTAAGGGCAGCGAACATATTCTTTGGGTTTTAAACAGCCAGAGGCTTTGAACCCATGACAAATTATTAAAAATTTTTAAAGGCTATTTACCTAGGCAATATATCAAACGGCTCCATGGAACCACAACAGAAGGAAGCAAGTGTCAAAGGACAGAATTTTAAAAAGAATGCTGGAACTCGAGCTGGGTGGCCAGGCGCTGACCTCTTCCGCCATTAACCTGGACTCTCTAAGGGCTTCTGGAGGGCACGTCTCTTGATTCCATTGGGGCCACACCAAAAACTGCTTTTTTCCTTTTTTTAAAAAAGTTTGCTTATTTATTTTGAGAGAGAGAAAGCAAATGGGAAAAGGGCAGAGAGAAAGGGAGAGAGAAAGAATCCCAAGCAGACTCTGCACTGTCAGCAAGAAGCCCAATGCGGGGCTCAAACCCACAAACCATGAGATCATGACCTGAGCTGAAATGAACAGTCAGACACTTAACCAACTGAGCCACGCGGGCGCCCCCAAAACTGCTTTGTTCGATACAGTTTAGAATCTTGCTGTCTCCGAGACCAGCAAAATCCCGGTTTTTACAAAGAGAACCCATCACTGAGGTTCCCTTAGTCACAAACACATTTGGTCCATTAATGCAAGTTCCCAGAGTTATTCTCATAATAGGTATAAATAAATGAGACCATTCCAGCAGAATGTAACATAATAATCCCAGCTAATTCAATGAACTGCTCTCCTGGGATGGGGCTTGCTCACAAAATGTTCTTGGTGAATCTTATCAGCATGGGCAGGCACTACACCTATGATCAGACCTGCTTTTGTACTCCCTCCCCCCCAGGGAACCAGGTGCTAAAATGTCTCTAGTCTCTAGTTAGGCCTCCAAACCCTACTTCCTGAATATATTCATTCAGCAAACATTTCTATTAGTTTGCAAAGTGCTGGCAGAGCTAGAATTATTAACAGCAGCACCATAATTAACGTTTACGGAGCCCTTGCTACAGATGAGGCAGCATGCTAAATATTTTCTATGCTGTGTCTTTTAAAAATGTGTACAACCATATGAAGACAATGTCTTTATTATTATTATTATTATTATTATTATTATTATCCCCATCGTGCACATGGGAAAACTGCGGCGTAAAGAGTTTAATTCGCCTGTGGTCAGAAGAGCTGGTCATGACAAAGCCAGAATTTGAATTCGGGTCATCTGACTAGATCTAAAGCCCCAGCTTTAAGCCACCCCTTCGTACTTTGCCCTCAAATACCTCATAATCTAGTGGGAGACACTGACATATAAATCTGTAAGCTGCAAACACAGCATGACTTCGCTCTGGTAGCAGACCAAGCATCTAACGACCTGAGGAGTATTCTCTGTTCTTACTCGTCTTGCTGCAATGACAGATGTCTGCACTTCCAGCCGACAGGCGAACAGAAAGGAAGAGGCCGTTCTCCATCTTGATGGAGAATGACGTCATGTTTGACATCAAACTGATTGCTATTCCTCTAGGAAACAACTTTCCCGTTAGACCGTAAGCTCACGAGGATCGAGGGAGACAGGATCCAGGCCCGTGGCCCGCTGAGCACCACCAGGAGGCCCAGAGCACACACGGCCGGGAGCACGGCGAAGAGGGAAGCCGTGTGGAACGGCAGCACGCCCGGCCACAGCAGGCCTGGGGCTGCGGGCTGCGAGCTCAGTAAGGCCCAGGCATTTGTGCCCTGTTCCCTCTTAAACCAAGAAAACTGCTGCCCGGCCGTATGCTCCAAGAGACATCAGGGCATCCCAGGGGCCACGGATGTGAAAAAGAAAACGTGGCTAGGGAACACCTCGTATTTTAACCCTGTCCCCTAAACACAAAGAAATGACTTTAACTACGAAAAATAAACAGATCCAGTTGGACCAGAGACTTCTGGGAAATGTTACAGAGCAGCTGTGTGAGCATTTGGATCCAACCACAGAACTATGACCCACAATTATCTCACTCAGGGCCCACCTTCTAGGTGGACAGAGCCAAAGCAACATGCACCAAAGGCGGAAATTTAGACACCTGCAAACGCAGCTGGTCGCCTAACCCCGTCTTGGCCCTCGTGGGCTCTCATCAGAGACAGCCGCCTCCCTCCCGCCCCCCCCACACCAACAAAAAATTATAGCTGCTATCGAGAATGATAAATATGAATCACTGGGGAAAGTGCTGCCAAAACAGATATGGGCAAAACAAGTACGAAACGGTGGGGGGGGGGGGGAGGTGGGCAGAAAAATAATTAAAAACTGCCAAGAACTCTGCAGCCGTATTGTTTCAAAGTATCAAAGTTCTCATTCCACTGAAAATCATAGGGTATGCGTTAAGTGCCTTGATGCAAGAAAGACTCAAACGAACATTGATAGACCATCCACACACAAAGAAAAAGTCTTGGAGCGCCTGGGTGGCTCAGGAGGTTATGCATGTGACTCTTGATTTCGACTCAGGTCATGATCCCACAGTCAGTGAGTTGGAGCCCTGTGTCAGACTCTGCCCACAGTGCCAAGACCCTGCTTGGGATTCTCTCTCCCTCCCCCCTGCCCATCCCCTGCTCTCTCTTTCAAAATAAAAAAATAGGGGCGCCTGGGTGGCTCAGTCGGTTAAGCAGCCAACTTCAGCTCAGGACATGATCTCACAGTCTGTGAGTTCGAGCCCCGCGTCGGGCTCTGTGCTGATGGCTCAGAGCCTGGAGCCTGCTTCACATTCTATGTCTCCCTCTCTCTCTGCCCTTCCCTTGCTCACGCTCTGTCTCTATGTCTCTCAAAAATAAAATAAAAACGTTAAAAAATAAATAAATAAATAAACTTTAAAACAATAAAGAAAAAGTCTTACCGTAAGACTAGCAAATTAATGCATATTTATACATCTTAAATCAAAATAGACTTTCATCAAAAAAACGATTTCTTGATTTATCTGACTTTCTATTAACCCATTAATTATCACTCAGATAAAAGAACTTCTGCACATGTTACTAACCTGTCTCCCACCTCTCAGATAAACTGTAAGTTTCATCAAGGTGGGAGCCCTGTGTGTTTTGTTCACGTAAATCGATGTAAAACATCGCACGCATGAATGTTATAAAGGAGACTAAAGGGGTATGCCATCCCATAGGGGCGTCTGATCTAGTCAGCGAGGAGAGAGAAACCTGCCTCCAAGAAGCGATATTTGAGATAAAACTCAAAGTTAAAGTGGGTGAGGCAGAGAAGTAGAAGGGACCCCACATTCCCCCCTTGGTCCATTACTCACAGCAATAAAAGTGTCTTAAGGTTCAGTAAGACTTTGTCACAAGTTTGTTCTTCACTATTATTCCAGAATTCTTTTTTTTTAATTTTCTTAATTTTTTTTTTAATTTTTGAGAGAGAGAGAGAGAAAGAGAGTGGGGGAGGGGTAGAGAGAGAGGGAGACAGGATCCAAAGCAGGTTCTGTGCTGACAGCGGAGAGTCCGATGCTGGGCTCAAACCCACAAACCGTGAGATCACGACCTGAGCTGAAGTCCGACGGTTAACCGCTCCTATTATTCCCAAATTCTTTGCAACACCGACTTCATTTAATTTATGCACTAGCAGGGGCGACCAGGTGGCTCAGTTGGTTAAGTGTCCAACTCCCTGTTTTGGCTCAGGCTGTGGTCTCATGACTCATGAGTTCAAGCCCCGCGTGGGGCTCTGTGCTGACAGTGCAGAGACTGCTTGGGATTCTCTGTCTCCCTCTCTCTCTCTCTGCCTCCCCCCACTCGCACTGTCTCTGTCCCTCTCAAAATAAATAAATACACATTAAAACAAATGTACACACTAGCAGGAGAAATGGGCAAACAGACGGTGGCAGTCACAAGAGCGCACACCCTCTCCCCCTCCAAGAGAGCACCCGCCACAGGGGGTCCGGTCCACCAACAGACGCACTTACATGCTTTGAAGAATTGTTTATACTTGCCGCTTCGGGAATCGGAACTGAGATCTCTGGCTTACAGAGTTTCCCCCGACTGTTAGTTAATGTGCTGTGGTAACGTGGACACGGCCGACTTTCAGCAGTTACCTGGGGCAGATAAAATGCCTGGCCACTGAGTGTTCCACACTTTTCCAGGTTATGTGGACACAAGGTGAAGACATGAACTACAAAGGTGGCGCTTTGGGGGGCTTTCGCCGGCTCTTTTCTTAGTATTTCTTCAGGACAAAACGAAACTATAATTTCCAAATCCTCATTAGCTCTGCTAAAATGGAGGATTATCTTCCAGGGAGCTCCAGCAATAAGTGATGGAAATCACAGCTGGTTCTGGGCACGGGAGAGCATAACCTTCTAACACGCACATGGTCGCCCAAACCTTTGGAATTTATAAGTAGGTCTCTTCACTCCCAAGGAATATTCCAGCAGTTAGCTGACTAACTTTAGCCACTAGCTCCAAGGGATGGACAAAATTCACACATTTCCCTGGACTGTGTCCTTTCTTCTAGGTCAGGTCGTCTAGGGCTGGGGGTGTCTAGGGGTCACCTAGGTCACCTAGGGGTGGGACAGGAAGGATGTACAAGCATAGTGCATGGCATGACACCATTCAATAAATGTTCTCCGGTTTTTCTCCACGTAACTCCAAAGGCAGAAGTCATTAGCGATTTCATGTAGATTGATAGATCCACCTACAGAAAATGCGCCGGCCAAAAAAACACCATAAAGAAAATCAAGCGATGTTTAACGACTCAGGAAAAAATCATGGCGATATAAAAAACAGGCTGGAATTTAATATTCTTGGTGTAAAATAGTGTTTACAAATCAATAAGAAAAAAAATGGGGGCACCTGGGGGGCTCAGTCAGCTTGAGCGTCTGACTTGGGCTTAGGTCATGATCTCATGGTTCGCGAGTTCTAGCACTTTGTTGGGCTCACTGCTGTCGGCCTGTCCGCACAGAGCCTGCTTCGGATCCTCAGTCCCCTCTCTCTCTGCCCCTCCCCTGCTCATGCTTGCTCTCTCAAAAATAAACATTAAAAAAAAAATTTTTTTTAAAGAAAAAAATCAACTCCACAAAAAAAAATACGCAGTGGGCCAAAAAGAAGTATGTGTATGTGTGTGTGAGTGTGTTCTCTCTCACACACACATAATATAAATAGCTGATAAACATATGAAAATTTATACATACACACACACTACTTGGCAACACTTACTAAAAGCTTTAAAAACATGCATACTCTTGGGGCGCCGGGGTGGCTCAGTCGGTTAAGCACCGGCTCCGGCTCAGGTCGTGATCTCACAGTTTGTGAGCTTGAGCCCCACGTGGGACTCTGTGCTGTCGGCTCAGAGCCTGGAGCCTGCTTCAGATTCTGTGTCTCCCTCTCTCTCTGCCCCTCTCTCGCTTGCACTCTGTCTCTCTCTCTCTCTCTCTCAAAAATAAAACATGAAAAAAAAATTTTAAAAAACAAACATGCATACTCTTTACAATATTTAAAGGTATTTAAAGTTATCCATGATGATGTTTTCATTTACAAGGGAAGTAAAACTGCCTTCTGGCCTAATTGTTAGTCACCAAGTTTCCCAAGCACCTTGGGGCCTGCTCCTGCTTCCTCCGCCCGGAACCCTCCCCCTCCAGACTCCTGCGGGGCCTGCTCTCTCATATATTCAGATCTCTGCTCAAAAGTCAGCTTATCCCTGAGTCCTTCTTACCTGTCACATATAAAATAATAACCCCTGACTCCCGCCCACTAGAACACGCTCGGGCACACACACATCCACACCTAACCCTTACCCAGCTTTATTTCTCTCTGTACTTACTGCCAGCTGACACGTCGTATACTTCCATTTTCCTTTGTTTCTTGCTCGTCTGCCTCAACAAGAATGTAGCTCTAGGAGGGCAAGGATTTTTGTCTGTTTTGTTCACAGTGCACCCCCAGCACTGAGAATATGTATGCTAGACACTCAAATATTTGCTGAAGGAATCATCATGTATTACTTTTGTAACTTAAAAAAAATATTTCTCTTGGGGCACCTGGGTGGCCCAATCAGTTGAGCATCCGACTTTGGCTCAGCTCATGATCTCACGGTTTGTGGGTTCAAGCCCCACATCGGGCTCTGTGCTGACAGTTTGGAACTTGGAGCCTGCTTTTGATTCTGTGTCTTCCCTTCTCGCTCTGCGTGCACGTGCTCTCTCTTTCTCTCTCTCTCTCTCTCAAAAATAAATAAACATTTAAAAAATATATATTCCTTTCTTTCTCTAGACTGATACAAGGGGAAAACAAAAGCATCAAAATACACCAGAAAACTCCAGACGTGACCCTAACTCACATTTTTCCTACACTTTTCTTAAGCCCTTCAGAGACTTTGCTCGGAACATATTTTCTGGTGCTTACGGTTACTAGGTTTTTAAGGACAGGGATTAAAGTAAAAAATTTCCCACCATTTGCCTCTTTGAAATGGCCGTAATGGGTAATCCTAACAATGTAAAATTCAATAAACGTTTCTAACAATTGTGTTGTAACCTATAACTGTGACAACAGAAAACTAACTGCTTTAACAAACATGTTTTCTTCAATAGACGTGAACTCAGAAACTTGGCATGGAGGCAGTCATTTTGTTTTCTATAATAATTTATCTTGTTTTCGTATTAAAAAGTAGTCCTTAGGGGCGCCTGGGTGGCTTGGTCAGTTAAGCATCCCGCTCTCGGTTTCGGCTCAGGTCATGACCTCACGGTTCGTGAGTTTGAGACCCACATCGGGCTCTGGGCTGGCAGTGGGGAGCCTGCTTGGGATTCTCTCTCTCTCCTTCTCTCTCTGTGCCCCTCCGGTGTGTTCTTTGTCTCTCTCCCAAAATAAATAAATAAACTTAAAAAAAAAAGATAGTACTTATCCATGCTAGAAAACTTTCGAAATACAGATAATCAAGAAAAACATTACGATTACAATCCCACTACCTAAAGATAACCCCTGTTAATACCTTGCTAGGTCTCCTTCCCAACGATGCCCACACGTACACACACGAACACCACAGCAAAGATGGGATCCTACCATACACATCAATTCATAATCTGCTTAACGTCTTTCTGTGTCCAAAAAATCATCGCTGATTTATTAATAAGTGAATAATAGGCTACTGCTGGACATTGAAGTTGATCCTCTTCTTACCAGTCTAATGCTGTAACAAGTATCCTTGATACATCCCCTCTTCATATTCATGTTTCTGCAGTATCAGGATAAACCCCCTGAAGTGGAACGGTTGTTCAAAGACACACGCATCGTAGTGTGGAATTAGTTACAAAATCGCCTTCAGAGAGGTTATGCCAACTCAGCCCTCTGCGATGGGCTACATGCTAGTGTCCCCTCCACATTCACGTGGTGAAATCCTGACCCCGGCGCGATGAATTTGGAGGTGGGGCCTTTGGGAGGTCATGAGGTCATGAGGGCAGAGCCCTCACGTTGGGATTAGTGCCCTTATAAAAGAGACGGACCTTACGTCTCTCTCTCTCTCCCTCTCTTCCTCTCTCTCTCCACCAAGGAAGGAGACGAAAAGATAGACAAGAAGAGGTCTTCACCAGAACCTAACCGTGAGGGTACCCTGACCTTGGACTTCCTAGCCTCCAGAACTGTGAGAAATCAATGTTTATTGGTCAAGCCAATTTTTTCTTCTTAAGTTTATTCATTTATTTTGAGAAAGAGAGAGCATGTGCGAACAGGGGAGGGGCAGAGAGAGGGGGAGAGAGAGAATCCAAAGCAGGCTCCACAATGTTAGGGCAGAGCCTGACACAGGGCTCGATCTCACAGACCATGAGATCACGACCTGAGCTAAAACCAAGAGTCGGATGCCCAACTGACTGAGCCCCCCAGGCGCCCCCAATCTCTGGTATTTCTGTCCTAGCGGCCTGAGCTAAGACACCTTCTACTGCCAGCTCAAAGACCGTATGATTCTCTGATAGCCAAATACCTACACGTTAGGAACAAACCGGGCGCCTACAACCAACGCACCTTTTCTCCACCTAAAATTTATCAGATGATGCCATCTGGGCCCCGCATGCTGGTTTATTCATTCATTGTCCTGTGTGCCAACAAAGAGGCAAGATGGAATTAAATCCTGACGTGGTCCCAGAAGGATGTCAGGTCTCTGTGGTACGAGGCCCTCTGGGGAACCACTGAGCCAGTGAGAGTGTGTGTGTGTCCGTGTGTGCAGGGACGGATCTCACAGCAACTCCTAGGGGGAAAGTACTATTTGCCACGGGATCTGGTTTGAAAATTGTGGTGACACATGGTTGTTCTTACATGATTTACAAGCACAAGTGTTGCATCTTGTTTGAGTCTTGGGCTTGTTGTGTGTGTGTGTGTGTGTGTGTGTGTGTGTGTGTGTGTGTGCGCGTGCATCTCCTGTCCCTAAGGATCCTGATAAATAAAACATTTTACCAGAAGCTAACAATAGTCTGTTGCCATGAATTATAAAACTGTTGTTGTCGAGATGAAGGCTAATTAAATTAAATCGCTTGTTTTTCAAATAGAGCATGCATTGTGGAGGGAACATCTGCTCCCTTAAAACACTCAGAAGTTAATCTGTTCATGGGTGCTTGAGGGGCCCCTGGAGCGGAGTTCTTGAAAGTTCTCTGCGTTATGCTGCCACCTAGTGGAGCTAAAAATAGTCTCCAAACCTAAAGATACCAAGCCGGGGTGGCTCAGTCAGTTGAGCATCTTGATTTCAGCTCAGGTCATGATCCTATCGTTTGTGGGTTCGAGCCCCGGGTCAGGCTCCGTGCTGACAATGAGGAGCCTGCTTGGAATTCCCTTTCTCCCCCCTCTCTCTCTGCCCCTTGCATACACTCTCTCTTTCTCTCTCTCAAAATAAATAAATAAACTTAAAAAAAAATACCAAGCCACCAAGGTACTAGGACTCATATTGCCTATTGGCATTGCCAAAAACAGTAGTAATCTTAGAATTATAAATTTACAGTTTATAAAGACTTTAACATAGATTAACTCCCTACTTAGAGCAGATACCTAGATTTCATTTTGGGGGTCCATTCCTGGTGAACATGGTCCTCCAAGAATCTTACTCACTATTCTCCATCTTTCCTACTATTCTTAGACCTTCCCTCCTTCATTCTTTACTCTTCCTCTGACTCACAGAGGGCCAACTCCCTTGACAAAGGTCAGTCCTAATATTACTTGAACCCCAAAACCCTGGGATGATACTGTTTGTCACAGAGCATAACTTAGAACAAGAGTCAGCAAACTACGGCCCACGGGCCACATCCCACCCGTTGCCTGTTGCTGAAATACCATTTTACTGGCACACGGCCACGCCCATCTGTTTACGTAGTGTATGGTGGCTACAGAGGCTACAAAGGCAGAGCGGAGTTGTTGCGAGACACTCACTGTACGGACACAAAGCGACCAGTGACCTGAGGTACAGTCCACCCTGACGTGTGAGTTCAGCAGATTCCTATGCCCGGGGTGGTACAGGCGTGACCTGCAGCCACTATACACTCTGAAGGTCCAAAAATCCTGTCCCAAGAAAGAAAAGCGCTGCATGGTATTTGGAATTATATGTGAAGTCTTAGAGAAAGCAAACACTAAAAAAAAGAAAAAAAAAGTCAAACTCACAGAAACAGAACAGATAGGTGGCTGCCAGGGGCTGGGGGCAGGTTAACAGAGGATGTTGGGAAAAGGGGACAAGCTCGCAGCTATAAGATGAATAAAGTCTCGGAATCTAATGTATAAAATGGTGACTATAGCTGATAACACTGTGCTGTGTCATTGCCATTTCCTAAAAGAGTAGAATTTAAATGTTCTCACCTAAATAAATACATAAATAAAGCGAGGTGATGGGTGTGTTCATTAATTAGATGGAGGGAATCTTTCACAACGCGTACATATATCAGCTTACCACAATGTACACTTTAGACATCTAACAGTTTTATTTGATAATTATACCTCGATAAAGCTGAAAAAAATTCCTGCCTTCTATCGTCCCTGGCCTCGTGGACTCTTCTCTTGGGAATTACCATAATCCCCACACCAAAAGCAATCAGATTTTATTCAGTACTATGTCCCTGCAGTGGTTCTCAGTATGTTTCCTGAGAATGCTTCGAAAGCTGGTTTTATCATCCCCCAAAAGTGATTTCTACGTATACACATAAAGCATTCCCCTGGCGGAAAAAGACAATAGGAAAAAAATATCAAAAACACATAAAGTTGAGTGTTAACTTCTGTGAGCAAAGGTAACCGTTTGTAAAACTACAAGAGTCACTCAAAATGAAATACCAACACATTAAAAAACATGTTTGAGAAATTCCAACCACCAGTAGCTTTGATGAAGGCAAGCTATCTTGCTTAAAAACAAATAATTAATCATAAAAAGAAGCATCCTAATTGATTTGCTCACTGTTCATTTCTTTAGGGACAGGACTGAGTTAATTTGGAGGTTTTATCAAAGAAATTTTTTTGAAAGTTTATTTATTTATTTTGAGAGAGAACTAGTGCGGGAGTAGGGGAGGGGCAGAGAGAAAGAGAGAAAGAGAGAGAGAGAGAGAGAGAGAATTCAAAGCAGGTTCTACACCAGTAGTACAGAGCTAGATGTGGGGCTCAAACCCACAAACTGTGAGATCATGACCTGAGCCGAAACCAAGAGTTGGGTGCTTAACCAGCTAAGCCACCCAGGTGCCTCAGAAACTTTTTTTTTGTTTGAAAGAGAGAGTAAGAGCAAGGGAAGGGGGGTTGGGGAGAATCTTAAGTAGGCTCCATGCTCAGCACAGAGTCTGATGTGGGGCTCGATCCCATGACACTGGGATCATGGGCTGAGTGAAAACCAAGAGTCAGATGCTCAACCAACTGAGGCACCCAGGCTCCCCTATCAAAGAAATGTTTTATGGTCCTCCAGCAAAGATTCCCAATGGAAAATTAAGGAGTGGAGCTTTCTCCTTCATCTGTTAGAAATCTCTGGTCACAAAGGCATTGTGGTACAGTGTTATTAACCTAGAACTTCTCATTCTTGAAAACTTGAGAGTTAAAAATTTGCTGTCTTAGGTATAGTGAACAAAAAGTAGTAAGTACATTAAAAATTCCTTTCCAAATGTTTCTATTTAAACGTGTAGTCCTGTCATCAAGGAACCAGAGGATGATGCGTAATGTCTCCAATGAAATCACTCCTGATTCCATAAGCAGTGGTTCGAGAATCCAGTAAAGAGCGCCATGGTCTCACTGCCAAATGTCTCGTCACGGTGTTCTGGGTCACGTTTTGGAAACACAGCCTACAGCACAGGGCTCCAACATCTGCTAGGAAAATCACTTCGACATTCCGTAGTAGCTTGGCAATGGCAGTGGAGCCGCCGATAGAAGGACGAGCTCGAGGCTGAAAACCAGTGCTACTTTCCCAAGACAGAAGGCCTCTAAAGCGTCATCCCTGCACCAATCAACACTTGGTGATTACTGGTTGCTGAATAAAAATCTGGGAGATGGATTCCACCGGGTCACTCAATGGAGTCATGACATGGCCGGAGACAGAGCAACACGGAAGATATGGCCTCTCCGCAAAGTAGGAAACGTGGTGCCAGGTTCTGGGACTTGTTCTAAGAGGCAGTCTTGGATTCTGCTGCGCCTCAGACTATAAGGGGTCTAACTGAGCTCTCATGGTATATGTGATTAAATACCAGCTTGGAAACCACCCTCCAGCCCCACTGGTACAATCCCCGCTCTATGATGACCGTGCTGGCCACCTGCTTCTGTTGTCATTTTTAGTAGAGTCCAACCTCTGCTACCTCTACACAAGTGCACGGTCACACAGCAAAGCCAAGCTTCGGTTCTCTACTGACATAATCAGAAAGTCAAGCCCAGTAGGAAACAGCAACCATGGCAAACACAACCTCACCCTGGGCACACACAAAGGAACGCTGGGGCTGGGTCCTTGCTGCTAGCCACCTGGTAACTCCTCTTTGCTAAGGATCTGTGGAAAACGGAAATGCTGTGGTGTGCCGGCAGTTATTAACCACAAAAGCCACTTAGACACTAGGATCTTTAATAAGGAGCTTAACCGAGCTGACGGCCTAAGGAAGTCCAGGAGATAGAAGTGAAAAGGTCTCTGAGAATTTAGCAGAGGGACTGAACGGGGACATGCCCACGGATCTGCGATGGATAGAACCTAGCATCACACAAGCTCAAAGGACAGCGGTGTCTAGTGGGTCTCGAATTTCGTTTTTTCCAGGGAATGAACCTTGAGAGTCTTTGACTTTACCCAGCTCTACGAGTCATTCCTCCTTCCCTCCTGCCCCACAAAAGGCAGAAGTATGAAGAATTCCATCAAGAGATGAACAGATAAACAAACTGTGGTATACATACAATGCAATATTATTCAGCCTTAAAGAGGAAGAAGATTTTGACACATGTAACAATTCTGAGGACATGTTAAGTGAAATAACCAGTCACAAAAGGACAAATACTGTATGATCCCACTTAAATGAGGTATCCAGAATAGGAAAATTCATAGAGATGGAAAATAGAACAGTGGTTACCAGGGGCTGGAGGGAGGGAGGGCAGAATGGGGAGTTACTATTTGTTCTGTTTGAGATGATGGAAAAGTTCTGGAAATGGATGGTAGTCATGGTTGCACAACATTGTGAATGCACTTAATGCCACTGAATTGTACACTTAAAAACGGTAAAATTTATATTATGTATATTTTTTCACACAAAAAAAGTTTTTAAGTGTGAACCAGTGGCTTAGCTTTTAAGGAAACAGGGCTAAAGTAATGTTTAAAAGACTATTATGAAGTAAACAATTCACATCAGAAATTACAAGATCATTATAGTCAGGGACATTGTAAACAGAGACCCATGTTAATGAGCGCCGGTGGCCCCCAGGCCACAATCTGACAGTTGGTGCCTGTGTTCTAGACCAATCTCTTGCCTCTGTGGAGGAATGAATGGAACCATCTGGAATCAACATGCTTCATTATTTAACTGAATATTAGAACTATCACAGGCCTTGTGAATTCAGGGCACATATTTATTTTTATTTTTTTAATTAATTTATTTTTTAAATTTAAATCCAAGTTAGTTAACGTATAGCGTAATAATGATTTCAGGAATAGAATTTAGTGATTCATCACTTGCATGTAAACCCAGTGCTCATCCCAACACGTGTCCTCCTTAATGTCCATCGAGCATTTAGCCCTCCACCCACCCAACACCTTGCTGGCAACCCACAGTTTGTTCTCTGTATTTAAGAGTCTCTTATGTTTTATCTTCCTCTCTGTTTTTATCTTAGTTTTGCTTCTCTTCCCTTATGTCCATCTCTTTTGTTCCTTAAATTGCAAATATGAGTGAAATCATGTGGTATTTGTCTTGCTCTGACGGACTTATTTAGCTTAGCATAATACATTCTAGTTCCATCCACATTGCTGTAAATGGCAAGATTTCATTCTTTTTGATCGCTGAGTAATAGTCCATTGTGTGTATACGTATGTGTGTATATAAATGAAGATAAATGATATGTATCTATATATAACATCTTCTTTAGTCATCTGTCAACGGGCACATGGGCTCTTTCCATACTTGGGCTATTATCGATGGTGCTGCTATAAACATTGGGGTGCGACGGCACTTATTTGTTTAAATGAAGACCTAGTTCTCACGGAACCATCCTCCGAAACAATGGGGTATAAAGTAAGACCTCTGCTTAATATCACATAGAAAAGGACCTTCATTTTATGAAGGTAAGGATGTTACACAGGCGAATGACCTGGGCTGACCACTCAGTAGGGCCGTCTGCCTTGTCCGTATAAACTTTGACTTCTTTAGTTCTTCATTTTGCGCATCCTTTCAGCTGAGGTGTGACGTTCTGGAGGAATCATAAGAATTTATCTAGGTGAGGCAGGAGTGGATAGCCAACTCAGATCATAATTTTGGCTGAAAAGTGTCCTAGTTTTTGAGGTTTCTTTTAAATGTATTTGACAAATTGTCTGAAGAGATTTATAACAACTATTATAATATAATGTGTGATCTGAACTGGACCCTGGATCAGAAGTTGGTGGGGGTGGGGAGGGGATACGTTATAAAGGATATTACTGAGAAAATTGGAAAAACATGAATTTGGTCTGTAGATGAGATAATACTATTGTATCAATATTAATTTCCTCATTTTGATTACTGTACTACAGTGAAGTAAGAAAATGTCCTTCCTCTTAGAAAATACACACTTATGAGTTTAGAAGAGGCATTTTACTCTCAAATCTGCAACTTGCTCTCATATAGTTCAGGAAAAAATTATACATATATATACATATATGTCTCAAAAGAAAATGATAGGAGAAGCAAAGTAAAATAATGAGGCCTATGAGTAAAGGATATGGAAATTCTTTGTACTATTTCAAACTCTTCTATAAAGTAGTAAGTAATTTGAAAAATTAAAAATTTACAAAAAATTTTAAGTCGATTTAAAAACTCATTCATCAGAGTGCCTGGGTGGCTCAGTCAGTTAAGCGTCCAACTTCGGCTCAGGTCATGATCTCATGGTTCATGAGTTCAAGCCCCATGTCAGGCTCTGTGCTGACAGCTCAGAGCCTGGAGCCTGCTTCAGATTCTGTGTCTCCCTCTCTCTCTGCCCCTCTCCCACTCATGCTCTGTCTCTCTGTCTTTCAAAACTGAATGAACATTAAAAAAAATTTTTTTAAATAAATAAAAAATAAATAAAAACTTATTCTTTATGCTTCTATGATCTAAAACAAAGCCCAGTTAATACAGTGATATGTTATGTATCTCAACTAATTTTAATATTATATTAGTAACATCACTAGGCAGAAAAACATTCCTTCAGTTCTTTGTGATTATAAAAGCATTAAAATCTCAAGGTTCAAAGGGAACTAAGAGATCAAGCAATGCAAAAAACATCCGTGTTTCCCAGTGTAACACCAGACGAGATTAAATAATGTGAAGAGAATGCAGGGCATGAATCATGAATCGAGCAAGAAGATGTTGTTCTACCTTGAACTGCTGTTGATCTCAGCCCAGCCCAGTTTCCATGACACATGAAGCAAAAGTCCACCAATTAACGCCTGCCACCTGAAAAGGATAAAGGCCAATGTGAATTAAGAGAGAGTCATGGCCTCAAATGCCATCCAGCCCTGCCAGCCCCACTGGCTGACACAAATATACATACCCAAGCCTTCCTACAACTCTTTTCTCCCAGTCTCTCCTAACTAGCATCCCAGACCCCTCCTTCCCAACCTATATTATTCTCGAGTCCAGCTGTACCATTCAGTGCCAACACTGATATTCTTCTCTTCTTATTCTAGACTTTTCCTGAACAATCTCACCCACAGGCCCCACTTCTCCCATCGTCCTTGCACTGATGATTTCCAAATCCCTATGTCCACCTGGATACCACCACCCTGACACCCCACGAGCTCCCAATGATAACTTGCCTAAAACGTTACCTTGAACTTCCCTTCCTCATCCTGATCTTCTTCCTCTATTCCTAATCAGCCAAACCAGAGCCTAGATATCATGCTAGCTCTTCTCTCCTCAGGCACCTCCCTCATCTGCTCGCAAAATCCTATTGAATGATCTCCATAACAGTTCCTGAGTGCCAAGTCTTCTCTTCCCCATCCCTTCCACCTCTGTCTAACACGGGCTCCCATCGTGGCACACCAAAACTCCAGTATCAGTCCCCAAACTGGTGTCCCTATCCCCAGGATGGCCTTGCAACATCCATTCTCTCCCTGCAGCCAAAGGCTTTGTTCTAGAATACAAACTTCGTTTCGCCACTTGCTTGTTTTAAAAATGTTTGAGGGGCGCCTGGGTGTCTCAGTCGGTTAAGCACCGACTTTGGCTCAGGTCATGATCTCACGGTTTGTGAGTTCGAGCCCCGCACTGAGCTCTGTGCTGACAGTTCAGAGCCTGGAGTCTGCTTCAGATTCTGTGTCTCCCTCTTTCTCTGCCCCTCCCCTGCTCACACTCTGTCTCTCTGTCAAAAGTAAATAAACATTAAAAAAAAATTTTTAATGTTTGATTTGGGGCACCTGGGTGGCTCAGTCGTTTAAGCATCCGACTTTGGCTCAGGTCATGATCTCACAGTTTGTGAGTTCTAGCCCCGCATGGGGCTCTCTGCTGTCAGTGCAGAGCCCACTTTAGATCCTCTGTCCCTCTCTCTCTGCCCCTCCCCCACTTTCTCCCTCAAAAATAAACATTTAAAATAAAAAGGCATCATTTCTTAACACATACACACACACACACACACACACACACACACACACACACACAGAAACACAAGGGTGCCTGGATGGCTCAGTCATTAAGCATCCAACTTCGGCTCAGGTCATGATCTTACGGTTCATGAATTTGAGTCCCAAATTATGTAAGCTGGAGCCCCGCTTCAGGTGAGCTCGAACCCCACTTCGGGTGAACACAAGCCTCGCTTTGGGTGAGCACCAGCCCACTAAGGTAAAACCACGAGTCCTGCTTTGGATGAACCCCGCCTTTCTCTCCCTCCCTCTCTTTCTCTCTCTCTCTCTCTCTCTCTCTCTCTCTCTCTCTCTCCCTCCCTCTTGGGATTCTCTCTCTCTCTGCTCCTCACTCAATTGCACCCTCTCTCTCTCTCTCTCTCAAAAAACACAAAAAAAAAAAAAACAAAAAAACAAAACACAAAACAAAACAAAACCAGATGACTGATTCTTCCCAGGCGGCCCGCTGTAGTTCCCTGCCTCTTCTCTGCCATAACACACTTGGGATCACGGGAGACATTCTTCCTCCGCATGCAAAGCACAGGGGAGCACGGATTATAAAATAAGCACCCCTGGGGCACTTGGGTGGCTCAGCTGGTTAAACGCCCAACTCTTGGTTTGGCTCCGGTCATGATCTCACAGTTCACGGGTTCAGGCCCTGCATCGGGCTCTGTGCTGATAATGCGAAGCCTGCTTGAGATTCTCGCTCTCCCCTCTCTCCCTGGCCCTCCCCAACTTGTGCCCTCTCTCTCTGAAAATAAATAAGCTTAAGAAAAAAAAAATTAAAATTAATTAATTAATTAAGCACCCCTGCCCCTCTCCCTGCACAAAGCACAGCAAACTTCAAAATGAGTGAGAGGGTACTACAGTCAATAACTTCACCCTGTTTCATTAATTGCTTTCTTTTAGGTGAATCATTCATGGGGTTCAAAACCTTATTTTTAGTCATGACTTGAGACACCTCACTACGGAAATGATTACAACACACCCATGTGTTGCGACACAACAGCTGAGAACCGCTGAACCATGGGATGAAGTCACTCGCGAGTGACACACAAGCCTTCCTGGACCTGCACCCACCCCTCTCCAGGATCGGCTCCTGTCCATCCGCCACGGGCAGCTACATTCCAGCCATACTGAACAGCCGACAGCCTCGGGAACGTGCCAGGTCACTTTATGCTTCTAGGAGTCTCCGTGCGCCGCCCTCTTACCCATCATGTTCTCCCACCTCCTTGTGCGTTGCTGAACACCTGCTCATCCTATAAGATCCAGTTTTTATGCCTCCTTTGTGACCCTTCACTGACCCAGGCAAGCAGAGCAGATAGATACGGGTCAGCTCCTCCAACAGTGTGACCTAGAGCAGTGGCACTCACGTATGGCTCCTCCCCCTAGGGGACATTTGGCAGTATCTGGAGGCACTTTTGGTTGTCACAACAGGGGATGGGGGAAGGGAGGGTTGCTAACCGGCATCCCATGAGTTGTAGCCGGGACCCTGCCTGCCGAACATCCTATGGTGCAGGACCAGCCCCCATAAGGAAGGATTACCCAACTGAAAATGTCAATGGTCATTTGAGAGACAGTGGCTCAGGGTGGGGCAATTTGGATGAAGGCGGACAGATTCCGAAGATGTCTAGGAGGTCCTGGTGGTTAACCTGCTGCTGGGGATGAAGGAAACAAAGGAGTCCAGCGTAACTCACGGGTTTCTGGATAGAGGCTCCCGTTCACGGCAAGGACATTTAAGGGACAGGCAGGAGAGAGATGAAAGCTGCGCCAGGGAGGGATCTTTGTTTTCTCCACTGCCGGAGCCCAAGTGTCTAAAACAGTGCCTGGCAAACAGCGTGACCCCGGTAAGGGTTTGTAGAGTGAGTTACTCTACCCTACCGTGTACCTCCTATGTGCCAGGCATTGTTCTAGGCCTTGGGGATTCTCCAGTGACAAAACAGATTTTAGAAAAACTCTTCCATTGGTAGACCTTACAATCGGCGGGAGGAGGTGCATTCGGTCTGACCCATCCCCAGATACGCAGAGGAAAAGGCACTTTGGATGGAGTAATCCTCCTTCCTACCTAAGTTCCCTAAGTATCCCCACCTGGAGAGAACGGCAAGGCAGGACCAGAAGACGATTTCTATCCACCAAAAGAGAAAACGATCTCCCAACTTTACTGACTGAAATACAGTGGTCCCCCCTCACCTGTGGGGGACGTGTTCTAAGACCCCCGGTGGATGCCTGAAACCGGCAGGTAGCACTGAACCACACATATGTTATGTTTTTTCCTATACGTACATACTTATGACAAAGTTTAACTTATAAACTAGGCACAGTCGGAGATTAACAATGACCAATAATAAAATAGAACAATTATAACAATATACTATAATAAAAGTTCTGTGAATGCAGCCTCTCTCTCTCAAACTATGTGTATTCACACTTCTTCTTGTGATTCTGTGAGGTGACAAATGCCTAGATGGAGAGGTGAAGTGAGGTGAACAATGTAGGCATTGCGACACGGCCTCAGACTACTATTTAGCTTCTGACCCTATGTCACAGAAGCTTCCAGACTGTGGCTGACCACCGGTAACTGAAATCGCAGAAAGCGAAACCATGGATAAGGGGGAGACTACTTTAGATGTAATCGTAAACAATATTTTTAAAGTTTTGCTATGAAATATTAGGGAGGAACTTGCCAAAGTAATTCCAAAGTTCATTTGAAATGATATACTGGTGGAACTATAAAGAACAAAAATCCAAAAGTATAAAAAAGGAACTGTTCAAAAGTCTTCTTTCCTTCCTGTCCACTGTCTGAAGTTTCCATTTTTCCCTATGGGTAACCGCTCTTGGCAGTTTCTTCATCTTTTTAATTTTTTTTTTTTTTAGTTTTTATTTATTTTAGAGAGAGAGAGCATGAGCAGAGGATAGGGACAGAGCGGGGAGGAGAGAGAGAGAGAGAGAGAGAGAGAGAGAGAGAGAGGGAGAGAGAGAGAGAATCTTAAGCAAGCTCTACCCTTAGTGTGGAGCCCAACGCAGGGCTCAGTCCCAGGAGCATGAAATCATGACCTGAGTCAAAATCAAGAATCCAGCGCTTAACTGACTGAGCCACCCAGGCGCCCGTTCAACCCTTTTCAAATAAAGAAAACATATACACACCATGGTATTGTACAATAGTGTTGCTTTTGTCCCCCATTAAACGTATCTTGAGAATCTTTCGATTTTGATACCCGAGAGTTTTCTTATTTTTTTTGACATTTGAATAGTATTCCATCAAGGATATAATATAACTTACTTAATTGGTTCTGTGTAGGGGTGCCTGGGGTGGCTCAGTCGGTTAAGCGTCCAACTCTTGATTTCGGCTCAGGTCACGATCCCACAGGTCGTGGGTTCAAGCCCCACGTCAGGCTCTGTGCTAGCAGTGCAGAGCCTGCTTGGGATTCTCTCTCTCCCTCTCTCTCTGTGTCCCTCCCCCACTCTTAGGCTCTGTCTCTCTCTTTCAAAAGAAATAAACACAATTTTAAAAATAAATATAAAAAAATAAATAAAAATGCTTGCTGTCACAGAGCTGCAATGTTTCACATGTATGTCCCAGTCATATTTAATTTACATATCTGCACGTAAACCTCTCAGGTAAGCTCCTGGAAGGAGAACTGCCGAACTGGAGGATTCAAACTCTTGCAGTTTGGTTACGAATCACCAAGTGCCCCTCACAGCTACCGTACCCGTGTGCCACCCCATCACCAACGTACAAGAGCACCCACTTCCCACATCTTCACCAGGGCTGTTATCAAATTTTGAAAGTTTATTTAGCAAATCTTACAGGTAAAATATGATTTGTCAACATTATTTTTAATTATATTTTTCTTACAAGCGAAGTGTAGCTTTTTATATGTTCAAGAGTCATTTGTAAATAGGGATTTTGGGTTTTGATATTAAAATCTAGCTTCAGGGCACCAAGATTGCATAATTGCTACTTCGGGGAAATTACTGCCGTTTTATTCATAGTGAATGTTCCACGGGCATTTGAGAAGAAGGTATAATCTGCTTTCAAGGTGCAGTGGTTTTCGATATTTATCTATTAATTATATTACTTAGGTTTAAGTATATATTTTTTCTTATAGATAAAACACTATATGTCCTTTGTGTATATATATATATACTTTTTCTGTTTGTCCAATTGCAGTGTCATGGAAAAATAGTAACTTTGTCTTCTGTTACTTGTGTGTTTCTATATATCCCTAGCATTCCTGCAGTTTTTGCTGCACAAATAACGAGGCCCTACTATTTGGCTGGTAGAGAATCGCCACTACTTTACTTTTGTTTTGAACTGCACGCTCCAGCATTATAATGTGTCTTTTCATTTTAACTACATGCCTTAGCATTATAACACATCTTTCTTCGTCTGCTTAGTGATTTTTGTCCTGAACCTTGTCTCACAAAGATCACGACCTCTACTTTTTTGTTGGCATTTATGTAATATTAAAAAAAAAAAAAAAAAAAGAATGAAGGGAACAAAAAGAAGAGGGATGGTGGCTCTAAGACATATTCGAATGCTATAGTAATTAAAACACTTTAGGGGCACCTGGGTGGCCCGATCAGTTAAGCATCTGACTCCAGCTCGGGTCATGATCTCCCCGTTTGTGGGTTTGAGCCCTGTGTCCAGCTCTATGCTAACAGCTCAGAGCCTGGAGCCTCCTTCATATTCTGTGTCTCCCTTTCCCTCTGCCCCTCCCCTGCTCATGCTCCGTCTTGTCTCTCAAAAATATATAAATGTTTAAAAAAATTATAATTAGGGGTGCCTGGGTGGCTCAGTTGGTTAAGCATCTGACTTGGGCTCAGGTCATGATTTCACAGTTCGTGGGTTCAAGCCCCGCATCGGGCTCTGTGCTAACAGCTCAGAGCCTAGAGCCCACTTTGGATTCTGTGTCTCCCTCTCTCTCCCCTCCCCAGCTCGTGCTCTGTCGCTTTCTCTCTCTCTCAAAAATAAATAAACATTAAAAAATGTTTTTAATTTATAATTGAAACAATTTAGCACTAGCCCTTTTCATAAAAGTCGACAAGTATTCAAAAATAGACCCTAGAAAAATAACTTTATATGTGATATTAACAACCCACAGGTAAAAGGAAGGATTATACAATCAAATATAAAATACAGGGCTAGTATATGGGTTGCTTGTCTGGCTCAGTCGGTGTAGCATGCAACCCTTGATCTTGGGATTGTAAGTTTGAGCCCCAGGTTGGGCATAGAGATTACTTTAAAAAAAAATAGGGCTAGGATAAATGAAACTAGGGGATGGATGATTTCTTCACATAGTACCACACATTTAAATAAATGGGCAATGATTAAGAATTGAATAGAGCTTTAATGCAATGTAGGTGAGTATCTGCATGAGCTTGGGATGGAGAAGAATAAACATGAAAGTAATGTTACCAATCACAACATCAATATATTTGTCTATATAAAAATAAAACAGGGGTGCCTGGGTGGCTCAGTCGGTTAAGCGTCTGACTTCAGCTCAGGTCATGATCTCGTGGTTTTTGGGTTCGAGCCTCGTGTTGGGCTCTGTGCTGACAGCTTGGAGTCTGGAGCCTGCTTTGGATTCTGCATCTCCCTCTCTCTCTCTGCCGCTCCCCTGCTCAGGTTGTTTCTCTCTCAAAAATAAATGAATATTTTAAAAAATTTTTTTAATAAAACAATTTAAAAAAAAAAGCTTGAGTGGGGCTGAGGGGGGAAAGGGAATATGAACGCCAGAGCACTCGGGGCTACTTCCATGACACCTCGACTACTGACCCAGCTCCGCACCACTGTTTCCTTCTGTCTTCTTTCTAGCAATGGCATCCTGCGATCACATGACCACATGCCAGGTTGATCTGTAGTTCTCTCTGTTGCTTCATTCCTATGTTTAAGCAACAAACTCTCCGTGACGTCACTTAAACTATAGTTGAATAATCAAAAATAATCATGAACAAAACAAAAAGGCAAAGGACAAACAAATAGCAAAAAAAAGAAATTTCTAACAAACATGATGGACAAGTGGTTGGCACTCTTCAAATATAAAGAAGTCATTAAAATAATAAGAAAAATACTAACGCCCCAGTAAAAATAAAGGCACAAATAGACAATTCACTGATAAAAGAGATCTCAGTGCATAACGAACATAAGAAACCTGTCCAAAAAAAAAAAAAAGTAAATAAAAAATAAAATAAATAAATAAATAAAAGAAACCTGTCCAACTTGATGAATAATCTAAGAAATGATAAGAAACAATGTGATACCATTTGGGGCTCAT
The DNA here is from genome assembly GCA_030068075.1 of Paguma larvata. Lineage (NCBI taxonomy): Eukaryota > Metazoa > Chordata > Mammalia > Carnivora > Viverridae > Paguma > Paguma larvata. The sequence continues at coordinate 46,637,179 of CM057835.1, read as the reverse complement.
GAAATCAGCAAAGAGAGGAACAAAAGAGTCACGGTTTGAGTACCTTATTACGGAAACTTTCACATACAGGCTGGGTGACCGTGTAAATTGGTAAAACATTTCTGGAAAAGAACCTAACAGTCGAGAGGAATACTTAAGAAGCTCATATTCTTTAACCCAAATTTCTTATATAGGAATGCATCCCAAAGAAATAGCTAGAAACGGACAAACTTGAATTCAAACACATATCTGATAACATTATTTTTATACCCCCAGAATGGGACACAATTTCATGCCCATTAATAGAATGGCTAAATAAATGACAGTATGTTTATTTGATTTAAAAAAAATCTGTGTAGTCATTGAAAATATTCTAAAGAACATTTAATGATGCTGGTTGGACATGTCCCACATATATGTATAAAGAGCATAAAAGATACTCACCCTTGGAATAATGTAGGGTAGGTAAATTTCAAGACAGACAGGACATACTGAAAAACAAATAGCAGATTAATGGAGATTTTCAAATTATTGAGACTTGCTAGGCTGCATAATCAAAGAGATCCCTATTGAGGAAATAAGTACACTCAAGTTTCAAAAAGGCTTTTATCCTTCCCTCAAAAAATCACGCATGGAGGGAAAAAAACCTTCCAAGTCATACCCAAAGTCAACCCAAAAAAGAGTGGGTTGGTTTTTCCCCAGGGTCGCCAGAAGCCTAACCACAGTATGATCAGCAAATTGGGCCACACAGCAGCTGGGTCTGGTCCTGTGGACGCCCAACCACTCAGCATCTTCCCAGGCCCCAGGGGTGTCATGTTGGAACCGCCGCAATTCGAGAAAACCAGACAAATCCTGGACGCACTTTCTTTTCTCGGGGTACCCACTTTATCTACCATCCGATTTACCTAAAAATCCAATCCCTTCTTCGTTTCTCTTCAAGCAAGAACTGGTGTTTATTTCCTTTGTTTTCCTTCAACAAAGGGCTTTTGCTTTGTTTGGGGCGCTTGGCTTTTGCATGCTAAAGGTGGGGTTTTTTTTCGTTTTGTTTTTTTTGTTTTTTAACTAATCCTGCTCAGGCATCATGATTTTCCCTGTGCTTTAGCATTTTGAGGATTTTTAAAAAAACCAACTTGGCGAAGGTCACCTTGTTTTTCTATTATGTCTTTTACAACACTTTATGAATGAGGGGATCGCGTTTTGTCTTTCTGGGTCTCTTCTATTTTTCCTACTATTGAACGCTAAGGATTTTTGTCAAGTTGAAAAACCATTAAAGGCTTTAGGCAAGGACTCTACTGCTTCTTCACATGATGTTAAAATAGAGTCGACTGGTGTTAGGCAAATTTACATAGCTATTTTTTCCCATGAATTCGCCTATACACAGGCCTCCTGGGGTGAGCACCTAAATGTCACAATTACAGCTAACTGCCTGTGCTCTCTATTCCCTCAAAATGGACCTCCTTCTTCTCCGAAGTCTGTTTATTCGCAGAGGTCCATAGCCTCCTCCCCAGGTTTCTCTGATATTTTCATCTAAAACAGAGAAAGGATCAATAAGTGAGCATCCGGGCCGCGTGCTCTATCACCCGTCAACAACCCTCAAGAAGATAGTAAGTATTTATTTAGTTTAGTGTGTGCTGAGCTTTGTCCTACATCCTGCAGGGAGAACAGAAAATGCTGAAGCTCTTACCTCACCTTGCTAAACAAGAGAGAGAACAGTGAAAAAATGAAATCTCTGACAAACGGAATCTAAGTCCTAATATTCATTCTTTCAGCAGTTCCTCAGGCCACTGAAAAGTGTCGCTCAGAGCAAAAGGCTATTTGGTGGAACAGGAGTGAGCGCTTCTCATTGAAAACGCAAGAGCAATTTGGGAGTCTTCAGATGTGGACTTTGTCCCCAGGCTGAAAGCTAAATAGCTGTGAGGGGACGAAGGGCCAGTGGCGGCCTGGGCCCTAAGCCTGGTACTGCCAGGACCTCCCGCAGGCTGGAGGAACACACCACTCAGACGAGGTCAGGAGAGCCAAAACACTTGCTGCTCAAACTAGAATCAGTCGTTCTTTTAACACTAGAAGAGCTGAGCCTGAAACAGACAAGAGTTTTTTCAATGCATTTTCTTTTTTGCAAATATAGAGGGAAATCGTTTGAGGAGAACACTACACTGAGAAAAAGGAAAATTAAAAAACTACCATAGGGGCGCCTGGGTGGCTCAGTGGTTAAGCGTCTGACTTCATCTCGGGGCATGATCTCACAGTGTGTGGGTTCGAGCCCTGCATCTGGCTCTCTGTTCATTTTATTTGTAAGTGAAATATTATCAGTATGTTCATCAGGTTAACCAGACAAATTAGAATAGTTTAACGAAAAGGCCAGGATTTCACAAATTCACATAATCTGGAAAAGGTGCTAAAATAAATCTTTTAGTTTAGCTTCCCAGGAGGAAGCAACAAATCTGTTAAAAGCTAATAATTACTGCGTCACACCATGTGCAAAAGATTGTCTTTCCTTCCTTCCGTTTCTTCTAGAGTAATTACCACTTAACTTACTTACCATTATACTGGACACTGGGCCAGCCAGCTCACTAACATCATTTTGATTAATCCTCAGAACGACCTTTTGAAAAGGACTTGTTAATCCTATCTTAAGGTTAAAAAACTTAGGTTTAGAGAAATTTAAGTCCCAAAGACCAAGTCAAGTGGAGCCAGGATGCAAACCCATCACTGTCTCCCAGGGGAAGGCAGTATTAATGGATCTTCCAAGGCCCATCACTGGAACTAAACATCAACTGGACGGGAGGAAGGATTCTGACCGGGTTCCAGCGCATCGTCTGAGTATTCTGAAGACAGTCCTCACATTAAGAGAGAAGGCATAAGGAAATGCTATTGGTAAAGAGTCCTTTTCCAGAGAGCAAGAGGGGTTTGGGTTTTGACGAGGGTGGGAATGCAGACCCTACAGTGGGGGAAGGTGGTCCTGGGCCCGGTATCACCACTTTGTCCTGGTGTCCAGCCCAACCTCAATGACAGGAGGGGATGCCCCACTCTAGCCCACAAAGGTCTAACATTTCCCTGCATGGTACCTAATCCAAGGCCAGCTTCTCCCTCCTAACAAAATAAAAACATGGCACCACTGCTTTTCTGGCTTTTCGTAAAACAAAGTTTCATGACATTACTTTAAATAAAATTAACTTTATATTTTATTTTCAAAAATAATTCCACAAAACACTCCTGAATATAGCGGAAATGTCTGGGATGAAGACATATTTTAAGAAGGATTGGCAGGGGCACCTGGATGGCTCAGCCGGTTAAGCCTCCCGACTTTGGCTCAGGTCATGATCTCAGGGCTCATAGTTCCAGCCCCACATTGGGCTCTGTCTGTGCTGATGGCTCAGAGCCTGGAGTCTGCTTCAGATTCTGTCTCCCTCTCTCTCTGTCCCTCTTCTGCTCTTGCTCAGTCTCTCTCCCTCAATAATAAATAAACATTAAAAAAAAAAAAAAAAGGATTGGCAATCAGTGGTGTGAGGGGAAAATGGATATGGAAATAGATTGATCTCTTCTATTTAAAAGCTTGGGGAGGGGCACCTGGGTGGCTCAGTCGGTGAAGTATCCGACTTCAGCTCAGCTCATGATCTCAGGGTTCCTGAGTTTGAGCCCCGCATCAGGCTCTATGCTGACAGCTCAATACCAGGAGCCTGCTTTAGATTCTGTGTCTCCTCTCTCTCTGCCCCTCCCCCTACTTGCTCTCTCTCTCTCTCTCTCTCTCAAAAATAAACATTAAAAAAAAAAAAAAAAAAAGCTTGGGGAGAGGGATGCCTGTCTGGCTCAATTAGAAGAATTTTGATTCTTGAGCTCAGGGTAGTTAGTTGAGTCCCATATTGAGTGTAGAGATTACGAAATAAATAAAACTTTAAAAATAAATTAAAAAACTAAAAGCTTCTGGAACCTTGTGGGTTTCTAAGGGCAGGGGCGTGTTTTAGATAAGAAGGCAGGATATGTCAGATTTCTTCTACCCTTCCTTCCCGAGAGAACAAGAGCCAATTGCTTTCTTTCCCTGAAAAGTAGTATGCACAACCCAAAATTAAGCTCCTGGGAATTCGCCAAATAATTCGGTGTCCCCCTGCTTGCGCTCTCTCTGTCTCTCTCAAAAATAAACATTAAAATCGATAAATAAATTTAATAAAAATGTGGTGTCTCAGGAAATGTAAAGGATGCTTTAACGGGACGGGAAGAGGGGCCAGTACAGTCCAGCAAATCCTATGTCTAAATGAACATTCCACGCAGAGTAGGCTTCTCATCAGGAGAAATCAGGTAAAAAGCTGGAGGCTGCATCGGTTCCACGTACGATGTGGGGACTCCCAGCTCCCACGTGCAATCATCGCCACCCCGCGGCCGCCCCCCTCACCTTGTTCGTGAGGTAAGAAGCCAGGTAGCAGGTACAATAAGTAAGGCCCACCAGGGACCTCCTCACGCACATCGGTCAACCCGCGCCCCTTTCCGGGGACCCCGCAGCCTCCGGAGCAGGGCCACAGCCACTGCTGCCGGGACAGCCACGTGGCTCCGAGCTCGGCCAATCCGCGCGGGGACCGCCCCTGGCGCCTGCCTCTTAAAGGGACCCTGCCGCCGCCGGCCGGGCTGCTGCCCTGTGGACGAGGTCACTTTCTGCATTCTTAGGAGGGAGGGGAAGAAATATGATCGCCGCGGCGGGGCAGCGACCGACCCCACAGCCTGTGGGGAAAGGGCGGACACTAGTCTCTGTAAAAAAGTCGAAAATGGCAGACGAGGAAAAAAAGCAGTTTACCAAACAGTTCACGGCATTCCATTACCGTTTAAAGAAAAATCTAAACGATGAGACCAACATGTTTATATGCTTTACTGAATTTGGCCCGTTTTCTACATCGAGTCTGTATTACTTTTGCAAACGACACCAAAAAGTTAATGGTAAATGTTATTTTAAAAGAAGGAAGGCGGAGGAGCTGGAATAAGGATAGTTTTTTTCCTTTTTTAAAAGAAGTCATTCCATTGTGTTGAAATTTACATAAAATAAAAAATCCTCCCAAAAGTAGAGTTTCGAGCACAGCTCCTATTCCCAGTACATAGGGTGGAAAATTTACCTGGTTAGGTTTCTCGCAAATAGCAGTAAACATACATGAAGCATGTCGATGGGCTTTGTCAGGAACTAGAGGTACAAGTGTTCCCCATACGCAGACACAGATTTTTAGAAATTCCCTATATACTAGGAAACGTTCACTTTTTAAAATTGTATTCCCTGTGTAAAATTGCTTACCAACTATATTATCCAAACAAACACCAGATGTATTATCTCTACATAAAAGATAAATAACCAAGAAGTAATTTTTCCTTGACAATATTTTAGGAAACCTATTTCAGTGCTAAATAGACCTTACAAAGAAAAGTTGTGGTTAATAAAATTTCTTTGAAATCAGTAGTAGGTACTATTTGATATTCCCTAAGTACTTTTAGTACATGAACAGGTTAAGTTCGGGCCTACTATTTCCTAGTTATTACTTATTTTCTTTGACAGAATTTGCTTAACAAGCAGGAAAACCAGAACAATAAAGAACCATGCAAATAGAAGCTGACATTTGTAGCAAAAGCGCTGATAGATTTTGCCAGAGCCATCGATTTTTCCAAAGCTGCATTATTCTGTTTCACGAAACAAACTAAGCTAAGACTGAATGAAAAGAAAATCATAGGTCTTACACTGACACACAACAAGCTGCTACATATGGGGTTGAGGTTAGACCTTCTAAACACAAGAAAAGATTTAACTACTTGTAATTGATTTGAGACGAAAGGATTAAAGTTATAAATTTACTTTTTGATAATGGATCCGTAAGTGCTCAATAAATGTTTGTTGAATAAAAAAGAGGGGAGCTTGGCTAAAACAACTCCTTTGGGGATTTTCCCCAACAAATGTTTTTTAATAATGAATTTTTTTTTAACGTTTATTTACTTTTGAGAGAAAGAGACAGAGTGTGAGTGGGAGACGGGCAGAGAGAGAGGGAGACACAGAATTGGAAGTAGGCTCCAGGCTCTGAGCTGTCAACACAGAGCCTGACGCGGGGCTCGAACTCATGAGTGGTGAGATCATGGCCTGAGCTGAGGTCGGATGCTTAACTGACTGGGCCACTCAGGCTCCCCAATAATGAATTTTTTTGACAGCTCGCATGGAGAATTCTCAAAAGATGGCAGAAGCAGCAGCATACATTTTGAAACATCCTAAATCCCACGTTAAAAGTAGACAGAACATCAATATTTCTTATGAATATAGATGCAAAAATTGTCAACAAAACACTAGGAAACAGAATCCAGCAACATGGGAAAGGAGTACACGCCAAGACCCACTGCGATTTTTCCCAGGAATGAGAGATTGGTTTAAAATCAGTTCATGTGATACACCATGTCAATAAAGGACAAAAGTCACGCGATCATCTCAGTAGAAGTAGATAAGCCATTGGACAAAACTCCACACTTTTCCAGAATTAAAAACACTGAAAAAAACTGGAATAAAAGGGAATTTCCTCGATATATAAAAGGCATCTGTGAAAACCCCACAATTAGCATTCTTGATGGTGAAAGACATTGCTTTCTTCCCTAAAATCAGGAACAAGACAAGGATGACCATTCTTGCCACGTCTATTTAACATTATACTGGAAGTTCTAGCCAGGACAATAAGACAAGAAAGTAAAATAAAAGGCAAGATTTATAGAAAAACAACAATCTCTACCATAGATGACAAGATTTCGAATATAAAAAAATCCTGGGGCACCTGGCTGACTCAGTGGGTGGAACATGTGACTTTAGACCTCAGGATTGTGAGTTCAAGCCCCACACAGGGTGTGGAGATTACTTAAAAATAAATCTTAAAAAAAAAAGAGTCGTCAAGGATAGAATGATAAGGTTTAATATACAGCGAATATGAGTTTGATTAAACGAGAATACAGAGACTGTGTAAGAGGCACTTTTCCCAGAACTGGAACAGAAAATGAATCCTCAGATACAGTAGAGACAATGAGTCTTGAGGAAACTACATGATAAGAAATCCACTTGGCCAATTTTCGTATTCAAATTCATATCTTTTGATTGTAGTAAAAAACACATGACCTAATTCATTATCTTAGCCGTTTTTAAATGCACGCTACAGTAGTGTTGAGTCATTGAGTATATGCACCTTGTTGTGCAACAAACCTCTAGAAATTTGCATCTTGCTAAATCGAAACTCTATACCTATTGACCAACTCCTCTTTTCCTGTTCTCCCCCAGTCCCTGGCAAACACCATTCTACTTTCTGTGTCTTAAAGCTCGACTGCTTTAAACACCTCTTATAAGTAGAACCAAATACATATTTTTTATTAAAGATTATTCTCCTTTTATTCATCCTTTATAGGCAGAGTATTATATCAGTTTTCAAAATATTATACAGTAAAGGAAGCAAAACAAAGTATTTGTTATTAAAAATGGTAATGGGTTCCATAGGGTTCAGAGTCACTGAATCCCAACCTGACCCAACCGAGCCATATCCATAACATTCCGCTCTAGTAACCTTATCTTTTTTTTTTTTTTTTTTTTAGATTTTATTTTTAAGTAGTCCTTACACCCAACATGGGGCTTGAACTTACAACACCAAGGTCAAGAGTTGCCTGCTCTACTGACTGAGCCAGCCAGATGCCCCAAGTAACCTCACTAAGTATACCACAGACTTTTCCTGCCTCATGCCTTATCTTACACCATTCCTTCCCCTGCAACTAGTTTTATAACTTTCTCCAACCTTCGTGCCATAGTTTCGTGGCACCTTCTCCATGCAGCCTTTCCAGATCTCATTCTCATTAAGCCACAATGAATCTTGAAACATTCATTTTCTATAGCTGTCATTTGGCAATTAATCATGCACCCTCTTGCGATAGAAGTGTTATTTAAAGTTTTGTGAATATAGTATCTTTCCAACGATATCTCGTGGTTCTTTTTTTTCTCCCACAGGGCTTCAGGAATATCATAGGCAGTTAATAAATATTAGTTGGTTACCTGAAACAACTACGTGCAAAATAGACTTAACTAGTTTCAATATTAAGGACTAAAGAATATTATATCTGTTCTCTTTGCTTTCTTATTAATTCGTTTTGGGTAGGCTCCATGCTCAATATAGGGCTTGAACTCATTACCTTGAGATGGAGAGTCACCTGCTCTACCAACTGAGCTGGCCACACACTCCTGTTCTCTTTAGAGACCAAGAATCTGCTGATCCCATGAGTTTAGGCAGTGCAAATTCTGGAATAGCTTTTTCCCTGCTGAGCACCAGTGAGTTTATCAAAAGATGATAGGGTGTAAATCTGGAGCTAAATGCTTTAAACATTGTGCTTCTTCCACTTCGCAACGACAGGGCCATTCAGGGACTCACTCTTAACGTAAGACTACATGCTGTTGTTAGTAAACCACACTGTTCATACTAACAATATTCATAAGTGCGGACCATAAACTTTTTCAATGTTGTAAGTTTCATTGTATCTTCCTTTTTAAGATGTATACGGTTGGCGGCATTAGGGATATACCTTAAATCATTAAATCATTAAAATTGTTAACCCACAAACTATATTCAAACCTGGAACTCCATCCCGTGGTGAAAAAACTTCCCCTAGCCCCACAGCCTGCCTTGTCTAAAACTCGAGTGCCCTCTGAGACTATTCATCTCTATCTGGTGTCCAGGGCAAGGAATAAGGGTCGTCATTCTTTGTTCTGTCCAGAGCAGCTCCCGAAACGTTATCCTGCACCCAGCCCCCCAGGAAAAAAGCTCACTTCCGCATCTCTAACCATCTCCCTCTGTCTAAGCTTCTTTACCAGCATCATCTACCAACCTCTGGGGGACAATCTGCATATGTTCTAAAGACTCTGGCACCTGCTCACACTCATTGCACTCCACTCCAAGCCCTGCCATCTTGCTGGATAATTTTAAGGTCCATTTGGATCACCCATTCAACGTCCTGACGTTTTAGCCTGTTCCCTTAAGCTTCCCAACCTCGTCCTCACAGCTGCTTCTCTGTAGCTTCCTCCGGCTTGGGAATAACCTACATCTGCTCTACTTCTAAAACTCTTACATAGCACGCTTCTCGTTCACTCGTGCTCTCTCTCTGAGGTGAAATTCGTATAATTTAAAATTAACCATTTTAAAGTGTAAAATTCATTGGCATTGAGTAGATTCACAATGTTGTACAACTATCACCTACATCAATTTCCAATTGTCTTCACCCCCAAAGAAAACCTTTTACCTACTAAGCAGTCACTCTTAATTTCTCTCCTTCCTCGCTCCATCCTCTGGCAACCACCAATCTGCTTTCTGTCTTTATGGCTTACCTATTCTGGAGTTCTCATATCAGTGGAATCATACAATGTGTGCCTTTGTCACTGGCTTCTTTCACTTAGCATGATGCTTCGAGGTTCGTCCACATTGTAGCACATACCAGTACTTCATTCCTGAATTAGTTTTCTCGGGCTGCCATAACAAAACATCACAGACTGGGTGGCTTAAACAACAGAAATGTATTTTCTCACTGTTCTGGAGGATGGAAGTCCAAGATCAAGGTGCCTACAGGGTTGTTTTCCTTTATAGGCTGCTCTCAGGGACACCTGGGTGGTTCAGTTAGTTGGTTAAGCGTCCTCCTTTGGCTCAGGTCATGATCTCACGGTTCGTGGGTTCGAGCCCCATGTCAGGATCTGTGGTGACAGCTCAGAGCCTGGAGCCTGCTTCAGATTCTGTGTCTCCGTCTCTCTCTGCCCTCCCTCCCCCTCATTCATGCTCCGTGTGTGTATGTCTCTCTTTCTCAAAAATAAATAAAGTTTAAAAAAAGTTTAAAGGCTGCTCTCTTTGGCTTACAGGTGGCTGGCCCCTTGCTGCCCCTTCCTGTGGATGTTCCTCTGTAAGCAGATGCCCTAGATGTCTCTTTCTTTTCTTCTTCTTCTTTTTTTTTTTTTTCAAACTTTTAAATGCTTATTTCTATTTCGGAGAGAGAGACAGAGCAAATGGTGGAGGGGCAGAGAGAGAGAGAGACAGAATCCAAAGCAGGCTCCAGGCTCTGGGCTGTCAGCACAGAGCCCGATGCGGGGCTCGAACTGGCAAACTGTGAGATCACGACCTTGAGCTGACGTCGGACGCTTAACTGACCGAGCCACCCAGGTGCCCCTCTTTCTTTTCTTATAAGAACACCAGTCATGCTGGATTAGAGCTGCACTGTGCTATCTTTATTTTAACGTAGTCCCCTCTGTAAGACTTTATCTCCACGTAGTGTTACATTCTGAGCTACTGGGGGTTGAGACTTCAATATACAAATTTTGGGGGTCATGATTCAAGCCATAAAAGTTGCTTTTTATGGCCGAATAATGTTCTATTGACTGTATATACCACATTTTGTTTATCCATTCATCCACTGATGGACGTTTGCGTTGTTCCCACCTTCTGGCTATTGTGAATAATGGTTCCGTGAACAGTCAGGTACAAGTATTGTTGAGTACCTGTTTTCAGTTCTCTTGGGTATATACCTAGGGGTGGAATTGCTGGATCGTATGGTAGTGCTGTGTTTGACTTGTTAAGGAACTGCCAAAGTGTTTTCCACAGCAACGGCATCATTTCACATTCCCACCAGCCACACACGAGGGTTCTCCACATCTTCGCCAACTCTTGCTATTGAGCCCACTACCTCTTCACTTGTTAGCTCCATTATGGCTTTTCTCCCCCTGCATTTCTTCACTCCCGCTTCACCAAAATCTCTTGTCCCTTAACTCCTTATATTCCCCCTAAAAGCTATCTCCTTTTTCATTTCTTTCCATAGCTAATATAAACGACATAATTCATTATGTGTGACAGTGAGCTCCCCAAGGGTCAGTTTTTCAGTCTATAAAATGGGGATAACAATAGTCCTCAGAATTGTTCTAAGAACTGAATGAGCTAATATGTTTGAAGTGTTTAATTCAACACAGAGTAAGCATTCACTAAACAGTAGCTATGACATTGACTCTCAGTTTTCTAATTTTAGCCCTTACTTTTTCTCATAAACTCCAGGCTTCCATTAGTCATTTTCTTTTGTTTATTTAAACAAAATAAATGTATATTTATCTTAGAGAGAGAGAGAGAGAGCAGGGGAGGGGCAGAGGGAGAGGGAGACACAGAATCCAAAGCAGGCTTCAGGCTCTGAGCTGTCACCACGGAGCCCAACGCAGGGCTCGAACTCACGAACTGTGAGATCATGTCCTGAGCCAAAGTCGGACGCTTAACCTACTGAGCCACCCAGGTGCCCCTGGTCATTTTCAACTGCATCCATTCGGTTCATTCATTCATAGGTATTTGTCGAGTGCCTATTGTATGTCAGGCACCATACTAGCCATTGGTTACAGCAGTGAACAAAATAAACGTGATCCCTGCTTTCATGGAGAAAAAAGAAAAAAGGCGAATCAATGTGTGTTTATACACTTTGATAGCTTCTATGTTTCATAGGCAACTGAAGTTTAATATATCCAAAATTAACGTTCTCTTCCCTCCAAACCAGATCTTCAGACACTGCCATCCACCCGATCAACCAATTGAAAGAGAAGTTATTTCAGCTCCTTGAGCTTCATTGAGATGCCTTACCTCCCATTCCACCCCTACGCCTGCCTGTACTAGCAACATCAAGCACCAAAGTCCAAAAAGAAAATCTTGGAAATAAAATAAATGAGATCAAAGTTGGGATATTCAAAGTTACCTTATAGAAATGAAAAAAAAATTGAAATTAGTCTTCAAGTATTAACCCTTACCATTAATTGCCTGGCAGGTTTTCCAGACTCCAGCCTCACCTCTCCCCAGTCTACCCCTCACACAGCTGTCAGAATTATCTTCCTAATAAGCAAATCTGAAAACATTATTTCCCCCATTTAAAATATTTTACTGACTATTGTCTAAACCCTGAAGTTCTTAGCATTAAGATCTCTTAGACCCGGCCCTTCCCTGCATTCTCCAACTCAGTCTTTTACTTTGTCCTTTTGAACTGTGGGTTCAGACCATGTCAAGCCTCTTGCCTTTTTCCAATGCGTGCTGTATATAGCTCCTCCTTGTATGGGACCCCCGCTTGCCCTTACAGCCTATCTGAGTGATGCCTGCTTAGCTTGCAAGGGTGAGCTCAGTGTCATCAACTCCAAGGAATCATTCCTGAATATCCGAGTAAATCAGACCTCTTTCCTTTAGGTCATCCCTGGGCTCTGTGTATACTTCTGTCATAGCATCTTTAACACTTACTTGTACTTGTGTTTATGACTTCAAGGTACATGAGGATGGACACTTATTTTTATTCATATTTTCACTTCAGTGTTAGGTACTAAAAAAAGCACTCACATTTTTTGAAAAAATGATCTAAAACAAATATCCAGATTCTTAGTTCTACTTTTGACTTCCGGTCCTTTTCTGATATGTCTCCCAAATGGCCGCCTCGCGGACACATTTTTGTCACACACTGCATCTCAGCCTTTTTTTCTGATCTGCTCTTTTCCCTTCAGCCTTTTTCTTTAAAAATTCTTGGCTAATTTAATAGGAAACTCCAATAACTTTTCCTGGTGATTCTTTCTCCCATTTCTTTCTTACCCAGAATTGAGGGATCCATTTAATTTCTGGTTACATCCATTTTCCCTCAACTATCTATACCCCAGTTGTAATCCTTTGGACCTTAAGAGGGAATGCAGTTTCCACACACATTCACATAGATGGGCAACATTTGCCAAGCAGAGATCTGTATCCTATAATTTGGAGTTTGGGGAGATTCAGAACGTGTTCTGACCTGGAATGGCAAAAACTGTGCTAAGGGAAACCATCAGGGTGAGTATCCTAGGCACAGACAATCAGGGACCCTGGCTCAGAACTGCAATTTAAGGAGAACACTGTTATTCAGAATAGTGTTTATTTCCAAAATGTCTGAATAGTCAACAAGTAGACATATAGAGCCAGTCCCTTAGCCCAGGGTACCATTCATTGACTTTGCCACTCATTAGCTGTATGGCCTCCAGCAGGTTAGCTCTGTATGCCTAGGTTTCATTATCAGTGAAATTGAGATCATGCTAGAAACAATGTACCTCTCAGGATTCTTTTGAGGATTGAGAGTTAACACAGTACTTTGAACAATGCACGAACATAGTAAGTGAACCGTGATGCTTAGCTATTTTTATCTGGGCACTTTTTAAGAATCTACAAAACACGTGATCAGAACTTTTATTACACAGTCCTATTTTTTTGTTCAATGTTCTATTACACATTTTACGAATTTCCCCTTTTCTAACGGCAGACTTCAGTAACAACAAAATCTGACCTCTCTATATCTATTTTCTGTCCCTCATACCATCCCAGTTTAGAATTAACCCAGAAAATAATGAATGAACAGGAGTCTCGTTTGTTTGTTTGTTTGTTGTTATAAACAACGGAGTCACACGCAGTCTGATTCACTTTAACTAGATCCAGCTGCCGTCTCTGGCAGCCAGAGGGGAAGGAAGGGGAGGGCGGTGCGAGAACACCGCACCGCCTGGCCAAAAGAAAACCACGCCCTACACTTGCAAGTGTCCAGCACGGACGACCGTGACCGCAAGTCACAGCCAGCGGCCAGGGCAGCCCGGGCCAGGGGCAGCGGGCGGAAGTGCGGCCCACTGGGGGCGGGGAAACGAGGCAAAACCGGGAACTCCGGGCGGGCGGCCTATCAGAAGCGACGGTCCCAGCGGAGAGGGCGGAAGAGAAGAGATCTAGTTCCGGACGCGGCCGCGCCGCCATCTGTCACCTCAGCTCCGGCACCAGCAGCCAGTCGCCCCAGCCCCGCCGCCTGTCTCCTCGGCGGAGGCTGCTTCCCGGTCCTGCCACCTGTCTTTCCTGTTCTCGTCGCGGCTTGTTTTCCAACATGGATCTGGTCGGAGTGGCATCGCCTGAGCCCGGGCCCGCAGCGGCCTGGGGACCCAGCAAGGTGAGTGGGGGTCGCCGCTGACGCACCTGCCTTGGTCACCCGGGCTAGGCCTCCCGGAATGCCCGGAGAGGGTGTCAGGCACCGAGGCTATTGCGGAGGTTCTGAGCGGGACCCCGGCGAGCTCGGACGGTGGCGGCGGGGGGCGGCGCTGCCAGGGTGGGATGGGGGACGCCAGGAGGGTGGCCGGGGCTGCCAGTGACCACTCACGGTTTGGGCTCTCTCTTTCTGGATCTGCGCCATGATTTCTGAACCTCGGTAGCAAATATTTGGGCAGGGCCGGCTTAGAGACTCTGACGTTTGAGGGAAAACAAGCACTATCTTGTTTGTCACGGGCCAAGTGAGTCAGCCCAATAATACACAGAAAGCCCCACTGAAAGGCCATTTAGGCAACTATTTCCTTAAGTTGACAAATCCGGTTATCCTCTTAGTCAGTTTCTTGTTTTTGAAGTCGTAAATGGTAAATCCGGACGCACCCTCCTCCCTCAAACTACTACTCGTGTACGCTGCACACTGTAAAAACGGTTATGAATTCTCATTATCTGCCTGGGCTGTAACGTTTCAGCTTTTTCCTGTAATGGCCAACTATACGTTTATTTCACGTTTGATTTCTGGTTTTCAGACCGCTCCTCCGCCTGATGGTTTCATCAGAAGGAGGAAAAGACTCGTCTGCCGCTTTGGTGAGGATTTGCTTGAAAGCAAGAGTGCTTCAGTTGGGATGTTGTGTTCCTCAAATTAAGGTTGTGAAGGGATCCAGCTTTTATAGCTTCTTAATTGTTTTTCACATGCTGTCACAGAAGTGTAAAGGGTCACTCGCTTATTAGATCCTTAGGCTAGGTCTTAACAGAGAAAGGGGAAATAATTAGCTATTAAGGAAAGTATGAAAGTTTAATTTAATTTTATGGAAGTTCTCATACAACTGCAGGTAGAATTTAAGAGAATTCACCGGCACATGTGGTTACATCTACATGTTATTTTTTGTAATTTTTTCTATTAAGCCGTGTTTACAAGGCCAAGATCAGTAGACATAAAAAGACAAAATCAGTGGCCAAATACTAATAAATGTATACTTCACATGTTAAATTCCTCCAGTTAAGCATCTAATGGCCGATAGAATGCCACATGAGACAAATGTCGCTCAGAATACAAAATGTCAGAACAAATTTCATTTAGAAAACTAATTCAGGGGGTGCCTGGGTGGCTCAGTTGGTTGAGCGGCCGACTTCAGCTCAGCTCATGATCTCACGGTCTGTGAGTTCAAGCCCCGCGTAGGGCTCTGTGCTGACGGCTCAGAGCCTGGAGTCTGCTTCGGATTCTGTGTCTCCCTCTCTATCTGCCCTTCCCTTGCTCACGCTCTGTCTCTGTGTCTCTCAAAAATAAAATAAAAATGTTAAAAAAAAAAAAAAAAGAAAACTAATTCAATAGTAAAATGTTCGTTATCAGTCATATGTTCATTTAAGGATACATCATCAGAAATAGAAAGTTTCAGTTTCATCATTCACCAAAATACAATCCTGGAGTTTATTGATGTTCTGCTGGGAAGACAGCATTTTGCAGGGAAAATAATTAGATGCTGTGGGTATTTCTTAATCCTCTCCTCCCCTAACTGCTCGGAAGACTGAAGTGATCATAGAAGCCGTCATGGAGGAGGTAGAGAGTTGAGGAAGACCTTGAAAAATGGGGAAAAAAGATGTCAAAAGGCCAGCGATTCCCCAAACTTTTTGGTTAGGACCAATTTGCACTGTTAGAAATCACTGAGGACCCCCAAGAATTTTTGTTTATATTGGCTACATCTATTGATATTTGTCATATCAGAAATTAAAACCGAGATATGAAAAATTTTTATTAAGTGATATAAAAGTTATGTGTTAATATAAATAGCATTTTTATATGTAACCTCTCCCTTCATTTTCCAAAACAAACAAACAAAAATTAGTGGTATAGTATTGTTTGGTGTTTTTGCAAATCTCTTTAATATCTGACTTAATAGGAGACCTTTTTTCTTTTAGTCTGTCGTATATGTTTTAGTTGGAGCATTTGAAGAAATTCTGTTCTCACAGATGTATAGATTATAGCAGGTATAATCAAAGATGGCTAATAAGCACAGTAGATGTACTGAGAGCAAACTGAACTAATCTCTAAAAATGCACATGTAGGGGCGCCTGGGTGGCTCAGTCAGTTAAGCATCTGGCTTCGGCTCAGGTCATGATCTCACGGTTTATGAATTCGAGCCCGTTATCGGGCTCTTTGCTGACAGCACAGAACCTGCTTCGGGTCTTCTGTCTCCCTCTGTCTCTGCCCCAGCCCTCCTGCGTGCACTCTCTCGCATGCGCTCTCACTCTCTCAAAAAGTACATTTAAAAAAATCTTAAAATAAAAATGCACATTTATATCCTAAACCTACTACCTTAGAAAATTTTGGAAAATGCAAGAATATACAAGTACACATTCCAGGAACCATCAGAGTGATATTATCATATCTGATGTAGACTGGAAAACTCCACTCTACACTCTTTATCTGAGAGAGAGTGAGTGAGAGAGAGGGTGGGAATGGGGAAGAGGGGCAGGGGCAAGAGAGAGAGTATCTCAAGCAGCTTCCACACTCAGCACAGAGCCAGACTCAGGCTCCCATCTCATGACCCTGGAACAGCGACCTGAGCAGAAACCAAGAGCTGGACGCTCAACTGACTGAACCACCCAGGCCCCCCTCCACCCTATGCTCTTGAGAGGGGAAGAGTGGAAAAGACAAAGAATGTCTTAGCAAAATAATTTTGATCTCACAGACACCCTGAAAGAGTCTTGGGGACTCAGGGTCCTGGGATGCCAGTGATAAAATGCCTAACTGCTACTATAGACAAAGAATTTTAACAGATATTCCAAGAAGGGAAAATTGGCAAACTAGGTAAAACTGAGGACATGTGTAACTCTGTTGGAAAGAGAGCTGTAAAACATTAATTCATGGCGCTCCTGAAAACTGTCAAGGCCATCAAAAACAAAGTCTGAGAAACTCCCAGCCAAGGGAGGACCTAAAGAGACATGCCAACTAGACGTTATATGGTGTGCTGGATTGATAACAGTCATGAAGTAGAAAGACATTACAGAAAAACTAAGGAAATCTGAATTAAGTATGGACTTTAGTTAATAATAAAGTATATAAATATTGGTGTATTAATTGTGGCAAATGTACAATACCAATACAGGGGAAACCGGGTATGGGATTTTTGGGAACTTTGTGCCATCTTTGCAATTTTTCTGTAAATCTAAAAGTATTCTAACGTTAAAAGTTAAAAAAAAGAAAAATTAGGGGCGCCTGAGTGGCTCAGTTGGTTGAGCATCCGACTTCAGCTCAGGTCATGATCTCGCGGTCTGTGAGTTCGAGCCCCGCATCGGGCTCTGTGCTGACGGCTCAGAGCCTGGAGCCTGCTTTGTGTTCTTTGTCTTGTCTCATGCTCTGTCTCTCTCTGTCTCAAAAATAAATAAATATAAAAAAAAGAAAGAAAGAAAAATTAGTGTTATATAGACCCAGATGATGTTTTCCAGAGATCCTTGTCTGAGAAGTAAAATTACCCACTTAAATGTTCTTTCTAGATTGTATCTCTTAGTTGCAGGGGCAGAAAAGAGACCTTCCTGTGGCTTATGAGTCTCTTGGCTTGCTTCAAGTTGAGGACTGGATTTTTGTTATCACATGCCTCCTCCATGTTTGCTGTTTTTTATTCACTTGATTCTTCCCCACAGTTGTCCGCAGGATGAGCAGCTAGGGGTGCATCGTTAGGAGCTGGAAGGACAGGGGGATACGGAATAATTTCCTTCTAGTCTGCAGCCAGCCTGGTGTCGAAGCATGTGGTAGTTGTAAAGAACTCCACGGAGCAGTGGCGGTTCTCCTAGAGGAGAGGACCTCAGGTCGAGTCTCGGGGGCCCTCAGCAAACAGGACAGAAAGAATCAGAGAGCTGGTTAAGGGCTTGATAGATGTCGTGTTTGGAGCAGAATCACTATAACTAGGAAGGGTCGTGTGGGGTTTCCCATCAGATCTTGATGCCGTGGGGAGTTTATGGTGAAGGGAACAATGGGAAAGGACATTGGATACTGAAGGTGCGGCAAGATTGTGGAGGGCTTTTTCTCTCTATCTCCTTAAATTTACTATTATTTTAAAAACTTTTACAAAGTTTCTCTATTCACAGAGAGTGTTTGATTTATGGAAGAGTTGCAGGATGATGACAGAGGCTTCCTCTGTATCCACCCTGCGGTGCCCGTGCATAGGAGGAGCTGTACCCAGGGGTACACTACCTGAGGCTCCCTTGAGGAGATGGACCTCTCGTGCCTGCGGAGGACTGCCCCCTGTCCGGCAGCTGTCCCTCCAGCCCGGAAATTTTTACAGAGGCCTTTTGACTCTAGTTCAAGGAATTTGGATTTGAGGAGTTGGGCGACCTTTGTGAAGCCTTATTTACCTTTACCCGTGGAAGTCGCCCCGGTGTGGGTCAGCCCAGCTGAGCTGGTCAGCAGAGGTACAGGGAGGGGAGTGCAGCTCTAGAGTACAAGGCTCCAGGGAGCGAGATCAGTGGGAGCGGGCAATTAGGATATCTTGGTGCTCTGTGGTCTCTCTGTGTTTCTTTTTCTGGTTCAGTCTCTCTTGCGCTTAAGTCAATCTCTGCCTCAAAATAAAGTCACTGCCTGTCAGTTTTGCCTCTTCTGAGAAACTGTCAGCTAACATTTGTTTAACATCTTAGTGAAATTAATTGACAGCTGACAAACAGCTAGAAGCACCAGAAGTGGCTAGCCAGAGGGGCCGATTTCAAGATGGAGAAAGGGAGGTTAGAATAGGAGAGGTGTAGAAAGGCATCACACCTCTACAGCCTGGGGACAGTCTGGCAGTTCTGTGAAATATTTCCAGTGTTTCTTTTTGGCACGTGTTATTCAGTGAATACCTGAGTATCTCTTTATGTCTGAAGCTCTATGAGCTTTGAGAATGAGAAGACCCTGCCCTTCAAGGGGCTCATTTGTATTGTGGCTGATACATTAACTCTAATACAGCCATTGGTCCCGCACTCACAGCGTGTGCACAGTGGTACGGGAACACAGAGGCAAGGATTGGATTTTGTCCGATGAAATTGAGAGAGCCTTACAGAGTTGGTGACAATTAGGGGGAATAGAGAAGGAAGAAAATAACACTGAGAGGAGCGTGTGCGAAGGCACGGAGGGGTGAAAGTATGCCATCATTAGCATGTAATTATTGTTATTAGAGCATAGGGTAGGTAAGAGTTGAGACTGAAGAGATAAAGTAGGCCAAATTGTGAAGGGCATTCCTCGTTGAGGAATTTGAATTTCCTACTGCAGGCAGTTACAGAGGTTTGCTTCTCACATTCCAAGACGGTGATTAAGGAAGCAGTATAGCAAAATGCCAAGGGCAGCCTCATAAGTCCCACTGCTTTAGTTCAAATCTCAGCACTTCCATGTGCGGTGTGATTGGGGGTTAAAAAGAAACCTTTCTGTGTCTCAGTTTCTAAATCTATAAAATGGGGGTGGTATTGTAATTACACAGTTGCTGTGTCTCGGATAATCTATGTAAGTTATGTATATTAGGCAAGTGATGCAGGTACAGTGAATATTCCAATGTCTGTGATTCTGCTATTAGTCATTGCAAAATGTGGTTGACAGATACGAGTTAGAGAACACAGTCATTCGCCTTTTGGAACCTGGACTTTGAAACTGATCAGACCAGTCATCTAGGTTAGGGGGCAGCATTATGTATTCTACCTGGAGGATTCAGAAGGAAGTCAGCAGGAGTCATGTGGCAAAGAGAGAGCTGTATTCTCCAGATTACAGAGAACTTCAAGATTCCAGTCCTCAGAATCCTCACTGGGAGAGTCCCCAATGCCGATAAGAACTGAGTGACCAAAAGTCACACAGACCTTCAGGAAGCCTCCCTTGTTCTCTCCACATCCGGCTTTATGTAAGGCTGGAATAATTCTGCAGTAGGCTAGGATAGCTATGTGCTGGGGGCCTGGTGCATCTCGTTAATCTCAGGATAAGACTCGATGAAACTTGATTCTGATTCACTTAGGCATAAATATTGTTATCATCCGTCACCTGTAAGAGCTTCACCCTAACAACCTGAACCAAGTAAATTCCTGAATCTCAAAGCTGTAGAACCTGAATAAGGGTCATAGGCCAGCTGGAGAACCTAAACTTGATTTAAAAGTGTTGTGGCTAAAACAGATATCATCATATGCTCTATTGTAAATTAGACACTTGGCAGCGGTTATGGGATAGGTTTGGACTTTATCCTAAAGGCAGCGGGAAACAGAACAATCAAAGAGCTGTGAGTAAGGAAACGGAACTAATCAAATCTGAATTTTAGAAAAGCCATTGTGGGGTGCCTGGGTGGCTCAGTCGGTTAAGCGGGCGACTTCGGCTCAAGTCATGATCTCATGGTCTGTGAGTTCGAGCCCCGCGTCGGGCTCTGTGCTGATGGCTCAGAGCCTGGAGCCTGCTTCAGATTCTGTGTCTCCCTCTCTCTCTGCCCTTCCCCACTCATGCTCTGTCTCTCTGTCTCAAAAATAAATAAACATTAAAAAAAAAAAAGAAAAGCCATTGTGCTGTGGGATGGAAAATGTAAACAAGCAGGACTGGAAGCAGAAAGATTAGTTAGGACTCTCTTAGAGTAGCCTGGGGATGGGTGGGTGATACCTTGGAGTAGAATCTCAGAAGGGAGACAGAGAAAGCTGGTCCAGTTCAAGAGAGATTTAGACAGGTTATTCAGTATTAGTGGTTTAATCACTAGACTATCAACTGTGATCATTTGCTGCTGCTAAGTAAAGCTTACCTCCTCAAAAACTAGGAATTGTAAAATAAACTTACAATTTGTATTCCAAGAGGGCTGAGGTAGTGATGTCACTGACAAAGGCCAACTCAGTGATTGTCTGATAAGAGTCTCGCAGGATATTGCTTTGTTGCAATGGTATTGTTTCAAGACTGTTTCTCAGTTTTTATAGTTCAGAAATGTAGTTTTTATTGTTTTTCATTGTTATTTTTGTTTTGACGTATCCCCCGATGTCTTGTGAGGGGCTGACACACACTTTTGTCATGTAGAAGACTTACTCCGTAAATTAGAATGAAGTGTAACCTCTAAGTGGGCATTGAATTGTGCTAGTTGGTATAGTCTGTTCCTAAAAGAGAATCTACAGGGGTTCTGGCTGGCTCAGTCGGCAAAGCATGAGATTTTTCGTGTCAGGGTTGTGAGTTCGAGCCCACTTCAGGTGTAGAGATTACTTAAAATTAAAATCTTAAAAAAAAAAGACAGTGAGAGGGAATCTACATGAGAAGCCAGATTAAAAACAGATTATTTAATGAACATGGAATCAGAACAAGAATGTTTATATGAACTCACTAGGTAGTGGGGTGATGCTATAATAGCCTGGTATTCTTAACCAAAAAGACACACCTATCCAAAAAAAAAAAAAGGACACACCTACCAAACAGGTTAGAAAGTGTTTTGACAAATGTAGTTAACATTTATCCTCGATTAGGTTTGAGATGGGAGATCTTTTTTAAGATGATTTTTTTTGAGGGGGGAGGGGCAGGGAAGGAAGGAGAGAGAGAATCCTAAGCAGGCTCCACACTGTCAGCACAGAGCCCAATGTGGGGCTTGATCCCACGAACCATGAAATCACAACCTGAGCCGAGATCAGGAGTCGGACACTTAACCGACTGAGCCACCCAGGTGCCCCAAGATGATTTCTAGAAGTAGGTAATTATTTATTTTGGGTTGATTTTAACTAGTTTAATTCTCAAAAGATAGCCTTATTTTCAAGTTTGGAAGGTACTTTTAATTATTTTGAATTAACTGCTTCTTTTTCTTTAATTAGTGTCCATGGGCTACCCCCCAAAACACAATATCTTGTTCCTTGGCTGATGTGATGAGTGAACAGCTGGCTAAAGAATTGCAGTTAGAAGAAGAAGCTGCCGCTTTTCCTGAAGTCGCGTAAGTAAAATTTACCAAGAATCTATTTTGTCTAGCAGCTTATTATAAAGGTTCGAGGATTCGATTAGTTGTCATGGCCAATAATGCAGCAGAAAGAGCACCATACTGGGAGTTCACTGATATTTGGGTTTTGGTCCTGATTCTGTAATTAGTTGTCAGTACTATCTTGGGCAAATCCCTCTGTTTCTCTGGGTTTTAATTATTACAATAGTTGAATCACATGATCTCCAAATTAGCAAATACTGAAGTAGGCTACAGTTTTGATCAAATGTTTGTAGTTTGTCTTTTCATAAGTATGCTATCTCTCCAGAACACAGAACAAATGAATTCTGAGCCTCAATTTGGATTTTGTTATAGTCCCTTTAGCTTTCTCTTGCAGTTCTCTTAATCCTAGTTGGTGCTGTCACAAGTGCCTGCCTTTGGTCAGAGGGCAGCTGGACAGAAGGTGAATGATGTGGGCAGGTTTTTCCCATTGCTTCTTCAGTACAGTTTGTAACAGTGAAAAGGCACTCGCTCTCTCACGATCGGTAGCATCTGTTTACATAAGCACATTATATTAGTTTTTCTTGCCTTATTTTGAATAGTGTTGCTGAAGGACCGTTTATTACTGGAGAAAACACTGACACTTCCAGCGACCTGATGCTGGCCCAGATGCTACAGATGGAATTTGACAGAGAATATGATGCACAGCTTAGGCGTGAAGAAAAAAAATTCAATGGAGATAGCAAAGGTACTGTGATCTTATGAAGGCAACTCCATCGGGTGGCAAGAAATGCTTGTAATGTGCTCCTAAATACATCTTCAACTATTTTTGCCTTTTTAAGTTTCCATTTCCTTTGAAAATTATCGCAAAGTGCATCCTTATGAAGACAGCGATAGCTCCGAGGATGAGGTTGACTGGCAGGACACTCGTGATGATCCCTACATACCAGGTATCCAGGCTGTTATTTTCTGGGGCGGTGGGGGAGGAGGTGGTGTAGGACAGGAACAGAGGAGACTAAGTTTTCCAGTGGGGCCTTGTATTTTACGTTTATCCTTGAATATCATTTGGTAACTTGCTATTAGATTCAAATATCTTTTCAGACAATATTGAATGCAGCAATTTAGTCTTTGCTATTTTTACATAAACTTGGCTTGTCTTAATCGCCTTTAGCAAAACCAGTTCCTACTCCCAAAAAGGGTTTTATTGGAAAAGGAAAAGACATCACCACCAAACATGATGAAGTAGTATGTGGGAGAAAGAATACAGCCAGAATGGAAAATGTAAGTTACAGGAAGTATTATCTGTGAATCAAGAGTTTTATTGGTATAAGTTAAAAAAAAAACATGGAATTCTAAATACAGTATCTTATCAACTATGCTTCAGTAAAAATATTAAAAAATTAACTGAAAAAAAAGTACAATATCTTAAATTTCTAAAAGTATCCTTCATAAGGATGGATCTAAAGATGTTTTAGATAATAAGATAGCATAATGTAGCAGTCAGTACCTTGAAAACTCAGACACTAATGAAAATGGACCTCAGAATGAAATTCTACAACAATATTAAGAAAACTGGTTTGATTTGTATTGATTCTAGATTTAAGAAATAGTTATTATGAAAGTGGTGTATTTATTTTTCAGCATATTACTTTTCATAAAATTGCACCTCCCTACCCAAGAAACAGAGAACAGTGGTGATTGGGGGATAGGAGTGGGAGACAGAAATACTCTCTACTATACTCTTTTATACTTTTTGATTTATTTTTATCTTGTGCTTGAACTACCTCTGCAAAGTCAGAAATAAAATGTAATTTAAAAAATAGTAAAAGAAGAAAAATTATAATACTTTCTCTTTTATAAATATTGTGGTTAATAGAAAATATTTAGATTTTAGGACGTAAATACTTGTTAAGTAAACTTTTTATTTATGTATTTATTTATTTAAATTTTTCTTTTAATTTTTTAAAAGTAATCTCTACACCCAAAGTGGGGCTCGAACTTGCAACCCCAAGATCAAGAGTAACACGCTCCAACCGACTGAGTCAGCCGGGCGCCCTGTAAACTTATTATTAAATTCTAGAAATAGGCCAGACTTGATTCTAGAACAACATTCTCCAGTAGAACTTTATAATATAATATATGTAATAGAGCATATATATAGAAAATGGTATATACATATAGAATATGTACACATAGAATATACATATAGAACATCATAGAGATGTTCTATATCCATGTTAACTAATAGTAACCACATTTGACAGTTGAGCAATTTGGGCGATGCCGCTGAAGAGCTGAATTTTTAACTTAATTTAATTTATTTTAAATTTCTACATGTGGCTAGTGGCTACCATATTGGACAGTGCAGCTCTAGAACATAATTGTCGTGATGTGGGCGGAGCTTGCTATACTAACCCACTTCTCAAAAATAATTAATTTTAAGATTATATTTCTTTGGTAAGATTTGGTGTAGCCTTCAAACTATAATATGTCTTTTGTCTAATGTAAAAGCAAAGTGCAAAGCATATGCTGAAATGCCCGAGTTTTAGTATTTTCTGTGTTTTTAAAAATTTTTTTTATTTTTTAATGTTTATTTTGAGAGAGAGAGAGCATGAGCAGGGGAGGGGCAGAGAGAGAGGGAGACACAGAATCTGAAGCAGGCTCCAGGCTCCGAGCTGTCAGCACAGAGCCCGACTCGGGGCTCGAACCCATGAACCATGAGAATCATGACCTGAGCCGAAGTTGGAGGCTTAACTGACAGAGCCACCCAGACTCCCCTTTTCTGTGCTTTTCTTAAATAGCCTTGCTTTCCTTTCTGTTGTGTTTTTTAGCGAGTTATTTTATTTTTTCTGTAATACCTAGAGGTTCTGCTTTTGCAGCCTAATCAACTATTAAGAAACCTGTTCCAAGTAAAGACCAATCTTGTTTTTTGTTATTACCATCCCCATTTTAAAGTATTCCGATGTTAATTTTTCTTCTTTTTGGCAGTTTGCACCTGAGTTTCAGGTAGGAGATGGAATTGGAATGGATTTAAAACTATCAAACCATGTTTTCAATGCTTTAAAACAACATGCCTACTCAGAAGAACGTCGGAGTGCCCGCCTCCATGAGAAGAAGGAGCATTCTACTGCAGTAAGTATTCTTACATTTTTTTCTTTGATGGGAAGTTCATATTAGAAAACTTCATATTTGGGGAAGAAACCAAACCAAACTTCATGTTTGATATTTTTTCCATTCGATCGACTTTTCAAATCAGAGTTATAAATAAAACCCAAGTAACTTTGCTGTTTGACTTTTCAAACTTGATGTAGCGGCTACTAATCACTTGCTCAAAACTAACATTTTAGTGGTCGTAATTAATTTGAATATGAGTGTTTTAAGATTTTAAAAAATTGGTTTCTGTTATACTATGACATTTATAATAATTTAATCTCTAATGTTTTATGTTGGTGAAGATAGTATCTAATATCTTGAGAATAAAGTGATTTCTAAAACTTTAGAAAAGCATTAGTAACTACACTAGCAGCTATTTAGACTTTAAAGATAAAACAAGATTTTGACTAAGCTAGTGTCTGATTTTTAGTAATCTTTTAGATATTCACTTCCAGAGGCATTGAGTTGTAGTTATAGTAATGAATCGTATTTAAGTGCCTATTATATATACATCTAGGTAAAGTATAAAGGTAAAAAGTATATGTTTTGAATGTTAGATACTAGAAATGGCTCCGAAAATGTTTTGTTATTACCGCTTTCATTTATAGTGCTTTATCTTTTGCAGGAAAAAGCAGTTGATCCTAAGACACGTTTACTTATGTATAAAATGGTCAACTCTGGAATGTTGGAGACAATCACTGGCTGTATTAGTACAGGAAAGGAATCTGTTGTCTTTCATGCATATGGCGGGAGGTAAATGAGCAAAATGCAGTACCATTGCGTCAGTAAAATCTTAGCCTCTTTTCCCCAATATTAATGGGTTTATACAAAATCAGTGCTACATGGTAAGCAGGGTAATGTAGAAAGGCTCTAGACAAGGTAAGGAGTGTACAAGGAAAAACGCAGTCATCCCGATCCCACCATCCAGGAATAACCATTAATCAATTTGTGTAGACTTCTTCAGTCTTTTTTCTATGCCTATATTATTTTCTACATTATTGTTATCATACTATACCACACAGGCTGCCATAAGTGACAGAGCAAAGTTTGCATTTGGGTTGTCCTCGAAACCCATGGTCTGTCTACTATGGGGCCCCTTAGTACCAGGTTGAGTGGATTATGCTTAGATCAGTTACTGATTCTTGCCCTTGTAACTCTGATCCTTTAAGAAATACCAACTTTAAATAATGCTTGCATCGGAGCTCCTGGATGGCTCAGTTGGTTAAGCAACAGACTTTGGCTCAGGTCTTAATCTCACGGTTCATGGGTTTAAGCCCCGCCTTGAGCTCTGTACTGACAGCTCAGAGCCTGAAGCCTGCCTCGGATTCTGTGTCTCCCTCTCTCTCTGCCCCTTCCCCGCTTGCACTCTGTCTCTCTGTCTCTCAGAAATAAATGTTAAAAAAAAAAAGAATTACAAAAAAAGCATCATTTAAGGAAACATCTTGTAAAGATATTACACTATTTAGATCTTACCCAGTTCACTTTTGTTTTAAGGGCTTAGAGGAATCAAGAATGGCATGAGGAAGGAAGACACTTTCTAAAGTGGAGCCTGTTTAGAGAACATGCTTAAGCCAGGAATATGAAATCAACTGGTCACTTACCGTTGAAGTCCAACAGCAAGGCTTGCTACCTCAGCTATTCCTTTACCTTAATCATGTTTACAAACATTAAAATAGATTATAGAATTCTGTTTTTAGGTTCAGAATGTATTTATTGTGTACTTACAGGGATTCAAATGATTATTGGTCAAGTCCTTGCCTTTGCTTTTCTAAAGTATTTAACTAATCTTCCTTTCTAGATGAGACATACATGTGTAATCATATACTGAATTATACTGTTAAAAATGAAAAAGGTAAAAATGAATATTAAGATAAAAAGCTCAAGATTTTTCAAGCCTTGCAATCTGGAGCAAATTACTAAACCTTGTTTAAAAACTAGTAAGGACTGAGGCACCCGGATGGCTCAGTCAGTTAAGCGTCTTACTCTGGATTTCAGCTCAGGTCATGATCTCATGGTTTATGGGTTTGAGTCCTGCATGGGGCTCCACGCTGGCAGTGTGGAGCCTGCTTGCGATTCTCTCTCTCTCTCTCTCTCTCTCTCTCTCTGCCCCACCAGCTCTCTGTCAAAGTAAATAAATAAAAACTTAAAAAAATCCCTGATCCTTACCTTATAGGATTTTTGTGGTGATGAATGAGATCGTAAATTTGATGATGCCTGATAGTCTTAACAAATACTCATTTCTTCCTCACTTTATGCTTCGTTGCCCTCTTCCCAAATTTTATTTTAAGGGTTCCCTAAGACCAGACAAATAAATCTTAATGATGCAAATTAAAGTGGAAGATTACTCACGGTAGAACCTAAAACTATGGAAAAAGTTGAAATGAGAAGTGGCCTTTGTCTTGTCAGCTCTCATCACACAGATCTTTTCTTCAAAGATAACTACTGCGTTTTAACAGGTTTTAGTTTAGTCTTCCAGGAAGTTCTATGCACATATCCCTTAATTTGTGTATACAAAACAGATTATACTCTCTGTTCAGGATCTTAGTTTTTCAGCGAATATATCCTAGATCCTTCTAAGCTTGTAGCATCCCATATTTATAGTAGTGTATTCCGTTGTGTTAATGGGCTTACGGCATAACCAAGAGGAGAACGTTATAGCAATAACTGTTTTGGTTGATAAAAGAGAATTATGTAATAGAGTGAAAATTGGAATATCATTGTACATCTACCTTGGTGTGCTTTTGCAGATATATATTTTTTTAAAGTTTGTTTATTTTGAGAGAGCACGAGTGGAAGACGAATAGGGAAAGAGGGAGAGAGAGAATCCCAAGCAGGCTCCATGCTGTCAGTGCAGAGCCTGATGCAGGCCTGGATCTTATGAACCAAGAGATGATGTCCTGAGCCGAAATCAAGAGTCAGACGCTTAAAGAGCTGAGCCACCCAGGTGCCCCTCTTAAGCTGAATTTTAGCTTTGAAATTTGGGGGCAAAGACTGTATGCACTCTTTTTCCTTTTTGTTAAATAGTGGAATGCCTCATTGAGTGAGGAGTACCAGCTGACTATTGTAGCAAGCAGAATATCTTGCTTTCTTTAATTTATTAAAAATTAAAAAACAATTTTTTTCTCGTATGTCACACCAAACGCCAGAAATCTTGAATTTATGTTTATCTTTTAATTTTACTGGTAGGACAAATGTGATTTTCCCTATGAGCTAGTCAGATCTACAGGTTGTCGTACATTCTATAAACGTCAGTAGATATCGATAGGTGGCCCTCTGAGAAGGTTAATTAATCTATGCACCGGTATGAACCTGTTTCCTTCATCCTCATTAATGCTTAGTAATATCAAACTTAATTTTTTTTTCAGTGTAAAAGATGTACCATTTTGATATTTTGGTGTGCATTTGTTTATAATTAAGGTTGTACATTTTTTTCAAGTGCTTTTTTGGGCATTTGTATTCCTTTTTCTTGTCAACTGCCTTGTTTATCCTTTGTCCATTTTCTGTTCTACCTAATGATAGTGATCTTTCTTTCTGGTAGAATTGATATTGTAATATGTACTTGGGCATTTGTAAGTTAGCAAAACTAGAAGAGCATTTGGTTTTCTACAACTGAGAGTAAGTGCTTTTTTTAAATGTTTATTTTAGAGAGAGAGCGAAAGAGAGAGTGGGGTGGGGTGGTGGTGGCAGAAAGAGAGGGAGAGAGAGAATCCCAAGCAGGCTCCATGCTGTCAGCACAGAGCCCTGTGTGGGTTTGGTCTTGCTTAACCTTGAGGTCATGACCTGAGCTGAAACCAAGAGTTGGACGCTCAATCGACTGAGCCACCCAGGTGTCCTGAGAGTAAATGCTTTTAAAGTTTTTAGTTTTCTGTGCTGTGTAACAAATTACCACAGACTAGCAGCTTAAAACAACACTCATTTATTATCTCCTAGTTTCTGTTGGTTGGAAGCTCCAGTGGGCATGGCTTAGCTGGGCTCTCTGCTCAGGGTGGCATCTGGGGCTGCATTCCCTTCTGGAGCTGCATTCCCTTCTGGAGCTGGGGGTCCTCATCCCTCAGCACAGTTCGGTTTATTGCTGCTGTGGCACTGAGGTCTCTCCTTTATTGTTGGCTGTCAGGCGGGGACTGCTCTCAACTTCTAGAGGTCCCTGCAGGTCCTGGTCATGCCTCCCTTACGTGCAGCAGGTCACTTCTTCAAAGCTGGCAGGAGAGTCTCTCCCTCCAATTTGCTAAGACTGAGTCTCAGACATTGGAATGTAATCCCGGGAATGACTATACCATCGCTTTTGCCGTAAATTGGAAGCTAATGAGGGAGCGGCGCCCTACCCACATATGAGGGCAGGGGACTGCACAGAGTGTGTACCGCAGGGGTTGGGATCTTGGGGGCATCTTAGGACTCTGCCTACCATAAAGCTGTCTGGTTTCTATCACTCTCAGGTTGGCCAAGTAATCAACAATTCTTGGAATAGTAACTTGTATTTTTCAGGGAATAAAACATGTTTTTCTATTCTCAAAGAGTTTATGGCATAGACAATGGGAAAACATTACAGCAAGAATTGCTATGGTCCTTAAAAGAGAATTAAATAATTGAGTACACAGTTGTACAAGCGAGACCTCATATGGGATAGGAATAGTGAACAGAACAGGATCTTTGCCATTCGCATTCAGGGAAGAGGTGGTGACGAAGTTAGATCTCCACCCGGATTTTAAACAGTAGGCAAACCCCCTGCAAGCCCCCGACAGCAACCTGGTGTTGAATGCAAAAAGCTAACTGCTTAATATTTACAGTATACCATCTATTAAATTTTTAAAGTTATACAGAAAATAATACACATGGAGTTTTTAGACATAGATGCTTGTGTATGCGAGTATTTATATATCTTTTAGTAAGAGTAGGAAGATACTGTTGATGATGGTGATTGCCTCTGGAGAGGTGGAATAAGGAATAAAACTACCTGGGGTGGTAAACAAGGGGAACTTCAGCTTTATTGTAATATTTAATTATTTAAAAGAATAAAAGGGCTGAAAATGGGAGGCTTGAAGTTTAGGCAATGAGTAGATTGACAATGAGAGTGGAAAGTGTATGTTTAGAGGTAACAGTATAAAACTGCATAAGCAAACTGGAAATTGTTAAGGAAGACCTTAAAAGCTAGGCAGAGGGATGTGTAATTTATTAAGAAACAAGGAAGTTTATGAGTCTTAGCTTTTGTTCTGAGTTAGAACCTATCTCAGATACCTTCCGAACAAAGAATCTCCTGCATGGTATTTTCGATAGAGTTTACCTTATGGTTAAACTGTTCCAGTGATAGGGAGCTTATCTAAAAATCCAGAGATGTCTGTAACATCTTTAAACTACTGGGAATTTCTTTTGGGTATAGAATCTCTAATCTGTCTCCTAAAACCTGAATCATCCATTCCCAAATATTTGTGCAGCTAACAGGTGCTAGGTACTCTTCCAGGTAGTGGGGATATAACCATGAATGGAATAGCCATGAATGGTGAGCTGATAGAATGAATATACTTCCTCCCCATCCCAATCTCCTACCAAGGCAGTAGTAAATCAGCAAAAACATCAGATGTGTGTTATGGTAGTTAAAATATGGTGATGTCATAGCAACCGGTTGACTGCTTTTTATTAGTAGGACAGGAAAACTTCTCTGATAAAGTGACATTTAAACTAAGATTTGAGCTCAGCCGTTTAAGCGTTCAACTTCAGCTCAGGTCATAATCTCACAGTTTGTGAGTTTGAGCCCCGAGTCGGGCTCTGTGGTGACAGCTCAGAGCCTGGAGCCTGCTTCAGATCCTGTGTCTCTCTCTCTGCCCCTCCTCCATTTGTGCTCTGTCTCTCTCTCTCCCCCTCAAAAATAAACATTAAAAACAATTTTTTAAACTTAGATTTGAATGAAATCTAGGATACAGTATGAAGATGAGGTGAAAGAACATTCTGGGCTAGAGAACAGCTAGTGCTAATGGCTTAGGACAGGCACAAACTTGGTATCTCTGAGAGCCTATAAGAAAGCCAGCATCCTGGGAGCACAGCTGTGAAGGGGAGAGAGGAAGCTGGAGAAGGAAACCGCTTAGATCAGGGCCTCTGTCAGCCAAGGCAAGGAGTCTGCTCTTTAAGTACAGCGGGAATCAAAGTGGTCATTTGATTTTTCTTTTGAAAGGTTACTCAGACTGCAGTGTGGAAAATCAATTATAGGAGGGTAAGAGAAGAAGCAGTAAGGTCCGTTAAAAAGTTATTGTAGCTATTAGAGTTTTGGACTGAGGAGGAGGAGTGAAAATGAAGAATAGGAGGCTGCAGGGATGTGCTTCGAAGGTACGAGTCAGCAGTGTGTGCTGTTGGATTGGATGGTGTGAGAGGGTACGTTCTTGGCTAGAGCAGCTGGGTGGTGCCATTTACCGAGATGAGAGGGTGAAGAAAGGCAAATTTAGGGTGCAGTTAACAAGAATTTTGCTTTGAACATGTTAAGTTTGAAATGTCTGCTAGACACGAGTGATTCAAGTAGGGATCAGGTCAAAGGGCCTGAAGTTCTGGAGGGAGTCAGGATAGGGATAGAAACATAGGAGTTGCCTGGAGATAGATGATAGTTAAAGCCATGGGGCTAGATGAGATTTCCCAGGTAGAGAAGGTAGTTAGAGAAGCAGTTGGAGAACTCGGACCTTCCAGGCTAACTGGCAGAAGGGGAATCAGCTGGGAAGAAATGGTACAGAAGGAAGAGGTTGGGAGTTTAAGTTAGATTTTATCCTCTGGAAATATAGTTCCTTTCTTTTCCAGATTAACATCCCTGCATATATTTAAAGGTAAATATTGTCTCTCTTTCTGTCCTTTTTGTTCACACTGCCACCACATTTTGAGTCATTTCAATGGCTTACTATTGAGGGGCATTGCATTAGCATCCTAAGTAGGTTCCACACCTCTGGATTCTTCTGCCCCCTTCCATCCTGACATTATTGTTGACATGATCTTCATGAAGTGTGTCTAGCCCTTGGGGATTCCTCCACCTATGGAAATACATCCAGGCTTCTCACCCGGGCAGGCAGGGCTCTGCACACATCCGCCTCCATCTTGTCCCTTAGCTCTGACTTCTTTCATTTCCTCTTTCCAGCCAAGTCTTAACTATAGTGTTTGTTATTCCTCAGACACGTCCTGTAGTTTCCAACCCTGCTTGTGTTAATACTGTGACGGTGCTTGTTCATATCCTACCCCTCATTCTGCTTCTGCTTCTGCTTCAGTTGCCACCTATATCCTGCAGCCTTGCCTGGCCTTCCCAATCCATAGGGAACTGTCCTGTTCGTGTACTTCTTGTATATAGGGCAGGAACCCCTTTGCTTACCCTTTTATCTGCTCGAAGTGAGAGACACTTTAAAAAGCTGTTCTGTTTTGTTGTGTTTGTTGAGTTTTGCCCATAAGCCATCCCAGGTAGATTGTAGCCTATTTTAACGTATGTATGTCTTTGTTGTTCCTTAAGTTTGATTTCATTGTCATTAAATAAAGATTATTTTATTATGGGTTATTGAAAACTGGTTGGCAATTTATTTGAAAATGTTTTATTTAAAAAACCAAATCCTAAGGTTTTATTAAGATGCAAAACTTGAAAGCTTAAAAAAACACCAAGGCTTGACGTTCTTAGATGACGTAGATCTACCTTTGTCTCATAGAATTTTTATTTTGAAGTTTTACTTCTGAACTGGCAACTTATACTGACTTATTATTTTTTTCTTCCACTTAGCATGGAGGATGAAAAGGAAGATAGTAAAGTTATACCTACAGAATGTGCCATCAAGGTATTTAAAACAACCCTTAATGAGTTTAAGAATCGTGACAAATATATTAAAGATGATTTCAGGTTTAAAGATCGCTTCAGTAAACTAAATCCACGTAAGATCATCCGCATGTGGGCAGAAAAAGAAATGCACAATCTCACAAGGTAAAGAAAATCATTGTGCTGGAAGTTCTCTAGGGTAATTACTTTTCTGTATTGGGTTTACCGGCCCGGCGAAAAAATTCATGCTTGCTTTTAAATTTATTTATAGAAATTGTGGAAGGCTTTGAAATTCTAGGTTTGTTGTTTGTTTTTTTTTTAATTTTTCTTAATGTTTGCTTATTTTTGAGAGACAGATGGAGTGCGAGTCGGGGAGGAGTAGAGAGAGAGGGAAACACAGAGTCCGACAGGCTCCAGCATGGAGCCCAAGGCGGGGCTTAAGCTCATGAACCGTTAGATTATCACCTGAGCTGAAGTTGCATGCTCAACCAACTGAGCCACCCAGGCTCATGAAATTCTAGTGTTTAATGAGACTTTCTGTAAGAAAACATTACCCTGCATATAACCTGAGTTCATACTTTTTTCTCAAGTTTATCTATTTACTTTGAGAGAGAGAGCGAGCATGAACAGGAGAGGGGCAGAGAGAGAGGGAAAGAGAATCCTAAGCAGGCTCCACACTGTCAGCTCAGAGCCTGATGCGGGGCTTAAACTCAAGAACCTTGAGATCATGACCTGGGCTGAAACCAAGAGTCAGATACTTAACCGACCGAGCCATCCAGGCGCGCCCTGAATTCATACTTTTGGGATGAATAAGCTGTTTTCTTTTTTCTTTCCTCAGTAAAGGTTGAGGGAAACAAAGTCATTTTCTGCCTAAGACATTTTGTGATATGTATAAACGCTGTCTTTTTCTGCTTCCAGTTAAGCTTATTATAAATAATAATTGTTTAAGAAAATGTTTATTACATTTAATGTTTATTAATTTGGTGGGGGCAGAGTGTGACCAAATTGCATTTTGCTTTAATTTATTAGACTTGTTTCTCAGTTCTCTAAGCAATTAAAGAGTTAGTTTTATCAACCAGCGAACATAGTAATAATCTTTCTCATTAATAAAACTTTCCGTATCTTAATATAAAAGCTTAATTTTAGTTTGTTTTTTCTAAAGATGTTTGCTTTCAAATGTAATCACCTGTATTTATTAGTGGCAGAATTCTTCTACTTAGTAGGACTTCTAGATAGAGTAATTTCCTCAAATTGCTGCCCTCCAATCCCTTTTCTACACTTCTGAGATCTCATCCCTGCCATTCTTAAAACTCGTCAACAGCTCCTCTAGTCTTTAATGTAAAGTTCAAAGGCCTTTTCTGATGTGAGGCCCACCTGTAACCTCAGCCCACACTGCCCTTTTGATTGAGTCCAGCTGTGTTGATCGATAACCCGCTCCCCAGATGGACTGTGCTCTTGAACGCCTCCGTGCATTTCCACAGCTGCGTCCAGCCCTAGACCAGCACGCCCCCCACACTGTCTTCATCTGGCTAATTCCTCTGCCGTCCTTGACGCCACGTGCTCCCGTAGCTCCTGCCCACACCTCTGCCAGTGCATGTGCCACACGGCATTCCCCTGTCTGTGCCTTCTGGCAGTCCTGGGCCCTGTAAGGATAGAGACTATCTCTGCGTTCCCGCTCTCTGGGTAGAACATGGTACCAGCTCATTGCAGCCCTTGTTAGATATTTGTTGAATAAGTGAGATATTCTCTGCTTCTAATTTTTACGTCCTTAATTCTTTCTTTCTGTGTAGAATGCAGAGAGCTGGAATTCCTTGTCCAACAGTTGTACTACTCAAGAAACACATTTTAGTTATGTCTTTTATTGGCCATGATCAAGTTCCAGCCCCTAAATTAAAAGAAGTAAAGCTCAGTAGTGAAGAAATGAAAGACGCCTACTACCAAACTCTTCATGTAAGTTGTGCTTTTCACAGCGATCACACACCACCTTTTAAAAATATTTTGTGTAAACCTTAAAAA
Organism: Paguma larvata; assembly: GCA_030068075.1. Lineage (NCBI taxonomy): Eukaryota > Metazoa > Chordata > Mammalia > Carnivora > Viverridae > Paguma > Paguma larvata. Next base: position 46,602,350 of record CM057835.1, on the reverse strand, counting down.
ATTTCCCAAAATAGTACCATTTTAAGGTGAGGTAACAAGGACAAATTGAAGTTTGTAAAGGATTATCAGTTTTGGAGAGTTGTCTTTATATCAGTGTGCTGCTGTCTTGAGTCACTTTAGAAAAATCTAGACCTGAGGAGTCTGTGAAGCCTCATTGGTTACCATTAGTGACAGGGAAGCATGAAGCTCTTATTCACAGAACAATATATTAAATAGGACTTGACATTTCCACATTTGGCAGATGCCATGCCTCATTAGTTTGTATGCCTCCTTGAATATCATAGCTCTTAACAGCTGAGAAAATGCCTGTTGTTGGGAAGTGGAGGTCGGGGAGCAGATTCAGCCTCATTTTAAGAATGCCGGGAAGGACGGAGGACGGGAGGAAGTGGCTTCTTGAGAGTGCACAGGTCTTAGAGTTGGAAGGCACCGTGTCAGGATTCTTGAAGCCATTTATATTTCAGGACAGCAACTGAATTCCACTCAGGGCCTCCTGGCTTAGGAAAATGTTACTAATACTGTTGTCATTCCTTTGTAGTTTTTTTTTCCCCCAAGTAAGCTCTATCCCCAATGTGGAGCTTGAACTCACAACCCCGCCCGAGATCGAGAGTCACATGCTCGGCCAAGCGAGCCAGCCAGACACCCCCTTTTTATTTGTTTTGATTGAACAGTAGAGAAGCTTCTGTGCTTTTTATGTGGTCTCTGTATGAAGCATTCACATCCTGAGGTAGCTGATGTAAATACGAAAGTGTTATCCAGATAATTTTTAAGACAGAGCTAGGGAGATGATCCAACTTTCTCTGCTTCCAGTAGGAGTATTGAAAGGAAAATCAAGTTCATTTTTCTGGCTTCTTTGGGCTAGGGAAGAGATGAAGAAATGATATATTTTTCCTATTTGATTCTAGTAAGGCTGAGAAAGAAAACATTAATGTTGATTTCAACTGTCAAAAATAGTCGTGAATATGTAATGCCACTTAATTTGTAAGAATATCTCTTCCCCACTATGCTGACAGGAAGTACTTTTTGCCTTGATAAAAAGGTGAAAAAATTTTTCACCTACTTTTATAAAAGGAAGTGGCTTTTAGATCTTCTGCTTAGTGACCATAACATGGCTGCTTTCTTAGCTTGTGGGAATCCTGGTCTGCCCTATGATCTGATCTTGTTGCTGTCCCATAGACAAGGAACTAGAGTGTCCGCCTCGTCCCCTCCATTGTCTCAGTGTTCCCCCACCCAGTCTTAGACTGTACAAAGTAAAGAGGAAATAGTTTTGCTTTTTCCGGAAAGTATTGGTTGACAGAGACATTTTAGTTGCAGAGGTGACTTAGACTTATTGCTCATCTCCTGCATGTCTGCCTTGCCTCTTCACAGCTGATGCAGCAGTTATATAATGAGTGTACCCTCGTCCATGCCGACCTCAGTGAGTACAACATGCTGTGGCATGCTGGGAAGGTGAGCACATTTCGTTACTGTCCATACTAAATCTCTTGATGTAAATATCAGGAACGTATTCTGAATGCATGCTCTGCGTTTAAATAGGTCTGGTTGATTGATGTCAGTCAGTCAGTAGAACCAACCCATCCTCACGGCCTGGAGTTCTTGTTCCGTGACTGTCGGAATGTCTCACAGGTAAGCGTGTAAACTAGCCTGTCTTCTTTAAAAGGTATGACACTTTCAGATATTTTTTTCCTAAGATAAGTCAAATGGTCATCATATTCTTAGGAATTGAAGGAAGGGTTTGGTTACCGACTACTTTCAGGATAAAGATACGAAGAACAGTGTGTCAGATTTCATTTTCAACAACAATTTGATTGCATGTCTCACGTTTGGGCTATTGAGTTAAATTTACAAGGGAGTGAGGTCTTATTTTGACTGTAGATACTTAAGCAGTCCAGTAGACCTTTAATACACGCACAGTGCTGTAGGTGAAGCTGGTATTAGTAAGCCTGCGTGCTGCCTGCCGTTGTTATTACCACTAAAAGGAAAATAGTCTTTGTGGCCCTGTCTGATCACTGTGTCTGTGAGGTAAACAGGTTAGCGAAGGTAAAGTTCAGTAATCACACAGCTGGATCACGTTTATTTGCTGTTCTAAAGGAAATGAATTGTTAGCCACAGATTCATGAGAATGATCTTTCTAAATGATAGAATAACTTCATATTGGAAATAATTTCTGAACCTACTTGAAGATTTTAATTCACGGGATTTAGTGAATATTTTGAGTCTACACATTCAAAGCAGTGCCACCCAATTTTATATATACTGCTTATTTCTAACTGTGGAAGGTGCATTGTGACGAACTAAATCCAGAGGGCAGCGTGCATGCGTATGAGAGGACAAAAAGCAAGTAGATCCTGAGCAGCATAGTTAAACTTGAAATAGGACAGTCTGTGGTTTGAAAACTATGGAAGGGGGGCGCCTGGGCGGCTCAGTCGGTTAAGCGTCCGACTCTTGGTTTCGGCTCCGGTCATGATCTCACAGTTTGTGAGTTTGAGCCCCACGTTGGGCTCTGCACTGACAGCAGAGGAACCTGCCTGTGATTCTCTCTCTCCCACTCTCTGTGCCCTTTCCCTGCTTGTGCGCCCTCTCTCTCTCTCTCTCTCAAATAAACTTTAAAAAAATTATGGAAGGGGCGCTTGGGCGGCTCAGTCAGTAAAACATCTGACCTTCACTCAGGTCATGATCTCACGGTCTGTGAGTTCAAGCCCCATGTCAGGCTCTGCGCTGACAGCTCGGAGCCTGGAGCCTGCTTTGGATTCTGTGTCTCCCTCTCTCTCTGCCCCTCCCCTGCTCACACTCTGTCTCTGTGTCTCTCTCTCTCAAAAATAAACATTAAAAACATTTTTTTTTTTTTAATTTTGGAAAGAATTCGTTGGTACCTTACAAGTACACTATTCCCTGTTTTTTGCTTCTAAGAGAACCTTGCTATAACATCTCCTACTGATTGATATTTCCAGTTTTTCCAGAAAGGAGGAGTAAAGGAAGCCCTTGGTGAACGAGAACTCTTTAATGCTGTTTCAGGCTTAAACATCTCAGCAGATAATGAAGCTGATTTCTTAGCTGAGGTAAATGGTGTTCGGCTGTTATTCATTTTCCTTGGTAATAAAGATCAGGGTGGAGGAGATAGCTGAAACCCAGAGCTCATTTTATTCTTCTGTCCCCTTTCCTTGAGATGTTTTTGATCCTTTCCAGGCTTAAAACCTAGGATAGACTTACAGCAAAACACTTCTTCAAGGAGTTCAGTATACTTCTGTTGCCTCTGTTCACAAATGAGGAGGCGGGCTGGTGGAGCTCTGGGTGATACAGGAAGCAGTGACACATGGTCCCTGCCCTTAACTGAATATAGAAAGTTAGCAACGGTCATCCTTAGAAATACCCAGTAATTACACCAAGGCTGTATAGAACCATAAAAACAACAACAGAACCCAAAAAACAAAAAACCTTCCTCCAGAGAAATTATCTTAAAATCGAACAAAAATTAAAAAGTGAAAGAGCTAATTATTCCCAGCAGTATACCAAAGCAGAGAATGATTACGGAGTCTGTTGCAGAACTCCTCGGTGTGATTTGAATTTGGCCAAGCTGTGCTGGAACCTAAGGGCAGAGGAGAAGTCACAGGAAGATGGCATAGCTGAGCTCTAGCAGGACAGGTGCCCGGTAGGTAGGCGTCACTACTGTTGTTGAACCAACATTAGAATTTTCTTTTTCTTGTTTCCTGAAAGCTTTCTAGAGTACATAGTAAGACCTGTGATCCTAATTACTAGCTCGAAAAAGACACTAAATATTGATCCAAGTAATATAATCAAGTAAAAAATACACACGTGTGTGTCACGCTGTAATACATGTCTATGACACACTGTCATATGTGTCACACACTGTAATTCCAATTCAAGGCCAGCATCATTAGGAAAGACCTAGTAAGAGAGTGAAAATGCCGGGTCAGTCTGAGGTTTGGTTTCTGTGAAGTAAGACTGACAAATGGATTCAATGTATTAATTGTAGATAGAAGCTTTGGAGAAGATGAACGAGGATCATGTTCAGAAGAATGGAAGGAAAGCTGCTTCGTTTTTGAAAGATGATGGAGGCCCACCCGTCCTGTATGATGAATAGCACCAACACCCACTGCTTTTCCTCGTTGACACAGCGGTGACTGTCCGCTGCCAGTGGCAAATGAAGTTATGGGTGACTTGAAATACCAAAACATGAGGAGTGTACAATGGTGCTTCTGTGCTTTTTTCCCTTGTAACCCATATGCCAGATGTGTGGAATTTGTCGCTCAGCGTTGGGAGAATAAAATGTCACTACCTCTCGTCTTATGAACAGGATAATATCATTCTTTAACAGCTGCAGGTTATCTAGCCAAAATCCACCTGATTTTACAGGAATCGTGGTATAAAATGTTTTGATGAGAATTTTTAAAACTTAGGTAACATTTCCAAACACGGGAGGAAAGGACAGGCGTGTTTACAAGGGAGACTTTTATTACAACATACTCGATTTTTTCAGCTGCCTGTTTTGTCTTCTGTCTTTCCTCAAGTATTCTGTTGGCCTAAAACTAGCCCTTCTCAATTCTTTTTCCAGATTGTGACCGTGATTCTAAAGGAAAATTTCTTCTCTCTAGTAGGTGATAGAAATGGAAATTTGGTTGTAAAATGACTGACAGAAATAGAAGTTTATCGTTATATCATGAATATAAACCAAATTTTTCTTTTTCATGCTCCCATCCAAGACAAGGCATCACGGGTCTCTGAAAGAGAGGATTATTTAAGAACGTAACTATTCAGAGTTTTTAAAGTTAACTTTCAACTTTCCTACACTTAGGTGAAGTGGTTAGGATAGAACTCATGGTGCAACCGCTTTGGGTTTATGATGAAAATGTAGATTATCCGGAAGGATAGAATATAATAATTAACCATATTTGACATATTTTAATGAAATCCGTGAAACAAAGTTCAATTTACATTTCATTCAGACTGTACTTCTTGATTTTGAAATAGAGCAAATTGATTAGAAATATTAAATAGTCACATGATGAAGAGTATGTATAAAATAATGTGTGCACCAAATTAACCAAGTAATTTGAACTGGCCTCACTTAATGATTTTTAGAACTGGCTGGATGTCACTTCTTCTATAAAGCAAGCACTATAGTTGAGAAGTACGTTGGCTTTGTTAGGATTGAAGTTCATTAACTATGGTGTAATCATTCCTCCTATTACTGAAGTCAAATTGACTTCAAAGACCCAAACTTTTTGCTACTGAAAACCCAGACTTTCTGACTGGTACTGGAAAGTAAAAATCTAAACATCATTTACACTTGAAATCTTCTTTAACATTATTTTAAGATGCCAAATATGTTCTTTGTAGAAAAATATTTATTTTTGTTTCCTTTACATAGCTTTTAACTGCATTTCAGAGAAGTGTCATGTTGGATAGACTCATTACATTTCTGAAATGTTTACTACTCTGGAACAAAGATTTAGGTGACTGGGGATTATTGGCTTCACAGAAATTTCAGAGAACTAATTTTAAAAACCATGAACCATTTGAAGAATTTTTTGTTTTGTTTTCTGACATACTCTGTTTGACAAAGAGCAGCAAACCATTGCTGTATGGCATCCTTGGAGTGTGCTGTGAACATGCTTTTTAAGATATTAAATATGAAGAGAGCATTTTAGAATTGGTTCTTTGTGTGGTTTCTTACTATTCTTTATGTTAACTTATGTCCTGGTACCAAGTTACCCCTTCTTTATAAAATTAAGCAATGCTATCTTCAGCCGTTTTTTTCCCATTCAACTTCTCATATTTAAATTTCAATAAATGACCTACTTCATATTACAAATAGGTTTTTCTCTTACGTATCAGAGAGTAAATATTTCACATAGGGGAAAGAGAAAGTGGGAGGTGTTGGTTTGCTAAGTAAAGACTCAAATACAAATAGGAAAAGCCCAAAATTTGGTAATAAGGATATTTTATTTTACTTTATTGAAAGTAGATACATGAGTATCTATACGTTATGGAAATAAGGATGACCGTAGAGGATTAAAAAAATTTTTTTTAATGTTTATTTATTTTTGAGAGAGGCAGAGTGAGCAGGGGAGGAACAGAGAGAGATGGAGACAGAATCCGAAGCAGGCTCCAGGCTCTGAGCTGTCAGCACAGAGGCCGACGCGGGGCTTGACAGACCTTGAGATCATGACCGGAGCCGAAGTTGGGTGCTTAATCAACTGAGCTACGCAGGTGCCCCAACTGTAGAGGATTTTTATATCAACAAAACCGTTGTTTGCATTTCCTTTTTATAAAAAATCAGTTTTTCTGCTTACAAAATTAGACCTGCATGCTTATTTGATTTTAAATATTATAGGAATTCAGAAATGTGAAAGCAAAAGTCCCTTGTATTCCAGAAACTAGAGTGTGGCATGCATCCCTGCCAATTTCTTTTCCCTTCAGCCTATGTTATTGTTTAAAAACACCTTTGAACAGGAAGCAAGATGAAGTGGGGCAGCCGATGGTGAAATGTTGGTCATGGGTAGACCCCCCTACGCAAGATGAGGAGATGGAGTCCCTGCGATATGTTAGAGGCAGTTCATGTAGGCTCCAGGCATCAGGAGAGACTGCTCCCTGCACCTTCTGAAATTCGGAGCGGTTTTCCCAGCACTTTGGAAACCAGGGGTAAAGGGCGCCTGGCTGGCTCAGTCAGTAGGACCTGTGGCTCTTGATCTCGGGATTGTGAGTTTGATCCCCATGTTGGGTGCAGAGATTGCTTAAATAAATAAGCTTAAAAAGCAAATTGGCGAAAGCTCATCTGATTGTATTTCACACCTCAATACTTCTATTTTGAATGTAGGTATTTTTCTGTTGGAGTTTTGTATGGATTACCTAAAATTTAAAGAGTGATTTAAGTTTTCAAAGTTGATTTTATGCTTGGAAACCGTTTACTCATTTGAAAGCCTCGTGCTTATTTTTTGATCTCCTATTTGTTAATCAGTTCAGAAATATTAGAAGGGTACTTTTGGGAACAGCATTACTTTTGCGGTCCTAGATTTCCCAAACATAGCTAGCTTTTTGAAGAGTAGAAAGATAAGAAAGTAGCAGCTAGAAGCGGGGAAGGTGGGGTATTTGTCACAGAATAAGTGAGCTACTATTGATCTTTCTAATTATTTCTGGGATGGAAAGAACACATAAAGAGAATACTTGACACAAAGGCATAACAGTATCTGGGTAAAGCATCGATGAGTCAAAATTTATGAAAAGTCTGGAAAACATGAAAAAGGGTTTGAAAGTTGAAGAAACAAGTCCATTGCTCATAGTATTAGTATATTGTTATTAACAAAACAACTACTCATCAATTTCATGTTTTTGAAATTGTATCATATTTGGAAAATGGTAAAACAAACATTGGTCAGCAGAATTGAAGCATCATCTCCCGACCCCTCCAGTTCATATGTTGCAGCCTTAACCCTTAATGTGACAACGATATTTAGAAATAGGGCTTTTAAGGAGGTTCAGTGAGGCCATTTAAGGAAGCTTTTAATAAAGGTTAAGTAAAGTCTTAAGGGCGGGGCTTTAATGCAATAGGACTGGTATCCTTAGAAGAAGAGGGAGAGACACCAGAGATTTCTCCCTACGCAGAACAGAGGAAAAGCCATATGAGGACACTGAGAAGGCAGCTGTCTGCACCCCAAGGAGAGGGGCCTCATAGGACACCCAACTGTGCTGGCACTTTGATCTTGGACTTCATCCTCCAGAACTGTGAGAAAATTCTTTTCTGTTTCTGAAGTCACCCAGTGTGTGGTATTTTGTTAGAGTAGTGTAAGTAGGCTGACACAAAGCCTAACTAAGATGGATATAAAGATTTTTTTGGTGGGCATCCTACTTGAGCTGATTTAAGAATTTTTCTTGGATACCAAATATCCAAGGTCTTTGGGGAAATTTCAGATGAGATCGTGGGAACATTACCCATGATTGAGGAGGAATGATAGAGAATGGGAAGCTCTTGGAAATTTGCAGAGGCCACTCCAGTGCCACTTTTGAAAGGGAGAAGATACTGAGAGTGAGTTCTGCATATAGAATTAATCATTACACTGTTACTATCACTCCAGTGTGCATGAATTTCCAGAAACCCACTAAGCAGGCTTATTAAAAACAGGGAGAGTCGATCGAGCTTGCGACTGCCACCCTTTGGGATCTTGGGCTTGACGAGGGCCTTGATAGCCTAGGCATGTGCGCTCATGGCCTTGGCGTTGCTGGCCTGCATCTTTTCAGGCCCTTCTTGTCGTGCTTCTAGGCAAAGTGCGTATTCCTCAGGAACTTGGGGGCTACCCCCTTAAGAGATTCATACCTTTGGGGTTTTTTAGTTATTTTTTAACGTTACTTATTTTTGAGGCGAGGGGAGAGGCAGACAGAGGGAGACAGAGGATCCAAATCGGGGTCTGTGCTGCGGACAAAGAAACAGTCATGACATGGCAATAACGTACCAGTCTTTTCCCATTCCCTTTAAATTGTATCCCATTACTCCAAAACATTGCATCTAGTAGCCCGCTTGCTGCTTTCCCTCGTGTTTATGGTGGACCTGTTGTCATGTGTTCTTCCCTAAGTCAACTGCCCTCTTCGCCTGTATTAACCCCGACCACCGTCAGCCTCCGCATCCTCCAGCTAGCCCCTTCCTGTGTTTGAACACATGGCCTTCGAAGCAGGGCTGGGCCAATAAGCCCCTCTAGCCCTTCTTAGCTCGATTACAATATTATATTCCGTACATTTTTATGTATCATGCATGCTGTATTATGTATAATGCACTTTTTGGAGCCAGGGTAGTCATGTCCATGTTTTCCACAGAGTTTAAGAAAGTGCTGATGCAAAATGGGAGCTTTAGAAACGTGTTGATGAGATAATCCATATGGGAAACAAGTTCATGTGTAGCTTTGACTTTCACAAATAAACGGTGGTTCTCATGTTTGTCTGTGAACAGGTGAAGATCTGGATGCAACTGATCCCTTGAAGGGGTTTACTAAGAATAGTAACATTCCCAGGCCAGGGGTGGGGAGGACCATAATAGAACCTGAGAATCTGAATTTTAAGAAACCGCACAACTAACCTTGAAATGCAGTGAACAAAAAGCTCATTGCTAGTTGCTAACCCCAGATCTATTTACATCTCCCTTACTAAAAACTTATTTTTTTATAGGGCATAACGTACCCAGCTATGAACTACATTTCCCAGGCTCCCTTGCAGCTAGGGTGGCTCTCAGACAACCGTGACCAATAGGATGTAAGCAGAGGTCGGTGGGTGTGATCCTCCGGGAAATCTCTTAAAAGATGATCCTACTCAGCCAGCAGCGGCTCTTTGCTTTTCACATTTCCCCTTCTTCCTGTCTGGGGACTGCAGACCCCGTGCTAATAAGCACCCATCCTGCAGCCATCAGGTGACGAGCATGGGGACAAAAGCCACACCGTGAGAGGATGAATGGCTAAGTGGAGAGAAAGAAAGAATATGGATCCCTGAAGCATCTGGAACCTTAGTACCGGGCCTGGATGGCTTACTCCTAGATTTCTTTTTCTTTTAGAAAAATCAGTCCTATTTGAGTCAGCTACTGTAAGTTGGGGTCTCTGTTACTTGCGAACAAATGCAATTCCAACTGATATAAACGCTGTACATTCAAAACAGAAGAAGAAATGAGAAGACCAGATGTAGGACCTGTGCAAGAACAACACGGAGTCCATTACATAAACTGTAATTCACAAAAACCTGGAAGAGCTGAAAGATACAATAAACACACAGTCCCTTCTGTCAACAACAACAAAAAGCAATTAAAAGTTCCAGAAAAACAAACCAAAAACTATGTGACGAAGTCAGCTTTTGTCGAAGCAAACAAAAGCATGCTAAGAATTTTGAGCAAGTGGTGGACAATTTTGACCTTGATATTTGGGATATTCTTTTTAAGAGGTCAAGTTTAGGGACCCAAAATTACATTTACTTTTTTATGGACCCAATAATTCCACAGGATTCTATAGTGAATATCATAGTATTTTTAAAAATAATGATAGTATTTTAATACTATTACTTTTCAACGTTTAGATCTAATCCATAGACAATGCATTGAACTTATATTTATAGAATGTAAATGCCCTGAATTTAAGTTTGGACTAGTGAGTGGGAAGCAGAGAAGAGAGGTTGGTCTAGGTGCCCTCATCTCCCCATCTTATAAGAGTCCCTGGAAACCTGCTAACGTTCATGGACCAGAAATGGAGGCCTAGACATATTATACGAAGTTTTGCGAGTAAATACTAGAAGAATTAAAAATCATATAAGCAACAAAAATTGAGAAGTATTGGGGAAGGGAGCAGATCAATGCGCTAAATTCCTCATCTTTCCATAGCAGAGTAACTGGTACTACCTGAAGCTCATAACACAAGGTAAATACATGAGAGGTACAGTGTATCGTCAGAGCTAAAAGAGAACCTGGTAACAGTGGCTTCGTCTGGGCTGAGGCCTTGAGGATTTCAGAGGAGGAAGGAGAAGAGAGATTTTTTTGCACTTGCTATCCGTCTGTACTACTGAAATTATGCTGGCCTCTACGTGTACATTCTCTTCATAATTACAATATAGCAGGTTTTTATTTTTAAAAACTTTTGATTCTGACAACCCCTGGTTTGTGGAGTCATTGCACTAGACCATCTTGGGAAATGTCTTTGAGCTCAAACACTCCTGTGAACTTTTACTCCAAGGCAGTCATGGGAACGGATGAGCAAAGATGCCTCTTTCCATGGGGTTCAATGTAAAAAACAGGCTTTTAGAAAAATTTTGCTCGATTATCTTCCAAAAAAACCTAAATGCAGTTAAAAGAACAATGTTTTGAGATCGTTTAATGAATCATTAAAAAACTAAAACTTTTTATTTCTAATAAAAGTAAATTTTAGGGGCACCTGGGTGGCTCAGTCGGTTAGGCGTCCAACTTTGGCTCAGGTCGTGATCTCACCGTTCACGAATTCGAGCCCCACCTCAAGCTCTGCGCTGACAGTTCGGAGCCTGGAACCTGCTTCCGATTCTGTGTCTCCCTCTCTCTCTGCCCCTCCCCTGCTCGCCTCTGTGTGTCTCTCTCTCAAAAATAAACATTAAAAAATTATTAAAGTAAATTCTAAATGTAAAACATTTGGATTATTTTGATTTGTATATAAGCTTTTCTTTTTCTCTGAAAATCAAATCTTGAGTTGGCAAAAAGTGTGGCAGCAATAAAAATACACCAAACAGAGGTATAGCTTTGTACCCTTTTGTTGATTTCATGTTTAAAGAGCAGATATAAGAACTATGAACATAAATAATTGAAATGAGGAAGGAAAAATCTGCATAAATAACAAAGGAAATCTACAGAAAGAACCTTCCGTTAATTATCAGGCTGGATGGGGATACAATGGAAAGAAAATTGTCACGTAATTCTAATTCTTTATTTATGGTGATTCCCAAACTGGTATTACCAGTGCAAATTTGAGTCTTGGTAACATTTGCAAACTCGAAATTCTAGAAATGAGTACTGATCCATTTTTAAGGCCTATTTTCAGAGTCTTGATGTTTACCAAGGAAAAGATAATTTTTTAAATCTGGGAAGAATAGGGGATTCTATATGGCATGGGGCAAACAGTCAAACTGTCTTTAATGCTCAACTATACAGAAACAAGTAAGTTTGTGATCGAAAGAAATGGACCGTGGAGAGGCCAAGATTTGGTTTGGTTTGCTCAAGGCAGTTCCAGAATCTAGGAAGCCAGTGGTGGCTTCCTAGATTCTCAGCATTTCCTGGGCCACAGCCACTGTCAAGACCACTGTGTTTGGGGACCTCTTGCCCACAGCCAGGCAGATCTCAATGCTGCTGGCAGACGCATGGTGAGGTGCATAAAAATTAACCCTGGCTCTGTGAGGAGCAAAACTTTGCCACGGTGGACCGAATCTAACTCTCTGGAAAGAGGGAGAAGATGCCCAGTGCTAAAAGAAGGTAACAGAAGTTTTCTGAGCAACCCTCCAACCCACTGCGATTGCCTCCCTGCTCTTCACCAAAATTCCTGTGAGGCTCAGGCTCCCGGTATGTCCCTTTGTAGGGAAGACTGGGGTAGTGAAACGCAGGGGCCTCCCCAGTCTCCAAACTTTGCTTATTCTCACCGGATGGGCGACCGGTGTTGGGGCATGGGGATGGTAAGCGGTGAGAAGCGTCCAGGATGACTCCGGCTTCTCGATGTGTGCAGATGGATGGGTGGAGGTGCCACTTACAGGGGTATGGGACCGTGGGAGAGGACCTTGGTGGCAGAGGTCAGGAGTGTTGTTTTAGGGATGTTGGCTCCCAGGTGCCCTGAGGCACCCTCATGGTGGTGAGAGGCAGGCAACCGGACGTAAGGGCTGAGAGACAGCAGCGCAAAGACGCAGCCCTGCTCTCATGGACCTTGAGGTACAACAGGAACAGACTTAGTCAAATAACCACCGAGATAAACATCAACGAAGTTTCATGAGAATGAGGGAGTGATTAAAAGGTGCGGAGTACTTCTGGGAAATCCGGAAAATGACTGAAAGATTTTCATGAACATAGTGAGCTCCCTGGGGATGCCGATGAGCGCCATCTTGTTTTCAGCAATGGGGCAGAAGCTGGACCAGAGTGGGTTAAGGCTGGAGAAGTGGGGCGGAGCGTCACAACTCCAGAGAGGGAGGGGGTCTTATCAGGAGGCAGAGAAGTGATTCAGGAGAAGTTTTTATGTTTGTTTTCAGCTCAGTTGTTTTGTTTTTAAGAGAGCAGCAAACTGAAAGAGCATTTCTAGGAGCCAGGACGTGAGAAGAGGCGTGACAATCAACACCTTAAGTTTTCTGAGAAAGTGAGAAATGGGATCCAAAGAAGTCCTTGGGCAGGACAGGCATTTTTCTAACCTCATGGCGGATTGGAAGGGCGGAGGGGGCAGCAATGGCGGGCTGGACCACGGATTACCACCTGATGGTTCCCCTTTTCTCCGTAAACAGAGGCGAGGGGTCTGCAGAGGGCTGCGGGCGGGCTGAGGAGAGTGGAGAAGGCTTGGCAACCGACGTCTTTGCAGGAAACGAGAAGAGAGCCAGGCAGGACCGAGGGCCGTATGCCTTCCTGCTGGTGCCTGCTGCTAGGGTGTGCGGCTCTTCCCGCAGTGGCAGGTGCAGAGCAAGCAGGTGGAGTTCCTCCGGGCTGAGACACGTGTGCCATGGACCGAGGAGCAAGGACGTTTAGGGTGATGGCAAAATTAGTACTGGAATGGAGGAAAATGGAATTAGCAGCTGGATGAGGAGGGAAGGGAAGGAGTGGGCAACAGATCGGGCAGAAAAGGTAGGACAAAGGAGGGTCCTGGAGATGGCGGAGAAAGGTCGCAGGGGGGCAGCTGGAGGGATGGGTCATCCGCAGGTGTGCCGATAGGTGATGGCAGGACGTGGGTGGAAGGCTCCTGTAATCCTGGTTAGTGGGTCACAGAGACAAGGACAGATGTGGCCAGTGGTAGGAGCCTTACAGGAGCAGGTTTTCCCTCTTCTCTTCCCCCTCTTCCTTCCTTCCTCGCTCTTCCTCTCTCTCTTTCTTTGTGTTCACTAAGGAAAGGAGAGGAAGGCCCTCATCTTCTTACCCATGGCTCTCCCAGCCTCCTCCTCCTCCGTGGTTACAGGAAAGACCAACCCCTTTCATGTGTACCCTGGGTCCCGCCGCAGCTCACCTGACTTGGGTTCCTGGCCTTCTCTACATTCCATCTTTACCTCTCTGCTAAACCATTCTCACTGCTGCAAAGATGCCTCAGTTCTTTATAAATATGGTCCTCCAACTCCGTCTCAGAAGAACCTGGCATCCGCAGATTCCTGGGCTCCACAAGAGACTTGCAAAGGTTCTCAGGCAAAGGATGCACAGGCCTTGCTGCTGCTTTCATTTGAAGAACCTAATTCATTCCTACATCCTCCCCGTGGGCCACCTCCACCCCCTCCCCACCCCCCTCCACCCCCTCCCCACCCCGTTCCTCGGCTCCTCTCAGAGCCAAGCTTCTCCAGATGAGTTACGGTGGATTTTCTGGCTATCACCTCATCCTCACTTCCCATTCCCACTTCCAACCTGCTGCCCCGTGGCTCTACCTCCCAGTCTCTGCAGTGATACGTCCCATGGAAGTATCAGTGTCTTCCCTGGGGTAAAAGCGGAGGACACTTCTCAGTGCTCTCTGTGGCTTCTCAGCAGCCTTTGTCAACGTGGACCGCACGCGACCTCCTGAAACAGTTCTTCGCTCAGCCCCAGAGGCAACCCCCGCCCCTAGTTTTCTGCATACATCTCGGCAGGCTCTGCTTGTTGTCCTGTGCTGATTCCTCTTCTTGGCCTCTACAAGTTGGCTTCGGGTTGCTTTTTTCACTTTATGCCTCTATGTGAGGCAATCCCATCCTGTTCTATGGCTTCAGATACCATGTGTATTCCAATAACTCCCAATTACTATCTCCAGCCTTGTCACTCCTGGTGAGCTTCAGACTCACACGTCCATCTGTATAGATGCCATTTCTCCTCCGATACACATGTCCAAAATGCAACTCTTGATCTTCACACTTCCCTGCCAAACTTCTCGAGCCTCTGTGTCTTAGAGAATGGCGCCCAGATCCATCCGGTTGTTGAGATGGTCACCTAGGAGTCATCCGTGATTCCGCCTTTCCTTCCTCCCGTCTCTCTGTGCTTTGAATGAGGCGTTTCCCCCAACCCTCCTCAAATGTCAAAGCCATACAAAAAAGGCTTCTGACGGCAATCTAAACTAGGTTTTCCTCTCACAGGCTCACAGCATTCAGCCACTGGCCTCAGCATTCCCTTCCCTAGGTTCCCAGAGGCAGGCTCAATAAACCCTCCCGAGAGAAAGGGTAAGCTTTCCCTACACCAGGGGCAGCCCTGTCCCAGGCGGGTACCGGGCCCTGAGCAAGCCTCCCGGGACAGAACACGCGGGGGCAGGGGCAGGCGGGAGTGACTGCGCCCGCGGGAGTGGCGGCGCGGACAGCCGCCGTCGCCTCGGTGTGGCTTCCGGGTCACGCCCCCGCCCCGCGAGCAGTGCAGGGACTCCGCCCTCCAGGAAAGGGGAGGAGCCTCTCGCGCCGAGCGGGGCGCGGTCGCGGTCGCTAGGCCCCACCGCGGCCGGTCCGCCGTCGCCCGTTTAAGCGCGGAGCGCGGCGGGTCACGTGCCGGACGGTGTGGGGGCGTGGCACCAGGAAGCGGCCTCCGCGCCCACTCGGATCGCCGCCGCCGCCGCCGCCCGGCCTGACTCGCCGCGCCCCGGTGCCGGGCGCCGCTCGCCCGGCTCCACGCTGGCGGCCGCCCCCGGACCCCCCGCCGCCGTCGCGGCGCCCGCTATGGGCGAGGAGGACTACTACCTGGAGCTGTGCGACCGGCCGGTGCACTTCGAGAAGGCGAACCCGGTCAACTGCGTCTTCTTCGATGAAGCCAACAAGCAGGTCCGGGCCGGCCCGCGCCCTCCTCCCCGGCGCGGCCAGGCGCGCCCTGCCCGCCGTCTCCAGCGCCCCAGCGGCGTCCCGCGTGAGCGCCCAGGCCTGCTGCCAGGCCTGGGGCCTTCCCTCCGGTCCCGGCGCGGGACTGGCACCAGCTCTGTGCTATTGGGTGGGCCGGTGGACCAAGCGCCACCGCGGCGGGGCCTTTCTCCTCCAAAGTGACAGCTGGGTCGACCCCGAACCTGCGCCACCGACCCAGCAGCGCCCTTTGGCCGGTGTGGTCAGCCTTAGCTCGCCAACCCTTTTCCGGTGCCTTTGTTGTGTTTGTCATTAGTTACTCTTGCGGTCAAGGATTTAGGCGTTGAGATCGTCCTTATTCTTGGAATTTTGGAAACGGGGAGGGAAGCAGCGTGAGGGGTAGCGGGGTGTGCTTAAGCGTATCAGCGGCGCCTTTGCCGAACCGGTTTAAAATTTGTAGCCTCAGCGACCCTGGCCCCGTTTTGCACAGCGGGCGGCACTCCGAATGGTATAACCTTTTTGGTCTCTGCGACTCCCTTGCCCCTTAAAATTCGTGTGAACACCAGGCATCTGTAGATGGATTATGTGCTATGTTAGTTTAGCTGAACCAAGAGTGGGGTGTGGTAGGAATAATCACTTGTAGGTTGGGGTATGTGTCTAAAGTCTTTCAAAGTTCGGGCCATTAACGTTGCCTCTTTTCCCTCCTAGGTTTTCGCGGTTCGGTCTGGTGGAGCTACCGGGGTGGTGGTCAAAGGCCCAGATGATAGGAATCCCATCTCATTTAGGTAACTAGCGACATTTACAGAATGATTTTCCCCTGTAAACAAAATGATGTTTTTCTGTTTCCTATTCAGAAGGTGGTTTTAAAAGTTGGTCCTTTGTCTTCTCTAAAAGTTCTGAAGTGTGTGCACATGCCAATCCTGTCTCTAGGGAGAGGGAGGCAGACACCTGCCAGGCAAGCACCTGCCGAGCAGTCGTCTTGGTGGCACCGTCAATGCTTCCTGTCAGAGCGGAATGTGTACAGTAGTTCTCTCTTGATTTGGGAATCAAATGCTCCAACTTAAGGTGCCTACTTCATCCTTCTTGAAATTAGCAAGTCAGTTTATTGATGTGCCCATTTCCGGTGTCTTGACGGAGGAGGGCCTTCATTCGCTTCGTGGCCCAGCTCTTTCCAGAGTGTGTGGTAGGTGGAGGAAGTTGTTAGGTTAGTGTTTCCTGTATAATAATGTGTGTTAAGAAAATGCCAGCTTCCACCAACGGTGACTGGATGTCCCAATGTAGGCAGGTTGAACCAGTGTAATTGCCGACAGCACTTCCTTTCACTTTCAGAAGTATCTTGATTTGGTTGACACATTATCTGCTCTTTATTCCTGTGATTACAGGAAGGAAAAGTGTAGCGAGGGCCCTCAGTTCCGCGGTGACTTAAGTTTTTTGCAGGTGGCCCGTGTTAATAAGAACGAGCTTTTGAAGTAGAAAATGAATCACTCATCATTCGTTTGGCAAACACTGATAGAAGCCCCCGTGCTAGGCGCCGGGCATGTGAAGGTTTCGAATTAGCCTGGCGCCCTTTCGGAGAGCTCGTAAGTGTAGCATGGGAGACGAGTGTGTAGACACATTCTGTTGGTTGTGATAAGTGCTGTAGTAGCCCTGTGTTCAGAATTGGGGCACACACAAGAGATGAGGCATTTATCTTGGGGTAGTCTGGGGAGACCACGGCCTAGGACGGGGAAGGCCTCAGAGAGGAGGGAGCCTTTGAGCTTCTAAACTTGAAAGCTCGAATGGCACGATTCTGCGTGGGGAAGAGAGGCGGCCTTTCAGATGGCGAGAACACCGAATGCAGAGCTGAGCAAGCCTGGCGTTTGGGGGCATTCCAGGTCTGTGTAACTGAGATCAGGTGGCCTTGTAGGGGAGGGGAGGTGGGGGGGGTGGTTTGGCCACTGGCGGGAGTCAGTTCGAACCTTACGTGTTCTGCTATGAAATAGGGCTTAATCTTATTGGAAATTGTAAGATGGGGCGTGGCACGAACTTATCAGTGTTTGGAAAGGTCACGCTGTTCAGGACACTGATGTTGGATTATTAGTTGCATATCAAAGTCAGGGGTCCCACTGAGCGACCACTGCAGTAGTCTGAACCGGGCAGACTGAAGAGCAGACCCGAGGCAGAGGTGACTGTAGCACCTGGGCCCTCGGGAGGTGCTGGGGAGGGTCTGGGGTAAGTCTTGGTGATGGGAAGTCACAGTGAGCCTGTGAGCCAGCTTTGGGGCTTGGTAGGGTTTGAGGAGAAAGGTACTGAATTTATCCTCTCTTTAAATTTTAGTGTGTTTTTATTTTTTATTTTTTAATGTTTGTTTATTTTTGAGAGACATAGAGGCACAACATGAACAGGGGAAGGGCAGAGAGAGAAGGAGACACAGAATCAGAAGTAGGCTCCAGGCTCTGAGCCATCAGCACAGAGCCCGATGCGGGGCTCGAACTCACGGACCGGGAGATCATGACCTGAGCTGAAGTCGGCTGCCCAACCGACTGAGCCACGCAGGCGCCCCTAAATTTTAGTTTTAATGGCAAACATTTTTATTTTTTTAAGTTTATCTTAGAGAGGGAACAAGCAGGGGAGGCTCAGGGAGAGAGGGGGAGACACAGACTCCGAAGCAGGCTCCAGGCTCTGAGCTGTCAGCACAGAATCCAATGTGGGGCTCGAACCCATGAATGGAGAGATCATGACCTGAGCTGATGTCAGGCACCCAGCTGACTGAGCCGCCCATCCGCCCCTAATGGCAAACATTTTAGCAATTTTGTGTATTTTTTAACAGTTCTCTTGTGGTGCAATTAAGGGCATATAGTTAACATATACTGTTGATGAGTTTTGACGTGTTCACCATCACCGCGATCGTTCAGTTTGCTTGTGCTGCTCGTAATTCATCCCTTGACTTCCCCTTGGAAACATCTGTTTGAGGCCCCGTAAGACGCCGGAGGTTGGGAAGTAAATGGGAATGCACACACTCCGCTCGCGTGGCCGTGAGAGCGATGGGGAGGAAGGTGGTGGTTCGTGGAGAAGGCTGCTGTGTGGGTATTATTTATTTACGTCCCAAGTGACTCTCTGGGGGAAGTGCATCTGTTCTCCGTTCTTCAGTCACTGGTTAACCACAGGGCTGTAGATTTCACCGGCGGCTTGCTGCCACTTGGATTTTGTTGTTTGAAAAGAAGTCCTGATAGTGTCAGAAACATAATTTTCAACTAAGATTTGCTGCTTCCTGAGTATTTAACTTGCCTTTTCTCACAAAATGATAGATGCTAGAATTCAGTTCTTAACTTTTTCACTCCTAACATACTTTTTTTTTTCTTAAAGAATGGAAGACAAAGGAGAAGTGAAATGCATTAAGTTTTCCTTAGAAAATAAGATACTGGCTGTTCAGAGGACGTCAAAAACTGTGGTAGGACATGTCTTTATTGATTTAATTTTTTAAAAATATTTATTGTATTTGTGTGTGTGAGAGAGAGAGAGAGAGAGAGAGAGCATGAGCAGGGTAGGAGCAGAGAGAGAGAGAGGGAGACACAGAATTCGAGACAGGCTCCAGGCTCTGAGCTGTTAGCACAGAGCCCAATGTAGGGCTCGAACTCCAGAACCGGGAGATCAGGACCTGAGCCGAAGTCAGTGCTTAATCAACTGAGCCACCCAGGTGCCCCTCTTTATTTTTTTAAAGTTTCATTTAAGTAATCTCTACACCCAACATGGAGCTTGAACGCACAAGCCCAGGATCAAGAGTTGCACGTTCTACTGACCAGAGCCAGCCAGGTGCCCCAGGACAGATCTTTAAATACAGAATAAAGGAAAGGATGTTAGAAGTATGCTTAGAAGAGAATGAATTACAAAAAAAACAGCTAAAGGAAGCATTTACTATTTTGATATCCTGAAAGTTATAGTTCTGTTGTACTGTATTTGAGCCTTGGGACTTTTTTTTTTTAATTTTTTTTCATTTTTGAGAGAGGGAGAGACACAGAGCATGAGCAGGGGATGGACAGAGAGAAGAGGGAGACACAGAATCTGAAGCAGGCTCCAGGCTCTGAGCTGTCAGCACAGAGTCCGATGCGGGGCTCGAACCCATGAACCGGGAGATCAGGACCTGAGCTGAAGTCGATGCTTAACCAACTGAACCACCCAGGCACCCTGAGTCTTGGGAATTCTTAAAGATGAGAGAGACATTTCAAGGGATAAATACTTGTGCCCTTAGTTTGTTATTTTTGACTTAAAAATGTTTTAAGGTAACTTGGAACCGCAGGCATCTTTTGGATTGGTTGGTAGCGGCACAGGTCACGTGAGTTGTAATTTTGGCAACTTTGAGACTTAGCTTGACTGGAGTAACTCCACCTACTCACTGCCTGCATCTTTGAATGCCTGATGCGCCAGGAACAGACACTCAAAGTGGGAGCACCTGTTTGGCATTTTGGCTTTCCTAAGTATTCACCCTCACCGTTCGTAAGGTAGAGCACAAACTGTTGGAAACAGGCAGAATCTCATTTCCTCCTGTCAGTATGAATTGTTGGAAAGCCTCTTAGAAGAGGCAGCCACACGTTTCTCTGGAATCCCTTGATTTTCAGTATCTGTTTCTAAACTCTAATTGCATAACCGGATTAACTTTTTTTTTAATTGAATTGGAAGGAGGCAGATTGTCCAAATTGTTTTTTTTAGTTTTCCTGTCTTCTGTCAGTTTTTTTTTTCTAATCACTTTTTAAATTTGTCTTTGGTCTGTTTGTGGTATGCCGGCGCCTGTGGGCAGTATGCTTCTTGATCCAAATTTCTCCTTGTGTTGTTTTTTTTTTTTTACTTTTCAGGATTTTTCTAATTTTATCCCGGATAGTTCTCAGCTGGAATACACTCAAGAGTGCAAGGTATGAGCCCGGTCCTTTCCTGGCTGCCGGCCATCTCGCTGCGTGGGTCACTTGGCGGGGGTGCAGTGTGCCCTGGGAATTGCCAGCACACACTGGGAGACAGGCTGTGCCTTATGCCGACACCTGTTGCATGTTGGCTCTGTGACTCTGGACAGTTTTAAAAGGTTTTATTATTATTTTTTTAATATTCATTTTGAGAGAGAGGGAGAGAGAGAAGCCCAAGCAGGCTCTGCACTGTCAGCACAGAGCCCGACTTGGGGCTGGACCTCTAGGAGAACCGTTAAGCTCATGACCTGAGCCGAAATCAAGAATGGGACGCTTAACTGACTGAGCTACCCAGTCGCCCCAGTTTTAAAAGTTTTAAAAGCCTGTTTCTTCTCTTACAAGATGAAATCAGGAGGATTAGATGGGTGACAGGATGTTAGTCACCCGGCAGTGTCAGCGCTCTGTCACCCCTGCACTCGTCCCTCTGCTGGCGGTGCAGGGGGCCGGGTGGGGAGGGGTCGACCCTGGATTCCTTTCATAGCGGCCTCTTTAGGAGGTTTTAGGAAGAGGAGTCTTTTCCCCTCACCTGGTGATGTTTCCTTTCCTTGATTTGTTGTCCTTGTTGTGTCCTTCCACTCCCTTTCCCCAAGTGTAGATTCTAATCCGTCTTAATTAGATTTGCTGGGTAGCTGAACGAGGCTGGAGGGGGCTCAGCTCAAAGCAGCACTGTGGCACCCGGAGAGCAGCGGGAGGTGCTGGCGGCGGGGTGTGGCTTTTAGCAGCCTTGCGGTGGTTTCGCTAAATGGAGTTTAGGGTGGGCCCCGCGGCCCGCAAACGGAGCCCCTTGAAGCCCGATCTGTGCGCCGCAGGGCCCCTGTCCTAGCCCCCAGCCTCGGGCTTGGGCGCTGCCGTGCAGCCGGGGAGGTGAAGGGGCGGGCTCAGCGCCCCAACCCCATCTTGTTCTGCACTCAACGAGAACCTTTTAAGCCTTTCTACTTTTATAATGCTTGGTTTTAGAATACAGCTGACTAAGAGAAAGTCAGCCGTCCTTCGATTTTCCTTAAGGAAGAAGTTGATATCTGTGCCTGCTGGTCAGTTAACCTTTCTGCGAATTTCAGACTTTTCCCTGTTCTTGACCGGAAAGAACTAAGAGTCAGGTGCTTCAGCGGGTTGTCCCCGGTGGAAATCTGGGCATGTTGTGTTGAAAAGAAAGTTTGATTTCTTAGTAGGGAATCAAATCAGGGTAACTTTTATTAAAGAGTGATAGAAATGGACTATTTTAAGCTTTTGAAGAGTTCTACAAAAGCTTATCACTTAAAGTTTTTTGTGATTCTTTTCAGACCAAGAATGCCAACATACTTGGATTCTGTTGGACCAGTTCTACTGAAATTGTCTTCATAACAGATCAAGGAATTGAATTTTACCAGGTATTATGTTGATCACTTCTGTTTGCTGGACGAAGATCTGTGACGGCCATGTGGCAGCCTTCCGAATCCACCACTGAAATTTCGAGATTCTAGAACTTTAGGTTTTTGTTTGGGTTTTTGTTCTTTATTTCTAATGACAAGAAATACCTGTTTTTTAGCAAACACTTAAACATCACCAGGCCATCTGCAAGGTAAAAGCCACCCCATAATCCCTAGAAATAACTAGTATGAAGAGTTTAGCACATTTTTCTTTATTTTCCTACACACGGGCAAACTTTATTTTTTTATAAAACTGGGAATGTTGTATGTGGGCTTGTGGCTGGCTTTTTTGCATAGCAGTAGGGCTTGGCCGTTTGTCTGCATTTTATTCTGAGTAGCGTTCTGTCGCGTGGGTGCGCTGCGGTTCAGCCGATTCCCTCTTGATGAGCCTCCGGCTCGTCTTCATCTTTTTGTGATTGTAAACATTCTGCAGTGCACGTGCTTGCAAACCTCTCTTTACGTGCTGGGGTGAGGCAGTTCCCGGAAGGGGAATTGCAGCCCAGGCACGAACATCCGATATTGCTAAATTTCGTCCAGAAGTTTGCACTCTGACTTCCGGCGTAGGGATATCTGTTCTCCACGTTTTTTGCCAGAACTCCAGATGACGAGTGCAGAGACATATAGCCTGGGTGTTAGCCCTTTCTCAGATTAGGTGGTTTGCAAATACTTCCCAGCAGCACAGGCTGCCTCTTCACTCCGTTGACTTGACTCTGTACCTGCCTCATCGTTTCGTAGTATGTTCACGCTGCCTGACCCGTTGAGCACACTTCTGAATCTTTCCGTGGAGCTAATCTATACGGTGTTAGGATCTTCTCAGCGTTTAATTTTGTTGACCTAATGAAAGCAGTAGAATTTAGAATGTACAGATGGAGAAAATACACCTGTTTAAGCAAAGTGCGAGATGTTAATATCATGGTGCTTTGCCGCGGGGCTGCCCTCAAAGCCTTCGTACCGGCCACCAGAAAGAGAACCAATGGCACAAATCTCGTACACCTGGGGAGTTTTGTGTATACAGTAGCGTGGATGGGATCACCTGCTTTCCCGAAGGCTTCCTGTGGCAATCCCGCACCTTTCCGTTCTCCGTAGTGGAGAAGTGCACACGGTCACGTCATCTAGATGGTGTGCAGATCTTCCAGAAATAAGTTAAAGAGGACTCTAGCACGTCCGTATCATACCCAAATGTCAGGAAACCTGCGCCTCCCCACCCTGACTTCCATGTCGGTTCTTGGGCACAGTGTTCTAGGAGCATTCGTCTCCTGGGGCTCTGTGCAGGGTTCCTGAAGGTATCCGAATAGTTAGAGTATATTTGAAACATGCCTCAACCGTAAAAGACTAGGTTTGCACGCAGAGTCTCACGAACACGATTGTTAGCAAAAGGGAGCTGCTCCCAGGCTCAGTGCTACCTGGAGTCAAGACGGAGGCCGGGGGGAAGGCGGGTGCTGCAGGCCGGGTGTGGGTGATTCGGTGCACGGGACTCGGGGCCGGTTCGCTTCCGCGGGTCAGATGAGGGAGTTGTCGTGGTGGCTCCTGGGAGGATGATGCCCGGAGAGAGTGCAGGCTCTCGCGGGCACTGTGACTGCATAACGGTGTCTGAGCCTTATTTTCTCCTCGGTCAGGTCTCCATGCTGCCACCTCTCAGGGTCGTGGCGTGAATAAACGAGCCAAGATTGGTGAAGCCCCGAGCGCGGGGATCGGTGACTGCAACAAACAGAAACTGGGCCATTTTACTTAGCGGTTTTTTTCCTGCTATTTCTTGTTTTCTTAATTTACCCTCAGGCGTCTTCCATTTTGCTGATTTTAAAATAAAGATTCTGTTTCTTGAACTTTGCTTCAGGTGTTGCCAGAGAAACGAAATCTGAAACTCCTGAAGAGCCAGAACATCAACGTGAATTGGTACATGTACTGCCCCGAGGGTGCCGTGATCCTGCTGTCTACCACGGTCCTCGGCAATGTGCTGCAGCCTTTTTATTTTCGGGTAAGAGTGAGCCTCTCTTTAGGAAAAATTCCCTTTTTCCACCTCCCACCCTGTTCCTCTAATACACTAAGGCGTCCAGGACATCAAAGGGGCAAGGTTCTCCAGTACCTCACCACTTCTGACCACTAGAGGGCACACTGTACCATCCCATCACGGCCAGGAATGCCTCGTTCTGTGGGGACAGACCCCGGGAGTAAAGGACATAGTGAGACTTTGGAAAGGATGGAGAGACAGTGTGTGTGCCTGTCCTCGGTGGTTTTATGTAGGGAATGCTAAAGCAGCAAAGGGGCTTAACCAGCTGAAACTTGTCTCACCCCTAACAGGCTGGCACTATGTCAAAGCTGCCCAAGTTTGAGATCGAATTACCAGCTGCGCCCAAGTCAAGTAAACTGAGCCTCTCGAGAGAGACATCGCGATGGCGACCATGTATGTCTGTCTTTTGAGAGAATTCCTTCCTGACATTGCTTTTGGCAATAGAAGTAGCAGAAGCGCCTCCTAAAAGCACTGCAGGGCCGCTCTTTCCACAGGCCCCCTGGAGCACGTGATAAAGACTCCCACTTTCCCGTTCGGTGCCTGGATTCTATGAATAGAGGAGACTGGTTGTCGGCTTGGCGTCTTTTCTGATTTTACTGGCTTTGTGATCTTAGGGAAGTTTTTTTTCAACGTTCCGGTCTGATAAAACGAGAGCATTGGACCACTTTAGTTTTTAGGTATCTTAGTTCTAGAATTTTTTTTTTTTTTATTCCGTGAGTAGTCGAAGGTTATCTAGGACTTTTTTAAAGCTAAAACTTACCCGAGTAGCTTTAAAGAAGAACATAGTTTCTCTAACAAACATGGAACTGAATTACTTATGTAGGAAGGTATATCCTCACCTGTAAATGCAGAGTATCTCAAGTTTTAAACTTCATTATGGAAGTTTTAAACACAATACTAGAAACCGATGCAAAGTAGCCATAACCCCATTCAAAAATATCCAAATTTTGCTCCTAAATTACTTCTGATTCTTGTATGGCCTGAAACAGTGGTTTTGAACTTTAACGTGCTTTGACAGTTAGAATAGCTTTTTTTTTAAGGCCACCTACTGTGGCATCCCGGTTTAGAGAACAGATACAGTGAGAGCAGTCCTCGCCCAGTGGTGGCAGGGAGACACTCCCGTCCCTCTGGTCTCATCCCCGTGGCAGGACCGAGGACAGTGGCAGCCGCGAGAATAGCCACGTGCACGGGGAACTGGTCACAGAAGCATTTCGCCCATGAGGCTTACAAATGAAGAGTGCTCCTATTTTCCTGTTATCAAGGAATATGCTCATTCTGTAGACGTTGGAAGATATGGAAAGTTCCAGAAAGAGAAAATGGACTTAGTTTATTACTCAAGGATAGCTATTAACCACCTCTGTGTTTCTTTCTAGTAGTGTGGACGTTGCGTAGAAGTTTGTGTTTTCCTTTTCAAGTACTGCGAGGGAGCTGTAGTTGGTTCTGCATCCCCTTTTCGCTTAATGTAATGGCCTGGGTTGTTTTTTTGTTTTTTTGGCTTTTTTTTTCCAGCTAACCGCAGTTTGTAAATGTTTTTGTTGGCTGCGAAATATTCCATTAGGGAATGTTATAATTTACTTAACTCTTAGGGCCTCCGAATTCAGCATTTAGAATGGAGGAATTTCAAACGGCCCGGTGTGACGCCTGTCTCTTTGTTCTCTAGCTACGGACAGCTCTACGTTCTCTTCCTGAGGCATCATTCTCGGACCTCCAATAGTACGGGAGCGGAGGTAGTCCTATATCATCTACCACGGTATATTTCACGCTGTCCTCTTTCTCCAATTTTAAAACATGGACTAAAGCTTGTCGATCTATGTTTTGACCTTTTTGTTATCCTACAGAGAAGGCGCGTGTAAAAAGATGCACATCTTAAAGTTAAATCGGACGGGGAAGTTTGCCCTAAACGTGGTGGATAACCTGGTGGTCGTGCATCATCAGGACACGGAGGTAGGAGTTGTGTGTGGGCGTCTGGTCCGCCCGTGTGGCCTCAGAGTTAGGAAAATTGGGGCGCCTGGGTGGCTCAGTGTGTTGAGCGGCCGACTTCAGCTCAGGTCATGATCTCACGTTCATGAGTTCGAGCCCGAGCATCGGGCTCGCTGCTGTCAGCGCAGGGCCCGCTTCCATCTTCTGTCCCTCTCTTTCTGCCCCTGCCCTGTTCGAGCTCTTTCAAAAATAAACTAACACGAAAAAAAAAAAAAGAGTTATGAAAATTGACAAAACATTCAGAACTGGAAAGTATTTTCATGCTAAAGCTTTGGTCTTCCAGATGCAAATGGGTTTGGTGTTCTAGAGGGTTGGAAAAAAACTGTGGTTCCCTAGCTATTGATGACAGTTAATTGAAAACTATTCCCGAAAGTAGCACATGAGGGTATTTGACTCCAGAACAATTATTTGGTCGGCTCAGCGAGGCTGGGAATTCAGAAGCACAGTCTCGCGTGAGCCCATGAGCTTTGTATTTCCTTTGCGGGTAGAGATAACGCTAGGTGATCATGATTTTGAGGCTTTGCGGCCCGAAAGAGTTGAGAGCCCTTTGGTTTCAGTCCTTCTTGGTTTGAAAGACGAGGGTATTCCTGGGTCGCCCTACTCCTCTGCCATGTTGGCCCCGCCCCCTGCGGCCCAAAAGAAAGGCTAGGACGGGTCCTGCTTTTTTTTTTCCCACGTGGTTAGCTGGGTATCTGCTCACAGACAAGCTCCTCGTGTCCCACGCCTCTGCAGGGTGGCGATACCCTCATCTTGACTAATGAAGGTATTTCCAGTTGAAGTGAAAAAAATCTCCTGAAATCACTTGGAGGTCTTCAGGGGCGGCCTGTCATAAACGCCAGGGGTGTGCGTGAGTGTGGGGGACAGTGTGACAGAGTCGTGATGTGACAGCAGACTCCTCCCCGCGTGGCAGCAGCCTGCAGGGGTGCAGCGAGGGGCACGCAGACTGTAAGCCGACGGGCGCAGCGGGATCTGAGAGAACAGAAGGGGCAGGCCGCGTCGTGGCTTGTTCCGGCATCAGAGTTTTACTTTCCTCCACTTCAGACCTCGGTGATCTTTGACATCAAGTTAAGGGGAGAGTTTGATGGCACCGTCACCTTCCATCACCCGGTGCTTCCGGCTCGCTCGATTCAGCCCTATCAGATCCCCATGGCAGGTAAGGGGACCTCCGCGTAGTGGATGGAATGAGGGGTGCACACAGGGGTTCCCAGGCCCATGTGCTTTTGGGGGGCTTTGTGTTCCTTCTAGCATCTTCCTTTTCCAGGGCTAGCAACGTGAGCATTAAAAGAATAGGTGGTGTCAAATGGTTGTCTTGCATCTGCTGCTTCCTTGGCGTGAAGGTGACTGCTGGTGAACTGGCGGGAAAACCAAATCTAGACATTACCCTTCAGCTCTCTTCCGGTTGTTCGGGACCAGTTAGGAGGCAGGCAGGCTCGGATTGGCCAGGGATCGTAAAACAAATGCCAGGTGTGATCAAAATCATAGCCTGGACAAAGATTAATAAAAAGAATTCAAAAGTCCATTGACTCTCGGGCCTCCAGAGCGTGGGCTGGTAAAGCATTTTTCCCGGCTAAAGACTGTGTCATGTTTGACCTGCTGGGTTGCGAGCCCCTTGCTGGCTTGTAGCGTCTCTCTATCCTGCCCGCCCCGTGTGGTTGCGGGGTGTGCCGTCGGGACCACCGTTGGTTTTCGAGCTGACTGCATTATCAGAATCACCTGGGGGCGCTTTACAAATCAAGGGCACCCGCTCTCGCCCGAGAGCAGTTAAGTCAATGTGATTGGCAGCCAGCGTTGCCCACGTGCCAGAACTTCTCAGGTTCTAGATGCCAGTGTTCTTTGCCTTAGCTTGTCTGGGCCCTCCCATGTCTTTTGGGCGGTCCATCCAAAATGACCGCCTTTTCCAGCCAGCTGATTAAAACCTGTCTTCTGATGCTCGCTGGGTAATCGGAGCAGAAGGAACGACGTTTAATTTGCAGGGCTGGGTTTCTCAAGTTCACCACGGACGCCCGGGCAGCGCAACTGTCGTGTGAGGTGTTTGGGGTCTGTTTCCTACATGAGATCTCTGCTCCTGGACCTACTCTGTGCAGCGGAGAATTGAGCTAATTGTTTAGACAATTAAAGCACAAAACACTTTTGTTTGAAATCATCTCGGTGGCTGACCTGGGGATGTGATTTCGAATCCTGGGGGACTCGGTTCTTTACTGTGCACGTGTGAACGACGACAAACCGTCTTTGGTCATTACAGAAGAATGAACAACTCTGAATGAGTCCATCATACTTTTCCCCTTCTTCGGAGGCCATCTTCACGGATTGTTCTCGACTTCCCCCTTTCTCCTTTTATGTGTTATCAGTGGTACAAGACAGTTCACTCCTTATTTAACTATAGTAGTGACCATTTACTGAGGGCTTTAAAAGTACCGCATTTCCCCTTCTAAGCACTGGTGTGGGCAGTGTTTTCTGGTGGCATCGTCCTCGCATACGTGTTTTTCGCATTTGTAGGTCCTGCGCCTGTGACCAGCCAGTCCCCCGTCCCGTGCAAACTCTGTATCCTTTACAAAGGCCTTACCGCTGTGCACAGAAGGGACGATGTTACCCCTCCTTATGTAGGTGTCTGAGAGTGGTCCTGAGGCCGGGGACTTGGCAGCTGTGAATAACCCGAATAACATGTTGGGAGCCCCCTGGGGGTGCTTTCCTCACCACCTGGGCCCGAGTAGCCTCTGCAAGTAGGGGGCGGGCGAGTGCTGATCAGAACTGGGGCTTTGTTTTTGTTTCCATCTGGTTTACGTTTCCTATAAGATGCAGACTCTTCATCCTGGATTGTCTTTCAACCTGACATCATCATCAGCGCAAGCCAAGGTGGGTCAGAGGGGACAGTCGTCATGTTAGAAAATAGTACTTACTACTGGCTTTGGATGACAGTTGTAGCCAGTGACATTTTCAAGGTGAATCTGAGAAATGACCTCTCCTTTCAACCTTGGGAATGGGAAAATTTTTCACTTTATACTCTGTTCTCTATTCCATTTTATCCTGAGCATGTGTTATTATTTTTTAAATGTTCATTCAGAGAGAGGGGTAGAGAGAGAATCCCAAGCAGACTCCTGCTGCCGGTGCAGGGCCCAGTGTGGGGCTCAAACCCGTGAAGCTGTGAGATCATGACCCGAGCTGAAATCAAGAGTCGGATGCTTAACAGCCTGAGCCACCCAGGCGCTCCGCATATATTATTTTTGTAATAAACAACTAAGAGTGGCTATTCCCCTGCTTCTAGCCCACTCAGGTCTGTCCGTTCGGAAAAGCCAGACTCCCCAGCATGGCGTGCAAGGCCCTCCCTGCCCCGTCCTGCCTCCCACTGTCCCACCCGCATGTGCCTCTGCCCTTTTCCGTTCCGTCTGCATAGCAGTGCGCTCCTGCTTCCCACTGGGCTGGGGAAGCGCCGTCAGGATGCTGGCTCTCCCTTCTGGTGACCCCCAAACACCTTGTCTTCCTGTTGGAGTACTTCCTACGTTTGTCTTCAGTCGTCCGCATATTCTCCTGTCTTCCCCACTGGGATTCACCAGGAGAGTTCTCGAGGCCTCCGCTGCACGCAGAATTCCCTTCTCTCCTCTCCGTCTGGAATGGCGCTGGCCCTGGCCCAGCTGCGGGAGAACGGAGAAGGGGCTCACCCAGGTCACATTCATGCAGTGTCGAGTTCTCTTGTGGAACCCCAATCGAGAAAGGCGCGACCGCTCTACCCGGCCGTGTGGGTGTTCGGGAAATTCATGCATTGGTGAACGGGTGAATTACAAACTTCCTGGGGAGCCTCTGGAGTTCCCTTTTGAAGAGCCAGTGCGGGAGAAACCAAAGTATAGGACCCAAGTTAATACCACACGTTGACTTCCTTTTCTACCTTCAAGGTTAGAAGGGGGCTGGGTGGGGGGGCAGAACTGCTCTGAGTTGATCGAAGACTTGTCAGCCACCTGTATAGCGGGAGCCGCACCGTTGATGCCCCTCTGATCGGAGAGGGTGACCTCGTTGGAAGGAACCACCAAGCAGGCAGTGGTAGTTTGGGCGTCCTTCTGTTGCCAGGCGCGTCCTGCACGCCCTGGACCGCGCCTGGGTTAGTAAGAAAAGGATAGCAACAGTGCTTGGCAGGATTGCCCCCTCCCCCGCCCCCAAATGAATGTTTTAGGGGAACCATCTTTGTGGCTTTTGCCCTCATTTGCATCCTGTATGAAATTTGCTGCCTCAATCCAGGTTACCTCTGGAACCTTCAAGTAAAGCTTCAGCCCATCGTAAACCTCTTGCCGGATAAAGGAAGACTGATGGACTTTCTCCTCCAGAGAAAGGAGTGCAAAATGGTCATCCTGTCTGTCTGTTCGCAGAGTAAGTGGACGAGTCCTTCCGCATCGGACTGCTTCCGGTCCTGGGCTTGTGCTGCCCACACCCTTTACTGGGAGCTGGGCCCCATTTGTCTGCTTTGTTCATAGCGTGTAGCCTCATTCTTCACTTGAGGAATGGATTATTTAACGCCCCCCTGGAAACACTAGGAAATAGAAAAACGACCTACAGTGACTTGGGTAGAAAAGCTAAGTCGGATGGTTCCAGGCGACCGCAGAGCTAACCGTGGCACACCTGGGGTGATGAGCTAGCATCCCCAGCCTTGGACAGCTCCCAGAATCCAAGTCACTCACTGCATGTGTGTCTGCGTTGAGCACTTTCTAGTGAAACCCTCTGTAGCTCGTTTTTCTAGTAACCCAGAAGGGCTGGTGAGTGATTTGCAGTCTCCAAATGATACCCCTTCTCTAAACGCCCCTTGAAGGTATGTTTGCCCTGGTAACCTTTGAGATTAGTTACTTCTGTGCTAGCAGCCTGAGTTCCGAAGCGGATGTGAAGTCGGCTGACCCGTGTGAACGTTCTTTGCAGTGTTGAGCGAGTCAGACAGAGCAACGTTACCTGTGATCGCCACGGTTTTTGACAAACTCAATCACGAGTATAAGAAGTACCTGGACGCCGAGCAGAGCTACACAACGGTAAGCTGTGTGTGTACTGGGACGAAGGGCTCTCCCCCAGCCCCACGTGTATTTCCTAAGCAATTATAATGAGAGGTTCCGGTGGGCTAACACCCCTGGGGTGTGCGTGCCAGGCGGCAAAGTGGCTGTGGGGGCGCAGATCCCAAGTTCGTCCCGCCCGTTAGCTGGAGGCTGCGTGTCACTTGTTGGTAACCTGTGTTGAATCTTACACGCAGATAGATCCTTGGTCTTATGTTTTATGGATAAGAAAAGTGGTTTCAGCTTAGCCTTTTTTTTTTTCTTAATGTTTGTTTATTTTTGAGAGAGAGAGACAGAGCATGGGCAGGGGAGGGGCACAGACAGAGAGGGAGACACAGAATCTGAAACAGGCTCCAGGCTCTGAGCTGTCAGCACAGAGCCCGATGCGGGGTTCGAACTTGGGAACGGTGAGATCATGACCTGAGCCGAAGTCGGACGCTTGACCGACTGAGTCACCCAGGCGCCCCGGCTTAGCCTTACTTTAGACATCCTTCTGCCGGGTCAGAGCCTGGACTTCACACATGAGGAGTATAATCCTTTTGCCGTATCTTCTTTCTTTCCTTTTAGGCTGTAACAGCTATAAAATTAAGACATACCCTGCCCTTTGGTCGGTGTCCTGTCAGGATAGTGAGGAAGTATTAGCACCTGGGCTTCCACAGAGCAGGTTCGAGTGTCTGTCGCGCATGGCTAGAGACCATCGGCGTGGCCTGTAACCGGGTTCTGCAGTCCTGTTAGGCTGAGTGGAGTGCCGTATTTCACTTCAAGGCCCTGATGTGGTCGTAGGCAGTAAGGAGCCCAGAACTGCACTCCCCTTTAGCTCCTAGAGGGTAACGGAACTGACGTAGGCTACTGCAGGCCGAATGGCCTTGGAGCGCGCCTGTTCCTGTCCTGTGAGGCACTAGGGGGGCTGGGCCCTCCCAGAGCCTCCTCGGCCTTGCTCCTGGCATACTGGGCTGTGGGAATCCGTAGGCGTGACCCTGGATGGGTTTCTGGGCATCCCTGCTCTGGCTCTGAGTCTTCATAAACGCGTGCTGGTGAGAGATGGCCCCGCCCCCACCGCAGCCGCACAGTCGGCACTGGGGCGAGCGGCTTTACGAGACTCGCTGGAGCCGTCCGTCTTCTCACACAGCCAGCGACATCTGCGTGGCCTTGCTTCCCACTCAAAAACACACACGTCTGGCCTTATAAGTGGCGATCCCTTATCGTAGGCTCAGTACACTGTTCTGTTTTTATTAGACCACAATTCGAGAAAGTCCACGATTAAGAAAATGAGGGATTTTTTAAGAGGGGAGAAAAATGTATCTCAAGAGGAAATGGACTTCTGCTTTTCAGTTCTATCCGTGAATGTTGGCATATTTTCAAAAATGACCAACTCTGATTTCCTAAACCTTGCCCCAGCCTGCACAGGAAAAACGGCTTTGTCCACGTAATCGGTGCCATCCTCTGCTCGGATCTTAGGAATCCAGTATTCTGGGAGTCCCTAGAAGCTGATGAGAGTCCCGTTTGCAATGTGTTGTCTAGGCAGTAGAAGCGGGGCCGAGCCGGAGCAGCCCGCTCCTCAGAAGGCCGGTGCGGACCCAGGCCGTGGTCGATCAGTCGGACATGTACACCCACGTCCTGTCGGTTTTCACGGAGAAGAAGGTGGGTGGCGGAGTCTCAAGACTGAGATCCGATCTGCAGGGAATTGAGGAAAGCAGAACTCCTGCTGTGATGAGAACCGGAGTTCCCTCGGGTGAAGACCGAGTGCTGACAGTTTGGCATCTGATACTCAGGCCAAAACACGACCGTCAACGGGGGAGGTTCTGGAGGGATCTGCGCAAAACCGGTGAAACGACACTGCGCCAGATGCGCGTGGAAACAAATCGGGTGGCTAGACAAGGAGCGGCGGGCGGCTCCTCGCGAGCGTTCGTTTTGAAACCACCCTTCTTTTCCTCTGTAGGAGATGCCTCATAAATTTGTGATAGCCGTGCTGATGGAGTATATTCGCTCTCTCAACCAGTTTCAGATCGCAGTACAGGTACCTCCCAACTTAGAGGAGTGGGGTCTGCGTACCAGACTCGGAATTCTGAGGGACTCCCCCGACATCGTCGTGCGGGCTTAGGTGGGACGAGTAGTGTTTAACCAAATGTCCTATCAACGCATAGGTGACAGAAACCTTTCCTGTCACTTGGAATAGCTCCGGTCCTAGACACCCGTGGCCTCGCGTGTGTTGTAGTTGGGTGATTGGGAAACCGTCTCCTTCCGTTTGTGTCCTCAGCACTACTTACACGAACTTGTCATCAAGACGCTCGTCCAGCACAACCTCTTCTACATGCTGCACCAGTTCCTGCAGTACCACGTCCTCAGTGACTCCAAGCCTCTGGTATGTGTCCCAGGCCTTTACTTCTGGGATTAAAAACTTAAATTTAACGGCCTGACATCTTGTGCTGAAGCTGGTGTGTAAATGTGTCTTTCAGGCTTGTCTGCTCTTGTCCCTGGAAAGTTTTTACCCCCCTGCTCATCAGCTGTCCCTGGATATGCTGAAGGTAAGTCTTGCCGCATCCCTGTTCTAAACCGCAGTCACGTCTCTTCCTGTGGCCGGCACTTACCTGGGCTTCTCGCCCCTTCCAGCGCCTCTCGACAGCAAACGACGAAATAGTGGAAGTGCTTCTTTCCAAACACCAAGTGCTGGCCGCCTTAAGGTTCATCCGGGGCATTGGCGGCCACGACAACATTTCTGCACGAAAATTTTTAGATGCCGCGAAGCAGACTGAAGACAACATGCTTTTCTACACTATATTTCGGTTTTTCGAACAGCGAAACCAGCGTTTGCGAGGGAACCCTAACTTCACGCCAGGTGAGGCTATGGCGGCGGCGAAAAGGCCTGGGGCGGACGCAGACTCCCAGCAGCAGCAGAATGCTGGCTGGCTGGTAGGCGAGAAGCCTTCTGGGGAAGCTCTCCTAAGGAGAACCGAGTGAGCTTTTTTAGAAACAAAATCCCATGACGGCGGTAAGAGGAAAGGCAGAATGCCCGTGGAATCGGAACCAGGCCCCGGGCCCTGCAGTGGGTGTGTTCCGGGCACGGCTCAGGCCTGACCGCGGGTCTGGGTCTGCTCCTTCCTGAAGATTCAGGAACAAGACAGGAAAGAGTGACGGAAGGGTTTTAAAGGGCCTGGGGCTTATTCATCACTCTCTTCTGCAGAGGCGTGAAACCTGAGGCATCCCCTCCTGTAGGACGGGGGAGGAGCAGGTCCCTTTTAGCTCAGGCCTGCCGACTTCTTGTAGCTTAGTGCCCAGGGCGAGACGGCGTTACCCGGGACAGGCTGGCTTCTCTACTTCTCCCTCTGGGCAGGTGCGGCCCTTTACTGGGGTTGTGAAGCTGCCCAGCAGCCGGGCATGAAGAGACGACTCAAAAGCTTAGGAAAACGAAGTATTTTATGAAAGAAAAATAAGTTAAAACCCAGCATACATCTCTCTGAGCTGTAAAGTCTTCATTCTCTCATTTTCCTTCTTGTGCCGCACCTGATTAAATCTCACTGCTTTTATAGGCGAACACTGTGAAGAACACGTTGCTTTTTTCAAGCAGGTGTTTGGAGACCAAGCTCTAATGAGGCCTACGACGTTCTGAAATCACTTGCGAGTTTTTTTATATATATAAAAATGTGTACAAAGTTAATTTATTGCATTAATAAAGCTCTTTAAACTACAAAATGTTGTAAAGTGTATCTACACCACCCTCAAATGTTACTAAAAATACGGTATACAACTTGTGTGATGGCTTACTCCAAAACAAAAGGAAAAACGTTGCATTGATTGGCCTTTAAAAAGTGTCAGGGAGCAGATCCCACTCAGCCATGTCAGCGTCCCCTTCCACCTGCCGAAGAGTTAGGTCGCGTTCCCGAGGAACTGGAAGGCCCCGCGGCGTCCTGGGGCTGCCGTCCGATCCAGGTAATACTGCTTCACACGTCACGTTTGCATTCCTGAGTTTAAAAGCACTACGGCCGAAGCTGCTGCTGTTAAGTAGCCTGATGTCTGGTAGCGTCCGGTGTCCATCTCAGCCTCGACGCTGCAGCCGCTGTCCAGCAGAAAGCTGAGCGGCCCGCACAGTTCACAGTCCCCCAGCCTCGCAAGAGAGCTAGAAATTGAGGAGTTGTTCTCGCTCTGTGCCTTTGAATTGCTGTTGAGTGGCCAAACTTTTGGCTTTATTTATAGATGGTCCTGTGAGGGATTAAAAACAAAAACTTGTGGATCAATTCTTGAGTAGAAAAGGAAGGTGACGGGGTAGTTCTCAGTACAAACTTTCTATTTCCCGGAGATCCAAAAGCCCCAACTCCTCGTGTCCCCTATCCCAAAGCTGCAACTTCTTACAAAGCTCCAAGCTAAGCAAATTAGTACTGTTGTCCTTTCAACCACAGGTCATTTATGGAAGCTGAGGTGGCCGCAGACGTAAAGAGACGTTAACGATAGTCTCGAGACACGAGCTGAGGAGGGGAGGCAGCACTCTGCTGGGACGGGGAGGCAGGGACCAGAAGGTGCTCTCGGCCCTGCTGGGCTGGGACTGGTGGCCCGTGGCCGAGTCACTCCCAGCCACTCCTCGTGGCAGGGAGGAGCCCCCTGGGCTGCCGCCACCCAGACTCCTTCCCCGTCTGACTTCCGGGTCTTGTTCGGCAGACAAGGGGAACCTCCAGGAAAAGCATTAGCGGTTCACTAGTGAAGTCGTTTGGACAACCGTGAAGCCTCTGAGCCTCTTGTCTCAGAATTATTTTTTTTACAGTCAGTACCATTTATTTAATGACCACTAGCACAAGTTTAAACACTGCAAAACCGTGCTTCTAGATCTTCCTTTTCCTTCAGTAGCATACTCCCTCTGCCCATTTAAGAACAAGAACACTTACCTATGTAGCTGAGTAAGACCGGGAGGAAGATCAAGCCATGGGTGGCTCCCAGTAAGACCATAGCCAAATACATCCTGAAGTAAAATATCTGGAAAATCTGAGATTTGGCAAAGGCCAACACCACAATTCCTCCAAATTTTGTTAGTGTGATTCCACTGAACACCTGAAAGAAGAGACGGGGTTTAGAAACCACTTACCAACCTACTCTAATTCCACATTTCCTCACACAGGGATTTCTGGACGGGCGAGGCCCAAGGCAACGGGGGTGGGGGTAGGGGTTGAACCTCAGGTTTCAGAGTTACTAAGAAGCATTACATTCTACCTGAAATTGTTTGATTGGCTGCTTATGGGCCTGGAAAAAAAGGCGTAATGGTAAAAATCTGTATGCTGCATAGACACTGGGTTCTATTTTTAAACAGAGATTTCCTTATATTTTTCAATGAAAATGATTATCTAAAATTGTTATAAAACAGAGTTAGTTGTTCCTCTGTAACGGTATTTTCTAGGGTGGCAAAGTAATTGGTGACAGGCTGAATGAAGCAAGCTGTGAAGTTGACCTGAGGAGATTCTGGGCCTGCACTACAAATCGCACCCTGGGCTCGGAGTGTGACTGCTCCCTCATTTTGTCAACACACGCTGGCCCGTGTCTTACATGGAAAGGCCTTCTATCAAGCCTCTTGGTTCTCTTCCTGCTTCACTGTCTACAAAGGATTCACCAATGGAACAGTTATAAAGAATTTTAGGATATAGCTATTTTGTGAAATGCCTGGAAAACTTGTCCTTGGTTGGTGAAGGATTCAAATTCTGTTTTCTCTACTGAATTTTACAGTTGCCGAGAAGCACTCAGTTGACGAGCCGGCACTTTATGTGGGAATCTCTGTCCAGGCTACTTACAGAACTGCCCATGTGAGCGAGCGCCTCTTCTGCCCGTTGCACACGGCTGCCCTTGGCGCTGACCGTGAACGCTTTCGTTATGTGGCTGCAGAACTCCACGGAGATGCCACAGCTCTGAAAAAAAGTGCTTCCGTTACGACACCCGTTTGTGGTTGAAAATCCTAAGCAAGCAGGCCCTCTTCTCCCAGGACCTGTGGTTCGCAGGGCACCCCAGGCAGCTCAGAAGCCTGAAGCGTCCCCTTTAATTTCGTATATACCAGTCCCCTATCACACCAACTGACGCTGTACCAGGCAGCTCGTGAGACCCTCCAGCCCAGCGGATTTGCCTGTTTTAGGGGGACCTGCTGAGCCCATTAAGGTTACCCCCACCCTCCGAGCGCCAGCACACGATCACCAGATTTGCTTTAGTTGGGCCCCACTGCCGGCTCCCTCCAAAACAGTTCCCATCTTAAGTACAGACACGCTTTGTTTTAATACTTTCTCAAACGCTCACATTTTCAAGACCATTAAAAAGCACCTGGCAATTACATGGGAAGCAAAAGGTACTGGTGTAAGAATTCCATCGGGAAGGAGCAATTTTCCTAAATAAAAAGTGAACATCTTGTCATTGGGCCACATGTTTTTGCAAACCCTTCAGAATAAGAAATTAAAGGCAAAATACCCTCACGACACTATGAAGTCCCATTTTCATTGCCCGATGCACCTCCCACGTGCTCACTCCATCTAGAACCCATCCCGCCTGCCCAAGAGCAGGAGCTGGCCTTGGGCTTTTACCCCAAAAACTAGTTGATGGAAGGGAGTCAGGCACAGACTGAGTGGACCAGGACTCACCATAACCAAGTTGACCAAGGAAACTGCGTTCAGACTGATGCCCCACAGCCACATGACACCAAACATGTTGACCAAGATCATGGCGATGGTGACGCACATGACCACCGCAGACCACAGGTCACAGCCCAGGAGAACTACGGTCACCAAGAAGATGGCTCCCAGGGACACGCTGAGGTTAAAGATCGTGTCATCAATAATGGTCAGGTACTGTTCGTAGAAGACATAGAACACACTGGAGAAGACAGAAGAAGGTTCTGTTACAGCTCATTCTCGCTTCTGGAAGGTCTACTTTCCATGCTGCCCCTACTGCAAAACTAAAGCCACTCCAAGACACGTCCCCTTCATAAACCGACCCCTGCCCCCGTCCGTGCGAGACTCCTATACAGTAATTCCAGCGAACTTTTGACTGACCACTGACACCCAAGAAAGGCCTAATAATGATCCAAAATGTGTATTTTAAATAAAGTTTTTGTTCATAAGCCCAACCTATTCTGCTTCGTAGGCATTTACAAAGAGTATTTCATGGTATTTTGAAAAAACAAGTCCTGATCTATCCCGAGAATTCCCTCAGGTCAGACGGAGTCTATGCAGGGCCTGAGGAGAAAATGCTTTTTGAGAAAAGTTAACCAGCTCTTCTCTGCAATTGGGACGTCCAATCTGAGAACTTCTTCCACGGAAAAACAGGCTGTCCTGTCGGGAACAGGTCAGAGCCCTTTTAAGCGAGATCACAGGAGTGGGGAAAAATCACTGGTTTCTCCTACTTTTCCATATTTTCCAAATTTGGTATCTCCTAAAATACTCTCTTGGTAAGGAAAACACCTCAACAAAAAAGAAAAGCCCCCACAAAGGCACTGTCCCAGGTAATCGGCAGTCGGGGATACCCGGCGGTCACTGGCCGGGAATGGCAGCTCAGCCCTCTCTGTGAGGTTCCCAGCTACTGTGCCCTCCCGCCTGGGGGCCATTTGGGAGCGTGTCTTTTTCAGAGTGTGAGCGCTAGCCTTGAGACCGAGTTTTGCACGTCCAGCACGCAGACCTCGGTGGATGCTGTAGACCCTGGCCCTCTTC
Source organism: Paguma larvata (assembly GCA_030068075.1). Classification (NCBI taxonomy): domain Eukaryota; kingdom Metazoa; phylum Chordata; class Mammalia; order Carnivora; family Viverridae; genus Paguma; species Paguma larvata. The sequence goes on along the minus strand of CM057835.1, from coordinate 46,563,890 downwards.
ACCCAGACGCTACTTCCCCTGATGCACTTTGCTTGAGCTCATGATGGAGAAGGTGTCAGAATGAAAGCCAAGTATCAGCATCCCACCAAAGGAGCCCCCAGGGCGTGGGCTCTAACCTATGACACCCTCGTTTAGAAGATTCACGCTACCTGTATGGGAACACACGGTAATTACTTCCTTCGAGGCCCATGGTTTTGGTGATGTTACTGGCGATGAGGTTGGCTTTTCTCATGGCGTCGGTAAAGTCAGCAGAGGTCTGAAGCACGGTGTGGTAGGTCATGAAGTAAGTGGCTCCGACACCCGTGTCATTGCCGAGGATGTTAACTGCCGAACTGTAAGCAGCATGTCCCCTAAGAGAAGACTCGGCGTCAGAACAGCCACACCTTGTATGGTACCTGCAGAACCTGAACACTCAAGCCTAAGTGACATCATCTGACCCTGGGCTCAGAGGTCAGGCCAAATGTCAAGTTCGGGGACAGGAAGGCCCCCTGAAAGGGAGTGAGGAAGCTTTTAGCCTGTTCTCTCTCACACTGGCTTTTCTTTACTGTTCTTGGTCGTTCTGGTGCATAGGTGCTGCTGTTTCTCTATCTGGTCCTGCTCGCAGGCAAATGTGCTTTCATACAGCGTTTGTGCAGCAGCGCTGTGTAACAGGAGGCGGGGAAGGACGGGCCCCAGGGTCGATGGCCAGGAGACTGGTTTCAGCTGTGCCACGTGCTGGCCACAGAACCCTGGGCGAAGTTACTGAATCTGGGCCGCAGGTGTCGTCTGCAGACAGGTGTACTGCCACCTACTCCCAGGGTCGTGTGAGGAGTCACTGAGATAATGTCGGTGAGGTGCCTGGCACACTACCGGCACGTAGGAGGCCCCCATAAGTGGTGGCTGCTGTCCTCCTAAAAGCTGAATGTATCTGGATTTGTTTTATGTAGGCCAAGGCATTCGGTCTGCAAGCAGACCAAGCTGCAAGATTCACTCTCACTTTTGGACACAGTACCAAGTCCAGGTCTCAAAGCACAGACATGCCACACGTGACCAACTGATGGGATTCTGGCCAAATTATATATTCTTAGGAAAGACAGGGGAGTCCAGGGTTTACTTAATATGCATGTGGACATTCATCTTCCTCCTACAAAAGATTCTGAATCGCCCCACCCCAGACTTCCAGCCATCTTCCCTATTTCTGGGCCCAGACAAGCTGCTCCCAGGGGTCCCTGGCTGCAGGGCTAGGTTGGGGAGTGAGACGGCCCACACCCTCGTGTCCACGCAGGCTGGCGAGAATGGTGGGGCTACAACCTACCCTTTAACCTAGGATGGCATCACCAGAGATGCTGTCCCCGACACCCACAGACACAGGGAAACACTCTGAACTGCCACATGTCCCTCCTCCCCTTCTGCCCTGCCGGACACCTGCACGGGGCTCCGCACCCATCCACGCAGCCAGTGGGGGGGGTGGGCCAGGACACAGACGAGGAAGGAACAAACGCTTGAGCCAGGGTGAACTCCGTTGAAAATGATGAGTTTTCTTTAAAGGTGTTTTAGGTTTCTCTGCTTTCACAGAAGGATCGGGGCAGGGTGGGGAGGGGAAGAGACCTTTCCCACACAACTGCTTCGACCCCAGCGCTCCGCCAGCTGTCCCAGTGCACAGCAACGGGAGCCGGCACGTATCCGAGTGGCTCAGTGGCACTTACCCTTTGCCGCACTTGGGGTTCGGGTTATCAGAAAGGAACATGGGCAGGAATCTCATGAAGTCTCCACCTTGAGGCCTCTCTTTGCCCTCCTGGGTCAGGGGCCTGCAGCGGACGCAGGCAGGGTCAGCCACTAGCACAAGCACAGAGGAGGGGCCGAGGTGAGAAGAACGAGTCTCCAGATTTTATTTGAAAAAATTTAAAGACACGGATAAAGAAATGAGGGGAAATTCTTTTCCTGAATCTTTTTCTGGATCCAAAAGCTTACGTGCTAGGTGAGCTAGGTGATTTCCCTAGTCTAATAATTCTGAGATTCCATCTTCACCTGAGGCAGCCTGTACAAACTTTCTTCCCCGAAGCAAGTTTCCCACTTCGAGGAGGACCTTGGTTCGTGTTATCAGAGTCCAAGGCTTCCATGTTTTTATCAGGAAAATTCTAGGACAGCCTCAACACTCCTGACACAACTGTAGGGCAACAGTGGTCACCAAGGGAAGCACATCTGTGAGACACTGCGGCCAGTTACCTATCGCGAGATGCCCCTGCCCGGGCCCCGTGTAGCCTGAGAAAGAACACGACCCCCTTCAGAGACAATGGCCAGAGGAAGGGATGGCGACAAAGGCTACGAGACCCGGCTCTGGCAGACACGTAGGTAAACCCGAGGTGAAGTACAAATTGGTCTCAAATTATAATGTCAAAAGTCTTCAAGAAAAGGGAAAGATCTGGAAAAGGAGATGAAAGTACCGGAAGCGTTGCAGAACCGATCGGTGTTGTTGTAGACTCTACAGCAAGACGACTGAGGCTTGACCCAATCGAAGTAATCGTCGATCCAGGAAGAGGGAGCGAAGCCTATTCGGGTGCTAACGAGAAGGAGGGGAGAAGTTACTGACCTGCCCCACGGGGAGGACGTCTTCGGATTCAGTCCTTCCTCTGAAACCTAACTTCTCTTTCTAGATTTTATACTGGTGCCCAGTCAAAAGACAGATTTCATTACCACTTAATGGAAAACACTTCGGAATAGGAGTTGGTATATTAGTCCTTTAAAAGCTCTTGCTTAGGTAAAGCTAGAGTTAGCATGATTTGGAACAACGAATCTCCTAAGCAAGTGCATCTGCAGTGAGGAATTTCGGGCCCGCACGCGCTCCAGCCGCTTCCGCTACGGCCCGAGACGACCGGGCGGTACTGACTAGCTGTCCAGCTGGGCCGCATTGAAGATCTGCTGCACCAGGGAGTCGTTATTGCAGCCCATGCCTCCGCACACCATGTTCTGCCCTCTCAGAGACGTGTAGTCGTGCCCTTCCTCCAGGACGAAGTACACAGGTGGACCCGCGTGCAGGTACTTGAGGGACTTGAAATAATCCATCACGTACGAGTCCTGAAAAAGTGAACAAAGGACAGGACAGAGTATGAAAGCTCTGATGACGTCGAAGGGAGGTGATGATCGCCGGGGATGGGCGAGCACTGGATGCCGACACGCCCCCAGCTCCGATTCGGGGTTTCCTGCCCGGCCGGCCCCCTTCTGCTCACCCTCCCTGCTGGCCCGCCATCGGGAGGGCACCGTACAAGGGAAAAGGCTTGCTGCTCGCCTCAGAGTTCAGATCGCTAAGCCGGCTCCCCCCGGCACAGCTTTCTCCTGACATGGGCGAGCCTGTCAGCACTTGCCTTTCGAAGCAGGCATTAGCTTGAAATAACTGCAGGCGAGTCTTGAAAAATTTGTTCATACCACTGGCTAAACAAGATGAAAGGGAAAGCATCTTACATCTGGCATGGAAAGAGACTGATCCAATCCAATTTCCACCTTGTTCAGGACTGCGATACTGAATGACAGAACACCCACGAATATGGCGATCTGGAATGAAGAGTGAGTTACAGGAGAGTGACTGCTTACTGTATTAGAACGTAAGAACATAAAATCTTAAACACGTAAAAAACAGGACTTTCGTCAACTGAAAAGTTTAAACAACATGTTAAATAAGTAGAGAGCAGGGGGAGTGGCTGAGGTCATATGATCTAGAGTCAAACTCCCTGGGTTCGAATCCCGACTCCATCACTTACGAGCTGAGTGACCCTGGGGAAGTCCCTTAACCTCTCTTTTAGCTTTTATTTCCTCATCAGTAAAACAGGAAAAATAAAAGATGTATAACATAAGATAGTCTGTGGACTAAACAAGAAAACCCGGCGGTAATCCAGATCTTAGCAGATGCCCGATATAAAGTGTTCGATAAATGTTACTCTCCCATTATTGGAAACTAGTTTATGTGCTTTTAGTAGAGAAGTGATAGGTTATCACTGTTGGCTGCATCTAGTACATAAACTACAAAAAGCACTGCATGGTTGCTGGGGACTAGGGACAGTGGGTGGTGTGGGGAGGGCTGTGTGTGACTCTATAAAGGGGCAGCACGAGAGAGAGAGTTGTGACAGAACAGTTCTGCGTATCGACTGCAGTGGTGGTTACATGAATCTGCACGTGTGACAAAATGACTTAGAACTGGACACGCACACTGTGCCAACGTCAAATTCCTGGCTTTGACACTGAACTGCAATTATGGAAGACCGCAGGAAGAAACTGGAGCCTCTCTACTATCTTTGCAACTTTCTATGAATGTATAATTAGATCAAAATAAAAACTTGCTTATATTGACTACTAAAAGCTAGCTAGAAAAATATTTTATATATTTGTATGTACTTGCTTTTATATATATTCTTAGCAGCTGTCAGAATCCCCTTCCCAAGCAGATTTCTTTTTCTTTTTTATTTATTTATTTTCAGAGAGAGAAAGAGTAGGGGGAGGGGCAGAGAGAGGAGAGAGAGAATCCCAAGCAGGCTCCACACTATCAGCGCAGACCCTGACTCAAGGCTCGATCTCACAAACTGTGAGATCATGACCTGAACAGAGAGCAAGGGTCAGACACTTAATCAACTGAGCCACCCAGGGGCCCTGCAAGCCGATTTCTTAGAATGCATGTGACAGATCTATTTGGGGAAGGAAAACCACAGACAAACTCCTACCACAATGGGTCTCATCCAGTCCTTAAGCAGAAGTGGGGAGTAGGAGTGCTTGAAGAGCCGAAACAAGCAGCTCTCCGAAGCCTGGACACCGGTTCCGTCTTCGGAGCCTCTGACACAGCAAAGAACATCCAGACGGTTTTTCTGAGAGGACAAAGAGGAACAAAGGTCACACCCTCCTGCCGCTTCACTCGGATTCTAGACTCTAATTAGGAGACTGTAATCCTGTTAACAACTTACCTCTTGACGCTTAATGTCTAACCCCAAGAGACTCACGAAACAGGTAATCTGAAGAAGGAAGTCGATGAGGACTGCCATCCCGGCAAAGAGAGAGAAGGTGTGAACGGCCGGCATCTTTGACAGCGCTCCTGCGGGGGACAGAGGCTGCCAGGTCATCGCCCCTGCAGCACAGGGCTGCGCAAGTCTTACGCTCCTGTGGGCCCGGCTGTGTCAGAAGGAAAGCAGGCTGCAGCCACAGAAGACCCTCGCCCCCCACACCGCCACAGAGGAACACCATCGAAGTCTGTGGAAGCCACACCAGAACTGGAAACGAGTCCACAAGCCCAGTGCTTTTGCAAAATGGTGTCATCACCAGAACCGCCTGGGGAGTTAAAAATGCGGGTTGCTATGCTCTAACCCTACCCTACTTAATCGGGACAGTGGGACTTCATACCCTAAATACGACTGTATTTAAGAGGCTCTCCTGGAAAAGCGATGCAACTTAAACTTTCGGAACCGCCAATTTGGGTCATCTCTTATGGAACCTTCTACGCTTCGCTCTAGAGAGGGGCGGTATTTCTATCCGCTCTTACACCAACAACATTAGTCTCCCACTTCTGTCACCATCAACTGAGGGCGCTCCACGTCCGGGGTACTAGGTTAACACCCAGGAACTGCAAACTGGCAACCCACAGTATCCCGTGTGGCCCTCCCTAGATCAAGCCATCTTCGGATGAAAAGCCATTTCTTAGAGTAAGTAGCCAGTATTTAACAACGAGGTCTTACACAAAAATCTAGATTCATAGCTTTGCTTTTATAAAACATAAAAAAAAGGAAAGAAAATTGGCCCCAGCATCACCGGGCCAGCAACACATAACTGCTTTTTTTAGACCTGTGCGCTCTGCGTGCCACAACACCCACTGCTCCTATCGCCCCCACAGAGTCACTCCGGCCTTGAGGCACAGTGTCTATTATCATCACTTGCACTGGTTTTCTGATAAAAGAGGTAAAAAGAGAAAGTAACTACTGTTGCACCTGAATCCATCGAGAGCAAGCGTAAGGGCCACAGGCGTCAAAGCGCTTTGCTCTGCGGAAACAAGGAACAGTGTATTAGCGCGTCTGGTTTGAAAGACGGCTACCTTCAGTGACCCTACAACAAACAGCCACGTGTAAGGGGACCCAGTAGCCCAAGGAGGCATTTCCGCTTGTGACCCGCAAATTGTGTCTCTCTGGACTTGCTAGGGCAATTCTAATCCAGCCTCCTCCTCAGAAAACGCGCTCAGTTTTCTCGTTCTAGTTACTGCACAGCAGAGACGGGGGGGGCAGGCGGCCCTGCCAGTCGGGCTGGCTGGGGATTTCTCCGCATGAGAGAAACATGGAAGCGCTGGTTTCTGCGGCGGCTTATTCGCCCTGTAGTGGGGCGCGGCCCGTGCACCTGCGCTCCCTCAGGGCTCTGTGGGCACAGAGGTAGAAGGCGGTCTGGGGGAACACGGGCAAACACCCTGCAGGCCAACGCCCGTCGACTCTGCATGGAGCGCCGTGCGGCTCTGTGAGAATGCCCTTTTCAAAGATCAACATTGGCGGTGGGTGCCGAAAAGGGGGAGCGACAGAGGAGTTCCAGGCATCTGTCATCCCAGACCCCAACATCAACACTGTCCTGAAACAGGAGGAAGAGGACATTCAAAACGGTAGCCTAGGTACTGCCAGCAATTCTTCCCGTGGTCTGCTCTGCTACTTTCCGGTTATGGAATAAAGCTCAAACAAGGAAGCAGCCCAGATCCTTCTACTCCCAGGCTCAGAAAGCTGTACGACTGGTAGAATTCAAAGAGTGATTACCTAAGAAAAATGCGACCGCCTCTGAAAAGGAGGACAGGAACATACTAGGAGCCACTTCTCCCAGGACCCTGCCCAGCTGCTGATCCAGAGTTTCTCCTTGAAGACGTTCGTCTCGCTTAAAAAAACAAAACACAAAACAAGGACGTTGAAATTCCTAAATAACGATGCCAGCTCTTTGCTTCTTTGTTGCTTTGTGTTAACTCATTGGCGAAGAAGAATGACTAGCAGCTTCTATTTACTGTACATTAACTTTTCTGGGAGACCCGAACTTGTCACGGTAATTCACCCGGGTATCCCTAAACCCTCGCGCTAGGTAAACAGGTGAGAAGCTCAAGGAAAGACAGGACCATCTTATCAGGAAAATACGTGGAAGGCAGGCTGCACGTGGCTGGACCACTCAAGGACACTCTCGCAGGCCACTGATTCTCCAAGTGAAGGGACCGGGACAGAATAAACGGACAGAGACCATTCTCTCCATCAGTGGGCATCTCTGACGGATCTTTGATTCTTCTACACTACTGCAGAATCATTTTAGTAACAGTCGTGTCCGAAATACTTTCCATAAGCATGAGAGCCCTTTTTACATATGTATTTAAAACATGAATTTTCACTTTAGATCTATTTCACCGACCAGAGAGAAGGGTGAATGTCTTGGTTTCAAAAGGTCCCAAACGAGCTATGGACACCAATCGGCAACACAGAGAAAAGGAAACACAGCCTCCTCGCTGTCCACCCTCGCAAGTACTCTGCGTGGAACTGGAGAGCCATTAACGGAGCCCCGTTCTTGGTCAGACGCCCGGCTCTGTGAGACTCTGGACATGTACCTGGTAGGTCTGGACCAGGATGAAGATGTTGTCCACCCCAACAGCCAGCACCAGGAATGGGATGACTTCGATCACAATGAGGGTGAGGGGGATCCCAACGTAGCTGAAGATGCCCAACGAGCACGCCACCGAGCTCAACACGATGAGGATGCCCGCGATGCCGAGGGAGATTTTAGAGTCCACCTGAGACACGCGACAGAGATGCAAACTGTCAGAGCGCATCACTCGTCTTGTGACTAAAAGGTACTCGCGCTTTGCCTATTTTGGGGTATAGCCGATTTGGAGTTAAAAGTCCTGAGTTTGAGAGAAGAAATGAAGAATAATCTAGGTCTTCCCTAGCGACAGGTTTTATGAGCAACCATTCTTAGCTGATGGCGTGGACAAATCAGAGAAAACTGGATTATGGGAAATAAATTGTAAGTTTAAAATAAACCAAAGGCTCGGAACTGGAGAAAACAGATGCAGGAAACGGAAACGTAACATACGATTAAAACACAGGGGAATGTACGCTAGTTTAGAACAAAATGAATTATGATTAAGTAGAGGCAAAAATATGACATCATGCTATGCATCGCCATTTCTCTCCAACAGAGACACACACACAAACACACACACCACTTACTAGAAGCCTGCTACAGCTTTTGATGTGCCCCAGGGCTATGGAAATGTACAGAAACATGATGGCATAGCTGATTATAACAGTGAAAATATCACTGTTACTTTCGCGATTTAGTTCATCTTCGATACTTCGCTCGGTAGTGAAAGAAATGGTCAGATTTGGATTCTCGTAGTTTTTCACAAAATTAATAAACCTAAAGAGTGAGCAAATTGTAGATTTTTAGTGAAAGCTTAGTGACAGCTAAGTGAGAAAATTCTTCCCAACTTCTATGACACAAAAATCGCATTTACTTAACGTGCCCACGTTAGGATTTTCTACACTGGGGTTTAGAAGGTGAGACTCCCCCAGAGTACAAAATTCCAGACATGCTGGAGCTTCTACCACTTGAATCGAGTTTAGAACAAGTTTAAAAGTTGGTCCATGGGTTTGGCTTTGGCAGCACATACACTAAAACTGGAATGAACTAGAAAAGATCAGCATGGTCCCTGAGCAAAGCTGACATGCAAATTCAGGTTCTGTCAAAAAAAAAAAAAGTTGGTTCATGGTCTCATTTCTTATTTTACTAAAAAAGATTTCTAAACAATGCATATTATGATAGACATATGCTCATGGAACAAACTTTTAAAAGTTGATTTACAGATTCGATCCAATCCCTATAAGCCCCAGTTGACTTCTTCATTGAAAGATAAGTGGATTCTAAAATTCACATGGAATTGCAAGGTGCCCAGAAGAGCCAAACCCTTCTTTTTAGAGGAGGACCAAGGAGGAGGACACACGCTTCTCGATTTCACACTTTCTACAAAACAACACTAGTCAAGACAGTGTGGTATCAGCACAAGGACAGACATAAAAATCAAAGACTAGAGGAATACAACTAAGAGTCTAGAAATATACCAGGTATCTGTGGTCACCTAATTTTTGACAAGATGGCAAGACTCTCCAATGAGAGAAAGAATAATCTTTTCAACAAATGGTCTGCGACAACTGGATAGCAACATGCAAAACAGAATGTTAATTAGACTCTTCCCTCACGTTACATAAAAAAAATTAACTCAAATGGATCAAAGACCTAAAGATGAGAGCTAAAAATATAAAACTCTAGGGGCGCCTGGGTGGCTCAGTCAGTTGAGTGTCCAACTTCAGCTCATGTCATGATCTCACAGTCTGTGAGTTCGAGCCCCACATGGGGCTCTGTGCTGACTGCTCAGAGCCTGGAGCCTGCTTCGGATTCTGGGTCTCCCTCTCTCTCTGCCTCTTTCCCACTTGCACTCTCTCTCTCTCTCTCTCTCTCAAAAATAAATAAATATAAACAAACTATAAAACTCTCCAAATAACACACAGACATAAATCTCCATGTCCTTGGATTGGGCAATGGTTTCTCAGATATGACACTGAGAGTATGAGCAACAAAAAACTAGAAAAACTAGACTTCAAAACTAAAGACTTGTGCTTCAGCAGATACCGTCAAGAAAACAAAACAAACAAAACAAGCCACAGAACGGGAGCAAATACCCGAAAATCATACAGGTGGCAGCGGGCTTGTAGAATACATAAGAATGCTTACAATTTAATAATAAAAGTACAAATAATCCAGTTAAAAACGGGCAAAGGATAGGAATAGACATGTCTCGAAGGAAGTTATACAATTGGCCAAGAAGCACCAAAAAAGATGCTTGAAATCATTAGCCTTCAGGGAAATGCAAATCAAAACTGCAATGAGGTACCACTCACACCCACTAAGATGGCTAGAATCAGAAGGTCAGATAACAAACGTTGGTGAGGACGTGGGGAAGCGGAATGTAAAATGGTGTGGCCACCATGGAAAGCAGCCTGGCAGTTCTTCAAGGTGACCCAGAGAGTCAAGGTGACCCAGCAATCCTACTCCTAGGTATATATCCAAGAGAAATGAGGAGATAGACGCTCACACAAAAACTTGTATACGATGTCTACAGCAGCATTATTCATAATGGCCAAAAACATAGGAACCACCCAAATGTGCATCAAATGAGAAGTGGATAAAAATGTGGTATATCCATAGGATGCAACATTATGCAGCCCTAAAAAGGAATGGGGTACTGATCCACGTGACAACTTGGATGAACTTTAGAAACACGCTAAGTGAAAGAAGCCAGATGCAGAAGTCCACATATATCCTTCCATTCATATAAAAATTCAGAATACAAAAATGTATGGAGACAGAAATTAAGGTCTGCACAGGGCTGGGAGGTGGGAGGCTGAGGATGGGGGGTGGGGGCAATAGCTAAAGAATATGGGGGTTTCTGTTTGAGATTAAAAAAAAATTCTAAAATTCACTGTGGTGACAGTCACAGGTATCTGTAAATACACTAAAAGCTACTGAATTACACACTGTAAATGGCACAGGATTTATATTCCAACAAAGTTGTTATTAAAAAAGCACTGAAAGGCATAAAGAGTCTAGGTCCCATTCTCTGTGCCTGTTCTCTAGGAGGTACAAACACGGTCAACAATTTCCCGGGCCCCTTGCTTGATATTTTTTCTAGAGATGGACAGCATGGATAGCATACACGTGCCTAACCATGCTGACTGCAACTTTTGTGTCCTACATCTGGAACAGTTACCTAGCTTTAATGACTGCTTTAATGACTCATGATTTTCTACCCTGCGTGTCCCCGACTAAGGTACACCCAGCTTGCTCCCGGGAACATGCAGGGCGCAGGGAACATGTCTGCATATATACTTTGGCATTTCTGTGCAGGGATACTGATTCAAACGATGTTTATAGATACACCCATTCTTTTTCTTAACATCATTAGTACCAAATGAAAAAAATGACATAATTTAGACCTGACGTTGGTTATAATTGAGCTGATTGGGGTTTAAGTGTATTCCCCTAGCGTCCAGCTTTCCACACAACAAAGACAGCAACTCACTCTTTTTCCCAGGCCTGGGCCCTCTGGAGCTTCTCTGTATCATTATAGTAATTATTGACAGGAAAGGTAATCACAAGGGCTGTGGCATTATTGTAGTTTTGATCTGGAAAGGAAAAACGTGACATTGAGCAGGTAAGAAGCGTGCAGAAAATTAGACAGACAAGAGAGAAAATCCCACAGCTAGGGGACTGATTTCTCACAGGGGCTGTAGACTGTGCTCTAAAAACAAAGCACAAGTTCACTGGCATGGTGTCTACAGAGCTCAGTTAATGAGTAAGAAGGATGCTGTATCTGGTGTGGACAGAGTTTCATTAAGGAAAGGCAACTTCTTTAACTAAATAGCGTGTGCGTGGTAAACACTTCGAGCAGAGCAGAAACGTGTTCAGCATCTCTCCTTCCTCAGCCCTTAGTTTTCCTCCCCACACTGCGGCCATCCGAACTACTTCCTGGAGATAATCCGCGCATGCACAAGCACCCGTGTTCTTCCCTTTCCTTCTTATTTGCGCAAATAGCGACACACTGTTCTGTACATTTTTAATTTGCATCTTGGAAATGGCCCCATTTTAGGACATAAAGAGATTCCTTATTCTTTTTTCTACTGTATCATATTTTCTAGTGTAACTTAACCAATCTCCGATTGATGGACATTTTTGCAATTTTTAAAATTATAAACAAAAATACTACAAAGAATAATCTGGTATTTCTCATGTGTAACATACATATTTGCAGAATCAATTCTTACAAGTACAACCACTAAATCAAAAAGTATAAGCAATTCTAATTTTGATAAATTCCCCCAAAATCCCCTCCAAAGAGGCTGCCCTGTTTTTCCATTTCTTTATTTAACGAAATATTTACTGAGACCCTGCTTTGTGCCAGGCATGATTTTAGGTACTATGGACCTATACCAGTGAACGGAAGAGAGGAAAACCCTGGCTTCCTGGAGCTTACGTTCTATTCTAGGAACCACATACACTTCCCCCAAACCCCGCGTTCACCCACACGTGGGTTTATCGAACTCTTATGTCTTTGCTCCTCTGTTACGGGGAAAGACTGAAGTGAGATGCATTTCACTATCTAGGAGTGAGGTTGAGCATTTTCCCCATGTAATTAACAGCCATTTGTATTTCTTTTGTTAACTTTCATATGGCTTTGCCCATTTTTCTTCTGAGTTGTTGACCTTTTCTTTTTTTCACAAGAATATATATATTCATATATATATATATTTTTATGTTTATTTAGTTTTGAGAGAGACAGAGCACAAGTGGGGGGGGAGGGAGAGGGAGACACAGAATCTGAAGCAGGCCCCAGGCTCTGAGCTGTCAGAACAGAGCCCGACGTGGGGCTCAAACTCATAAACTGTGAGATCCTGACCTGAGCCAGAGTCAGGCTTAACTGACTGAGCCACCCAGGCGCCCTCTAGAGCCCTTTATATAGTAAGGACACACTGTCTATTATGTATACTGTTTTTTCCCCATCTAGTTTGTTGGTTTCTTTTTCTTTTTAACTTTATGATGTTTGTTTTCTACATAAGAATTTTAAAAAAGTGCTGACTTGCATGTGACAACGGAAGAAAAGCACTTTTTTTTTTAATGTTTATTTACTGAGGGAGGGAGAGGGGAAGAGAGAGAGGAAGAGAGAAAATCTCAGACAGGCTCTGCGCTGTCAGCGCAGAGGGGGGCTCAATCGCTGAAATCAGGAGTCAGATGCTTAATTGACTGAGTCATCCAGGCGCCCCAGAATTTAAATTCTTATGTAGTCAAATTCATTAATGTTTCCTTTTGTGGCTTCTGGGTTTCGTGTCTTGCTTACAAATGCCTTCTCCATTTAAAAATGACTTTAAAAAATTCTATATCTTCTTCTAGATCTTTAATAAGTTTTACTTCTTCTATTTCTCATATTTTCTTATATTTAATAAGTTTCACTTCTTATATATATCTGAAGTTTATCTGGATGGAAGGAATAAGGTAAGATATCAAATTTAATCTTGACGGCTATGGCTCGCCAGTTGGCGACACTATCTTTTTTTTCCCCACTAATTAGAAATGCCATTTTATGAGGTGAGGAAAATTTAAATATAGATACAACCTCTCCCCTCCCATCGGCGAGGAGAACAACATCTATCTGACCTCTTCCGTGGGCTGGAGAAAAGCCTGTTGAACTGCCTACTTTGGCTTCGGGCGCCAGAGGTGTCACCTGAATCATCGCCCCACCACACCTGGTACAGTCTGTTCCAAGGCGCCACCAAGACCAGTCAAGAGCAAACCGACTGCTCCTCCCCCTACAAGAGTGTCTCAATCCTCAACCAACCGGTTTGGGAGGAAGAACCAGATTGCCTCTGCTTCTTTCCCCCCACGTCCGTCTCGCATATTCTCTCTTCCATTACAGATGTGCTTAACCCGAGGTCCACGGACCCCCTGAGGGTTCTGCGGAGGAGCTTCGGGGTTCCACGAACGCCTTGACGCTGAACAATGAATGACGTGGATGTGCACGACCGCATGACTCTGGGGAAGAGTCTAGCTTTTGACAGCTTCCCAAAATGTGACCTTAAGAAGGCTAACGCCATCCACTTCTTTTAAATCCAGAACAAAACCCAAAGCCAAAACCCAAAGCGAGAATATACTCGGGATTTAAGAGACAAGGAATTAATAAGACTGCTCAATTTATGAAATCTTCATAATTAGCACTTGTCTGTTACTGATGGAACCAACACTACTTCACCTAATGGGAAAAGTAGAAGCTTCTCTTACTTACCATCATAGCCTCCTAACACAAGCCACGGGAACACTGGGCCACCGAACGTACCCAGGCAAGGGTCATGGAGCAAACTGGTATCGTTCAGAGAGGCAGGAGCCCTGGGAAGAAGTGTAGAAAACAATTCCAGTTACAGCAAACCTCAACACATCACGGAGACCTAACATCTGCAGGACAGACAGTTAAAGAGGCTGATTATATCCGAAGCACGATGTGGGCTCTGTGCTTCCGCGGTGAATACTGCAATTCAGCACTTGCCTTTGGGAGCTCAGAACCACTGAGAGACAGGCAAATACACCACGATGTGGTCATTCCCGCACAGGGCACGGTGTCCCCGGGAAGGGATGTCACGCGGAGCATGGAGCAGAGGGAGCACTAACACCCAGAGGAAACTGCCACCCGAAGAGAAGGAACAGGTGTGCGCGAGAAGAGAGCAACAGGACGGCAGTGCGAGGAGCCACACCAAGCCCTGCCTAGAGCACGGGGCACCCCCACGGGGGCGGACTTCAGAGGGAGGGACGGGGCTGGAAAGAGGGAGGGACGGACAAGGAAAAAGAGTATCATGAGCTGTTTTACCAAGAGAACTCAGGTGGCAAAGCGGACGAAGGTCTGGACGGGGGAAAGAAACGGGAGGAAGAGCCCGCAGCCAGTCGGGGGGGGGGGGGTGCGGTCCGTGCCAGGGCCCAGACGAGGGTAGTGCCGTGACGACAGCCACCAGAGGAACCAGCGTCTCAGGACACATCTTAAGCCAGGACTCTGCTGGGCGCCTGTGCGGGTTCTCACGCGGAACCCGAACCACGGCCCTTCTGAGCCCACGGCTGATGGGCTCAGGCCCTGAGCGGTCGGATCACCCACTTAGGGCAAAGAGGCTGCAGGGACGCAGCCAGAGGCCAAGTCCCATTGTCCCGCACATCGGACATGAGAGCTCATCCAGAAGGTTAAAATCCACAATTACGTGAGGCAGGCAAGGACGGGGAAGGATGCAGAGATAGAGATACAGTGTCAAGCTGAGACAGGTACCATTACACGACACAGGGGTATGGGGACAGTAGATCTGTGCTTGGTTCTGGGTGCGCCAGGGAAGCCGGTCTCGCAGGACTTCTAGGGCAAAGGCTGGAGGGCGAGGAGGGAGGTGAGAGCAGGAGGCACAGAAGGGCGCCACGCAGCACACAGAGTGCGTGACGGTGAAGAGGCCCGAGCAGCGCTTCCGCACCAATTTGAACCACGCCCCGCCTCGGACAAAACCCAAGTCTCACGCATCTCCCTCACTGTCAAAACTCTGTTGGCTTTCATTTTGTAAGACCAGAAGTAAACAGCTTTCTCCTTTAAATGTAAGAATTGAACAATATTTTTTTTCAGTTGTCAAACTGCCCAGGGCCGCCCTGTACCGATCGCCCTGTGGAGAGTGCTGGCTTAGGGTACATGGCGTGCCCTTACTGTTTTACGGGGAGAGCTCCGATTTTTAGAGGCGGGCTCCTTGAAAGAGAGCAAACCAGGCTTACCCGGCTAAAGAGTCACACCTGAGTAGCCAAAATAGATCTGAAGGCCGCCAAACTAGACCAGATGTCCCAGTAGCTGGCTCCTGAGATGTGGTTAGCTGACAGCACACTCACAAGTGACAAGGAATAACTTCTTAATGTCCCCAAACCGACAAAAACAGCCACAGTGGGGGCCTGGCTGAGTAATGGTCTCCACACCCACCAGTGTAGGCTGCCCTCCCTGCTAGGGCCACAGGCCTCTAGGTCACCTCACAGGTTACCTCACAGGTGCTGTGACTAGTACACATGACGAACGCCGCCTGCCCAGCTAGACGTGCCTCCAGCGGGAAGCAGCTTCCGTGCCCTTCAATCCGAACTGCACACCAATCCTGCCCTCACTTCTCACGGGTACGCTGCATTTTTAAAAACCATTTGACATCATGGTAGAAGTTTATATTTGCAAGACAAGAAAAAAGCACTAGATGCTTCTATTCTTGTACTGTGAGACCAGTGGCAGCGTGGCAGACGCAATCATGTGCCAGCGAATCAGACATGAGTCAAAAGCCGCTCCTTGATTATACGCCACGAACGCTCCCACCCCAGGGCCTTTGTGCTGGCTGCCTGTCCACTCGGAACACTCTCCCCTCTGGTATCCACAGCTCCCTCCCTTCCTTCCTGTCCGTGCAGGTCTCCACTCCACCCGAAGCGGCACACCCCCACTGCCCACCATCTCCTTGTCGGGCCTAACTTCTCCAGAGCTCTCCTCTCCACCTGGCATCAGGGCCGGTATCTATCTACTCATCGTCAGCCTCCCTCCCTCAGAACGTGCGCTCCGCAGGGCAGGTCCCGTCGCTAGCTCACGGCTAGGTCTCTGGCACCCGCGACAGCGTGCAGCAACGGCAAGGGCTCACATGCTGGTGGGCCGAACAGTGACCGTCTCCCACCACATACCGTACACAGTACAGCAAGTGCGTGTGGTAGTCCGCGTACACGTAGAAGTCGTCTCCTATTTTATGGTCCAGCATGGAATGGCTGTTCTGGAAGTAATTTAACACACTCAGAATGGTGCAGTTCTTGTTATAGGGCGAAAGGGGGGCCACGCAGATGTCTTGAAGTGTCACAGTCTCATTGTTATAAGATGCAGTGATATTTTCGATGGCGGTTTGTAAGTCGAGAACCTGAAAGAAGATTTTAAAAATAAACAAACCCAGAAACACATCGGATTTCTCTCGGATTGTGACTAATCGTTATTGCCCTGACAGATGAGAAGAGAAAAAGTATTTGCGGAGGGCCGTGTGGGTGGCTCAGTCGGTTAAGTGTCCTACTTCGGCTCAGGTCATGATCCCGCAGTTCCTGGGTTCGAGACTGCATCGGGCTCTGTGCTGATGGCTCGGAGCCTGGAGCCTGCTTAGGATCCTGTGTCTCCCTCTCTCTCGACCCTTCCCCAACTCATGCTCTGTCTCTGAGTTCTGGATTCTGTGTCTCTGTCTCTCAAAAATAAAATAAACATTTAAAAAAATTTTTAAAAGCTATTTGTGGAAAATCCTTCATCACACAAGGGAGAGGACTAAGGCATAATACGGTAAAATATCTGATGCCACCGAAGCCCGCTCTTAAGGGACAGCAGGTGGGATGGCAACCCTCCTGAGAGGCAGACAGAGAGACAGGGAGGGGACCCCAACGCCAGGACAGACCTCAGGGCAGGATACACGCGCATCTCCCGTTCCGCCCTCCTGCAGCAATAACAGGGCCGCGGAGGGGAGACTGGGCATCCGCCTGGTTCTCTCGACACAGCCTCTCGCTAACAAAATGCCCTGCGGCCTCATGCCGTCCTAGGATCAGTATGCACACGCCCGTATTTCCCCACAGAGAATACGTCCCTGGAGGTAAAGGACTATGTGGGACATCTTTTGCAACAAGCTGAGAAAAAGCCGCACAGGGTCACTGGGTGGAGAAAAGATTCTGTTGAAATCCTGAGACCATGCGGATGTTTTTCAAGATACCAGACTTTCCGTAGGCAAGAACAATATTTAAAGGAAAAATCAGGTGATTGAGCAACCGTTCATTAAAGAAGTAAGTGGGATGCCACTTATTCACAGAGTTCTCCAGGTCAAGTGTGACAAGGGAGATCGGGAAGGTTTCAAGGCCTCCGTACGAGAACAGGACGGATCTCATTCTGAATGCGCCTCCTACCAAATGCAGGCCGGGCCGCTTCCCGGAAGGGATAAATTCCTCCCTGCAGGGGGGCCAGCAGCAGCTCCCGCCCGGGCCCCCAGCACAGCGTTACAGAGGCTTCATTCCTTTGGGTCCTGGTACATTACTTTTCAATGGCCAGAAAAACCTAGTAAGTTCCTAAGGTAACTAACGTTCTGCTTCAACAGAGAAACGCTCCTCTCGATTTCAAGAAAGAAGCGAGACCTGCTATAGGAAGGAAATACAAACGCGGTCCACAGTCAGGTTTTCAGGAAGTTCAACATCCACCAGTCGCTTTCCTGAAAAGTACGTGAAAAGCACCTTCACCTGTTTACTGTTACGATTTTCAAGATAGACTGCCACACTCGGCCCCGCGCCCACATCAAGGAGAACCGGTCACTATGTCAAAGCCGGCAAACCAACCGCCCGGCTCCCCGGCACGGACTTCTGCTCGGAGCACGTTACCTGGTGCAAGATCTCGATGTCGAGCGGAGGTCCGAAGGGCACGTCGGATCCCGAGGGGTACGGCTGGTAAGTGTGCGCGCCGGTGTGGGGGGCCTGGATGATGAGCTGCTCCGTGCGGAAGAAAGGCCCGAAGTGCGTGTCAAAGTACTCTTTCTCCAGGCGCGCCTGGCTGCTGGGGGCCGACCACAGGTCAACTGGATTGGTCGTGACCCGCACAAACACCAGGCCCGAAGAACAGGCGGCAATGAAGGCCAGGGAGAAGAAGATGATGAGGCCCGGGTTCCGGACGCAGAAGGAACCCCACTGTGAGAAGAGCCGCCTCAGACAGCCCTCGAATGCTGCGCCAAGCGCGTCGCAGCAGGACGCCTCCCCTGGAAGAGCGGGAGAGGAAGGGAGGGTGGGGGTTAAGAGCCAAGCCATTCCTGAAAGTCGGAACAGGGAGAGCGTTAGCTACTACCACAGGGGCTGGGAACAGTGCCTGCACCAGGGATGGCACAGGATCTGGCCCCTGCCATCCCCCCCCCCAGCAGCTAGCTGCTCAGGAAGCCACCCTCCTTGCCTGCCCACGGTGACGGTGCCTGCCATCCCACCCGAGAGGAGCCATGCTCACACACAAGCAAAGTTCTCGGAGCGCTCCGTCCGAGGCGCTTCCCAGCCACCTTTGTGGCTACACCTGCCCCTCCACAGCTCTTACCCCGGTCTCTAATTACCCTTGGTTCCGATCTGCCACCCCGACCAGGATGCTACTACCACGAGGGCGAGGACCTGTCCGTATGATCAGAGCCGTGTCCTCAACACGAGCACAGGGCCCATCCCAGAACAGCGCATGAACATTTGCTGAGGAAACGTGCACTCATGCACTGGTTATGCACACAAAATCCTGACCATCTGAGTACAAAGGTGCCTACCTTTGTCACTGGCATTTACAGAGAAAGCTATGTTGCTATCAATGGGCGTGTACTCGGAGACAAAATAGCGTTTTCTGAAAAACAAAATGCACAGGCGGTATTAGTGGGTCTTTGGCATAATGAGGCTGGTCCTCTGACAGTCCCGGAGACCTGTTAAAAGCTCACTTCTTCATCCTATTCCCTTCTCGCCTAATTGCTGCCTTCTTCCCCCCGGTTCCCTTGCTCTAGGTCCTCCTGCTCACCAGTCTCAGGAGAAAATCTAAGACGGTATTAAAAACAAATTGATAAAGGACAATTTCACCTTGCAGCCTTCAGTTAGGTTTAAAACTTCAGGTCCTTTAAAAACACAGCGAGCACTGGGGCGCCTGGGTGGCTCAGGCGGTTAAGTGTCTGACTTTGGCTCAGGTCATGCTCTTGCAGTTCAGGCCCTGTGTTGGGCTCTGTGCTGACAGCTCAGAGCCTGGAGCCTGCTTGGGATCCTGCGTCTCCCTCTCTCTGCCCCCTCCCCGCTCACGCCCAGTGTCTCGGTGAACACAGTGGACACGGTCATGCAGCAGCACTGAGCACACCTGGCGCCTAGAGCATCGCTCTATGAGTCTCCAATACAAGGAACCAGGGCTCCTTACAGAAGAGGCGGATTCCCGGGCCGCGGCAGGGAAAAATACGGGATGAGCCCGGAACATTCTGTGATTCCAGGGAATAAGAACAGGCCTGAGAAAGGTGAGGGCCCGTTAAAAAACAAAAACAAAACCCGGAGCTGTCGATCAGAAAGTGCTCCTAATGCTCAAAATTGGAAAGACCTGAGCAATGAAACAAGGACAGTATTGGACCGAGCCCACAAAATTTTAAAAAAAGGTCCATGATGTAAATATACTTGAACAACTAGGTAGAGCAGGAGGAATAACAGTCTATACAGAATAAGTGTTATTAGTAAATGCAGAAGAAACGAGGGAACTAGAAAATCACCGAATCACCACGAGGCAAACACCACAGTAGCAACCGCTGTAGACAAGACCCACCCTCGGAGGCTGAAGTCAGTGGGTGACAGCTTGAGGGGAAACAGGTGTTAGCAGAGTTCTGCCCTATCTCTCCCAAGATATTCACCAACTCCAAAGGGAGAAGCAGGAAGTTTACAGTAGAGAAACGCAGCTGACACGTCCTTCACCAGGTGACCCAGGGTTACCATCACCAGGGACGAGACCTACTGAGAGCAGGTACCAGGGACATTTAGGATACGCTGAGAGGGACACACCAATTCTGTGATATTCTCGTCAAAAACACATCACCTCAACCTAATCATGAGAAAATATCAGATAAAGCCAAATGGAGGGACATTCTACAAAATAACTGGCCAGTATGTATCGAAAGTGTCAGGGCCATAAAAGAAATGGAAAGACCGAGGACCTGTCACAGACTGAAGGAGACGGGTAAACAAAAGTGAGCATGGAGCGGGGTCCGAAAACCGAACGAGGGTGTCAGAGGAAAAGGTGGTGGTCTCTGAATAAAGTTTGTGGCTTAATCATAGCATAGCACTCTTTTCGTGGATTTGGTCATTACACTTACGGCTGACGTAAGTTGAAACGTTTGCGGAAGCTTGGGTAAAGGATACATATGAACTTCTATTTTTGCACCTTGCTGGTAAGTCTAACCATTATTTCAAAATAACAAGTTAAAGAAAACATCCTGCCCTAATCAAGGTGCAAATATATAAAAGGATTAGAAGCACTGCATTTAATTAGATCTGAATCAGATCCAGCTCCTCCGACTTTCTGTTACAGGATGGGTGGGTAAAGCACGGTGCTTGAAATCACTCATCATTTTGAACAAATCCATGAAACCAACTTCATGATCTAACCAGGCCTCTGATTGTTTACTAGCTGCAAGCCAAAAGCAATGCATGGAGAGTGGTATTCACGTGATATTTGTTTCCTGGTGTAATAAGCGGCAAGCACCACTTGAATAATCTTGCTCTTCTCGCCCTGGGGAATAAACAAAACTGCTCACCTGTAGCACCACAGAGCAAAAAATGCTCCAAAAAACACAAGCAAAAATGCCATGTAGGTGGTCCACATGATGACATACATGGCGTCCAGGCCCAAGATTCTCCAGGGCACAGGAGGGGGCGGGGGCTGGGGCTTGGGGCCGCACACGATCGAACAGTCCTGGCAGCTGCACGGCCCCGTGACCTCGTCCACAGACTCGTTACAGCCCTTGGTGGCATTGTTCATGGGCTCCATCCCATGGGCTGGAAGATCTGCAGGGAGGATGGGGTTGAGCGAATATCTCAGTAAAAAAGAATTACAAAGCTTGTATTAAATTATACGTAAACCTAGTGAGAAGCACACTGACATACAGAGCGTGACCATAAGAGTAAAAAGGATTGGATCTGGCTGATCGAGTGATCTTTGGCTGCTTTGCTTGGTCCTGTAAAATTTTAAGGCATTTCAAGTAACTTTGGGCACTTAACTTTGGCTCTAAAAAAGGCCTCTGTAACGCTTCAGTCTCTTTGAAAAAAAGAAAAGAAACAAAAGAAAAACCCAGGCTCATTCTTTCAGTGAGGCAGCAACACCGGAAGGCAATTCCTCCTCCTCCACCCTCACTGCCGGCCCCCTAAATTAACCAGGGGCCGGGGAAATGTCCTAGCCACCTCTCTCGCCAGAAGGCAAGTCCGGGAACCAGTTATCTGAATTTGTCTCCCTTCCTGTTGTAGATTAAGGTTCCTGGGCTTTAAAACCACACCACGACTACACGGAACTTGGGAGTCTACCTGAAAAAACGGGGGTGATGGTGAAAGGCGCCTGGCCGTTGTCCTTGTTGAACATGTACTCGATCCAGTTGGTGGCGTTGCAGGCTTTGGCGTCCTTCCCACAGAGCAGCCCCAGGGCCTTGTCATTGCTGGAGGGCGCCTCCACATCCCGGCAGGCATTGTACATGGCTGGCAGAGCAAGAAGGCAAAAGCACTGAAAACTGCGCAGAGAAGAGCTTACAAAAGGCCTCTCAAATGCGAACTCGGTCATACACACTGCAGTCTGAAGCCACGGGCTGGTAGGCAGGACAGCAAACACTAAGGGCAGGAGGGGAGACTTAATACCCTGCGAGCAACATGCTGGGCTAGATTCCGAGTAACTTAAACATGAAAAGCACAGAAGAAAGGCATTCAACACCCCACGCAGCTCACAGAAGCTGGGAGAAGTATTACCACCACTGGAGAGAAGAATGGACTAAGGCTGGGGAAGGAGATGCAAGAACCTTAGTGTCTCTTCAATGACGCTGGTTCCAGAAGTCTGGGGCAGGAAACTATACAGCTGAAGAGTTTGGAACTTATAGGGGAAAACTGTTTTTAGAGGAGAGGTCACATGTGAATGGACCTACTACTACACGCTTTCTTGGCTTTATTTTAGTACACACAAAGACAACACACAAAATAAGGATAAGGTCAGTGACATTCTGCACATTAAAAAGTCAGAGTAATGGGTCCTGTATTAACATTCATTAACCCGGGCCTGCTGCAGAGGCCACTTTCAGGCAAACGGGCTTGAGCAATGGAATGCAGAAAAGGCCCATCTGCTGACCCGCCTCAAAAAGCCATAGGCCCTGACGGACCAACGGGCTACTTATAGCTAAGCACGATCACCCAAAAAGGGAGAATTCCAGGGGCATCTGGGTGGCTTGGTCAGTTAAGCTTCCAACTCTTGGTTTTGGCTCAGATGATCTCAGGGTTTGGTTCATGAGTTTGAGTCCCAAATCAGGTTCCACGATGACAGCGCACAGCCTGCTTGGGAACTCTCTCTCCCTCTCTCTCTTCCCCTCCCCCGCTTGTTTTTTCTCTCTCTCTGAAAATAAATAAATCAACTTAAAAAAAAAAGGAAAATTCCATACATCGCTATGCCTCCTCCTCCCCCCACTTTAAGAACAGCCCCAGACTTTAACCTCTACTACAAAGCGGTGGTCATCAAGACTGTATGGTATTGGCACAAAAACAGACACATAGACCAATGGAATAGAATAGAAAACTCAGAAATGGACCCGCAAGTATATGGCCAACTAATCTTTGACAAAGCGGGAAAATGTATCCAATGGAAAAAAGACAGCCTTTTTAACAAATGGTGCTGGGAGAATTGGACAGCAACATGCAAAAGAATGAAACTAGACCACTTTCTTACACCACTCACAAAAATAAATTCTAAATGGATAAAAGATCTGAATGTGAGACAGGAAACCGTCAAAATCCTAGAGGAGAAAACAGGAAAAAGCCTCTTTGACCTAAGATGCACAAATTTCTTACTCGACACGTCTCCAAAGGCAAGAGAATTAAAAGCAAAGATGAACTATTGGGACCTCATCAAGATAAAAAGCTTCTGCACGGCAAAAGAAACAACCAACAAAACGAATAGGCAACCAACGGAATGGGAAAAGATCATCGCAAATGACATATCGGATAAAGGACTAATATCTAAAATTTATAAAGAACTTACCAAACTCCAAACCCGAAACACAAACAACCCAGTGAAGAAATGGGCGGAAGATATGAATAGACACTTCTCCAAAGGGGACATTCAGATGGCCAACAGACACATGAAACGATGCTCAATGTCACTCATCATCAGGGAAATACAAATCAAAACTACACTGAGATACCACCTCACACCAGTCAGAGTGGCTAAAATGAACAAATCAGGAAACTATAGATGCTGGCGAGGATGTGGAGAAGTAGGCACCCTCCTACACTGTTGGTGGGAATGCAAACTGGTGCAGCCACTCTGGAAAACGGTGTGGAGGTTCCTCAAAAAAATGAAAATAGAGCTACCCTATGACCCAGCAATAGCCCTGCTAGGAATCTACCCAAGAGACACAGGAATGCTGATGCATAGGAGCACGTGTATCCCAATGTTCATAGCAGCACTTTCGACAATAGCCAAATCATGGAAAGAGACCAAGTGCCCATCAACTGACGAATGGATAAAGAAGTTATGGTACTTATATACAATGGACTACTACGTGGCAATGAGAAAAAATGAAATCTGGCCATGTGTAGCAACATGGATGGAACTGGAGGGTATTATGTTAAGTGAAATAAGTCAGTCAGAAAAAGACAGATACTATATGTTTCCACGCATAGGTGGACTTTGTGAGACTAAGCAAAAACCAGGGGGAGGGGAAGAGGGGAAAGGAAAAAAAGACACAGAGAGGGAGGGAGATAAAACATAAGAGACTCTCAAAGACTAAGAAAAAACTGAGGGTGAGGGGGATGAGGGAGGGGGGAGAGGGGGTGATGGGCATTAAAAAGGGCACATGTTGGGATGAACACTGGGTGTTATATGTAAACCAATTTGAAAATAAACTATTATAATAATAAAAAAAAAAAAAAAAAAAAAAAAAAAAAAAAAAAAAGAACAGCCCCCACCCACTACCTCCTTGCAGACAGCTTCTGCTCACCGCTCCCTTGTGGGGTATTCAATAAACTTCTATCGCCTTTGTTCCGCCTCAGGTGAATTCTCTCACCTTCCCGCCACGGCTGCCAGCCTATCATCACTCTCCCTCCAATGGAGAGACACCTCATTCAGATGCCACACCTACTTGTTAGAAACTTCCCAGGATCTTCTTCCCTAAACTCTGCGACACTGATAATTCACCATGTTTAACCCTCACTCTTGAAAGGCAGTTGAGATAGAACGACTTCTTTAGAACTACGATTATTCTATGGCCTTCTGGCCTCTATCACTGCTAGTAAGAAAACCTCCAACTGGCATTCTTTTGAAATGATTTGTATCTTTTTTCTATTTCTTTTTAACACACTTCTCTTTATAGAGTTTTATAGTTTTTCTATGCTGTTTACATATGGATTTTAACAGCTTTACTGAGACATAATTACATACCATACAATTCAACTCTGAAGTTCCAATTTAATGGATTTTAGCCTATTCACAGATATGTGCGACCACCGCCACACTCAATTTTAGAACATTTTCATCACCTTAAAGAAACTCTGTACTCTTTAGCTAATCCTCCCTCATCTCCCCAAACCCTATGCAATGATTAATCTATTTCTGTCCCTATAGTACATTTGCCTACTTTGGACATTTCATATAAATGCAATCATATAATATGTAGTCTTTTGTGGCCAGCTTCTTCCACTTGGCACGATGTTTTCAAGGTCCATCCACGTTGCAGCATGTATTGGTACTTCATTCCTTTTACGGTGGCATTATATTCTGCCGTAAGAATATACCACGTTTGTCTACCTACAGATCAGCTGATATCTGGATTGTTTCGACCTTCTGGCTATTAAGAACAATGCTCCTATAAATATTTGGGTACAGTTTTTGTGTGGACATATGTTTTTACTTTTCTTGTGAGGGGAATGACTGTGTCATATGGTAACCCCATGCTTACCTGTTTTGGGAACTGCCAGACTGTCTTCCAAAGTGACTGCATCTTTTTACATTCCCACCAGCAGCGTATGAGGGCTCTAATTTCTCCACATCCTTCTGACACTTGTTATCTGACCTTTTGCTTCTAGCTGCCCTAACAGGTGTGAAGTGGTATCTCATATGGTTTTGATTTGCATTTCCCTGACGACTAACAATTTTGAGCATCTTTTCATGTGCTTATTGGCCATTTGTATAATGTCCTTGGAGAAATGTCTGTTCAGATCATTTGCCCATTTTAAATTGGGTTTTCTACTTATTATTGAGTTGTGAGAGTTCTTTATATATTCGAGATACAAGATTTTTAATGATTAAATAATTTGCAAATATTTTTGTTTTTTTCTTGATGGTGTCCTTTGAAGCACAAAATTCTATTTTGATCATGTCCCAACCTATGTTTTTCTTTCGTTGCTCATGTTTTTGGTGTCATATCTAAGAATCCACTGTCAAATCTGAGGTCATGAAGATTTACTCCTGTTTTCTTCTAAGCATTTTCTAGTTTTGGCTCTTACATATAGGTTTTTGATCCATTTTAGTTTTTGTCTATGGTGTGAAGTAAGGGTTTAACTTCATCTTTTTCCATATGGCTATTGTTTCCCCAGAATTGTTTGTTGAAAAGACTATTTTTCCCCATTGAATGGACTTGGCACCCTTGTCAAAAATCAGATGACCACAGATATACAGGTCTAAGTTATTGTTCCTCATTGTTCTATATGCTTATCCTTATTCCAGTACCATACTGTCTCTACTGGTTGGTAGTAAATTTTGAAATTGGGAAATGTGAGTCCTCCTATTTCGTTCTTCCTTTTAAGGACTGTCTTGGCTATTCTGGGTCCCTTGAAATTACATGAATTTTAGAATCAGCCTATCAATTTCTACAAAGAAGTGATCTGGGATTCTGACAGGGATTGCAATGAATCTATACATCAATTTGGGAAATACTGCCATCGTAACATTTTTAAGTTTTCTGATCCATCAACATGGAATATCTTTCCCTTTACTAAGATCCTTTCTTAATAATGTTTTACAGTTTTTAGAGTGTAAGTTTTACATTTCTTGTTAAATCCTAGGTATTTTATTCTTTTTGATACTATTGTAAATGGAATTTTCTTAATTTCACTTCCAGACTGTCCACTGCAAATGAAGACATATAACTGATTTTTGTGTATTTTCTTTTTAACTTACCTGGCTTCAGGAGTCTAAGGATTTATCTCTTATCCAATTGGAAAACCCTCGGCTATTATCATTTTACTTATTGTTTCTTATTGTACTTATTGTTTACTTATTGTTTCTTATTGTTACTTATTGTTTCTTCCAAACTTCTCTTTTCCTTCTCTGGAGCTCCTCACATTATCCCACGTGTCACTTCTTTAATGACTCCAGATTGCTTTAACTCTACACTGTTTTCTGGGTAATTCTCTCCTATCTTCCAGCTCCTTATTTGGTTTTCAGGGTTTTATTTTATTAAATATTTTAAGCATACAGAAAACACGGAGAATAATACAATTCTCATTTATTTAGCACCCAGCTATATTAATCCTATTTTACATCTGGGTTGACATGAAAAAAAACAAAACACTACAGATACAGCTGAAGTCCCCTGAATACCCGTACCTATGAATACATTCCCTTGCTTAAGGTAAAACCACAACCCTGAATTTGATGTTTATCTTTCCCATGCATACTTGTGTATTTTCATGATATACTGAATCCACAGATATGCAGTATTCTTTGATATAAACATACTACATATATCCTGTAATATTTTCAATTTTTTAAGTATTTCAAGGGAGTGATGTAACTAACTCATACATTTTAACAGTTTTAAATATTCCATTATAGACTATGACTATGCTCCAAATATATTTATCTGTTCTCCTCTTAATTAGCATTTAGTGCCTCTATTTATTTATTTAGCTAATTTATTTATTTATTAATGGACTTTTTATTAAAAAATATTTTTTTAATGTTTATTTCTGAGAGAGACAGAGTGCAAGTGGGGGAGGAGCAGAGATCGAGGGAGACACAATCCTAAGCAGGCTGCAGGCTCTGAGCTGTCAGCACAGAGCTCAACACTGGACTCGAACTCGTGAACTATGAGATCATGACCTGAGCTGAAGTCAGACGCCCAACTGACTGAGCCACCCAGGCGCCCCTACTAATGGCCTTTTTAAAGAGGAGTTTTAGGTTCACAGTAAAACTGAGCAGATGGTACAGAGAATTCCCATATACTCCCTGCCTCAACACAAGCACCCCGCTTCTATCAACAGCACCAGAGTATACATTTGTTACAACTGCTGAACCTACAATGACACATCATTGTCATTCAAAGTCCACAACTTATTTCAGGATTCAGGCTAGGTGTTGCATATTCTATGAGTTTTGGCAAATGTATAATGACGCGTACCCACTATTATAGTATTAAACAACAATCTCCCTGCCCTTACCGTCCGCTGTGGTCCTCCTATTCACCTTTTCTTCCCCTAGGCCCTGGCAACCACTGATCTTTTTACTGTCTCCATAGTGTTACCTCTTCCGGAATATAATAAAGCTGGAATCATACAGTATGTAGGCTTTCCAGATTCACTTCTTTTACTTAGTAATATAGATTCAAGGTTCCTCCATGTCATTTCACGGCTTGATGGCTCATTCCTTTTTATGCTGAAGGATATTCCATGGTGTGGGTGTGCCCCGGTTTATCTATTTACCTACTTAAAGGGCATCTTGGTGTGAATTATGAATAATGCTGCTACGAACAGGCACGTAAGGGTTTTTATGTGGACATATGTTTTCAACTCTTTGGGGTAAATGCCAAAAACCATGATTGCTGGAGCATATGGTTAGAGCATTTTTCGTTTTCTAAGAAACTGCCAAACTGTCTTCCAAAGTGGCTGTACCGGTTTGCATTCCCGGCGGAAATGCATGAGTTTCTGCGGCTCCACGTCCTCACCAGCACTTGGTGGCGTTCGTGTTCCGGATTACGGCCATTCCCACAGGCGCATGGGGGTATTTCACTGTTGTTTTAATTTGAAATTCCCTAATAACATACAATGTTGAGCATCTTTTCATTTGTTTATTTGCCATCCATGTATCTTCTTTGGTAAGGCGTCCAGATCAGGATTTTTGTCCATTTTTCAATCAGGTCGTTCACTTTCTTACTGTTGAGTTTTAAGAATTTTTCATTTATTTTGGGGCGCCTGGGCGGCTCAGTCATAGGTGTCCGACTTCAGCTCAGGACATGATCTCACGGCTCATGGGTTCGAGCCCCATGTTGGGCTCAAAACAGAGCTGTGGTGACAGCTCAGAGCCTGGAACCTGTTTCGCATTTTGTCTCTGTCTCCCTCTGCCCTTCCTCTGCTTGGACTCTGTCTCTCTCTCAAATATAAACATTAAAAAATAAAGAGTTCTTCATATATTTGGTAATAGTCCTTTGTGAGATGTGTCTTCTGCAAATATTTTCTCCCAGTTTGTGCTTGTCTTTTCATTCCCTTGAGGTCTCCAATTTTTGATGATCACAAAAGTGCAGCAATGAATGTTCTTATATGGTTCTTTGTTTACGTGCAATAAGAGCTTCTCTGTGGCAAGCACCTATGTAAGTGGCATTTCTGGAATGAGGGTATATTTATCCTCAACTTTACCAGGCAGTACAGAATTGTTTTCAAATGGTTTTCGAACACTCCTATTAAGTTCTGGTCACCACTGGTGCAGTACGTAGCATATCTAGCACTCCTATTGCTTGAACATCCTACCAGTATCTGGAATTAGCCAATTTTTACATCTGTGCCAATCTGATGCGTGAAATGGCAGCTCGCTGTTTTAATCTGCGTTCCAGCGACTGCTCTAGATACTCATTGTTCATAAATCTTTTCAATCCTGGTTTCTGCTTTTCCTCTAGTCTAGAACCCTTCCTTATCCTAAAGTCATAAATATATTCTATATTTACTTCTAAAAGTGTCCAAGATTAGGATTTTTAATCTATACATTTTTAGTATGATATACAAAGATAAAAATTGGATGACTAATTTTATCACGCCATTTCTACACTAGTCCACCGTTCCTTTAATGATTTGTAACAACACACCTGTTACGTATCAACTTTCAATAAGCACCGTTCTGTTTCTAGACAGAATGATTTCTCTTCATCCAGTCAGGTTGCCTTTAATGTCACATCTTTTGGTAGATGGACTCCTACACAGCTTGTTTTATTGCTTTTGTAAAGGAGACAATCTTTAATTAGTTTAACTAACATTAATTTATATTTTAATATTGTTTATTTACATTTTTCTATTAAATTTTTGGCTACAGTTTTAAATGATCATTACAATTAAATCTGTATATTGCTCTTATATGCTGAATTCTTATTCTCTTATTTTATAGATGTTCTTGGGCACATTCTTTATTCAGTTGTGTCGAATCTGTTATTTATCTTTCAGTTCATTTAAATGACTATTTTTCATGAATAGAGCCAGCTGGTTCTACTTCTAATCTTTCCATTCTTTCCCCCTTGTGTTCTATTCTTTCAGGACTCTTTCAATTCAGTCATTTCCAACAAACACTAGATGGTCTTTCTCAGACTATCCTATGATTTCCAGTTGTTATGGATCCTTTTCTCCTACTGTGGTGTCTGCTTAGTCTCCCTTATGGTGATGTATTTCTTCAGTCAAATCTCCCCTTCTGCCTCCCCTCTTCGTTTCCACCCTTCCACACTCTCTCCTCAGTTTTGCAATTAACTCATGAAGTTACACAATTCAAGTCCACTAGAAACAAAGTTCTAATGGCTTCTAGAATATACGGAAAAGTAAACCTGCACACACTAACCAAAATTTCCAGTTAGGAAGGGATTAAGCAAATACTTCAAAAAAGACTGTTCTATAGGTTGTAGCTCGAGTCCCAGAAACACGCTAGGCAACAACTCACATTTCATGGCCAATGTAATTTAAAATTGTCATTTTCACACAGCTGACAACAAAAAGGATCAACCTGACCCACTGTCCTGAAACCAACTGTAAAAAAGCAATAATTAAAAGTTTACTCGCTCCCCTCCCCCAAAAAAGTTTACTCACCATTGGCAAAACTCTCTCCAATGTAGTACTGTAATTCTTTTACGTTTGTTTTTGTCTGGTTTGTAGCAGGATCAACGTAATCTTCAGTTGCCGTAACGTTCAGAAACTGACTTTGCCGAGGGCTACATGACAGCTCGCAAAACAGGTTCATTAGGTTATAGAAACAGGATGGACATCTAAAGAAAAAGTAAACTGTATTTTGTCTGATCTCACAGATAACAGGGCCAGCAAAAAGATGATGTACAACAAAGAATATTTAAAATTTATTATAAAGGACAAGTAAACTACCTACGGACCTCTTAAACCCAGCAATTTTTTTTAATGTTTTCATTTTTATTTTCGAGAGAGAGAGACAGATTGTGAGCAGGGGAGGGGCAGAGAGAGAGAGAGAGAGAGACAGAACCTGAAGCAGGCTCCAGGCTCTGAACTGTCAGCACAGAGCCCGACCGACATGGGGCTTGAACTCACGGACCGCGAGATGGCGACCTGAGCCGAAGTCGGTTGCCCAACCCACTGAGCCACCCAGGGGCCCCAAACCCAGCAATTCTAAACCTAAAATCTCATGTTAAAAGAAAGATGTCCCTTTAAAAACTGCCCTAATTACTACATATGCGTTGTCCAGGTGCAATTTCAGAAAGACAAAAATGCTTCTCTGAATTCTGTGCTTTGCAATTTATAGACATATTTTCTTTGTCTTGAACTAAAGGGACTTAGGAGCATCATGGTGACAATTCTGATTAAGAAGAAAAACAAGGGAGGGACGCCCAGGTGGCTCAGTCATTTATGTGTCCGACTTCAGCTCAGGTCATGATCTCACAGTTCGTGGATTTGAGCCCTGAGTCAGGCTCTGTGTTGACAGTTTGGGGCCTGGAGCCTGCTTTGGATTCTGTGTCTCTCTCTCTGCCCCTCCCCCTTCTTGTGCTCTCTCTCTTTCAAATAAAGTGAATAAACCTTAAAAAAAAATTTTTTTAAAAAGAAGAAAAACAAGGGGAAAATGAGATTCGCATGTTAGAATTTTCGTCTTGCTACTGAAGGGCTTTCTTTAAGCCCCAGGTAAGCCTTTGATTCTCTCTACACACAAGAGGATTTCCCCATGACTCGAGAAGAAGGCGCAAGAACAGCAGCGATGTTCTCTGGCTACATGCACAGCAAAAGCACACGGGTTTTCACGAGGACCACTCGCTGTCTGCTGTCCTTCAGGTTCAACGTTCAAGCTTCTAATGGTGACTTGTTAGGTGGGAGAACTCTCTCCCCAGTTTGGTTCACTGTTAATCTGCAAAAGCTACGGCTTCATTAGACCTTCATCCTCACTGCACAACCAGTCGAGAGGACTCTCAACTCTGATCTGGTCCAGGTGCCCACAGGACACGAAACAGGGAAGGTGGTCTCAGCCTTCAAAGCCCCTGGTCGAGTAAGGGAGCGGACACACACACTGACCTGCTCTCAGGAGTCCTGTGCTTTACCGTGACAAGAATGGGAACAACGATGACACCATTCTAACAAACGCTGCTCCTGAGGTGCATAGATACCTACCACGTTCTGTGACTCACAAACCTCTTTCCATGTTACTACCTTTAATCTCCACAATCATCTTTTTTTTTTAATTTTTTTTAACGTTTTATTTATTTTTGAGAGACATAGAGACAGAGCGTGAGCAGGGGAGGGGCAGAGAGAGAGAGGGAGACACAGAATCTGAAGCAGGCTCCAGGCTCTGAGACATCAGCACAGAGCCTGATGCGGGGCTCGAACTCACAGACCGCAAGATCATGACCTGAGCTGAAGTCGGACGCTTAACCGACTGAGCCAACCAGGCGCCCCCACAATCATCAATTCTGACAGCTGCACATGTTAGCTTCTCATTATTTGCTATTATAAACAGAGCTGACAACACATGGGAAATCTGGTTGTCTTTATGTCCATATGCCCCCCTTAGGGTAGGTGCTAAACAGATGTTTTTTGACTGAATGACGACTCCAACCCGGCTCCATCACCCTCCACTAGCCTTCCACAGGGTATGCTGGTCCGATCAGATCCTCAACTGTTTCATCTATTATTACAGGCTATGCCATCCTGGAAGAACAGTTTCGGGATGGTTTTCCGCTCTGTGTTGTTGATTTAAACTTCTGGGAAGATGCAGGGTTTCCTTAGAGGATGAAGACTGTCCTGCCACCTGCAGTCGTATGTGCACAGAGAAGCATCGACCCCTCTTCCTATGTCCTTTATCAGGGCGCTCGATCGGGGTGCCTCGGTGTGGAAAGTTTAGAAAGATACCATGATGTGCTGTTCTACAGACTGCCACCAGCTTGCTCTTTTGCACATCTGAGAACCGCTGAGTAAGCTTAGAGACCTTACTCAGAGACCATCTATTATGCGACCCTTTTCACGGCCCTGGTCATGGAGAGCAGAACAGACTGGACAGCAAACTAATGTTGACAAAACTACCCAGCTCTGCCAGAACAATCGTGTTAACAGCTATCAAAGGCCGGCTCTACAGAACACTGGGGCTCTAGCATCTCAGGTCACTGCAGGAAGAGAGAACCACGTGCCATCCAGGGGTGAGGCAGAGAGGGAGGCGACGCAGGGGACACACTGGAGAGGGTCTCGGGTCACAGACCTGGCGGGACCACCAGAACCTCTCCTCCCCACAGCACCCAGAGGCTAGAGTATGAAAAGACCGAGTCCCTTGGGTGAGGACGTCTCAGAGGAAGCCCACGCGTGAGTTCTGTATGTAACAAGGAAGAGAACTAAATCTGGTAACTGTCACTTAATCGAGAAATTATCCTTTATTTCTGAGAAGTCATAAGATTGCTTTCTTGAAATAAAACGAAAACCAACTTTTAAAAGGAAATCAGTAGGGGCACCTGGGTGGCTCAGTTGGATAAGAGTCCGACTTCAGCTCAGGTCATGATCTCACGGTTCGTGGGTTTGAGCCCTGTGTCAGGCTCTGTG
Source organism: Paguma larvata (assembly GCA_030068075.1). Taxonomy (NCBI): domain Eukaryota; kingdom Metazoa; phylum Chordata; class Mammalia; order Carnivora; family Viverridae; genus Paguma; species Paguma larvata. The sequence continues at coordinate 46,530,557 of CM057835.1, read as the reverse complement.
CCAATAGCGTGGAGCCTGGAGCCTGCTTTGGCTTCTGTGTCTTCCTCCCTCTCTGCTCCCCACCCCCTCATTTGTGCTTTGTCTCTCGAAAATGAATAAACGTTCAAAAAAAATTTTTTTTAAAGGAAATCAGAATGTCACTAGTTAACAAGTGCCCCAAATCTACTATTCTTTGTTTGCCAGGTGGTCAACCTACCTGGACAGAAACTGCAGAGGCAGCTGCAGGTTGTCTTTCAGTGTCCGGAGCTGCTGCACATCACAACAAAGACTGACGTTGCCAAAGAAGAATCCTGGACAGAGCTCCTTTTGGGTGAGAAAGCATAGTTATCAGAGCAGGAAAGTCAAATAAGGACACGCACTACTTGACAAGGCAATTTTACTCACACAGTCCTTTTCAGGTACAGAAGGGTAAGAAATGCGTTTGCGAAGCTCTTGCAGGATTCTTTCAAAGGGCTATCGACTTTACTACTGATCAAAGAGGGAGTCGCAAAAGTAGAAGTGGTGGAGTTATTTCGAATTTTTTTATTTGGAAGCTCCCTCCCCTCCCTGGACAACCAGTGTGACCCCTTCGGTTTTCTGTTTAAGTTTAACCCAAATACTACTTACTACTTCCATTAGTCACACCAGAGAAAGTCAGAGGTCTTTACTAATTCTGATGAAAGCAGCAAGTAAATCGAGGAGACCTGGCACCATGCCAACTTGATCTTACATTACTGAGGCCTCTAAAAGCAGACTTTTCCCCTTGATTCTTCCAGTTCTTTTCTAATATGCCTGTGTATCAGGAATGGTAAACAAGGCAACAGAGAACAGAATCCTGGTAGCGACCAAAGCTCACAGGCTCTGGATGGAAAACAGGGGAATCGCTAAAATAGAGGACGAGGGAGTTGGAGCCACTTAGCAGGCCAGCCGGTGTGAGTCCTGAAATCCAGGAATTGAAAATAAGCTACTTTCTAGTATATTTTCAAGAAGCTGCAAAGAGCAACATTTGCGGTACCAAGGTCAGTCCCTAAATAGTAACCTGCTATGCAGAAACTACAAGAAAGGCATAGTCAGTCCCAAAGAAATCAAGCCTCCGGAGTTGTTATCTGCCGTGCTACAGTGAGCCCCAGACAAGCGTTTGGGATGAGATTTAAGCCTGTTAGTTTCAGCCCCACCGCTCAGTGATATTTACGGTGTAATTACAGAGGATCTCGGACTAGCATTTTGTGTTCCCAGCGCCCAAGAGAACAAACTTACCTGCACCAAGTCATACCCGTCCTTCGGCAAGGGTTTTGGTGGCCCTGAATATTTGCAGTTGTACCTCTTGTCTCCAGATGCAATTCCACACTCTCCATACCAGATGCAGGACTGTGCAAACACCTACAAAGTCGACACAAAACTCAGTTCATCAGGGCCCCGAGGCTAATGGAAATTTCAACAGCAAAAAGCACCCATTCAAACACTATTACAGAATCTTCCAACGTTACCTGCAAAATGAAGTGACACCAAGAGGCACTGGTTAGTTTCACGTTTTGGAAAATATTAATTAACACTGACAAGATGTCTAAAATCATGTCGGCCAGTGAAGGAGGTAACAGAAATTACTTATTTACACAATTCCTAGTTCCTGCTAGTTTACTGTCGATGAAAGGAAGCTATAGTTTCATGTAAGGATCACCAAGAATCAGTGTAGAGGAGAGAAAGCAAGATAGTATGTGAGTCTCCAATTATTAAGGCACTAGTTTTGCACAGGTGCATAAGAAACTACATAAGCTCCAAATAATGAAAGAACGCTTCCACATGTATTTAGGTTAATTCACATCACCCCGTCATGAGTAACATGAAAAGCAAAATCAAAACCCCCAATAAACCCTAAGAAAGAAGAAACATCTCATCCTCAAGATTTCAGGAGAAAGCAAGGAACGTGCCAGCCTTAAGGAGAACCACCTCAGCAATCTTAAAAGAAAAATAAAGATTTCTCAATAGCCACTCATATTTCCCACGTGAGAGTCACCAGGCTGTCAGAAAACTTAGAAGGGGAGGAGGGTGCAGGGTGAGTCACCACGCCGGCCAGGGCCACAGGCCTGCATGGCCTTGCAATCATCTGTGCCGTGGGGAAATGGAGGCCGTCAAGTAGCAACCAAGACTCCTAAGATGCCTCCTGAAAAGCCATTAAAAAAAATCTGAAGAGAAGAATTCTCTCCAGCGGCAGTGGCTGCAAGGCCAGTCAGTCTGTGTTGGTCCTCAGCATCAGGATACAAATCCCACCACAGGCCCTCGAGGCCCTAAAGCCACGAAAGAAAAAAACAGGCAGGAGGTTGGGGTCAAGATTACTCTGAATTCATTTCTCAGGTATTTTCAAACAGAAATTATGACTTTCTCCTATCTGGGTTCATTAAAAGTCATACGTTTAGGCCACAAGGGAGGAAAATTATTCAAATGAGGAAGTGACAAGTATTCAACAATGCCACACATGAAACCTTTGGCGAGAAGCTGCGAAATTCCACCGCTGCTTTTATTTAAAAAGAACTGCAGTTATTTCCACGAACCTAGCGATTCCAGGGAAAGTACTACCCTTTCCCAAACTCTAGTTTTCCAACTAAAAGGAAATTCTCCATCTACTGAAGTCTGAAAAGGCAAAGAAGCTGAGGAGCTGGCATAACTGCTGACGCGACATGTAATTCAAACACAAGTGACCCCGCCCCAGACCCCACAGAATTCTCAACGGAGCCAAAGGGCAAGCAGGCCCAAGCCTGGGCCGCTCTGGCAAGTCACCCACCGGGGTGACAGAAGGCTAGCTGACAAACCGCAACTCTGGCATGACTAACAGGAAGGGGGTCTGGAGTCTCAGTTCCCTTTCCTCAGTGCTCAGTGGTACGAAAGAAAATAAAGACTCGGTGCAGTGCGGTTCCCGCTCATCCTTTATAATCCACATCTTGTATCTCAAGCTTGTTTCACCCATGGGGTAGAAGAGGGGTGGGGCGGAGGGGGGGGTGGAGGAGGCCAGGAGTCCCGGGTGCTGATCCTCAGAACTCACGAGGCTCTCAATCAGTGCGCCTGCTGGGCCTGACAGCAGCTGCAGAGGGTCACTGAACCTGCTGAGCAGTTCTGCTCCTGGGAACGGCAGCTCATAACCGCTGCCCGTCTCCCAGGTTTGGTGTGAAGATCGGATACGGGAATATACGTGGAAGTCCTTAGTGAACTGTAACGCCGTACAATCAAATGCAAGGGATTATGATTATCTTCCAACTCTTTGGGACCTCAGCAAGGAGGCCCTGAAGTAAAACACCTGAAATAAAACACCTGGATTTCTTCAGGCCCTGGAAAATTGTTTGACTCAAAGCTAACAGGTTCAATTCCCAAAGTCATCCTGCCTCTGGAAGCGGCCCAGGCCAGGGGGCCCAAAGGCACTCACAAGCCGTTTACTTGTGTGGTAGGCACTGTTTCAACCGCTCTTCATTTCTGAACCCAATTCATCCTCAAAACACGTTGATGAGAGGAAGAGTAGTTAGACCCGTTTGACAGATGAGGAAATGGAGGCACAGAGAGGCTAATTTGTCCAAGAGGGGCAGAGCCAGGATTCAAACCGGAACATTCTAGTTCCAGAAAACACACTCTCAGTAAAATATAATTACCTGAATAATTAAGGTCCTCGCTCTTGCACCACACCCTCTCCCGACCCCACCCTGCGCAGGGCATGGTCGGGTGCGCACTCACTCATACAGCTGAGCTGGTGCGGGAGCCCTCTTTCCCCCTCAGCTCCCTCTTGCCTCACCTACAGCTAAAGCGAGAGCCGCTGGCCCAGCTGGTGCGGCGCTCCTCGCCCTGCTCGGGGACCTCCACCACCCGACCCCTCTCTTCCACGTTCTCCACCTCATCTCTCTGCGCGTCCCTTCACCTGCTCCTGCCAATAAAGGCTACTCCGATATCATTCTCCCTCTTGGTCAAATGACCCCAAATTCTCTCTCCGGCTGCCCTTCCAGTCACCTGCCTGACAAGCCCAGGTGCCCTAAAGGAAACCAATCTGGCCTCCACCGCCAATCTCTCTTCATTGGGTTTTGAAGCCCCAGGTACCTCCTGGGGAAGCTCCCAGTGAGGTGCAGTTTCTGGGGCCCCTTCCTTCCCATGCAGGCTGCCTTGCCGCCGCCTCTGCGGACCTCGGCACGTCTCCTAGGCACAGCTGCCACGTGGGCTCCTCCTGAGCCGAGGCTCCAGAGCTCTCTGATGCTCAGAAGCCTACAATCCACCTTCCCGCTGCCTGAGACAAGCTCCAGACGCCTCACCCTCACCCGGCTCCAGAGTGCACCGCATCTCCCATCCCTCCTTATCTTCTGGTCCACACTCAGTGGGACCTGCGGGCCCCTGCACGCCAGCCAAGGCCACTCTCCAGCCACCACCTCCGCCGTGGGTCTATCCGGACCCAGCCAAGCACGGCTCCTCCTTCCCTGAGCTCCATCATTCCAGCTGCTCCTGGGAGGGCTGCTGCCACCACTGCCAGCGTCACCACCGCTGCCTGACCCGGCATCCAGGGACTTGCTGAGAGTGCCCCTGTTATCTCCCTTAATTCTCGGATCCATGAGGCTGGTACTGGAACAACACCATTCTACAGATGACGAAACTAAGGGTTACACAGATGGAGTGACTCATCTGAGGCCACACCTAAAAATGGCAGAGCCAGGCCCCACCCGGGGCCTGGCTGGTTCCGAAGCTGCAACTCCTACTCAGGAGGACCCAGCGTCACTCCTCAGTGGACCAATGGCCGGGCCATGCTCATCTCTGTGTCCCACCAAGAACCTCACTGGCTTCCGAACGCCTGGATTTCTAGTCTCCAAACCACCACAGCAGAGCGTCTATCGACAAAGATGATGGATACACCTCGGGATCCCTGGAATGTCAGGGCGGGACATGCCGACACCGAGACCCCGGGTGGGCCGGGCGACCGACAGCTCACACACAGGGCACACGCTTTCCCAAAGTAAGGCGTGGCTGAAAGCTGCCTTTACTACGATAAAAGAATGCCAGCTGCTGACTTCACATCAGTAGCAGCCACTGGGGAAGGAAGTCACGCTGAAATAAAGCCTACTGACGTCTGAGGTCCACCAGAGCCCACAGCGCACCTGATCAAACAGGAGCTCAGTGCCGGAGATGGATGGCGGCCGCACAAAAATGTCTTTATGTCGCCGAACTGTACACTTAAAAACTGTCAGTCTTCTATTATGTGTTTTACCACAAAATGAGACACGAGCTCAGATATCCTTCCTGGAAGAGGAAAGCCCAGGGGCAAGGGCTGCACAAAGCACTGTCGGTTATCACACTCGGACTGAACAAAGAAGCGTGACGGTCTGTTCAAACAGAATAAAAAACTACGGGTCTGCGTGCCATACGACACGTCTTGTTAAAGCTCCACTCGAGCTTAGACCCAAGTCTAAAGCATAATAATTCTTCACAGTTGGCCTCGTGGTCATCGACCAGTCATACGGAGCTATTTATAACCACAAGAACGATCTTACTGAAGCATTTTAAACTTATACCAATTCCTAAAATGTTAAAAATACATGACTGTAAACTTTATATTTTAAGTAGGCTCCACACACAGCATGGAGCCCAACACGGGGCATGAACTCATGACTCTGAGATCAAGAGAGAGATGCTTAGCCAACTGAGCCCCTACTTTAATTACAGACTCCATACCCACTCATCACAAATACGCAAACATCACAGGTGTACGTGCAATAACAATGGAAGCCCGCGCCCCCACTTCTCTATCCCTCCATCCTCTTTCTCAGATTTAACTACTGCTAATCTATTAGGTTTTTAATTCCTCCCAACAGGCAAACCTGTAGAGACATAAACACACAAAAATATACAAGTGCGGTAACTTTTAAACAGCTTTTTCTTTAAATTCTAGTTAACGCACAGTGCAGTACTGGTTTCAGGAGACTTCGGTGATTCATCACTTACATACAACACCCAGTGCTCATCACGAGTGCCCTTAGTACCCATCACCCATTTAGCCCATCCCTCCACCCACTTCCCTCCATCAGCCCTGTTTGTTCTCTATCTTTAAGAAGCTGCAGTAACTTTTAAACAGCTTTTTCACAAATAAATCTGGATGACCCTGCGCAGACTGGCTTTTGGCTCAGCTCGAACAGCTCTTCGCTGCATTCATCCAGGTCCCCAAGGCCAGACTCCAGTGCTTCTTCACAGGTTTCAGCCATACCCATCTTAGAATGTCCCCCCACTCTTAAAAGCCTTCCCAAGACTTGTCACCTCCCTTAATTGTCACTCTGAGTCCTCTCACCTGGTTCCAGCACCGTGCCCCATCCCCCTACCCCCACCCCCCTCCATCCAGAGCCGTCAGTGAGCTCTCCGGGGGCAGAGGCAGGTCAGCTCCGGGCAGCACCTGGCTAGTGTGCAGAGGTCTCGTCCTCGCCGCTCAAGTCAGCAGGTGCTCTGAGCCCAGGGCTCCAGTGAGTGATATCTGCTCCCGTCACTTACATTCCACAAGCTCCTACATGGATCCCTTGGGATGGAGGTTGATAAACTTTCCCACGGAGGGCCAAGTATTTAATATTGTAGGCTTGTGGGCCATAAGGTCTCTACAGAAAATACCCAAGTATCCTGTTGTAGCTCAAAAGCAACTACGGACAACGGGTACATGATGGGTGTAGGGGTGAGGAAGAAAACTGTATTCACAACCACAGGCTCTGGCCAGGCTGTGTGATTCGTGGGCTCCTGCCCTAGGATGAAGTAGAACGAATGAGAACTGCAAAGTCATGTACGTGGAGAGAGGTTCCACGAGTGGTTTCTGGTTATTGTCTTGACTCCCTAGTAAGACCATAAAATCATAAAGGACAGAAGCCCAGGTGTTTTATTTCCTTTCAAAGTCTCTGCGGTACCTTATCCAACGTTCATCAACTCAGAAACCATCAAACCTCCTGATGAGTTGAAGGAGTTCAAATGGATTATGTAAGAAGTTCAGAAATGAGAACTACTGGTTGTTTTGACTTTAAACAAGAACTTAGTAGTTACAAGGCTAGAGTGTCTCTATTTTTAAAGGTTAGGTCATATGACTATTTCACAACACACTCTAGGGCTTAATTATCGGCTAGATGACTGGAGAGCGAAGTTTCTTTCTCTCTCTCTTTTTTTAAAGTTTATTTATTTTGAGAGAGAGAAAGTGCAACAGGGAGAGGCAGAGTGAGAGGGGGAGAGAGAGAATCCCAAGCAGGCTCCATGCTGTCAGTACAGAGGTTGATCTCACAGTTCGTGAGATTATAACCTGAGCCGAAATGAAGAGTCAGAACTCTTAACCGACCTAAGTCACCCAGGTGCCCTGGGAAGTTTCTTTTAACAACGATTGCTCAGCAAGTTAAAAAAAAAATGCCCCTTCTGCAATATGTCGACAACTACACCGACTGCAAAACAGACTCTACTAGGGAACTTTATAAAAGCACATCTTATCAGATGGAGACGCTCTAAGCATCGGCAACAGAATCCTACACTCCAGGCTGCCTTTAGTAAACCTCAAGTATTAACTAACTCATGACAAAACGCTCAGTGAGCATCAACCACACGCCGGGCACGGAGTTAAGTGATTCCTTCCTCATCGCCTCGTTGCAGCATTTTATAGGTAAGGAAACTAAGGCTCATAGAAGATTCTCTGGAGTCACATGGCTCCTAACTGACAAAACCAATAACGAGAATGAAGATTTTGAAGGCCAAGTTAAGCATTCTCCATCCTATCTGCCATCCCCACTCCCTAGCTGCTGCACTGCTCAAACTCCAGCTCAGTTTGTACAGATTTGTCCTCAGATTTCGACCGTGCGACAAAGATGGGCTGGCCCATCCACTATAATGTATGTGAGCATCCCTCTTTCTACAATAGTGTGTTCACTGGTGGAAATAATACATCTCTTTAAGTACATCTCTAGGCAGCTTTCAAGTCATGTTAGTTACCACCAGCCACCCTGAGGCACATGGAGTGCAGAGCTGGGTCCACTCACCTCTGCCGCTGTCCTGGATGGGTAAAGTTCACGGCAGAACGTGGAGACACACCAGCTCAAGCTCCGGCAAGGGACGGTGGGACGGTTGGACAGGGGATAGGGAGAGGTGTCTGTAAGGAGCAGAGGGGCTGGGCTGGCCTGGCCAGTCAGGACAACGCAGGATACGATGGAGAGACACAGAGAATCCTATCCAGAGATTAAGCTGCCTGCTGTTTCCTTGGAGTCAGGGAGGCAGACCAAACAAATATGGCAGGATATTTGCGATGGAGGCTGGTCTGGTGTGACTTCAACTGACAGAAATCTCTGAAATTCTGTTTTATAGCTAATGTGATAAACATATCCATATAACAAAGGATAATTTGTGTGACTGCTAGGTGTGCCTGTAAATGGGTGTTTACTTCATACATTTTTAGATAGGCTCGGCTAGTCTTCACTTTACAAATAACCGCTCTAGCTTGACGTTTCAGTGACTTGCCCAAGGTCACACTACTAGTTGGCATCGGACATTTCTGAGCCTTAGCACCCACAAGTTTGAAAAATAATCCAAAAGTCAGGAGACTAAAACAAAACAGCAGAGGGGAGTGTATTCTGTCCGCAGGTCTTTTCCTACGGAATATGTAAACAGGGTGGCGGATGAACAAAGGGCCAGGCCACCAGGCCAACTCCAGCCCTGAGTCATCGCTGGAGTCTGGAGAAGCCAGACTGGAACTAGGAACGAGCCTCAAATGGGATGCCCTTTGGCCATCTGGAGCATCTGCGGAACATCTGCTGATCAATTTAGCTTGCCTAATACGAGTAATCTGGTACCGATATTTTGAATCTGAATAAATCAGAGCACAGAAGTCAGAAGACCGTGGCTCGAGCCCTTAGTCTGCCATTTACCAGCTATGTGGCCTTGGGACAAACTTAGGTCTTAATATCCTTAATTTCCTGTAAAACAGGGAACAAAGAGTCCCATCTGTCTTAAAGGGGTTCTGTGGAGGTAAGATGAGACCGGCTGTGTCCTAGCAATGGAATACTATGCAAAAATTATGTAACTCTTTTTCTTTAGATCCCTGTAATCTAGAACATCATTTCTAAAAAGACTGAGATAACTTACCGTAAAATTCACCCTTTTCAAACATACAGTTGTATGGTTTTTAGTAACAAATAGGTTAACTCTCCCCTGTTTTCTCGTTTTCCTCGTCTACCTGGTAAGCATTCATTCACCTTCCAAAGGTCAGTTCAACACTGGACTCCCCATAATATTTTGTCCTTATCTTAGAGCACGTTTGGCATTGCACTGTAAATTTTTACGTATTCATACTTCTTCCCCTCCACTACGAACAAGACCGAGAAGGAAACTACCAACATTTACACAGCACTTCACAATTTACAGGCTGCTCTCTGTATCGATAACTCCTTTGATCTACTTTTGTATCTACACTACCCATTTACAACCACTTATATTTATGAAACTAGTGAATGACAGGAACTGGAGTTCCTCTGTGGCCTAAGGGACAGTAATAAGATAAAGAACAAATTTTAAAGCTTCCTTCTTAAATCCCCCCACAGCACGCTTGTATCAGAGACAGGTTCGGTTTTTTTTCCGCAAAGTTTTCTTGCCAAAGCAAATATTCAAAAAACTGAAAATAAAAGGCATAGTCCAAGCAAAGAAGAACTTGCTGGGCCACGGTTACTGACTATCGGCCAGAAAGCAATGCCTCAGAATCCTCCCCCTGTGTCATCCCCACACCTAAACCCACAAAGGCCCAATGATCTGATGACTCTGAGAAGAGAGTCTTGGCCATATTGGAACGGGTAAGATACAGTTCGTGCCCACAAGGAGCCTGCAATCTAGTACTTCGATTCAAGCAATATTTCTCTCTCTTTCCATAAGCACCGTGAGAAAACAGGCGTAGTTGGTAACCCGACTTTACAGAGGCTCCAGGGGATCACTGGCTTGCCGGGACCACCCATGGTGAGAGGCAGAGTCAAGACTCACAACACCCGGGCAAAAGCTGCGGCCGCAGTATCAACACACATTTACAGCTTCAGACGGAAGGCATTCTAGTTGGGGGACAGGATAACAAATGTCCTCCACGATGTAGCATGTGAACTGGCCTTGGAAGATGGCGGGGTTTTGATAGCAAGTTGTTTTTTTTTTTTTTGGCCAGAGAGCTGATGCCCTTCACAGAGCTGTGGGTGACAGGGCAGAAAGGGGCGCCCACGATCAGAGTGGAGACGGTTTAACACCAGCTTCCGCAGAAGGTAATGGGTCATCCTTAAAACACCCTGAAAAGCCCCCCATTTGGGAGGAGTGGTGGGTAGGGAAGGGTTACCCAGGAAAGAGAGATCATACTGTCTTCAGACCAGAGGGATTCTTTGTTCTGGGTAATATGACAAACACTGAGGCAATACAAAGACCTATTCAGCAAGCCGTTTTCTTTCTGCCCACTCGCTAAAATAAAAACCGCATTTTCCCTTGATTACTTATGTTAATAAGATATCTGAGCACAGTATCAATCAAGGAGTAGGAGAGACTGGGAAAGATTAACCATCTGAAATTGGGGCGAATGCAGGTTTTCTTCAATGCTCTCAGGTCGAAAGATTAAACCATTCCTGATCTCTTCATGAAAAAACATCTTAATGGCTTAATTCCTACCTAGACCCCACTATGCTCTAAGTTCCTCAAAAAAAGCTTATAAAAATTACAGTCAGGAGAGATATATGCGATTTCTCAAAACCGCCCACATTTGGATGACCACAAGGCTTAAAAGCCATGCAGTCTAGTAATGTTATTTCATCATCTGTAAAAATTAAAAATTAAGAAAAGCAAAAATCCCCCCAAAGGAGTTAGTCTGTTAATTCTGTGAGAGAACTTCCTGAGTGCTCACGCTGCAGCCAGACAAGATGCTACCATTGGCAAGAATTCTCAAAGCAGACCCTTCTCCTTCCTCCCCCAGCCTGTTCAGGTGTGCTGAAAGCCTCCGCCCTCCGCGGACACGAGGAAGTTAATTTGTAAAATAACAAAGGAATCTTTCAGTTAAGATCTACAGACCTATCCAAGCATTTTGCAAGAGACGCATGATGAACCTCTGACCTACCCAAAAAGTCCTACAAGGAGAGGCACTCATTGGCCATCAGCCTTGGATACTACCTTGAGGTAAAAGGATTTCAGAGCTAAGTTTAAGCTACTTACCAGTGGGAAGCCTGTCTACTAGATCCTGACCTAAAACTCCAGGGAAACTGAACGGCTGTATTTTCTTAAAGGCACAGAGGTGCTACTGTTTCTTGAGTTTTTATTACAGTGATAAGGTCTCCTCATAGATCATATTACTTAACAACCTCAATATCCTAGAAGATACTGTCTGTCTTCAAAAGAAGCTGAGGATTGAAAGAGTAACGTGTCCAAAGCAAGAGCTAGTGAGCGGTCTACCCACTGACCCCACTCCAAACCACCTCCCTGCTCTCCTCTGCCCCCCTCCCAACCAGGCACCAAATGTGTGCTCTAAGCCCACACTGCTGGGGATCCCCTCTACACACACAGAGGAGGGAGCCGCAGCTCTTCCCCTGGCTCTTGGGCCCTCACCGGGTCAGCAAAACCTACCTGCTTCTAAGAACTACCCAGAATTTTGAGAGGTTCTCCTAGTCCAGGGAAGCTCCCTAATCTGCTTTCCCTTCTGATTTACTACCGCCTCATTACTGACATGTCCTCATTACTGACAGGTCGTGAGTGCACGCGAGGTCATCGAATTATCAGAGCTTCACTCCTGCATCCTCATCTGGCTTAATCAGCACTATGCTATATCCTTAGACTTTCACCCACCTCCCTCCAACCCTTTTTTTTAAGTTTATTTACTTTTTGAGATAAAGAGAGAGAGGATCTGAAGTGGGGCTCCATGCTGACAGCAGAGAATCCGACTTGAGGCTCGAACTTGTGAACCACAAGATCATGACCTGAGCCAAAGTTGGACTTTTAGCCAACTCAGCCACCCAGGGCCTCAACCCCTAGTTTTAAAAGAGAAAACGGCAGGGGTACCTGGGTGACTCGTGTTGGGCGTCCAACTTCAGCTCAGGTCATGATCTTGTAGTTCATGGGTTTGGGCCTGGCACTGGGCTCTGGCTGACAGTGTGGAATCTAGAGGCTGCTTTGGATTCTGTGTCTCTCTCTTTCTGCCCCTCCTCCCTCACACTCTGTCTCTGTCCCTCTCAAAAATAAATAAGCATTAAAAATAAATAAATGAGAAAACTGTAGATACAGAAATAGCAGTGAATGTAGCTAAGAGTTTGTCAATTTTCTCTGTTCCAAGAACCAGTTTTTAACTTCACTGATCTTTTCTCGTCTTTTTTAGTTTCTAATTCATTTATTTCTGCTCTGATCTTTATTATTTCTTTCCTTCTACTAATTTGGGGCTTTGTTTGCTCTTTTTCTAGGTTCCTTAGGTGTAAAGTTACATTATACTGTTTGAGATTTTTCTTCTTTCTTGAAGTAGGCCTGTATTGCTATTAACTTCACTCTAAGGACTGCTTTTGCTGCATCCATGGATTTCGGTACATTTCTGTTTTAACTTTTCTCTCGGTATTTTAACATTTTCCTTTGATTTTCTTCAGTGTCCCACTGGTTGACCAGTAGCATGTTGTTTAATACCCTCGTTTTTGTGGGGTTTCCTGTTTTTTATTTCTTGTGGGGTTTCCTGTTTTTTATTTCTTCTTCTTCTTTTAAAGAGGTACTTTTGTAGTTTTTTTTTGTTTTGTTTTGTTTTGTTTTTTTACTGTTTATTTTTGAGAGGGGGAGAAGGGCAGAGAGAGAGGGAGACAGAGGATCCAAAGCGGGCTCTGCACTGACAACAGAGAGCCCAATGTGGGGCTTGAACTCATGAACTGTGAGAACATGACCTGAGCTGAAGTCAGATACTTAACTGACTGACACCTAGGCACCCCACCCCCTGTTTTCTTCTTGTTTAATTAATTCCTAGTTTCATACTACCATGGTCAGAAAAGATGCCTGATATGATTTCAGCCTTCTTGAATTATTGAGATTTGTTTTGTGACCCAACATGCGATCCTACAGAATGTTCCACGTACACTCGAGAAGAATGTGTATTCCGCTGCTTTTAGATGGAGTGTTCTGCCCATATCCATTCAGTCCATCTGGTCTATTGTGTCATTTAAAGCTGATGTTTACTGATTTTTTGTCTGCCTGTTGATGAAAGTGGGATATTACATTCTCCTACTATTATTGTATCTTTCAATTTCTCCCTTTAGGTCTATTATTTGTGTTATGTATTTTGGTGGTCCAATGCTGGGTGCATATATGTTTATAAATGTTATGTCTTCTTGCTCGATTGACCCCTTTATCATCATGTAATGAATGCCCTTCATTGTCTTTTATTACAGTCTGTGTTTTAAAGTCTATTTTGTCTGATATTAGTATAGCGACATCAGTATTCTTTCCATTTCCATTTGTACAGAATATTTTTTTTCCATCTCTTCACTTTCAGTCTGTGATTAGGAAAAAAAAGAGAGAGGGCTCAAAATAAGAAATGAAAGAGAAGTTACAACTAATACCACAGAAATACAAAGGACCATAAGAGACTACTGCGAACAATTATAAAGCAACGAACTAGACAACCTAGAAGAAATGGAGAAATTCCTAGAAACATACAATCTTACAAGACTGAAATATGAAGAAATAGGAAATCTGAAGAGACTGATTACTAGTAAGGAGATTGAAACAGTAATTAAAAACTTCCCAACAAAGTTCAGGACCAGATGGCTTCCCTATTCCATGAAACATTAAATGGTTTAATACCTACACTTGAAGTCTTCCAAAAAATTGAAAAAGGAGGAAAAGCCTTTGAACACATTTTATGAGGCCAACATTACCCTTATACCAAAACCAGACCAGGGCACTATTAAGAAAAAAAAATTACAGGCCAGTATTTTTTTTTTTAACGTTTATTTATTTTTGAGACATAGAGACAGAGCGTGAGCAAGAGAAGGGCAGAAAGAGAGAGGGAGACACAGAATCCGAAGCAGGTTCCAGGCTCTGAGCTTTCAGCACAGAGCCCGACGCGGGGCTCAAACTCATAGACCGCGAGATCATGACCTGAGCCAAAGTTGGCCGCTTAACCGACTGAGCCACCCAGGTGCCCCACAGGCCAATATTCTTGATGAACATAACCACGAAAATCCTCAACATTAGCATACCAAATACAAATGATTGAAAAGGATCATACACCGTGATCAAGTGGGATTTATTCCACAGATTCAAGGACAGTTCAACATCTGTAGATCAATCAGTGTGATACATCACATCGACAAGATGACAGACAAAAAAATCATATGATCACCTCAATAAATGCAGAAAAAGCATTTGACAAAATTCAACATCAATTTATGATGGATACACCCACTCTTAACAAAGTGGATATAGAAGGAACATACCTCAACATAACAAAGGCCATCATGGCGATCCTACAGCTAATACCATATTTGACAGTGAAAAATTGAAAGCTCTTCACCTAAGAACAGGATGCCTATTCTCAACACTTTTGTTCAACATAATATTGAAGTCCTAGCCTTGGCAATTAGGCCAAAGAAATAAAAGGCATCCAAATCAGAAAGGAAAACATAAACTGTTTGCAGATGATACACGAATTCAGTAAAATCACAGGATACGAAATCAATATACGGAAATTTCACATTTCTGTAGACTTACAATGAAAATTCATAAAGAGAAACTAAGAAACAGTTCCATTTACAATTATTTCAAAAAGAATAAAATATCTAGGAATAACTTTAACCAAGGAGCTGAAAACTATTAAACACTGATGAAAGAAACTGAAGATGACACGAAGAAGTGGAAAGATAATCTGTGCTCATGAATTAAAAGAATGTTGTTAAAATGTCCATACCATCTAAAGCAATCTACAGATTCAATGAAACACCTATCAAAATTCCAATGGTTCACTTCGCAGAACAGGAACAAATAATTTTAAGATTTATATGGAACCAGAAAAGATACCGAAAAGTCAAGGCTGGAGATACCACACTCCCTCCATTTCAAACTACGTCACAAAGCTATAGTAATCAAAGTAGTGTGGTATTGGTATAAAAAAAAAAAGACACGGATCAATGGAATAGAATGGAAGTCCAGAAATAAGGTCACCTAAAAATAGAAAATTAATCTACAACAAATGAACCAAGAACATACAACAGAGAAAGGTCAATCTCTTCAATAACTGGTGTTGGGAAAACTGGACAACCACATGCAAAAGTATGAAACTGGACCACTATCCTACATTTACAAAAATTATCTCAAAATGGATTAAAGACTTGAATGGAAGACCTGAAACCATAAAATTCCCAGAAGAAAACATAGGTGGTAATCTCCTTGACATCGGTCTTAGTGATGTCTCAGTGGATCTGATTCCAAAAACTAGGGACACAAAAAGAAAAATAAATAAGTGGGACTATACCAAACTGAAAAGTTTCTGCACAGCAAAGGAAACTATCATCAAAATGAAAAGGCAACCTACTGAAGGGGAGAACATATTTGCAAACCATACACCTCATAAAGGGTTAATATCCAAAATACATAAAGAACTCATACAACAACACCAACAAAAACAACCCAATTAAAGAATGGGCAGAAGATCTGAACAGACATTTCCCCAAAGGCATACAGATGGCACATACAAGGGCCACATGAAAAGATGCTCAAGTTCACAAACAGGGAAAAGCAAACCAAAAGCACAATGAGGTATCACCTTGTGCCTGTTAGAATGGATATTATCAAAGAGACAAGAAATGACAAGCGTTGGTGAGGGTGTGGAGAAAGAGAATCACTTGTATACTGTTGGTAGCATTGTAAACTGGCACAACCACTATGGAAAACACTATGTGATGCCTCAAAAAATTAAGAATAGAACTATCATATGACCCGGTGATTTCACTTTGGAATATTTATCAGAAGAAAACGAAAACACTAATTCAAAAAGATATGTGTACCCCTACATTCA
This sequence comes from Paguma larvata, assembly GCA_030068075.1. Taxonomy (NCBI): domain Eukaryota; kingdom Metazoa; phylum Chordata; class Mammalia; order Carnivora; family Viverridae; genus Paguma; species Paguma larvata. The sequence goes on along the minus strand of CM057835.1, from coordinate 46,514,566 downwards.
CTGCAGCATTATTCACAATAATCAAGATACGGAAACAACCTCAACGTCCACTGACAGACGAATGGATAAAGATGTGATATATTTATACAATGGAATACTAGTCAGCTATTAAAAAAAATCTTGCTATTTGGACAGCTAAGCAAAATAAGTCAGATGGAGAAAGACAAACATGGGTGATTTCACACCCATGTGTGTGGAATCTAACAAAGCAAACAAAACAAAGCAGAAACAAATCACAGATACAGATAACAGATGAGTTATCAGAAGGGAAGGGGGTTGAGGGTTGGGCAAAATGGGTGAAAGGGCAACTGTATGGTGATTCATGGTAACTAGTCTTGTGGGGATCATTTTGTAGTGTATACAGATATTAAATTCTGAAGCTGTGCACCTAAAATTTACGTAACAACAACAATAATAATAAATAGCAGTGAGGTATTCATGCCCTAGGATACTGAACCAAGTTTGAAAAGCTGATCCAGGGAGTTAGGCTCCATTCCATAGCTAATTAGTATTGTGACAAGGGGAAACTCAATTATCCCCTGCTGGGCCTCAGTTTCTAAAGATGTAAAAGAGAGTTAATAACAAGTAACTTGCACTCGTGAGAAGACCTAGCTGACTTACTTAGGACTGTTTCAATTTGGTGCTTGGGAATCTGATTCCTTTCTTTACCTCCCCTCCCACCTCCATCTTCAGGGGAGGAGCATGGGAAATAAAGTGGTCGGATATTCTAAACAAATTCATAAAGAGTTTGTGTGCAGGTGGCAGGAGTATTTTTTTAAGGCGGGTTAAATAAATAAGATCCCTCCCTCTCTGTACCCACTTACGTCCTTCCCTCTGATTCCACATCCTAAACCCAAAAATTAGGTGACCACAGCTGAAATGAGCTCAAGACCGGTCAAACAAGCCGCTTCCAGTTGCCACCACAGGGGAGAGTGCGTGGCCGGTGAAAGAACCCGGAGTAGGGGGGCCTTCAGGGGTTCCATCGCTGGACTAACTTCCCCCGGAGCCACTGGACCCACGTCCCCTCAGGGAACGGGACACACTCCCCGCCGCAACGCCCGCCACCCTCCCCCCAGCCTCGCGGCCCGCCTTGCCCCCCGTAGCCCTCCCGGGTCGCGGGCGTCCCCTCACCTGCACGGGACACAGCAGCAGCAGGAGGAGACCGAGGACTGGGCCGTTTGCGGTCATGCTGCCTTGGTGCGCTGCTGCGGACATCCGCGAGACTAGACTCGACTCGTCTCTTCTCGGCGCGCGGTGCTGGCTCAGGATCCCGTGCCGGCGGAGGGAGGGGACCGGCGCCGGCGGCGGGGAGCAAGCGCTTGTCACGAAAGAGGAAGGCGTCGTTGGCCCCTCCTCCTTCTGGGTGGTGCCCGTGCCGGGACGCCCAGGACCCGTCCGGGCGGGGCGGAGCCGACCCGGGGAGGGCGGGACAGGGGGCGGGGCCCGCCGGGGTCGGGGCGGGGCCCGCCGGGGTCGGGGCGGGGCCGGACTGGGCCACGGGGCTCCCGCGGGGCGTCCTTCGGGCTACCAGCTCAGCGTTTCGTGGTCCTACGGTTCTGGGGGTGCGATATAGGGTAGTGATCCCAGACCAGGGCAGCCGAACTTCTAGAATCTGGCCTGGGAGGATATTTCCGAAAGCGTGTGGTTTTGATGTTTTAACTTTTTCCCCTTTTTGTCTTTCCTGGGCTGGGGACATTGGGTGAGGAGGATTTAGCAAATGGGGTCGCTTGGAGACTGTTTTCCCAATTCCGATCCCAAGCCTCAACGGAATATGTATTTATTTTCCCCACTCCTCAGCGGAATATGTATTTATTTCGGCCCCGATTAGCATCCCGAGCAAACTCACCGCCACAGACTCAGCCCCCAAAAAGGAATCTGCGTCTGGGCTTCAGCGACATAAGGGGCGGTGCCGCGCGGTGGCCTGACGGTGTTGTGATCCGGGAGCGCGAGGGGCGGAGCGCGGCGGTGGGCGAGGCTCCTGAGCTAACCAATCTCCGCTTTGTGGCCTTTCAGCCCCCCCCCACCCCCCCCCCCGGCCACTTTCGGAAAAGCGCTAGAACTGCACCACCTGCTGGCAGAGCTGCGAGTCGCGTGGCTTTAGACACGTGGGCGGGCGAAGACTCCCCAACCTGCCCTCAAGGTTGACCCAGAGGTGGCACCAGAATCCATTTTTAATTTCTAGGTGAAGTCAAGTAACACAAAGAAGAAGCGTCTTCATTTTTGAGCCTTGCTCTTGCAAAATATAATGCATATTATATGCATTTCTAGTAACATTTCCCCTCAGATTTCAATTATTGAGACTGCTCGAAAGCATCAGTCATTACCACTTTGAAATTAAGGAAATGAAAGTAAGGATCTCAAGGTGGAAGCCAGTTTACAATGAAAAGACTAAATATCCATCTGTAGCAATGATCAAACCCAGTCCTAGGTAGAACCACGGTGCAGGTGATACTCCCCGCATAGTTTACAAAACGTCTTCTTTGGTTACTGGTCTTGCCTGCTCACCTCCTCAGCCCTGGGATGTCCTCCTGGGTGGCTGGGCATTGAAACTATAGGGATTTTCTCTAGACCCTCAGTCCTAGATCTTACACAAAGGCTTCCTGGCCCTCTTCCAGTTGTGTGCTTTCCCGTCCCTGATGATTCATTTGAGATAAAATAGTGTGCGTTAGTTGTGGAGGGACTCAAACTGTTGTTATTGAACCAGCAGTATCGGAGTCACCTGGGAACGTGTTAGGAAGGCAGATTGGAGGTTCCACCCTAGACCCACTGAATCAGAGACTCGAATGAGCCAGCTCTTTGAGTTTTAATAAGCTCTCCGGGTGATTCCGATGCACGCTCAATTTCTAAGCTTACTCCTGTAACCAATTCCTTGGATTGTGGTGGATTAGTTACCCTTAGAATTTTAGCAAAGTCCTAATGGAAAAAAGAAAGAAAAGCCTTTACTAAATAATTACCTCGAGTAAAGGAAATATGAGACATTTCTGGGATAGGAAGAAATTTCAATGCCCCACTAATCGTGTCCACTATTCACCAAAAAGATCACAAAAAGACCTTTAGGCATTTTTTTTCCTGGTTCTTTTGTGCTACTTCAACAATAACCAAAAGCCTAGGAAATATTTCGTAAATAAACTATCGTATTTCTTAGAGAAATGTGGCTTTTTGCTGATGACAAAGTAATTCATGCGTATAGTAGAAACTTTGAAAATAACAAAAGTTCAGGGACAGAATAAAAAATTATTTATAATTCCATCATTATGAGTAATCTGTCACGCTGTAGTGTATTATTTTCCATGAAAATTGTTTTAACATGGTTGAGATCCTAAGAGAGACTTTTCGTTAGTTTGTTTAAACAATATTTAGTATCGGTATCATTATAAACACCATTAAACATCGATTGCATAACAATAAAGGAGAAAATAAGGGAAAATGAAATGATTAGACATACATCTTTATAAATATGCAGAAACATCTTTGGAAAACCACATGTTCGAAAGCATATATGTGAATATCATATTTTAAAATAAGTGGGACCTACTGTACCCAGTTTGAAGCTTGCTTCTGTTTACATTTAGCAATATACTTTTCCACCTCACTACTTTTACTACCCTACAGGATTTCATTATGTGCATGTAACATTTCTGAAGCCAGAGTGATGGAAGCCAGTCTCAGAGCAGTACCTAAGTCAGGAAAATATAGTTCACCAGCCAAAAATATTTCAAAATAACTTAAGTCTCAAACCGCATTTCTGGTATATATGAAGGGTTTAAACCGTGCGATTCCGATGATACCGCAAAAAATTCACTTATTTCTTTCCGTGTGCTTCCTCACATTCCTAAGCTTGTCTGGATTCCACAAAGCTTTGCATCTTTCTGTGTCCTCTGGTTTACTCATGATCCTGTATCACAAAAGTCTAAAAGTTATTGAACACTTACCTTAGGGAGGAAGATGGGAAAGTTGACCCAAGACAAAGTTCTCTTTACCTAGCAGAGGAAGGGGAAGTCTAGAAATACTCATGTTAATAGTTTTGATCGATTACATAACTTACTTAATCGATATCCTTTTGGACATTCGGTGTGTCACTTTGGTTCCTCGAAACAATAATGCAGTGAAGATCCTGTGCCTAAATCCTTGCAATTGTAAGTAGAACTGTTGGAAAAACATATTGTTGGCTCAAAGGAAATATACGTTCTAATTATCAGTCTTGCTAAAACTGCGCTCCAAAGAGGTTGCAATTTACTCCTTGGCTAACGACATGTAGAAGTGCCTGATTCCCACCTCCTTGGCAACTCTTATGTTTGCCATTCTGATAGGTGAAAAATGGATTCTGTGATTTTACTTATTTTATTTCTTATTTTTAAGAATCTTGATGCTTTAATTTGTATTTTATTAATTATAAGCGCAATTATAATTATAAGAGATTAATTATGAGTGAGATTAAGAATCTTTGTACATTTATAAATGGTTTTGTTTCTTTTTTTGTGTTTTTTATTTTCTAATATTTTCTTTTTCCTATGGACTCGTAAGAGCTCTATTTATTAATTAACCTATTTGTCTAGCATATATGTTGCAGATACTTTACTAATTTACGAGTTTGTGGGATTATAAAAAATTTACTCCATATTTCCCTCTGGAATTTAATGATTCCGTGGAAATCACGATCTGGAATTATTTTGCCGTAAGGAGTGATATAAGGATACAGTTCCCTTCCTCCCTGCAAAGCTGAGATAATCATATAGGGATACCTGCTCTTGTAAAAGCTATTATTGGCTTTGCGGTCGCCAAATCTAATGACAACCCCTTTGCCTACATCACACTTGACCTCTTTGTGTCTTCAACACAGATGATCACACTCTTCTCCATAAAACAAGTTCTTTAACCCTCTCTTGGGTTACCTCATTGACTAAGCATTGACTATCCCTCATCTTCTAGATGACGGATGTGCTTTGAGTAGTATATTCATGTTAATAAAATTTTATTACAAGAAAATACCTTTGAAGCCTTCTAATATAGAAGCATTTTTAAAATTTCTGCTGACTTGAAAACTTCAAAGCAGGCCATGATACAAGTGGGCAGAGAAAAAAGGATGCCTAACTATGGCACAGGTTTCGACCTTGCCTGGTTTCTACTTTGAAGGTTGAAGTTCCATAACAGGAAATGAAGACAGAGCTGGGTCTCTGGGCTACTACGATGCAATTGACTTCTCCTGGTGATATCTGAGCCCTGCTGATGGACCCGGCCCTCTTTGGCTTACTTTTTTTACTTTTCCCCCTTGTATTAGCTTAGGCTGTCGTAACAAAATACCTTTGACTGGGTGGCTTACACAACAGGATTTTATATCGTATGGCTCTGGAGACTGAGAAGTAGAAGATCAAGGTGCTGACCAGTTAGGTTTCTGGTGGGGACCCAGTTCCTGGCTTGTAGAAAGCTGCTTGCTTGCTTTCTTCTCTCCTCCTCCTCCTCCTCCTCCTCCTCCTCCTCCTCCTCCTCCTCTTCCTCCTTCTTCTTTTAGTTTATTTATTTTGAGAGAGAGAGAGAGAGTGAGTGCACGCGCCAGCCAGGGAAAGGCAGAGAGAGAGGAAGGGAGAGACAGAATCCCAAGCAGGCTCTGTGCTGTCAGCTTGGAGTCCCATTTGGGGCTCAGTCCCACCAACCATGAGATCTTGACCTGAGCAGAAACCAAGAGTTGGATACTTGACCGACTGAGCCACCCAGGTGCCCATTAGACAGCTGCCTTCTGACCGAGTGCTCCCAGAGGTCTTTCCTCGGTGCAGGTGTGTGGAGAGAGAGAAATATCTTCCTCTTTGTATAAAGGCAATAGCGCTCTTGGATCAAGGCGGCACCCTTATAACCTCATTTAGCCTAATAACCTTCTAAAAGCCCTATCTCTAAATATGTTTACATTGGGGGTTAAGACTTCAATGTAGGACTCTGGGGGACATGATTCAGTCCATCGCACCCCTTCTTTTGCTCAGGGCTGCATTTTGACTTTTGTGGGCCCTAAGCGCCTTTGATTTTGTGTATCCCTTCGTCTTTCCAAAACAACCACTTGAAGTTACATCTCGGTATAAAGACAAACATAATACAGGTTGGCTTCATTACTACATATGCATTATTACTATATTCTTATTTTTCTTCTATTTAAAATAAATAGAAATTAAAATATTTTTGTGTGAACTTCAAAGTATACAGAGGCCCTAGGCACTCTGTCTACTGCGCCTGATGGAGAAGTTGGTCCCGTTTTTGTCATAGAATGTCCTGTAGCAGCCACAGACATTGTAAGTTTTACTGATGGATTGCCTAAAAAAAAAAGAAAAGAAAAAAAAAAAGTCCGGACCAGCAGTTAGAGCTGGCCCTAAAAGAAGCCGCTGTAGATGGATGGGAGGAGGTTACCTGGCTGAACCCAGGGAGAGGGAGCAGGCGATCTCCTCATCCCGCTCTTCTCGCAGGCTGCGCTTTGCCATATCCTACTGATCATACAGACCAGTCCTGATTCGGTGCAGCAAAACTACAGAAGCACAAAAATAGTAGAAGGGGAGCATAGGAAGCCTTCTTGGGGGCTACTTACCCCAGATCGGTGTAGCCACAACCCAGAGGAAGGCTGTAGAACATTTTTAGCACGGCAGAGGCTTCCTTAGGCTATTTCCCAGTCAATATTATCCACCCCCTCTCCAACCAAGAGGTAACCACAATTCTGACTTCTCTCACCATGATTTGGTTTTGCCTGTTCTTGAACCTCATGTAAATGGGATCATACTCTGCCTGGTTTCTTTCGCCCACCGTTGTCAGATGTGTGGGTGTGAGACTCGTCCACATTGCTCAGAGCAGTAACTCATCCTTTTTATTGCTGAGGAGTATTCCATGGTATAAGACCGCCATGCAGATATTTGGGTTATTTCCAGTCTAAGCTGTTATCAGGGAACTCGCTATGAACATTCTGGCCCATGTCTTTTTGTTTGAAATATGCACTCAATTCTTTCGCATTCTACAATAGACTTCTAAAACTCCATACTTAAGCTGAATTTTACAGACATCCTCATTTAAAAGAGCTGACAGCTATAACTCATGACTTTGGTGCCAGTGGTTTTAATTGACTCAGAAATGGGGCATTGTTGGTCAGACTTAGGGTAAAACATTCTCCTTAGTAAGGACACTTGAGTTGGTGATCAACCCAGCCCCGGGTTATGTGTGACTTCCACGCAGAGAGGATGCTACCAACATGGGAATAACTTGAACTTGGCTGTCAGTGCCTCACACTGGCATTCCCTGATCTGGAGGCTTCAGTCACATGACACAATCAATTTCCTTTGCCTGGGGTTTTTAAATCGAATCTTTACCAAAATAGGAAGTCCAATTCCTATAAATTGGAGACTTTCTATGGCTGTTCTTAAAAGTTCGGCTGTGGGAAGTGGGAGTAATAGCATCATTTCCCTTGTGAAAAACCAGGGGGTGAGGGGCGCCTGGGTGACTCAGTCGTTTAAGCCTCTGACTCGTGATTTCAGCTCAGGTCATGATCTCATGGTTCATGGTATCAAGCTCCAACTTTGGCTCTGTGCTGACAGCATGGAGTCTGTGATTCTCTCCCTCTCTCCTCTCTCTCTCTCTCTCTCTCTCTCTCTCTCGCTCTCTTTCTCTGTCCCTCCCCTGCTCGTGCTTTCTCTCTCTCTCTCAAAATAAATAAATATTAAAATAAAAATAAAAATCAGAGGGTGAAATCCTAGCGAAGGGAGGACAGAAGACACCAGAGAAAGAAGTAAGAATTCTTTTTGTTGACAGAGACAAAGCTGAAAGGGCATGTAAGAACCGAAGATCTTTAATTAGCTTTCTTCAGTTGGTAAAACATGACTTCACTCTGTGTGTTATGTATTTATTTATTTTTTTTGTTTACTTATTAGTTTTGAAGGAGAGAGAGAGAGACGGGCAGAGAAAAAGGGAGATAGAGGATCTGAAGCAGGCTCTGTGCTGTCAGCACAGAGCCCAGTGTGGGGCTTGAACTCATGAACTGCAAGACTTGAGCTGAAGGCAGACGCTTAACCGACTAAGCCACCCAGGCACCCTGACTTCACTTGTATTTTAAAATCATTTTTAAAGTATTGCTAAAAATAGAATCTTTTTTTGGTGCCCTCACTTTTAAGATTTTCTAGACCCACAAATGCATCAAGAATGTAACTGAGGGCTAAGTACAGTTGGAAAGCCTGGAGAAACCATGTCTGTTTGTCGGGTTTAACTCACTGTGCTGGGTATGCTAAGCAGACTGAGGACACAAGCCGGACCCTCAGCCAGCAGAATATGAAATAAATTATTCTATTTTTTTCTACAGACCACATAACTTGTTTTTGTTGTTGTTGTTGTTTTTCTCCATATTCTGAAGCACAGGTAAGTACAGTGCCTGAGCCAACATTGGACAATGGCATGAGCAATCCTAATGGAGGTGGCTTTGGTCACAGCGGGGCCTCCGCATGCTTCTACGCGCTGAGTTTTTAGCATCTTGTCCCAGTGAAATAACACTCGCTAAACCACTTGCCCAGCAGAGATAAGTGTAGTTTCTCTATTTACCAGGAAGATAGTAAAACATTAACTCACAGGCCCATCGACACCTCAGCACAGTCTCCTCTATCGTGTGACCCGAAGTGCGGGCACACCTCATTTACTGCGCTTGGCTTTATTGTGCTTTACAGATATTGTTTTGTTTTGTTTTGTTTTGTTTTGTTTTGTTTTACAAATTGAAGGGCAACCCTGTGTCAAGCAAGTCTACTGGCCTGAGTTTTCCAACAGCATTTGCTTACTTAATGTCTCTGTGTCACAGTGTCATAATGCTTGCGATATTTCAAACTTTTTCACTATTCTATTTGTCACAGCAGTCTGTGGTCTGGGATCCTTGATGCTGCTGTTGTCATTGTTCCGGGGCACCGCCAACGGCTCCCGCATGAGACAGCGCACGTAAATGATAGATGTCACGTGTGTTTTCACTGCTCCCGCACCGGCCATTCCCCCACCTTCTCCCTCTCCTCAGGTGTCCCTGTTCCCTGAGACACGACAATAGTGAGATTAGGCCAGTTAAGAATCCTATGGTGGTCTCTAAGTGTTCAAGTGAAAGGAAGAGTCACATGTCTCTCACGTTAAGTCAAAAGTGAGAAATAACAAAGCTTGATGAAAAAGGCCTATTAAAAACTGAGAGAAGCTAAAAGCTGGGCCTCGGGGGCCACTTAGCCGAGTCGTGAACGCAAAGGAAAGGTTCTTGAAGGACATTAAAAGTGCCACTTCAATGAACACACAAATGATAAGAAAGTGTAACAGCCTGATTGCTGCTATGGAGAAAGTTTGAGTGATCTGACAGAGGATCGAAGCAGCCACAACATTCCCTTAAGCCAAAGCCTAATCCAGAGCATGGCTCCAACTCTCTTCAGTTCTATGCGGGCTGAGAGGTGAGGAAGCTGCAGAAGAAACGTCTGAAGCAGCAGAGGGTGGTTCATGAGGTTTAAGGAAAGACGCTGTATCCATAACATCAACGTGCAAGGGGAAGCAGCAGTGCCGACGTAGAAGCTGCGGCAAGTTGTCCAGGAGATCTAGCTAGAACATCCCTGAAGGTGGCTACACTAAACAACTGATTTCTAATCTAGATGAAAGAGCCTTCTATTGGAAGATGCCAGCTAGGGCTTTCACAGCTCCAGAGTCAACGCCTGGCTTCGAAGCTTCAAAGGACAGGCCGACTCTCTTGTTAAGGGCTACTACAGCTGGTAACTTTAGTTGGAGCCAATACTCATTTGCTATTCTGAAAATCCTAGGTCCCTGAAGAATGATGCCGAATCTGCAAATGGAACAGCCAGCCCTGATGATAGCACATCTGTTTACAACATAGTTTTCTGTGTATTTTGAGACCTGCTCAAAATGAGACCCAATGAGACCTGCTGCTCAGAAGAAAAGGTTCCTTTCAAAGTATTACTGCTCATTGACACTGCACCTGGTCACTCAGGAACTCTGATGGACTATGAGATTGTCACTGGCGTGACCCCCTGACCCCCTGAACTCAGGAAACTCCTATCAATTTCATCTTTTAGAAACTAACAAATTGCTGGAACAGGAAAAGAAAGATTTGAGTAGATCCCAGGACTGTGCCTGCCCAGATGAATCGGAAAGTGACCTACACAGTTACCTCGGCTTGTCATTTTCATTATAATGTTAAAATCTCCTCCGAATATTCATCCCAAGCCCTCGTAAAAGGAGCCTGCTCACCTCTGTCTGAGGAGTCATTCCACATGACCTCCTTATTTGTACAAATAAAAACGACGTTGTGAGGAAACCCCACCTGGTCTGGTCTGTCCATAACTCATCAAGGAGTGGACCCACATTGGATAGGTAACAAGATGAATGTTTTTTTCATGACCGCTAACACAATATCCATCCCGCAGTCTGTGGATCAAGAAGTAATTTGGGGGCACCTGGGTGGCTCAATCAGGTTAAGTATCTGACTTTGGCTCAGGTCATGATCTCATGATTTGTGGGTTTGAACCTCACATTGGGCTCTGTGCTGACAGTTCAGAGCCTGGAGCCTGCTTCGCATTCTGTGTCTCCCCCTCTTTCTGCTCTTTTTTGTCTCGTTGTCTGTTCTCTGTCAAAAATTAAATAAAAACAAAAATAAGAGTAACTTCGACTTTTATGTCTTATTACTTAAGAAATACATTTCATAAGGCTATAGCTGCCATAGGTGGTGATTCTCGCTGATGGATCTGGGCAAAGTAAATTGAAAACCTTCTGGAACATCTGTGACTCATGGGAAGAGGTCAAAATATCAACATTAATAGGGATCTGGAAGAAGTTGATTCCAACCCTCATGGATGACTTTCAGGGGCTCCAGACTTCAGTGGAGGAAGTTGCTGCAGATGTGGGAGAAACAGCAAGCAAACTAGAATTAGGTGTGGAGCCTGAAGGTGTGACCGAATGGCTGCAATCTCATGATAACACCTGAACAGATGAGGAGTTGCTTCTAAATGGGTGAGCAAAGAAAGTGGTTTCATGGGATGGAAAACTATTCCTGGTGAAGATGCTGTGAAGACTGTTGGATTGACAACAAACCATTTAGAATATTCCATAAGCTTAGTGGAAAGCAGTGGAAGGGTTTGAGAGGATTGACTTCAATTCTGAAAGAAGTTCTGTTGGTAAAATGCTACAGAGAAATAGTTCATGAAAGGAAGAGTCAGTGGACACCCCCTCTCCTTGCCTCCCTTGACTTTCTCCTCCCTTGATCTGTTTCAGTCCCCACTACTGTCCATTTCATCTTCTTGCTGACTTCGCTTTTTCCTCCAAGATCCCTTCTCAGTTTTTCCCCCCTCTCCCCAGAGTCTCCCTGGGGACCTCATTCATTCCATGACTTTGACAATCACTTCTACACCCATGATGCCTAAATCAGTAGTAAATCTTGTCCTAAACCTTAAGCTGCTGTCTCCAACTATCTTCTGGAATCTATTTCTCTTCAAACCTAATCTGTCCAAATGCTCTCTCTCTCTCTCTCTGTCTCCACCCCAACTCTGTTCTTCCCTGTTTCCTAACATAGTATTGTCACCATCCCCTATGTAAACCTTGGATCCAGAAAAGAGTTAACACGGCAGACCTGAGACTACTAAGGTTGGGAAGTTTTGCTTATGAGATTGGCCATTGGCTGGCATCTGGGGACTTGGCTAACAAACAATTCCCTACACTGATCTAAAACTTTCTCTAAATGACAATGGTTCGCTGTGCTGAAACTGTTTGTACACAACAATTTGATTTATTCTGAGCGTGGTTTCCTTCTGAAAGTCTGGAATTTTGGCAAATGTTAGGCAGAAGGTATGTATATGACCGCTCCTAGTTAAAAGCCTGGGTGAGTCTCAATGAGCTTCCCCAATAGACCACACTTGTGAATGCTGTCACATCTCATTGCAAGAGGAATTGAGCTCGTCCTGTGTGAATCCACTGGGAGAGGATTCTTGGAAGCTCACAGCGGGTTTCCTCCATCTTCACTCCCTTTCTCTTCCCCTTTGCTGATTTTTCTATACACCCTTTCGCTGTAACTTAGCCATGCCTATGACCACATGATGAGCCCATCTTTCTAGCAAATTACCCAAACTGGGGGATATTTTAGGATCCCCCAATACATCTTAGTATAATTGTAACCTTCTTTTCCTCACTCTCTATGTTCAGTTAATCACCAATTATCATCAGCTCTGCCTAGAAATTAAAAAAACATTTTTAATTAAATAATTTTATTTTTTAAGTAATCTCTATACCCATGATGGGGCTCAAACTCACAACCCCGAGATCAAGAGTCTCATGCTCTACTGACTAAGTCAGCCAGGCACCCCTCTACCTCTAAATATTTTTAAAAATATGTCTTGTGTTCACGACCCTCTTTGCCTTGATGCTACAACCGTGGCTCCATCTGGACCACTCTCCTTGCTTTCCTCCACTACAGAAACAAAACCCAAGGCTGGAGAACAGCACCGAGTCAACGCGAGGCACAAGTGCTCTCTCAAAGCCAGTTTCCTTAGCTGCAAGAGGTGGATAAGGATAATGCCTATTCCACAGAGTTGCCGTCAGGGGTAAACGAGAAAAATGCAGGTACACTTTGTGAGATTATCTATGTAGAGCGCTTAGCACATAACAATCCTTCAACAAAGGTTAGCCGCTGTTTCTCATGCTAGTATTACTGACCTGCAGACTGCACCTGGTCACCACCTGGGAGGCTCAGCCAGTTCAGGCACTGAAATCACTTTGTGAAATTAGGCCCTCTGTTTCCTACCCCTGTAATCTCCAGGGCCTCCCCACCCCCAAAATGCATCTCTGTGTGATTCTAAGTAGCTTGGCATTTGGGGGTGCTCTTGTCCTTTGATGAGGTGTCCCTGCGTGGGAGGTTGAGGAGACAGAGCTTTCTTGCGGTTGCAGAGGCGGGGGTGCAGCAGGGGAGGAAGCCAGAAGGGTCATGGAGTTCTCCAGATTCCCGTTGTTATTCCTGCAAATATTTGGAGTTGTGCGAAACCATCAGTGAGTTTAGATTAAAAAAGCCACTGCAAAGGGCTGAAGAGCCAGTAGCCTCATGGGCTATAAAAATAGAAATTAAGACACACACACGCGCGCACACACACACACACACAGATCAATATACGAAGTGATAGATGTGTTAATTAACTAGACGGCAGGGAATCCTCCCACAATGTCTATGGATACCGAACCATCACAATGTACAATTAAAAGTTTCTATTTCCAGTGTCTTCCGTGACTATCCCAGGAATTTTTGTCTGAATGAAAAACCTCATGGGATCATGACAAAAGTTCTCCTCAGTTGAAATAATGAAATCGTAAAGCTTAAAGATCTACTCAGGATTCCAAATATCCATATTATCAACGAACTGAGTTATTCATTCTAAAATTCCATGCTATTAAAAACCCCAACTTCTGATTAAAAACAAACAGGAAAAAGCAGCAAAGGCAAGTCGGGTAGTACATTAAGTTTATTTTGAATTATAACATGGAATATGTCATCGAACAAATGGATGTAATGAAAACTTTTGTGGTTCAATTAAATGATTTGCATAGGAATTGCTAGTTCTATCTCAGGATATGGAACTCATTGAATTGTGAATTAGATGAACAGAAAATAAAAATCATCAAAAAAAAAAAAAAAAGAACCATCTACCTGTGTGCAAAATAAATGCAATTTTGCTTAAAATAACAGACTTTTGTTTAGTTTTTGGTGCGTGGTTAATACAGTCATCTTCCCTGTTATGGATACTGTCGTAATTTCATCCAGACCAAACCTGACCCTTCTAAGCTCGAGACCTCTTACCTATAGTAAGAAGGCCTCCATTAAATATCGTCAAAGCTACTGGATTCATTCTTATGGCTCTACTATTGACCAAGAACATTATCCACTTAAAACAACATAACCAATAGGCCAAGGACAACATATCTTAGTGAAAACATGAAGCTTGTGATTTCATCCCATTTTGTTTTTTGGAACTTTGTTATCAGTACCCAGAATACTGTTTCAATTTATGTCAGTGATCAGCCAGCAGGTTTGGTCTAAGGGCTAACAAACGGGGAATAATATAAAGCATTGAAGGCCACACTATTTTCCTCTTCAAAATGAACATAGCTTTATGAAATTCCCATGGAGGAAAGTGTGTATTTGTACTACTTGCTAAATAAAAGAAAGTCAGGGAGAAAACTGGCACTGCTTTATAGCTACTAAAGGGTTCCTCTCTGGGTGTTCTAGCAACACCGACAGATCTTTCTAAATTTTTATCCTGAAATTAGATTGCTGACTTGTTGCATAGCTAGTCAGGCTATAGGCATCCCTGGGGACTCTGTGGGTTGCTCATTACTGCCTTTGTTTGTGATATTGATTAACATAAGCTGATTTCTGTTGATTAGCTATTTTATCGATCATAACAAACCTTAAGAGAATATCTTCTAATTTCAAAAATTATTTTTGATCATTTACTGGCTTAAAGATAATGCTTCCGGGACCACTGCAAGTTGGTTTAAAAAACCTTTGGGGATTACATTTTCTTCCATCTTAACAGGGCTTTACATAGAACATTGCCTGGGAACCAGAACAGAAAATGAAAAGAAAACTAAAGATGTATTTAAATAACAGAAATACCATCAGTGTTTATCATGGAAAGACGGTTTAATGTCTGTGTGTGCAATTAGGCACTGACTGGGGCGTTTAGACACCATCGATTATAAAGTGCATGGAACACAAATTTTGATTCCCCTCCAAGGAATAATTCAATAACACTCAGGTCTCTTTCTTAGAGTCAATTAGCTCAAGAACATGCATAGATGAACACCTATTAAATGCTAACAGCAGTCTTTTATTATACTCCTGCAATATAATAGCAACATATTGTACTTGCATAGATCACCTGTATCCAAGGACCTCAAAGTCATTGTGTCAAGCAATGCGGGACTGAAAGTTCAGATTGCACAGCGTATTAAGTCTACTCAGTTACGGCAGGGGGGAAGCGGATTCCCAACAATAGAACCAAAATAAAAGCTCAAAGAGACAAGCCTCAATTTCCCACGGCTTGTAATTTTATGTGTTTCCAAAATTGCCACTTGGCATCCCACCATACCTACAATATCAATTCTAGGTAAAAATGATTTTTTGGAATAAAATGAGGATCAGCTCACAAATAACCAATTTGTATTTCTTATAGTTCAACAGTCCACCTTTGAAAATCACGTGGTGGAATGTCGGTAGCAGCAAACACTTCACGCTAGAACGACACACATGTATGTGTAGAACGTGAGGGAGCTGGATCTTCTAGCACGCGGACATTTAACGCAAAAGCAAAAGTGCTTTGATTCACTGAAGATCAGACTTTCAGTATTTTAAAGGCTTCGATCATCTTGCTTAAACCTCTTCAAGGGTTTAAGTCTTAGAGTTTAACCGAGAGACCCAGCTTAGTATTGTATAAAACGAGTTTCTGTGGAATCCGCGAATCTGCCAGGCCCCACAGCAGTGGGGTCGCAGGCCAGCGTGAGAAGCCCACGCAAGTGAGGGCAAGGGGCCCCTGAGCCTTTCTGTTTTTGGCTCAGGGCACAGGCCCAGCTCTCCTCGGTCAGGGACCCAGGGTGGGCATTCGGAGCATTACCTTTCTTAATGAATTCCCAACACTATCTGAAAAGCAACTTCTTTTTGGACACGTGATTAGGGTTTCTATCTTTCAGTCGAATATGGAACTACGTTAGCTCTTCCTGGGTCCTTCTTTACTTCGGAGGAGACGCAGGATACGTTCGTTTTTGGTTAGTTCTGCCGGAAGTTCATTGGCCTGCGAGAAGATAAGACAGGTATTAATGAATTCCCACAGCTGGGATGGTTTTAGGGACTCGAAAGAGGGGCCCCGGACCCAAACTTGCTCCTCTGCTGGTGAACAACCTCACTGGACTCACTCTTGTTTTAAGGCCTTAAAGGTCTCCTTTAAGTGTCTAAATATCACCTGTTATTTTTTTTTTTTTTATCTCATCATTAGAGTGATTTTTCTCTCTAAGCCATATCCCTCACCACACTGTAACCTCCTGGTGGCCAGAGTCCATGTATTATTAATCACTGTATCCTCATTTCCAGCACAACGCCTGGTGCATCTAGTATGTGCTCAGTAAACACAGGTAATGTTAAATTTGATACTTTACATTTAATTCGTTTATTATCTGGGGCAGCCTGTCCGCTAGGGACTTAAGACTCAGGACAGGTATCTTTTGATGAGAAAACAGAATTAGGAAACATTCAGAGAATAAGAGAGGCTTGGTCAAGAGAGCAGCTTCGGTGTGTCCTTTCTTCTCCTTATGCTGCTGAGACACATTCTCTAGGCATTGATCTCACGAGTGAGTCCTTATCACATGCAGCCGATGTTAATGGGGCAGAGGTTCTCAAACTTTTTGGTCTCAAGACCTTTTTACGCTCTTAAAAATTACTATTGAGGACCCCAATGAGCTTTTGTTTTTAACTTATTACAAATGAAAATAAGAACATATAAAAATAGATTAATTCATTAAAAATTGTAAGTCCACTACAAGTTAACATAAATAGCATTTATGAAAAACCAAAATTTCAAAAACAAAAGTTAGTGAGAAGTGTAGCATTGTTTAATAGATATGCATAGTTAAAAAAATTTTTTTAATGTTTATTTTTGAGAGAGAGAGAGAGAGAGAGAGTGTGCAATCAGGGGAAGGGCAGAGTGAGAGGGAGACACAGAATCCGAAGCAGGCCAGGCTCTGAGCTGTCAGCACAGAGCCTGATGTGGGTGAGCCGTGAGATCATGACCTGAGCTGAAGTCCGAGGCTTAACTGACTGAATCACCCAGGTGACCCTAGATTTGCATATTTCTTGAATGTGTAGCTAAATCAAAGACATTTGGATGTTCATATCTGCTTCTGCATCTCATCTATTGTGATACACTGTTTTGGTTAAAGCCCATAGGAAGAAAATTCAGCCTCACATAGATAGGTAGTTGGAAAAGTGAGAAATGATTTAAGAGCCTTTTCAGATCATTGTAGTTATTCTTCTTTGATGCTACGCCAATAGTAAACAGGTGGTAGTTTCTTCAAGGTAATTTCAGTGTGGGACCTGAAGCCATATCAACGAACTTTTAACACTAAAAGTCCACAGCTCTATCTGTCCACTGGTAGAAGGTTTCCCCATGCATGACTTGTCACATCACACACTGGTTATCTGGAAAATATTCATTCAACGAGTTATGCCGCTCTTCCAAATGTGGACGCATTGCATCGAAACGATCTCAAAAGATCACATTCATTAATATCAGCACTGATTCATCAGGAGAGCCTGTAAGTGAACTGGGAAGCTGTCGGGCTCACATGGTGGACATGAGTTGTTCTTGGAAATAAAAATGGTGTTCCGAGAAAAAGCAACCGGCCCACTTGGCAATTCAAACAATCGCATGCGTGCTTTTCTTTGAGACAACCGTTGCACGTCAGTATACAGCCGAAGAGCTGCGTGCATACTCCCATTTTGTTATGTAGAATGTTAAAAAGGTGTATAATGAGGGCCAAGATTGAATACAATTAAAATTGCTTACTAATTCATCAAAGATATTCTTAAGTAAAACTGGGAGTTTTGTAAAATAATTTCTAAAATCTGTAAAATAACTTACAAAGTTTTGCACAATCATTTGCCAGTAGAGTTTATACCCCTGCTTCGATGTGTAAGGTGCCTATTAATCTAATGCCAATGTTACAGCAAATGTCAGCACAGTGGAAAAAGCAAATAACATCTTGGTATTATTAAGAAGGTTGCTTTGATTTCTTAGATCTCTTGAGAGAGTCTTGCAGATCTTCCGGGGTCCATGGACCGTACTTTGAGAACTGTTGTTACAGATGGATCACAGGATGCTGTTGGGATTTCACGGGAGGTGGTTAAAGGGCAGGAAAGCCCCCCGAATGGGGTGGAGGGCTTGGATGCAATGCTATCTGTCTCACACATTTTTTTCCTTCCACAGCCACATGTGGCACCCCATCTACTGTATCTGGGACCCTGATCCTAGGTGAAACTCCTGAAGTCCCTACCTTCTAGGTTGGGTCCTGCTCTTTGACACCCACCTGCTAACCGGGACCTCACTTGTCCGGAATTACGCATGGAGTTGCTGGGAATTATATGTGCCACAAATGGTTTGCTAAATAGTACGTCCTGTGGCTGCACGCCAGCCCACCACAAAGGACCCTTGATGCTGATGCCGGACTGAATTGGGCAGGAAATTACTATGCTATGTTACTGTAGATCAAAGACCTCTCTGGAGGTTCAAATTCCACTGTTAGTTCCTGCAGAAACAGACATTGTACAGGCCTAACAGCTGGGCCTGCACAGAAACTTCAGCTCCTGGTAGACGGACATAAGCTCCATCCGGTCTCAGGGTATACTCAGGAGTACCTGAGCTGTGCTGCATGGGTTATTGGTCCTCGGTGAGCAGGTGGCAGGTAGCCAGAGGATCCTCTATGGTCAAGAAGAAGAGAAGATTTAAGAGGCTGTACTTGTATCTACAAGCTTGCTGAGTTACAGCTCCTATGTGTGACCATCTCCGGGAATGCCCATAACCTTTCCTATTAAAAAAGGCTCTATATCCTCAAACCGTGTTGTCAAATTCTGGTCAGCCGCACTGCTGTCCCACGTGTCATCCTTATAGTTCTAAAAACCTGGTCTCATTCTCTCCGCATTGGTCCCCACTGAATTCTCAGGTTGCTGAGATTGTGTGGACCATTATGATGCCCAGTGCTCCAGGCTTGCCCCCGAAGGCCACCTTATTTACTATGGGGCAAGGCCGAAGGTCCATCTTCATGATACCACAGCATCAAAACACTCTATTTCCCCACTGCCCCTGGGAGAAGATATGTTCTGAGTCCTTAGTTGGGAGTATGGGGAACACGGGGCCCCTGCGCCCATGGGGACGGCTACAGTATAGGGAGTGGCTGTTGGGGCCATCGGTTACCCTCTCCTCAGGCATCTGCTGTGCAGCCCCAGGGCAGAAGTCCTGCAACCCCTGGGGCAGAAGATCGCTTCTGTATTAACTTAGAAATCATTTCCTCCCGGAAGACTTCAATGGCATTCGTGACTTCCCTGCTGATAGCTCTTGTCACTGTAGTGCAAGTTCTTGTTTAATTGTCTTTATTCTCCAGTAAACTCTGAGCTCTTTAAAGGCAGAGACTGTGGGAATTTCATTCACCATTGTCTCCCCAGTAGACAGCACAGTGCATGGTATCTAGTAGGTACTCAGTATTTGTTGAAGGAATGAAGGTGAGGAATACCCCCTCAAAAGTCCTGGGAGGCTGCCAGATTCCCAACACCCTTGCTTCTAGAGCTATCTCTAAGAGGCTGGCTTCTTTGGGGCAGCTGGCAGATGGGTGGGGTTCCCTGGCCACCACTCCCAGCTCTCTAAAAGCTTCTGTTGTATGACTCTCCAACCTGAACAGTCTAAATATCTCTCTTTGTATATTTAAGTAGCTCTAGGGACAGTCCAAAGTCCAGCATTTCGATCACTGGAATTTCCCCATAACCATTATTGCTGAAACTCCAGGACACAAACAAGGAATTGCATTTTTCAGTTTCCATATCAAGGTACTAACATTTTCCCCTTGCCTTCAGTGCTGGGTGGCTTAGTAAGAAAGATTGATCTCTTTAGGAAGTTTGTGTCCAGGGTCTAAAGATAAGAGCTCAAGGGTGATTTCAGCTGGCTTATCACACGGCCAGGCCAGCTAATGGAAAACAAATCTGCATCTCAGGAAGGAGATAAGCAGAAGTGCTGTCTTCAAGCACTCTGATGGTAAGAACAAGGAAATAATAACTCCATGTGGTAAGTACAGTGGAAAAAAAAAAAAGAGAGAGACCGAGAGACTCGTGGCATGTTTAATTGCATTTCTTAATGGTTTCTTTTCAAAATGTCGTGAAAAAGGTTTTATGTGTTTGCTTCGATTACTAAAGAAATTAACAGAGCTATAGATACTTATAAAAACTCAAATAGTATGCAAGTATAAAGTGAAAATTGCTTTTCATATCTTCCTCTATAGATAAGCACCATGCCCACTTCTTCCTTTGAAAGCTTGTATTTTATTTTTTTTATGTTGTGTGGGGGAAGGGCAGAGAGAGAGAGGGAGAGAGAGGGAGAGAGAATCCTAAGCAGGGATTCTTCTTGCTGACAGCAGCACAGAGCCCGACTCGGGGCGTGTTTTCATGAACCCTGAGATCACAACCTGAGCTGAAATCAAGAGTTGGATGCTTAACCTACTGAGCCACCCGGGCGCCCCTAAAAGTTCGTAGTTTAGTGTTTTCTCAAGACTTTCCCCAGGCTGTTCTCCTCCCCCAGGTTCTACATTTGATGGCTAATGCAGATGCCGAGTGGGAGAAAACGCAACGATAATCATTTTCTCTATGGGTCTTGGGCATCTTCCCACCTCCACATTTGACCTAATTATAAACTAAGGATTTGGGCTTATAAAACATATGGGTTGGATTCGTAACAGCGGCGCAAAGTCCCGTTAACAGTGTAGAGCGACTTTTTCCCCTTTCTTCTCTACTCTCCAAATTAAGCACAAGCAATTCTCAAGATATGAACATTCAACTTATGCAGGATAGCATCAAACTGCTGGAACTTTGACGTGTTTAGGACACTTCTTTGACGACAGAACCCCATAACTACTCCCCACAGCTACTGCCCCCACCCTGTCCTGGGAGGCCGCACCACTGTGGGCTCATAACCACTGACAATATAGGGTTTTTAGCATAATTCTCTGGGCCAAATGCTGCTCATTCATGCCTGGGACAGCCTTGCAATGCCCTTACTATGCCGAGATATGACGAGAGGGACTGGGGCCAGCTTGAGCGATGAGACTAGTGTTGGAGCCTTTCTCTTCCCTCTATTCCCTTTCAAAGGCCCATCAGCATCTAATACAGCGTCCTCGGGTACACAGCAGATGGTCAGTATAAATACTGCCAACGTTTTTTTTTCCAAGTGAAACAAGAAATCTGGCCCACGGTGCACACGACTGGTTATCTTGGCTTAGGTAGAAACTGCCTTATCTCTTTGCAGAGGCGCCCAAAAGAGTTACAAGATAGGGAAGATAAGGCGGGTACCTTGTTTCTCAGGGCTGGGTCTGCCCCGGCTTCCAGGAGCAGTGCGACTGTTTTAATATTCCCACTGAGCACCGCCGCGTGGAGGGCCGACGTCCCATTCTAAGAGAGAACGACAGGAGTGAGCTCACAGCCATCAGCACTGAGCTTGGCTTTCTTCATAAACCAGCCTGAGCGATGAGACTAATGTCGGAGCTATAGTCTTCCCTCCATTTAAAGGCACGTCAGCACCTAATACAGCGTCCTCAGGTACACGGCAGGCGGTCAGTATAAACACTGCCGACGTTTTTTTCCAAGTGAAACAAGAATCTGGCCCAGGGTGCATGTGACTTGGTGATTAGTCTGTCTGTTTTAATTTAGAATTTGCTGCAAAAAAACAATAATGCTATGTCAAACCTCTTTTTTTTTTTCTTCAAGGAGAGTATATACGGTTCCTGTGTATGTTCCAACTAGGCTGGAGAAATGGCTGGCGAGCCAACGGGCTCATCAGCCCGGCTACATGCACGCCGCTCACTCAGGTGGGCAGGAGTACCACTGTTATAGGGCATGAGTATGCGGGGTAAGGAAACCCCCAAGCCCTGAGTTAGAGCATTTTTGAGCACAGAAGGGCCTACTGGGTAGGTGGCTGACATTTTATAAAATTTACCGCAAACAGAACAAAGCATCTATGTGCAGTATGGAGCCAGATTCTGGGAGGAGAGAGAAAGAGAATGTAACAAATCTAATATGGGAATGATGGGCAGTCACATGACATCTGTTCCAGAAGGTGCATATGTCTATAAACAGCATCTAAATGCAAGTTTAGTTTCCACATTAGCTACTTACTATAATAATAAAAAAACATTTCCATATTTCATGAAAGAACAAAGTATCATATCCATAGGAAAATTCCAGCAAAGTAGCGTTTTCCTTTCCAAAGCGGCAAGTCTGTTTTTATAACAGGTAGGACAACTCGCCTGTCTGGTAACATTCTACCCATCCGAATCTTAACCCACCTGTCAACTTCATCTACTTGCAACATGGTTAGGAATAAAATACCAAGCCAAAAAAGAGTTCTTTGAAATGAGACCAGTGATTGCCAAGTCCATTTCTGAAGCTCCTTTCTTTTATTCACAGAGGGTTCAGTTTCATAAACTATTCTTACTTTATAAACAGTTTTAATGAGTGGAGCTTTCTGGTTTCCAAGCTCCTGAAAGATTAGAAGTTGCTCTGTGGGACAGGGGGAGGGGCCAGCATTCTGACAACAGCAGTCGTCTATCTGCTGATAGCAAGAATACAGCATAAACACGTAAAGATCAGATACAGAGAGTCCAAAGGGCATCTAGGGTCATTCAAGGGCAGGTAGACTTTTTATGCATCCATAAACGCTGAGGGCACATTTCCCCAAAAGTGCTATGCCACTGTCCCAAGTTTAGAACAGATTTCCCGTCCTCCATTTAAGAAAACAGTAGGATATACTGGACGTCCACCAACTACAGCCTGCGGGTCAAATCTAGCCTGCCGCTTGTTTTTCTATGTTCTGGCGAGCTGAAATTGAAAAGATTTAAAAGAATACTATGTGAAAATATGAAATTCTAGAAATACAATGTCCATAAATAAAGTATCAGTGGGGGGGCAGCCATCCTTTGTCCCCTGTGGTTCTCGTGCTACGATAGTGGACTTACACAGTTCCAAGAGACTCTACGGCCCATGAAGCCTAAAATAATTTACTAATGGCCCTTTATTAAAAAAAATTGCCAGTCCCTGGTATACACTCTAATTTAGAAATATCTTAGTCTCGACTGATTAAAATCTAAAAAGGAGTTTTCGGGCTCTATTCCCTGGCATCCTGTTCTCCAGAATGACCCATTCTTTGAGCTATAGATATTTGAGGCTTATTTTATTTCATCTAAGGTAACAGACAATGCTCCAGACAATGAAGGGAAGAAACAGGAGTGCCTGTCCCCCATATTTTGTGGGACACAAATCATATGTTTTATGATTTGTGGAAGTTTGTAGTCTAATGATAGGGATGTATCAATATAGTTTAATTTCCGAGTTAGCGATTTCATTACTACTATTTTTTTTGCCTGTAAAAATAAGTACTGACAGACTCTGGTTCACTGTTCTTACCACCTTTCCATTTCAACCGGTACCCATGAATCTCCAAAATCAAGAAGTTGTTGGAAAATTCTTTCAAGACTTGCAACTAACCATGTGAATTATACCCAGATTCTGCTGCAGTCCTCAGCTATGGGCTTCTTAATTTCTAGCCTCTCTTTTACAGATTGGTAAAATTTCTCTTTAGGTCTTACCTTCAGAATGCCAAGGGTGGGTGAGAATTTTAGCAACTCCTTTATAACATCGTTGTACCCTTTGTTGGCTGCTTTTAGCAAGGCTGTTGTACCATCCTTAACAGAGCAGAAAAGAAAAGTTGATTATTAAGATATATGTCTGTTGGCTAAGAACTAAATGTTAGTTGAGAAGCGAAAATATGCTTATTGGAGCAGGCGAAAGGTGTAAACTAAAGTACCAGCAGGCTGTGTCTCTTAATATGGGAGCATTTTAGAGCGTACTAAGCAGTTAGTTCTCCATGAAAGAATGCTAAACAGAATATGTGGCTTATTACCTTAGAACCCTGCCATTTGGGAATTCATACCCTTCCAGTCCCTTAGAACGCTGGAATATATTTTAGGATGCAGATGGACCAAAGAGGCATTGACTGCAGTTCATGACTTAGCAGAAATTAGTGTTAAACTATTTTTAATGATTTAGATAATTATTAAACTATATTTACTATTTTAAATTTTAAATGTGCTTTTCTTTTAGCCTTCTCTCATGTACAACCTTGCTCTAGTGTGCCATAGGAGTCTGTGGGGGTTGGGAGTGGGTGGGTGTGGAGGAGGAAGGGGATAGATTGAAATCAGTGAAAAAGAAATGCAAAGACAAGTTCGAAAATTTATATTCAGCTTCTGTCATCACTTTTCGGCCTGAAAGAGAGTTTCCAAATTCCTTTTTCTCCTGCTTTTACATGTCAATTGCTGTATTTGGAGGATTCAGCTCCCAAAATTCTCCTGTAGTAAAGGAAATATGCCAGCCTGCTCTAAAGGTTTAGCTGAAACCAGAAAAAAAGAAAATCGGATTAGAAGATTCTCCTTTTCTGGCTTCGGAGAAGAGAAAGAGTGGGAGAGAGAAAGGGAGGAAGAGACAGAGTGGTCAGGCTTGTGTCTTTTCCCCTTTTGGGACTCAGACTTGGGAGAGGGGAGTGGGTCACATAAGCAAGGGTAATACTAAGGAAAAAAAAGGCCAGACACTGAAAAACCCAACCCAACAAGCGAATAGCATAGTGTGGTCAGGTAGACGGGTCTCCCCAAGCTGCCCTTAGTTCCTATGGGCGACAGGGCCTGCTGTGGGGCCCAGCTAGGCAGACTTAGCTAACTTTAGCATTGGCTAGGTGGAGGCCAATGGGGGATGTGGTGCGGGGGTCCGCAGCTGGCGAAGCCAGGTGAGGTGGAGACCCAGGAGCACTGCCGACCCCAAACCTCTGAGCCTGCGCCCCCGGCTGCACTGTGATCCAGGGCCGGCAGGTGGCGTAGCGCCAAGGGCACGCGCAGCCGCTAGGGACACACACCTCCAAGGACAGCACGAGGTCCTGGCTCCTGCCTCCCGCAACCTCCCGGGACTCAGCTTAGGTGAAGAGGATCGGTGAAGATTAAACATTTTTCCATTAGGGAGACTGGGCAGCACCTACTAAGTTTCAGCTGTTTCAGACGTTTACTTTGTTTTCCTGCTAAAGTGCCGGTGGAGGCTGGGAGAAAACCCAGCTGAGTTACAGACAAAACGAAGGCGCGTTTCCTCCGCAGGTCCGGGCTGAGTTGAATTTTGGAGTCTCCGCGCATGCACTACCCACCTCTCCCCACCTCCCCGCCGAAATCACCCCTCCCCCACCCCGTGCCGCAGTTGGGGCTCTGACTCACGTTGCGGGCGGCGTCCCGGTCGGCCCCGCGCAGCAGCATCACCCTCACCACCTCGCTGTGGCCCATCTGCGACGCGATCCACAGCGGCGCCGTCCCGTCCTGCCGGCGAGGGGACACACTTGCTCCCACCCGGCCACGCGGCAGCCACAGAACAGCAAGGCAACACCCGCAAACGCCCCCCTCACCCCCACCGACTACAAATGAGGAGGGTGTTTTTAACCCTTTTACGCTGACGGGTATTGGGCGGTGCCTGGACGACGCGCGTGATTGCGGATATTCAAGTTTTGGCTTATAATCCAGCCGTTTAATGGGAGGATCTCTTAGCACACAGTGTGGTGCAGGACTGCACGGAGCACGGCAGGACCAAAGGAAGGCAGGACCAAACTGAACAAACCCAGGGAGGAGAAGTCTTTATTTTCCCCAGACTTTGTTTGCTTTACTGGTGGTTTCACATGACACACCCTCGTTCCCACAGAAGAGAGGGCGGTTTTCTTTGAGGTGATGCGTGAAGGTCAGAGAACTAAAGACCCTTCTCCCATTCTTCTGGTGTCTAGAATCCCACCTGCCCACCCACTCGCCCTCAGCCACGTCATTTTTAGGGACTTTAGTTTTATGCAGGATGTGATATTGTTTCTTTTGGGAAGGCAGGTACACTGGCGAGGTGTAGCAGGACATCTTTGATAATATTTCCTGTGTATTGTTCCCCCAAAGACCCTGTTTATGTGAGCACTAGGCCATTAAGTGCTCCACACTTATGGGTCAAGCTCCACAGAAGAAAAGGTGAAATATCCAAGGGACAGAGAAGGATTTGACAGGAGGGTGGTTCCTGCCAGACAGAAAGGAAAACAGAAAACCCTTCTAAGTGCTGGAAGGAAGCTCTAGACAAGGAGTAGGGAAGGGGGAGGTCAGACACCAGCGGCCATGTTTTCCTCCTGGGTTGAATCTGGGGTGGGTAGAAACACCCAGAAAGATTATGGTGAATTCCAGATGGGAAAGGATTTTCTCCTGTTCTTGGGATGAAACCCAGAAGAACTGAAGTTCTCTTAGAGAAGCTCTGCTCTTGGCTGGTGCCTGAGAGATAGAAATGGGTGAGGGAATCTGGGCCAATGGACCTGAGACAGGCCCCCGGGGCCGCTGGTCCCTGGCCACCAGGCATCTGGGCACCCAGGAGCCCCTGCCTGCCTGCAGGAAATAGGAAGTGCTGGGTAAACAGTGGCCTGGAGTCAGCCTGGGGTTGGAAAGAGAAGGCCACAGAAGGTCATGATTTCACAATGACAGGCCAACAAGGTACCAGTGCAGGATACTCACAGACAGGAGAGGCTGGACCGGCCAGCACAAGGACCTGACACGAGTGTCCCCACCCTACCCTAATGCCAGGGTGATAGTCTGACCTCTGAGAACTTGGGTCACTTTGGAGGGCAGGGCAGGAAGAAGGAGGAGGAACCAGAACTGACTCAACCTGGGCTCTGAGGTAATAAAGGTTATACGGCTCCAAGGAACTGTTTTGGTCAGATAAGACTGAATTACTCATCAGTGGGAATGAGGGCTGAAGAGCAAGATGATTCAGTCAGAGACATAAAGTTTCATTTTCTGCCGTAGTATGTAATTTCAACTCCTGTCTACTATCCACAGCAGGCACGGGCTGATTGCCCACTGCTGTCCCAGCAAAGAGACGGAGGACAAGGACGTGTGAGCGGGGCGGTGGGTGGTGGCAAATCAGGAGCCTAGAGGGATCGGGGGCTGCTGAGGGGTGGTAGGACGACAGGCACCCCCCTGTGCCGAAGCAAAGCGTGGAGGAAGGATGAACACTGAGAGCGACTTCATACTTTTACAAGGGCCTCTTAGAAATATTCTTGAATCTGAATATTATTTATTATTAGCAATAGAAATAATACCTTAATTTGTACCTCTGTTTACAAAGCATGTCCACATCATAATTTAACTTGATTCTCCCAATTCAGGATCATTCATTCAGTCCACCAACCAACCATTATGAAGTATCTCTGGCAGAATGCTAAATAGGACATGACCTCTGTTCTCAGAGGAACTCAGGCTAGTGGAGAAGAGACGGGAATTTCAGGATGATTACGGTGCTATAATAAATATGGACAAAGATACCCAAGATGAACCAGGAGAGAGGCTTGCTTACTGTGTGGGGGTTACGGGGGGTCAGCTTCACAGTTGGGGTGATATCTGAGCTGGGCCTTGAAGGAGGACTAGGATTTTGCCAGTTGGGGGTTGGGGGAGAGCATTCCATGTAGAAGGGGAAGCGGCTTGGACAGGTGTGGCTGGTTCAGGCAAGGCTGGAAATCCAGCTGACTGCAGCCCAAGGGGTAGGTGCTAGAACAGGGGTGGCGGTGAGGGTGGGCAGGAGAGGGAGGCTGGGTGCTGGAAGCTCTGTCCCTCCTTGCCTGCTCTGGGTTCACTTGTTCTTTCTCACTATGTCCACCAGAGGGCAGGCAAGGAAAGGCGGCCAGAGGCAAAGAGGTCAGCAGGTGGCCTGTTCAATGTACTTTCCAAGGGCTTGGTTGTTAGTAAAAGGATCTTAGTACTAACATGTGGGAAAGTGCTGAGGGGATGTATGGGGAAGAGTTATTAATATCCTCAGTTCATAACAGTAATGCTGACACTTAACTTCTATCACTTTAATTTGCAATGATCACGGTAGGTGGAAAAAGAAGTCACTACTTCACGGTCAGGAGACCTTAGGCACATCACCCGGAGCCTTGGTTCTCTCCTGTAAACATGTTGGCTTCCCAGAGATATTCACGTACAGGAAAACATGTAGAAAGGTGCTGAACACGGGACAGGCTAATGCGTGCTTAGGACGTGGTCACTGAATCTCCACGTTTGTCATGAGAAACAATAAGCACCTTAGTGTGTGCTTTTGTTTACAGAACTCTCCACGGGCTTGATCTGATTCTCCCAGTGTTCCTGTGAGATACTGATTGAACGGGTAGGAGTGATTGGTAAAATGAGATTTGGGGTTAAACCCAGGAAGTGAATATGAATTACAGTATATTGTCAAATCAAAGTGTTTATCAGTAGATTATCTAGCTGCTGGAGAGAAGTTTTACACCTCAATTCTCATTTTCTCTCATTTTTTTCTTACAAAGGTCAGCATCTTCATTATAAAGATGACTTCACAATGAAAATGACAAACATGAAGTCTGTTTAGCTCCTTTTTGTTGAGTTTTGAGAAAATAAGAGAAAACTTTAAAAATTTATGTTTGTGAATACTTCCTGACAAAAATACATAGTTTTAAAATATACTAAAACAAATCACAGTGAAATAAGTCACAGGAAGTTAGGACCTCTATGGGACCTTTTTAACAAAAGGAAATAGGGGGCGCCTGGGTGGCTCAGTCGGCTAAGCGGCCAACTTCAGCTCAGGTTGTGATCTCACGGTCTGTGAGTTCGAGCCCCGCGTCGGGCTCTGTGCTGATGGCTCAGAGCCTGGAGCCTGCTTTGGATTCTGCGTCTCCCTGTCTCTCTGCCCTTCCTCTGCTCACACTCTGTCTCTATGTCTCTCAAAAATAAATAAAGGTTAAAAAAAAAAGTAAAAAAAAAAGGAAATAGGACACTTAGCTTGAAGAAGAGACCCATGGGGTTATGACGGTTGTCATTTACTATCTGTGTGCAAACTGAGCAGAAAAGGATTTACTTCTTCTTTCTTATACTTCTTATAAAATATATTTATTATTTATTATTTACCTATTTTGCATAACAAGTGGCACGAAGAGGGCTGATGGGTTAGAGACTAAATAAGCTGATGAGTTAGTACTGAGTCCCCCACACTTGGAGGGGTTCACCAGTGGCTGATTACCTCTCAGCAGGATCGCTAGAGAGAGGATTCACGTGCTTGGCAGGTGATTACATAGGTGACTTGTGCAGTTCCTTCTGACTTGGATATCCCCTTGTTCCACCGCAGATAATACTTTCAAGCATTGTCGAATACATCTTGATAGATCACAGTACGAGATGGAGCATACGACATGATTTGTATTGGAAACTAAATGTTGTATCATTTTAGCTAGGCTTCTAGAGATTACTTAGAAAAAGAATTAAAACCTTCCATAGGAATGAGTATATTTAGTGGCACTAGCTCTTTGCTTTTGCTGCTTCTAGTCCTCACATTTAGGCTTTTTCCATCTCCAGGTTCAAGCCAGACAAAGTCTTAGGGACCAATTCTGTTCTAAGTTGGAGGTCCAAGAGATATAAGGAATCTGATTAGCAGCAGAGGAGGTTCAAAGCCAAGACAACTTTGCTACCAGCCCTACCCTGACCCAGAGCCCATATCTCATTACTGGGTCCCTGCTTGGTGTCCCCATTCCAGCAAACAGGTCTGTAAAATATGTTATCTGATGCCGCCATTGCTCAGCCGACCCCATTATCCCTACCCACAGGTGATCAGACCAAGGATTGGCAGGCCAGCCAGTCCACTGTGGCCTGGTGTGCAGAGCCTAGTGGCAACAATGACATGGCTATCCCAAGAGTTTGGTAGTCTGACCTATAAACTTAGGGACTATATACTAGATGAGTAAACAGAGGATGCTAGAAGAAAAAGGAGTAGGGAGAGGAAAAGAGGCAAGAGGGGACTTCGAGATGGCAGAGACAACATGGCTCACGAGAGAAAAAGTGCAACCGTGATTCCTGATGGGTTTTCTCTTCCAATGAGGCCTGGATGAAATAGAAATGATAATAGCAAAGGTACCATAATTATCCTGGTTTTGCAGATTAAAAAAACAACAACCCGGGACTACATCAAAATAAAAAGCTTTGTAGCAAAGGAAACAATTGACAAAACTAAAAGACGTCCTACTGAATGGGAGAAGATATTTGCAAGTGACATATCTGATAAAGGGTTAGTATCGAAAATATATAAAGAATTTATACAAGCCAACACCAAAAAAACAAATAATCCAGTTAAAAATCGGGCAGAAGACATAAACAGACATTTCTCCAAAGGAGATCTGAAGATGGTCAACAGACACATGAAAAGATGCTCGACATCACCTACCATCAGGCAAATGCAAATCAAAACCACACGGAGATACCACCTCACACCTGTCAGAATGGTTAAACTCAACAACGCATGAAACAACAGGTATTGGTGAAGATATGAAGAAAAAAAGAATCCTTGTGCATGGTTAGTGGGAATGCAAACTGGTGCAGCCAACGTGGAAAACAGTATGGGGGTTCCTCAAAAAATTAAAGACAGAATTACTATATGATCCAGTAATTCCACTACTGGGTGTTTACCCAAAGAATACAAAAACACTAATTTGAAATGATACATGCACCTCTATGTTTATGGCAGCATTACTTACAATAGGCAAGATACGGAAGTAATTCAAGGGTCCATCAATAGATGAATAGATAAAGAAGATATAGTACACACACACGCACACACACACACACACACACACACACACACACTGGAATGTTACTTAACCATAAAAAATTGAAAACTTACTATTTGCAACGACATGGATGGAGCTAGAGGGTATAATGCTAAGTGCAATAAGTCAGTCAGAGAAGGACAGATACCATATGATTTCACTCATATGTGGAGTTTAAGAAACAAAACAAATGAGCAAAGGAAAAGAAAAAGACAAAAGACCTGACTCTTAACTACGAGAACAAACAGATGGTTACCAGAGGGAAGTTGGGGGGGGGGATGGGTGAAAGAGGTGAAATGAATTAAGAGTACCCTTATTGTGATGAGCACTGAGCAATTATGGAACTGCTGAATCACTATACTGTATACCTGAAACTAATATAACACTGTTAACTATTACAATGATAATAAAAGAAACCCAAAAGAACCCCTGAAATTCAGGGAGTGTGACCTGCTCAAGGTCGTGCAGTTAATGAGCAAAGTTGACTATGTTTCATTTCTTAAGATATCCATATCCCCGTAACTCACAAGCTACTCTCCACCCAGAAACCTGGATCCGGCTCCCTACCTGGCTCTTACAGGTCCCGTACCAGTCTGGGACTGGAGTCCTGGCCACGAGCCTGCGCCCTGCATCTGAGTCTTGTTCTAGTTTGCAGCCACTGATCACTATGTCTTCTCCCTTCCAGGCCTCTCTGGAGCTCTGCTCAAACCACCCGCTATCTTCTGGAGTCAACATACATTTTCGGAGTGCCTACCGTGTGCAGAGAGCATGCAAGCAGGAGGGCCCCTCGGCTGCTCTCTGCTTCTACATCCAAGCTCTCAGGACACTGCAACGATCTGTCGGCCCTCCTTCCTCCCACTGCCTACCACTGGGCTCGTCCCTCCAGGTTTGCAACCCGGGAGGACCGTCACTATCTGGGCCTCAGCATTGCTGCATACAAGTGCAAACCAAGGCTAGAGAGGGCACTTTATGAGATGGCCTTTCGGCCGGCTTCAAGGAGATACTGATTAGCACACTGAGAAGACTAGTTAGAGATGAGTGATGGCAGGCCAAACTCAGCCCTGGGTAAACGCTCAGACCTTTGCCACGCTATGAAGGTATTGTTTAATAAGGTGGATGAGTTGCATTGGGAAAAGTATACGTCAAAGCATTTTGTTGATAGAAAAACAGACTAAATAGCCCTCTTAAGCTGGCGATTAAAAAGGCTTGACTTGTATCAACTCTACTTGGTGAGGTCACATAGAAAGAACTAAAGATAGGTTTTTAGCTGAACTGTTGTGACTCTTGACCTCTTTATCTAGGACAAACTAAGAGGAAGAGTTTTTTAAAGTTACAAATCAAGAACTTAGTCTTTCCAGTCTGCCTATAGTTTTGTGATTATGATTTCTTGTCACCAAAGTCCTAGAAAGGTCTTCAGTTAGTTCGTCTGTGATGGAGTTGGAAGGAAAAGCCATTCCTACTACTGTTCAGATTCCCTGCAGCTCAGATCAAATGTCAGCTGAATAACTTCAATCAGCTTTGCTTGACATCCTGTCACGACGTACCATAAATGCCAGCACCCCCACAGAGTGGCAATGAAAACCATCATATCAGATTTATCTAAAAATATTAAGAAAGAAAATCTGGCAAGCATCTTTGTCTTTATTTTATAAATGCAAGAATCTTCTGGGTGTGCCTGGGTGGCTCAGCTGGTTAATCATCTGACTCTTGATCTCGGCTCAGGTCATGATCTCACGGTTTGTGAGTTCGAGTCCCACGTGGGGGTCTGCGTTGACAGCTCAGAGCCTGCTTGCGATTCTGTCTCTCTGCCCCTCCCCCACTTACTCCCTCTCTGTCTCTCCCTCAAAATACACTTAAAAAGATTTTTTTGTCTGACAATGACTCAATGGGTCAGTTGAGATTTCAGAAGAAAACGCTGGTTTCCAAATGCCCTGCCAATATGATAGTCTACGATGCATGGGCCATTATCATGGAAACTTTTAATTAGATTTTTTAACCTCCTCATAACTTGTGACAAGGTCAGCGGGGACTACTATCGCTTTTGCCATATTTATGACACTGCTTGTTTTCTAGGAAGGGAATTAAAAATGCAGAGTCTACATTTTCAAAGGAGACAGAATGTGAACTAGTCTGACCTGGCTAGACAGCCTTTCATTATCAGCTTACAGCAGGTAATAAAAAGATTATGACTTGAGGGTACAGTGGGGTGAGTGTACCCAATGAAAAGGAAAAATTGCATTGCTTTTTTTCCCCCCAAACTTGGTCGCCCTCAGTGTGAGGACTGGAAAGGAAACAGCCATGGCTGTTGTGGATACCATGGCACTGTTAGTTCACTCTTTAACTTCTTGGCTTCAATGTCATCACCTGACTGAATTTAGGTTTGAGGGGACGCAATGCATGCAATATTTGAAATACAATCTCTTATATCAACTCGTTTTTTTATCAACAGTTCCTTAGGCATATGGTTAATACTATTTATTTTACAAATAGATTTGTCAAAGTGCCAGAAATTATTTCAGAAAGATGGACAGATAGAGAGGCCTGATAATCTTGACAGTTTTTCATTTCTAATTTCACGGTGGTACGCTCAATAATGGCCTCCAAATCAAGCTTACCCAATCTAAAAATTACCAATTCCTTCTGTTAACCTTGGCAAAAAGAAGCCTCGGATTCAGAATCAAGTCGACACTTTCAAAGTAAGAAGGACTAGCAAGAAAATACTAAACTCCAACGCCCGAAAGTCAACTCTGGCAGATATAGAAGTTCAACTTTTCCTAAAAGCTTCCTTTCCCAAGAAAGAGTGTTCCTGGGGCCATCTAAATCTAAGAATATCTTTAAAATTCTAAAAATGTCATCTCCCATTCATAGTATCTGGCATATGCTGAGCGCTTAATAAATACTGGTTGAATATTGAATAAAATGGCTACCAAAAAGGGGGAGCTTGAAGATCGTCCGTATCGTCCTGCCCAGCCTCCTAATTTTCTGATAGAGGCAGAGAAGTCCAGAGAGGTTGATTCACTTGTTCAAAACCACACAGCTAGTTATTGGCAGAGCTTGACCTAGAACTCAGGATTCCTGACCTGAAACCCACTTTGCCCAAAGGCCCTTTCACTTCTTGGGTTCCTATGCACTTGCACTTTCAAAAAAACCTTTTTTTAATGTTTACTTATTTTTGAGAGAGAGCACTAGCAGAGGAGGACGGAGAGAGAGGGAGACACAGAATCCAAAGCAGGCCTCAGCCTGATGTGGGGCTCAAACCCATGAACCATGAGATCACGATTTGAGCCAAAGTCAGGCACTAAACCAACTGAGCCACCCAGGCACCCCTGCACTTGCACTTTTAAAGACTAAAGAAGTCGAGGGCCAAGAGTTCAGGCCAACCTTCCCTGCTAAACAAAAGGGCATTCTCATATCATAATGGGATTACCCATTACAGTGAGAATCTGCCTAGGGTCATTTTCTGGTAAGAAATTGGCTGGACTTTTCCCTAGAAAACTACCTTTAAAGTAGTGTTACTTTAATCCGAAATGTTTTGTTAAAAATAAATTAATGCAGAAATCATTCCTTATAAGAGAAGCTAATTAGAACACCTTAGATTTGGATGGTTCTTTACTCTTTATAAAGTGTGGCCTGTATTACTTTGTAGTTTTGTTCCTTTAAGTATCGATTGATTGATTTGCCAGATGTTAGCTTGCTCTTGGTAAATTAAGTCTCAATAGTGTTGTAATTGTGAGAGATGAAGGCATGGAACCCATTAATGATTCCCAGTGGGCTAATGGGCTCCTCTTTGGTTTGGTGGAAGAAGAAGAGGGGGTAAGAAATAAGGCATCGTATCAGTGGGGGACTGGGCAGGGGCAAGGCTACCGGACTCACCTCTATTTACCTACGTCCCAGGCTAGCCCACTCTCATTACCTCGGTGCAGCCATAATTTATTTGAACAGCAGGTGGCCAAGTATGCACTTGACCTTAGACACCAAACACCCATGTTTCAAAACTAATAAATGGTGAAGTCAGCCTGATTTCACAGGCTCTCAGGTGAGCCCAAAGCAAAGAACAGGAGAAACCCAATCAAAGATTAACTTCATCACAGAGGCAAAAAGGTTTAAAGATGCCCAGAGCTGACTGGTTACCTTAGGCGCTACCCCAGGACGGCCGCCCTGTCTGCCCACCGCGCTGCGCACGCGGACATTACCTGCCTCGGCTGGTTGACTTTCGCTCCTGAAGACAACAGCAATCTAATAACATCCAAGTAACCACCCTGGGCAGCTAGGAAGAGTGCAGTGGCTCCATCCTGAGAGACGTCAAAAGGAAAGTATTAAAATCATCTTTCACGTTTATTTTAAAAGACAATCAATTAAAAATACATACGTTTCATACAGCTTTCCATTTCTGTCCCCTACTTTGTTTTCATATTCATGGTTAGTGTTTTAGTCTTTGAAGAATAGTTCTAAAATATCACATTAAGTCAGCCGGAAAGGTAAAGTTTCAAACAGTCTTATAAGGATAAGTTATAATACACGTAATGACCATTCACTCTACAAAATCTTGACCACGGAGCTTACAATCTACCCACTTGCCAGTAGCATCCAGCTTGTTCAATATCCGGTCATCATTTTTCTCTCGTCCACACAGATTTCTCATTAGCTGCCTACGGCTTTTGCTGTGTGACCTCAGAGTTTATCCCCTTTTTAATTAGTTTAAAAAATATCTACATTTAATATAATTTTCCATTTCATTCTTTTGTCAAGTAAGAGCTGTTAGTTTAAAAACAAACAAAAAAGAAAGTCTATTAATAAACAACAACAAAGTCCCCCAAACCTATTTGGTGTATTTTTATGTATCGGAAGTAAAAGTGCCCACTTTTTTTTTTTAATGTTTGTTTATTTTTGAGAGAGAGAGAAACAGAGTGTGAGCAGGGGACGGGCAGAGAGAGAGGGAGATACAGAATCTGAAGCAGGCCCCAGGCTCTGGGCTGTCAGCACAGAGCCCGACGTGGGGCTTAAACCCATGAACTGTGAGATCATGATCTGAGCTGACGTCAGACACTCAACTGACTGAGCCACCCAGGTGCCCCAAAGTGTCCTTTTAATTAGATCTTTCCTACCCCTTCTCTTTCTTGCCCCCTTATCCATATCCACCCCCTTCCCCAACATGCAGTTTCTCTAAGCTTTGAAACAAAAGATGCTTTAGGAAAACTGCCTTCATAAGAATATCCATGAACTTGCTCCCTGACAGCCCACTAGACACCAATAGTACCTGTAAACAACTAAGCAATCCTGCACGAAAGCCCAAAGCAAGTGCTTGCTTCCAATTTTCTTTAGTGGTTTTGTTTTAATTTTTTTTAAGTTTATCTATTTTTGAGAGCGAGGGGCAGAATCCGAGAGGGGGAGGGGCAGAGAGTGAGGGAGAATTGGATGCAGGCTCCGGGTTCTGAGCTTTCAGCGTGGGGCTCGAATTTATGAGCTGTGAGATCATGACCTGAGCTGAAGTCAGATGCTTAACCGACTGAGCCACCCAGGCGCCCCTGTTTGTTGTGTTTTAACTGAGTGTCTATGTCTTCTGCACATTTCTTCTTTCTTAAAGACATGTCACTGGCAGGTAACGTCAGCAAATACAGAGGTCAGTTCAGAGCACGCATCCTCCCCCGAATCTCATTTCACATGGCGTTCACAGAACGTGGTGAGCTTCATTATTTTCAGACCGCAGTGGAAAACCCAAGCACATCCTAGTGGAAAACACCTAGCTAACCCAGCTAATCACCGCTCCTCCCATCGGGAATGTTAACCACAAGTTAAGATACAAAGCACTTTTCCCTGCAAGTCCGACCAGGTGGAGGGTGCTAGTGGGTGTCCGCTGAGCTGCCAGACTCCTCATAAGGCGATCATTAAAAAAATTACTCAGCCTATACAGACTTTTAAGCAGATGTTCAGTGTGGGGATAAAATGTTCAGCTGTTCCTTACTGTGTGCCTTGCCACGGAAAACCCACCACGCTCTCAGCAGCTATTAACTCTTGGGAGTTTTCTCAAATAGATAGCCACACATTGCATTTTTACCATGTATTCCAACTTTCTGTTTCTAGAAGCTTTCAGGAGTCATCGACTGGCATCCCCCGCCTTTGAGATGTTTTTAACAGAAACATTTACATTTGGACTGTTTGGGTAAGGGTAAAAGGAAGTTTCAGTGCACGAAGTTTCTTGAGTCACTTTATAAGAGGAATTTACTATGGGAATGGGCTGTCCCCAAACTCTACATTTCTAAGAT
Source organism: Paguma larvata (assembly GCA_030068075.1). Classification (NCBI taxonomy): domain Eukaryota; kingdom Metazoa; phylum Chordata; class Mammalia; order Carnivora; family Viverridae; genus Paguma; species Paguma larvata. The sequence goes on along the minus strand of CM057835.1, from coordinate 46,477,830 downwards.
TATGTACCACTCTGGTGAGCCTTTTGGAAGAATGTTATCTCACAGTACAAATGTGCCAGTCAATTTGGACTGCTATTAATGGTGATGTTATGAACATCACAACTCACTGACCTTTTCCAAAGATTTGGGCTCTTCCTATTCAACCCCCACATACACATAGACTCATAAGCGCTCTCAGGTATACTTCATTCTATACAGCCATAGGAATAGCCAAAGCTATAACCTGTGTTTCTTAGACTTGGGCACACATCAGAACCACCTGCTTCTCAGTTGTGTCTTTGGAGATTCTGGCTCAGTTGGTCTGGAGTGGGCCTGGAGGTATTCTTTATTTATTTATTTATTTTTTAATATTTATTTATTTTTGAGACAGAGACAGACAGAGCATGAGTGGGGGAGGGGCAGAGAGAGAGGGAGACACAGAATCTGAAGCAGGCTCCAGGCTCTGAGCGGTCAGCACAGAGCCCAACGCGGGGCTCGAACTCACAGACCGCAAGATCATGACCTGAGCCGAAGTCAGACGCTCAACCGACTGAGCCACCCAGGCGCCCCTGGAGGTATTCTTTAAAAGCTCCCTACATGATTCTAATGACAGCCAGAGTTGAGAATCACTCTTTCAGACCAATGTCAAGTGATTCAATCATTCGCCCGGGAAAACTGCAGGTTCAAAGGGTGTTACAGATTTTGAAGAATAAAGGGGAACGCTAGTGGCTATGTGCTTCAAAGAGGTCTGTGATTCATCAGTTAATCATGTAAACTCAGGAAAGCTTGTTCAAATGGAAAAGGTCACACCTACACGCCTCATTACACGGCTATGAAAGAATATTGCCATAGGGCTAAATGGCTAATGGTAAGATAACCTAAAATGGGATTCCTAGAATAATTGGAAGTAGGAATTCTTCCACTCCTCACCATGAGATTCTATGAAGTCACTTCATCTCCTTACGTTTTATTTTATTTTTTGTCCAAAAGTAGAATAACATTCACCATAAATCCTATGGAATTACAGTGACAATTAAAAGAGCCTTTGGGTAATGTGCTAATTGCCAATTAGCTGCAAACAGACCCACACTAGCAGAAGCTGCCCTGCAAAGGTCAAGGGTGTGCATGCACTTCACAGGTTTTCAACGAACCAAGCTCACTCGTCTTCCAAATAATTCGATTTCTCCTTTACTTGTGCCCTTCCTCCTAGATAACTCCATGACAGGAGCTTGATTTTGGTTTTCAGCAAGTCCGTATGCTGGCTTTGTTATGTTATGAATAAGCGAGTGTCACATGATTTCCGAAGATCCTAATTACGTAAGTTATATGAAATATCTCATATGTACAAGAGATTTAAAAGGATATAACCAAGATGGGTAAACAAGATTACGTGTTTCTACACAGAAGAAGCTCATCTGGTTAACTACATCTTTTTCTTTGATGTTTCAGATTAGAGTCCTACCGTTCATTTAAAAAATAACTTTCTTTTAAGTAGGCTCCACGCCCAGGGTGGAGCCCAACACGGAGCTTGAGCTCATGACCCTGCGGTCAAGACCCCTGCGATCAAGAGTCGGGCACTCAACCAACTGAACCACCCAGGTGCCCCCAAAATATTTTTGAAGTTGGCATTTCTGGCATCCAAATTTAGACTGCAATAGTACGTGTGATGAGGGGATGGGCAAGGGTCCCCCTAATGTCCTACTGAAAATGTACTCACGTAAAGTTGGTCGTGGATATTGGCTCCGTGCTTCAGCAGGGTGTCAACGACCTGCATGTGCCCGTACTGACTGGCGGCCAGCAGGGCAGTGCCCCCCTCCTGCAAGGTGTAAACACATTAGAATCAGCGCAGGCACCGCTCACACCATAAGAGCTTTGGAAAAGACACTTCCCGTAGGTAATAACGAACTCACTTTTTCTCTTTTATCTCTTTCTCTTTATAATCATGACCGGGTTCGTCCTAAAGACATCACTATGTTGTACACGTGGATGACTTGTTGGAGATAGATTACAGTTATTGGACTATGTTATTATGAGCAATTCCCTGTGTCAAATGCAGAAGCATCTATTTGCATCTCAATAAAGGAAACGAAGAATAGAAAGTCTGTACCAATCAGTTCTGTCTTGGAATTTCCTGCACAGTCTCCTGTGGCTTCTGGCTAGAGAGCTGCTTGACAAGTGTGGACTTCTCCCTGTGGTTCCCCCGAGCTGTGGGCCTCTGAGATTAAGGTGATTTATGGAGTAACCTTCTGGGGCCATTGTCTTCAAGGCACAAGGTCTGCATCCATTAAGAGCGGATAACTATAGCATATCCCATGTGCCGCTCCCCATCCTACTTAGCATTTTTGTTTGAACATGTGCCAGTTTGTCCAGATCTCTTTTAAAATGTGGGCCCTAGAGCTAATCAGAGCACCAAAACGTAGATGGCGGTCTGATGTGGAATGGGACATTCCTTTGTTCCATCCGCTCCACTTTTATCTCGACTGCCTAAATTAGAATTCGCTTTTATGTCAACCACATTGCCCTACCGACTCATTGAGTTTGTGGTCAACTGAAACCTTTAATGGTGTTTCTCAGGTGCTACAGCTAAGGCATCGTCTTTCCCATCTACAATTGGTGAGCTGTTTGTTTGGCTCTGTGATTGGTAGGTGGACATCGGAGCTAATCATAAATAATGCAAGAACATGTCATCTGGTTCTGAAATACAAGTCATAACTGTAAGATAGTGTGGTTTCTAAATTTGGGCATAGAGTGTTTATTCAAAATGCCTGCCCTCACACTCCCACCCTCATGGGGTCTGATTCAGAGTGTTTATTCAAAATGCCTGCCCTCACACTCCCACCCTCATGATGGTGAGGCCCAGAAGTAGGCTTTCTGGCCAGTCACATGAGGGGACTGTGTGTGCAGGTGGTGGGGGGCGGGGGGGGCCTCACTTGGAGAAACGCTGTTGTAGGAGCTCCCTTGTTCACAGGCTGGGGGTGGGGGTGGGGCAGGGCCCTTGAGCTGCGATTTGAAGGGTGGAGGCTGGAGGGCCGAGGCTGGCGGTGGGGGCGGCTGTGGGTGGAGTGGGTGGGCAACGAGAGCTTGCTTAGTAGCAGCCATGAGCCACGGACATTTCCAACTTTTGTTCTGTCAATTTTCTCTTTGCCTAATGAGGTAAAAGAAGAGCTAAAATATGATGATTATTATAGAAATGCGGGTACCTTTTATTTTTAAAGACACATTTTGGGGGATATAGATTCAATAATGATGAGAACAACGGTGGAAACGAAGGCAGTTCTGATGACAGGATCATATGAAAACTCGAAGCCTCTGGACATTCTCTTCTTCCCACGGAAAGTTCTCGGATACCTGCGGCTGACCTAATGGAAACATTTGGAATTGCGCTCTGGGCCCCATGTTCCATGGCTTTCTGGGACAGCACAAACCGGCTCGCAGACAAAGGCTTCGAGCCAGCATTAGCTTGTTAACCAAGAAGACTGAAGCAGCCATACGGCTGTGCATGATTCTTCTGACTTCAAAGCTCAAAGAGTTGAGATTTCCATCTTTAAAAAGTAAAGGACTTTACTTTTTATTCTTAGTTGTATGGCTTTTATAATGAAAAAGAAAATGATAATACAAAATATAGGCAACACATATATTTTGGATTATCATAAATTATATTCAGCATGTTTGGAGGCAAGTGTACAGTCCGATGGCAGGTTTCAGAACAGACCGATCCTATTTGGAATTCACATCTTACAGAAATTCACAGCATATTAACAGAAAAGAAAAAACAACCCAGCTGGAAACTCCCCTGATACCAAAAGTGTCACATACAATGGATTAAGAGAGCCTAAAAGATTCTGAGTAAGGCAAATTTCCAGGAATTTTTGGTTATAATTAGGCTGGAAATAAGTTGACAATTACAAAAATGTTAAAGCAGTTCAAATTCTCCTATTATAAACCGTTATCTTGTAAAATCATATTGTGAACATGAAATTGATCTTTCTGCAACCTCGGTTTTCTTATCCATGTGTCAAACATGAAGAATCAATGGCTTCTTTAAAGGAAGAAGCACATTTCTTTGCCTGACTGTATCAACTGTAATTATGTATTATATATTTCAAGGAGGACATCTCAGAAAGTAAACTGCTTGTCAAATCACCCTTCTTAGACATCTCTCAGATTTGGGGCACCTGGGTGGCTCAGTGGGCTGAGTATCTGACTTTGGCTCAGGTCACGATTTCACGGTTTATAGTTTCAAGCCCTGTGTTGGGCTCTGTGCTGATGGCTCAGACTCTGGAGCCTGTTTCAAATTCTGTGTCTCCCCCTCTCTCTGCCCTTCCCCTGCTCATGCTCTGTCTCTCTCTCTCAAAAACAAACATTAAACAAAAATTGAAAAGAAATCTCTCAGATTCACTAACATTGGCTTAATACTTCAACAGCTCCTGTCATAGCACCGAGGTTAACCTTGAAGTAAAAAAAGCACATGAAAACAGGGAAAGTTATGAAGCCCCTGCTACTATTACCACTCTGCGAACAAAATTTAGTGGCCCAAAGTAGAAAGCTACCAGTACAAGACAGAATTTAAATAATTCCCCATAAAATTCTCCAGTTGTGAGCCCAGAGTGAAAACGTCATGTTTTATATTGATCGCTAGGACTACCTTTGAACCATGACAAGTAACTTTGTGAAGCCCAACCTTCTTGGGCTTGAAAATCCTGTGAAGAGGGAAGCACAAATTTATACTATGGATGAAGAGAAACGAATATTCATGACTACTGAAATTCTTCAACAGGGTATGAAATCAAAAAAGTTCTCTTACTTTGGTCCTAAATTCAGTAGATGCTCCAAATTCAAAGAGAAATCTCACGACATCATTATGTCCTTGCTGGGCAGCAAAGAACAGGGCAGTCGTACCTGACTGGGAGAGAGCAAGAGGCTGGCTTTAAGACATAACTTATACATTTGCAAACAAAATAAAACAATACCCTTTTACATAAGCCTGCTACCCTAGGAGGTGGCTACATTTGCACTGATTATATTCCTTGTTCAGAGAAGGGAGAACATGAAAGGAGAATGTATTGTTGGTGCAGTGGGATGAATGGTGGACCCAAAAGATATGTCCCTATCCTAATTTCTGGAATTTGTGAATATTACCTTATGTGGCATGAGATGTGATTAACTTAAGCATTTAAAAAAATTTTTTTAACATTTATTTATTTTTGAGAGACAGAGAGAGACAGAGCATGAGTAGGGGAGGGGCAACAAGAGAGGGAGACCCAGAATTCGAAGCAGCTTTACGCTCTGAGCTGTCAGCACAGAGCCCGACGTGGGACTCGAATTCATGAATCACAAGATCATGACTCAGGCTGAAGTTGGACGCTTAACCAACTGAGCCACTCAGGCGCCCCTAACTTAAGGATTTTTGAGAGTATGCACTTATCCTGGCTTAGGCTCGTGGGCCCTAAATCCAGTGACCACTGTCTTTATAACAGTGAGGTAAAGACCCATTTGACACAGAGGAGAGGAAGAGGCAATGTGATCACAGAGGCAAAGATGTGGCCACGAGTCATGGAAGGCCCATTGCTACCAGAGGCTGGAAGGGGTAAAGAATGATTCTCCCTGAGGCCTCCAGAGGGGCTGTAGTCCTGCTGACACACCTTGCTCCATAATCCTAAAAGTAGAAATTCTGTTATTTTAAGCCACCTCATTGGTGGTAATTTGTTACAGCAGCCTCAAGAAACTAACATGCTTGGTAACAGGGGCATTCATTCATACAGGGAAGAATTCTGGTTACAAAGTTAAGCACCCCAGAGTAGAAAGCTACCAGTGCAGGAAAGAATCTCAGTAATTCACTCAAATGGGCTTGAAATATTCCTCGAAATAGGACATAGGAACAAGAAACAGCCGGATTCCAAATCTTAAGCCTATCAGTGATACTCTGAGACACGTTTTAGCATCCTCTCTTCCCAGCCATTTTTACAAGCCTACTCAAAGACTGGTAGCCATATCATTGCGTAATATGAGCAAATTCATTATACCATTCTTGTGGGCAATACGTAGTTTTCATATAAAGACGCTCTTCACCCCAGTGCTTGAAGCACTGATTAAGCGAGCTCTACACTTTCCCAGGCACGGTGAAGAAAAAATCCTCCTTCCATGGCTTACCTGGAAGTGTTAAAGTGGTAGGTTCTTATGCAAGTGGGAGAAGCTAGGAGGAGTGTGCCCTAAAGATTACTGATCACTCTGAAGCTTGTTCTTAAGTGTGTGTGTGTGTGTGTGTGTGTGTGTGTTTGTATACATGTGTGAGTATTTGCGTGTGTGACAGGGAGCAGTGAGCCCAGCCATTGTGGCAGAACACAAGTGAATAACTTCACAGTCATGACCATCTGTCTTGGGCTCTGCCCCCAACCAAACGCTGCCCCCGGGGAGGCACAGGTAATATGATCATTCCCAGAGCCTTTCCACCTGCAAGGCAGGAGTGATTTTTCCCTTGGTTCGCACAGAAACAAGTGGAAGCATCCTCTCATTGCTTTCCTACAGGGGACGACACTGGGTTCCAGAAACCTTAAGATGTAATCAGGCCTGGATGAAGAAACTTAGCTAGAAAAGGAAAACTCTCATCTTCTTAATAGATATTAAATTTTAGAAACTACCAGGGAGAGGCACCTGGGTGGCTCAGTCGGTTGAGTGTCTGTCTCTTGATTTCAGCTCAGGTCATGATCCCAGAGTTGTGGGTTTGAGCCCTGCTGCTGAGCGTGGAGTCTGGGATTCTCTCTCTCTCTCTCTCTCTCTCTCTCTCTCTCTCTCCCTCTGCCCCTCTCCCATGAGCGTTCTCTCTCTCTTTTGAAAGAATGAAAGAAAGAAAAAGAAAGAAAGAAAGAAAGAAAGAAAGAAAGAAGGAAGGAAGGAAGGAAGGAAGGAAGGAAGGAAGGAAGGAAAGAAAGAAAGAAAGAAAGAAAGAAAGAAAGAAAGAAAGAAAGAAAGAAAGAAAGGAAGAAAGAAAGGAAGAAAAATTAACTGCCAGGGATAATTTCTAGAAATTGTTTCTTCACTTTCTTCACTAAGAAAAAAGACTTGCTTTTCACTGTTTTTTTTTTAATATATATATTAATGAAAAAGTCATATTTCAGCCCTTGGGTCAATTTTGGAACATACAGGTACTGTCAATGACTGTGCACATGAAGGTAGCATCTGTTGACAATAGGAGCAAGACTTCACGGCAACTGTATGTGCAGCTCTTATGCCTGAGAGCTTTAGCCAATATTGCTGGTTCTCTTGAGCAACGGTCTTTCAGGATCATTAGCTTCTGGTTCTTGCAAGCTCTGTGTGTCTAGATAGCCAAACTTAGAAAACAATGGCAGGTACTTTTTCAGGAAACAATTATTTTGATATGGATTAAATGGAAAAAAAGAATTAATAGTGAACCAAGTTTGGGGCACCTGGGTGGCTCAGTCAGTTAAGTGTCAGCTCAGGTTTGATCTCACGATTCGTGACCTCGAGCCCTGCATTGGGCTCTGTGCTGACAGCTTGGAACCTAGAGCCTGCGTCAGATTCCGTGTCTCCCTCTGTCTCTATCCCTCCCCTGCTCGCGCTCTGTCTCTCTCTCTCTCTCAAAAATAAATAAACATTAAACCAAAAAATTTTAAAGAATGAACCAAGGTAGAAGCCTGTTATATGAGTGAGTTCCATAGCACTCTCAGCTTGCAAAACAGTTGAGGTGATGTTGGGACCTCTCTTTAGCAGCTCTGTCACCAGAGACTGGCGTAGCTGCAGGAAATTCAGCAGACCACTGGGAACTCACATAGCATGATCATTTGAGCCACAAATTACCTCTAAATCGGACACACTTTGGTAAGCCCTCAAGGGCCATTTTGTTCAATGCACAATAGTTTTTATACCCAAGAATATTAGTTGAGCGACTGGAACCAAACAGATCGATGTAAAACCATAAAAACCATACATTGGCTGGAAATCAAACAAATGTTTCTCTTCTCTCAGCTTTTCACAATTCTTCTGAAGATATTTTTGTACACGTTGAACTTGCCCTTTGGGATAAAGTTTTTTGAGTAAGCAGATCTGAATCATATTGTTTTTATTAGAGAAGGTCTGTCTTTCCTTCAAAGTTATAATAAACCAAGGCTGTAAAGCATAAAGGAAAAACAAAAAGATTAGGGTAATTTCAGGCTATAATTCTAAATGGGGCCAAACATTTTCCTCCTAGAAGGAAATTAGCTGCTGACGTGAAAAGTGGCCTAAGACAATGCTCCAGTGTTGTGGAAATTGCTCAGAAGAATCTGTCTGAGAAGATTGATTGGATTTGCTATAGTTTCTCTGAGCAGCTCCTCTTGATAGACCAGGCTACTGGTCCAGGGCTATGGAGAACCAGACTCCAGATTCTATCCATCAGGTGCCAGTCTTCCATGGCCCATGGCCAAGGTGACACCCAAAGGGGAGAGGGGATGGCCTTTAGACGACCCATGGACTATCCAGCCCTCACACCTGGGGTGTCTTCATTTGCTCCATGCAGGGTAGCAGTCCAGCCTAGAAGATGGGGTGTACTGATGGATGAAAGTTTGGTTGATGAATCATCCTTTCTGAAACAACTGTAGGGCAGGCCCTCGAATAAGACTGGATCAAGGAAAATCAAGTGCTCTGGTTTGGTTTGGAGCTTGCCTCAGGTGCCATCTCGTGTCTGAGTCAGTGTGGATGGAGACGTCAGATTCGCTTCAGGAATGACATGTGGCTGTGTCTCCATAAAGGTTAATTTACAAGGCCCTAGAGTAAACCTGCTTGGAAATAAATGGATCCCCTATGCCCAGCCTCCCACTGCTCTTCTGCACTGGAACAAGAATGGATCCTCTAGCTAGACTGAACTTCCAAGATGGCCCTCAAATGAAGTGTGGGAACAGGCTCACAATTTAGTCCAATGTTCACCACACGGTTATTTTGGAGGAAAGCCTATCTAATATGTGGCCAGTCAAAGAAACCCTTGGAAATAATGGATGATTGAGATAGTCTAGTAAGTGAGCCTCATTAACAGGTTGGTGGGATACCTGGGGGTCTCAGTTGGTTGAGGGTCTGAGTTTGAGTCCCGCACTGGGCTTGCTGCTGTCAGTGCAGAGCCCACTTCGGACCCTCTGTCCCTCCCCCTTTATGCGCCTCCCTTATTTGCATTTTCTCTAAGAAATGAACACTAAAAAAAAAAAAAAGAACAGGTTGGTGACCCAATCCTTTGAAAAATGCAATGATCTCTATGAAAATCCTATAACTGGGATGTCTGGGTGGCTCAGTTGGTTAAGTGACTCTTGATTTCAGCTTAGGTCATGATCTCATGGTTCATGAGTTTGAGCCCATGTCAGTGCAGAGCCTGCTTGGGATTCTCCCTCCCTCTCTCTCTCTCTAAAAATAAATAAACTTCTTCTTCTTCTTCTTTTTTTTTTTTTTTTTTAGGAAAATCCTTATAACTTCTAAAGCACCTCATCCCAAGGGAAGAAGAAAGAACTGATTTAAACTTGGGAAGAAATGTCTGAGTATTTAAGGAATGTGGTTAGAGGTCTTGTTACCTCAGACTACAACACATGCTTGAGAACATTCATTCAACTGAAACAACCAATGGTCCATTCCTGGGCCGTATTTTAGGCACAGTAAAGCCTGCAATCTGGGCTTTAATGTCACAAAGGAAAAAAGCAATGATTACTCTTGTCTTCCTTGCCAATTCACTACTGTGAAAATTTTGAGTCATTCTTATTCAAGTGTCACATGAGTCGTTCTTATTCAAGTGTAAAATCTGACCTACCTCTCTCTGGAGATTGATGTCTGCTCCTTGTAGAACCAGTTCCCTCACACAGTCTATGTGGCCGGCATAGGAGGCCACCATGAGGAGCGTGGTGCCATGCTAGATGGAGGACAGACAGATGAACGGTTAGCCCATCATACGGCAGACAGGGTCCTGGAGAAGAGGCTGCAGAGAAGTCAGCTCCACTCAGGACATGTCCAAGTGCAAAATTTCCCACAGTAATAAAAGCATCTCATGCAGACTAGACGGGAAAAAGCAAAGCGACACATTGCTGAGGGTGGAATTTTCAATTTAAAAATTCACTTAATTCCATTACCTTCAGAAGTGGTCCAACTGAACCATAATTACTGCATTTTAAGGCAGTAGGGATGTAATGGTCTCATTTTATGATTCCCATTAAATGATTCCTGAGCCAAACCACTGTTATTAATGTAAAAGATGCGTTAAGTGGTACCAGTTGGTTTTCTGAGTTTAGAAGTCTTTATCTTAAAACTGATTCAGGTAAAGATAAAAGGCACCTCAGGGAAATGGGAGACCACAGTAGTCAGTCAGGAGCCCTGGGGAGACTTGGGGTTCAAGTCTGCCTCTGTCCTCAACCAACAGTGTAACCTGGGGGCAAGTTGCTTATAATTCTTCAGGGTTTGTAGTTTAATTTACAGTCGTTTTGGAGGGTTTGGACTAGTGATCTTAACCACCACCTCTGCACCTGCAGCGACCTGCCTTTTGGGGGTGAATGACAGAGAGAGACAGATGGTTCTGCACAGAAGGAAGGCTCGCTAGGTATAGGATAAGTGACTTTTACATGCCCCATTTTTATTTCATCAGTGGGATTTTGCAGGAAGGCAGTAGAATTGATGGTCCCTGATGCTATGATCTTGGGCTACTTATAGAACCTTTCCAAGGCTCACCCTCCTCATCTGTAAAATAGGGAACAATAAAAGCATCTTCTGGATTACATTAAATGGGTAAATGAGATAATGCAGGCAATGTGCTCAGCATAGTAATGTTAGATATTAATTCAGTAAGAGTTAGATGTTGAAACATTATGATACTTCAGTAAATGTTAGGTTATCAATGTTAGGTTATCATCCGGCTTTTGTTGATTTCTGTGAATGACAATACTAACTTTGGCAAAGTCTTATTTGGTATGGATGAAAAGTACGGGTAGAGTGAAAAAAAAGCTAACGGTCTCATAGAAGTACTCTTTATTTTTCCTACCTCCATGTGACCGTGTTTGGTATTTGAATGCTAGACATTCATGTAGGCTGTACCATCCATTATTAAGCTGAACATCTTTCTCTGTATTTTTCAAGATTAGGGTAGTATATGGAAGTTAGTATTACTAACTTCATCCTGAATGTGAACAATTTTTATTTAGATTGCAGAGAGAAGAATCCTTGAATTAAAACCAATATGGGGGTGCCTGGGTGGCTCGGTGGGGTGAGTGTCTGACTCTTGATTTCAGCTCAGGTCATGATCCCAGGGTTGTGGGATTGGGTCCCTTACTGGGCCCCGTGCTGAGCATGGAGCCTGCTGAAGATTCTTTCTCCTTCTTCCTTTCTCCTCCACTTGCACAGTCTCTCTCGAATTAAAACAAAACAAAACAAAAACAATGTGGAGGATTTCTGGGAAGATAGTGAAGTAGGAGAACCCTAAGCTCACCTTGTCCCATAGATGCAATGGGAGTATCAATAGATATACTATGGGAGTTATCATAGATAACACTCACATTGGTGTAAATAACTGAAAATGACCCAAAGATTGGAAGAACAAACTCATAACTAACAGTAGAGAAGAGCCCACACTAAAGAGGACGGGAAGGGTAGAGATGTGGTGGGGAGCTAAATGGACGACTGCTGTATGCAGGGAGTAGGGGTTTGGGGTAGGGAGGGAGCTTCAGAGAAGGGAGAGAAACAGACTATTCCACTGGGGAGCTTGTACATAGAAGATGAGTCCTCATAATATTTGGCTTTGAAAACCAGAAGGATGAAATTTCAGGACTTAAATCTTGGAATTTTAAAAATCAGTGGCTCAGCTCTGGGAGAGGCTGGAGGGTGGGAGGAAACTGAAATCCTCACCCTTAAAGAGACAGCACCACAAACAGCCCATGGAGATAGAGCACAGAAGCAGCAGTTTGAAAAATGCCTGGGGTATATGAGAGGGATATTTATTTACTAGTCTCAGAGATGTGCTGGAGGAGCAAGGATCATTGGGAGACTACTCCAAGAACAAAGGAGCTGGCAGGAACCATTTCCTTTTCCTTCCCTCTAGCAAAAACAAACCCACCTGCAGGAACCAGTGCGGAACCCACATTCACTATCTAACCTGCTAACACCACTGTCCCTCCTCCCCCACCCCCCCCAACTCCTGTGCATGCTGTGGATCTACCCAGTCCAATACGCTTTTGGCCAGAGTCTGTTCAAATGAGGGCCACATGCCTGGTAATGTTCAAGCAGCCCCAACAAGGGCCAGCACCACTCAAAAGTGACTCCTGCCCTGGAGAGAGGGAAAAATAACTGCACACAGCAGTCATACTGCAGCCCCAGCAGTGGGCTGAGGGCAGGCAGCTGGTCTGATTACAAGCCCCGCTTCCCAACAAAAGATTCTCTGGACAATGTGGGGTAAGTACACTGCAGTCTGGTGCTACTGCATCTCTGGAAAACACCTAGTATGACTACATTCAAGCCCAGAACGGCCCCAGACTGGCCCACTAACACTACAGGGACGAAACACTGCCCGAAACAAGCAATGAGAGCGACTGCTGATGCCTGAACTGTGGAAAAAGTGGCTCAACCATAACATCTGAGCACACAACACACCTAGGAGACACCTCTGAAGCACCAGGTTCTGGTGAACAATGGACACTGCACTACAGGACTTCATAAGGCCACTACTTTCAAGAGCAGGAGATGTAGCTAACTTTCCTAACACAGAGAAACATACACAGAGAGTTAAACAAAATGAGAGACAGAGGAATATGTCCCAAATGAAAGAACAGGACAAAATCACAGCAAGAGACCTAAGCAAAATGGAGATAAATAACATGCCTTATAGGGTGCCTGGTGGCTCAGTCGGTTAAGTGTCTAACTTTGGCTCAGGTCATGATCTTGTGGTTTCTGAGTTCGAGCCCCACTGTTGGCCCCCATGCTGACAGCTCAGAGCCTGGAGCCTGCTTTGGATTCTGTGTCTCCATCACTCTGCCCCTCCTCCCCTCCTTCTCTCAAGGATAAATAAACACTTAAAAATTTTTAAAACATAATATGTCTGATAGAGAATTTAAAGTAATGGTCATAAAAATACTCACTGGAATTGAGAAAAGAGAGAAGGACATCAGTGAGACCCTTAACAAAAAGATAAAAAAGAATCAATCAGAGATGAAGAACACAATAAATGAATTTAAAAATACACTAGATGAAATAGAGAGCAGACTAGAAGAAGCAGAAGAATGAATCAGTGACCTAGAGGATAGAGTAATGGAAAGGAATCAAGCTGAGCAAGTGTGAGGAAAAAATATGCAAAATGAGAATAGATGTAGGGAACTCAGCAACTCCATCAAGTATGATAACATTTGCATTACAGGGATCCCAGAAGGAGAAGAGAGAGAAAGGGGGAGCAGAAAATTTATTTGAAGAAATAAAAGCTGATAACTTCCCAAATCTGGGGAAGGAAACAGAAATCCAGATCCAGGAGGCACAGAGATCCCTCAACAAAATCAACCCAAGGAGGTCCACACCAAGACACATAGTAATTAAAATGGCAAAAAGTAGTGATAGATAATTTTAAAAGCTATGAGAAGAAAGAAGAAAGTTAAGTACAAGGGAAATTCCACAAGGCTATCAGCAGATTTTTCAGCAGAAACTTTGCAGGCCAGAAGGGAGTGTCATGATATATTCAACGTGCTGAAAGGAAAAAATCTACAGCCAAGAATACTCTACCCAGCAAGACTATCATTCAGAATAGAAGGAGAGATAAAGAGTTTTCCAGACAAACAAAAGTTAAAGGAATTCATGATGACTAAACCAGTCTTAATAAACTAGAATTCATGACCACTAAACCAGAAACGTAAAGGGGACTCTTTGAGTGGAAAGGAAAGACCATAAACAAGAGTAAGAAAAGTAGGAAGCACAAAAGCAGCAAATATATCTGTAAAAACTAGTCAAGGGACTCACAAAATCAAAAGATGTAAAGTATGACACCATATATCGAAAATGTGGTGGGGGGAGAGAGGAGCAAAGAATGACCATTAAGTGACCATCGATATAGACCACTGTATGCAGAAGATGTTATACGCAAACCTAATGGTAACCACAAGGTGAAACCCATCTATTGAAGTCTATTTTGTCAGATATAAATATTGCTGCCTTGGCTTTCTTTCATATCCGTTTGGGTTATAAATGTGTCTCCATCCCTTCACTTTCAATCTGCAGGTGTCTTTTGGTCTGAAATGAGTCTCTTATAGGCAGCGTATAGATGGATCTTGTAATAGATATGCAAAAAACAAAGAGAAAGGAATCCAAGAATATCACTTAAAAAAGCCAACTTACCATGAGAGAAGACGGCAAGGGAAGAATGGAACAGAGAACTACAAAAACAACCATAAACAAGTAACAAAATGGGAATAAATACATACCTATCAATAATTACTTTGAATGTAAATGGACTAAACACTCCAATTAAAAGACATAGGGTGATGGAGTGGATAAAAAAAAAAAGATCCATCTATATGCTGCGTATAAAAGACTCATTTCAGACCAAAAAACACTTGCACATTGAAAGTGAAGGGATAGAGACACATTTATAATGCAAATGAATATGAGAGAAAGCCAGGGTAGCAATACTTATATCTGACAAAATAGACTTTAAAACAAATTGTAACAACAGATGAAGGACACTATATAATCATTAAGGGGACAATCCAACAATAAGATAGAACAACTGTAAATATTTATGCACTGAACATGGGAGCACCCAAATACATAAAACTGTTAATAACAATCACAAAGGAACTAATTGATAATAATACAATAACAGTAGGGGACTTTAACACCCCACTTAAATCAGTGGGCAGATTATCCAAACAGAAAATCAACAAGGAAACAGTGGCTTTGAACACACATTGGATCACCTGGGTTTAACAGATATATTCTGAACATTCCATCCTAAAACAGCAGAATACACATTCTTTTCAAGTGCACATGGAATTCTCCAGAATAGATCACATATTACACTATAAAATAAGTAACAAATTCAAAAAGATTGAAGCCATACTATGCATCTTTTCTGACCACAATGCTATGAAACTAGATATAAACTATAAGAAAAAAAATTGGAAAGAGTACAAGTACATGGAAGTTAATAACACGCTATTAAGTAATGAATGAGTCAATGAAGAAATCAAAGAAGAAATAAAAAAAATACATGAAGACAACTGAAAACGAAAACACAAAGGTCCAAGATCTTTGGGATGTAGCAAAAGTGGTTCCAAGAGGGAAGTTTATACCAATATAGGCATACCTTAAGAAGCAAGAAAAATCTCAAATAAACAACCTAACATTAAACCTAAAGGAACTGAAAAAAGAACAAACAAACCCAAAAAGCAGAAGGAAGGAAATAATATAGATTAAAGCAGAAATAAATGATATAGAAACTAAAAACAAACAAGCAAAAAAACAATAGAACAGATCAATGAAACCAGGAGTTGGTTCTATGAAAAGATCAACAAAATTGATAAACTTTTAGCAACGCTCATCAAAAAGAAAAGAGAGAATTCAAATAAACAAAAGTAGAAATGAAAGAGGAGAAATAACAACCAACATCAGTATGAGAGCATTGTAAAAAATCATATGCCAAAAAATTGACAACCTAGAAGAACTGGAAAAATTCCTGGAAACGTATAACTTAACAAAACCAAATTAGGAAGAAATAGAAAATCTGAACTGACCAATTACTGGCAATGATATTAAATCGGTAATCAAAAAACCCCCAATAAACAAAAGTCCAGGAACAGATGGCTTCACAGGTGAATTCTACTAAACGTTTCAGGAAAAGCTGATACCTATTCTTCTCAAATTATTGAAAAATATAAGAGGAAAAAAAACCTTCAAATTCATTCTATGAAGTAGTATCCATTGATGTATTAAGTTACACAAAAGTCTTTCCTTTATAGTCAAAGCTTGCTAGCTTGACAGACTGTTAATTCTCTAAAGATTAAGATGACTTTATTTCATTGGCTGCTGTCAAAATCTATCTTTTAAAACTAGCTGATTTTGAATAGAGGATACAGGGGATACAAATGTGGTGAAGACTGCAACAAACGGGACAGTGACACGCATACATTCATACATCAAAACAGGCTGGAGGAAGCTACCATTGCACATCTTTGTGGTAGATGTGCATCAGAGAGATGAAGGAAGCGAAAAAATGTAAACATCACGCGAGGACAGCATTCCTCGAGAAATGAAGGTGAATGTTAGCAAATCAGAGCTTTGCCGTGTGGTAGGTGGCCTAGAGATAATGTATTCATTCTTTAAATGCTGTTTGTCGGAAGTTTGAACATAGCTATGAACTTGAGGTTGGGAGCAGTTCCCAGGAGAGCCCCAGGGCCTCCTCTCCTAGGAGTCCCAGGTGAACTGGAGGCGGGGCGGGACTAGTGCAGGGTCATTCAGCACGAGGCATAATAGAACACAGACTCCACGTTCAGGTGGCACCTGAAGGAGGTAGAAACTCTCCCAGTGAAACTTCGAGGGGAACCAATACAGGCACTGTTCCCAAACCTCTCCCTGTCTCCGTCACCGCCAATCTTAGAGGCGCTTTCAAAATCAATGTCTGGGGGCGCCTGCGTGGCTCAGTCGGTTGAGCGTCTGACTTCGGCTCAGGTCATGATCTCACGGTCTGTGAGTTCGAGCCCTGCGTCGGGCTCTGTGCTGACGGCTCAGAGCCTGAAGCCTGCTTCACATTCTGCGTCTTCCTCGCTCTCTGCCCCTCCCCCACTCATGCTCTGTCTCTGTCTCAAAAATAAACATTAAAAAAAAAAATCAATGTCTGAAAATACCATCATTTAACTCGCTCCATCGAGTTAACGAATCGTTTCTCCAGAAAGCTGTTAACAAAATGAGTTTTTATGTTAATGAGGAGGAGTAAACATATTGGTATCTGTTCCTAGTAGCAAAATTTCTATCTGAAATAGCTACTGGTCACCCAGCAGACAGATAGAGAGAGAGGATAAGCTCTGAGGGAGCAAGGAGGTGGCAGGACAGGTGGCACTGAAGAGGAAAGGGCACAGGGAAGGCTGAGTACCGGGTACCGTCTGGGGGGCAGGATGTGTGTGGTGCTGTGAGGAGGCTCCGAGGACCCTGGATATAAGGGAAAAGTCATAGGGGTGGCTGAAAACAGGTGACTTCAAGACAAAGAGGAAAAGTGGCCATCAGCATGGTCAGTGGGTGAGGCCACAGTGAAAACCAGCACTCCTACTCCAGTTTGGCCCGGGGGGGGGGCACTGCTGCCCATTATGACCCAAGTAAGACTGGGATGGCCAGTCCCCAGGTGCCTGACCCCATACCAGTCTGGGGCCTGGCAAGGAGCAGATGGCACATTCGCACTGGGATAGTTGGAGGAAACTTCAATAATTTATAAAGCTGTGCCCCGGGTGCAGGGACACTACAAGAACAGTGTTGGACTAGGAGCTGGCAGCGGTGGGGCTCCCCTGCCAGCCCGGGCCTGAAGGCACAGGGCTGGGGTGGGGAAGGTAGAAACTCCTAGAGAATGAAAGCTCTGCTGCCAGACAGAGCAGGGGACTGTGGGTTCCCCAGCGTTCCTGTCCTCCCGCTCTCTGATTCCTACCAGTGCTCCTGTTGACCAAACCCAACCCGAGGCCAGAGGGGAGCAAGTCCACTAGGCCGTTCATTTCAGTCTCTGGGACACAGAGCAAGCTGGAGAAGGGACCGAGTGGATCCGGAGGTGCCAACCCAAGCTAACTGCACACCGACGCCCCCGGCGGGCAAAGCAGAACAAGATTTGCCATCTCATTCAGGCTGATGGCTGATCTCGCTTTAGCGAATTCGTGCAATAAAAGCTTGAAATGGCACATCCTGCTTTTGGGAAAACAAGAGGGCTCATCTGAAAACACTGTTACTCCTAAAATCAAAATATCTCTGCTGTTTCTCTCTCTCTCTCATTTGAGGCCCTCCTGATCCCCAGAGATGTAGAGTCCTGGTGAATACAGAGAAATTACTGCCTCTGTCTGGAGAGGGAGGGCTCCCCAAGTGCCCGCCAGTGGGCAGCACTCGATTTTTAGACCCCCTCCTTGCCAGTGAGTGGACTGATGTTTGCAAAGACAATGAAAGGTAAGAAGCTGGATGGAGGCTTCCATCTCCAATTCTCTTCCCCTCATAGAAAAGCCCACATTCCACCCCCGTGGCAGCCCTCTTCTGCTCTGAATTATCTCCAGTTTCCACGAAAGGAGTTGGTTTGAATTCTTGGACTAAAAACCCTTTCCTTCTTGGAATTTGCCAATTCTGATTCCCAGTGAGGTGCCACTGCCCCTGTTGCGGCCGCCTCTGGTTGTATGCACATAATGGTTTGCCCGGTATGTTTTTATGCTCACCAGGGTACCTGGGACTTTTACAAAGGATAAAGCAGGCAAACGTGAAAGGGTAGATAAGGGCTGCAAAGGGAAATGGATGCATGAGCTGCTCTCGTGCCAGCAGGGGAAATGGCGTGTCCTTGGCATGCAGATACCGAATGAATCCACCCGTACACTGTCCCTGCAGTCCACGTCCACCCGACCGCTGTTCAACAACAGCCTGAGCAGAGCCAGGTTTCCTCTCCTTGCTGCCCAGAATGCGGCGTTGGCAAGCGGAGTTTCCTTCTGCAGAAGCAAAATGAAACGGATCTTAACATCGACATCGGTTAATAGGACCGCGTCTACGCAAATATCTACCATCCAAAAGGCAGAATTTCCAGATGTGCTATAGCATCTGAAAGCTCCTCCAGCAATAGATGATGGAAATACACTCGGTTATGGAACACATTCGGTTTCGTATCAGATACCGGAGCCACAGTGCTGTTATAAAGAGCAATGTTGGTTGATAATACAGCACTATTAATATTCTGTTTCCCACCAATGTCCTCACTTTCCTGCCTGGGTCTTTGTTCACAGTTTCCTTTTTGCCTGAAATGAGTTCTCCCCCATCCTTCAAGGCCAAGGCCCTGCTTAAATGCTATTTCCTCCCTGAAACGTTCCCCAAACCCTCTTCACCTCTAAGCAGAGAAAAATCTCTCCCAATTCTGACCTCCCCAACCCACACCTTTTCTGTGCTCTCAACTTTCTACCCGATTCCAGCATCTGGGCAAATATTTCACCTTCCCTTCACCAAATTTTCTTTGCTTCAGCTGGAACTTGCCAGGGGATTCATTTAAGAATAAAGAACTCTGGGCAGGAAACACTGTGTTGTGTCCTCATGTGGATCCTTCTTTCCACTGCTGTGTGATTTTAAAGTTGCAAAGTTAATATTGGAACCATCCTATGGAAGGAATAGAGCTGGAAAACAGGCTTTGAAAAATCAGACTGGCAGAGTTGACTGCAGTACAATTGCCTTTTCCAGAACACATCATTTTGGATCTGTGGAGAATAGTCTATGGCAGGGGAGGGTGGGGCTGGACTGAGGCTCTGGAACCAGACAGTTCTGGGTGTCAATCCCAGCCTGGGGCAAGTGACTTGCCTTGGTGAGTCTTACAGTACCTGACTTGCCCACAGATGCTCGCTTCTTTCTCTCTGTCCACTTTTCTATACAAAGTTGGAATAGATACACAAAATTAAATTCAGAGTATCGATACTGATAAAGAATTTTGTCGGACTCAGGAAATTTTCTAGCATTGAAATTATTTAACAAAAGCACTTTTTGGGTGGGCTTAAAACACCTATCTGACCCCAAAGGGCTTTTATGCAAGATACCTTTTAAGTATACTGATAAGGTATTAAATTCGGTATCTCTTTTTTTTATAAGCTTCTTCAAGGCAGGCCTATTTATTCTTTTTTTTTTTTTAAGTTTATTTATTTATTTTGAGAAAGAGAGAGAGAGCAGGGCAGGGGCAGAAAGAGAGGGAGAGAGAGAATCCCAAGCTGACAACTCAGAGCACGACATGGGGCTCAAACTCATGAACTGTGAGATCATGACCTGAGCTGAAACCAAGGATTGGAGGTTTGGCCTACTGAGCCACCCAGATACCCCTTAAATTCCATATCTTACTTACCTATGCTAAGTTAAAAAGAAGACACAACGTCAGCCATAACACAGCCTTCTAATGGTTATTATTATTTTTTTAATTTTTAAGTAATCTGCACACACAACATGGGGCTCAAACTCACAATCCAGAGCTCAAGAGTCATGTGCTCTAATGACTGAGCCAGCCAGGCGACCCTCCACGGATCCGTCTAAAATGAAAGAACAGTGAGGGCACAAGCAAGGTGGCATCTGTTGCTATGAGTTGGGCTCATGCACAACTTGGTGCTCTCGTGCATTCCTGGATGAGAGCACGGCCAAGTGAGGAATGCTAAGCGGGGTACAAACATACTTCAAATAGTTTCCCGGCTCAGGTAGGAGAACCAAAGTCACCTCAAACTCCAGATGAACGACTTGCTTTCCCTGAAAGCCTAAATGTGATGGTCCCGGGAGTTTTCCGGCCAAACTGCAGTGGTGACGTCCACACCCAGTGTTTGTGGCTCTTGTTCGGGCTGGCTCCACCGTTCCCGTTCCAGCTGTCAGTAACTGGCTGAAGCAATGGCCAGGCAGGCCTGACGTGTATCATAAATCACGAAACAATGGCCTTTCGGCAGAGAGATTGCACAAGGCCAAAACGAAGTTTGGAGGGTGAATTAGGAAGAGAATTTAATATGCACCAGGGAACAGCTTTGCTGGTTTCCCTGAGACATGAAGACTTGAGAGTAATAAATTGCAAATCACTTTTAGTGATTTTGTTGTTTCTCTTTAACCCCAAATTATTTTCAAAAGCCATCTACACACCACAAACTCCCGTCGTCATAATAAGCTCTCCAGCCGGGAGCCTCTCCTGCCTTGAGGATGGCTCTGGGGCTTCCTCTCTTGTTAGGGCCAGATTTCCTGGTTTCCTATGAGGTTCTAGAAACCGAGCTTGGTGAACTGCTGTAAAGATTTCATTTTCTCTCAAGTGCTTGATTTACCGAGAGGTGGAGGCAAGATAGAGTAGTCGATCTGGAGTAAGAAAGGGCTGAGTTCAAGTCCGAAGCCTGCTACTTCCCGGCTCTGTGACCTTGGGCAGGTTATTTAACTTCTCTCCGTTCCAGTAAAATGGGACTAAGAATGCCAGCAGTAGTACCTCTGCCATGTGTTGTTAGAGGATTGAAGGGGAGGATACATAGAAAGACAGTTTGATGGTGAACACTCAAGAGCTGTCGCTATAAATGCTATTGCTCACAGCTCTTTGAAATTCGCAATTTGCTTGGTCACTGGCATGTATCTGGGACAGGGACACTGGATAGGGGCTAGGACAAGAGGTACGAGTCAACCTTGAACTCCACTCCAATGGCTTTATGGCCCCGCAGGAAGGCATCAGATATTATTACAGGTGCGAGAGTAGGAATGTAGATTACTTAATGAGAGCAGAGAATGGCTGAGCCTATGTGAGGGGCGTGGCCAGGAATGGTTTCAAAGAGAAGGAATTCTCAAGAAGAGTTTCTCAGAAGATGAGTGGGGAACTGGGTAACGAGCACCCCAGGCAGAGAGAGCGGTGAAATCAAAGATGTGGAGGCTAGCCACAGCATTCCGCGAACTGTCAAGTAGCTTGGAAGGGCTGGACTGAAGGATGGGAGGGGAAAGGGGGCAAGGGACAATGTGGGGCTGTAGGCAGTGAGGGCCAGATCCCAAAAGATCTGCCGTGCTGTGCGAAGGAGTTTGCCAGGGCACTGGGGAGCCAAGGCAGGATTTTAAGGGGAGGAGATACTATCGGTTTTGTGTTTCAGAAAGGTCCCTGTGGCAGCTTCAGGGAGAATGGATTGATGACTGGAGCCAGACTGAGGTTGGTGTCTACAAGGGTTAAGGGACTACCGCATAGATGAGGCAAGAGAATTTAAGGACCCGAGCTCAGGCAAAAATAGTGGGACGGGAGGATTAGACTGTATGTCCAGAAGAAGGTGAGAGAAGGAGGCTGGACTGACTCCCAGGTTTCCGGTTTGAGTGCCTGGTTGAGGCGGTGTCATTCCTCAAAGTGGGAAACGCCGGAAGAGGGGCAGGCTTTGGGGAAAAAGGAATTCGGCTTTGAACATGCTTTCAAGTGCCTAAGGGGCTTCCAGGTGGACACGACTCCCGAAAGCATGGGTACGTTCTCCCATCGCGCTGCGGCAGACACAGGGAGTGGAGGGCAGGAATCTCGTGCTAATACTAAGTGCTTCTTCTGTCCCGCTCGGTATGTCCTCTGCACATGCTCTCTCGCCGAATCCTCAGCACGGCCAGTGAAGTAGGCACCGGTACTAGCCCGCGAAGGGGTGAGGTCAGGGAGGGACGACAGGCAGGCTTCGGGCCCAGGCGGTCTGGTGCTTGGGCTGCCCCATGAGCCATTGCACTGTTCTGCCCCCCCACCCCCCGGGGAATTCTGTAGAGTTCTGTAGACAGCAAAGAATAAGGCAGCATTGACCCCAAAGACCACCTTCCTGCTCTCATTCCAAGCTCCGCTTCTGCCAAGATGGAAAGTCCCCTGACCTTCCTTCTCTTTAGGGTCTACACTCATCACATTGCCTGGATGACTTCCAAACCTCCTCCGGGTACGATCTGCACATAATCACACACGCTGTGGAGTGAAACGGGGGCAAGGCTTCTAGCCTTTGAAGGAGATGATGCAGGTGGAGATGCTTTGCTATTTAACCTCTTTCTTGATTTTTCTGATCTCTACAACAAGGCCAGTGAGCCTCCCTCGGACTCGTTGGTCATGATATGAGGAACGGCAACAGCAACCAAGGCTGAGATCTTGCTTTATCCGGTGTGCTAAGCACTTTCACTGCCCTGATGCACTTCGTTAGCAGAACTCCATGACATCGGTGTTTTTATTATTCCCATTTTTAAGAAGAGGAGGTTGAGGCACAGAAATGAATTACTCAAGGTCATACAGTTAGCAAGTAACAGAGCCAGCGTTCAACCCCGTCTTTGAGTCTAGAGTCTGAGGTCTTTCCCTGTGAGAAAAACGGAGTATAAGCTTCGACATGTGCCACGTTTTATTCTTTTTTCTCCCCGCTACTTCCAGAATTTTGGCTCATACACTGCTCATTATTACGCTACCAGCAATTAGTTACAGGAAGGAAGGGGAGAGGAAACACAGAAGGGAAATTGTTACTTGTACAGAACTGGAATTCTGATTAAAAGCTAAGAGAGGGGTAGAGATTTTAAAAAGGTAGAATTCAAAAAAGCGTTTAGAATCATGTGGGTTTTGACTGTGCATTTATTAACTCAATCAAGAGAACATGAGCTTTGCTCAGTCATGAATTTCTTTGATGTTAGAGGCCACGTTAAATTAGAACAGAATGCAGGACTGAGAAGCCATGTGAAGAAGGACACTTCTGAGATGTCGCCGGTTATTCTCATCCACTGTCCCCTTTGAGCTAAGTATTTGAAATTTTCAGAATGCTTGATAAAAATGAGAGAAGCCTAACTCCTGTGTTGTCAGTATTATTACACTTCTGATGGTGATAGGAAATCGAAAAGAAAAAGTAATGCCCCAAGTATTCTGTCTTGGAGAATGGAGGTAGGGTCATTCAACACTAGCATTTCTAAAATCAGAACTCAAGACCATGTGGAAATTCTGTTTAAGACATAGACATCAAGAATAGGCAAATCTATAGAGATAGAAAGCAGAGTCGCAGTTATCTTAAGCTGGGAAGCTAGATAGTTGGGGGCTAGAGTGACTGCTAATGGGTGATTAAAATATTCTAAACTTGATTGTGCTGATGGCTGCACAAGTCTAAAAATATACTAAAAAGCACTGAAATGAACACTTTACATGGGTGAGTTATATGGTATGTGATTTGTATTTCAATAAAGCTGTTTAAAAACATACATGGCTTTGGGGCACCTGGGTGGCTCAGTTGGTTAAGCATCTGACTCTGGATTTTGGCTCAGGTCATGATCTCACAATCCATGAGTTCGAGCCCCGCATTGGGCTCTGCTCTGGCAGTGCGGAGCTTGCTTGGGATTCTCTCTCTCTCCCTCTCTCTCTGCCCCTCCCACCTCCCTCTCTGTCAAAACAAATAAATAAACTTAAAAAAAAACATATGTGGCATTGTAAATTTATTTTCCTGTAGCTCATCCAAATAATTTTAGCTGACCGGTGAATTGGAGTTGATGATATCATTTACATACTTTCAGAACAAGGATCGAACATACAGGTGCCCATACTTTTGGCCAAGGCACGAGCAGTTTCCATCACCAAGATGAAACGTGGTATTGAGACACTTTATCCTCTTGGGTAAAACATCCTCAAGAAAGACCCGAGTATTGTTCTTTATCTACCAATGTTTCCTCTACGGTGGTGACTTCCCTCAGTGTGCGAAGGGTCTACCTTCTCAGTTGTGTCAGGCTTTTGGCAGCCTCAGCCCTGAAGAACAAGTCCTGAGCAGTTGAAATAGCTGTTATAAAGTCAAAAGTCAATACACTGAGATCTGTGAACTTTATTCCACAAAGAGGCCCAGACCTGCCCCCTGAGTTGGCTTTTACTTTAAAAATAATTCTAACACACATGTGTCTGTTTTCCCAACGAGAACAAATTAGGACTTGCCAGTTATGAAAGAGGAAGTTTACTGAAGACCGACTGAGAGCAGTGATTGCTGACAGCTTAATGGAGGAAGGAGAAAACCTAGATGCAAAGGGGTCCGTGTGGTTCAGAAGCAAATAGCCCTACGTGCGATTACTCTAAGTCATGAATAAGAAGCTAACTTGTGATTTATCATGCTCTGTTCATTCTCCCATAGTCTCGGCTAACAACGCCTGGGCTTTTACACAAAGGCTTTGAGACCCAGGAATTAGGGCCTATGAGACTTTCTGAGGCCTGTGAAAATAAACTGTTAATCTCTGGCTTTAAAAATCAAAGTGAATTAATAAATAGCTAAAAAGTGTACTATTTTTGTCAACTTTATTCATTGCTAAATTTGGTATTCAGAAAATATTGACGGCACGTGAAAAATGATGTTCTCAGTACACAAGAATTATGGGCTATCTATGAAAATTGCAGAAAAACCGTGGACAAATGTAAATTAAATGTTATTCATGGCTAAGTCGTTTTTAAAGCAATATTATAAAAAACTCTTCCAAAAATGTACAATAAAAAGTCTATTATTTTCTTGGGCTGTGGGTACATTTTAATATGATAGGATGCTAGTGAGGGCTAGTGTTAGCTTAGGCGACTGGCCTGTGACTCTGCCTCCTTGCCCTCAAGCCTTCCCTCTCTGCCTTTTGGAAATCCACTCCATGGAGAATCAACTCCTCATCCTTAACCTGGCACAGAGCACTTGCCAGGTTAGTGTAAGTCTCCCTGCTGTAAGCCCCCAGCCCCTCCCACACCAGCCCTGGGGTAGAAAATGGGGTTAGGCTCTCACTTGTCTTCCAGACCCTGCCCTTCCAGTCAAGTGCACAAATCTCCGTTCCTTCACGACTCAGGCCATCCCACCTTCTTGTCCTAGGCCTCACGTCACCTAGTAGCTGTCACCTCCTGATCATTCTCCCTTCTTCACTGCGAATTCTGGCACCTTCCTTTCTACCCACCCCAAATTCTGATCTTATCTTGGACTCCACTTCACAAAACATTGACCTGTCCCTCAAACTCCCCTCTTTTCCTCTAACCCCAATGGAAGAGGGTTTCCTCCCCACCTGTCTAGTGGGAACCCCTATGAGTATTAAGCCCCACTCATGCCCTCTGCCTCACCCTCCTCCTGAAAGCTTCAGCGCTCAGCTCTGTCATCCCCTCTGTTGAGCCTCCTTATCATCATTTTAAATACTTATTTATTGAGGGGTGCCTGAGTGGCTCAGTTGGTTAAGCATCTGACTCTTGATTTCAGTTCAGGTCACTATTGCAGGGTTGTGGGATCCAGCCCTGTGTCAGGCTCTGCACTGAGCATGGAGCCTGCTTGAGATTCTCTCTCTCCTCTCTCTCTCCAAAACTTTTTTTTTAATTTAAATATTTATTGAGATTATAATCTACATACTAAAAAATTCATCCTTTAAAAAAAAGTATGATTCAGTGGTTTTTAGTGTATTTCTAAGGTTGTATATCTGTCACTATTCCAGAACATTTTCATTACCCCCAAAAGAAACCTCAAACCTATTAACAATCACTCCCCATCTCCCTTCTTCCCTAGCCCCAGGCGACCACGAAATCTGTTTTCTGTCTCTATGGATTTGCCTATTCTGAACATTTCATATAAATGGGATCTTATACCATGTGGCCTTTTGTGTCTGGCTTCTTTTACATAATATAATGTTTTCCAGGCTCATTCACATTGTAGCATGTATCAGTACTTCCTTATTTTTTATGCTTCAATGATATTCCATCGTATGGATATATTATGGTATGGACTGAAGATCTGTATCTCCCCTCAACTCATATGTTGAAGCCCTAATTCCCAATGTGATAGTATTTGGAGGTGAGGCCTTTGGGAGGTAATTAGGTTAGATGAGGTCAAGAGGGTAGAGCCCCATGATTGGATCAGTGTCCTTATAAGAAAAGGGAGAGACACCAGAGCTTCCTCTCTCCTCCATGTGAGGATCCAGCGAGAAGGTGGCTGTTGCCAGTCAGGAAGAGAGCTCTCGCCAGACAATGAATCTGCTGGCACCCTGATCTTGGACTTGCCGGTTTCCAGAACTGTGAGAAATACAAAGCCTGTTGTTTAGGCCACCCAGTCTACAGTATTTTGTTATGGCAGCTCAAGCTAATTCATACATTTTGTTTTTATTATAATTTTGTTTATTATCGATAATAAACAAATGATGGACATTGGGTTGTTTTCACTTTTTGGCTATTATGAATGAACAAAATGAACATCTGTGTACAAGTTTTTGTGTGAACACGGGTTTTCATTTTTCTTGGGTGTATACCTACGAGTGGCATTGCTGGGTTATATGGTAACTCTATTGAACTTCTGAAGTTCTTTTTGAAGAATGACCAGACTGTTTCCTAATATGGCTGCATCATTAACACTCATACCAGCAACGTACGAAGACTTGGATTTCTCCACACTGTCCTGTTGGTTGTAGTCATCCCAGCGAGCATGAAGTGGTGTTTCACTATGGTTTTGATTTGTCTTTCCCTGATGATTAATAGTTTTGAGCATCTTTTCTGGTGCTTATTGGCCATTTGTATATCTTCCTGGGAGGAATGTCTATTCATCTCCTTTGGCCATCTTTAAATTGGGTTGTCGTTTTTAAATTTTTTATTTATTTTTATTATTTTAAATTTTAAGTAGGTTTCATGCTCAGCGTGGAGCTCAATGCAGGGCTTGAATTTACGATGCTGAGATTAAGACATAAGCTGAGATCAAGAGTCGGACGCTTAACCGGTTGAGCCACCAAGGGGCCCTGGTGGGGTTTTTTTTTTTTTTTTATCATTGAGATGTTTGTCATCATTTAGAGATGGACAAGTCTCTACCATTTTAAAGCAAACAAACCCTTGGCCAACTCCAAATCCCTGCTTCAGTCACTGCTTCTTGCAGAATTTTCTGAAACAGTTCTTGACACTTGCGGTTCCCACCCACTCCCTTTTGAAACTATTGCAGTCTGGCTCCTGAAACTGCTCTGAGCAAGGTCACCAGTGGCTGTTTTGGTACTAAATACAATGGACACTTTTCAATTGCTGGCTTAATTTCTCTGTGGTATTTATCACTGAGTTCCTCTCCATCTTTATCGAAGGACTAGAGATCCTGGACTTAAATATCAGCACAGGCTTCTGATTGTTCTCATATCTCTAGCTGCTCTCCAATTTTCTCAATGGGTTTCCTTCATTCTGCTCCTTCTCAAGTCATCATCTTCGTCAAGATTTTGTCGCCAGTCCTCGAGTTTCCATTTTCACATGGTATCGCTGGGCACATTCACTCTCATGGGTTAATTATCACTTAACACAGTTCATTCCTACATCTCATCTCTCTCTCCTGCCTAGACTATATACTCTTGGGCTCCCAATTTATATATCTGTCTTACTTAAACTTCCATCCATTCTTAAACGTTACATGTCCCAAACCAAACATTTCATCCTCACCTCTCTAGCCTTCCCTAACTCAGGAAATAATATTACAGAATTCCACAAATTAAGTTTTTTTGTCATTCCTATTTATTTACTTGCTTCCATCCCAGACACCTGTTGGCTAGCCCCTACCATTTAATGAGATGACCCTAGCTCTGCTCCCTTCCGCAAACTGTGGCCAGTAATCTTCCTCACATGCAAATCTCAACATATCAACCCTCTGTTTACATGCGCTACTATGAGAGATGGAGTGACACTAACTTTGGAGCCTGACACATTAGGATATCAATGTTAACACCATTCACTTACTGGCTGCAAGACTGTGATGAGTTACTTAACTTCTCCATGTTCTAACCTTCTTGTTTAAACCAAAGAAAGGAGACATACAGGGGGTCTTCCTCAGGATTCAGAAGATGCGCCCAGATGCCCTTGGCTCAGAGTCAGGCACATTGGTATATTTTAACTATTATTTTTATTAAGACCTCTCAATAGAGGCAAATCAAGTATCATCCCTTTCATCCCGAAATGTGAAGATTCAATGGAATGACTTTAAACTCCTTTAAGACAAGACTCCTTTGGACACTGAAGCCTGGTAATCAATGGCAGCTCCACTCTGTGCTGAGCTCTCAGCTGCAGTGTCCAAAAAGTGCTCCGGAGAGGAGGCGACAGTGGTGCCGCTGGCATTCCGAAATGAGGACGCAGAACCGGGAATCCTTGCCGCAGCCCGGGTCTGTCCGGAGGCGCGGCCGCAAGGGAAGTGCTGACTGGGAGACTCTTCCCCGCCCCGCCCCCGCCCGTTACCTGGGCGACAGTCCCCGCCGACCCTTCGTCCAGCGGCCAGGCTCCCCGACCTGCGGCCCTAAGTTCCGAAAGCCTTTCAGGCAGAGCCCACACAACCAAAACCACAAACCACAGGAGCCATCCCGGCCAGGCGGCTTCCTCCGGTCCCCCGCCAGCACCCTGGGCGGCGCTCACTCCACCCTGTGGACCGCGGCGGCGGCGACAGCGACCCCGAGAGGTCCCCAGGTGCCGGCTCGCCGCCGCAGGTCCGCCGCCCGGTCCGGCGCTCCCTCCCGGATCTCGCGGCGCTCACCTTGAAGGACATCTTGCACATGTCCGCGGCCGCCCCTGCGCGACCCGCGCGCTTCCGGCCTGGAGCGCCAGCTCCAGCCCGCCCTCCCTTCCCCGCCGCGTTCCGCAATGGGGCGGCCTGCCGCGCCTCGCGCTCCAGCCGCCGCCGCCTCTGACTGGGCCGGGGGCGGGGCCACGGGGGGCGGGGCGGGGCCACTGGAGGCGGGGGGAGAGCGCTGGATGGCAAGCACGCAAGCCGGCTGTCAGCCAACCCACCTAGCCGACTCTGACCTCCACTGGCACTGTGCGGACTCTCTCTCTCTACACACACACGCACACACACACACACACACACACACACACACCACACCACACCACACCACACCACACCACACCTATACACCACACCCACATACCATTGCTCACACAGCCACAATCGCAGACTCATACACAGCAGTGTACAATGCCACACGGAGCACATTCTCCACCTTCAACACACACAGTGCCGTCCACACTCCCGTCCACGCACCCGCCCTCTTTCCGACACACATTCCATGTACATCCTCAGTGTTGCTACACATACACACGCTCCAGACTCCACACGCACACAGATTCACACATAATACTCCCACACTCAGATCCGCCTACAGATACTACACACTCACCCCCAACCCCACGCCTCACAAGTTTTCCAAAAGTGCCTGGTCTGCATCAGATGGTTCCCAACCTTCATTTTAGCACAAATATTGATGATATAGATGAAACATGAGAAAAGAATTCACCCATCGTTCCACCACCTTTTCAAACATCTATTTTCATTTGCATTTCTGTCGTTGTAGATATTCTTTTCTTTCTCTTCCTTTTCTAATAATCTGTTTGGTTTGTTGTTGTTGTTTGTTTTGTTTTGTTTTGTTGTTGTTGGTATGTTTTGTTTTCCTCCTGGGGAAAGAGCTGGGAAACCAGCCTTTTGACTGAGTGAGTGATAAGTGGTATTTTCCTTTTTGAAGATGAAGGGCAAAATTCGAAGTGTAACACATAGTCCTCCTCCTTTTGACTACACCAATTGCCTCCTCCTTTTGGCCTTTCCCTGCACAGCTGGAGTATCTCAGGAGCTGTTCACTCCCTCACACGTACTGCCTTGCTGCTCGCCCAGGGTTGGTTTGAGGGGAGTGAAATGGGGAGAGTCGCATTTTTTTAATTAAAAAACTATATTGTTTTTAAAGAGTAAAAGGCAATAAAAGCCTTTTTAGAACATTCAAATGCTAAAGTAAAAGCAGCATCTGCCGCCTTCACAATGTAGAAATTTACTCATTCTCCCCTTCACCTCTGTTTGTGCCTCCTTCTCTCTTCTCAGTTGAATTGGTAATGATTATTTAATTCAAAAGTAAAAAAAATAAATAAAAGCACATGATGAAATAAAAAAATGTTTATATGTTATGGATAAATTGTATTACTTTGTGCTTAATTTTGAAGTAAAAACATTAAAAATTTTGTTAGAAAATTCCAATTAAAATTTTTTTTAATGTTTATTTTTTTTGAGAGAGAGAGAGAAAGACACCGAGTGTGAGCAGTGGAGGGGCGGAGAAAGAGGGAGTCACAGAATCTGAAGCAGGCTCCAGGCTTTGAGCTGTCAGCACAGAGTGGGATGTGGGGCTCGAACCCACAAACTGCGAGATCATGACCTGAGCCGAAGTTGGCTGCTCAACCGACTGAGTCACCCAGGCGCCCCCAAAATGTCAATTTTTAAATCAAGAAGGATTGGAAACTTTACCTTGCCTTAGACGTTTATGGATGAGACAGCTTTGAAGTTGCCATGCAACATTATTATGAAGATTGAGCACGGGAGGTTTTGCTTTCATAGTTTTGGTAAACAACAGGAAGGAAGAGAGTGTATTTTCAGTGCTGTTTGTGGGGTAGGTATTATGCCCATTCCACAGCTGAAAAAACTAAGGTTCTGAGAGATGACATAATTTACTAATGAGCGATGGCGCTAGCCCTTTAATTAAGTCTGTCTCCCTCCAAGGCCCATTTCCTTTCCAATACCACTTGCTGCTCAAAGTTGGTTTTGGCAATGAGTCTCTGGCCGGGCTGCTGATTCTTGTCGAAGTCACTGGAAAGAATATGCCTGTGCATCATCCCATGTGCCTGGCTAAGTTCATTTCCATAAAAACAGCCCCTAAACAGAACAAAACACTCATGGTCACACCAGGCATCTCCATCTAAAGAGGCCCATCCAAAACTTAACAGTGAGGCACGAGGCCTAATACGTGAAACTAAATCCCCACGGCCCTACCCTCTCTATCCAAATATCTCACTACCCTGCGGAGTGTCTCCATCCTTGTCCGAGATTTTCCTTGTTATCACCCTCCCTCCCATCCCTAGGTCTCTCTTCCCTTCCTCCTCTTCTCTCTGCCCTAACTCAGACCTTGACCTTCAGAGGTTCCTCCTGACTCAAGTCCCCCTCCTACACCCTGCCCTTCAGCCGTCTCTCTCCTAGTTTTGCTGACACCATAGTGTCTGATGTTGCTCCTATACTTCACTTCTGTTCCTTTTGACTCCTCCAGAAGCGTTTAAATTCTTCAAAGCCAGCCCCGGGTTTTCTAATATATCTTTCATGGTCTTCAGGGGCTCGTTTGCAGCAGGAAAGATGGTAGGTGGTCAAGGTTTCTGAATCATTGAGTCCGTAGAAGATTCAAGGAATTGTGTTCTCCGCATCTCCACGGTCAGACGTCCCACCGCGCCTCCCCACAGGCATCCGAGATTCAGATGCACAGACATCCGTGTTCATCTCAGATGAGGCCATATTTGCTGTCGCCTTGTGTTCACACCAGCACAGACTGCCATGTATATGTTCTCGATGGTGCACGGTCCCAGTTCACACTCCAGCAGGACTTGCTCTGGACAGAACTGTGAAGTAGCTTACATAGGTCTCCCGAGCCTCTTCTTCTTTTGTGATCAGGCCTCTTCACCCCAGTTAAGAGTCTGCTCTGGATCACTTGCCTGTCTACATTCCCTGTCTGCCTCCCACCCCACATCTCCTGGCTGGTTAGCTCAATCTCTTCTCTGGGAATGTACACTAGACGAGCCTCATGCAGTCCAGAGTGTAGGGACACGGCATTGAATAATCTGCCCCGGCATCCGTGGCCCCTTTCCTTTTTGGTATCAGAACACTAATTTTGCTCAAGCGTCTACCATACTCCACCTTGAGATATGCTTCAGGGAGCCCAGCCCCCTTTTCTGTCCAAAGCTGGTGACGGTACCCGGATTAGGTGCGGGCATGTGACAAATCCTGACCTCTGAGACATGAGAAGTGGTGTGCTGGGGGTTTCTAAGAAAGGTTTCCTTGCTTCTAAGAGAGATACCCAGGAGCAGAAGGTCCTTTCTTCCTTAGGACACTGTCCTGCATGGATCTGATGCTTGGAATGCCACAGCCACCTTGTGCCCATGAGGAGAGCTATCCCCTGAGTGTGGCAGGACAAACAGATGGTGTCCCTAAGGTCTATATTGACAAACGAGGGCTGCCTTGCCCCTGGACTTCTTGCCGTGTACTTTCCATTGAAAGTATTCTGATACAGGGTAGAATGGAAGCAAGGGGTGGGGGACAAAGAGTCAAGAACTTCAGCCACGTTGATTAGTGTCCATCATGTGCTTGCATTTGGAACGTCACTGAATTTTTACTCCAACCCCACGTGAAAGCTATCACTGATGATGAAATTGAGACTCAGAGTGGATGCAAAACTTGTTCCTTATCACAAGGACTGGAAGTAGGAAAGTGGTATTTGAACCCAGGCAAAGAGAGTAGGATTCCTGCTCTGTCTCCCATGCGGTCTTACCAGGTTTGCCTGCAAATGTTTGTTGAGTAAATGTCAGAATGAAGTTTCCTGCTCTGCATTTTATAACCTTAGGGTTACAGATAACATCCCTCAGAATAAATGAATTGCTAGGTACCATGAGAAGGGGCTGGAGCAT
This sequence comes from Paguma larvata, assembly GCA_030068075.1. Lineage (NCBI taxonomy): Eukaryota > Metazoa > Chordata > Mammalia > Carnivora > Viverridae > Paguma > Paguma larvata. The sequence continues at coordinate 46,444,781 of CM057835.1, read as the reverse complement.
TGTAGTCAAGTGGAACACATAGATTTTGATAAGTAATATCCCTCCCTTTGGTAGGCAATATCCCAACTGATAACTAAATCCAGGTGATACACATAATTTTGATTATTGCCTTTGATAGGCAATATCCCTACCTGTCTACTCACGAAATATTCTTAAAGGTAGAAGTTTTAGCTTAATCAAATGATTTTTTTTCTGATTACCGACCCAGAATACAAAAAGAAGAGAAAAAAGCAGAAGACAACAATGACCTGTAAAACAATTTCCCAGAGTCATCGGGGGTTAAATATGCCCTTGATCTTTTCTCAGGCATGCAGTAACATAATTGGAAGTATGTGTACTTTGCTTTCTTCTTTTAAATTAAACATGATCATGTGAGCATTTTCCTCTGGCATTAAAGATTCTTTGAAAATCCTGAATTTAAATTTGGCTACAGTATACTTTATTTGGCCTTCCTGCTATTACACCTTTTAGTCCTTTCTCCTATTGTAAGTTCTTTCTTCGAGGATAAGATCTATAAGTTCCTTTTAGTTTATAATTAAAAATAATGCTAGTAATTATTTCGTACCTAAGGTTTATTTACATTCTTCATTATTCCTTTAGGATACATTCTAGGATTCCAGAGCCAAAGCATACGAACATTGTGAAAAATGCTAATTCATAAGTGAAAATTGCTTTCTCAGGAATGTTACACCAATTTTATACTTCCACCTAAGCTGGTTAAATTGTTATTTGAAATTTTTCTCAGAGCTTCCAATGACATTGTGTAAGCAGACTGTATAGGCACTAAGTTTTCTATGTATCTGTTTGCTTTTTTATACTCCTGCCAGATAGTATTTAGATTCTCTTAAATAAATGATATGGAATAAAACAGGGTAAAAATAAAATAAGGATTCAAAAATAGGACAGAGAAAATTGAAAATAGGAAAGATAACACAAAGCAAATGAGGGAAGACATAAAAATGGAAGCAGGAAAGATGTACAGTTGGCTCTAAGCTTTTTAGCAATCAGTGCAGAGGAGAGATGCTATCACCATGATCACAATGGTTCACCATGTCCACAAAACTAAAACTCTTCAGCTGCGTGAAGGAAGACCAGCTATTGCAGAGAGACATGAAATCGTATGGAACAAGGCACAGTTTCCTCAATAATCCCATCATGGCAAATGCATCGGTGATTTTCACAGAGTTGTTTTGGGGACATTCCTTTATGTAAACTGATAACCTAACATCAAAGGACTTCAGGAAAACCCCAAATAGCTCAGTTTAGGTATAGCATCTGCTGGGCTGGTTTCCATGAGAATGGATGGACTAATGACCCTTGGGTGGTTCTGTGTAAGTACTGTTCCCCTTGAGTCATCAAATGACTCAGTTTGAGTTTTATTCCAGCTGGTACCTGGAGTACAGTTAGTTTAAGTATGAGGTTGAATCATGTAATCAATCGGTAGAACTAGGAATAAGAATTCCCCTCTTATAATAGTTCAGAAGCCCGACATGAACTTAAATGGGAGACTACCCATGCAGCCAGGGAAGAGATACAGCCCAGGAAGAACCCAAGGTGGGATGCTACTGAGCCCTGGTAGACAGAGTACTTGACCGTGGACTTCAAGTGACTCTATGGCCAGAAATTCCCATCATGTTCTAGGTTCTGTCATAATGTTGGTGGACCCAGAAACAATCCACCCTGAGAAGGTAGTGGCATATCTGGGACCAAGTCTGAGCAGGATGAGATGGCACCAGCAAAGCTGCACCACCATGTTGCCAGCACGTCTCTTTCACTTTGCACTTCCTGTTTGTGGAAAGACATTCGGACATCCTGATGGAGTAGGAAAAAGCTTGGGCTCGGTTAGTGACTTGCCTGTTAGAATGGGAGGAATGGATATGGGTGTAAGCTGAAAATGGACGGTGGCTGCACTACAGTACCACTTAGGACTGATGGTGGCTTGAAAACCAGAACTTCAGGTGGAAGACGTGGCCATCTACTTTGCATGGAGAGAAGTGGCCCAAGGTTAGACTATACGTGACTCAGGGGCAGAGGAGAATGGCTTGACCTGTGCTCAGGTCCTAGGGAGGAGGTGGATTGGAAGATTGGGGAGAAGGAGCTCTGGGGTAGAAGCCTGTGGGTAGATGTATTGGAGTAGGCAGATAATGTGAAGACTTTTATATTATATGCTAATGCTTAATGGAGGGCAGTCACCATAAGAGAGGCACTAAATGATCAAATAGACAAAATGATTTACTCAGTTGACATCAACCATTCTCTATTACTTGCCTCTTGGTGCTGGCATGATGGGCACATGTATGATGTAGCCATGACAACAGAGATGAAAGTCATGAATGGGCCCAAGAGCATGGACTCTCATTTACCAAATGTAATCTAGCTACTGTGGCCACTACATGGCCAATAACAGGGACCAATCCTTAGTCTCCAGTATGCCATCATACCTTGAGGGGATATCCTAATCACTTGGTGGCAAATGGACTACATTTGACACTCTTCATCCTAGAAGGCCAATGGTTTATTTTGACAGGAGAAGACATATACTCCAGGTATGGGCTTACCTTTCCTGCCCACAGGGCCTGAGCTAACACTACTATCCACGAGTTTGTGGAGTGCTTGTTCCACAGCACAGAATCCGGAATAGCATTATGTCAAAGCAAGAGACCCACTTTACAGCAAAGGAGGTGTAGGCATGGGCTCATGGCCATAGCATCCACTGGTCATATATTATACCATGATACCCAAAGCTGACAGCCACTTTAGTGTTGGGGTGGCATGTTGAAGGCATTGGCTAAAGTACCAACTAACTTGTAGATAAGCATAGGGTACCATATTTCCACCCACGATATGCAGTTTCAATTGAAGAGCTTTCCATAATGCTATGTCACCATAGCAAGAATACGTGAGTCTGCAGATCAAGGGGTAAAAAGCCAGAGTGATCCCACTTATTATTATTTTCAATGAGCCACTTGTGTTTCTTGTCTCAGCAACTCTGCTTTCTGCCAGCTTAGAAGTCTTGGCTCCCAAAAGAAGGAACATTTCCACCAGGAGACACAGTAGTAGTCCCATTGAACTATAGACTACAGCTGTGGCCTGCACACTTTAGGCTTTGTGTCTACTGGCAGCAGGTTAAGAAGATGAGTCACCATCTTCGCAGTGACATTGAACACCTTAAACTAATATATTGTTATGTCGATTGTACCTAAATAAAAAAGGAAAAAAATTAAAACCATTCTCACTCTGATGAAAATAATTTTTAAAATGTTGAGTGTGATATCAAAAGATGGCATGGAAGCTGCCAGTATTCTGTATCTACTTTGCAGGGTCTTTCAATTGTAACGAACAAATTGTAAATACTGCTATTGATTTAGCTATTTTTCCTCTGATACCTAAATTCATCTCTTAAGAGATTTCTTCTTTGATGATCTATTCTTCTTTATCATATCTTCTGAAGAGCATGTTCTTTGGGATCTCATTTGCTAAAATTTTTCTATTGTTCATTGTTCTCTCCTTCTGTGTGGGGCATCTGAATGCCTCAGGTGGAGTACCCTGGCCCATGGAGTCCTGGTCCTGGCTTGTCTTTGTATGACGATTCCACTGTACCTCTTTTTCTTAGAGAGGAGGAGGGCTGCAGTGACATAGAGGAACTTCACAAAATGGCCCCACTGTCCCTCCAAGGGATGAGAGCCACCCAGGCCACCCAGGCCTTTTACTTTGCTTTTCGGTCTACTCCAGTAATTTTGCTTTTGTTATCCATCGTAGGGATTTAACAAAATGTTAGATTTCCTTCACTTCCATGATAGGATTTGACGATACTTTCTTGGGGGCCAGTTGCCTTTGGCACAGTTCCATCACATACTTTGCAGTTGCGTGAGTTGAAACTCATGATGAACCATGACCTATCCACAGCAGGACTTCCGGGAGCATCATCCATGGAACTAAACACTGTGGTAGAAAGGCCAGCCCTAGAGTTTTCACATCCTAGCTAGTTGCCTAGATTTTTGCCTGAAGCGTTTGATTTTCATTTGGATGCTTAGCATTATTGTGGAACTCTTCCAGCTTCCATGACTTCGAACATTTATTTAAAGACAGTTGGGTTAATAACTGGAAAGTACCCGCTCACTGATCTGGCCCTTGGGAATAAGAGCTTCTATCATGGATGGGCCCAGAAGTCCATCCTAACCGAAGGTGCTTTTAGCATTCCGCTGGTGCTGTGAAGGGGCCTGCATGCAAGAGCAGTGTCATTTAATTTACTGAGAACCCTGAGTCCTTACGTTTTATTGCCAACTTACTAAACCCATAAACGGCAAAAGGGTAGCAGACACATATACACAGTCTTAGTTCCAAATTATTTGCAAAGTTGGCATTTGTTTCACTTAGTCTTTAATTGCACCAAAACCATTTAAGAGATGCCAAAAAAAGCTGACTTCATTCCTTAGGGAATATGGGCTAGAAGACTCCCATGCTATGGACACTCTCTCACAGCCTTACATGGGAGGGAGAGTGAACTTCAGATTTAATTTTGTTTGTGGAGAAAACAGATACCCTCCCTTCACAGTTGAAAAAGCAGAATATAATGTTTTTATTAACATTCGGCTTTCAGGGTCTTTGTTTGACCAATTGCGTGTAATGTACTCCACTGTGTCTTAAAAACCGTGCAAATCTCAAGTGTGACAGGAGGCTCATTATTTCCGTGAGCATTCCTTGGCGGGCTTCTTATAGCTGAGAGGTCGAATGGGCTACAGAGACTTCAGTGAGATTGAACATTAGACCGTGAGTCACATGAAATCAGAAACCATTTTGCCTCAATCTCTTCACAGTCCAATGTCACGTCCAGCCCCTAGCATGTAGTAGGTACTCGCTGAGTATTTTTGAGTGAATGAATGAATGAATGGTCACAAATTATCTGAGGAGGCACAAGCTTCTTAGGTACCGAAACAAAGCTTCTGATGTTCTTTTCTTTAATGAGTCTGTGTTTGTGTGGTTCCTTTTCAGGAATCTAAGGCATGTGGTACTGGCCTGTCAGGGAGGCTATTGGACAGGCAACAATAAAGGATATCATCCTATTTTCCCACGAGGGTTACCATCATGGCTTCACTGAAAGCAGCACCTTCCCACCCATCCCCCAAAGACCTCTCATCACTGGTCCCGACATGGGGCTGGAAGGACCCTGAGGGGCCTGAAAATTACTCCTAAGGAGCTTTGACTCCATCTTTGTGTGCTTGTGTGGATTTTAAATTAGCTGGTCTCTGTGTATGTATACGTGTGTTGTGTACCTATGTGTGGGGGAAGGGGGCTACTCCGGAATTACGAATTTGAACCAGGGACCTTTTGCTTATACACAGGATGTCCCTGAACCCCAACTCCCTACTCCTCAAGAGGTGCAGATCAAGCTAAGCTTAGATCATAGCCCTTCACTGAGCACTGCTGGCTTTGGTGCCTTTTGAGCACGTGTAGGATTCTCAGTTCCCACTGAGATGAGGCAAATGAAATGGGGCTGAAGAAGGAACCACAGGCAGAAAGTGGAAGTGTTTGGGGCAGAAATCCAAGTGATTTCACTGGAAAGAGAAATGTAAGCAAAAGCTCTGGGAAAAGTCACAAACACAACTTCTAGACGAAATGGTTCTTATAACATCTTCCTTTCATCTGGTACTGGTATTATAAAGCCATGGTGACGTGCATGCCCCAGGATGGGACCCATGCCCTGAGTTGTTCCGCAGTAAGTATTGTCAGGGCTGGGGCTCAGCAGGTGGCCTGAGGGCCAATTCACTCTGGCTCATTCCTGGGGCTAGTCAGGCTCACTGAGGAGGTCGGGATCCAGAGAGCTCCCTACAGAAAGTGAAGAAGACTGGAGGCTGATGCAGTGTCTTGAGGGCCTGGGGGCAGACAGTAGGTGGCAGGCACGGCAGACCAGAGAACCAGGGGATCTTATGGCAGTGACAGCTTCTACAGGAGTCCTAACGAGCCCTTCTGAGACCCTGGGCTCTAGCAAAGTAAAAAATGGGTTGCAGGGAGTTATGTCCTGTAATGGAATCATCAGGTAGAAGCAGAGATGCAATTGCTAAGGACTGCTGTTTAATGGCAAGAGCAAGGGAAGCTTCCAGGTTCTGAGAAACCAGGATCCCAAGGAGGACCCTGGACAGAAATTCAGAAGCAGCGTGTCAAAGTGGGTGATGGGCACAGAGGAGGGCACTCGTTGGATTGAGCACTGGGTGTTGTATAGAAACCAATTTGACAATAAATTATTAAAAAAAAAAGACTGCTTCCAAAGTGGGGCATAAAAATAACAATAGCTAGGCAGGTTGGAGGGATACTTCGTACTGGCATTGCATTGGGCCCTTTCTAACGATGACTTCATTCAACATTCACAATGCTCATGCCAAGGGTAAAATTTTTCAGATGAAGAAACTGAGACTAAAAAGGGGTTATTTAACATGTCCAAAGTCACAAGGTCACAGATGGGAGTAGAGGGGGGAAGCTGGGACTTTACCCCACGTCTGTAACTCTACAACCTGTGGTTTTAACGAGAGACACTCCATGGTGGAAGTGTGGTCAGGGAGCAGGAGCGAGGCGAAGGGCAAAGAGAGTGAGCACCAGCGGGCTCAGTCCAGCCCTACAGCAGGCATGTTCACATACACTGCGTCATTTAGCCTTCATGGTGTCCTTGTCTTCCTTCTGTTTTTGTTTTTCAGATGAGAGGTCCAAAGCATAAAAAGATGAAGTGGCTTGCCTACAATTACACAGGAGAAAGGCAATAACCCAATTAATGGGACTACATGTCAGAGCAAAGCCAACAGCCAGACTGCCCTGAGGCTGACGTGCCACGGGAAGGAAGAGAACTGTGAATTTAGTGTGTAATACCCGCTGTCCATCTAGGCCTCCTTAATCTGAAAGCCGAGTTAGTAAAGGTCCTTTAGGGTAGAGAGCAATTTTGAACATACTTAACTTTAAGGAGTCTGACTTTCTATACTAAGTGTAAGGACAGGCTTTCACCTGATATAACCCAATGATGCATTTTGTCTCCCTAACGAATGAGTCATGCATTTAGTCCTCACATAGAGTTCAACACCTTCCCCTCGTCTCTCCGCTCAAAGGCAGCTAAATCAGTAGGTGCTATTATGGAATAAGTGAAAGCTAATTTTAACTTTAGCTATGTGTCATTTCTTTTGAGTTCTCTAAACTTGGGTGTAATTATTACTCATACGAAGTTAAGAGAATTAGGCAGGTTATTTCATGCCCTTTAAAAAAACATTGTGAAACCCTGACTTTTAATATGTGTTGTATGTACAGTTGAGTGAATGGTAAAGACTTAAGATAATATTGAAGCATCATAGTATTAGGAATTATCTATCAATTAACAATCAGTCAATCGACAAATGTTTGTTGACTGCCCACTCTGGGTCCTGCACTGTTTTAGGCGTGAGGCTAAAAGGTCTTTTTTGAGATGTCATTTAGACTAGGACATCTTTAACCATCTGTGAAGAAAGACCATTTAAAAAATTCATTTTTAAAAAAAATTTTATTTATTTATTTATTTTGAGAGAGAGTGAGAGGGTGTGTGCAAGCAGGGGAGGGGCAGAGAGAGAGAGAATCCCAAGCATGCCCAACACTGTCAGCTTGGAGCTCAATGTGGGGCTCAAGCTCACAAACTGTCAGATCATGACCTGAGTCCAAACCAACAGCCAGACCCTTAACTGACTGAGCCACTCAGATGCTCCTAAAAAAATTCTAATCCAATATTTAGTAAGGTACAATAAAACTTGTTTATGAGAAAAATAATCACGTTGTTGATGTCATGGCAATATCAAATGCCTGGAAAGTTTATAAACACTCTCAATTTTTATACTTTTTTATCACAACAACATTTCGTGGACTGGCAGTGGTCCACAGACCATACTTGGAGTAGCACTGATTTAAACAAGTCTTGACCACTCTGGAACCGTCTCAACAACTGAAAGACTAGTTTTTGCTGATGTTTCTTTCCATTTTTTTTCTTTTGGCTTATCATATTCGTGGAATTGCCAATGCTCGATGATAATTTTTAAAGAAACTCTTTGGGGTCCCTCGGGCGGCTCAGTCAGTTAAGCGTCCGACTTCGGCTCAGGTCACGATCTCACAGCTTGTGAGTTTGAGCCCCGCGTCGGGATCTGTGCTGACAGCTCAGAGCCTGGAGCCTGCTTCAGATTCTGTGTCTCCCTCTCTCGCTGTCTCTCTGTCTCTCCCCCACTCATACTCTGTCTTTCTCTCTCAAATATAAATAAACATTAAAAAAAAAACAAAAAAAAAATAAAGAAACTCTTTGTTTCAAGGTAAACCACACTTTCCCCAGCTGAGAGTATAAGGGAGAAAGTATTCCTTCAAAGGCCAACCTATAAAAGGTACATAAAGAATGAAAGAAAGAAATATAAAATATAACACAGAGCTGAGGGAAAAAAACGAAGCCAGGGCTCTGTTTGCAAACGAGAATCACAAATGGCCAAGAAGTTACTTTTAGAGAAAAACCATGACTCACATGATAACTACAAAAGGAGTCTGTGACTGTGTGGATTCACATAGATACAGAATGAAGAAATCTATTTTTATAGAATCGCCCTTTCTGGCACTCTTCTTGAGGTCGTGGCAGAACACATATTCACAAGAACTTTTTTTTTTTTTGGAATGAGGTTAATAGAGCATTTTGGCAAGAGCAAAAAACAGGGCATGAAACTCACGAGATCAAATTTTTCTTTTCCCTAGATGCTTACCCAAGAGCAAAAGCCAAAAAAGAAAAAATAAGAAGAGATAAACTTAATTTGTCTTAAAGGCATTAATTTCATAGAAGAAAATGCTAAGTACAAAAGTCACATTCTAGAATCTCAATTTCCTGGAAGTGTCTTAAAGTAAAAACTTCCCCACCATAACTGGAAAGAGTGTTTTCCGTATTTCACTTCAAATGCTAACTCAAGGCACTTAAGAATAGAACATCCAAATGGCAGGTGATATTATCAGGCATATCGATGAGTAAGAAGAGACAAGATTCTGAGTGTTACGATTGTTTGTTGATGCATAATAGACCACTCTAAAATCCAGAGACTTAAAACATCTACAGATGGTCCCTGACTTACAAGGAGTTCAACTTAGGATTTTTGACCTTATGGCAGTGTGAAGGTGATATGCATTCAGTAGAAACTGTACTTTGAATTTTGAATTTGGATCTTTTCCCAGGCTAGCGATGGGTTGGGTACCATTTTTCCTTGTGATGCTGGACGGTGGCAGATACACCCACCCCCCAGTCCAGCCACACCATCATGAAGGTCAACAACTGATACACTTACAACCATTGTGTACTTGGACAACCATTCTCTGTTTACTTTCAGTACAATAGTCAGTAAACTACATGAGCTCTTCAACACGTTATTATAAAGCAGGTTTTGTGTCAGATGATTTTGCCCAACTGTTGGCTAATGTAAATGTTCTGAGCATGTTTAAGGTAGGGTAGGCTAAGCTGTGATGTTCAGCAGTTTAAGTATATGCAATGCATTTTTGACTTATGATATTTTAAATTTATGATGGGTTTATTGGGATATAATTACATTGTAAGTTGAGGAAGGTTATTTATTTATGATTCAGCAATCTGGGCTGGGATCAACCGGACAGTTCTGGAGATCCTGCTTGGGGTCTCTCATGCAGGTGCCTTTATCTGATGGGTTGTAATAACTAAGCAAGCTTCATTCATGTGCTTTGCGTGGTTTCATGAAACTTCTTTCTACATACCCTCTTTCTCCAGCAGAATAGGTGGACTTCCTCACGGCATGGGATCTGGGTTCCAAGAGGGTGAATTCTAGGATGACAAGTACTTATCCAGTCTCTGTTTGCATCACACTTGCTAATGTCTCATTTGCCAAAGCAAGTCACATGACCAAGCTCAGACTCAGTGTAGGAAGGAACAGCACAGGGGCAGGAATTCTCAGAGGCATGACTCATTGGGGGCCATTAAGGTAATGGTCTATCATAAAATTAAAAATTTTTTTAATGATATGAATGTAAATTCTGTTTTTCTTAATAAGACAGAATTAGGCTACTTGGAAATTCCATCTCAGAGTCTAGAGCTTTATAAGATGGCACCTGTATTTGGGGATGCTGTCAATGGCTTGTGGGGCTATACTCACCAGATTAGATCAGCCAAGATAGTTGATAATTCATAAATATTAATGAGCACCTATTAAGTCATTATCACTATGCAAAGCGGTATGGAAGACACATTTTTCTTGCATTCAGGGTACTTGCAATGGAGTTGGAGAATACAAAAAGTAAAAGTAGTGTTGCAAACAGATATAACAATTAACAAGATATAACTAATATAACTAATATTAAATTGTGCCATATAGAATATAAACAACTAAAGAATTTTGAACTTTTAGTTATGCCTTGTTCTGATGAGGCTTTCAACACAGAGAGACATGGTCTACAAGTTATAATAATCCATTAATAATCTAAGCCTGAGCATGTAGACTTGCCTATACTGTCTGGCTCTATTCTCGTCCTCCTCTCAGGGGTAGAAGGTACTGGCAGAGAACAAGAGAAATCAGCCACTTAAAGAAAGGTGATCAAACTTTCTCAAACTTGAGTATTTGTCCGTCGAGAAAGCAGATGTCTTGCAAGACAATTTGTCAGCATCTGTCTGGTTCTCCTGTCTTTAGTAATGTACAATCTAGCCATGGTGCTACATCCTACTACACCGGGAAGGAATGACAGCTGACTAGTTTTGCTGAACGGTGGGGAATGTGATGGCATTTGGGACAGCAAATTATCCCAGATAAGGGGTACTGAAGAACCAGAAAGAAAGAGCATGCATTCTATTCTAGGCACCAACTTGTATTCAAAACACTTTGTTGAATTAAACCTGGTGCTGCCTCCCAAATCCCACAGTCTAATAAGTAGGCAGATCTAAATGCTACAATAGGGGCATGAATAATACACTGTACGAGCCCAGTGATGGGAGTGGCTGACTGAGAGAGCAAGGAAGAGTTCGCATTAAGGAAAGGCTGCCAAATAAGGTGATGCCCGAGGTGAAGTTTGAAGAATTCATTGGAGTTAGACAGGTTGCTAAGGTGGAAAAGGGCATTCCTGACAGAAGATACAGCCATGAGCAAAGGCATGGAGACACACTGAGGAACGGGAAATCATTTGATTAGCCTGGGGAATAAGGTACCATGCAGGCAGATGAAAGAGATAGGACAGAAAGGAAAACTAGGACCAAATTATAAACCACCCTCCTAAGGAGTTTTGACTTTATCCTAAGGGATAAGAAACTATAAATGATGTTAAGCAGAATAGACATAAGATTACATTTTTTTCATTCATTCATTCATTCATTCACTCATTCATTTAATATAATTTTTTAAGCAGGCTTCATGCCCTACATGGACCTTGAACTCCTGACCCTGAGGAGGAGCTGAGATCAAGAGCGGTACATTTACCCAACTGAGCCACTCAGGTACCACTACTTTTACATTTTAATAACAGTACTGCTCAAATCATGAAAATGTTCTATAATCTCCTCTGTTCAATATGATAACTGCTAACCAGACATAGCCTTGAGGCATTTGAAATGCAGCCAATGTGACTGAGGAACTAAAATTTTCATTTTAGTTTAGTTTAATTTGGCTCTTGGCTACCACATTGGACGGCTGAGTGCTAGAAAAATTCCCATGGCAGTGGTACAGATGAGGGACCAGATGAGGGCATGACTGGAAGGACTTAGAAGACTTTGTAACAATACAAGTGTGAAATACTGTGATCCCAAATTAAGGCTGGGGCCGTGAAAATGTGTGGAAGTGACCAACTTGGGAACTACTTAGGAAATGAAATGGGTGGAATTTGGGATCTTATTTGGTGTGAGGGAACAGCTCTGATCACAAGAACAGGATGAGTACTAAGGAGTAGGGACAAATAAGTATACTTAAGAGAATGAGGCCAAGTCCAGACTACGGAGAAGCAGGGCTTGGATTGACATGGTAGGCGGTAGGAAGTTGTGGTAACACCTTGGTCTGGCATATAATGTTGGTCTTCCTTTACTATGCAGGACAGGTGGCAAGTGAGAGAGACTGCAGGCAGAGACAACAGCTGGGAAGTACACCTTGGCATGGTCGAGGGTGGTCTGGATGAAGTGGAGATCATGGGAGGGTGGATAAATGGGTAAACTCAGGCTAATGATAATCAACATAATTTAAATGGAAGGGATTGTGGAAAGAGAACAGTTAATGAGAAATCCATGTTTTCCAGTCTGACAGGGAAAAGGAAAGGGCAACGTGAATGCATGATTATTAGGCACCTACCTATGAATTAAGCACTCTGATAGACACTTTCACAAAAGTCTTCTCTGTGGAATACTAGATAAACAGGTGTTGTCACTGAGAGGAATGTGTTGGCCAAGAAGAGGGGATAGTTAGTAGAATTCCACTCCATATATTTTGAAGTATGACTTATACCCTAATTGGAAGATCTACTTTTTTATATGTATTTTTGTTGAGGCGGTGACAAAAGAGAATTAAGGGTATATAGGCAGAAGTTTTTTAAAAAAAAAAAAAACACCTACTTACATAGTTGATTTGATTAATGAACCGCTTTAAGAGATTTTGTTAATGGGTAGTTTCATGGTAATAGATCTGATATTATTATTTTTTTATTTTTTGCTTAAACAATTTATGGTCTTGGAGTTCTGGAGGCTAGAAATCTGAAATCAAGATGATAGCAGGGTTGCTTCTGTCTGAGGGATGTGAGGAAGAATTTGTGCCATGCCTTTGTCTGCTTCTGGTGGATTGCTGGCCAACCTTGGCATTCCCTGGCTCACAGATACATCATTCTGATCTCTAATTTCATGTTCACAAGTTCTTCCTGTGTGTGTGTGTAACTTTCTTGCTTTTATAAGAATACAAGTAATATTGGATTAAGCGTTCATCTTACTCCAGTATGACTTCATCTTAGCTAATTCCATCTGTAACAGCCCGTTTCCACATTTTGAGATGCTGGGGGTTAAGACTTCAACATATGAATCCGGGGGTACGACACAGTTTTGTGGGGAAAAAGCTTAAGAATTCCCTGAGCTTGCACTGATGGGTTAACAAGGCACTAAGAATTAGAAAGCCACAGGATTAACACACCCAAGTTTGGGTAAACAAGATTATGTAAACAAGTTTAGATATACAGGGCAAAGGCCCCTAGTATAGGACAAATGTATAGGCATAGGGAAATCTCAGGATGAAAACATCCAAGATGAGGTAAACAAGATTAGGTATTCAGGGTGAAAATGCCCCCCAACTTAGTACAATAGCAGAAAACTGCTTTCACAGGAAGGAAGGACCAAATTAGGTTTACAGGTAAATAGGGCTATAGACCACTGTGGGGCAGAAGTTACCCAGGGCAGAGATAATTAGCAAAAGAAAGGTGCCTTGTTGATCCTGAGGTAGCATGCTCTGTCTTTCTTGTTCCCTAGACCAGTTTAGGTAAACAGAGGTGGCGCCTCATGTTTGCCTTAAACAACCTTCCACCCAGCACCAGAATCTTGTTTTGTATTGACCCAAACCCCTAACACTGCATATCTTCAAAACCCCCTTTCCCTCATGCCCATGAGTTAATGTTCACCATTTCATTGTCTGTTTGTGCAATGTCCATCACACTCGTAAGCCTTCTGATCGTAATAAAAATGGAGCAAGGACCCTTACTTGGGGCTCTTGTCTCCTCCCGGACATTAGCCTCTCTTGCATTTTTAATCCTGCATCCTGATTTCTTGCTGGACAAGAGAGAATTCCAGACAAAGAATCTACAACAATTTCAACCAGTAATAGTCTTCCTTCTTGTCCTCTCACGTGCAAATACATTCTCCCCATTCCAATACTCCCTAAAGTCTTACCTCATTTCAGCATCAACTCTCAACCCAAAACTTCATCTACATCAGGAATGGATGAGACTAGGGATATGATTCATCCTGGGAAAATTCTTTTCCATCTGAACTTATAAACACAGACAACAAGTTATCTGCTTCTAAAATACAATGACAGAACAAACATAGGATAGACATTCCCATTCTAAAAGGAGAAATTGGATGGCGAAAAAGGGTCATGGGTCCCAAGTATGTCTGAAACCTAGCAGGGCAAATCCTATTACGTTTTAAGGCTTTTGAATAATCCTCTTTGGCTTAATGCTCTGTCCTCTCAGGATCTGATATTATTTCCTTTAGCTATTATTTTAATGGCTAAAAGGACTTTGTCCTTCAAAGTCAATAGGAAAATACTTTAAAGAATGTTAAACATAGAAAAGTGTAAGCAGCAGGCAACAGCTCAACAAAACAGGTGCTTAGTATTATTAATTCAGCTAAACCCAAATAAACCTAGTTCAATACTCCAACGTAACTTCAGAATGAAACAATAAGCTTACTTAGGTTATGAGGTGAGAAAACTAAGTAATAGCTTAGTTTTGGGGCTTGGGTTAGCTTCTTATTTATCATCGAACACTTTATTATTATGGTCTTTTTGCTTCCCTTTACAGCAAAAATATTACAACAATAATCATTCAATCAAATGTACTAGTTAACACTAACTACTTCTGTTTTTAGTTTATTTATTTATTTTGAGAGAGAGAGAGAGAGAGGGAGAGAGTGAACAGAGGAGGGGCAGAGAGAGAGGGAGAGAGAAAGAATCCCAAGCAGGGTCCGCACCATCACCACAGAGTGTGGCATGGGGCTTGAATCCATGAATCATGAGATCAGGAACTGAACCGACACCAAGAATCAGGCCTTTAACTGACTGAGCAACCCAGATGCCCCAATAACATTTTAACACTACTTTAACATAATCCCCCAGATATTAGTGGCTTAATTTTTTTTAAGTTTATTTATTAATTTGAGAGAGACAGAAACAGAGTGAGTGAGGGAGAGAGAAAGCAGGAATCTCAAGCAGGCTCTGTACTGCCAGCACAGAGCCCTATGTGGGGCTCAAACTCACAAAACTGTGAGATCATGACCTGTGCCAAAACCAAGAGTTAGACACTTAACTGACCAAGTCACCCAGGTGCCCCAGTTGGTGGCTTAGTTTAATGAAAGTCTATTTATTACTTGTATAACAATCCAATGAAGCTGTGTGGAGCACAACCTTCCACGTGAGACCCAGGATCCTTCCACATTGTGGACCTCCATCCCCTAGGGAGTTACAGTCCTTTGCTTCCAGGCAGAAAGAGATAAAGCATAAAAGGAAGGTATTGATGGGTCACTTGTCCTCTCTTTTCATTGGCTCAAAATCTGCCATACGACCCCACTTAGATGCACATAGCATGGGAAATGTAATCCTAGAGTTGGGGCCACTTCTTAGGGTGTCTCTATGCTGTGCAAGGTGAGCACCAATCCTTGGTAGGAAGCTAGTCATCTCCATCATGCCAGACTAGACTATGTTGATATTCCTCATGACTCTTTGGTATTTCTTGTCTCCATGTCCATACCGCTGACCCTGTCCCCTTTGCATCTCTTCCTACCTCCTTAGGGCTACACATGTAGTTTACTCATATTTCCCAGTTGTTTATAGGCCTGGCTGTCTAACTAGACATTCTTGGAATCCTCTTTGGAATTTACTTCCATGAGAAACACATAGTATAAGACAAGGACTGGTAAGTACCATAAACATAATCCGATACTGTATAAATCTAGAGTAAATCTTTACAGAAATGAGCAGATTGGATCTACATTCCCCTTTTAAGAAGGAAGTATTGAAGCTCACACCGCCATTTGTTCTGTGAACTGTCCAGCATCAAGAGGGTTATTAAAAAGTACTAAGTGGGGGCGCCTGGGTGGCTCAGTCGGTTGAGCGGCCGACTTCAACTCAGGTCATGATCTCACAGTCTGTGGGTTCGAGCCCCGCGTGGGGCTCTGTGCTGAGAGCTCAGAGCCTGGAGCCTGCTTCAGATTCTGTGTCTCCCTCTCTCTCTGCCCTTCCCCTGCTCACGTGCTGTCTCTCTGTCTGTCAAAAATAAATAAACGTTAAAAAAAAAGTACTAAATGATGAGAGACTGGATTTAAAAACTGTTATTAGACCTGTGTTCTAGGCCTCAAGTGAAATGAATTCAATCAGAATTTTGACAAATATTTATCAACCTGCTGCTCTATAGAAGGCACATCTACAGAGATCTTCAAAGATACAAAGGAAACAAAAAATCCTTGGGTAAGCCTCTGTCCTTCTGTATTGTTAAATATCCCTTTACTGGATCTGTTGGACAAATCCTAACCAAACACACGTCTCTGAAGTGATGTATTTCAGACGTGGAAACAAAGTGAAATGTGGTTAAACACTAGCTGAGAACATACTTTAAATTTGCCAGTAGTGATATTACTTGTCATCATAGAGACAATTAAACCGGGTTCATATCCTAAAACAGGGCAACCAACATAGAAATGATACAAGAGGGTATTGTAGAGTCTGTCTTCTAATTTTCACTTGAAATCCCTGCCAGATAAATTACTAACGTTCATGTCAAGAGAATGAAGTCTCCATTCCTCAAATCTCCACTGAGGCTGAGGAAGAGGATTTGATTACCCACTGGGTTATTTTTACTCATCAACAGAATGAGAATGATGATTTCTACCTATTTCCTTTTCAGGGTTAGCTCTGGGCTGGTAGGAACAAATTTCATTATAAAGAGGAGGTACTATTACACATGTGGGTGCCCTCTTTTATCCTAGCACTATTGCTTATAATAACACACACCTGGGGTGGAAAGAAGGCATCTCCCTTCCTAACAAATGTATAAAATTACTGGCTGTGCCCAACTGCAAATTTCACCTGAAGGCCAAACTGGAGTGTGTGTAGCAAGAGCTGGAGAGGAAATTCATGCAATTGGAATGTGAATTCTTCACAGAGTCTTTGGCAGAACTAACTACCAGGGAGTGCCCTAGTGGGAGGTACCAGTGTCAAGGCTCCAACCAAAGCTAGAATCTGCCTGCCATGAGCAGAAAAACTGGATACTGAGATTTCTGCTTTGGTTTGGTTAACACTGGGGAGTCTGAGCTCAGAAGATGAGCCAGACACAAGCCATGTGCCGGGGGGAGCATGCGTATTTTACAAGAAGCTCTTAGGTCTACAGGCCTGGAGCAGAGAGGCCCACAATAAAAGGAAGTGGGGGTGAGGTATTCTGTAATTCTAGGCAGGCATGCAGCTGGGTTCTGGATACCATTTCATGGTAATGGAGACCCGGGCCAGTCGCTTAACCTTGGCTTCTTACCTATAAATAAAAATGGGTGGTAGCAGGGCATAGGAAATATTTTCAATAATATCTTAATAACTTTATATGGCAACAGAAGGCAACAATACTTATCATGCTGAGCATCTCATAATGTAATTGTCTGATCACTATGTTGTACACCTGCAACTACATAATGTTGTATGTATGTCACCTGTACTTCAGTTAAAAATAAAAATACAAAGAAAAGTAAAAATAAAAGAAATGCAGTTCGTGAAATTCTTCCAAAGCAGCAAATTATGAGAGAAGCATAATGAAAGGACATACACACGTACATGCACACACACACACGTATACATATGTGTAATTTTTTTAACGATAAGATAGTTGCGTTCCAAAGGATGCTTTCGATCTTAGGGTTTGCAATGAAGTCGGACGCTTAACCAGTTGGACGGCACAACTTTATTCATCATCTAGTTGCCTCTGATTTTTAAGGCGGAGGCCTCACCAGGTGTGTGGTAGTACAAGAAGTAGAAACGCCTTTTTCTGTTTTGTTTGTATTCTTTTCATTGCTATTGGTGACCCACACACCTCTACTAGCCTAGAATGATATCACTGTTTTCTCTATGAAGTGATGATGGAAAGGAAAACTAACCTGCTCCTTACATGAAGCTGAGCCAAAGGCAAGTTGTTGTATTTAACAATACACTTCAAAGAAGAATAGCAATGGTAAGGAGGACCCAGGATTTCTGATACCAGTTCACATTCCTAGGAGGGCTTGGGTGGACAGAAGGACAAAGCTGTCATATTGGGGATCGGAGTGGGAGGAAAGGAAGGGGAAGGAGAAAACCTATGCTTTGCCTACAGGAGCATCAGCCTGAGCTTGACGTAGGCCCATCCCTGTGCGAAAGGGACGTTACTGAGTTTGATGATGCCCTTGCAAGACGCGGTGCATGGTTTAGGTTCCTGACTCTGGAGACATTCTTTTCAACAATGGCATGGCGAGTTGCATTTCCATCTTAAAATCTGAAGGACATAACTGTGCATGAGTCACTTCTGAAGTATTGGGAGGCCAGCCAAACCCCAAATTCACTTGTGTTCCTTTGGGTTTGTTCATAACCAACTATGCATGTCTGTCACACCCACCCCTGTAGGACAAAGTAACCCAGCGGCAACTCTTGTGTGCTGCCCTTCTGTAGCCTTCACACCTCAGATGGGCTTCCCCTAGGGAGCTTTTTCCTCTGTCCTCCAGAGTCCTTCTAGGAGCTTGAATGGGCATTAGCAGTCCTATGCCCTGCTTATTATTCCTATTTTCTTAAAACATGAACAAGATATCTAATTTCCTTAAGCATCATCTTCCCATTAAAACATAACAGCCCCATCTTGCCTTAAAAAACACAGTTGTACCTTAAATTTGCTGCTTTCATGTGTTTTTTTTTAATGTTTATTTGTTTTTGAGAGAGAGAGACGAAGTGTGAGCAGGGAGGGGCAGAGAGAGAGAGAGAGAGAGAAGACACAGAATCCAAAGCAGGCTCCAGGCTCTGTGCACAGAGCCGACGTGAGGCTCGAACTCACCAACCTCAAGATCATGACCTGAGTCGAAGTCGGACGCTTAACTGACTGAGCCACCCAGGTGCCCTCACGTTTTTTTTTTTAAATAAAGTTTATTCATTTATTTCTGAGAAAGAGCAAGCACAAACGGGGGAGGGACAAAGAGAGAGAGGGAGACACAGAATCTGAAGCAGGCTCCAGGCTCTGAGGTGTCAGCAGAGAGCCCAGAGTGATCATGGCCTGAGCCAAAGTCTGATGCTTAACTGACTGAGCCACCCAGGTGACCGTGATTTCATCTCAGGTCATGATCTCACGGTTGGTAAGATTGGGGCTATGCAGTGAGGTTGGAGCCTGCTTAAGATTCTCTCTCTCCCTCTTTCCCTGCCCATGCCCCATTCGTGTATTCTCTCTCTAAAACACACACACACACACACACACACACACACACACACACACACACAAGCACTTGCTCATACATTTCTTCATTTAAACTTCAGAGCAGCCTTCCTCCCCTCCCCCAACCAAAGCATCATTAACCTCATCGTATCTCCGATATCTGGGACTGGGAAGTAAGCATTCTGAGATGTTCGTTTTGGACACATAATCTCTCAAAAGATAATGAACACACTTGTACTCTGACATGACAAAGTTATTTTTAAACAACGTAAAGTAAATGGTATTACATATCCCTTGACTAAGGAATGTAATAAAACCTATCAGAACTACTGTCTTAGTCCCATAAAGAAAGTTGGTAAGTCATGCTCTTAATTGTTGCCTTTTATAGCAAACTAGGAAGTTCTGTGAGGAAGAAGCCTTGATTTGAATCCACAGATAGTCAGTTTGGATGTCGAGGATTCTCAACGCCTCAGTGACACCCCTGGCATGGTGAGAGAGTTACTAGTTTGGTGAGGAACAGCTTCTTCAATTTAGAGTTTGCTTTGCATTTGCATATCAATGATGTAATTTTGGAGTCTTAGCCATTTGTTGAATATTTTCCTTCAAATAATCTTGTGTCTGGAAGGACTTTATAAACAGTATGTAAAATCTTTCTTACTGTTTCTCAGTCTTCTTTTATCAACTAAGATAGGACCAGACCACTCTGGGCAGGGCCCTTTACTGGCCATTCCCTCAGCTGATCTATTTAAATATGAAAGTTCTTATTACGTCAAAGCAATATAGGCTCATTATTGGAAAAATGAAAAAAGAATAGACAAGCGAAAAGAAGAATATGAACAAAAAGTCCCTTCTCTCCGTCTCACCTATCTACTCTAGAACATTCTATTGTATAACTTTCAAAATCTCTTTCAGTCTGCTTTCACACACACATGCGCACATGTGCACACATACACACGTTCATATATACTTTTTATATTTAAGATATATTTAAGTTATGCAAAACTCTTTTTAAATAACAGCTGTATTAAGATATAATTCACGTACCATAAATTCACTTTTAAAGTACACGATTCTGTGGTTTTTAGCATATTCACAGGATTGCATATCCATCAGCGCTATCTAATTCCAGAGCATTTTCATCATTGCAAAAAGAAATCCCATATCCATTAGCAGTTACAATATCTAGCCTTTTGTTTCTGGCTTCTTTCACCTATTGTGATGTTTTCAAGGTTTACCTTCATTATACCACGTATAAGAACTTCATTCATTTTTACGGTGGAATGCTATTACATTCTATGGATATACCACATTTTGTTAATCCATTCATTAGCTGGTAAACAATGTGTTGTTCTCACTTTTTGGCTACTATAAACACCATTAGGAACATTAATGTACAAGTTTTTATGTGGATGTGTGTGTTCAGTTCTCTTGAGTAGATACTAAAGGAAACTATGTAAAGATAAGGAGTTAGCTGACGGCTGGGTGACCCCTGACGCCCCTTGCACACGAGGGGGGCTGGGACACATAGGACAGCACACTGCTCTGTATGCGATGGCCCGAGGCTACCTGTTTGTCTGAACTATGAATTCCAAAGTTTATGGTCATCATAAAACATTAACCCTGCAGCCGTGCAATGATCATTATGGTTAAACAATGAAGGAATGTATTTACTTCTCTGAAACGATCTTTGCCTAAAGGCCACTAGATTTGCAGATAGCAAAAAAGATGACTATCACTGTCCTGCCTGAAGATGACATTGTTTGCTGTTGAAATAAAAGACCTGCCTTTGCTGATGCAAGGCACTCAAGATACACTGATATCTGAGTCTTCCGTCTTTCTGCTCTCCATGCCTCGACCTGAAGTGAACGAGATTCAACAAGATACTTAGGATTGGAACTGATGGATCACATGGTAACATTATGTTTAAATTTTTGAGGAACTGCATAAGTGTTTTCTATAGTGTCTTCCAAAGTGTCTATAGCATTTTACATTCCTTCCAGCTATGTATAGGGCTTCTGGTTTTCCTGTCCTCACCAGCACTTGTTGTTGCCTGTCTTTTTATTACAGCTATCGCAGTGAGTGTGGAGTGGTATCTTATTGTGGTTTTGATTTGCATTTCTTCGATGACTAATGATGTTGAGTATCTTTCCACATGCTTATTGGCCAATTTTTATATCTTCTTTGAACAAATATCTATTTGAACGTTTTTTCCAAACATCTAATTTTTTTTTTAATGACTGAGTTGTAGAGTTCTTTATTCTGGATATGAATCTCTCTCTTTTTCTTTCTTTTGTTTTAAAAATGTTTATTTATTTACTTTTGAGAGAGAGAGAGAGCACAAGCAGGGGAGGAGCAGAGAGCAGAAAGAGAATGAGAGACAGAGAGTCCAAAGTAGGGTCCAGGCCCTGAGCTGTAGGCATAGAGGCCAATACGGGACTCCAAATCACAAACTGAGATCATGATCTGAGCCGAAGTTGGATGATTAACTGACTGAGACACCACGTGGCTCTGGATATGACTCTCTTATCAGATATATGGTTTGCAAATATTTTCTCCCATCTTTGGGTTGTCTTTTCACTTTCTTGATGATGTCCTTTGAAGTACTAAAGTTTTAAAATTTGATGAGATTCAATGAATTTTTTCTTTTCTTGCATGTGCTTTTGACTTCACATCTAAGAAACCACTGTCTAATCCAAAACCACAAATATTTACTCTTATGTTTTTGTCTAAGAGTTTTATGGTGTTAGCTCTGACATTAGGTCTTTATCCATTTTGAGTTAGTTTTTGAATACAGTGTGACGTAGACATCCAATTTGATTTATTTGCATGTGGATAGCCAGTTGTTACATTTATTGAAAAGATTACTCTTTCCCCATTGAATGGTCTCGGCACCAATGGTTAAAATCGAATGACCACAAATGTAAAGATTCATTTCTGGACTCCCATTTCTATTCTATGATCTATACGTTTATCCTGATGCCAGTACCATCTTCTCTTGATGACTGTGCATTGTATTAAGTTTTGAAATTTGGAAAGTATGAGTCCTCTAATTTCATATTCTTTTTTTCAGGATTGTTTCGGCTGTTCTGAATTCTTTGCATTTCCACATGAATTTTAAGATCAACTTGCTAGTGTTTGCAAAAATATCACCTGGGATTTTGATAGGGATTTTATTGGATCTGTAGATTGCTTTTAAGAAATATTTTCATCTTAAGAATATTGTCTCCTGGATGGCTCAGTCAGTTAAGCATCTGACTTTGACTCAGGTCATGATCTTGTGGTTCATGAGTTTGAGCCCTGTGCTGTCAGCTCAGACCCTGAGCGTGCTTTGGATTCTGTGTACTCACACTGTCTCTCTCTTTTTCTCAAATGTAAATAAACATTAAAAAAACCTTTTTTTAAATTTATTTTTAATGTTTTTATTTATTTTTGAGAGACATAGAGACAGAGTGTGAGCAGGGGAAGGGCAGAGAGAGAGGGAGACACAGAATCTGAAGCAGGCTCCAGGCTCTGAGCCATCAGCACAGAGCCTGACGCGGGGCTCGAACTCACAGACTGTGAGATCATGACCTGAGCTGAAGTTGGCCGCTTAACCAACTGAGCCACCCAGGTGCCCCCCCCAAAAAAATTTTAAAAACAAAACAATATTGTCTCTCAATCCATGAATGGGATGTCCTTCCATTTCTTGCAAAGACGTTTTGTAGTTTTCATTGCACAAGTCTTGAACTTCTTTCGTTAAATTTATTTTGAAGAATACTATTCTTTTTGATGGTATAGTAAATGGAATTGCTGTTAATTTCACTTTTGGATTGTTCATTGCTAGTGTTTAGAAATACAATCGATTCTTGTATATGTATTATTTTATATTCTTTTTTCTTTCAAAAAATTGTGAACATCTTTCTATGTCAGAAAATATAGTTGTATAATATCATTTTAGTGACCTCTTAGTATTTTGCTTTAATATTTTCTTTAAGAAAAATATTTAATAAAAAGTTCACTGTGATTTTTTATTTAACCAGCTCTGCACTATTAGACATTTAAGTTCTTTTAAACTTGAAAAAAAACTAAAATAATTCTGATACATACTTGCCACTAAATCTTTGCAAACTTCCTTAATTTTTTCCTGGCTATAAATGTCCACGAGTAGGGTTGTTAGGGCAAGATACGTGCAGATTGAAGTCGTTTGCTAATCACTGCAAACACTGCGCTCCTGAAAAGTGACAAGGTTTTCACTTCAACCAAGGCTGTGATACTTCATTCGCTTAATTCTCTGTTTTATTATCAAAAAAGTATTCCTTCTAGTTTAGTAGGTGAAAGATGAATCTCATTGGTGCTTTGCTTGCATTTCAATTCTCAGGAAGGTCAAAAAACTTCTCATATGTTTATTAACATATGAAAACTTTTTTCCTGTTAATTACATTAGGTTTCTTATCCCTGAGTATTCAGCTTTTTCTAATTGTTTTGTGAAAGCAGTTTGTATATTAAAGTTATTAATCTTATGTCCTTTATGGTGAACATTTTCTCCTCTCATTTGTTTTCCATTTTTGTTTCATTATGGTGCTTTTGGATGTAGGAAACTTTTCGTTTTTATGTTGCTCACCAAACTCTGTGGCTTCTGCTTCTGGTGTTATACCACAAAGTCCTTTCCCTATCTTTTTATTTTTGAAGAGCAAACAGAAGATCAAACAGGTGCACTGCCTTCTTCCTAGCACATATCCCAGTATTTAATAAATATCCTGGTCATTTCTCTTTCCTTTCAACTACAGCACTTTTACGCCTATCTCCATCTTTGCTCAAGCAATGTTCTCACACTGCCTTTTCCCCTTCTCCATCCTTCGCAGCTCCAGTCCTTCCTCGGAGGCACTTCTTTCAGTCTGGCCGGCAGCAGTGACAGTCGCCCGGAATGGCATACAAGACCAAATCTCAGCTTGGGGCGGGGGGGGGGGGGTATCCTCTGCTCCGAAGCCAGCATGACAGCGCCAGTCATTCGCTCAACATCCTTCAGTTTCCCTGTAAAATTTAGCAGATTGGGCATCTAAAGGATTTCCTCCAAAGTGCCTTTGCACAAGCTTGGCAAACTACAACCTGCGCTAATGACTGTCTTAAATGTGAACTTCCCGCCACTCCCAATTCCCGGTGAGCTCCTTGGATCCCAGACTCCGTACGTGGTGGCAGAGCCACATCTATCGACGGCGTGCCGTGTTTGAGAATTGACGGGACTTGTCTTTTGACAACTGAGACTTGTTCGGGAAGCCACAATGTCTTTGATGTAAGTTCTGCAGGCAGCGCCAGCTTGCTCTGATGGCTCACCCAAATTCGCTGCAAGCCTACTCCCTTGTCCGAGGTCCAGAGCTGGCTTTCTTCACTGCGGTGTGACCGTGAGGGGCTGGGGAGGAAAAATATCTGAGTTCCGCGCGGGGCGTGGGAAGGCGGGGCGTGGGTGGGAGCCCGGGAACGCCTTCCGCGCTCCCCGCCCGCGAAGTTTGCAGCGCGCAGCGCGTTCGCAGACTCCTGGCCCGAGGCAAGGCGCTGTCAGTTCCTGCCCCGCTGGGCGCCGGCTCCAGCCCCTGCAGGTTCCAGACCCGAGAAGCCGCCCCCACGCCTCGGGCTCCGGGCGCGTGCGGCTGGGGCGCGGATCGGCCGCCGCCCACACCCCGGGCTGAGCTCGCTCCTCCTGAGAGGATCGTGCGCTGCAGGATGGCGGCGGCTGCGTGGGCTCCCGGCTGGGCATCGAGGCCAGTCCTGCTCCTGCTGCTGCTGCTGCCGCCGCCGCCCCTGCTGCGGGCTGTGAGCGCGTCTCGCGAACCCCGGGCCGCGGCCCGGTTCAGCCTGCACCCGCCCTACTTCAATCTGGCGGAGGCGGCGAGGATTTGGGCCACCGCCACCTGCGGGGAGCGGGAGGCTGGCGGCGCGCGGCCCCGGCCCGAGCTCTACTGCAAGTTGGTGGGGGGGCCCACCGCTCCGGGCAGCGGCCACACCATCCAGGTAAGGTCCCCGGAGCGAGCCAGGGTGGCAGGAGGCGGGGCCCCCTCCCAGTTCTGCCCAGCCACCCAACGCGGAGGGAAGGGGTTCTTCCCCAGCGTGCGCTGGAGAGCCCGGGTGACCGGGACTGGGTCCCCCAGGCCCCTCGCGGGCCCGCGACCCCGGGAGATGGGCGCGGTGCGGTGGAGCCAGCCTGCGTGAGCAGCAGCCTTGCCGACGCGCCGCCCGAGGCGGGGACGCGTGGAGCGCGCGAGCGGAGCGAAGGCTGAGGTTAAGTTGGGGCGCGCTGAGCAGAAAGTCCCAGAGTGCGCTCCGGGGTGCGTAGAAGGTACGGAACTGTCGCCCCGTCTGCCCCCGTCACTCAGATAGCGCCTGGCCAGGCCTTGAGTGCCCTGGGCGCCTTGTTCTAGGCCCTTCTTTCTCCCCGACCTTATTCGGAGAAGTTGGTAGCGGTGGGTTTCCGTGGCGTATTCAGAGAGAACTTTTAGGTTCTATCGGTAGTATCATTCCGATGTCACCGAAAAGATGCTCCTCACCGCACTGCCTGAAGTGCCACCATTCAGGGTCTCTGGGGCGAGTGGGACTTGAAATGGGTAGTAATGGACGCGGCGCTCAGGGTCCATCAGAGACTCTTCGCGCGAACACCTGGTGGCAAACGGTAGGGTTGTTGGTGCTTAATCAGCATCTGGACGTGTGCCAGGTCTTGACGCACGACCCTCACAACAGCGCTGGGAACTGGATCCGGAGCAGGTTGAGAAACGTGCCTGTGTCTTCAAGTAGGGCAGGGAGATTTGAACCCAGTCCTGACTCCAAATTCTCTTTACACGGGGCTGTAATTCACAATTGCCTCCCTCCTTCTACTGGGAAATATTGCTGAGGAATAGGAAAGTGTTGCCGGAAGAGGGAGTAATTTTGGAGCTTGGGCTCCGAAAGCAGAAGATTGTCATTGAGAATCTAGGTCAGTGTTTTAGAAACTCTGGGTTGTGCATTTCCATAAATAACAAATTGTTGAACATGCAGTTATAAATTGTGTGCATGTATTGCTTTGTTAATATATTGCGCATATTGTAAAACACACAAGAATAGAAATAAAAATTAAAATAATTTAATTTTATTTTAATTAAACAAATGAAAATACTTTTAATTTTATTAACAGCACCACGTAATTTTCCGTTCTCTAAATATTTAATTTGTGATTGTGTAGAGCTATTTATAAATATCCAGGTGTAATTATTTATATAATTAGTTTTGACAAGTTGAGTTTAGCACTTAGGGTCCAGCAGTTCAAGGTTGGTTTTACATTAATGCTTGAAATTAGTGTTTGCCGGAGGTGGAAAGATCCTTCAAAAAAAAAAAATTAGGTAGATTCAAGGAGAAGTTCTGCATTGACCACTGAGTTCCAAAACCACCTACATAATTCTGAGTCCAGTGCAAAATGAAAACGTGGAGCACCTTGTCCAAAAATTACAAATTTCAAATGGTGATAGTGGAGCTTTACATTAAGTGAGGGAGCGTGGGATTCTGGGTAACCCCCACAGGTCTGATACTGCCTGAAATCATTAAATCATGGTACTCATATTTCTGCCCCATCCTTCAGTTATTCTAAAAATTTTTTAAAGTAGACACTTAGATAGTCAGTGTTTGCTTTTCAAATGCCATTCAGTACTTCCTGGTAGGAAAGCATTGTGTTTTAATGGTTTAAAAAATAGATTCAAAACTCACTGCAAGTCTTATTTTTTTAAATGTTAAAATATATTACAAAATTCTGCGTCCATGTTTCTAAAATGTGCAAATGTGAGAACTTTTAGAGTAACACAATTCTGTCTTTTCAGCAGCCAAAAAATGAAACATTTCCAAGCATGTCTTTCCCAAAACACTCTTTCAAAGTGATATTTCTTGGGGTGCCTGGGTGGCTCAGTTGGTTAAGCATCCGACTTTGGCTCATGTCATGAACTTGTGGTTCCTGAGTTCGAGCCCCATGTTGGGCTCTGTGCTGACAGCTCAGAGTCTGGAACCCGCTTTGGATTCTGTGTCTCCATTTCTCTCTGCCTGTCTTCCACTCTTACTCTGTGTCACTCTCTCTCAAAAATAAACATTAAAAAAAACTTTTAAAAAACCCAAAGCATACGTTTCTTTAGAACAGTATTTACCTTTTCATACATTGTTAAAACAACACCTTTACCTCGGTAGGTACCTCTATTTTTTTTATAAATATCTATCAGGTAGCGTATTCCTGGCAACCGTCTCATCCCAGAATAAGCAAATTTTGAATTTTTGTGGGGAAGGAAAAAAGTGTGACTCCTCTTTAAATTTCAAAGTCTTTTAAGTAGTTTACCGGTGAATCTGGGCCATCAAAACAGTTTCATTGTCACTCCTCCTTGGAATACAAGGTTGGAACTCTTCTGCTCTTTGGAAGAATAGAATCCACGTGTCCACTTAACCAGGCACACGTAAGCTTCGATGTGTCGTGGTCAGATGATAGCCTGGTGGAACCCCTCCTCCTCTTCCCTTGGACAGACAGACACTCAAGGACCGTTGTGACCAGCTGACATGAGGACAGGGTAAAGGCCCTATGCCATCTGCACATTAAATATTAGTAAAACCGAATTTCTTCACTTTTAAGTTAAATAAACAAGTTTTAATATTACCTCCTGGCATCCCATTGGATTGCCTGGCGCATCCAGCTGTCCTAATTATGGCAAGAGTAAATAGGAGAAGAAAGGTATCAAAGACATTTTCCGCTGCCTCCTCTCCCCTGGATTTGCCTGGGAATGGGCTGATCTTTATTCCCCTCCTCAAGGAGTATATGTATATATATACATATATATATATATGTATATATATATATATATATACATATATATATATATTTTTTTTGAGTGCTCATAGGTTGATGCGTCCTTTTGCAGGTCCAGAAAAGTCCTATTTTCTGGTCTGATTGAGCTTCCTTGGTCCTTCAACCTTGGTTCACAGTCCTAGATAGAGTAGGAAGTGGCTTTCCAGAGGTCATTCGGCAGCCTGCACTTCTAGGCCAGGCTGTAGCCAATGGAAAAGTAATGCCATCTGGCGTTATGTCTTACTCTTCCCTAAAAATAAGGAGTGAGCAAAAGCTTCTGCGGAACAGGGCTTTCTGCTTTCACAGTTGAGGGCTCGAGGAGATCTCACTGATTGCTCGCCTGAGAGGTTCTTACCTAATGAGGACGGAGAAGACAGGGAAGGCAACGTCTAAGAGCTGGGCTGTTAGATGCTCACTCCAGCCCCGCGGCGGCAGCGCTTGCCTACCTTTCAGAGAACTGAGGGGCGATGGGAGGTGGGTGGGAGAAAGGCAGAGAGATTGTGATTGATCAGTTGGTTGTACTTGAGTGGTGATGATCTTGAATCTGTTCATTTATGTACAGCTCAAGGTGGGAAATGGAGAAGAGTTAAGGAGTTCCGTTTCCTTCAGCTTTCTAAAAATAAGTCTTTAGGGCCAGCCAGGGTTTAGAATTTTGGGCCAGAAGGATTTTGCAAAAAACTTAAAAAGTGAATAAAAGTCACGTCTTTGAATAAAACCTGGGCTTTATGGTCCTGATTCTATAATAATAACTCTGATACTTGAATGGTAGCGTGTGTCAGCAGGTAGAGCATTTTAAAAATCTGAAGTTTTTGTTTGTTGTGTGAAAAATATTTGTCGTGGGTTCTCTGGACTTCAAATTCATTAAATAAGATTTTATATGCTTGTTACTGCTCGGACATTAAGGTTTTGGTGTTTGAGAGCTCTGGGATTCGGGGGTGTTGTCTGTCGGGTTCACAGCTATATCCCATGTTTAGCACCAAGGCTGGTACAGTGTATGTGCTCAGGAAACATTGAAGGAAAGAATGGTGGAAAGAAGACACAGCTAAAGGCGGTGAAGAATTTTGTGAAGAATATATAAGAAAAATGCAGAAATTAATCTATTCTGCTGAGAAGGAACTCCCACTGAAATCTGTCACGCTTCATGGTTCAATTTTAAACGTTTACTTACCTATGGAATCAAATCACATAATTATTTACTGACATCCACTAGAGATGATGGTAAAATGTTAGTGGAAGGCTGCACTGAAAATATAACCTTGTGTTTGGTTTAGTTTGGCATTAACACTACACTCACAGGAATGAAATGAACCTGTTTACCAAATATACAATGCGCATTTTGTACATTGACAGTTTAATACATCTTTTTTATGTTCCTTCATTACATTATAATTTATGCATAGGAAAAAGTATCTAGAAGCTGCACACACCGGCCGGTCAGTTACAGCCAAGAGCAGGAACACTTGGCACCAAAGCAGGCTAGGTTGTGTGTTTGTGTAACTTGGACTAATGGTCATAAACAGGAAATTCAATTTCACTAAGGCTGTTTATAGAACTATTGTGAAAGAGAAACCATTTGTTAGCTTCAACAAGAACCTTTTCCTTTGTGAAACTGATCGGAAAGTCTTGAGCAAGGGCTGAGAAATCTAAGGCATTTACTGTTCATTGATACATTTGTAACAATTCTTAGGGGTAAGAGTTATTTTGAAACTTCAGACAAATGACTATAGTCAGCAATTTAAAGATGAATAATCCTTTTAAAAAAATGATTCCTAATAGTTCTGTGTTTATGGACGCTAGCCAAAGTTTAGCAATGAAAGTTTATGCACAAATCTTTTGGATAAGACAAACATCCATGTTTTCCCTTGGAGAGCCCTGTGCATTCACCCGCAAAGGAACATGGTTCCACACACCAGAATGCCAGAAATTTAATTTTTTTCCTCAACAGGGGTGCCTGGGTGGTCAGGAGGTTAAATGTCTGACTTCAGCTCAGGTCATGAACTCATGGTTCATGGGTTCAAGCCCCACATTGTGCTCTGTGCTCACAGCTCAGAGCCTGGAGCTTGATTGGGATTCTGTCTCCCTCGCTCTCTGCCCTTCCCGCGTTCACACTGTATCAAAAATAAAATACACATTAAAAAAATTTAAATTTTTTCCTCAACAAATCACAGATTACTGGAGCTCATGGAATTTCAGGGTTTTCAAAGGTGAATAGTTGGAAGTGGGAATGTTTAGTCCTTGAATTGCAAGATTTTATTTACTTCATGCTCCGAATTACCTGTGCCCTTGAGAATGTGGATCATTTAATCTGAGAAAAAGAAGTCTATAGTTATAGGCAAAGGAAAGGATTTGTAAGAAAACTATACTTAACCCATTACAGAAAGTTAGGTGTGTGCATTTTACATCTTCAGTGCACATATGAATGTGAAAACTACACATTTTCTTCATATTTTTTACCAAAACTAGATTGAAGTATGAGTCATTTTTAACAGCTTTACCGAGGCGTAATTTAGGTACGATAACATGCATCCATTGTAAGGGTGAATTAAATAGTTTTTTTAATAAATTTATAGAGTCGTGCACCTATCACTAGAATCCAGTTTTAGAACATTTCCATCAGCCCCCAAAGTTCTCTTGTGTCTATGCTTTCAATTTCTGCATCTATCTCCACTAGTTTTCTTTTTGTCTCTAAAAATTTCCCATTTCTGTGAATTTCATATAAATGAAATGATACAACATGTTGTCTTCCGTGTCTGACTTCTTTCACTTGGCATAATGATTCTGGGGTTCACTGATATTGTTGTATGATTTAGTAGTTTGTTTCTTTTCATTGCAGAAAATAATATTCCATTGTATAGCTGTACCTCATTTTCTTTATCCAAATCGAGGACATTTGGATTGTTTTCAGGTTTGGGCTCCTATAAGTAATGCTGCCATGAACATTCACAAGCAAATCTTTGTGTGGACATAGGTTTTCAGTTTTCTTGGGTAGATTCCTAGGAGTGGAATTGCTAGATCACATAGTAAATTTATATTTAAGTTTTTGAGAAACTACTCAATATTGAAATGGAGTATTGATGTCTCCAATGAATATTATGGAACTATTTCTCCCTTCGGGTCTCTCAATTTTTGCTTCATGTATATCTGAGGCTTTTTTTTTGGTATAAATATATTTAAATTGTTGTATCTTCTTGAAGGATTGGCCCTTCTCTCAATGTGTAATGTCTGTCTTTATCTTTTGTAACATTTTTTAACTTAAAGTTTATGTTATCTGATACTAATATAACCACCCTAGTTCTTTTTGGGTTACTATTTACGTGGAATACATTTTTTCTATCCTTTCACTTTCAATTTATTTGTGTCTTTGGGTCTAAAGTGAATCTCTTGTAGATCTGTATAATGGTGGTTTTTTAAAATCCATTTGGCAAATCTGTGCCTTTTAATTTATAAGTCTAATCCATTTACATTTAAAGTGGCCTTCTGCCATTTGTTATTTGTTTTTTATATCTTTTTAAATTTTTTTTAATTTTTATTATTTTTGTTTTCTATATGTCTTATATTTTTTGATTCTTCAATTCCTGCATTGCTACCTTCTTTTGTGTTTAATTGATTTTTTTAATGACCCATTTTGATTTCCTCCTCATTTA
Organism: Paguma larvata; assembly: GCA_030068075.1. NCBI lineage: Eukaryota > Metazoa > Chordata > Mammalia > Carnivora > Viverridae > Paguma > Paguma larvata. The sequence continues at coordinate 46,413,173 of CM057835.1, read as the reverse complement.
ATTTTCTGTATTTTTTTTAGTTATTTTCATAGCGATTACTCTGGGGATTATAATTAACATCCTAAATTTATAACAGTCCAATTTGAGTTGACATCAACTTAGCATCAGTGGCATCTAAAATTCTGCTTCTATACAGGTCTATTCCCCCTCTTAATGTTACTGTCACAAATTAGATCTTTTTTAAACATACGTTTATTTTGATAGGGAACAAGTGCATGAGTGGGGGAGGGGCAGAGCGAGAGAGCGAGGGAGAGAGAATCCCAAGCAGGCTCTGCGCTGTCAGCACACCTGATGTGGGGCTTGTTCTCATGAGCCGTGAGATCATGACCTGATCTGACATCAAGGTTCCGATGCTTAACTAACTAAGCCACCCAGGAACCCCACAAATTAGCTCTTTACACATTGTTGCCCATCGACATAAATATATAATTGTTCTATGCATTTCTTTTGAAAATCGTATGGGACAAACCAAAAATCCAATAACGCTGGCTTGTATGTATCTATGTAGTTATCTGCACTGGTGTTTTTTATTTCTTTGTATGGCTATGAGTTATTGTCTAGTGTTTTCATCTCAGCTGAAAGACTCCTTTAGCTTCTCTCGCCTTTTTTAAATGTTTATTTTATTTTTAATGTTTATTTATTTATTTATTTATTTTTTAAATTTTTTTAACATTTATTTATTTTTGAGACATAGAGACAGAGCACGAGCAGGGGAAGGGCAGAGAGAGAGGGAGACACAGAATCTGAAGCAGGCTCCAGGCTCTGAGCCGCCAGCAAAGAGCCTGACGTGGGGCTTGAACTCACAGACTGTGAGATCGTGACCTGAGCTGAAGTCGGCCGCCTAACCGACTGAGCCACCCAGGTGCCCCTTAATGTTTATTTATTTTTGAGAGACAGAGACAGAGCATGAGCAGGGGAAAGTCAGAGAGAAAGGGAGACACAGAATCTGAAGCAGGCTCCAGGCTCTGAGCTGTCAGCACAGAGCCCGATGCGGGGCTCGAAGTCACAGACCATGAGATCATGACCTGAGCCGAAGTCAGACGCTTAACCGACTGAGCCACCCAGGCACCCCTTAACCTTCAATAGAGCAGGTCTCCTAGCAACAAACTCCTTCAGCTTTTGTTTCTTTGGGAGTGTCCTCATTTCTCCCTCATTTTTGAAGAATAATTTACCAGGTATAGAGTTCTATTTTCCTTTCAACATTTTAGATATGTTATCTCAACGCTTTCTGGCTTCCATGGTTTCAGATGAAAAATAGGCTGTTAATCTTATTGAGGATCCTTTATATGTAATAAATTATTTCTCTTTTCCTGCTTTCAAGATTCTCTTTTTGCCTTTTTCTAAAAAGTTCATTTATTTATTTTCGGGAGAGAGAGAGAGAGAGAGAGAGAGAGAGAGAGAGAGAGAGCGCATGCACAGTGGAGGGGCAGAGAGAGAGAGGGAGACAGAGAATCCCAACTGTCAGCGTAGAGCCCGTTGGGGGCTTGAACTCACAAACCACGAGATCATGTCCTGAGCCCAAGTTGGATGCATAACCAACTGAGCCACCCAGGCGCCCCTCTTTTTGTCTTTTGACAGTTTGATTACAATGTTTCTTGGTGTGGATCTCTCAGAGTTTTTCCTACTTGGAATTTATTAAGTTTCTAGCTCTGTCCACTGAAGGGATCTAGAAGAAACCCATAATAAACAAACAAACAAACAAAAAAACAAACAATGCTTCTTGAAAAACTAGCTGGTTCCAAAGAAGGAGCCAAAAAAAAAAAATATATATATATATATATATTGGAATAGGGGTGCCTGGGTGGCTCAGTCAAGTAAGTGTCTGACTTCGGCTCAGGTCATGATCTCATGGCTCATGAGTTCAAGCCCCGTGTTGGGCTCTATGCTGACAACTCAGAGCCTGGAGCCTGCTTCAGATTCTGTGTCTCTCTGTCTCTGCCCCTCCCCTACTCATGCTCTGTCTCTGTCTCTCAAAATAAATATAAGTTGAAAAAAATTTTTTTGAGTAAAAAATTCTTTTAATAATGAAATGTAAAATGCATTATATACTGAACATATTTGGCATGCTAAATAATCCACAGGTGAAGACTTTTACAGAATGACAGTGTTAAATTGCTTTGGTACTGTAATAATGACTACTTTAGATATTATTTATTTACATAGGGACACATTTTTATATCCGTTAAAGAAACACTTTGCAGGGAGAGTGGCCGTGGAGGTGGATGAGAGCAGCTGACTGTGCAGCCGGCTCTGGAGGCAGAGGGGTTGTGTTTCCCACACGTCAGGATGGGCTCCCCGCTAGCCCCTGTGGCTGGTACATCGTCTTCAACTGCATCCTTCTCTGTTTCAGAAGCTTTCCATCCCGCCGAGGGCCTAGAGGCAGAGGCACCTGGACTGAGCTGTGGCTGCCATGGGACCTGATGTTGTTTTCATTTATTTATTTATAAAACTTTTTTTGATGTTTTATTTATTTGTGAGAGAGAGAGAGACAGAGAGACAGAGTATGAACAAGGGAGGGGCAGAGAGAAAGGGAGACACAGAATCCACAAATCAGGCTCTAGGCTCTGAGCTGTCAGCACAGAGCCTGATGTGGGGCTCAAACCCGTGAACCACGAGCTCATGACCTGAGCTGAAGTCAGCCCTTAACTGACTGAGCCACTCAGGCGCCCCGACCTGATGTTGTTTTTAAATGACAGGAGGCTTGGGGCGCCTGGGGGCCTCAGTCGAGTTAAGCATCTGACTCTTGATTTCTGCTCAGGTCGTGATCTCGCAGTTGTGAGATCAAGCCCTGGCGTTGGGCTCTGCGCCGATAGTGTGGAGCCTTTTTGGGATTCTCTCTCTCCCTCTGCCCCTCCCCAACTCACGCTAGCTCTCTCTCAAAATAAATAAATAAACATTAAACAAATTTTAAATGACAAGAGGCTTTAGCAGCTGCTCGTTTGAAAATGGAACAGGAGTTAGAGGCACAAGTTGGAGAGTATAGGGAAAAACTAAGACAGCCTAAAGAACCAAAAAAAGGAAAGAGGAGATTGAAATGTGGGACAGCACGCAAGAAGGAAAACGTTCCAAAGGAAATTCGAGAAACCCTTTGCCTGGTGCAGAAGGTGGAGCCTGCTCCTGCAGAGAGCATCTTGTTAGTGTCACTTTTGACCTTAGCAAGGTGGATCCATAACCCTCAGTTCAGTCGCCTTACGCTTGCTTTTCACAGTGTACGTGAAGGGGAGGGAGTCTTTTTTCTCTCCTTTACTACACCTGCATCTTCAGTGGTTGAAGTCAGCGCGGGATATAGACATCACCACTAGCAGAGTAGTGGCAGTGGTCACACTTCACTGAAGCCAGTGACTGTTCATCGAGCTCATAGGTAATTGCTAGTTGGCGGATAAAGGCCTCTGAGTGATTAACAGTCTTGATCAAAGAGATCTAGCGATGGTTCTTCGAGTTAGACGTCCCCATTGGTCGGACAGTCTCTGGGACAGGTTGTGCTCAAAGATGTCTCCCTTGTAAATGGTGGGCCCACCAGCGAAGATTGTGGATGCAGACGGTTGATGGGGTTGTTTCTGTATATATATTTTTATGTAAAGAACTCTGTAAAGAGAAACTAAATATTAAAAAAAACCAAAGGGCATTTTTAGCATCTTTATTAAATTCAAGGATATTTCTTTATGAACTTGAATTCGTTTATCAAACATTGAACAACTTTTTATCATTCAAAAAAACGGTAGCATTTGGTGGCAGGGGGGGTGTATAAAAATTTTCAGGCTAATTTTGGTGGCAAGAATATATTCTTCCAGATGGTAAATTTGAAACCTGCATTAACCCTTGCTCAACATTCTGGAACCATTTGCCTAGTGACGAAAAGACTTATTAAATGGAACCTCAGTGGTCCCAGTCAGTGGAACTGATTGTATATATGGGCTCCTGGCCAAGGGACAAGTGGGGACTGAAATCCAGCTTGGGCAAGGCTGTATCTGCTCAGGGGCAGGGAGCCCTTTTATCTGCTTCATATAAAAAGAGCTTTTTGCATGAGCCAGCAGGGCCTTTATTGGATCTCTCATGCCAACAGGGCGGAAACTGCCCTGCGGAAAGCCAACTCATTGAGTCTCACGTGTTCTGCCCGTTTTTCAATGTCATAAACATATTGTACTCCCTTAGTGGTTTTCCCATCCTGAAAGCTCAGAAAATACATGTGAAATTAACAAATGGATATTGTCCAGAAAGGAAAATGATTTTTATTTCGATTATTTGGGCATAGCTTAACTGTGAGAAGTGGGAAAAAGAAACAATTCTCTACTACTATGAGTTACATCGTATCCTGCATGTACTGTGTACAGAAGTGATACCAAATAAGGAGGCAGAATGACGAGTAATAGTCATCAGGGGACTTCGTCTCCTGCTCAGTACAAGGTATAAATTTCACACTTATGTAATACTTACCGATGCTTGGTACTGCTGTCAAGCACCTTGCATGTACTGACTTCTTGACCCTGGTGACGGTTTATAAAGGGGGTATTCTTAGCATGCTCATTTTACAGATGAGGAAACTGAAGCACACAGGGGTTAAGTATTTGTTCGAGATCACGTGATACAGCCCCGTGGCTGCAGAGTTCATGCTCTTACCCGTTATACTGTGCTGCCACTGCCAGGCTAACTCCTCCTCCCCAAGAGTTGCAGCCGAACTGAGCACCGTCTTGCTTTTTCCGTTCATTACCTTGGAGCCATTTATTTTCACATCTGATGTCCTTTTTAAATCTTGAGCTCCCTGAGGGTGGGGCCACATTTTCCTGCTCATGTCTGTCTTCCCTGTGGCGGTGTGTCACAGACACTCCATAGATGCTTTTCTTTTTTTTAATGTTTATTTTGAGAGAGAGCATGCACAAGAGTGGGGGAGGGGAAGAGAGAGAGGAGAGAGAATCCCACGCAGGGCTCCATCTCATGACTGTGAGATCATGACCTGAGCTGAAATCAAGAGTTGGCCACTTAACTGATTGAGTCACCCAGGCTCCCTTCCGTAGATGCTTTTTATTTTTTATTTTTTTAATATAATTTATTGTCAAATTGGTTTTCATACAACCCCCAGTGCTCATCCCAACAAGTGCCCTCCTCTGTGCCCTTCACCCACTTTCCCCTCTCCCCTACCCCCCATCAACTCTCAGTTTGTTCTCAGTATTTAAAAGTCTCTTATGGTTTGCCTCCCTCCCTCTCTGTGACTTTTTTTTTCCCCTTCCCCTCCTCCATGGTCTTCTTTTAAGTTTCTCAAAATCCACCTGTGCGTGAAAACATACGGTTATCTGTCTTTCTCTGCCTGATTTATTTCACTTAGAATAATACTTTCCAGTTCCATCCACGTCGCTACAAATGGCCAGATTTCATTCTTTCTCATTGCCACGTAGTATTCCATCGTATATATAAACCACATCTTCTTTATCCATTCGTCAGTTGATGGACATTTCGGCTCTTTCTTTGATTTGGCTGTTGTTGAAAGTGCTGCTATACACATCGGGGTACACGTGCCCCTAGGCATCAGCACTCCTGTATCCCTTGGGTAGATTCCTAGCAGTGCTTCTGCTGGGTCATGGGGTAGTTCTATTTCTAATTTTTTGAGGAACCTCCATACAGTTCTCCAGAGTGGCTGCACCAGTTTGCATTCCCACCAACAGTGCAAGAGGGTGCCTGTTTCTCCACATCCTCACCAGCATCTATAGTTTCCTGATTTGTTCATTTTAGCCACTCTGACCGGTGTGAGGTGGTATCTCAGTGTGGTTTTGATTTGTATTTCCCTGATGATGAGTGACATTGAGTCTCATCGTTTCATGTGTCTATTGGCCATCTGGATGTCTTCTTTGGAAAAGTGTCTATTCATGTCTTCCGCCCATTTCTTCACTGAGTTATTTGTTTTTTGGGTGTGGAGTTTGGTGAGTTCCTTATAGATTTTGGATACTAGCCCTTTATCCTATATGTCATTTGCAACTATCTTTTCCCATTCCGTTGGTTGCCTATTAATTTTGTTGATTGTTTCCTTTGCTGTGTAGAAGCTTTTTATCTTGATGAGGTCCCAATAGTTCATTGTTTTGCTTTTGATTCCCTTACCTTTGGAGATGTGTCGCGTAGGAAATTGCTGCGGCTCAGGTCAAAGAGGTTTTTTTCCTGCTTTCTCCTCTAGGATTTTGATGGTTTCCTGTCTCACATTCAAGTCCTTCATCCATTTTGAGTTTATTTTCGTGAGTGGTGAAAGTAAGTGGTCTAGTTTCATTCTTCTGCATGTTGCTGTCCAGTTCTCCCAGCACCATTTGTTAAAGAGACTGTCTTTTTTTCCATTGGATACTCTTTCCTGCTTTGTCAAAGATTAGTTGGCCATACATTTGTGGGTCCAATTCTGAGTTCTCTATTCTGTTCCATTGGTCTATGTGTCTGTTTTTGTGCCAATACCAGACTGTCTTGATGATAACAGCTTTATAGTAGAGGCTAAAGTCCGGGATTGTGATGCCTTCCACCTTGGTTTTCTTCTTCAATATTACTTTGGCTATTCGTGGTCTGTTGTGGTTCCATACAAATTTTAGGATTGTTTGCTCTACCTTTGAGAAGAATGTTGGTGCAATTTTGATTGGGATTGCATTGAATGTGTAGATTGCTTTGGGTAGTATTAACATTTTAACAATATTTGTTTTTCCAACCCATGAGCATGGAATGTTTTTCCATTTCTTTGTGTCTACTTCAATTTCCTCTGTAAATTTTCTATAGTTTTCAGTGTAGAGATATTTTACATCTTTGATTAGGTTTATTCCTAGGTATTTTATGGTTTTTGGTGCAATTGTGAATGGGATCAGTTTCTTTATTTCTCTTTCTGTTTCTTAATTATTGGTATATAAGAATGCAACCGATTTCTGTACATAGATTTTGTACCCTGCGACTTTGCTGAATTCACATATCAGTTCTAGCAGACTTTGGTGGAGTCTGTCGAGTTTTCCACATAGAGTGTCCTGTCATCTGCGAAAAGTGAAAGTTTGACTTCATCTTTGTCAGTTCTGATGCCTTTTATTTCATTTTGTTGTCTGATTGCTGAGGCTAGGACTTCCAACACTATGTTAAACAACAGTGGTGAGAATGGACATGCCTGTCATGTTCCTGATCTCAGGGGGAAAGTTCTCAGGTTTTCCCCATTGAGGATGATATTAGCTGTGGGCTTTTCATATATGGCTTTTATGATGTTTAAGTATGTTCCTTCTATCCCGACTTTCTTGAGGGTTTTTATTAAGAAAGGATGCTGTATTTTGTCAAATGCTTTTTTTTTTTTTTTTTTGCATCTGTTGACAGGATCATTTGGTTCTTTTCTTTTGTTAATGTGACGTATCACATTGATTTGCGAGTATCGAACCATTCCTGCAACCCAGAAATGAATCCCACTTGATCATGGTGAATAATTCTCTTTATATGCTGTTGAATTCGATTTGCTAGTAGCTTGTTGAGAACTTTTGCATCCATATTCATCAGGGATATTGGCCTGTAGTTCTCTTTTTTTGCTGGGTCTCTGTCTGGTATGGGAATCAAAGTAATGCTGGCTTCATAGAATGCTTACAGAAGTTTTCCTTCCATTTCCATTTTTTGGAACAGCTTGAGAAGGATAGGTATTAACTCTGCTTTAAATATCTGGTAGACTTCCCCACGGAAGCCATCTGGTCCAGGACTCTTATTTGTTGGGGGATTTTTGATAACTGATTGAATTTCTTCACTAGTTGTGGGTCTGTTCAAATTTTCTATTTCTTTCTGTTTGAGTTTTGGTAGCGTGTGGCTGTTTAGGAATTTGTCCATTTCTTCCAGGTTGTCCAGTTTGTTGGCATATAATTTTTCATAGTATTCGCTGATAAATAATTGCTTGTATTTCTGAGGGATTGGTTGTAATCAATCCATTTTCATTCCTGATTTTATCTATTTGAGTCCTCTCTCTTTCCTTTTCGAGAAGTCTGGCTAGAGGCTTGTCAGTTTTGTTTACTTTTTCAAAAAACCAACGCTTGGTTTCATTGACCTGTTCTACTGTTTTTTTTTGTTTGTTTGTTTTTTTGTTTTGGTTCTATATTGTTTATTTCCACCCTGATATTTATTATTTCTTTTCTTCTCTTCTTCTTCTGCTGGGTTTGGGGTGTCTTTGCTGTTCTGCTTCTAGTTCCTTTAGGTGTGCTAGGCCTGGATTGCAATGTATTTTCCTCTTAAATCTGCGTTTGCTGCATCCCAAAGGGTTTGGATTGCTGTATTTTCAGTTTCATTTGTTTCTATATATTATTAAATTTCTTTTCTAATTGCCTGGTTGACCTTTGTTCTTCAGTAGGATGTTCTTTAACCTCCATGCTTTTGGAGGTTTTCCAGACTTTTTCCTGTGGTTGATTTCAAGTTTCATAGTGTTGTGATCTGAAAATGTGCATGGTATGATTTCAGCTCTTTTATATTTATTGAGGGCTGCTTTGTGACCCAGTACATGATCTGTCTTGGAGAATGTACCATGTGCACTCGAGAAGAAAGTGTATTCCATTGTTTTGGGATGTAGTGTTCTAAATACATCTGTCAGGTCCATCTGGTCCGATGTGTCATTCAGGGCCATTGTTTCTTTAATGATTCTCTGTCTAGTTGATCTATCCATTGCTGTAAGTGGAGTATTAAAGTCCCCTGCAGTTAGCACATTCTTATCAATAAGATTGCTTATGTTTGTGATTGTTTTATATATTTCGGTGCTCCTGAGTTTGGTGCATAGACACTTATAATTGTTAGCTCTTCCTGATGGATAGACCCTGTGATTATTATGTAATTACCTTCTTCATCTCTTGTTACAGCCTTTAATTTAAAGTCTAGTTTGTCGGATATAAGTATGGCTACTCCCGCTTTCCTTTGACTTCCAGTAGCATGATAGATGGTTCTCCATCCCCTCACTTTCAATCTGAAGGTGTCTTCAGGTCTAAAATTAGTCTCTTGTAGACAGCAAATAGATGGGTCTTGTTTTTGTAACCATTCTGATACCCTGTATCTTGTGATCGGAGCATTTAGTCCATTTACATTCAGTGTTATTATTGAAAAATATGGGTTTAGAGTGTGTTATCTGTAGGTTTCATGCTTGTAAGGATGTCTCTGGTACTTTGCATTCCTTGCAACATTTCCCTCACAGAGTCCCCCTTAGGATCTCTTGTAGGGCTGGTTTAGTGGTGATGAATTCCTTTAGTTTTTGTTTGTTTGGGAAAACCTTTGTCTCTCCTTCTATTCTGAATGACAGGCCTGTTGGATAAAGGATTCTTGGCTGCATATTTTTCTTGTTCACATTGAAGATTTCCTGCCATTGCTTTCTGGCCTGCCAAGTTTCAGTAGATAGGTCTGTTACTACCCTTATGTGTCTACCTTTGTATGTTAAGACCCATTTATCCCTAGCTGCTTTCAGAATTCTCTCCTTATCCTTGTATTTTGGCAGTTTCACTATGATGTGTCGTGCAGAAGATCAATTCAAGTTACGTCTGAGGGGAGTTCTCTGTGCCTCTTGGATTTCAATGTCTGTTTCCTTCCTCAGATTGGGGAAGTTCTCAGCTATGATTCAAGTACCCCTTCAGCTCCTTTTTCTCTCTTCTTCTTCTTCTGGAATTCCTATGATATGGATATTGTTCTGTTTGATTGCACCACTGAATTCTCGAATTCTCCTTTAGTGCTCCTGGATCATTTTGTCTCTTTTTCTCGGCTTCCTCTTTTTCCATAATTTTATCTTTTAATTCGCCTTTGCTCCACTCTGCCTCTTCAGTCCGTGCTGTGGCCGCCTCCATTTTATTTTGCACTCATTTTTAGCATTTTCAAATTCATCATGACTACTTTTAAGATCCTTGATCTCTGCAGCAATGGACTCTCTGCTGTCTTCTATGCTTTTTTTTTTTTTACAAGCCCAGTGGTTAATTTTATGACCATTCTAAATTCTTGTTCAGTTATGTTGCTTATATCTATTTGTATCAGTTCTTTAGCTGTCACTTCTTCCTGGAATTTCTTTTGAGGAGAATTCTTCCGTTTCGTCATTTTGGCTAGTTTTCTGCCCCTTTTAAGTTTGCTTTTTTTCAATGTTTATTTTTGAGAGAGAGAGAGACAGAGTGTGAGTGGGGGAGGAAGTAGTAAAGGCTTGTTATGTGCTCTGCACCTGCGAGCACTGCTATATTAAAGGGGGTCATACACTGTCCAGGGCCTGGCCGTTCGGGAGGTGTTATTTGGAGACTGCTACTTGCTCTCTGTTGTTGTGTCTTTGGTCACTTTATTTCCCTACTCGTAGTGACGTTTTGGAGCCTCCACCAGGTGTCCTTTGGTTCGTTCCTTGAAGTAGCCCCAACGATCAGTGTGGAAGTTGCTGGTGAGCCGACAGTCTTCCTTCTACCCAGGGATTTGGGCCTTGTAGCCTCCTGCTATGAACCCTCTGGTTTTTCTTTCCTATGGTTAAATGTTGGGAGCTACGCACCCCGCGGCAGTGACAAATCACGCGCAGCCTCCAATCTCAGACACCCAGAGAAGAAACAGTAGCGGTGGCATCCGGGGGAGGCGGCATCCGGGGGAGGCGGCATGGGCAACGGCAGTGGCCACTCACTCGCCTTCTGTTCCTCCACCCACCACCGCCTGGGCCTGCGGCCTTTACCTCATAGATGCTTTTTGGAGAATCTTTCGAAGGGCGACACCATCATAGAATTTTCGTACTATAGCAACACCTGGATAGAAGTGCTGTTTGACCAAACAATACTGAATTTCAAAAACCTGCCTTTGGAAGACAGGTGTGGCCCCGATGTGTTGAGTTTCAAAGCAGAGATATCTGATACAGTGGCTGAGACCGATGACTAGGACTGGGCCATCAGAAACGGCAAGAGGCAAGGAAGGATCCTTCTTCTGCAGATTTCAGAGGCAACAGGGCCCTGCCAACACCTTGATTGCAGGTTTCTAGCTTCCAGACTGTGAGGTAAGATGTTTCTGTTGTTCTAAGCCACCCAGTTTATGGCACAACATTTTCTATGGTGGCCCTGGGAGACTAATACAGTAACTGTTAGTTGGTTCTGACTGCCATAACAAAATATGATAGATTGGGTAACTTACAAGCAACAGAAATTTATTTCTCACAGTTCTGGAGGCTGAGAAATCCAAGGTCAAGGGCAGATTCAGTGTCTGGTGAAGACCCACTTCTAGTTTGCGTTTTTTTTGCTGTGTCCTCACATGGTTGGAGAGGTGAAGGATCTCTCTGGGGCCTCTCTTGTAAGGGCACTGATCCCATTCAACTCATCCTAATACCATCATCTTGGGGGTTAGGTCTTTAACATTAAATTGGGAGGGGACAAATATTCAGTCCATATTAGGAACTTTAAATCTGATAATCAGTCTCAGTGAGTCAGTAGTACTTCTTGACTATTCAGTGTGTGAGTTGTCTGTGTATGGGAGAGTGGAGGATGAAGGGCCCTGCATGAGACTCTCTGGGTAGTTCTAGAGTCTCTGCTTTTGAGACTTTGCCATCTAGCAACCCAAAATATCATCTCTAAGTAGAATGAGGATTGCTTTTGGTTGAGCAAATATTTAGGGATCACCCACACTGCGGCATCTTTAAATATGAAGAACATATCAGAGAGGCATAAAATAAGGATTGAATAATGCAGGTGAGACCGAGGGAGTTTCATGGATACCATGAGCCTTGGGTTCCTTTTGGCATAAAGCCCAGTGGTTGGATGATTCATTTACCACCAACGAGGGCTCATGGGCTACATTAGGGGAAGGGTGGGATTGTGGAATGAAAGGCCCAAATCCCTATGTCCTAGGATTGGCTCTGCAGAGATTAAGTATTGCTGAAGCATTTGTGTGCACAGAAGACGTTGGTGGCAAAGATTCTATGCAAGGTACTTTGCACAGTGATTTGACGAGAACAAAAACTTCAGACTTTCACATGTTCCTGTCTGTCTTCTCTGTTTCCAGGTGGCTTTCCCATTTCGTTGTGACACCTGCTCGCTTAATGTATCTTTAATGTGATTTTTGAATGTTTTTAATGAACCAGAAAAATGAGCAGAAAATGGAGGGAGACCTCATTAGGAACAGTTTATTGGTAAGATTGCCATAAACTAGTTGAGGTTTTTTTTTTTTTCTTTAGTTTTACTTCATGATCTTTTAGGTCAACTTAGTGGACTTCCATCTGAGTAAAACTATAGCTGTGGAAGTGACTCTTTCTAGTAATGATAACGTCTTCATTCCCTCTCCCTGAGCACCATGTAACTTTTGTAGCGCTCATTCACTTGGTATTAGCTGCAGCCTCGGTTCTCTTTGATCACTTGCTCGCCCTGGTCCCGGGCGTTGAATTCTCTGGCTCTTACATACAGCACTTGTCGCTCTAGCTTAGGAGGATCAGGGCTGAGACAGATCAGGGTAGAACTGCCTGACTAACCGCAAGGAAGATGAGGCCAGGGGCCTTCAGAGCCATTACAGAGATGTTCGTACCGCGGGGGATCTCCACCTTCACTGAAAAGACAAAATAGCAGGGGATGTGTCGTGTCGCAGCACAAGGGATTGAGATCGGCTGTGGGAAAGAACTGCCAGGGCAGAACGTACTCTACCACCGAAAGGATTTTCTGAGAAGAGGGAGTGAGAGCCCTTCGCTAGGTCAAAATCCCGCGTGCCATCTTCTTGGCCCATCTGAAGACAGCTACGAGGCTTTGACTGGCAGGGTGCAAGGTGAAGCTGCCCTCCCCACACCAGACCTGCACACAGGAGAGACTTGCAGCCAAGGATTCAGGTCCCCCTGGAGCAGCCTTGCCCATACATGTATCCGCATTTTCAGCCCAGGAGCCTCTATTGAGAGACCTCCAGTGGAGGTCCCTGGCACTTCCCAGGTGCCTCCGGGGAGACTTCTCCTGGGTGCTGTGGCTGCCACACTTTCCCCCACTCTGCCTGGGTGTTTTTCTATTCCTGCTTTTCCCTTCTCCTCACTGTCAACCCTCTGGGCTCATAAAAAGGCAGGAGCCTTTTGACTGGGGCTCCTTGGCAGGGAGATACTTCTATCATCTGACCCCTGCCTGGTGCTGTCCCATGGGGAAAGTGGATCCCTGGGACGCTGGCGCCTTTTGCCTCTTGCCTTCACTGTTCAGTAAGTGAATACAATTTTGATTATTACTTTCAAATTTTTTTTAAATGTTTTTATTTATTTTTGAGAGCAGGAGAGACAAAGCATGAGTGGGGGAGGGTCAGAGAGAGAGGGAGACACAGAATCTGAAGCAGGCTCCAGGCTCTGAGCTGTCAGCACAGAGCCCGACGCGGGGCTCGAACTCACAGACTGTGAGATCATGACCTGAGCCGAAGTCGGCCGCTTAACCGACTGAGCCACCCAGGCGCCCCTGATTATTACTTTCAGATTGGCTTATTGTTCTCACTGATCGTCTCAGCCCCTGGAAGCTCAAAGAGTTGGTAGAATTTTTGTGGATGCTTCTTAATGTCGATTCTTATCAGTGAAAGAAAGAACTGTTACCTGGAGGTGTGTGTGTACACGCATTTGTGTAATATTCATCCGTTCCTGTATTAAGCAAATATTTATTGACATCTCTGTGCCGGGCACAGAGGATGGGGACACAGTGGGCTGAGAATACAAAATGAACAAGGCAAGGAAAGGTCCCTGCCTGCATGGAGGTGACATTCTAAGGGGAGGCTGCAACTGATGAGTAAACAAATACAATAATTCTAGATTGCTGTGGTGTCTTGAAGAGAGTAAACAGGATTTTGTTTTAGTGATTAATGAAGGGAAGCTTCTCTAGGTTGGGTAGATGGAGAGGCTTTTCTAAGGAGCTGCTGTTGGTACAGGAACCCGAGGGTTGAGAAAAAATCGGCCACATCAAGAGGGTGGGAAATATGTTCTAAGCAGAGGGTTCAACAGGTACAAGGTCTCTGAGGTGGGACATGCGTGCCGTGTTCTAGGAATTCAGGAGGCCACGCTGCCCTAGTTATGTATTCAAAAAAATTTTTATTATTATTTTTGAGAGAGAGAGAGAGAGAGAGAGAAAGCACATGAGCAAGGAAGGGGCAGAGAGAGAAAGTGGGAGAGAGGATCTGAAGCGGTCTCTGTACTGACGGCAGAGAGCCTGATGGGGGGCTCGAACTCACGAACCCTGAGGTCATGACCTGGGTAGAACCCTGACGCTTAACCCACTGAGCCACCCGAGTGCCCCATGTATTTTGAATGTTACGCTGGAGCGAGATTTCTGTATCCTTTCCAGAACTGATTAATACTTCATTTTATTTTTGTGTGTATTTATGCCCTTTCTGGTCCTCAAAAGAATTTAGGTGACTGATGAAATTCAAAAACGTTGGACATGGGGTGCCTGGGTGGCTCAGTTGGTTGAGCATCCAGCTCTTGATTTCAGCTCAGGTCATGATCTCACATTTGTGGGATTGAGCCCCACTATGAGTGCAGAGCCTGCTTGGGATTCTCTCTCCCTCTCTCTCTGCCTCTCTCAAAATAAATAAATAAGCTTTAAATCTTAAAAAAGAATTTAAACATTGTACAAGAGTTGAGGGAACGGGACAATGAGAAAATAAAGCAGTATAATTACTTCATAAGGAGACCAGTAACTGAAATCAAATTGAAAGGGAAAATCTTGGCTTGAAGAATGAATCAGATCAGGGTTAGGGCAGGGCAGTGTCTGGCTCTCAGCAGGTCAGTAGCTGATGGTTGAATGAATACACTATTAGGGCAGATCTGTTCTCATAAGTCTAGGCTTTGGCATGAATCTCTTAGGAGGAAGTACTTTCGGTTGGGGCATTGAGTAGGCCAGCGAAAATGTGACATGGCCCACTTCGTAAACCTGAGCTTGTGTTAGAGCGGGCGACTTACGTTCAAATACAAATCCCAGGTGACCCCTTATTGCCAGTGAAATGCCAACACAATATACAGAGAACAAGAGAATAGAGGGAGGAGTGGAGGGAAGAGGAATCGATGGAGATGATTAAAAGAGGAGTTTAAAAACTTCCAGAGAGAACTTCTTGGGTTCTTTCAAGAAGGAACCAGTTGGTCCTGGAACCCCCAAAAGTAGATTATATGGTGTCAGAATTAAGGTCATGGGCTTTGGAATTGATCGAGCTTGCTTTGAAAACATCTCTTCCTAAGGATGTGGTCCCGAGCGAGTTATGTAACCTCTGCGAGCCTTGGTTTCATCCTTTGTAAAATGGGGTACAACACCATTTAGTTCATAAGGTTATTCTGAAGATTACGTGAAGTAAACCATATGCACCTGGGACATCATGTTTAACCAATGGTAACTCCAATTAAAGATCGTTGGGAAAGAAGAACTATCACGGCGTTGATAAAGAGGCCAGATGTGATGGGTGGGATAGGTTAGGAGAGGGTGACATAGTGCCTGGGAGACCTCTTTTGAGTGGAAAGAAACCACAACGAAGAAGCATGCTGTGGCCGGGAGAATGAACATCATTTTCTTTCTTTGCCCTCTGATTTGGCGGCGACGGGAAGGTAAGCAAGGAAGGTCGGTAGCTGAGAAGTCTCTGAAATGGGAGAGGTACCAGCTAAAGATGGGAGAGCTGAGTTGGGCATGCGTGGCGCTTCCTGGCCGGAGCAGGTAGGCGGTCAGAAGTTAGGAGCTGAGAATGGGTTCTGGGAGTCCCTGAGGGAATGAGCAAGTAGATCCCCGTTAGAGGAGAAAAAGCAGGACTCGGTTGAATTACCCTGTTCTTTCCAATGAGTTTAGCGACAAGGGTGTAAGTCTATACTTCCCTGTTGTTTTTCAACATCAGGAGTTTAGCTTCTGACATTAAAGGTCAAATCACACACACACACACGCACACACACACATTTCTTTTCCGTCTGGGGGGGGCGGGGAGAGGGGCATGTCTGGGATTACTGTTCCTCCCCATCACTAATTAACTTGTTTATCACTTTCTAGTATATTTCCTGAAATGAGTAACAAAATAGTTTATGCCATTTTAATTTATTAACTAAATGAACAAAGGTTAAATGCCTACTTTCTTCCAGATACTGTTCTGAACAAGTGCCTGTTCTCAAGGCACTTACAATGCGTTTAAGCGCTTCCTGCTCAGAAGTAGGAGAAAGCAGATAAGATGATAGAAGTAGATGGCAGAGTGCAGCGTGGCTTTCGATGGAGGGGACGGGACGACTTCTCAGAGAAGGGATTTAAGTCTGGGAGGAGCATGTCCTCCGGAGAGAGAACAGCCAGTGTAAAGTCCGTGAGGCACAAACAGGCTTGGTATGCATGAGGAACAGCAAGAGAATCAGCACGGGTTGAGTAGAGGGATTGAGGGGAACGTGGGGGGTTGTGCGTTGGTCTCCTGAATTGAGATGCAAGAGAGCCTGTGTTTAGGGGGTGTAACTGCAGAGGCAAAGCCCTTGAGCAGGCAGGAGGGGCAGATTCAGTGTTTGTGGGGGGTGGGGCAGGGAAGGGGAAACTTTGGAGCACAGACGGCTTCTCTGCAGCAGTGGGAGGCAAGGAGGGTGTGTGGGCACAAACGCAGGGAAGTTGTGGGTTGGGAAGACGAGCAGATTCAGCAGATTCATCAGGAGAAGGGAAGGGGGAGGAGGAGGTTTGAGGAGCATCGAGAATGTGTGAACCGATTTCTGGGAGAGGGAAAGAGAGAACAGAGCGAAACACTGCACTGGTATAGAAAACGCAATTCTCACGTGTCGGCGGGGGGAGAGGCATAAGAGCATCTTCCTTTACTGGTCGCACCTGACTCACAGGCAGGTGTTGGCCGGCAGGACAGCCTCTCTGGCCGAGGCCACATCTCTGAGGTACCAGCAGATTCGGATGCGGCTCGCTGCTGCTGGACGGTCACTCACTCCCCGACTGCTCCTTCCCGCCCCCACCTCCCAGCCCCCAGCATCGTTCCCTGGGTTCCTGTCTCGCCTACACCACTTGGGCAAGTTGCTCAGCCTCTGTCTCCATCTCTGTAAGAGGGCCTAACGATCACACTCCCCTTGAGAGATTTGTCGTGCAGATCAAGTCACCATGCGCAAAGTGCAAGGCGTCCTGGGTGGCACCCGGATGTTCCCTTTGGTCATCACTACTGTCGATGTAGCTCCTTGTGCGGCGGCTGCTGCGAGATGGGTCACAAGTGGCGCCCTCGGCCTGCGCCTGTCACCGCTGCCTCTGTGGTCGCAGACTGCAGTGGGTGGAAGAATCAGCTGAGGCGCTTGCTAAAAATTCTGCTTCTTGCCCCCGCCCCCCGACACAGCCTCCAGGCAGGGAGGCAGGACCTGAGTTCTGACTTTTAAACAAACACCCAGTGGCCTGCCGGCAATCCTGATGGCCGTATGGTCACTTTTATGGATGGCATCTTGTTGAATCTTTACAACCACTGCCTACGACTGGAGGATTAGCCCATTTTAATGAAGAGAAAACAAGATTCAAGGGAGGCTAAATAATTCAACTAACATGTAACTTGTGGAGGCAAGATTTTAACCTCCATCATTCTACTCCAAAATGCATCTTTTTGAAATGAGTTGGGGGAAAAAAAAACCTCCAGAATTTGGCTTGTAGGGACACAATTTCTGAGTAATAAGTGTAAATTTTGTAGACATTTTCTTACCTGCAAAACATTTTCTTATCTTTAAAAAATACCTGGAATTGGGGCGCCTGGGTGGCTCAGTCAGCTGAGCATCTGACTTTGGGTCAAGTCATGATTTCGTGGTTCGTAAGTTCACGCCCCGTGTCGGGGTTTGTGCTGACAGCTCAAGGGCCTGGAGCCTGCTTCGGATTCTGTTTCTCCCTCGCTCTCTGTCCCTCTCCCACTCACTCTCTCTCTCTCAAAAATAAATAAACGTTAAAAAATTTAAAAAAATACCTGGAACCAACCTCGAGCCCTTAGCTTTATAGATCTCTCAAATCCTGACCTCCGGGACCTCAGCACGCTAGAGGTGCATGCCGCACTCTATGGGGTGGAATCTGGGGGGGTGCGGAGCTGGGCGCTCTCCCGTGCTGTATAATGGCCCTCCATCCACCCTGTGCGGACATACCTGTATGTCCTGTATTTCCGCAGGAAGCGTGCAGACCGCTTGTCTTAATCATCGGTAACCACGCTGATGTGCTTTTGTGCCTCTCAGAAGGGAGAATTCGGAACGAGGTCTGGGAAGGAGCAATCTGTTTTTTAAGTTTACTTATTTATTTATTTTGAGAGAGAGAGAGAGAAAGAGCGAGCACACAAGTGGGGGAGGAGCAGAGAGAGAGGGAGAGAATCCCAAGCAGGCTCCTTGGTGTCAGCTTGGAGCCCAACTCCGGGCTTCATCTCAGGAACCATGAGATCATGACCTGAGCCCAAAACCAAGAAGAGTCAGGACACTTAACCAACTGAGCCGCCCCGGCTTCCCTGGGAAGAACAGCCTTAAGTTTGGCATGGGCACACTCCAGAATGTTCTGCACATCAGGATTCCAGCTGGCTCGTGTTAGGGCAATTGAGATAGTGCCTTTAAGGCATGTGGCCTTGGAGCAATGGCTAGGAGTGAGGTTGTGGTGGCATCAACGTGCTGATACATAACGGGGCTGTGGACAACCAAGTGTGGTTAAGTGCTCCTGTCGCTGGGTTTTTGGAGCCTGCCAGGAAGGCACGCAGCCACGCTCTGTGCTTCAGGGTGCTTCCCTGAGCCGGATCTCTGTCCCAGGTTGGGGGCAGATGTGTGGAAAGTTACAAAATTGCTGTTTCAGTGAGGCCTCACTTTCTGTCCAAATGTAAGGCAGGGCTATTTGATGGAGCTCACAGAGCAGCTAGATCAGGACGGAAGGGCTTCTGGCTGTGAGTAACACCACCAGAGCCACACACAGGTCCTGGTTCCTGCACGTCCTGGCCGTGTGGTTTGAGTGAGGCACTTCACCTCCCTGAGCCTTCTCTTCCTCACCTTTGAGTTTTCAATACCTCGATGTAAGCCTGGGAGTGTTGTGAAGATAAAGCAAAGTAAAGCACGGTGTGCCTCTCCTGGCTTCTCACACCCCTGTGCTAGCTGGATTCCGGCACCTTTCGGTAGTTATGTGGTGTTTCAGCCGCTCAGTTTATTTACTTATTTTGAGAGAGAGTGAGAGAGAGAGTGGGGGAAGGGCAGAGAGAGAGAGAGAGAGAGACCCAGAATCCAAAGCAGGCTCCATGCTTTCTGCACAAAGCCGGATGAGGGGCTCAAACTCACAAACTGTGAGATCATGACTTGAGCTGAGATCAAGAGTCAGATGCTTAACCGATTGAGCCACCCAGATGCCCCAATTTATAGATGTTTAAAAAATATTGGACCTCAGATGCAGAGTTGGATTGTGGGTTATTCATAACCCTCTGTTTATGACACGCTTTCATCATTGGTCCTTGCATGGTGTGACTTAATGTATATGTGGATGGATATATGGATTTTAAATAGTACAGCATCATCCAAGTACCTACTACCAAGACCAAATATAGGCCTTGATAATAATTTCTATCTGACCATATGGTTTCCTCATCTCCTGTCTCTCTGTTTCCCACAGTCTGGCGTAACCATACTTCTGAATCCTTTATTAATTTTTCCTTTTTATATAGTTTTCATTACATCTCTCTATAATCCTAAATAGTAAGTCCTTCTCATTTTGGCTGCTCGTGCTGTCAAATATATTCATTTATTCATTGTTGGTCATTTATTAATTCATTGCGTGAATACACCGCTGTGATTCATTGTCACTCCTGTGGCTGGGGAATTAGGCTATTCTCAGGATTTTGATCTTGTGAACGGTGCTTCTGTGAATATTCTTGAATGTGAGGGCATCAAGTCTGTGCAAGAGCTTATGGGTTATGAGCTTGCGAGTAGAATTCCTGGGTCACGGGAAATGTGAATTTTCGACATTACGGGATAATGCCAAAGCAGTTTCCAAAGTCTTTGCACTAATTCACACTCAGGCCACACCCCTTGCAATCCCGGTTATCCTCACGTTTTGAGCGCTGTTACACTGTGCCCTGCCCTGATCACTAGTGGTGGTGAGAGTGAACGTTTCTTCGAACGGTTGTTGATGTACGTGTTTCCTCTTCTGTAAAATACCTATTCCTACTTTTGCCCGTCTTTCTAGTGATCCGTTTATACTTTCCTTATTGATCTGCAGAAGTTTGGTATGTATTTCTGAGGAGAATTCTTTGTTGATTTTATGTTCTTGGTTCAGGTATTGATTCTTGTGTAAGACAGCACCCCAAATCTTAGTGGCTTAAAACAGTAAATTTTTTTGCTCGTAATTCTGTGGGGTGGTGGGGCTCAGCTGGGTGGTTCTCCTGCTCCATGTGGTGTCACCTGGAATAGCTCAGATGCTGTCAGTAGCTGCCTAGGTAGGACTGGACGGTCCAAGAAGCCCTAACGAATACGTCAGGCGTCTCTGTGCTCTCCTGTGTGTCCTCTCCATTTGGTTAGCGGGAGCTTTCCCATAGCACGGTGATCTGGGGGTAGTTGGGCTTCTTACCTGGAGGCTGGCTTGCAAGAGGAAGGAAGCAGAATCTGCTAGTCCTTTTAAGGCCTCCGCTGGAAAATCCCAGAATGACACTTCTGCAAATGATAAAGTCAGAGAGGACAGACTAGCCTCCAGGGAAAGTGGCCTCCACCTCTTGATGTGAGAAGTGGCAGACACGCACACACACACCATGCACACACACATCACACATACACACCCACCCACACCACACACACCCACACCACATGCACACGCACCCCCACACGCCCACATACACACCACATATACACACCCACCCACCCCCGCACACACCACGTACACACGCACACACCACACACTCCCACACACACACACCACACACACACCACACATGCACACAGAAGAAACTGATAGCAGCCATCATGAAAGACTATCTGCCTCTTGTACACTATGAATGTCTTTCTGTTTGTAACTTTTTTTCCTACTTCTTTAAAGTGAACCAGTATTCTTAATTTTGACACCATAGTCAAATCTCTCTCTTCTTTTGTAGTCAGTGCTTTTAGAATCTTGTTTAAGAAGTCATTCCTTGCTCTGAATTCTAGAAAATATTCACTAGTGTTTTGCACTAGTTGGATTTAAAGTTTATTTCTGACATGAAGTCCTTAATTCATCCGAAGATGATTTTTGTTTGTGGGTTGCGTAGAAATTTGATTTTATTGTTTTCCACTGGCTATGGATTAGCTCACTGATCTGATGTACTGCCTCTGTTATATACTAAGGTTTTGAAAATGCACAGGTCTGTTTTGGGCTCTCTTTTCTGGCCTGGAGAGCAATTTCCCTCATCTTGCTCGATTTTAATTATAACAGCTTCCTAAGAAGCCACGATACCTTGAAGGGCAGGCTTCCTTCTCCCCGCTCTCTTTGTTCAGCAATATCCTGGATTTTCTTGGTCTTTTACTCTTCCATATAAATTTTAGAATTATCTTACTGTGCTCCAAGAGAATCTCTATTGAGATTTTTATTGGACTTGTATTGACTTTTAGACCAACTTTGGGGAGTTGATAAGTTTTTGATATTACCCTGTGCAAGAAAATGGATGTTTCGTTTATTTAGACTTTAGAAGTTCTTTTAATAAATTTTGTTTGTTTCTTAAATTCCACATATGAATGAAATCATATGCTATTTGTCTTTCTCTGGGTGACTTATTTCACTTAGCATAGTACCCTGTGGGTCCATCCATGCTGTTGGAAATGATGAGATCTCACTCTTTTTTTTTAATGTTTATTTATTTATTTTTGAGAGAGAGAGAGGGAGCAAGGGAGGGACAGAGAGACATGGGGAGGGGGGACAGAGGATCCCAAGCAAGCTCTGCACTGACAGCAGAGAGCCTGATGTGGGGCTCGAACTCACAAACCATGAGATCATGACTTGAGCCAAAGTCAGACACTCAACCGACTGAGCCACCCGGGCGCCCCAGAAATCTCATTCTTTTTTGTGGCTGAGCAACATTCTGTTGCATATACAGACTGCTGCTGTTGATCCATGTGTCTATCGATGGGCACTGGAGTTGCTTCCCAATCTTGGCTGTTGTAGATGATCCTGTTATAAACTTAGGGGTGCATATATCTTTTCAAATTATTATTTTGGTTTTCTTTGGGTAGATACTCAGTAATGGAATTACTGAATCATATGGTAATTCTATTTTTTGTTTTGTTTTGTTTTGTTTTTTGAGGAACCTCTATACTGGTTTCCAAAGTGACTGCACCAATTTGCATTCCCAACAACACACAAGAACACCTTTTTCTCCACATCCTTGCTAACACTTGAATTTCTTGTCTTTTTGATTCTGGTCACTCTGACAGGGGTTCTGGTGGTGACATCTCTCTTCAGCCCCCTCCCCTCCCAGTCTAGATAGTGAGACAGTTTTGAGAACCAGTGTGAACACTCTCCAGTTACCTTGCTAGCACCGTGTGCCCCACGCTTGTGTTCCCCTGCATATCTGCCACGTCCACCCCTGCCCCACTTGGCATGTGTCCCTCCAAAGCCACTTTTGCCCCAGCGCACCCTGCAAA
This sequence comes from Paguma larvata, assembly GCA_030068075.1. Classification (NCBI taxonomy): domain Eukaryota; kingdom Metazoa; phylum Chordata; class Mammalia; order Carnivora; family Viverridae; genus Paguma; species Paguma larvata. The sequence goes on along the minus strand of CM057835.1, from coordinate 46,390,696 downwards.
CAGCCCCAGTAGGAACCAGCGCCGCTCCAAAGTGACTCCTGCTCTGGGAAGAGGGGAAGATGACCACACACACCAGTGCATCCGCAGTCCCATCCAGCAGCCGTTCTTTCTAGCCAGCAGCACAGAGAGAGTGTCCTGGTGATCAGTGTGTTGACTGACAGGCCTAGCAGGCAGGTGGGGGCAGGCAGCTGGTCGGACTCCCTGCCCCGCCCACCAACAAAAACCTCTGATGGGGCATCGCAGGAAGAGTGCCCTGCCGCCCGGTGTGATGACAATCCTGACAGAGGGACTGAGGGCAGACATCTGGACTGACTGCTGACCCCGCCCAACTACAAGCCCGCAGAATCCCCAGATAGGTCCCCAGCGCCAGCCGCTGGGGCAGGTCCTCCAGCCTCTGTGTTGCAGAGGAAGCTCCCAGTGCCGACATTGGCCAAGGCCTTTGCAAACAAGCCTGGCCAGGTAAGTTCAACTTTTACGCCCAGTACTTTAGTGACGACATTGTTCTTATCCTCCGGGACTGTCACTCCGTGGTTGGGCAGGATGAGGGCCCAGCAGATGCAGGCAAGCTCGGGGATGGAGGCCATGGGCTGGGTGGGTGCTGAGTGGGCACTGCTGGGTGCGGAGCTAGTGGCTGGATGGAGTGAAAGCCTCACCCCAAAGTGGCCTTAGCTTCCTCGAAAGGACCAAGCACTTTAGCGGCAGCTAAAGAAAGCCAGAGTTTTCACTAACGACACATGTAGATATATAAAAAAACAAACAAAAGGTTTGGCTCATTTTTGTTACCTAGGCAAAGTTCGCTACTAGAAATTCATCTTTTTTTTTTTTAATTTTAAATTTTATTTTAGAGAGAAAGAGAGCAAGCAGGGAAGGGGGACAGAGGCAGAGAGAGAATCTTAAGCACCTGAGCATGGGGCCTGATGTGGGGCTTGACCCCACGACCCTGGGATCATGACCTGAGCCAAAATCAAGAGTTGGTTGCTCAACTGACTGAGCCACCCAGGTGCCCCGGAAATCCATCTTTAACTTATATATCTATTGTATTAGTTAGCTTGCCAAAGATCAGTGTTGACACTAACTTGGATAACTGCAGTGCTCTCTTGCTCATAAAATTAGAATTTTTCAAAAATGTACATTTAAATTATTTGTTGTTCACACACTCAAAATTCATATTTTAGTGATTAGCCCTTGATCAGACAATTAGTAGAGCTAAAGCTCCAGAGCCTCGTTCTTATCCGTGATATAACAGGTCACAGTTTGATTTGGGGGAGCAGAAGGACTAGGGTATCAGCAGAAGCGATGAGATGATTCCGAGAGGCCTTGGAACAGTAACTCTTAGGTTATTGGGAAGGCTATCTTTAAGACCTCCTAGAGAAAGGAATGTATGTTACGGACTATCCACAATGTCTAATAAACCAGAGTTGTAGCCCCTAGATGGGGAAGAGAATTACAGGGTGGTGGACAACGTATTATTTCTGGGGCCCTGGGCTTAGGTCTTGGTTCGCCATTTACCAGTCGTGTGATTCTTGGGGAAATTAACGTAATTCACCGTGTTTCCTCAACTGTGGAAGTTGTGGAAGTGATAATCTTAGGGTGCAAATGTGAAGTGTGTGGTGCCCTGTGCATAACAGGTGCTCTATAAATGTTCACTTTATTATTATTTTTTATTTTTTTTTAACATTTATTTATTTTTGAGAGACAGAGACAGAGCACAAGTTGGGGAGGGGCAGAGAGATAGGGAGACACAGAATCCGAAGCAGTCTCCAGGCTCTGAGCTGTCAGCACAGAGCCTGACGTGGGGCTCGAACTCACAAACCGTGAGATCATGACCTGAGCCGAAGTTGGCTGCCCAGCCGACTGAGCCACCCAGGCGCCCCAATGTTCACTTTAATTGTTAACGTAATTATTTGAAAATTGAGAATCACCAAAGCCACACAAAACGCATTATATCCAATCCTTGTATCTACATTATGGAGATGAAGATAGATATAGGTCATAAGCATCCACATCCTTGGAAGGGATTCGCTTCTAACTGTATATAAATCTTGTAAACTTTGAGGAGTCATAATTTAAAATTGATAAAAGTCTCTCTGGGAAAGAATGGGAAAAATAAAGATCATTGAAAGAAAAAATATTCTTAAATGTTTAGATGTTTTAGCATAAATAGTTTTTAATTACACTTTTTATTATAATAGCAACATTTTATAGAAAGAACCCCCATTTATTTTTAAGAATTGCTGATGGTGGGGCGCCTGGTGGCTCAGTCAGTTAAGCGCCTTGATTATTGGTTTTGGCTCAGGTTGCGATCTCACAGGTTTTGAGTTCAAGCTTCCTGTCGGGTTCTCTGCCCATGGTGCAGAGCCTGCTTGGGATTCTCTCTCTCTCTTAAAATAAATAAATAAACTTTAAAAAAATCGCCGAAGGGATCTTTCCTTTATTGGGCTTCTGTGGTGTGCAGGGCGATCTGCTGGCTGGAGCATAGTGACAGAGAAGACACACATGGTCTCTGATCTCATGAACCGATGGGGCTGCCTATCCCTGAGTGCTGCTTCTGAGTTACACAAGTATCTTCACATAATGTCAAAAGATAAAGTTGTACATAAATATATCACCACATATGGAAGAATCCTCACTTCCACACTACATGAAAACATTTGGTCTCACAGTTGGTTCCACACCAGGATAAAAATTTATCTTTGAACACTTAAGAATGAACTTTAGGGGTGCCTGGGTTGCTTAGCCGATTAAACATCTGACTTCTGCTCAGGTCATGATCCCGTGGTTCACGAGTTCAAGCCTTGCGTCGGACTCTGTGCTGACAACTCAGAGCCTGGAGTCTGCTTCGGATTCTTTGTCTCCCTTTCTCTCTGCCCTTCCCCTGCTTGCGCTCTGTCTCTCTTTAAATAAAAACATTAAAAAAAAAAAATGAACTTTAAAGATACTTGTCAGGGGGCAGAGCTGCCATTTTGTCACAGAACATTCTGGAAAGGCTCCGGGTGGAAATTTACTTCTTTATACCCCTCCTATATGGTGGTTATGCTCTCAGGTAATTTCATTGGGGAGCAAAGCAGTTCAGTGTGTGAAGCCCACAACTGGGTAAGCATGATCCTTTGACCCAGTTAAAATATTTTTAATATATGAGAAAGGGCTATATATTCAGCTTTTTAGGTGGTAATGTCTATAAAATTCTGCATTGCAAACAAAACAAAACAAAACAGAACAGAATCAAGAGTTTCCCTTCCCAAAAAGAGTAATTCAGTAAGAAGATGAGATGGTATCAGCAGAGTCAGAATTCAGTAAAGATGATAATACCAAATAGGTATCACTCCAGGTAAGAATGGATTCTCATTTATGTATGGAATTAACTATCAACTTCCCACTTTAGTCTCCACAGACCAGCTATCATCTTCCCATTTATCTTTCAGGTCTTGTCTTTGATTACTCACACTGTAGTTAAACTGGGCCAGCTGGCCTCTGTGCCTTTGTTGGTGCTGGTTCCTCTACGTGGAACACCTTCCCTGTTTGCTGTTCACTGACACTCACCAAAGCTGTGTCTACTCTCACCAGCAACTTAATTCCACCTCTTTCACCTTGTTTTTGAGCCCATGGAATATGCATCACCTTTGACCCAGAACTCTATTATACTCTTGCTGTATCCTTGCCTTATGGTTATTGTGTACTTATCGCCTCCACTGAGACTGCAAACGGGGATTCTCTTTGTATCCTAGTGCCTGACATGGAGATTGCAGAGTAGGACATAAAGAGTAAAAGGGATTTGCTGAAGGAAAATATCTTTGCATCTCAGGTACAACAGATTCGTTTTAAAGTGTTATCTGGGAGGGCGCCTGGGTAGCTCAGTCGGTTAAGCATCTGACTTCGGCTCAGGTCATGATCTCACCGTTCCACGAGTTCAAGCACTGCATCAGGCTCTGTGCTGACAGCTCAGAGCCTGGAGCCTGTTTCGGATTCTGTGTCTCCCTCTCTGTCTGTGCCCCTCCCTCGCTCATGCTCTGTCTGTCTCTCTCTCTCTCAATAAAATAAACATTTAAAAAAATAATAAATAAATAAAGTGTTATCTGGGACAAGAAAAACAAAGCTGTGAAAGATGGAAGATAAGTATAATCTATATCCTAGAACCATGGTAAACAGAGATGTATAAGTGGGTGATATGGTTTAAGATTAAACGAAGACGAAAAAGCCTTACTACTACCTGCAGAGTACTTGATGATGAATTCTAACAGCTGACCTCTCTAAGCCATGTAAAGTGGTCTTTGTTTTAGTTACCTCTTTCCTAAATTGATAAGAAAAACTTACTTGGAAATTTAAAAAAGAACTTTTCTTTCTTCCCCCAGGGCCAGTTCTGTGACTATTGCAATTCTGAGGACCCCAGGAAAGCACATCCAGTCACCAATGCAGTTGACGGATCTGAGCGTTGGTGGCAGAGCCCTCCTCTCTCCTCAGGCACCCAGTACAACAAAGTCAATGTCACCTTGGATCTGGGGCAGGTAAGCTGCGCTTCCAACTGGAATGGGGAAAGTTAGTTTGGATCATTGTTTCTGTGGATATTTCTGACATGATAGTAATTATATTAAAAAATAAGCATCAGTTTTAAGTTGTTAATCATTGTGAAACCTGTTATGTGAATATTTGCATCCCTCAAACCCAGTCTGTCACAGCACATACCCATCCTGTCTATCAAAAGAATTAAAATAGTAAAAAATAGATTTATTAGCATAGATATCTATTATTATTTTTTTTGATTATGGCAAAATTCATACAATATAAAATGTACCATCTTAGACATTTTTAAAATGTTTGTTCAGTTTTTGAGAGAGAGAGACAGAGCACGAGCAGGGGAGGGACAGAGAGAGAGAGGGAGACACAAAATCCAAAGCAGGCTTCAGGCTCTGAGCTGTCAGCATAAAGCTCAATGCAGGGCTTGAACTCTTGAACCATGAGATCATGACCTGAGCCAAAGTCAGACGCTGAACCGACTGAGCCACCCAGGCGCCCCATCTTAGACATTTTTTAAGTGTACCGTTCAGTCGTGTTATGTTCACATTGCTGTGCCACCAGTCACCAGGACTCTTTTTCATCTTGCAAAACCGGCACCCTGTACCCCTCCCCATTCTCCTTTTTCCCTAGTGCCTGGCAACTACCATTCCACCTTCTCTCTGTGTGAATTTAACGACCTTGGGTACTTCCTGTAAGTGGAATCCTACAGTATTTGTCCTTTGCAGCTGGCTTATTTCACTTAGCATCATGTCTCTAAGCAGGTGTCAGAGTTCATCTGTATTGGAGCAGGTGTCAGAGTTCCCTTCCTTTTGAGGGTTGAATAATATTCTGTTGCATGCGTGTACCACATTTATTTATACATTCATCTGTCCATGGACATTTGAATTGCTTCCACCTTTTCGCTATTGTGAGTAATGCTGCTATGAACATGGGTGTGGCTAAGATATTTTTATAGCATTTCCCAGAAATCCTGATTCTGTGAACCCGACTACTATAGTTTTTGGCTCTGTTTGGCCAGCTGGTCCACGAGAAAACCTGACTTCAGTCTACTCCTCCGGGGGTATGCTAAGATGGACCCAGCATGCCTTCCTCTTGGCGCACATGCCCAGTGTAATACCCTATCTTTTGAGCGTGGCAGCATTATGACGGAAGTCACTCCCATGGTAAGGTGGCATTATATGACAAAGATGAAGGGATTTGGCACATACTTAGGGTCCCAAATCAGTTGATCAAAAGGGAGATTATCTTGGGGGATTTCTCCTCATCAGGGGAGCTCTTACAAGGGACCGGGCCTTACCCGAAGGAAGAGATTTGAAGCATGAGAAAATTTCCCGCTGACCTTGAAGGGGAAAACTGCCATGTTATAAACTACCTGTGGAGAGGGCCACGTGGCAAGGACCTATGAATGGGTTCCAGAAGCTGAGAGCAGCCCCAGCCAACTGCCAGGAAAAAAGCAGGACTCTCAATCCTACAACCATAAGAAGCTAGAATCTGCCAACAACATGTGCAAACTTGCAAACTTGGAAGTGGGTCTTTCCAGGCATCTGGTGAGTGCCTTGATTGCAGCCACCATGCCCAGACTCCTGAAATACAGAACTGAAAGACAGTGAGTGGCTTTGGCTTAAGCCACTAAAATTTGTATTCATTTGTTAAGCAGCAATAGAAAAACTGATGTGCCTTCTTCTTTCCTCTTTCAGACTAGGGGGTGCCTCCTATCTATTTCACTCTGTTCCTTCAGCAGATATTTATGTCAGGCCCTGTTCTAGGTATTTGTGTTACATAGAAGAACAAAAGAGATGGGGATTCATTTCTTCATATAACACACTGACATTCAGTTGTGGGAGACAGCCAACAAAAATGCACATCAGTAAATATAATATGTTAGAAGCTGATAAGAGTTATGGAAAAAGTGAAAAAGTAGATCAGGGTAAGAAGATCATGAGAGGGGCACCTGGGTGGCTCAGTTGGTTAAGTGTCCGACTTTGGCTCAGGTCATGATCTCGCGGTTCGTGAGTTCAAGCCCCGCGTCGGGCTCTGTGCTGACAGCTCAGAGCCTGGAGACAGCTTTGGATTCTGTTTCTCCCTCTCTCTCTGACCCTGCTCTGCTTGTACTCTGTCTCTCTCTCTCTATCTCTCACAAAATAAATAAACATTAAAAAAATTTTTTTTTAAAAGGAAGATCATGAGGGCCAGGGACAAGGGTGATTTGTGGTCTTAATTAGGATGTTTAGAAGAGAATTTCTTGAATAAAGATTGGAAGCAGGTGAGGCGTTCATCATGCAGATATCAGTCACCCAGACCAAGGAAACAGCCCTGCAAAGTCCCTAAGGTGGGAACTTGTTTGGAAGGTATCAGGACAGCATGGAGGTCAGGGTGGCAGGATCAGAGTCAGGGAGGAGGAAATGGTGAGAGAAAAGGCCAGAAAGAGAACAGACAGGACCAGATAAAGTAGGGCCCCTAGGTCACAATAAGGGCTTGGATTCTTCTTGCGAAATAACAGCCATTATAGAGTTTCAAGCAGAGGAATGACTTCATCTGATTTATATTTAAAAAGGATGTCCATGGTGTTCTGTTGAGGATTACCAGGGGGCAAGGGTAGAGGCCAGTTAGGAGAGTGTCCTCATAATCCACAAGAAAGATGCCAGTAGTGGCAGTAAAAGTGGGTGATTGTATCCCAGATAGATTTTGAGACTATAGCTGCCATGATTTCCTAATGGATCGAACGTGGAGTGAGAAGAGAGGATTCAGGGATGATTCCTAAGGCTTTTGGTCTGAGCAACTGGAACCGCTGTTTGCAGAGATGTTGGAGACTTGGGGACAGTTTGTGCACATGTGAGCACTGAAATACTCTTTGGACATCCAAGTGGAGGTGTGGACTTGAAGACATGAGTCTGGGAAGCTGGCTGGGCTGGAAGAGACATTTTTTTATGGCTTTCTTTAGATTTTATCATATTCGGGATCTCTTAGCTTCTTGAATCTGTATATTTATACCTTTCATGATATTTGGAATATTTTCAAAAGGCCTTTCTTCTTTCCTTCCTTTTTCAGCTTTATTGAGGTATTATTGACAAATAAAATTGTATATATTTTTTAATGTTTATTTATTTATTTTGAGAGAGATAGAGAGCACAAGCAGGGGAGGGGCAGAGAGAGGAAGTCTGAAGCAGGCTCTCACGACCATGAGATCATGACCTAAGCCAAAATCAAGAGTTGGATGGTTAACCGACAGAACCACCCAGACATTCTGATAAAATTGTATGTGTTTCAAGTGTAGGATGTGATGATTTGATAACCACATACTTTGTGCGAAATGATTACCATGATGAAGTTAATTAACACATTCATCACCTCATATACTTTTCTTTTTGTCTACGTGTGTGTTGAAAACACTTAAGATCTGCTCTTTTAATAGATTTCAGATATACAATACTGTATTATTAACTAAGATACCATATTGTACATTAGATTTCTTAATTCTGGGAGCTAAGACTGGTACCCTTTGAACAGCATTTCCTGACTTCTCCCACCCCCCAGCTCCTGGTAACCACCATTCTACTCTGTGTTTCTATGAGTTGATGGTATTAATGTTAGATCTTCTGTTATTGTTCCATAGGTACCTGAAGCTCTGTTCATTTATTTTTTTCAGTTGGTTTTCTCTCTTGTTTTTCAGATTAGGTCATTGTATTGCTCTACCTTCAAATTCCCTGATTCCATTCTCTTTCATATTTGTTCTATGTAGCCCATTTAGAGAGTTTCTAGTTTTAGTTTTTAGTTATTGTATTTTTTCAGTTCTGTAATTTCCATTCAGTTTTTTTTATGTCTTCTATTCCTTGGCTGAGATTTTAGTAAAACCTTGGTTTGTGAGCATAATTCATTCTGGAAACATGCTTGTAATCCATAATCCCAAGTACGTGTACATCAAAGTGAATTTCAAGAAGCCTTGGCTCAGTTGTGATCATGTGACATTTGATGTCATGCACCACTGGTATTGCAAGACATAGCTTGTTTATCAAGTAAAAATGTATTAGAAATGTTTGTTCTTCTTGTGAAACACTTGCAGAACAAGTTACTTGCAATCCAAGGTTTTACCATATTTTCATTTACTTCAAGAATATATGTCCTTTCTCATGGAAGCATTTCTGTGATTGCTACCTTAAAGTATTTGTCAGATAATTCTATCATCTGTGAGACTCTACACTGAGCATGGAGCCTGCTTCGGATTCTCTCTCTCTCTCTCTCTCTCTCTCTCTCTCTCTGTGGGTGTGACCGTGTGTGTGTGTGTGTCCCTCCCCTGCTCATGCTCTCTCCCTCTCTCTCAAAATAAATAAATAAAATCTTAAAAAAAAGGAGACTCTGAATCCTATTTAAGTCTCCTGTCTTAGCAGATCGTCACCCTGTTTAGGTTTAATATGTAGGTCCTGGCCTGTTTTTACTGGCTATGGTTCCAATGACAATTTGGTTTTCAGAACTGGTGCATAGTATTCTAGTCTGCTTTGTTCGTCTGGTTCCTGGGCTCCTGCTTGGTCCCTATTAGTGATGTCTGTGGAGCCAGAATGAATGTCTGATCCAGTAACACTTTAGTAGGGGTTGACACACACTGACCTTCAGGGCAGAGTGCTTCCCCAGTGCACTGTCCAAGGCTGCCTGGTGCTGAAATAGACATTTGAAAGTTGATGGCATATAGATGTTGTTAACCCCTGAGACAGCATGAGAGTGCGAAGAGGAGAGGATCTAGGGATGAACCCTGGGGTGCTCCAAGATTAAGAAGTCCTGGAAAAGAGGAGCAACCAGTAGAGAAGACTGGGATGGAATGACAGAAGGGAGGACAACCAAGAGAGTGTGGTGTCCTAAAGCCAGGTGAAGAAAGTGTATCAAAAATGAGGGAGGCTTAAAGCTCTCTAATACAAAGACAGAGAGTCTAATTTTAAAAAATAGGTAAAGAATCTGAATAGACAATTTTCCAAAGAAGATACACAAATACTCAATAAACACATGAAAAGATGCTCAGCATCATCAGCCATCAGGGAAATGTAAGTTAAAACCATAATGAGATGCTACTTCGCACCCAGTTGGGTGGCTATAATAAAAAAGATAGATAATAGCAAGAATTGATGAGGCTCTGGAGAAATTGGAACTCTAATACATTGTCGGTGGCAAAATAAAATGGCACAGATGCTTTGGAAAACAGTTTGGTAGTTCCTCCAAAAGTTAAACACAGAGTTACCTATGACCCAGCAATTCCACTCCTAGTTATATGCCTAAGAAAAATAAAAACATACATACACAGAAAAATTTGTTTGTGAAAATTCATTATAGCATTTGTAATAGCCAAAAAGTGGGAACAACTCAAATGTCCATCGATTGATGAATAAATAAGCCAAATATTCATATCCATACAATGGAATATTATCCAGCAATAAAAAGGAATGAATTTCTGATGAATGCTACAATACGGATGAACTTTGAAAACATGCTGCTTGAAAGAAGCCAGTCACAAAAGACCAGGCATCATCTGATTCTACGGATATGAAATACACAGATAAGCAAGTAGCTTGGTGGCTGCCTATGGCTGGGGTTTTGGAGGGAATTGAGGCATGACTCCTAGGTATGGTTTGTTTTGGGGGAGATGGATGAAAATTGAATATGATTGATTGGACAACCCTGTGAACATACCAGAAACATTTGGACTGTACATTTTAGGTGGGTGAATTGAACAGTATGTGTATTGTGCCTCTGTAGAACGATAAAACGACAACAAAGAGTTCCTGGAAGGAGGGTTTCAAGGAAAAAAAAATAGAGAGATTGTGTCAAATACTATGTCAAGTAACATAGGACAGGTAATGACTGATAATTCACTAATTGGATTCGCTAATCTGGAGGTCACTGGTGGCTTTGATGAGACAGGATTGAAAACCTGACTGTACAAAGAGTGAGAGAGAATGTGAAAGGAAATGAAACTTGTACAGAAATTTAAGTTGAGGAGTTCTGAAGCAATGAGGAGAAAGAAAATGGGGGAAGAGTTATTGAAAGTCAGGCCAAGAAAAGACTGGTAACTGACTCATAATAGGAAATATACAACAACGCTAACACTGATACTAATAATAGTACTAATACTAGTGTTAAATTAATCTTTCTGCTGGCCTTAGTTGTGCAGAGAGTACAGTTCATCTAGGAAATACTGCCTTGACCAGATGCCTGCCCTCAACCCTTCTGGGGCTGTAGACACGCTAACCAGCAAGGTGCTTTCCTTGAGAGTCTTTTGTCGGTGGGTGCGGCTGCAGGAACCCTTGTGCACTGCTGGTGGGAATGCAAACTGGTGCAGCCACTGTGGAAAACAGTATGGAGGTACTCACCAAAATTAAAAATAGAATTACCATATGATCCAGTAATTCCACTACTGGATATTTATCCAAAGAAAATGAAAACACTAATTTGAAAATGTATATGCACCCCTATGTTTATTGCAGCATTTTTTACAATAGCCAAATAATGGAAGCAACCTAAGTGTACATTGATAGACGATTGGATGAAGAAGATGTGGTGTATATACACAATGGAATATCATTCAGCCATAAAAAAGAATGAAATCTTGCCATTTGCAACAATATGGATGGGTCTAGATAGAGAGTATAATGTTAAGTGAAATAAGTCAGTCAGAGAAAGACAAATACCATATGATTTCACTCATGTGGAATTTAAGAAACAAAACAAATGAACAAAGAAAAAAGAGACAAACAGACTCTTAACTATAGAGAACAAACAGATGGTTACAAGAGGGGAAGTGGTTGGGAGGACAGGTGGAACAGGTGAAGGGGATTAAGAGTATACTTACAGTGATGAGTACTGAGTAATGTACAGAATTGTTTAATGCTGATTTATACACGTGAAACTGATATAATACCGAATGTTAACTATACTTCAGTTAAAAAGAAGGAAAAACATTTATCCAAAAAAGAGCAGAGCTTGAAAGCAATCAAAAGGCAACGCATCCCACAAACTGGAGATTGAATGACACCGAGATTTCTTTGAAGAAGTGTGTTATCTCCATTTTGGTTGGCGATAGTTTGGTGATAGAAGGGCTGTCCACCTCTTCAGACAGTATGTTTGTTAAATTAGGCCTCTCCTAAGAATATTTTCACCAACAATTTTCATCTGAGTTAATTCAGGAAGACCCTTTCTGGTTTGAAAGACTCTGTAAGCCCAATTTCAACTATGAATTAGTCTTATCTTTCTAATAACTCACCGTGGCCATGAATTCGGTAGAGATTTTGCCTGTAATGACCAGAATTTACCTATTAGGCCAGTTATTTAACTGGAGATTTTTGTAGTTAGCTGGGAATTTTAACCTATCAAAATGCCTCCTGGATTTACTCTTCTACTCTAAAGCTACTTTAAAAAACTTACCTTTTATTTTATTTTTTTAATGTTTAATTATTTTTGAGAGCGAGTGAGCAAGAGAGTGAGAGAGCAAACAGGGGAGGGGCAGAGAGAGAGAGAGAGAGAGACAGAATCCGAAGCAGCCTCCAGGCTCTGAGCTGTCAGCACAGAGTCTGACACTGGAGCCCAACTTACAAATGGTGAGATCATGACCTGAGCCGAAGTCGACACTTAACCAACTGACTGAGCCACCCGGACACCCAAAGAACTTACCTTTTAAAAGCGCCCTTTTGATGTACTGAAAAATCCCTAAGTAAGACAGTTGGATAAACATACACCAGCACAGGAACAATTTAGCAGCTTGCTGGCCGACAGACATTAGCCACGGCCTCCTTCTGCATGAAGATTGTGTTCACCCAACACCTGACCGACTGGGGAGACTCCTCTGTAGGGGGGTTGATTGATGGTGGATCCTGGAGTCGGCCCACCTTGGTTTGCAGCCTGGTGCACTGCTTACTCGCTGTGTGACCCTGAGCAATACACTTGACTGCTCTGTGCTATAGTTTCCTTATTTATAAAGGGAGACAATCATCATCCTTACCTCATAGGATTGCCGTGAGGTTTGAATGAGTTAACGGCCTCATTTTAAACCTCTTGGGCCAGTGGTTTCTAAATAAATTTTTATTTAATAAAGTGAATGTCAATAAATGCTCATTGTTAAACAGACGGATAACTTCTACTCCTCTAGAAAATACTGTATACAAAAGTGTAGAGAATACTCTAGAAAAGCCTAGAAATAGGAAAAGCAGCATAAATTATGTCAGGCTGAAGATGTTTCTTTCCTCTTTGTGCACAAACAAGTAGGTTTTGTCTTATAAGATTTATATTGTATGCCTGGTTGGGGGGTTCTCTGTTTTTTTCTTTGTGCTGGAATTAACCATGAAGGTGTCTCTGAGAGGTTAGATTTCAGAACCGAACAGTGACCTACAGACTTTAGGTGGAGGGAAGTGTGAATTCTGATGCATGGTTGGGAAATAAAATATAGGTCCTACACTTGTTTTTACCACATTGCTTTTTCTCCAGTTACTGAGAACCAACATTTGATTTCGATGTGCTGTAGTCAATTTGTTGGCTTATGTTGTCATGAGAGCGGTCACTTTTCTCTGTCTCCTTTTGGACTCGGTGGTTTTCACTGTTATTTTTCTTGGACAATGCAGTTCGACAAAAGCATCACCTTCAAGACTTGTTCTCGAGGGGCAGTTTCCTCCTTACAAGGTGGCAAACATGTGAAGGTTCTATGATTCACTAGAGACAGGGCCGTTTAAGAGGCTGTTCTAGTTCATCTGATGATACTGTATTCAGTTTTAGGCTATAGGATAAGAACACAATGTCTTATAGGAAATTTTCATCTCATCTGGCCAACTATAATGAGGTCAGCTTTTTAGCCTGTGTATAGACCAGCTGGGAAGTACAGACTTAATGTCCCCAGGGGCATTCCTCAACCCAGCAGAAAAATTCCCCATTTCTCTGCCTCTCCAAGGCAGAGTTCTTCAGAGCATCTCCGCCAGAACTGAGCCCCAGTTGGCCCTGGTAAGAATCTGCCATTGACATACTAGCCACTGGCTTGTCTCCCTCTTCTGTGTCCCCCTCACTCCCAATTTATGCTTCTTGGGATCAACTCCCAAAGAAACTACCTGTGCCCAGTCTTTGTCTCGGAGCTGGCTTTAGAGTGGACCCAAACAAAGACAAGGAAGAAAGGGGGCTTAGGTGGAGACCTGAACACCCCATATGTGTCCACACAAGCAAACACTACGAAAAAGTTATTTAAAATGTGGTACGTCAGAAAATTCAGGAAATGTTTCTTTTTTTTTTTTTTTAGCGTTTTTATTTATTTCATTTTTGAGAGACAGAGAGTGAGCAAGGGAAGGGCAGAGAGAGAGGGAGATACAGAATCCGAAGCAGGCTCCAGGCTCCGAGCTGTCAGCACAGAGCCCGACGCGGGGCTCGAACTCACAGACCATGAGATCATGACCTGAGCTGAAGTCGGCTGCTTAACCGACTGAGCCACCCAGGCACCCCAGGAAATGTTTCTAAAGTTCTCAGGTTAAGTAACAAAGGAAACAGCGTTATAACTTTTAAAGAAAAGGTTGGTCACAGGGAAATTTGCCCTTACTCTACCTGTTTTTTCATGAACCCAGCATAGACAGTGAACTCCCCAGGGGCCAGCTGCAACTACAGGATCCAACCATCCGAGAGCGAATTTAGTACGTAGAAGGCCTTCTAGGGTCTTTGTTGTGGTTGCTGTTTCCTGGTCCTCTTTAACTTTTATGAGACTATGGTGGATGAATCCCAAACATTCTCTATAGCCCTTGTCCATTCTTACTCAGATGAGAGGAAGGCCGGGGCTGGTTTCTGGCTCTTCTTGGGCTAATGGGCTTTGGACATTAAATCGATTCTAGGGATGCCAGGCAGACGAGGTCACTAAAAATCTGACTCAGTTGGGTCCCTGGGTGGATACAGTTCAATCCAGAAAGTGGATGACTCTAGGATTTGACGCAGTCTTTTAGATTCCTCAGGAATTGTCTAGACTAGAAGCTTCAGAAAGACAGGGACTGTGTTTTCTTTTGTTCACTATATGGTGTTCTGCTCCCAACATCTGGCCCAGTTTTCAGCACATCGTAGATGTTCAGTAAATATACCGAGTGAATGTAGAGTGAAACAAGGGTGACTCTGGTAAGTCTGAATTTCCCAGGGCAGAGTACTAGTGGAGGATGTTGCCGTGAGACCAAATCTCTGGGTAAACCAGTCTTGGCTCTGTAATTAATTAGATGGTTGGTTCCACTTATGACCCTTGGGTCTCTTGGCAACATCATTTAAGTGTTGTAGAGCTATAACATAATTAGAAGATCTACATCTTACTCAGAACAAATTTTTAATTTGTAAATATTCTGTTAACAAACATATAATCATGAGACTCAACCTTTGCGAGCAAATAATTTGTTAGTGGATAGAAGAGGGGCCAACAAGGTCTCCTGGGCTACCAGGGATGCAATTTTATTCTTTATGCTAATTCTTTATTCTTTATGTAGTAACCTAAAACTGTTAGGGGCAGAGAGAGAGGGAGACACAGAATCCAAAGCAGGCTCCGAGCTCAGAGCTGTCAACACGGAGCCCGACGTGGGGCTCAAACTCAGGCACTGCGAGATTATTACCTGACCTGAAGTCAGACATTTAACCGGCTGAGCCACCCAAGTGCCCCCCACCCGTTAAAGTGCCTTTTAAGGAATTTATACGTTAGAAAGAAGCTGGCACTATGGAATTTTCTTTTTACATGTGAAAAACTGCAAGGAAGCCGAGTGGATGCAGAGCAACAAGCAATCCCTGAGATGCCAGCTTTGTTTAGTTCTGTGAATCACTCTTTCAAACAGCATTGCTATTATATGTAAGTAAATAGACTCCAAGATCCTTAAACACTGTTAGAGCAAACAGTGTCTGGGAAATCATTTCTTTTTTTAAAAAATTTTTAATGTTTATTTTTGAGAGAGAGAGAGAGAGAGAGAGAGAGAGGGAGAGAGAGAGAGAGAGAGAGAGAGAGAGACAGGGTGTGAGCAGGGGAGGGGCAGAGAGAGAGATGGAGACCCGGAATCCGAAACAGGCTCCAGGCTCTGAGCTGTCAGCACAGAGCCCGATGCAGGGCTTGAACTCATGAACCACGAGATCATGACCTGAGCTGAAGTCAGAGTCCTAACCGACTGACTCACCCAGGCGCCCCTGAGAAACCATTTTTGAACTAAAACTAAATATCCTTTGGCCATACTGGCTACTTTTCGGTACTTTTTTCCCTGGTTGATAGATTTTTCTTTTCAATTGATGTTGAGAGGAATCTACCCATTTCCTTAAGCCATAAAACGAGTCAACATTTACTCCGTGTATTACTTAAAGTTACTTAAGATTGAAACAGACAAACCCTGACTCTGGTAGCTAAATACAATGTGAGCTTATTTTTCATTCGTGTGACCATTCAAGCATAACTGATCTTGGCCAGGTAGCTCCCCTGAAACAAGGGTTCAAAGACTCAGACTCCTTCCGGATTTGGTCTCCACCGTCTTCAGTGCACGTTTGCTAGGGTTGCTGTGGAGGCTGTCTCCATTCTGGCCCGCGGGGACGAGAAAAGATGATGGGAGATTATGTGTGGGAGGTTTTTATGGGCAAGGCTGGGGGTGGAATTGTCTTATTCTGGAAATTCTTTTTTTTTCCTAAGTTTATTTATTTATTTTGAGAGAGAGAGAGAGAGAGAGCAGGGGAGGGGAAGAGAGAGGAGGAGAGAGAGAATCCCAAGCTGTCAGTGCAGAACCCGATGCCAGGCTCGATCCCACAAACTATGAGATCATGACCTGAGCCGAAACCAAGGGTCAGACGCTTAACTGAGCCACCCAGGCACCCCTTATTCTGGAAATTCTTATTCTGTTGGTTAAAACTCAGTCATGTGAACCCACCTAACTGCACAGTAGGCCAGGAAAGGTAGTCTAGCTGGTGCCCACAAAGAGGAAGTGAGCTTTCTAACCAGGGAAGCAGTCTCTTCCGTGGGTGTGCCGCGGGTGGCTCCTATCAGTTGGGTGAGCTGATTCTGTGAATCTTCCCTGCTCTGTACCCAGTGAGAGCATTTAGACAATCAGGGCTTCTTCTTCTAAGAGCTAGTTCACAAGCACACCACACGTTGAATCCTTTCCGCATCCCACCATTTCCCCCCCTGCCCTTCTCACCATTGGATTATTTCATCTCGCTCCTTAATATGGCGGAGCCGGCTCCACTCCACCAATACCGCGCTACCCTAGTTTGGTCCTTGCTCTTCCTGTAATTAGCCCACGAGTCTTCTAACCAGATCCCAGCCCCACTTCCCAAGATAATTCAGGTATCACCTGCTGGAAACCCTCCCTTGCTGCCTGCTTCCCCCTGGGGCTGTTTCTGTGTACTCTGAGGTACTCGCTATGCTGTATTGTGAAGGTTCAGAACACCATGAGCTCCTTGAGGTCATGGGCCATACATGTAGTAGTCTTCTTTTTATCCACGGGGCTTCAAAGTCCCGAAATGTGCTACGTCCTCAGCACATGCTAAATTAAATGGAAAAAAAAATTCCAATACTCTTCTTTTTCACAGTACCCATCTCGTTATATGTCTTGCTATAACCATCAACAGCTTTGCTTCATTTTTTAAAGATCCCCAACATTTACATTTGCTAGTTTCCATATAAACAGTACCACGAAGATAACAAACATAACAGAAAATGAGTTAAATATTTCCTTCCAAAACGCTCTGTAGGCTGTAGGCAGACAACATAAATCCAAGAGACAGAAGCAGGAATAGAAATGGTACTAGGAAGCAGCAACACTGTTCTTCTAGAATTTTCTCCCAAACTCTCTACAGATAAAAGCTAATATGATAAAGTGATAAACATAGTTCACTGTGACCCCTCTCCCCCACCTTGGTGACTCTTGCCAGATAACCTTGTATCATCCACTATTATGACTGTGGCATTGGCCGTGTCCAAGGAGTAGGGCCATTGTGCAGTTGTCAGAGGAATCTCTCTTGTCAGGCAGGGTGATAAGTAGGGCTGGGCATCCCTTGGGAAGGTGAAGCCTTCAGCGCAGGGAGAGGCGCTAGAGCGAGCAGCCTCCCACCTTTGGAATCAGCCCACACTGCTACGAAGTTAGACCGCAAACATGACACGCGGGGTTGGTTTCTTGAGAACTCTCAAGATCACGGTTCATGCCGAGGAGAGAAAAATAAACAAAGTCCTTGGTGCCTCTTAGAAAAGGTGAATCCTGTTTCTCTGAGGGTTGGCCATGCAGTTGAGAAGATAGAGAGAAGACTGTGTGCCAGGCACTGATAACGCCGAGCTGGGAACCAAACAGGAAGGAAAGTGACTCTGGCGCCGTGAGCAGAGCCCAGGCCGCTGGGCTAACTTACTTCGTGTGTGCGGAGGTGGTCAGGGCGGGAAAGAGACCAAGGCCTGCGGCCCGGGAGGGCTGGGACCAGGCATCTGAACGCGGGGAGGGCCCACTGCCTATGGCTAGAGATGTTTGTGAACGACGTATGTGATGTGCTTTGACCCTTGTGAAACATGAGACAGATGTGGAATATTACTTATTATCACTCAGAGAGACCGTCATGGATGCCCTTCCTTCTCTCCTTTTTCTGCACTTCTAATGAACTTATGCTGCTTTATCTCTTCTAAGCGAGTGAAGTATATAAATATATTCACACTAAAGTTCTGGAAACTCAGTGCCGATAGTATATCATCCCAGAATGTTTGCATTAAAAAAAAAATTACTATCTATATTTGTCATAGAACTGCCACTTCTAAGAATTTATCTTAAGGAAATCATGACATAAATGCTCAAAATGTTTGAAGAAGGGTGTTCTTGGGAGCATTTTTTGGTAATAACATAACTGGGAAACAATCTCCTGTCCAATAAAAGGGGACAGATTTGTGCAGCGGGTCATCAGACATTAGAATGGTGCCATCAAGGGGGCCGTCACTGACAGGGCTGTCGTGACACGACATGGTGTGTCTCTCCTAAGTTGCGAAGAGAGCAAATCATGTGTCAGCTGAATAGATGGCATGGTGTGTTGCCCTTCTCTTGGTGTATATAAGCAAAGAGAAAATTCAGAAAAGAGAGAATCTAAAGAACTAAGAATGCTTTTCTTTGGATGGCGGGATTATTGGCGAGTTCTACTTTCTTCTGTAAATACCATTTACACTGTACTCCATACCCATGTTCCGGATTATTTCCAGGTACGAATCTGGCTCTGTAGCTTTCTCACTGTGTGACACTGGCCCCCCTCGTTAATGTCTCCAGGGAAGTTTCTTCATCTGAAATTTGGGGATGAACCTACTACCACCCCCGTAGGGTTGATGCAAGGAATTAAGAAAGTAATATCGAAAAGACTTTTAGAAGTCCGCTCGCACACTGTAAGAGCAGCTCATGTTAGCTATTATGTCTGGGTTTTTTTTTTTTTTTTTTGATCGTCTTGTACATAAAGACAATAAAGCTGATTGGGAAAATATTTCCTTTTGGGAAAACAGAAGAGCTCAGTGCAGGAAAGACAGAAGGAACAATTATTCCTGGTAAGATTTGAGATGAAAAAGTTTCCCCGGCATTTTCCCGATGCCCTCCATCCCCCTAATGTAACCTTCTGACCACTTTATCCCGAGTGAGGTCGGCCCGCTAGAGATCTTTAAATGGCAACAGAATCAGAAAAATGCCTGGTAAATGGAAATTGATTTTTTTAAGAGCCTATTTTATTCCTTAGCTGATCTTGGAAACTATTTTATGTTTCTTCCCTTGTGAAACTTTTGTGATTTCTGACATGTTTTGGCTTTAAATCATGGCAGCTTTCCTATTACTATTATTGGCAAGCATATATAAGGAAAAACTGAATTTCACAAATTCTTCAAGATGGTTCCAATGAAAGCTCAAGTTAAATATAATATCTCGGGGGAATCTGTGGGCCGATGCCCCCTCTCCTCTGCCGGTTGTCTCCCAAGGCACCCGCCTCAGCCCCTAAAAGTCCTGGCTCCTACCCTTAGCCTAATGACCCTGGGCCCCATCCCCCCAAGTGACCAAACTACCTTCCTTTACTCTTTCTTCTGATGCCCCTTTTTTTCCCTATTCCAGTTTCCACGGTTCTCTTCGCTTTCGATTTTTCACTTTCCGTTCTTGCATTACATTTCCTAACTTTAGGGAAAAACTTAAACCTAATCACCCAGCACCTTTTCTTGTGGTCACTGCCAGCCTTCAGGAGAGGTCCGTGTGTGTGTGTCCCTGGCTTCCCTCCCAGCCACACCGTGGGAAGGTCAGGGCTCCTCCCCAAGCAGACTCAGCTCCACCAAGACCACAGCCGTGGCCGCAAGTGGCCTCTTGGCACAGGAAGTGTGGGCAGCCTGCCTCCCCAGGGCTCCTGCAGCTCCTTCCAGACCAGAGGGGCCGGGTCTCATTTCCCCGCGTCCCCCCGGGTCTGGCAATTCCTGCCGCTTTACACGGGCAGTGTCCTTGACCGCAGTAACCTGCAGACAAGGCTGTTCGGGCTCCTGTCTCTCTAACTCAACCGCAAGCTCCGGTGCTATTTGCACTTCTCTCTTTGACTCTCAAACCACCAAGGTAAACATTCTACCGTTGAGGAATTCCCGACTCAGTACCCCGTGCATACCGTGCTCCGCTCTGTATGCATTAAGCTCCCTGAGCGACCAGATGGTATGTTTACCTTTGTAGTTTCTCAGCCTCACAGAGTAAGCGGGGTGGACCACTTGGTTCTGACCCCTGCCTCTCACAGTCATCCTAGCTCAGCCGACTCTCGTCCCGTCCCCCACCCTTCACACTGCCCGTGACCAGCATGCAGTGTCCTAGGACTTCTGGAGAGATGGAGGGGCAGGCCTGGGGCCAGGGAGCCCGGGGGCTGGGCGGTGGGGCGGCGGCGCGGCAGTTAGCGAGAGCGCGGGCCGGGGCCTGGCTGCGGTGAGCCGGGGTGCGTGGGGGGCAGCGTCCGGCCTCACTGCTGCGGGAGCCAGGGCAGGGAGACTGGGTGCAGGCCGGCTGTTTAGCAGATTCCGGCATCTCAGGGGCAGGGCATCCGCCTCCCGCCACTCAGGCCTGGGCAGGGCTGGACCTGAAAGGCCTAGCGCTTAGGACAGGTGGGTCTGGCACTTGCCGGGGCTGCCCCGGCTTGCCCCTGTTCGAGGGCTGCTGCGGCTTGCTCACAGACCCCTGTCTAAACTCATTTTATTACCCTCCCAGCTAGCTGTCCTCTCGGTCCTGGTCACGGCCTTCCTGTGTCCACTTCTGCCAGTCCGTGCCTGCCTCCCCGCCCCCACTGCCCACAGCCGCACAGCCCACGGCCCGTTCATCTCCCCATCCCCGGAACCCTGCTCCTTTTCGGTCTGGGCGGCTCCCAGCCTTGCTGCCCCAAGTATGGTCTCTGCACGGGCTGCACTGGCACCCCCCTAGGAGCCTGCAAGAAATGCAGAGTCCTGGGCCCCTGAACCTGAACCTCTTGAATTGGAATTTGCACTTAAGTCTCCTCAGCTGGGCCACGAGCCCGTAAGACTCAAGCAGCGCCGCGAGGAGCAGTATTCCTCAAACCATCTGTGACAAAGGCTGCCTTTTATTTATTTATTTGTTTAACATTTCGGATTTGTCACAGACCAGTACACAGCAATAAAAATGACTTCTTAGAAAAAAGGAAATGAAAAATAAAACCTAAAGACATACAAAATACACGCCTCACTTAAAAAATTAGAGACAGGGGTGCCCAAGTGGCTCAGTCGGTTGAGTGTCTGAATCTTGATTTCAGCTCAGTTCATGATCTTAGGATTCATGGGATCCAGCCCCACGTTGGGCTCTGCACTGACAGCTCGGAGCCTGCTTGGGATCTCCCTCTCTCCCTCTTTCTTTGCCCCTCCCCAGCTTGTGCTCTTTCTCTCAAATAAATAAACATTAAAAAAAAAAAGACACCAACTTATCCTTTCGAAGCATTATAAAGGTTTAGGAATGCTTCCTCTGCCTTTCTGTCCTTGTGTCATGGTGGGTGAGTACCAGACAGCCCACGGGACACGTTCGGAAGTGTTGCTCTAGACCACTACGGCAAATGTTTTCCAAAGGGATCGAGGCCCGTTGCGTCCCATCCTGAAACGTCTCTCCTTTCTGTGACCTTAAGACTCTTCTCTGCCTCAGATTTGGTTGTGCAGTTCCAGGTACTTTTGTTAGTTATTTAAGACCGTAGCCCTAAGCCCTCTTGTGACCTAGATGGTCCCTTTACCCTCCTCCCTCCCTCTGCTCTCCCCACCCCGCTCAGTGCCTGGTGCAGTGAACTTCGAGGGCAGCCCCTACCTTGTGGCTTCTGGCACAGTTCGGCCAGTGGAGGTACACGAAATGTGCTCAGCTGAGAGAAGGGGAGAAGATTGAGAGGCATTTATCCCCCCTCCCCATGCCCCCAGATTGCAGGATCTCAGGTCTTCTGTGGAGGCTCCTGGCTGCTGGCAGACATCTTGCTCCTACAGCTACAGCCCTGTCTCGGCTCCAAGCTCTGCTTCCTCTCCTGGCCCTTCAGGTCCGCTGTGGGGAGAGCTCTCCGACGCTATTAGCTCTGAGGTTCTTCACCATCACGAGAAGGCTTCCCTCACTACTTTGTAAAGAACCAAACCACTTCATTCTAGTAGGTACCCTGTCTCCCGCTGGGCAGACACTCAGCACTCTGACTTGTGAAGGAGGCTTTTCAAGTGATTGAAATGAGCAGAATCCCTTAGTTGTCATCTCTGAAAGAATGAAAGGGAATGACTGAGGAGGTGACTAACAGTATTCTGTTCCTTTCTGTAGAGAATGCCTGGTGCATAGAAATAATTCAGTGAACGTATGTTTCATGCGTGAATGAATGAGGATGCAGAGAGTTCCTTACTTCTGTCTGCCCGATTCACAGATGTCCCTCCCATAGCTAAAGCAATACATATAGGGTAGATAGACACTAAAATATTGATCAGTTGTAATTTGGAACATATTAAAGACATAATGAAAAGTTGGGCTTTTGGTCATTTATATGTAGGGTATTAATTTAAATGTTTAGAAAAATGGGAGGAGTTGCTCTTTTCCTTGTGGTAGATAAGCTCATACGTCTTGGAAAATTCTTCAACATCTGCCTCACAAGAGAGAGACAGAGACAGAGAGACAGAGAGAGACAGAGCATGAGCAGGGGAGAGGCAGAGAGACAGAGACAGAATCTGAAGCAGGCTCGGGACTCGAACTCCGGAGCCGTGAGAGCATGACCTGAGCCGAAGTCAGACGCTTAACTGACTGAGCCACCCAGGCACCCCTAGGTAAATAATTTTCAATAATTTCACAAAGTGAAGCAAGATGAAGAACATTTTGCTTCACAAGATGAATAATTTAGAATTTAAATAAATTTAGGGTTTGAACACCTAAAGTTTCATGGCATCTATAGCTTGAGTTTAATGCTGACATGCTTTTGCTAGAAACTGTTTTAAGCATTTTTTTAGTATTAACTCATTTGATCTTTGCTGCCACCTTATGAGGTAGGTTTCTCTCTTCTAGAAAAGGAAACCAAAGGGGCGCCTGGGTGGCTCAGTCGGTTGAGCGGCCAACTTCAGCTCAGGTCATGATCTCATGGTC
Source organism: Paguma larvata (assembly GCA_030068075.1). Lineage (NCBI taxonomy): Eukaryota > Metazoa > Chordata > Mammalia > Carnivora > Viverridae > Paguma > Paguma larvata. The sequence continues at coordinate 46,367,627 of CM057835.1, read as the reverse complement.
TGTGGGTTTGAGCACCACATCAGGCTCTGTGCTGATGGCTCAGAGCCTGGAGCCTGTTTCCGATTCTGTGTCTCCCTCTCTCTCTGCCCTTCCCCTGCTCACGCTCTGTCTCTGTCTCTCAAAAATAAATAAACATTAAAAAAAAAAAGAAAAGGAAACCGAAGCTTAAAAATATGCATCCATGGGGCGCCTGGGTGGCTCAGTTGGTTAAGCGGCCGACTTCGGCTCAGGTCATGATCTCGCGGTCTGTGAGTTCGAGCCCCACGTCAGGCTCTGTGCTGACAGCTCGGAGCCTGGAGCCTGCTTCGGATTCTGTGTCTCCCTCTCTCTCTGCCCTTCTCCTGCTCATGCTCTGTCTCTGTGTCTCAAAAATAAATAAATGTTTAAAAAAATAATAATTAAAAAAATATGCATCCTAATGGTGTTACATCAACTGTGGCTAGTGGTCACGGACGAGCCCGGGGTAGACCCAGGGTTCGCCCCCTGCAGTCTGCTGCAGGGTCATGCAGGGATGACACATCACCCTTGGGTCTGTCTGTCTGTCTGTCTGTGCTCTGGCTCCATGAAACGCTCGTGGCCTGGTGGGTGTTTGGTTATAACTGCTGGCCTTTGCTCAGAATGTTGTCCATCACCTTCCACAAAGTTCCCTTGTAAAGATCCACTTGAGAAATCCCTTTGGTCCCCCAAACACTTACACTTCTAAGTGGCTTTAAAGACAAAAACAAAACATTTGGACACTGCCGTCTGCTTTCCCTCTTTATATTGTCTACTAGGGGCAAACGTTTGGCTCTGCCGTGCAAGTGCCTAGAGCTTTGTGACTGGCTTTTTGTATGCAAACCTCACTATGGCTTCCCACCGCTTCCCTACCAGTGACGGTCCTTTAGCACCTTTTTGTCTTTTTGTTTTTTATTAGTTTCTTTACATCCTTTAGGATTTAGAGTTTTGTATCCCATGCCAGTCTTTTTTTCCCTTAAACAAAAAGGGATTTAGATGAGTACAAGCAATATATTGATGAAACAGTAAAATAAAATCACTGTTTTCATTTCTAGTATATTTGGTTGCCACTTAGAGTGAACTGTCAAGACATATTTTACCTTAATGATTCTCCAAAGTCTGAAACATTTTGTATATTCACATAGAAATATTTCTTATTCTATAGTGCTAAGTGATGTTGTTGAGTTATTTTGGGAAGTGTGTGGGCAAATAGGTTCTACTTACATAAATGGGTTAGAAAAAAGCTTTGGGTGGAAAGTGGCCACCACAGGGCAAAAGTGCCCAAGGTTGGCTAATGAGATACTGTAATGGGGTCATGAGTACCTTGTTACATCACCTGCAGGAAATTACTTTCCATCTGATCCCAATATATTATTGTGCCTTGATCACAAACTCCACTTGCCCCCCAGACCCTTTGCTTCTTACACACACAAGTTAATGATTACTGTCTGATTGTTTTCTCCACGTTCATGTGTGTAAAATCTTCTTTTCTTCACGTTCACCACATGGGTAATATCTTGTGAGCTCCATAAATACGGAGATGAAACCCCTGTTCCGGGCTCTTGTCTCCTCCTGGACATTAGCCTCTCTTGTATTCAATTCTGCATCCGCTCTCTTGCTGAACAAGAGACAACTCCAGACTCAGTCTGTGACAGAAGTGCGCGGCCATTCTGTAGGAACCATTCAAGCTTTGTAAGCTGGTGTGGCTCAGTTTTGAATTTTGCTTCTTTCTAAGTGAATTGTCACAGAGATGTACGCCATCAGGCAGAATGGCCAAGCATTAAACGCTGTGCGAAGACCAGGCCAGGTTATAATTTTCCTTTTATAATAAAGGACAAAGGGCTTGCTCTTACTTGGCTACTTTCTTTTAGTGCTGATTTGATAATGGTGTTTTTCCCCCCTAGGGTAACTATATCCTTTAATTATAAGGCCTCATTAGCTATTGTACTGTTTCATCCTCAGATATTTTTTTTTTCTTTTGCTCCTAAATGTTTCCAGTGACAGTAGGAAAATAAAGTGTGTGTTGATAGCTAAGAGTGGGTTTGTTTCTAAATATATAGGGATTCATCCTAAGTAGTTAAACCATGACTCATAACATCTCCCTGAGACATTCTTTCCAACGACCCCTTGCCACCCACGTTGTTTCTCTTCCTAGCCATTATTTCTCCTCTTGTTAAGAGTTGTTGCTTACTTTGGAGAACAGCTGAAGCTTAATAAAGTATGTCCTATGTTGAAACTTCTTCCTCAACATATATTCCTATAGAAGATAGACTTGCACAGAGAGATTGATCGCGCCCCCTAAACTGGTTTGTAATCATGGCCTGGAGAAGACATATAGTCCAGTGCAAGAAAAACACAGTCAGCTCTCTCTAGAGATGGTTTGGCTGTTCACCAATCATGGAATTCCTTCAGTTGATGATAAAGCTGTTAAAAGGCTAATGTTGGGAGGAAAAAAACCAAACACACTGACTTAAGATTCACTCGAGATCAAGTTTCCATAGCAGGAAGAGCAGTGCTGGCTGTGCACTCCTGGTGGAAAAAAAGATATGTATTATGGGCTGGGCCACTGCTTCTCAAACTTGAATGTACATCTGAGTCATTGATTCAAATAGTATTTCTGACTCAGAAGGTTGCAGGCATGACCTTATATTCTGCATTTCTGAGCTGTTTCCAGTGATGTCACTGTTGCTGGCCTGTGGGCCACACTCTGAGCAGCAAGGGTCTGGAGGACACCCTGCTCATCCTCAGGCCTCCCTGGAAGGTGGAGAGCGAGGCAAAGACTTGAGCTCGCAGCAGGGGCGGGCAGTGGAGAAGAAGCGAGACCCCTGGTGCCAGATGAGGTCCGGGAGGAGCGGGTAAAATCTCCCAATGGGGCTTGTGAATAGTAACAGACGCTGTGCTAGGGACACAGTGACCCAGGGCTTGGAGCAAAGCGTCCTTTCTCTTTATATTCCTCCTGTTTCTGTCTTTCTTGAGCGTGGTACACACAGGCACTGGAAAATCAGGCTGTGCAGCAACTTCTGACATGGGCAGAAGCTCCCAGGGAGGAGAGACTCCTTGAAGGAAGGAGCAAGCTCCCCAGCGTTAGCCCTGTCGGGCCCTTAGCTGTCCCTAGCAGCAGGATGGCTAATTGCATGGAAACCCAGACAGACGTGGGCTCAGGTCCACACTTTGTTGCTTACTCACAGTGTGACTACGGACATGTTCTGCCTCTTCTCCAGAAGAGAAGCAGAGATAATATTAGATCCAAAGACCTAGAGTTATTGTAAAGGCTACTGAAACATAAAAGCACTAGTCCCCGGCACATCTAAATCCTCAGTAAATGCTAGTTTTCCTTCTTCCTGCTCCTTTTTCTTATTATTTTAGGAATTCTACTTGACCAGTCCTTGGAGGTGGCACCTTTTGATTTTTTTTTCACTTGCTGCTTCACCCATTTGTCCGGTTTTCTTATTTCTTGACCCTGCATTTCCTCATGCTCAGGGCACTGAGCCCAGCAGAGACAGACCTTCAGGTTCTGGGACTAAGCCGCAGCCCAAGTTGAGAACAAAGGCTCTGGAAACCCTGGGGTTTCCAGCTCAGTGAGCGCCACTTGGCCGGCCTTGCACTGGCTTGGTGCTCCACTGTCCCACTGCCATTGGGCCACAGCGTCATACCTTAGCCGCTGGGTCTCTCCATCCCCCTTCTCCTTCCCAGGCATTTGTGATGGGATTTCCAATTTCGACACCAGTTCCAGTGTGTACGGTTTCCCCCCACACATCCAAGACATCCAACCAATTCTCGGACGCTAGCTGGGTGTCCTGCAATTCAACTCAATTTTGACATGGTCTTCCTGGGAATGGCATCAGATCCCACAGATTAAGGGCTCAGTTCTACAAGACTGTGCGCCATCCCGACTTCAGACCCCAGTGGCAAGTCTATGTTGTCACCTGCGCTTCTTTTTAAAAATCATTTTCTTGCTTTTTTTTAATGCTTATTTTTGAGAGAGAGTGCACATGCATTATTGGGGGAGGGGCAGAGAGAGAGAAAGAGGGACAGAAGATCCCAAGCAGGCTCCCATGAGCCCGATGTGGGGCTTGAACTCACAAACTGTGAGATCATGACCCGAGGCAAAATCGGAGGCTCAGTGGACTGAGCCACCCAGGCGCCCCATCGCCTGTGCTTCTGACCTACCAGTTACAGATTGGAAATTCTGGCAACTCCCTCTTCTGGTTTGATTAATTTGCCAGACTGGCTCACAGAACTCAGAAATATTTTATTTGCTAGATTACCAATTTATTAGAAAAGGGTAGAACTCAGGGACAGCTGGATGGAAGCGAAGCCTCGGACGAGTGTGTAGGAGCCTCCATGTCCTCTCTGGGTGCGCCGCTCTCCCCAAAGCCTCATGTGCTCACCCACCCGAAGCCGTCTGAACTCTGTCCTTTCGGGTTTTTCGACTGATTAAATCACTGGCCACTGGTAATAGATTCAACGTCCAGCCCCTTTTCCCATCCCTAGGGAGGGCAGGGTGTGGGACTGAAAGGTCCAAGCCTATAATCATGGGGTCGGTTACTCTGACAGCTAGTCCCCACCCCTAGGAGACCTAGAGGCTTTCTGAGAAACCTCATTAATATAACAAAAGGCACATTCAGCTCTCTTATAATTTAGGAAATTCCGGGGGTTTTAGGAACTGTGTGCCTGAATTGGGACAAGACCAAATATATATTTCTTATACATTACAATACCATAGGATCCCTCCTATGTCTTCTGGGACAGAATGTCTTCTGGGACGTCACATTCTTCTCGGGGAGTCAAATGCACGAATAAAGAATTAGTGTGCATCCTGATAAGTGTAACTACTTATCAGGTAATGCCAGCAGGCCAGGTCCGGGGACCCAGAGGGGGTCCTGCAGGACCAGCCAAGAGGGCCCTTAGCTTTGCGAATAGAAATCAAATTTGAGCCAGCAGGAAGTGAGAGCAGAGTTTATTGAAGACATAGAGAGAGCAGATACAGACAGAGTATCTGGGAAACTTGGAAAGGAAAGAAGCCTGAGTCTCATCTTTGTTCAGAGTCTGGGGGTTTTTATTGAGGATTGTGGCCTGGTATACGCGTCCTCTCAGGCATCCAGGAACCTGTTAGAACAAAGACAAAGGCCCGGGTGTTATTCCTTGGAGTCAGGGGGGCTTGACATTGAGATGTTTAGTGCTGGTGGTCTGGAATACGCCTATGATAGCTTTGGCTGGTCATTCTCACCTAGTCCTTCCTTAGATATTATCTATTCTAGAGAAATCATTAACTCCTGTCCCTTACGAGGAAGTCCTACGCTATTTGCATTGTAAGGCGTGTATAAGTGGGACGGGGATATAGTTCCTAACAAGAATCGAAGCAGGAAAAGGAGAAAAAGTAGATTTTTTATGGAGTCTTTATTTCCCTGTCTCAGAGGGCAACACCGTCTTTGTTTGGTATATTTTGGGAAGATTTCACAAGGAAGCAGCCTGTCCATTAGTCATTCAAAGATAAACAGGTCGTCGGGCCGATACTGACCCTGCTTGTGGTGCAGCCAACTGTCTTGGTCTTCTCGGGACCGAGATGTTTTCTGGGATGTACGATTAGCAGTAGTGAAGGCAGGACAGTGCCAGGCAAACCAGAATGGTTGGTCACCCCTACGAGTCCATCATGAGCATCTGTCTGGGTCTTCGAGTCTTGTTTTCTTTTAGTAGTTATCCGAGAGCCTGTAGTCTGTCGTTGGGACCCTGATGTCAAATTGTAGGACATGGAGGGGCTCCCCGCCTGGAGTAGCGCTGGCTGTCAGTCTCCCCCCTTTTGTCCTACTCTTCGGTGTTGGGACTTTTCTTGATTACTTTCTTCTCCTGGATGAGCCTGACTTTAGGTCAGTGTTTCTCAAAGTTAGTCCTTGAATCCGTATGCTCAGGAAGGGGACCCAGGCTTGGGGCTTAATGTCATCTTGAACTTCTTAATAATTTTGAGTTTGTGTTTCATAAGTGAAGACCGAAAGGACAGTGGAGAATATGCTGGGCAGGCTCTTGGCCACCTGCTCCCCTAAGCCCTGGTGCTTCGACATCGCCTACCCTCCTCCCCCTGCTCCCCATCTCCACCCTGCCGTCCTGGCTGGGGTCTGTGAGCAGGTGCATTGGGGTTTGGCTGCATGCGCACCACGCCAGGGAAGGGCACGGCAGGGCCACCCCTGTCTCAAGGTAGTGGAGCCTTGGGCAGCTTGACAAGAATGAGTCTCTCACACATCCAAGATCCAGGTTTCAAGCACGTTTCTGTGGGGGAATTCCAATCCCTCAGGAGTCGCCCGTCATGTGGGTTGGGGTAGTGTGTCCGTAGGAAGGGGAGACTGGCCTCTTGCCCTTGCCAGGGCACAGTGTGGTGTGTTGTAGCACCCAGCAGCTTGAGAGAGGAGGATCTTGGTGTGTACACAGCCAGTGGCAGGGCGAAGTCCCCTGGTGCCTGCGAGGGTCTGCACTCACCCAGGGACAATGTTCTTGCACAAGGGAGTATGACATTAAGTAGCAAATTAAAAAAAAAAATCATGATTGGCCAAGAAAGAAACTGTGAAAGGAAGGAAAAAATATAGTTTAGTAGTTTTAAAGACACCTTTTTTCTTGCTTTATATAGATAGGGGCTCCTGTGTATTTCTTTTGTGTTAAGCTCTGTATCTCTTTCCTTTAAGCTCACTGCAGACCTACTGAATGAGAGTTTCTAGAATCATGTCCTGGGAATCTGCATTTTAACGGGTTCCCCAACTGTTTCTAATGCACACCTAATTTTGAGAGCTGCAGTATCCTGCTGTCCCCTAGCGTGGCTCAATGTCCAGAGTTGAACGCATCCTCTCTCTGCCAGAGTTGCCTCCTGTGTCCAGCATGGGTAGTGTGGACAAAAAGAGAGAGAACCCAACTCCTCTGAAATCTCAGATTTCTAACTTAGCAGGGGCTGTGGGGCCCAATTGGTATGAAACGGAGTCCTGTAAGCATCAGTACCTCTGCATCTCTAGCTCGCCAGGGTGTCCAGTTCTTTTCTTTCCAGGCTCCAAGTAGAGCTGCACTTGGCCATGTGTTTGAAGGGAAGCGTGGTCCTGGGACCCGATTGGTGCATGATGCACCATGTTCCCTTCCTGCCTCGGTGACGTTCTCGATAGCAGGGGCTCTGTTGGTTTGTGTCTCTGTGTAAGGAGGGTGTGGAGCAGAGCCCACCTTCAAGAGACATCTAGCGTGAATGAGATACCAACGTAATCCCTGAGATTTTCCGTTGATTGTCAACTGCAGTGTCTACTATAATGAGACAGACTCCATCCTTATGAGTATGACTGTGTGTACATGTGTATGAATGCATGTATATATTCATACATGTGTATATATATTCACACACATGTATACATATATACACACATATACTATGTATAAATGTGCTGTAACAACTGGTTTGATGTCTTCCATATTTGTGTACTTTATGTCATGAAAGTTCATTGATACCGTATGTGTATCCATCTGCTTGCATCTGGCCACTATGGCAGGGTTGGTATTTGTATAGTCGTTAGTGAGATGGTCTTTTGACAGTAATTTAATTAATGGAATACTGCCTTAGGGGAAATCATATATAAGTATAAAGGAGGTGTGTGTTAAAAGTTACATCAGATGTTTAGAACTCGTATTGCATTTTTCCCCCCAGGAAAAAAATGCTATAAAAAGGACTTCCTAAGCTATGTCTTAAAAACTCATTCAGTCCCTTGTGTAGTTATAATGGCTGTCACGTGCCATGTTTGCAAGATGGGATGGTATTAACATTATGGTATAATCCTCCCTTTCTGTGTAGCTTTTGGGGTACAGGGACAAAAGGTGCTCTGGATGGGCGGGGCTTAGGGAAGGAAGAGCAGGAAGTAAGGGGATGGGAGAGGGTGGAGGTAGGTCTCTGGGAAGAGAGAGAGGGCTCATCGTGTGGAGGCTGGATGATGGAACTTGGGGCTCTACCCACCCTTCAACCTCAGACCCACCTTTCTAGAATGCCTAGTCACTCACCTCACCTACCGTCTTCAGAACCAGACCTCGTTCCCGTCAGGTGGTGGATGGCGTTTACTGGGAAGGTCCCTGTGGGCATGGAAGGTGTCCCCATCCCCCATCCCCCACTGCAGTCCCCTTCTCTGCCAGCGTGCAGGGTGGAGGATCGCTGCGCTTGTATTCACCCAGAGCCCATTAGCCTGGGGCCCCTGGCTTCGGTCTCTCGGTTTAACCCACATCTGCCATGGTGGATGCATCTGGTCACCGTGTGTCTTCGCTCGGGTTCCACCCCACATCCTGTCCGGGGCGGGCTCGAATCCCTGCTCGAATTCCTCACAGTGTCTTGCCGGGGGCTGGGTTTCAGGAAACTGGCCCAAGGTCATGGACTCCGGCGGATGCTGAGATGGGCACTTTTCCTGATGCCCCTCAGCCGTGGAGCCCGTCCCCGCTCCGTCGGCTGCCCACCACCTCCCTGCGCCCCACTGCCCTCCGACCCTTCACTCCCAGGCCTCTGCCGACCCTGCAGCTTCACTAGTTGCCATACATCTGTCTGGCTATGAAAGTGCCCCCTATAGTCCGGGGCATTTAAGTGGGAGCATTTGGGACACAAGAGGCCATCTCTTGTCCAGATCTGAGAGCTCAGCCAGGGGCCACCTTTTCCGTACAGCGAAGGTGACTTCGAGCTGTCCCGTTTTATGCCAAGTAAGTACAATCCTTAGGGTTTTGGCCGACTACCAGCCCCACCCCCATCCAGGCAAAGTGCGGGCGCTGCCCTGGCCTAAGCTACGTGTAGCCCGAGGATCCCTGTCACAGTTCATGAGCGCGCAGCATAATCAGACACACGTCCTCTATTCACTAGCCCACGGCACTCTAGCTATGAGTGTTTATTCAATTATCCTGTAAGGAGTGTTTTCAAGGAAAAACATGATGCTCCAGAAAGCCTTAAATACAGAGGACTAACTAGAGGGAAGGCTTCGCCGAGACCTGCGGATTAAATAGGAATTCGCAGGCCCTGGAGGCTGGGATCAGGCTTCGCTGGGTCCCGTCGAGTTGAGAAGGAGGTGAGGTATTTCAGGTGGAGATGGAGCAGATGGCTGCAATGTGGGCCCGAAGTTTACGCGAAAGTCTGGGCTGGAGTAGTCAGTCGAGAGTCATGGTGTGATGTGGGGAGAGTGTGGTGCGAGTGAGGAAAGGCGGAGGTCTGAACTCTGGGTGAGAGGCGAGCAGACGGACGAGCCAGTGCGCATGCGCACTCTTGGAAGCAGTGGGAAGAAGAAGGGAAGGATACAACAGAAGGCAGGAGGGGACCCAGAGTCCTGAGGGAGGAAGGGATTGACTTTGGACAAGAAGAGGCTCCTCCCTCCGTTGGCCCAGAGGGAAGAAGGAGATGTGTAGTTGCAAATGGCTCACAGATTTGGGAAGGGAAGGGAAGGCACTTCCTTTCTGGTAGTTCTGATTTTCCCTGTGAAAGAGAAGAAGTCACCGCTGAGAGTGGAAGGAGCAGAGGTGAGGTAGTGAGGGGGGTGGTTTGAGGAGCATGGAGAATCAAGCTCAGAAAATAGGCAGAAGCAAAGGTTGTGCCCAGTCCGAAACAGGCTGGCCTGCAAAGGACATGGCTGTGGCTGAATGCCACTTGCTGTGACAGGTACTGACAAACAGTCAGCCCTGAGTCTGGACTCTGGACTCAATACACCTGTGCTGGGGTCTGCAACTGTCCCTAGAACCCCGATGGTGCTGCCATCTTTGTTGCTTCCGGAGAGAATTCTTTATTGGCTGTGCCCCTACCTCTTTGTATCACTTGCTCTAGGAGCAAAATCTTGGAAGGAGACTTCTGATTAGCCGAGCCCGGGTCATGTACTCATATTGCCTCACCCGCCACAGGAGCCAGGAAGCTGGTGTTTTCAGCTTCTAAAGTTGGAAGGTGCATTCCGTTCCCAGAAAGCTTCATAAAGTGGGAAGGGCATTCAGATCCTCGAAAGTCCCAATAAACAAAAGACAAACGCCTCTGACATGGCTCCGTCTCCACTCATACTCTGGATGGCAGATCCCAGACACCCGGGAAGCACCGTCCTTACCCAGAACTGGCTGCGATCTTTCTCAGGGTGGAGATGATGCCACTGCAGATGCGTGGTGTCTTTCTTTATTTGGGCTTGTTGTTGTGACAACCAGTAAAATGTCTCCTTAAATTTTCCACACACCCCAGCTGGTGGTACCATCCCCTTGGAGACTCACACCAGGCGATTTCATGTTCGGGAGGTAAAGACCACTTTTGGCCAGAGAATGAGTTCTAAGAATATTTACTCTGCAGCCCAGCTGATCTGAAATGACATGTCAGCCTAAAGTTCATTCTATTATTATTAAGTTCATGTAATAAAATTTAGGTGACCGTCACTATGCTCTACGGACATGTACAACTGTTGTCGAAAAGGTCCCTGAAGTGCCCTGTCATGAGTAAGATCATTGGACACACAGCCAAAAGGATAATTTTAGCCTTAGGAACAACTCTGATTTAGCCATGGTTGGTGAACTTAAGAAAGAGGTAACAGAGGAAAAAGGAATAGATATGCCCATTAAAAGTAGGAAAGGACCGTTATGAGTGCAGGCCCGAAATGTTACAACTCTCTAGGCAGAAAGATATTGGTCAAGAGGAAGAGACTGGAATGTTATGGAGGGTGTGGTCTTATTATTTTTTTTAATTTTAAAGTTGTTTTTTAAATTTTTTTTTTTTGTGAAAGAGAGAGAATGAGCAGGGGAGAGGCAGAGACAGAGAGGGAGAATCCCAAGTAGGCTCCACACTTACCTCGGAGCCTGACGCAGGGCTTGATCCCATGACCCTGGGATCATGACCTGAGCTGAAATCAAGAGTTAGAAGCTCAACCGACTGAGCCCCCCAGGTGCCCTGAGGAAGGTGTGGTCTTCTTTATGAAAAATGACAGTCACATCATTTGGAATCTGATTTAGGACAAATCACCATGACTGAGAAATATTTTGTTGAAACCTGGTGTCAGCCATTTATAGAAATCCATCTATTTTTAGGAATTGTTGAGTCTAAAAATTTTAGATTCAAGGAAGAGTTCAATAACTTAGTTACTGGTAATTAACATTGAGTTAGTGAAACCTCTTTGCCTTGCAAGAATTTGACTGCGTAACTTCCCTTGTTCTGTACAGTTTATCAGACAAATTCTTAGGCTGCTTTTCAGTTCAGTGAGTGAACCAAATGCCACGGGCAATTTTCTTACAGAAAACTCCCTGAGTTTTACAGGGAGAATCAGGCCCTAGACAAAAAAAAAATTCAGACAATTAGAGTAACCACAAAGAGTAGAATAAAATATAAGTCGTTGTCAGGAAATCGGACTCAGAGTTCTTGGATTGCAGGGGGCTTCAGCTTACTTAAAACCACCACCAAATCCATTTTGTAAATTGTTTCTTGTAGATAAAATGTTCTGAGCAACATACGCTTGTCTCAAATTCTGCACTTTGAGTCTACTTAGGGAATAATGCTTAAAGTCCACAAGGACTGGGAATCATGCTCTATATCATTAACCATTTTACTCTCCGGAGTTGAGAATTCATCAGTAATAAAGTATAGATGCGAGGGTTTGACCTTTTCTCTATTTTTCAATTTTTTTTCCTTGAAATCTTCCAGTAAAAAATCGTGGGCTTGTCATTTTCCAAGTCATTGGAGTGTTCCAAATCTTTAGACTCGTTTTTGCTTTAGGGTTGTTATTTCTCAGGCTATTGTAGTTATTCGTAATGAGGAAGCGAGAGACTCTGGATTCTCTCCCTTCCACTTTCTACCCTCATCTTCGCCTCCTGTTGACTGGAATCTTAATTCCTTAAAAAGAACCCAGGGAGAAATGGTGTTGGTATGTAAACCCTGCTCAGGTTGTCATGTGGGATAAAGAGTAGAATTCTGTGTTATTCCAAGGCAGGGGAAGTGGACTTATGAGAGAAAGTTCTTGACAAAACACAAAGGAAATATAATGGCTGGAACTGGTCAGTAATGTAGCAGATTTCCTCTCTAAAAGAGATTCTTGGGTGAAGGTTCTTAACCTGGGTGAGAGGTTGACCTAGAGACCTCTTGAGTCCCTTCCTGTAAGTTTCTGGAATGGTCCATGTTCCCTCCTCACAGTTGAGCAGGTGCTTCTGGGAGATAGTAAGAGGCATGGAGGGACCACGTGACTTTCCTTCTGAGCACAGTCTTTCGGATGGTGCCAGGGACTAGGTTTCTCAGCCCCAGGTGATGATAAATGTACAAGAAAGGGATTCCTTTGCTGTGCTGTTGGCAAACGTGTTCTTCGGACCATTATTAAAAGGATCCTTTTTCAGGCCGGCTGAATTGTATTTTCATCACTGGCCTCCTTGATTGTTTTATGAGGATTATATTTCATTTTGTAAAAAGTTCTCAAACAAGGTTACTAAAATAGAGTTTAATATCACCTCATCTACATTTTTCCTTCTCTAACATTTTTTCTATAGAATTAGCTCCGTAGATAAGTTTTCCAAATGGGCACCAGGCACAGAAGAAACTTAATGGTTTGGTTCCATATTCTGGGACTTACTTTTCATAACTCGTATGCATATTTTTACATGGGTATGTTTACAGTTTAGCTAATAAAAATAAATGTTTCAAGGTGCCTCTCCACTGGTTACTGATTAATGACAAAGGTAAAAAGATAAGTTAATCATCGGGAAGTCTGGTGGGCATTTCTTTAGACATAGGATCAAACATAGCATCAGTGATGCTGGGACCCCCTGGTATCTCCGTGCCCCCTGGCATCATGCCGCGAGAAGAAAGGGTCATGCAGGAAGTAATCTTGCCAAAATGCCTGTTCTAAAGCAGATCGTGAGAAAATAATCAGGAAAATTCAGATCGTGGAACTTTCTGTGATAAAAGGGACCTGGACTCTTCTTAATGTCAGTGTGAGGAAAGACAAAAACCATGGGGGGACTGCTCTAGGTTATAGGACAGAAAAGGTTTGATAGTAGATGCGGCATATGTAATCCTGTATTGAAATCCAACGGGTGTTGTTAGGAGAATCAAGGAAATTTGAATAGGGACCGCGTGTTAGATAATATTTTTGTACAAAACGTAGAATTTCTTAAGCATCAAAATGTTGTGTGGAGAAAAGTCCGTATTCTTGAGATATACCTGCTGAAATATTTAGAGTTGAAGCATAATGATGTCTGAAACTTTCTTGCAAAGATTCAAAAAGTGCGCACGCGCACGCGCACGTGCAGAAAGAGCATGCGCGCGAGAGAGCCCAAGTGTGGCAAAATGTAATGTTTTGTGCATCTAATGAAAAGTATATGGATATCCACTGTACCGTTCTTTGAGCTTTCCTGTAGGGTTGAAAATCATGTAAAGTAAAACGTTGCAAAAAGTAAACTAGAAATTTTACTCCACTCTATGGAGCGATATGTTTATCAAATTCTAAAGCCGTTAGAGCAGACGAATTCCACATCATAAACTTCAGACTTTTTTGGTGGAAGGTATGCTATTTAGTCGAGTGAGAAGCTAATTCTGGATGTGACTTTAAATATATTTGCATAGCATTTTGCAATTTCGCACGTCCCATTTATTAATTTCATTTCAATTTAAGAACATTTATCAAGCACCTATTCTGAGGACACAGGAGCGATTAAGACACAAATGTGGCAACAACATGATGAAAGTGAATCCGTGCCACAGGCATGATAGGTGCTCTTTTAGATGAGAACCCAAACTTTGTACGACATGGATGTTATTGCTCCTTATTTACTTAACAAATAGTTTTTATGATCATTTTATGTTACTATTTTATGGGCAAGGAAATAAAATCTCAGAACGGGTCAGTGAGGTGCTTAGAGTCACATGCCCAGCGGGCGGCAAGGCAAGGATTCACTGCCGGGGGTTGGTTCTCCTACACCCTGAGCAGTCTGCCGCCAAGCTTGGGCACTAGATAGGGCACTTGGGGGTTCACTTCTGCCTCCTGAAGCTGGAGGCAACTATACAACTTTAATAGTCATCCATCCATGCATCCATGCATGCATGCATGCATCCAGCCATCCGTTCATCCATCTACAGCATTTATTGAACATGTACCACATGTCCTCTGGGAAGGCCCTGAAATCATGGGCTGCAGTGAGCTGGAATTTCAGAGGCTTCAGAATGGTGAGCATTGGCAGAGAAGCAAGGGTCAGGTGATGCCATCTGGTCTCATCTGCTCACTTTACAGGCGTTTGAAGTCAAGTGCCTCACACTCTATGCTACTATGATTATTTTCTTCTTAAAATATTATTTAAAAGACTACTTTGTATCTCCAACTGATTGATCACGACCAAAGTTCGAGCCCTCTTCAGCTTGTTCCAAAATCACATGGAGAGAAGACTATATAGCTTAGTCCTTCCTGGTCATCTTCCTCCTTATCTTTGACTCCCAAATATTATTTCTCTGAAAATGCACAGCTCTGCCCTTGCTTTTCGGCTTCAGAGATTTCATAGCCTGGCACTTTCTAGCCTCGTGAAGGGCCCTTGTTTACATCCGTGAATCTCATACGTCACTCATGAATGCTTTGAAGAATTTTGAGTGATCAAGGAGCAAACATAAGTAACTGATAAGGGGAGTTTAACAGAAGGAGACATTTATTTATTTGTTTATTTTTAATGTTTATTTTTTTTGAGAGAGAGAGAGACTGAGGGCAAGTGGGGAAGGGCAGAGAGAGAGGGAGACATGGAATCGGAAGCAGGCTCCAGGCTCTGAGCTGTCAGCACAGAGCCCAATGTGGGGCTTGAACCCTTCAACTGCAAGATCATGACCTGAGCTGAAGTCAGACGCTTAACTGACTGAGCCACCCAGGCGTTCCCTGGAAGGAGCCATTTAAAAGGCACATGATTTTAACTGATCAGATAAAAAAAATAAATTCATACCTGTTGGTTTGACTTGTATGAGCCGAGCTGCAAACCCACTTCGGGGACCACTCACTCTGCCTTGCAGTGGCATTTTGAATCTCAGAGGAGATTTGCTGCAGAGCTGGAGTTCTCGGCGAGAATCGACTGCAGGTTACACAGCGGTGGTGGTGATAGAGAAGCCATAGGGTCTGGTCAGGCCGATGGGGTCAGAAGAAACAAAGCGCATGCTAGCAACAGTCAGGGCACTCAAACGTGTGTTGAGGAACCTCAGAAATCAATTTCTCAGATGAAAATGGGAGGGATATCTCATCCCATGGACACTGGAAGATGAGTTGGTGGGATCAATGGGCTTATCAGACTGGGCGTCAGGCTCTCAAGAGTTGGCAGGTGGTGGAGGGAGCACACTGAGGCATGTCTGTACCTGCTTCTAGATTTGGAATTTTTTTTTTAAATATTTTATGTTTATTTTTGAGAGAGAAAGAGAGAGACAGAGATAAAGACAGAGTGTGAGTGGGGGAGGGGCAGAGAGCGAGGGAGACAGAATCTGAAGCAGGCTCCAGGTTCTGAGCTGTCAGCACAGAGCGTGATGTGGGGCTCGAACTTGGGAACAGCAAGATCATGACCTAGGTTGAAGTCAGGCGCTTAACTGACTGAGCCACCCAGGTGCCCCTAGATTTGGAATTTTTAACTCCCGTGCTTGCTTCAGACGGACCACATATTACCTTGGAATAGGATGAAGCGAAACAAAAAGAGTACCCCTTCCGAGATGCTGAGACTATTTCATTTAGTAGCAGAAAGTGCAACTTCGGAAAACCAATGCGCTCAAATAATCCTTGAGATGTATTATAACATAGCTGCCCACCTCCAGCCTCCCTATAATGGAATCTTAGGATGTGTGGAAATAATGGTATTTGGAAGTTATCTGATAATTTACTTCCCCTAGGATGAAACAGGTCAACTCTTACGTACCCCTTAGGTTCTATGGCTTAGCTGATGATCAGTGAGTAGAATACACATAGGCTCAGGGTTTTTATGCCTAGATTACTTAGACATGTTACTTAACCTCTCTCGAGAGGATGTTCGTGAGGTGTCTCATGTAGTACCTGGAACATAGTAATATTAGATCATAAACTATTAAGTAAATATGTTGTTTTTGGAGTGTGTGTGTGCATGTGTGCGTGTGTGTGTGTGTGCGCGCGCATGCTGTGATTATAGAATTTTGAGGGAAGAGGTTAAGAATGCTTTGAATGATTCCTGTATCCAAAAATGTTTCCTTTATATCCTATCTTACTTGTATCTAAAAGCGGTCTTACTTTGATGTGGCCTGAGAGATATGCAAATAGTTTTCAGGGAAATACATTTGTAGTGATTTTCCAAACCTGGAGTTCTGGGATTTCCTGTGAATTCCTTCACTATGTAATAATAATATGTATCTTTTGGAAATTATTTCTATCTTTAGGTATTGCTTTATGGTTCTCAGAGTACCTTATAATTCCTAATTAGTTTTTCTCCATGAGATTAGATCATTTATTTCCAAGGATCGGTAAACAATCTGGGAACATTATCTGAGCCAGGGAAGCAGCTTTTTTCAAGATCAAAGAACAAGTGTTTGACTGGGACAGAACCGGCTGAGTTTAGGGTTTTCGGTAATTGGTGTGACAGTTCTTCCTTCTGCAGAGAATAAGCCAAGGGGCTTCTTAGGGCAAAGGGTAATCTCTGCGACCAAGAGCAGTGGTCCTCAAAGTGGGGCTTAGAACCCATTGAGGTGTCCTAGATCTTTCAGGGGGGGCCACAGCTTTGGGATCCTCCGTTTTCCCATAACAGATCTATGTGAAGCCAGATTTTCTTTAAATTCTTCAATCAAAGCAATATGACCCTCAAACTGAATACAGAAGCAGATATGAGAATCTGGCTGTCTTCTATTAATGCACACATTTAAAGAATGTAAAACGAAGCCACTATTCTCTGTACAGGTTTTAAGTTTTGGAAAATATAGTAACTTTTATAAAAATATGGTGTTTATGTTAACATATAGTGGGTTTATTATTATTTTAAGTGAATTAGTAATAGATTTTTCAATTTTTTCAGCTTTTATACTTAATATGGGTACATTACCAAGACATATAACACACATAAAGAAAGGTTTTAGTGGTTCTCAATAACTATTAGAAGCGTGAAGGGGTCCTGAGACTAAAATCTGAACGTTTGTCCAAAAGATTTTGGCTTCTAGTACCAGGTTTGGAACATTTATAACTAACTACTAGTTCTAAGACTTTTTTTTTTTAAGGTTTATTTTTGAGAGAGAGAAAGAGAGAGAGAAGCAGAGTACTAGTGGGGGAGGGGCAGAGGGAGGGAGACACAGAATCTGAATCAGGCTCCAAGCTCTGAGCTATCAGCACAGAGCCTGACGTGGGGCTCGAACTCACGAACTGTGTGGTTGTGACCTGAGCCAAAGTCAGATGCTTAACTGCCTTAGCCACCCAGGTGCCTCTAGACTTTTATTTTTTTTAAATATGTGACCCTTACCATATCATTGTATGTAAGAAAGATAAAGAGGAAACTTCCTTATTTTGTCCCTAAGAAATGAAAGGATCTCACAAAGTCTGAGTACTGCCTCTTTCTCTAACTAGATGCACTCATTGTTCAAATTGCTCTACTGGGCTAGTTAATGAGGTGGGGGAGTCCTCTTCTGAAAGTCACTGTTGTCTCTGTTACTTGGAGTCAGGGAGGGTGGGGGTGGAGAGCATGGGGAGGCGTAGAGATAATTCTCCTTCATTTACACGTTAACACATTTAACACCTGTATTTGTTGTCATACCAGGCTCTTTGGGAAACATATAGACTTTCGGGGTTCAAAATCCAAGCCATATTAAGTTTTCAGGGAAGGGGTAAGAGCAGACCCGCAAAGATGCCTGAGGTTCATCGTGGGAGGCGTTGTTGGGATTCAGGAGGGGGCGGGCGAAGAAAGGACCAAAGTCTCCCTGTGTCTCTTCCATACTTCTGCATAGTCCTGGCCATGGGCAGAAGAGTAATGAGAATGAACGAGAAAATCAAAAAGAAGGAGAACAATCCAGAAAAAAGGAGACAGTGGAGATGGTGCCATGGAAGGAGATGCTATCACTCTACCAAAGAGCTGCTTTGCTCTCAGTTCTGCAGCTGTGAGCTCTCCCAAGACCTGGAGACAATCAGAGGCTGTGGCACTCCTGGGAGACACTCCGGGCTCTACCGTTGGCTCGTGGTCCTGGGAGGGCTTAGCACAAGATGGTTGTTGCTTGATGTAAGATTTTTCGAACGTACAGACTTTAAGATACTGTGTAGGCTTGTTAAAAATCAAGGGTATAATGGATAAGGCATGACAAAGATTAATGTATAGATCTGGTGGAGAAAGAAAAATGACAATTTGGTTTTGAACACGATAAGCTTGAGAGTCTGCACCAAGACAGAGTTGCCAATAGGCAGTTAGAAATAGGATCTGGATCTTGGGGGCGGGGTGGCTAGACGTGTTGCCTTGGATCAGCATCACAGAGAGATGGTCCAGGTTGTATAATAACTGTATCTCCTTTGCTTTATCAGCTTTTCCATGTGGCCTATATTATAATCAAATTTGCAAATTCTCCTCGCCCTGATCTTTGGGTCTTGGAAAGATCTGTAGACTTTGGAAGCACCTACTCACCTTGGCAATACTTTGCTCGTAAGTCATCTTGCTTATTACTGGGGACTTTAATTATTTGCAACAGTTTAACACTGGATTTAACTAGAAAATTAGTCTCTCAGTTCGGCTAATGAGGGACGGGTCAATTTTAACTTTCCGGTTTACTCTCAGAACATTCTTATTACTCAAGCATGTGTCCGTGAACTCCAAGGATATGCATGCAGAACTGAGGTTGACATGCCGTTTATGATAAAGTTTTTACCAGTATTTGGGAAGAAGCAGTGTACCTGTAACTGGGCCTTAGCTCTAGTCCCTTTTCTTTTATGCAGAATTAGGGACTAAGCTCCATTTTCATGGATCCTGCATCTCAGATTATTTACCTTGACCTTGTTATCTTCAACTAATAAAGAATGTCAGTGTCTCTGAACCCCGTGATGAATTGAGGCGGATAGGAATTTTGCTTACAAAGGCCCTGGGCTTTCCAGGAATGCTCCTTAGAGGGTAAACTTGCCTAATGAGGAGTGAGGAGTTAGAACCACATTTACAGACATTTCTGTTGAAAGCAAGTGGCATGACATGGCTTGGTATTGTCTTTCATTAATTAAAAACTTTATCCTAAGCTTTTGTCTAAAAATCTTAAATGCTTCTCTGTTCTTTCCTTCTTATGTTTCCTTCAGAAAACATAAGATTTATTTTTTATTATTTTTAAAAATGTTTATTTATTTTGAGAGAGAGAGAGAGAAAGAGAGAGAGAATCCCAAGCAGGCTCTGTGCTGTCAGTGCAGAGCCTGACGTGGGGCTGGATCCCACGAACTGTAGAGATCAGGACCTGAGCCCAAATCGAGAGTGAGATGCTCAACCAACCCAGCTGCCCAAGTGCCCTGGAATGAGTTCTTAAGAGATTTACAATAAAATGATAATATTTTATTTTATAGTATTAAAATGTTTTATTCCTAGACTCTAAAGTAGATTGTTTGGAACAATTTGGGCGGAAGGCAAATATGGCGATCAGCCAAGATGATGATGTACTTTGTACTACTGAGTATTCCCGGATCGTACCTTTGGAAAATGGTGAGGTAAGTCGATATGGGAGGATGGGAGAGATGAGACTCAGAAATGAACACGGGGATATAAAATTTTTCCTAACTGCGAACCTTGCGCTTTCAACATCTAACATAGATCATGATGGAAACCAGAACTCAGAACTAACTAGCAGAGGGATCACGCTGAAGACTCCCAGAATGAGTTGGGTTGGAAATTCCTTTTTTTTTTTTTTAATTGAGGTGTAATTGACATCGGAAGTTCTATTTGAGGTCTCAAATCTCTGGAAGTCAGGATTCCGGATTCAAGGCCCACAGGTCTCGAACTGTCTTTTCTGGTGGGATGTTTAGAAAATGGGTTGCTGGTGACTGAGATGAAGGCCCCTCACACAGCTTCGCAAACACATATCCCCCATAAGAGTGAGGAGATGAGGGGTCGGTGATAGCATGAATCCCTGGTCCCTCTGGGCAGGGTGGGAATCATCTGTAAAGGAGAAAAGAATTGCTGTCCCTTTGGAGGTGCATTTGGTCCTAGTGAAGTTAGCTAAATGATTGTTATGGGAGATGGGAAAACAGAATGGGGAAAATTGGAGAAGAATTCCATGGGAAGTGAGGCCATCATGAGCAGGAAGTGAGTTTCAAATGAACTTTTTTTTTTAAGTTTATTTCAAGAGAACGAAGGAGAGAGAGTGCATGTGCTTGTGACCAGGAGAAGGGCAGAGAGAGAGAGAGAGAGAGAGAGAGCGAGAGAGAGGGAGAGAGGGAGAGAAAATCCCAAGCAGGCTCTGCTGGTCATCGTGAAGCCTGACATGGGGCTCGATCTCACAAACCATGAGATCATGACCTGAGCTAAAATCAAGGGTCAGATGCTTAGCCGACTGAGCCACCCAGGTGCCCCTCAAATGAGCTTCTTTAAGGATGCCAGTCTCTCCGTTTTAGGTGGAGAGATCTTTCTTGAGCAGCTCTGTCCAGTATCTTCCAATGACTGGTGAATGGTCCATGTCTCTAATTGTCGACATTTGGGCTTCATCACTTCAAGCTTTAAAACCAAACCCGGGTTTTGTATAGATCTTTTTGTCCTTTCCACAGGCAACTCTATATCCAGAGACTTCCTTTCTTCAGCTTCATGTAGGTTTTTAGTTTTGTTTCTTTGATGCCACCAAAAGTTATTTTCTTACATTTATAGATTTTGTCACTATATTTTCAACATTTCATAGTATTACAACCCCATAACTACACTGAAAGAACAAAGGTTTGAAAATGAAATGGTAGCATTTGTTGAGAGCTCAGGTTTTAAGGAGAGATAGCCAGGATTTGGAACTGGGAATGGGAAGGAAAGACAAAAGTAGCAATGATATTTTTAAACATAAACAAGATCCAAGACCACCTGCAAACTCTAATGGCTCAAAGAAACCAAGTGCTTTGGGGCATGTTATTTTTAGTTACTGGTGGCTGTATTTTCATGAAAGAACTTTTTTTCCTTCTGTGTGTGATTATTTTAGATTGTGGTGTCCTTGATAAATGGTCGACCAGGTGCAAAAAATTTTACTTTCTCTCACACCCTGAGGGAGTTCACCAAGGCTACAAACATCCGCCTGTGTTTTCTCCGAACCAACACCCTTCTTGGACACCTCATTTCCAAAGCACAGAGAGATCCAACCGTCACTCGGCGGGTGAGTAGTGTTAAGCGCCTACAGAGCCCTTGTTGTTACTTCTTCTTTGCTTACCAAATTAACTGCCTTTCAAGTCATCTTTACAGCCGGTAATGGTGTCGACAGAAGAGTTGTTCTTGTGTGAAATACTAGATGTAACTTTGAAGTTTAGTTGTTGAAGAAAAACCATTCTATTCAAAGAGGATGAAGTCGAAGATACAGCCCCTTTGGTGTTAGCCTGCCATTATGACAAGTAATCCCCAAGTCTCAAAGGCGTAACAAAATAAAGGTTAATTTTTGGTTCATGTCACATTCCAATGTGGGTCAGCAGGTCCATTCGGCTCCATGCAGTCATTAAGGGAACCAGGCTCTTTTTATCTAGAGGTACAGGCATCCTGCGGGACCTCAGAGCCCACCTCTGGATCCCCTGCACCTGCTCATCAGATGAGGCAAGAGAGAGAACATAGAGAAGACCCACCTTCTCCTGACCACACAGGTGGCCTCCATTGGCAGGAGTTGGTGGTGTAGCCCCACCCATGTGTAGGAGACTCGGGAATGTAATCCAGCCACAGTGGAGGAGACGTAGGTATTGTGAGCACCAGTGCTGTCTACTGCATTGGCGAAACACCTGTTGCTCTCAGTGTCAGCACGGTACCCCTGCGTCCTGGGCAGAGAGGGTGCCAGCAGAAAAAAATATCTTGAACTCACTCTTCTCCCACCCCCTGATCTCCTGCTGGTGGCTCCCATTGGCCAAACCCAACAGGAAGCCAGTGGGCAAGAGATCCTTGTTCTGCCCATAAAGTTCAGCCCCAGAGCAAAAGGCAGAAAGAGAAAGAGAAAGAGAAATGTGGTCCTGGAGAGTAGACCTGGAAGAGTGAATGGAAGATGCACAGTGTACCTTCTAGAGTTTGGCTTCTTATGTAGGTGATATCAGAGAGCTGGGAGAGGAAGGCAGAGGGATAAGTAGCCTTTGGTACAGTTTTGATCATCTTCTAGAAAGGCAAGTCGTCTTGGGTGTAGGTGGCCCCTTAGCTCTCTCTGAGCTGTAGGTCGGGTCTACATTGGATCCCAGGATGAAATCTACAGGTGAGACCTGGGCTTTCGGGTAGACTGCAGCCAGACCGGGTTTCCAGTCCCCAGGTATTTTGGAGCCTCGACACAAATGTACCTCGCCATCTTTTCCCATTAATTGTCTTTTTGGAGATTGCAAGATTTGTACTCTTCTGTATGTATATTTTTTACTTAGATGAACTATTTTTCTCTGTGAAGGAAGTTTTTATGGGGCTCATCTCACATATAATCTGGGCACCCCTCATGCCAACAATCTAGGTTGCCTCTTGAAGGGGAGGAACAGAATATACCAGAATATCATACTCTCATGTGTGCTGCTGGGGTGAAGTCTGACTGCGTGCCTCTCTCTCTTGCTGCTTGCTGCCCTTAACACATGTGTAGAGAGAAACTTCCGTGATGATCAACATGAGAGCACCTAGTGTTAACCTGTCCTAGAAAGCTCTTTAATGCTGAATTTATCCACATTAACAACAGGGATTGTTAATAACTTCAGATTTAGTAAGACTTTGCCAGGTCGCTTAGACACTTCAGTAGGTGTTAGTGTGGAAATCACAGAACTCTTCCGTTGAGTGAACAGAGCGCTTTAAGGTGACTGATTGCAGCAGCAGCAGCAATGCAAAGATACAAAAATCTTCTTGCCCTTGTGAATTCAAAGATTTCCTCGCTGACAGTGAGGGCTTCTTCTCACTGGCAGCACGGCCCCATGAGAAAGATTATTCTACACCCCCCAGATTCCTCACTGGGGCGGGTGCACCTCTTGCCGAGTCTGAGAAGGAAAGGAGCTGGCAGATAGTGCCACCTGTCGTTGCTAGCAGGGAGGTCTCCAGCCTACTGGAGCGTGCCCGGACCCTGACACGGTTTCCCGAATCTGTGGCCTGGTCTAGGGGCTGAATCCGCAAGAGCGGATTCCGAAGCTTGCTTTGTTTGGCCCTTTGGAGCTTGAACGCTGCCTTCGTTCTATATTACCCCTGAGCTAGCCAGGCTCTCACAGCTGCTGATGGCCCTGATGGCCTCAGCACCGTGTCTGCTCCATCGCTGTCAATATTCTTTCCTTTTCCCGAGCCTGCACGTAGTAGGTGCAATATTTTGATTTGATTTGATTTGATTTTTTAATTTTTTAATTTTTTTTCTATTTTCTTTATTTTTTTAATAATTTATTAAAATTGGTTTCCATATAACACCCAGTGCTTATCCTAACAAGTAATATTTTGATTTTAAAAATTTATTTTTGGTAAAAAAAATGTGTTGGAATCATGAAACCCAGACTGACATAAAAAAGTGACCCGGGAGTCACTTAATCCTTTTCCCAAAAGGCTGTAACAGGGCGTGCTTACTTTTCAAGGCAGTTTCCCTCCATGCATTTAAAACCTTTGCATTTTAAAAAGGCGCAAATTCGCAATCTGCTATGACATTTGATTGAGGAGTGTGTTTATTTTGTAAGAGAACTTAACATCCAAACGCTGCTCCCTTTTGAGTTAAGGTAGGCTCAAGAATACAGGGTGAAAGGGAAGAAGGTCAATACAGGTATGAGTTACAGAGGAGTTAAGGGAAGTTCGTTGCTCTTTAGTAAAACAGATGCTACTGTCTTCTGTTATCTAGTATTATTACAGCATAAAGGACATCAGCATTGGCGGGCGGTGTGTTTGCAATGGCCACGCAGAAGAGTGCAATGCCAACAATCCTGAAAAATTGTAAGTACATCGTACACATTTTTTTTTTCAGCCTTGCTGTGAATGTCTCATTGTTTCAGTAGATGTTTGCGTCTCGTTAAATGTTCCTAAGTTCTTGCCCTCCATAGGAATGTTTCACCGTCAACAAATAAACGGTGTGTGTATTTCTCTCCTCCGCTGGCCCTGCACTTGCTTCCACGTGCCCCAACCAGCCCGTGGCAGACACGGCTAATCAATCGCCGAGCTCTGTGGATGATCTGGGGTGCGTGCCCTCACACCCAGGTGGTGCCCCAGGCATCCATGAATAATCGATTTGAGTTAGCAAGAGTAATAAAGCTTCTTTGTCATCCCTGATCTAATGAGATCAGGAGATGCACGTTTTCAAATCCTTTTTTCTTTTCATTGTGGTAAAATACACAGAATATAATGTTTACTATCTTAACCATTTTTAAATGGTAGTGGCTTAAGTTCAGTAGGGTCAAGTACATTCACATTGTTGTGCCGAGAGTCTCCAGGACTCACTTTATCTTGCAAAACTGAAGCTCAGTGCCTATTAAACTACAGGTCCCGGTTCCGGTTCCGTCCTCCCCTCGCCCCTGGCAACCACTATTCCCTTTTCTGTCTTTATGAACTTGATGACTCTAGATACTTCATATAAGTGGAATCACACAATATTTGTCTTTTTGCAACTGGTTTCTTTCACTTAGTATAATGTCCCCAAGGTTCATTCATGTTGTAACGTGTCAGAATTTCCTACTTTTTAAAGGATGAATAATATTTCATTATGTATATGCCATATTTCAATTATCCATTCATCTGTTGATGGACATTTAGGTTAGGTTACTTCTGCCTTTTGGCTATAGCGAAGGGTGCTGCTATGAACACGGGTGTACCCATTTTGTTTTTAATTGTGATCTATTTTACATACGCATTCAGCAACTGTAGACACTCATGTTATCAATACAACAGGGATGCTTTTGTGGCTGGAAGTGATTGGATGCTAGACCTTTCTCTCAATGTTTTGTTTAGAATCTATAATTCCCCAAGCGCAGCATTTACCAGAGGCATTTTACTTTTAATCAGATTGAGGTTCGTACATCATTAGGCTTCACGTTCAGGTGCAGGTGCCAGCTACCGACTTAGGTGGTATGGACACCGTTTCTGACCAGCAGCAGTCCCTAATGTCATCAGCCCTCCTTTGGAGATGAGGCAGTGCTGAGATAGTGCCGCGAATCCATCAACTGCCCAGCCTTTAATTGGCAAGCACTTGTTTATTAATGATTAATCCATCGCCACATGTAGCCTCCTGGAGGGTAGGGCCCTGAGACATTAGAAATCAGATCAGAGAAATCCTGAGTTGGAGACAGAGGGGAAAAAAGAGGTCAGTCTAATGTCCCGGGGCCTGAGACAAAATGGCAGCATGTGGGAGAGGAGTTGAAGTCATCGGAGAAGGTCCGGGCTTCCTGCTGGGAAGTGCTGCCAAGCCGTGTTGACCTTGGCAGACCTGGAGGGGTTCTATACTGGGTGGCACGGAGTGAGAAGTCAAGGTGAGTAGAGAAACTGTCTCCCCTTGCCTCACTTTACACCAACACAACAGCCTTGCCTCCCCCTGCCTTCTGGTTTGCTTCTGCCCAATAGGCTATCCATGTCAATGCTGAGGAAATCCACATCCGTGAGTAGGAAAAAAATCTTATAACATATTTAAGGGGGTGCAGTGATATAATGGAGGGACAATCAGTAAAGTTAGTTGCTAATCAAGTAGAACCCATGAAGAGACAGAAGGAGGCTTGAATTTAGCATGTATACCATGCTGGCCTTGACACAGCCGTGGAGACGCGGATGAATCACCAGTTTAATTCTGAGCTTCCTGGGAGTCAACTCAAAAGCAGAAACCTGCCCGGTTTCTACTTCACTGTGGTGGTAACCTAAAATGTGTTCAGTTGTTGAGGAGAAGAACGATCATTGACAGTAGAACCAGAAGAAATTTCTCTGGGAGTGGGGTGGGGTGATGATCATGAAGAGAATTCTCTGGTCAACAACATTTTCAGTAACATCCTTCTACCAGATGCAAGGATGAGTTTTCTACATCCACCGTCAGCCTGGGCTGAGAAAGAATCAGAAGAAGCAATGCTTTGTGGGTACCGATATGATTCAGCCTCATACCCATCTTTTTTGTTCTCTTGCGAGAGTAGAAAAACATTTTTATCTTTCTGTGAGAGTATTTGGAATATACGTTCTTCAAGCAATCTTCCCTAAATCCTTTCAGTTCGGCTTATGCAAATATTTTCTTGGCAGTGAGCTGAAATTGTCTCTCTGATACAAGTCCATGTGGGTTCCAGCACCGATGGAAGTGCTGTCAGTGAAGTCTGCGGCCATTTGCTTTCACAAGCAGCTGGGCTGGGAGAGGGATGATACCTTCTCTTCGGAGCATAACCGAACATACGCCATCCCCCCTTCCCTCAGAAGAGTTGAGAGAATCCCCACAGGCACAGCGAGGACTGTTCTGAGTCCTCTTTAAAGCACAGATGAGTGAGAGCACAGAGCCTGGAGTTCTACTCCAATGCCATGGCAGCGTTTTCATTTTAACTTGGAAACATTTTAAGGCCAATGTGTAATCCTTTGAATGTAGATTTTTAGATTGTTATCCCTGTGCTTTGCTGAGTAATCTCAGTTTCATGACTCTGCAAGGAGCTGTTTGTTGGAGCTGGGGCAGGCTTGTGGCGCAGGGTTTTTTTCTGAGATCTTGTTAGAAACTGGTTCTTGGATTTGGTGAATCCCTGTGCATGAGCCCAGGTTGACAGCAAGGAGTCTGAGCAGACGTCTCTCCCAAGGCTGCTCCGGATCCTTGTGAAGGTACGCTACTCCACACATTCCAGTACACCCAGCACTTGCTCGCTCCTGTGTTCATTGCCTGTTACCTAAGGTGGAACAGAAGAAAGAGCTGGAACCTTGGGGTCAGACGAACTTAGATTTGAAGTCTGGCTCTCCATTTATCATCACTTGACCTTTGGCCAGTGTTTTGGTATCTCCAAATCTCAGTGTCACCATTTATACGATAGAGATGATAAGCAGGATGACAGGAGGGACCTGAAGTGACATATGCAACCTGCTTTGTTCTTGTAATTATTCTGTGAATGCTACGTTGGGTAACCCTGATCACGGTCAGTTTTTCACACAGGAACAACTGATCTTAATCAAATCGTATGGATGACTGACATGTGTTTCACCGCATGCCCAGGTTTCGGTGTGAGTGCCAGCACCACACCTGTGGGAAGACGTGCGATCGCTGTTGTGCCGGGTACAATCAGAGGCGCTGGCGGCCCGCCACCTGGGAGCTGAGCAACGAGTGCGAAGGTGAGCGCGGGGGAGGGGCACGGGGAAGCGAGGCCCCGCCCACGCCTTCCCCCATTTCCCCGTGGGAACGGGCGCTAGGTACCTCCCCCCACCCGGAGCTTCTGAGGAGGGCGGGGTCATCTCGGGCTTAAGGACTCGGGTCTGTGGTAATGAAAAACTCACAGGCTGGAGGTAAAAGTGCCCCCCATTCCAAATTCAGATGTGAACATGAGAACAAAAATAACAGCAGTAATAATTGCCAATATGTATCAAGCATTCACTTAATGCTGGCCTCTCCTTTTAGCAGTCTAAAGTATGATGTAGCCGCTATTAAAGTGTAAACTCTTACCGTTTCTTAGGACGCAGTGCTAGATAGGAATCCTAACTGTTTTGAGACAGAGGTTAGGAGAAGGTGGTGAGATTGGTGACTATACTGAGAGCAGGAAGCAGGGAGGGGTGCGGATACTGCAGTAGGATTGAGGCAGGTGCCGGGTGAAGGGGACCAGAGAAGGAAGGAAAAAAGATGAAAATGGCTGCCTTTAATTATGGTGTAATATAAAGTACGAAAGCTATTTTAGCAAGCCCTAAGACATCCAACTGAAAATTCTCTCTTAAACTGCTGTTAGGAAGCCACATATTTATATCAATTGCTGAAAACATTTTTGTAAGTTTCACTGGCTTTGGAGACTGTGGCCTATTTTTTCTGTATATTTTTAGCATTTGAAGATGGATTTGCTTGCTTTAAATGACCAAAAGGTATTTGGATCCAGGTTTGTTGAACTAGGTGGGAAAGAAAGAATCTGTACATTTTATTTATTTATATATTTTTGGCTAAATGTGTTCTTAACTGTTATGAGATAAGACTGATAGGATCTCTGTGGCTAGCCAACACTCAAAAGGATTTTTTTATTGAGGAGTTAGTTCCTAGAGCGCTTTGAGAGGTTCCAAAATGTTGCAAAGAGCTGATACTGCCCAAGCTGGATGCGCAGGGGCATCTCTATCTAGGTCTCGGATGTTACCAGGTTGGCCCTTCTCATTTATAGACATAACTAACAGATTCCCTCCCGGCGACTTCCCCGTTCCTCACCCCTGGGAAACGGGATCAGAAAGAGGGAAAGATAATGATCGCGAATTGTTTTTCCAGTGCTTTTGAGTACTGGTGTAGGATATTTTGACCGAACGGGAGTTATCACCTGAACTCCAACATTAGCAGTTTGGTTGGTTTGCTAGATTAGTGGAGTCCTTCAGTGAATGAATGACGTGCTTAACTCCAGCACATAGGAAAATTAAAAAAAATTCCCATCATTGGTTTTCAAGCTGTGTAAACTTGTCACAGTGATTACAAGTGACAGAAACCAGCATATGGAAATCAGACCTCTTAAGGTCCACTCATTAGGTGCCTTCTGAATTCCATTTGGATTAGTATAATTCAAAACGAACAGGATTCTTGAGAAATAACTAATGTAGTAAGTATGAATGCCTTGAATTTTTTTAAATCATGGCACCACTGAAGAAATGTAAATAAGAAGGTGCTCAACCTGTTACAAACAGGGTAACTTGAAATTCAAACTCAATCTTCTTCCATAATAGATTTATCCGGGAACTTGATTAAGACACACAAAGTTCTAGAAAGACCCAGAAGATTTGATTTATGCGGAATGTAATGAATATATATTCTCTCTAAAAGAGAATAAGAATTTTACTTGTGTTCGATCTTTTTCATTTTGGCAATGACGACAATCCTAAATGGGCTTTAAATTCTATTTTCTAATTTTAGAAGTATTACACGTTACTTGTAGATAACTTGGACTATTATTTTAAAAAGTAGAATCACCAATAATTTTGCTACCCAAAGAGAACCAATATTTTTTTTAACATTTATTCATTTTTGAGAGAGAGAGACAAGGAGGGGCAGAGAGAGAGGAAGACACAGAATCCGAAGCAGGCTCCAGGCTCTGAGCTGTCAGCACAGAGCCCGACGCAGGGCTCGAACTCATGAACCGTGAGATCATGACATGAGCTGAAGTTGGACGTTAGCCAACTGAGCCACCCAGGCAGCCTCAAAGAGAATCACTTTAGTAGTTTGTTATATATTTTAGTGTTTTGTTCAGACAGACTTTAGTCTTATTATTTAATATATATTAGATTATTTATATAATTACTTCTACAATTTTATATCCTGCTCTCTTTCACTTGATGCTTGTAGGTATTTCCTCATATTATTAAAAACTCTTTGACATCCTTTTGGATGGCACACATATACTCATTCTGTGGATTCAAGGGCATCCAACGAATGTTGAGTATTCACTATGTGCCGGGGACTGTGCTCTATTTCAAACAAAATGTGAGCTGTCTCTGCCTTCATAGGACTGACAGTCAAGCAAATATGCTGTTGTTTGCTTACCATTTCCTTATAATTAGACATTAAGATTATTTCCAGTTTATTGCTACTATAAATGGTGCTGAGATGACAAACTTAGAGTGCGGGCTGAGAGAGTAGTTTTTGGAGTCAAATAAAGGTCGGGATTCTGCCTTTTACTGGTGATACCCTTTAACCTTTAACCCTCTAAGCCTCAGCCTCTCCATTTGGGCTCTGGGGATAATAGTACCTACCTTAGAGAGTTATTGCATAGATTTAAATGAGATATCGCACGTAAAACACTTTTCACAGCGTACCAAGAGCTCAATTGTTCTTGTTAGTAGTAGGAATAGCGGTAGAAGTAACATTCTCATTGTGCCTGAAGCTTCATTGGCATTTTGGTTTATCTCCATTTGTTGTATTTATACGTCTTATTTTATTTTTTTAAAGAGACACCTCTCCCACTCAATATCAAATGAAAGAAGCTGTTCATTGCATGTTGTTACAGATCAGTCTTCGCGTAAAAATCCCCAAAATTTTGCACTGAGAGTATGGTGTTCCAGAATAGACTTTCTTGTGGCTTGGCGAGTGGTAGTCCTATCTAGGGGAGTTTACTATGTGTCTCATCGTAATTAATGATGGAATATTAACTGAGAATGGCTTTTTCAGCGTGCAACTGCCACGGTCACGCCATCGACTGTTACTATGATCCTGACGTCGAGAGGCAGCAGGCAAGCTTGAATGTGCAAGGCATCTATGCAGGTGGAGGGGTCTGCATTAATTGTCAGGTGAGTCACTGTCTAGGTCAAAGAGGACATGTCACCGTAGGATAGGAGCACCCATTAAACCACGCTCCCAGAAAGATGTCAATAAAGCGATACGCAGTTTAAAGTATTTTCTGTAGATGTTACTTTCGTATACAAAAGTCCTTGTTAGCTGGGTGTCATTCAAGGATTGCAGGGAAAATGGACGGAGACATGTTTGCCCAGATTCTACCAATTAGGTTCTTTGTTTTAGATCTTTACCTGGAGAGAGAGGAGATTCCCTGAGTGTGGCCGTGGATGCTCGCCATCTTGTGGTAGAAAGGGTGTAGGATGGGAGGGCACGTAGGCGGCAGCTTCCGCACTGATCCTAAATCTTGTTTGCAGACGGTTTCTGAACCTAGACTCCGTGAGGAAGTACCCCGCGATCAGTTAATGGAGTCTGCCATTGACACTTAATAGGAAACGCTGATCTTTTTTATCCCTTCTGTAGGACAGCTGGGTTCACTAGAAATTAGCCAGGAGGAATGCGTGGTTGAGGAAGGTATAGTGTTCATGAATTTGGTCCATATTGTCACTCTGTCCTGTGTCCTTTGAGAGTAGTGTTGTATTCATATTACTGTTAAAGAGGTCCTCTCCTCATGAGATGCCCATTTATATGGAACCAGGGCCATAAATCCTTAGAAAGACCATCGTCTTTCTCCCATGCCACACATTTTATACCATTTGTTATTGCAGGCAGTTAATGTAAGTAAAATAGAAGTCATAAGTTTCTTACAAATCACAGGTTTCATACATCCTAGGATCTTTTGAAGCCTATGTTCTATAAGACCCTCAGGTGACTGTTTTGCTCATTAAAGTTGCAGAAGCATTGCACTGGGACGTGTAGGTAGAACCCTTTCTCCAGATGGGGGATTAATGTGTCCTTAACATGTGTCCTTCCATGTGTCTTTAAAATACTTTGTTCTTCTTCTTCCTTCTTTTAGAGACATTCTGTTTTATACTTTGCTGTTCCAGAAAACATCAGTGTAGTCCTTCTTTTCATAGTGGTTCAGTGAAAGCATTTTTCTTTTGCATATGAAATTATTGAAATTTGTTTACATTCATTGCAATTTTTTCCAACTTCAACTTGAAATGCCTTGTTTAAGTTACACACTTAGCATAATTAAATTTTTTATTGTGGTAAAAAATATATAACATAAAATCTACCATTTTAAGATACTGATTTCCCTAAATTGATCTAAAGCTTGAATGCAAGTTTTTTGGTAGAAATTAACAAATGGATTCTAGTTTTTCTTTAAATGTTTATTTATTGATATTTGAGAGAGAGAGAGTGAGCAACAGAGAGTGGGGTAGGGACAGAGAGAGAGAGAAAGAGAGAGAATCCCAAACAAACCATGAGATCATGACCTGATGCTTAACTGACTGAGCCACCCAGGTGCCCCAGATGAGCAGAATCTAAAGTGTATATGGTTACATAAATGACCTAGAATATACAAAGCCATTGTGAAGAAGGGGAATCAAGTTAGAGGAGTTGCATTATCTTATTTAATGACCAAGGATAAAGTTACAATAATAACAATGGTGTGATAGCAACATAAGAGTAGATACATAGATCAGTGTAACAGAATAGGGAGCATAGAAACAGAGCCACACTTACATGGACATTTGGTTTTGGATAAAAGTACCAAAGCAATCCAGTGTGGGGCTGGGGGTGGGGGAGAAATTCCTTTCAACAAATGGTTCTGGAATAACTGAATATTTCTAAGGGAAAAAAATAAACCTTGCTCTCTACCTCAAGTTATACATAAAAGCTAAATCGATATGGATGTGACCAAAGTCAAGTGGAAACCGCAGTGGTTTGGAGAAAAATATAGAGGAATTCAGAACACGCAGGGATTCAGAACACGAGCCAAGTTTTTTAGGTCACCATGAAAAATTGACAAATTAGACTTCATCAAAATTTAAAATTTCTGCTCACAAAACACACTATCAAGAAAGCAAGCAGGCTAGCCACAGATGTGGAGAAAATATTCACAAAACTTAAGTCTGACAAATGGTTGGTATTCAGGATATATAAAGGACACCCACAGCTCAATAATACAAAGACAAATAACCCAATAAAATATTTTTGGATTTGGATAGCTGCTTCACAGAAGTAGACAGATGAACGGCCAATACGTGAACAATAAAGGGCTTAGTACCACCAGTCATCCGAGACCTGCAAATTAAAATGATGATAACTTACCATGGGTTTTCGTGAGGATGTGGGGCAATCTCCACAGACATACGCCGCACAAAGATGACAGATGGGATCAAGAAATAGAGCACACATGGCTACATTGCCTCCTGCAACAAATTCCACAACGTGACAGAAAAAATCGTCAACAAACAAAACATCTTCTCCTTGTGGAATCCACAGTAGCATGAAAAATAAGAAAAAGATAAAGACCGGAAATATCAGAAAGAGATTCCAGAAAGCTAGAAAATGGAAACCTACCCATGTAGGAGAATAAAGCTACGATGGATGGAATGATTTGGAGGCCCTCCAAGAAACAACTGATGGAAGAATTAACTGTGTGGCCACATCCAAACCTATAAAACCTTGTTGGAGTTTGTAAAAGAAGACCTACGTGGAGAGGCATAGTGTGTTTCCAGACTCAGTACATAAATATACCATTTCTTCAAAACCAACCTATAAATGCAATTGATATCAGAATTCCTAGGAGATTTTTGGGGCGCCTGAGTGGCTCATTTGGTTAAGCGTCTGACTCTCGGTTTCTGCTCAGGTCATGATCTCATGGTTCTGTGAGTTCAAGCCCCACATCGGGCTCTGTGCTGACAGTACTGAGCCTGCTCGGGATTCTCTCTCTGCCCCTTCCCTGCTCATTCTCTCTCTCTGTCTTAAAATAAATTAATTAATTAAAAAAAAGAATTCCTAGGAAACTTTTTATGAAGATTGGCAGGCTGATTCTAAAGTTCTTATCAATAAAAGACTGTAATAGGAGGATAGACACATAGTTTAGAAAAAATGAATATTCATGGGGAAATTTGTCTTCCAAGATAGCAAAACATTCTCTAATAGACAATCTAGAAACACATGTAGAGGTTTAGATTTGGTTTACGGTAATGGCATTTCTAATCGAAGGGGAAGATGGGTGTTACATAAATGATGTTGGGACAATTGGCTTTTCCTCTGGGGCCGAAAAGGTAACCTATCCTACGTCACATACAGAGGGACGTAGGGAGTCTTGGCGAGGAAGGGGAGGGGGGTGCTGCCACAGCAGGGTCAGTTGGCTTGGGGAGCTGCAAGGTGATGCTTCCAGATGAAGTTTGAATTTCCTGGTAGAATACGCACACCCTACAGCCAGGCGTGCCTATCGGAAACCAGGCTGCCGTAGTTCAGGCTGCTATACTAAATATACCATAGAACAGGTGGCTTAAAGAATAAAGAGTTATTTCTTACAGTTCTGGAGACTAGGGAGTCGAAGATCAAGGTGCTGGCAGACCCAGTGTCTGGTTTGCAAATGGCTGCCTTCTCATTGTGTCCTCAGTAGTGGAGAGAGATTATCGCTCTTCTTATAAAGGCACTACTCCCATCATTAGGACTCTGCCCTCATGATCTGATTCTCTCTCCAAGGCTGCTGCTTCAAATACCGTCATATTGGAGATTAGGCTTCAGCATGTGCATTTCGGGAGGCGACACCAACATTTAGTCCACCGGCCCTAGCTAACCTGGCTGTCACCCGCCTTTTCTGTGTAGTTCTGGTGATGGCAGAATGAGAACTATCTGGCATCAGCTCTGAGCCGGGCCTGGGGACGTTTAGATGGCCAATCAGTCAGCAAGTGGGACAGCCGGATCATTGCCCTGCGGGGCAAGCACTCATCAGAGATGGCCATATTCTCATATGTTATTGATTTTATTTTGACTTCTGGGGTTTACTATTTTAAGTATTGGTTTGGGGTGTGCGACGTTTAAATTAGGATGGCCAGTGCCCTAGGATGTGGCATTGGAGTGAAGACCCGAAAGAAGCCAGAGAATGAGTCAGGCATCTGTCCGGGGGAGGGCGTCCCAGGCAGAGGGGATGGCAGGGCAGAGGCCCTGAGAGGGAGCAAGGCACCCATGTGGCTGGAGTGGAGTAAGCAGGAACAGGTCAGAGAAGTGACAGAGGCCAGATGGTGTTGGCTTTCAGAAGGAAAATCAGGTCAGAGGCTTCCCCGGAGAGAGTGGCCAGTGAGTAGACTAACAGTCTCCATGTGCTTGAGGCTCACTGACATGGAAGCCAGCAGTGGGGTTGTAGATGTGGTTGAGGAATTGAGAGGACAGATGGGGTTTACTTGAAGACTGAAAAGTGTCCTGGAAGAGTTCTATTTGGAGGATTTAGATTATTGTCAGTGATCAGAGCCTGGGGGTTTCCAGGTGAGTGTTCCATCGAAAGGCAAAGGAAGGTGTCAGTGGGGTACAGGTAGACTTAATCTCCTGCATAGACTCCATTGGCACCTACCTCTCTGTGGCTTGAGGTTTTCTCATCTCGCGTGAAGCGTCAGGCAAAGCCAGACAGCTGCAAGTTCAGGCACCCATTCTTCCCAGTGGGGCTGCTTCCCTGGCACCTCTATATGGAAATTACAGAACCACCACTGTCCTTGGGTCTTCATTTGGCCTTGGTCCAACCATGGCCATAGTGTTCATGGATAAAGTGTGTGTCCTCGCTCTCAGGGGAAGGAGAGGGTCCCGGAGAACACGGAGACTTGGAGGTAAACTCTGGGCATCATTCCACCTGCAGGGGGATTTGTGGCTCTCTTTTGGTCATTCCTTGCTGTCCTTTGTGTCTTAAAAATACGGCCCTGGGGGCGCCTAGGTGGCTCAGTCGGTTGAGCGGCCGACTTCAGCTCAGGTCGTGATCTCACGGTCTGTGAGTTCGAGCCCCGCGTCAGGCTCTGTGCTGGTGGCTCAGAGCCTGGAGCCTGCTTTGGATTCTCTGTCTCCCTCTCTCTCTGACCCCTCTCTCTCTGCCCCTCCCTTGCTCACGCTCTGTCTCTGTGTCTCTCAAAAATAAAACAAAAAAAACGTTAAAAAAATTAAAAAAAAATATGGCCCTGTGGCAGGTGCTTTACTAACCAAAATTTGTGGCAGAAGGGAGGGGCGGGGCTGCCCCACTTCAGAGAAATTTTCCTTCTTCAATCTGAAGAAATTGGGAACCAAGATTAACCCCACATCCTGTCTATTACAAGTCACAGTGGCAAGCAGCAGAGTTGAGAGGTTAATTGGCCTTTGATTAAAGGGAGGCAGACTGCAGCTGTTTCTTATTTGCCCAAATGTTTGTGCGTGTAACTGTTAAGTCAGAGAAGCGGCCGGTGCAGTTTTAGCCCTCCGTGTTAAAGTGAATTCAGATTTTAGCCCACAGGACAAGGAGTGGTAGTAAATAAAAATCTGTAGTTAATAAAACCATCTAAAATGGGAGCGAGGATTCAGAAAGGGGTCTTTGTTCTCCACTCTGATTTTATGCAGACTTCTTTTGGGTCAAAGTGTGTTGTCTTGGTTTTTTTCTTTTTAACTTCCTATTGCGTCCCTTTTCGTTAATGAAATAACGTTGTCCTTCCGATTGTTTCCAAATTAGAGAGCAAGAGCATTGAGTAGATGATACATGTTGGGCAACTTGATTTGTGACAATTACAAGGATTAACCATGACATATAAAAATCCGCTTTAAAATGAGCTCTGTGTATGAGACTCACGCCTACATTTTCCATTCTCATAACAGAAATGTTTGGAACATGATTTTGTAACTAAAGCACGGATAAAATTGGGACAACGAGAGAAGAGAATCTGTATGTGCCCTTTCTTCCAAAATTGGGAAAGACGAAGATACACACATGACCCTGTGGTCCTTGGGATAAGCCTAAGGGTGGTTTGTGGTTCACTCAGTTCTTCTGACTGAAGCGAGGAAGAAGAGCGCTCTTGAGTTTTTTTCTCACTGAGATGTGAGGTGTTTCACTGAGCAAATTCTGTGCCAGAGGGAAACCTGGGCTGTCTAGTTCATGGAACTTACCCTTATTTCTTCTTCCAATGGAAAAAAAAAATTTAGAGCCACCTGTCAGCCAGTGCCCTGTGGCAGATCTTGGAGACTCAAGGTCAAGATGAACACTTGTTTTTTTTGACTTTGAAATTGCGATCGTACCTGACCATGATTTCACTGGATACACAGCACAAAGTGAGGACTTTTCTGGTACTCTTCCTTCTAAGTTTCTTTCGTTTCTTTCTAGCATAACACAGCCGGTGTGAACTGTGAAGTCTGTGCTAAGGGTTATTACCGCCCTTACGGCGTTCCCGTTGATGCCCCGCACGGCTGCATCCGTAAGTTTCATTTCAACAGACTGTCTGGACTGTACCGCTTCGGCATGGTCATCAGGCTAAACTCTGATGGGCTAGCAGTTCCTTCTTTCCATCTTTATTCACATTGTTGATTCTACTCCTAGCTGTGTGACCTCAGGCAGGTACCTAATCTCCCTGAGCCTCTGACTTCTTATATATAAACGGGACTGATAATACAAGCCTTCCTTGGCGATATTGCAGGTTCGATTCTACACCACCGTGAGAAAGCGATTATTGCAATTGAGTGACTTGCGATAAAGCGGTTGAATGACTGTTTTGGTTTCCCAGTGTGTTTACACTACACCACAGCCTAGTCCTTGTGCAATAGCATCATGTCTAAAAATAGTACATACCTTAATGAAAAAATACTTTGTTGCTAAAAAGGGCTAACCATCATCCGAGCTTTCAAAGAGTTGTAATCACTGATCACAGATCTCCATAGCAAATATAATAATGAAAAAGTTTGAAATAGTGGGAGAATTCTCAAAATGTGACAGGGACACAAAGTGAGCAAACGCTGTTGGAAAAAGTGTGCTGATCAGCTTGCTCGGTGCAGGGTTGCCAGAAACCTTCAATTTGTGAAAAACATAGTATCTGCGAAGCAGGATAAAGAAAAGCAGGGTAAAGTGAGGTCTGCCTGCGCGTTCCCTAAGGTAGAATGAAATGCCACCAGAAGCACCTAGGGAGACACAAAGCGTTGGGGCTTGTCACGTTCTAGCCCTGTAACA
This sequence comes from Paguma larvata, assembly GCA_030068075.1. NCBI lineage: Eukaryota > Metazoa > Chordata > Mammalia > Carnivora > Viverridae > Paguma > Paguma larvata. Next base: position 46,330,110 of record CM057835.1, on the reverse strand, counting down.
AAGGTTCCTCCGTTTTCTGTCGTGACATGTTTTTGCGAGCTCCAGTAGTTTTAAATTTTTGTCTGAAGTAGCGTCAAGACAACATGGTAATGATTTCACAAGGATCCAATAATAGTCACCATATCTAAAATAGCTGTGATTTTATCGAGCACTCACTATATGCGAGGGATTGTGAAATAACTTTCACAAATGTCTGATACAACCAACTTACATCGATTACTATTTTCGTTTTTAGATCTGGAGAAAACGAAGGCTCTGAGTAGTTAAATATTTGAGCCCGGGGGACAAAACCGCTAGCTGGTAGCTAGCTCCAGGATGCAGGTCCTATCTGCCTGATGCCTCTGTGTCATTTCATATCCATGATACCGGAAGATGCCGTGGGTTTTCCCTGGGGAACTGTCAGGCACAGGTCAGACTGTGGACTTTGCCCTCCACGTGTAGTCTGTTTTATGTTCTGTGGCCATAACAGCTGGAAAACAGTCCCCGGCCTGAAGTTGGCCGCTGTGCCCACCGTACCCCCAGATTCATTCTTCATATCATTAACATTTGAGGGCATCAAAGTCCAAAGAGTGTGCGGACTCTGATTTGCCTCTCTGTTTGGGCCTTCGTCCTTTTTCAAAGAGTGTTCCTGTGTTCCCTCCCTCTCCCACGTCATCCCACGAAGTACGTCCGTCACTTTTCTTGTGCCCACAAAGAACAGGCTTTAGCAAAGGAAACCAGGACACTGGGAATGCAGACATACCTTTTCTGGAATCTCAGACCTCCATCACTGTTCTAGCCTCTTTCTTCGTCACCGAAGTGGTCTTGTAGTCTCGCAGAGATATTACAGGCTTAGCATAAAGAATCCACAGGATGCATGCATCCTAAGCAAGTTAAGCAAGGGACACCAAAAGAAGCCAGGCTGGGGGGATGCCTAATGCCCATGGCTTCCCAAGTTTCCCAGTTCCTCACGGGGCATGTGCCTCGCTGGGTTATGACAGTACTTTTGCTGTCCAAGGTCAGGACTTTCCAGGTCAAGGAAAGCTCCTAAGTGAGGGGCTACCGTGCCTCTTGGAGCCCAAGTATGTCTGTCTGGAATGGAAACCTAATAGTCGTGTTGGTTGCAAAATGCCTTCAGTAAGTCCTGTCGCTGGAATCTAACATTGGGCTTATGGGCACAGTCTTGCTGGGCTGTCCACGTGTGACATGTCAGTGTCTAGGCATCCGCACTTGTGACCGCATCACGCCTGTGTAATGATGACCACCGTGGACATGCACAGTTGGCTTGTGGCCAGGAGGGGCTGTGTCCGACAGATCTACCAGGGGCTACAGCAGACACCCCCCAGCCCCCTCTGATTGTAATTCGTGCAGACTTTTCCTCTTCTACTGTGAGCTGGGAAGTGCTTAGTGTAATAAACTATATTCCGGAGAACTTAGTGTGGATGCCGTTTGGAAAGCTGATCTCTGGGAGCCCCTGGCATTTGATCAGTGCAAACTATTGACAAGGTATGAAGTGGAAAACAGGCTGTGCCCTTTCAAGAATAACCGTGGACCAGTTGTAGAGTATTAAACATCGTCTGAGAAGTCCCGGGGACAGAGCTACCGTATTGAGTACAGCGAGGGGAAGGACGGATCTCTGAAACCTGGCGTTTCTTATAGCTTGCAGCTGTAACCCCGAACACGCGGACGACTGTGAGCCAGGCTCAGGCCGCTGCAAGTGCAAGCCGAATTTCCGCGGAGACAACTGTGAGGAGTGTGCAGCTGGGTACTATAATTTCCCATTTTGCTTGAGTAAGTAGCGGCTGCGCTCCGGAGAGCATGGCATGCGGGGGCGGGGGGGGGGTGGGGTGCACCACAGAAATGGAGCCAGGTATGCTGTATTTACCTGGAAATGTTGCCAGAAGTGCAGAACATAAAATTTATATGAGTACATTTAATAGTCAGTTGTTTATGTCTGGCGATTATGTTAGGTTGTACCATAGGATTATCATCCCGGTGGGTCAGAGAGGTCAAATATGGGCAATTTCAACTTAACAGTGACCCATGCGTGTGATTTTCCTTCAAAAAGAACCTGGAAGAAATGTCAAGGGTACCAGAGTTTGTTTGCATACGCATTGTTTTGGGTTGCGGGGGTGGGGGGCATGTTTCCCCCACTGTGTGATAGGCCAGGTTATTGTGGGCCCCGCCCGTCCCCACTGCAGTGATCTGAGTGAGTATCTCGGCATTTGGGAGAGAAAAAATATGCATCTCAGCATTCAGGAGAGAAAAAATATGTATCTGGTAGCAACGCAGTAGAACAGGAGGCTGAAACTAGGCCTGCGACTTGTTGCAAGAGCCATGGTTCTGTTTGTTCTGCAGAAGTGTAAACACTGCACTTTTGTGTGAGGACAAAGAAACACTGTCTCAACCAGGTCCCCCCTCCTGCCAGCGCTGCACTGTTCTTGCTTTCCCAGCTCTGCATGACAGGAAAAGCATACTGAGGTGTGGGGACATGGGGGCAGGGCCCAGGTGAACGGTGTGCTTATATGTCCTGGCTCACACCTGCTGTCCCAGGGGAATTCTGAACCTAGTACTCCCTTTCACCATTGAGTCTCCTGGTTTGGAGGATGAATTATATGATCGTCGTGTATTTAGAGGAACCAATTTTTTTTTTAAGAAACCAATTTTTAAGCCCGAACAAAGTAACACTGAATTGAGGTTTAATCCATTTAGAATCTGTAATTATTAGATGCAGGCCAAGCAGAGATTGCATTTGCCTTTTTAGTGACCAAAAAACAAAACAAAACAAAAAAACCCTGAAACAATTTTATGGCATTAGTCAAATTTTAGGGGGAAAAACCTTGAAAAAGAAACACCTTAAAAAAAACCCTATTTTCAATTTTAATTTAAAAAACCAATAAAGATGCTACAGAAACCAAGCTCATCCCCGCTTAGACCAAGACATAGCTGTTGTGAGCACAAAAATATCCATTTCAGTTCGTTTAATATACAAATCGGAATGTCAGTTGCTAAGTGTATTTTCAGTGTAGCAAGCAGTATTGCCTTTCTTTAAATTAGTCTCGGGGGACTTTTGGCTAAGTTCAAAGGGCTTCTTTCTGGTTTGTGCAACTTAATATTTTACTTTACTATGTCCTTAATGTTTCTCTGTCTTTTTTTAAAAATCAATTTTTCTAGGAATTCCCACTTTCCCTATTTCTACCCCAAGCCCAGAAGATTCAGTAGCTGGAGATATAAAAGGCAAGTACCTTCTCTTTTGGTTTAACTTGAATGGAAATGCCACGCTCCAGATTGTTTTTCTACTTCCTATGGCCACTAACTGCTGTGCCCAAGGTCACATGGTCCTCACTGGAGCATGGCGGGTGCCTCGTGGAGGGGGGTCTCCCATTTCACTTCCTCACCACCCATCATTCTCTGTTGCAGTCCGTCTTTTGCATGGTGCTGAGTAAGATCACTTACTTGCTCAGAACTTCCAGTGGCTGTCCGTTGCCTACTGTTTCAGTTGGGTTCTACATGCAGAGGCCCTGAGAAAAGATTTGAGCACAAGCATGTGATTCGGGATATGACTCCAGGAGACATCACTAAGAGAGGGAGTCAGGGAGCGAAGGGAGCCATTAGCAAGCAAGGTCCTTCTGTAGCCCCTGGAGCTCCATTCCCCCAGGCAACGCTAGGCGACAGCGTTATTCCAGCTGAAGGGATACCTTCAGTGACCTGCTGTCAATGGAAGGTCGCTTGTGGGCATTAACTCTCTGGCACTTCCAGCTTGGTATGCTGAGAGGCCAAGGAGCTCCTTCAGCCAGAGGGGACCCCTGGGCAGAGAGTGGCAGAGGTGTGCAGGAGGCAGCCTTTGGGGTAGAGAGGTGAGTACCAGGAGGGTGTGGGTGCTACACCTACCTAATCACTCGTTCTGCAGGTATTTTACGATCGCCTATTACGTATTCAGCCCCATTCTGTGTGCTGGAAACTTACCAGTGAACAGGATAGAGAAAGATTCCCAGCTCTCCTATAGCTTATATTCCAGCGGAGGGACTCCTACCATATCAAAAATAATGTATAAACCGCTAAATAAATAAAATCTCTCTGTGTTAGATTATGGTATGCATAGTTGGGTTCTGCACAAAGGTGCTATTTTTAAGGGGGGGGGACTTTCACGTTGTAGGCATAAACTAACCCATATGAGGAATATTCTAGGTCCTGAGGTTTGATTCTGGAGCCAAGGGCGGTTTCCTTTATAAACCCGTAATGGCACACGCAGGGGCATGCACGCTCAGAAAGGCACACCGCACTGACGTAAGGGCACACCCCGTGTACACGGCCCGTGACTGGGCGCCTTCTGGATCACGTTCCCATCATCCACTGAGGTTGCTTCTCACCGCCCAGGGTGCCAGTAGCAGCCTGATGGTCACGTGCTCACCTCACTGGGGTGGAGGGAGTGCCAGGCGAACGTGAGCACGCGTGCCTCTCCTCCCGCTGTGTCCAGGGCGCGGGTGGGCAGGAAGGGGCACTTGTGACCAGACAGGAAGATGGTCTCTGGAGACCTCTCTTTGGCAGAAGGTGTCCATTTCCGCAACGGAGGTAGCCTTGGCAATGAGCGCTGTGCAGAACCTAAATCTGAGAGAGAGGTGAGGGAATGTGAGGTTTGCAGATTTAAGCAGGGTAGTTGAGGAGGGACCTTATGGAAGAGATAAGCAAGGATCTTAGGGGGTGAGGGGTGAGCTCTGCAGGTATCTTGGGACAAGCATCCAGACCCAGGAAAGAGCCAGTGCAAAGTCCTTGGGGCAGGAGCATGAGGGGACGGGGTGGTCACGGAACAAAAGCGGGAGAGCAGGGTGTGAAAGCCCAGTGAGCACAGCGAAAGAGGTAAGGAAGGGAAGTGCCGGGGCCAGATGGCCCGCCCTGGTCAGCCACTGCAAAGACTTTACCTTCTGTTCTCAGAGAGGAGCCGTGGACAGTTGCGTAGACAAATGACGTTGCCTAAGGAACTCTATGGCGACTGTGTTGAAAACCAGTCGTAGGAAGAGAAAAGAGGAAGCAGGGAGACACCCTGGAAGGTTATTGTGACAATCTATGAGGAGAGACGGTGTGGCTCAGAACCAGGAGGCGTCAGTGGAGGCGACAGGAAGTGGACAGAATGTGGTTTGCAGATTTAAGTAGGGCCTGAAGATAGAGCCGACAGGACTCGCCAGGGGTTGCCGGCTTAGAGGTGGGGTAGGGGAGGAAAGCAAGCTGGGGTGATTCCACGGCTTCTGGATGGAGCAGACGGGAGGCAGAGATGCCGTTGGTTGAGGCGGGAAAGGCTGCAGGAGACCAGGTGAAGTGCAGGGCTGGGGGTGGGGGCAGGTGGCTGCAGTGGTGGGAACTTAGGGACGCTAAGTTCCTTTCTGGCTGTTCCTTTTTTTTCTCTACGGAATAAGAATCAAGGTCAGGGGCAGAAGGTGAGGTTGGGGAGGAAGCTTTGGGGTTGAAGACACAGAAGGTATGTTAAGAGTCATCTCTGAATGTGGGGGAGGGAGCGGGCTTGGGGAATGTCCTCGGATTTGGGGCCAGCACGGGGCTCTCCTGAAGCCGGGTAGTGTGATCTAGTTTACCTTCCTATTTTCCTTCCTCCTTCTGCCCTGCGTACCCAGCTCCTGCGAGCAAACCACGGCGCCGTGCACTGTTATGCAGAGTGTTGTCTGAAGCCTTCACCAGATGCTTGGTCACTTGAGGACAGCGGCTATGGCTCTGACTCCCACAGTATCTACCCTGCGCGTAGCGGGCGGTATCCTGTCCACAGTGGCTGTCTGCAAATGTTCCCTTAATATCTGTTCATTGACTAGAGTGGAGCTCCACTTCTGAGCTTCGATTACACCACACATCTCGAGTTTTCTTCCACAAGAATGTTTCAGATCTCCCATTTACCATCTGTTTCCAGGGATCCTTTTGTTATCCAATTCCTTTTTCTCCCCCAGTAGACTGCTGGTGACTTCGGGAAAAGAAATTTAATTGAACTTGAAGGGAGGTTCAGACATCTGTTAGAAAACACGAGGGAAGCCTTAGAACACAGCCTCAAGGAAAAGGAGTTTCAGTGAATGCAGCGAGATCTCTCTGGGAATTTGAAGGCACAGATATCACTTCAATTTGGTCTTTGATTATCGCATCTTATTTTACTTTTTTTAATGTTTATTTACTTATTTTTGAGAGGGGAGGCAGGGGAAGGGCAGAGAGAGAGGGAAACACAGAATCCAAAACAGGCTCCAGGCTCCGAGCTGTTAGCACAGAGCCCGATGTGGGGCTTGAACTCACAAACAGCGAGATTATGACCTTAGCTTAAGTCAGATGCTTAACCGACTGAGCTGCTCAGACACCCCTTTGATCATTGCACTTGAAAAACACCCAGTTGAGGGCTCATTCGGTTAAACGTGTAACTCTTAGTTTTGGCTCAGGTCATGATCTCACGGTTCATGAGATGGAGCCCCACGCAAGGCTCTTTGCTGACAGCGCAAGGCCTGCTTGAGATTCTCGCGTTCCATCCTGCCTTTTCCAGGATTATCATTTGAACAAGTTTTCCAGATGATTCTGCTGTAGGTCTCTTGTTAAGAACCACTGCTTTAACTACTAAAATTCCCACTTAATTGTTGGCAAACTTCCTTGCAAAGGGTCCGATGGTAAACGGTTTTAGATTTGTAGGTGAAGCTGCAAATAGTCAACTTTGCTGTTGGACCAGGCAAGTGACCATAGACAACACGTAAATATGAGGTCTTGGCTGTGTTCCAGTAAAACTTCTATTTACTGAAACAGGTGGATTTGGTTCTCGGGCCATAGTTGACAGATTGTGGTAGTATACCAGAATTTCTGGGTTTAGGGTTCCACTCCCAGGCAGTCGTATTTTCCCAGGAGATTCCAAAGCGCAGCAAAGATTGAGAACCACTTTTCTAGAAAATCCGTATGCTCAATTCCAGGCACAGTGACTTGAAGCAAAAGAACAGAACAGTTTTGCAGATCAGAATGTTTGCAGGGTTTTTTTTTAAATTATATTTCATGATCTTGGATATTGTCAGGGTTTTCTGGGCCCAAAAGATCATTTATATCCACTTAAGATTTATTTCTAGGAAACAAGTGTATAGTCGACATATCTTCAAAGGCTCCGTCGTTTGAAAATGACAGCGTATGTGAAACATACACTCTAGAGGGACACTAGCCTGCAGGCACGTGTACACTTTTATGCCTCCAAGTTCAAAGTGCAGGGACCAGTGCAACAACAGCTGAGGAAAGACTCCAGGTGTGCGCCTCGGAAACTGAGGCAAGCCGGAGATGATTATGGAAAGCCGCCCACGTGGCCTGAAGACTCGGGTGCCCAAGGTTTCCTGACAAATATCATAAAAAGGGTTCGATTCTTGCAGTCGCTTTATAGTTAGCAACATGCCTTTGCCAGAGCTTTGAGGTCAGTGTGGTTGGGGCTGGAGGACGTGCTGACAATGGGAGCTCAGAGGTGGGGGCGACAGCTGCTGGGGCAGCTTTCCTGGCCATGTCCTTCCCGGGGCCGGGCATTTCATCTGCTCGGCAGGGTGGGCAGTCACTGTTGTCATGGAGACCCATCAGCTAAGGCTTAAAGATGGACAAGCAAATTCTGAGATCTCAGTTTGGTGGCTCTGTGTGGATGCCAGTAGAATAGAATTCAAGGAATCGTGTTTACTAAAAAGAATTGAAGATATTCAAGAGAATATTTGGTGGATTCTTCATTCATTAAACTCTTATCAAGTGCCTGCTCTGTACTAGGAACTGCCAAGGCGACTGCCGGGCCCACAGTCCCCGCTCCCTGGAAGCGCCCAGTCCTGTGAAAACACAGGCAGGTCAACCGTTGCAATAGTTGCATAGCATTAACTATGTTTTGCTAAGCACGCAGGGTGGGGGGCCTCCTTACAAAGGAAAGAAGGGAGGGAGGCAGGCAGGAAGGAGGAAGGTAGAGGCTGTGGGAGCACTCCCCCAGAGCAGGAGAAGGAGCTGAGTCTTGGAGCACGAAGTTAGCCAGGCGGAGGGACAGCTGAGAAGGCATGGGGATAGGAGAGGGGGTGGCAGTTAGGTCCCTGGGGCTGAATCAGGGGAAGGGAGGAGAAGCTCAGGAGTTGGAGAGGATTAGGGAAAGACCAGAGTGGGTGGCCAGGCTCAGATGCGCAGGTTGTAGGGCACAGGGGTGCCACATCCTTGGAGGATGCTCAAGATTTGTGTATTTACAGTGGCCGTTGTACAGCAAAGGTCAGCGAAGCGTCTTGACAAGGGACACTTTTTCTAGTTTGTGCAAAGGTGCTGCTTAGGCTGCTGGCAGCCCGGCAGGTTTTGAAGGGGTTGCTGGGTCACACGCGTCAAGGACTTTGGGTTGTGTCCTGAAGGTGTTGTGTCACCCTCGAGGAATTTGAACGGGAAAATGATAGGCGATGAGAAGGCTGGCGTCTTAGAAAGATCTCTCTGGATGCCAGCGTGGAGAATGGATTGGAAGGGGGACACGATGGGAAGCAGACAGGCTGGTTAGGAGGCTCTCAAGATAATCTAGGCAAAGAGGAGCCCTGAACGCAGACTCTGGAACCCTGGAAGCAGAGGAAGATTCCAGGGACTTTCCTGAGATACAATCATTAGGACCCAGTGGTGAGGCGTGGGGAGGGGAGGGTCAGGGAGACGTGAGGGGCCCTCACCGTTTCTGACTCTGTGTGGGACTCTTTGCTAGGTAAGGAAGAAGGAATGTTGAAAAGTGATTTTCAGAAACAACTTAAAAAATGCATAGGTCCCAGAGGCTTCCTTTCTGTTCACAGATGATTATAAATCCGGATTCTCTGGGCCTCAGTGCCAGTGGTCAAGTTCAGGTTTCTTACTGAATTCCGGGGCTTGGTTTTCATGCCAAGAGGGTAACTCGGTTACAGTCTTTCCCTTCTCCTGTGGACTCACATGGTGATCTCGGGGTTCCTGGAGGGTGAGAATGGGAACCGCAAAACCTGCCCATCAGAGCACTTTGGCTTCCTTCTACGGGTCAGAGCACAAGTCAGAGGCCATGCAGTGATTTCAAGAATTACAGTGTTGTGAAAGACCAATGCAGCAAGGGGAGAGAAGAGGGGAGGCGGCCTGTGCAGATTGGTTGGGGAAGACCCTCCTAGGAGAGGAGGAGAAAGAACTGGAGAGGGGCATGACAGGCAGAGGGAACAGCCAGAGCAAAGGTCCTGAGGTGGGAGAGCACTCGTTTGAGGAATCGGAAGGAGCCCGACTCTGGGAAGCCCTTGCTCCTGGAGGATGAAGAGAGACAACCCAAGTGTAGCCCCCCAAAGCCACGGCTGGCACATGGCAGGGCTGAATTTATGTTAGTTTCTTTCCTTCTAAAAAGTGGAAGGTAGAAATATGTTTGATTCAAGATTGTCATTAGATAGGAATCTATTAAACTGAAGTTTTACTGTACAAGGCTAAGATGCGGAAAAAAACAAAGTGTTTTCCACAGGAGTGAGAAGGTTTGTTTTGTTTTGTTTTGTTTTAGAGAGAGGGAGAGAGAGTGCAAGCGGGGGAGAGGAGTTGAGGGGAGGAGAGAGACTCCCAAGCAGGCTCCATGCTTATCACAGAGCCCGATGCGGGGTTCAATCTCACCACCCTGGGACCCTGACCCAAGCCGAAATCAAGAGTCAGATGCTCAACTGACTGAGCCACCCAGGGACCCTTCCCCAGGGAAAGCTGATAAAAGGTTTAGCTGCTTTGCAAACGAGTGCCCACCCTGCATATTTCTTCATGGCATCTCTGACCTTGTCTTAATACTTGTTTTTTTCCCTTGAATGTTCTAGGTCAAGAATGTCTCTAAGCCGTAGATAACTCCTAATCTAAGTTTCCATGACAGACACCTGAGGGAAGGCAGACATTGTAAAAGGAACGGAGGCTGGAGGCCCCCTCTGAGAGTCTCTTCTCCTCGCAGGGTGTGACTGCGACTTGGAAGGAGTTCTCCCTGAAATATGTGATGCCTACGGGAGGTGCCTCTGCCGCCCTGGGGTCGAGGGCCCTCGGTGTGATGCCTGCCGCCTGGGTTTCTACTCCTTCCCTATTTGTCAAGGTAAGTGGGCCGCACATAGCGCAGCGCTCATTGGTCCCTCCAGAGCAAATGCAGAGGCCCTTGCTGCCACAGCGGTGTGGCCTGCGGGTCAATCAGCGAGCCCCCTGGCTTATATATTCGTGTTACATGTGACTGTCTCCCTACCCGGGCCACGTCACCTCCCTCTTTTGTCTTCCACACCCTACCTTTGCTCCTCCCTGGTGGTGAGCACACGGGCTCTGAAGCCAGCTGCCTGGCTCTGGAAAGGAGCTGGTGTCCGCGCAGTGTTTAGGAGCCTGCCGGCCAGGCAAGGAGAGGAGGTGGGCATTCCAGGGAGGGAGACCAGCAAGCATGAGACCACAAACTTCTCCCCACCCCCCCCCCCTTGTTCTGTGTCCTAGTGCCTCGTCCTACCTAGTAAGCATCACTGAAGGGTATGGAGAGTGGGAGGAGGAGGTGTCTGACCCAGGCCCTAGAGCAAAATAGGAAGGCAGTAAATGTTGGGTGAATGAACTTGCCCGAGTGCTCCTCTGCCTGCCCTCCACTGCCTGCTGGTGTTCTTCCCCCAGGAGGGAAAGGGAGGGGAGAGAAGAGACAATAGGGTTATCAGTGGGGGCTCAAGGCAGGGACTAAGCACCACTCCAGGTATTGTAAGCAGACAGGTACCAGGTACCTAGGTACTGAGCTGGGTCCTTATGGCCAGGCTCCACGTGGGGCTTCCCAGGAGGCTCTCCATAGAAAGGCTGAGTGTTAAACCCAGACTGCGGTCGTGCAGCTACAGCATAGGACTGCAATCCCCCCGCCTCCACAGCCATCTCTTGGCCCCCAGGAAGTTAGAGGGGACTCAGCTGCCGAAATGGTCAGTAGGGGCCAGGAGGCAGCCTTCTCCTTACTCCCCCCGCCCCACCTGACCTTACTGGAGTACTTCTTATTTGCAAAACCAAGTTGACATCCAGACGTGCTGTCGCCGGCCCCTGAGCACAGAGGGAGGAGGCTAGAACCGTATTGAGCCATCTCACCTGCCAGGTCAGCCGTGCTGGGAAACCGTGGAGGCCGGTGCAAGCAGGACCGAGTCTCCCCGAGGCTCACGTGGTGAAGCACAAGATGCACACTAGGTGTCGCGTGGGGCCCGTCGCTTAGCCCCCGTGTTTCTCCATTGCCTCATAGGAGTACAGGTTACAGATGCCCTGACTTCCAGCCTGGGAAGCCCCCTTTTCCTCCTTCCTTTTTCTCCTGGTCCCCTGGCCTGCCCTGTTCACAGATGTCTGTCCTCTGCCCCTGCTCTCAGTCTTTGCCACCTTGGAGCCACAGAAGCGCTCCCTCAACTAGAGAAATTCAGTAGTGCAGTTGGGATGCCCGGTGCGTTTCTCGTGGAGCTATCAGCAGGGGCCATGCTCCTGTTGGAATTGGGTGGACCAGAGTAGAGGTAGATTCTTCTAAACTGGCTCTGCGGTCTGGCACGGGAACCTCGTTCTTTCTTGCTCGTAATATTGTTTCCGCGGAAAGATACCCCAATTCATGAAGTTTTGCACACCAGTTGGGGATGGTTACATTTCTATTTTGAGCTGGCGACCCTGAGTCTATCATAGACAGAGTGAGGAATCAGCGGGAGGGAGAGGGAGCAGAGATATTTCAGGTGTCCACGAGGGCCCAAGCCCCGAGGAGCTCATGGTGGGAGAAGGCAAGTCTTTTCAGCAGAAGCAGGAAGAGGAGGGTTAGGACAGGCAGGTGGTTTATCTCCTTCCCCTCCTGTAACAGGAGAGCATTTTCTAGCTGCACTATGTTTTGTTGACACTCTTCCACTTACACCTTAAATGTACATTGAGGGCAAGGAATGGACAGAATGTCTCATGTTATCATGTTAATTTCCTACTAATCTGTTGACATTCATGTTAGTTCTGCGTCAGCTGCCTTTCTCGTGGTTGAAAGTATCTCAAAGCTTTTCTTTCTCCCCCCTCTTTACCAGCCACAACTCCCGACTCATTCTGCTCGAATGAATTACTGATATTCCAACCTCGTCATTCCCTTGGGCAAAGCTATCAGGTGGTACCTTTGTATATATAGATTTAAAGGTAGAGAGTAATACATATTTTGAGAATGTACTTTTCTACATTTCTTCACTACTGGAACTAATTCATTTTGAGGTGGGTAAAAAATGCAAAGATAAATGCAGGACAAAATGGAGGGAGGTGGGACTTCCAGAATGACAGAGTAGGGAGCTCAGTGGACTCTCTCCAACAAAACAAACTGGTACAAAACGTTTAATAATCACTTCAATTCTCTGGAAATTGTCCTAAGAACTAACGAAGAAACATTTCTTTAAGAAAATCTAAATATTGGGGCGCCTGGGTGCCTCAGTCAGTTAAGCATCCAACTTCGCTTCAGGTCATGATCTCATGGTTTGTGAGTTCGAGCCGAAGTCAGGCTCTCTGCTGTCAGCACAGAGCCTGCTTTGGTTGCTCTGTACCCCTCTCTCTGCCCCTCCTCTGCTTGTGTTTACGCTCTCTCTCAAAAATAAACATTAAAAAAAAGAAAATCTGAGTATCAGTAGGAACAAGTCTGTGTCATTTAAGCTCCATTACCCCTTCCACCCCAACTCTGTGTTGTAGAAGCTCTGCCCTGAGCACAGACGGCCAAGAAGATGGGGTTCACTTTCTTTTAAACTTCCATATTGGGCCTGTAGTTTCACACAAGGAGGGGCAGGTTGCTGGCATTTCTCATTGCCCACGGGCCTGTGCCATCAAAGCTCTATTCCAGGCAGGCTCCGCAGAGGGCTCCAGCTCAGAGAGTGGAGGTGCCGGCCGGGAGAGGCAAGCTGAGACAGCCAGGAGTCAGCACTCCTACCCCTGGTGCCTGCTTGTAGAGCAGGGATGTCACTCCAGGAAAAGGGGTCCTCGTGCTCAAGTGTGCTGGTACAGTGATTCTGCACAGCCAGAAGGAGATTCGGGTCATAACGACAGAGTTCTAGAGGTCTGTCTCAGGGAATTATTTTAACCGAGGAAAGAACTCCATGCCTAAGGGTGTTGTAGCAAACAACATAGATCTGGGTGCAGAGCCGTTAAAAGGAGGCCAGGGGCTCTGATACAAGCAGAACAGCAGCGCAACCGGAAGTTAAGTACGAAGAACATCAGAGCAACCGGAAGTTAAGTAGAGAGAGTCAGAGGAAGTTCAGCCAAGAGAGTGTTTCCGATACCAGAGATACGTCTGCAGGTTGGGAAGGTCCCGTGCACGTGCTGGACTGCGCCTGCTCAGGAGGAATCAAGGCAGATGGGGAAGACTCAGCCACATCCCCATGCTGTGCCCACGCTACCGGTACCACAGCATGGTAGCCACACTGGCGACACGGGTTTAAGCACAACCTCTAACCAAATGCAGACTGAACAAGCTGCTCTCACACAGGGTAACTCCTAAGGAGTCAGGCTGAAAAATGGAATCATAGGCATCCCTGGTTATCTAGAACTGTGTGATGCCCCCACGCTCTGCCATCTCAGCAGCAATCAGAGAGGAAAAACCCAAACTCGGAGTCCCTGGCCAAATGTATGGAAAAATTGTAAACTCTCCAAACTATGATAGCAGCCTTCCAGCTATACACATATGCAGTGGGAAAGGGTAAAAATATGGCTGGCCAAGCAGGTTCAAGCACAACCTTCAACCAACAAATTGTTAGTATGAACCCAGGATTGACGCTGAGGTAGCCAGCCCAGAAGATAAGAAACAAGGGGAAAATCTGAGCAGGAAAATAAGAGGCTGAACATTGGAGGGGGAGTAGACCTTGCTTAATAAGTTCAGCCAAGTCGTTAAACAAACAACCCATCAGGCAAACAAAAACAATCCTCGTGGTAGCCACAGTTGTTAGAATATGTTATACAGAATGTCCAGCTTTCCAAAAAAAATGAGATATAGAGAGAACCAAGGACGTGTGAACCATACACAGGTAAAAAGAAGCCAATAGAAACTGCTTTGGGGATAACTGGGTGGCTCAGTCAGTTACGTGTCCAACTCTTGATTTTGGCTCAAGTTGTGATCTCACAGTTTGTGAGACTGAGCCTCACGTCAGGCTCTGCGCTGACAGCACAGAGCCTGTTTAGGATTCGCTCTCTCCCTCTCTCTCTGTCTGCCCTTCCCCTGCTCACACATGCACGCTCTCTTTCTGTCTCTCTCTCTCTCAAAAATAAATAAACATTAAAAAAAGAAACTGTTGGGGCACCTGGGTGGATCGGTCAGTTAAGCATCTGACTTGGGCTCAGGTCATGATCTCACAGTTGGTGAGTTCGAGCCCCACATTGGGCTCTGTGCTCACAGCTCAGAGCCTGGACCCTACTTCTGATTCTGTGTTTCCGTCTCTCTCTGCCCGTCCCCTGCTTGTGCTCTGTCTCTCTCTGTCTCTCAAAAATAAATAAATGTCAAAAGAAAGTTTTTAAATAGAAAAAAAGAAACTGGTTTTGAATGGGCTCAAATGGCGGATTTAGCTGACCAAAAGAGTTGTTTTATGCAAAGAGGTAAAGGAAACCATGCTTAATGAATTAAAGGAAGGTGTAATGACAAAGTCTGATCAAATGGAGAATAGCAAGGAAGAGATAGAAATTATTTAAAAGAACCAAATGGAAATTCTGAAATTGAAAAGTATAATTGAAATGAAAAATTCACCAGAGGGATTCAATTGTAGATTTGAGCCAGCAGAAGCATCAGAAAACTTGATGAGAAAAACAGAAAAAGAATGAAGACAAGTGGACAGAGCCTCAGAGACACAGGGGACCCCAAAGTGCACTGACATACATGGAAGGGGAGCACCAGACGGAGAGAAGAAAGGCCAGAAAAAATAGTCAAAGAAATAATGGCAGAAAAACTCCCCAAATCTAATGAAAAACAATCTACACACCTAAGAAGTTTAATGAACTTCAAGCAGGATAAATGCAAGGAGAGCCATATTCAGGCTCTTTGTAGTTTAAATGTTGAAAGACAAAGAATCTTGCAAGAGCAAAAGAACACTGACTCAGCCCATGCAAGGGAACCCGTTAGAATGTTAACCGAGTTCTCATCTGAAACAACAGAGGCTAGAAGGCAGTGGCACCACCCATTCTAAGAACTGACAGTGAAAAATTGTCAACCCAGGATTTTATATCCATCTAAATTAACTTTCAGAATTAAATCAAAATAAAAATATTCCCAGATTAACAAAAACAGAGAATTCGAGGCTAACATACCTGCCTTACAAGAAATATGAAAGGAGGTTCTTCAAGGCTGAAAGCAGGTGACACCAGACGGTAGTTGGAATCCACATGCAAAATACAGAGTGTTGGGGAAGGCAATCATGTAGGTGTTTGGGTCCACTTGGGCTTCCATACCAGGATACTACAGACTGTGTGGCTCAGACATCACATTTAATTTTTCAGGGTTCTGGAGGCTAGAATTCTAAGGTCAAGTGCTAGAAAATTGATTTCTGGTGAATATTCTCCTTTTGACTTGCAGACAATTGCCCTCTCCTTTCAACCTCACATGGCCTTTCTTCTGTATGTGGGTAGAAAGAATGAGAGAGAGAAATCTCTGATATCTCTTTCTTTTAAGGACAGCAGTCCTATAGGCTTAGAGTCCACCCTTATGGCCTCATTTAACCTTAATTACCCCCTTAAAGGTCCTATATCCAAGTACAATCATGTCAGAGGTTAGAGCTTCAACATGTGGATTTGGGGGAACATAATTTAGTCCATGACAGTAAGTATTACAAAAGACAGTGTAATTGCATATTTTAATTCATTCTTGTCTTGATTGATTTTAAAAGAAATTACACAAGACAGTACACACACACACATACGTACATATGTATGTTAGGTGGGCCTATAACATACATAGCATATATGTACATACACATGTGTGTGTAAGTCTGTAACTTACAGAAATGTGATATGTTTAATAATAGTAGCACAAAAGGGATGGTGAGGACAAAAATAAGAATTAGAATAAGGAAATGACATCAAATTTATGGAAAGAAATGAAGAGAACCAGAAAAGATAAGGATACTCTCTACATATGTGTGTTCTCTCTTCTATTGGCTTCTTTAGAAGATATAGATTATATAAATAATTGTGGCAACGTATTGTTGGGTTTTGACATATGTAGATGTATTATGTACAGCAACAATACCACAGAAACAGAGAAAGAATGGAGTTACGTAGGAGTTAGGTCGCTGAAACTAAGTGAATATCAGTCTGAAGGAGATTCTAATAAGATGTATTTTGTATATTCTGGGGAACCACTGAGGCAATGATACAAAATAATTATTCAAGTCATTAAAGGAAGTCAAATGCTACACTAGAAAATATCCATTTAATACAAAAGAAGGCAATAAAGGGTGAATAGAGGAAACGAAAAGATGTGAGGCATATAGAAAACAAAATGCAAAGTGGCAGAGGTAAATCCAACCATATCAATAATGACATGAAATGTGAGTGGATTCTATATCATACCATATGCAAATATTTACTCTGAAGGGATCAAACACCTACATGTAAGAGCTGATGAAACCTGTAAAACCCCTAGAAGAAAACATAACATAACCTAAGGTTTGTAACCTTAGGTTAGGCAGTAGTTTCTTAGATTTGAAACAAAAGCACAGGCAACAAAAGGAAACATAGATATTGGGCTTTTAAAATAACCTTTGTGTTTCAAAGGACACTATCAAGAAAGTGAAAACACAACCCATAGAATGAAAGAAAGTATTTGCAACTCATGTATCTGAGAAGGCACAGATAATATAGTATCAAGAATATATATTCGTCAGTTGATGGACACTTAGTCTCTTTCCATGATTTGGCTATTGTTGAAAGTGCTGCTATAAACATTGGGAATGGATAAAGAAGATGTGGTATACATATACAATGGAATACTACACAGCAATGAGGAAGAATGAAATCTGGCCATGCGTGGCAACATGGAGGGTATTATGCTGAGTGAAATAAGTCAGTCAGAGAAAGATAACATATGTTTCCATGCACAGGTGGGTTTTGAGAGACTAAGCAGAAAACCATGGGGGAGGGGAAGAGGGGAAAAGAAAAAAGACACAGAGAGGGAGGGAGACAAAACATAAGAGACTCTAAAAGACTAAGAACAAACTGAGGGGAGAGGGGAGTGTGGGAGGGGGGAGAGTGGGTGACGGGCACAGAGGAGGGCACTTGTTGGGATGAGCACTGAGTGTTGTATGAAAACCAATTTGACAATAAATTATTTTAAAAAATAATAGTAAAAAAGAAAAATCAAAAATAAAGAATATGAACACTAAATATATATATATATATATATATATATATATATATATATATATATATTCAAATCATTTGTCCATTTTTTAATTAGGTTGTCTTTTAATTATTGTGTTGTGGACAAAGGATTTGAATAGTATTCCAAAGAAGATATATAGTGAACCAATAATCACATGAAAAAGTGTTCCATATCGTTAATTATTAAGTAAATGCAAATTAAAAGCACAATGAAATATCTTTTCTTAGCCACTAAAAGGCACACAGTAACAAATGTTGGGAAGGATGTGGAGAGATCTGAGCCCTCATACGTTGCTAGTAGGAATGCACAATGAAACGGCCATTTGGAAACAGTTTTGCTATTCCTCAAAAAGTTAAACTTAGGGGTAGTACATGATCTAGGAAGTCTACTCCTAGGTATATATCCAAGGGAAATGAAAACGCAAAGTCACATGGTAGCTTGCATATGAACGCCCATGGCAGCAGTAGCCAAAGCAGCCCAGCAGTGGAAACAACCGAAATGTTCACGAGCTGATGAATAGATAAATAACATGTACCATGTCCATATTATGGAATATTATTGGGAATAAAGAAAAGAATGAAGTACGGACACCTGCTACAACTTGCACGGACCTCGAAAACGTGATGCTGAGTGAAAGAAACTAGTCAGCAAAGACCACATATTGTATGATTCCATTTATATGAAATGTCGAGATCAGGCAAATTCAGAGAGACAAGAAGTAGATGAGTGGTTGCTTTGGGCCGGGACGGAGGTGGTGGGGGCGGTGGAGATGGGACAATGGGGGAGCGACTGCTAATGAGTCTGGGGTTTCTTTTAGGGGGGACAAAAATTAGTTTAAAATTAGATTGTGCTGAGGGTTGCACAACCTAGTAAACATATTAAAAAAATTGAATTGTATATTTAAGTGGATAACTTATATCGTATATGAATTGTATCTCAATAAACCTATTTTAAAAAAAGATAAGGCGGGGGAAATCCAACACATGAAAACAGGGTGTTTCCTCTCCAGTTACCCATCAGCCTCATCTCTCTGTGCATTTGCACCCATCTCTCCTGGTATCTTATTCTCAACAGTGATGAAACAACATGCCTTAGAATTTTGAAATTACTTATTCAAGAAGAAATTGAAATTTCAAGAAGAAATTGAAATGACTAATTTTACATCAACTAATCTGAGATCCAGGAGAATAAATGGTAGCTAGGCTGGTTGCAGGTGTTGAGGAACACCATGTTTCTTGACTCCCATCCTGGTGTACTTAAGGAATTATATTTTCTTCCTTAACATCTGCAGCATCTAGAGGTCCCACGACCTCAAAAAGTACGAGGACAAGGCTTCCAAACTGCATTTTTTACGCCGCAGGTCACCCTGCGTCAATTAGTGCATGGAGAAAACAGGTGAGCAGGGACCACCATTAAAGCGAAACAATAGGCTGGGAATTATTAGAATGCATCGTAAGCAGCAATAGAAAGTGATGTTTTGCAAAGTTAGTATTTATAGTTAGCTTATATTTTAATAAATATCTTTGCTTCGATATCTTTGTCATCTATCAACCCGTGTGTGCATGTTTTGGGTTACAGTGTAAAATTTGTTTCTTAATGTGGGTGTGGCTAAAAAAATGTAAGAACTACTGTGTTAAGTGATCCCGGAGGATTTCGTCTATGATTCTGAGCAGATGGTCCCTTTTCTTTCCTTCTGCCTTTCAGTTCTGGGGCTTCAGACTCTCACATAGTTACTGCCTGAAATGGAGGAGTCGGGTGAATTTAAGATCCCTCTTTCACCTGGAAACCGTTGCTCAGTAAATGGTAGCAATCGTCTGATAAATCCATTTCAACTGTGCCAGTATACATTGCATGATTCCTTCCTAAACCTGCCCAAGGGGCAGAAAACCACTCTGTCTTTTACACACGGTCTATAGGATAGGAGCAAGGACCAAAGGGCATGAGGAACTCATCTGAGATGCATACGCTGTTTCATCTTTAATCCATAATCTTGCTTTTACTCTTCTGCCTTAACCCCAGCAAGAAGGAAGGAGGGTATAATTGTGAATGCCCTAAGATTTGACCTTAAAGTGGATTTTGACTCGGTGATTGCTCTCCTACCTAAGAGAATGCCAAAAAGAACTTACTCGTGTGTTTATTACCCAGGTGCAAGGGGACAGTCACCTATATCGAATGAAGTTGAAAAAAGCCGGGAGATTGATTTGATTACAGCAGGAACTGTGCTTTTTCAATATGCTAATTGTATAACATTCAGTTGTACTTTATGTGGTTTAATTTACCACATCAATTTACCATTTGTTTCCTTTTTTTTAAGTTTATTTATCTTTGAGAGAGAGCATGCTAGTGGGGGAAAGGCAGAGGGAGAGAGAGGAGAGGGAGACACAGAATCGGAAGCAAGCTCCAGGCTCTGAGCTGTCAGCACAGAGCCTGACACGGGACTCGAACCCACAAGCCCTGAGACCATGACCTGAGCTGAAGTTGGATGCTTAACTGACTGAGCCACCCAGGCACCCCACCATTAGTCTCCTTGAAGGGACTCCATGATTCTGTTTTGTTAATAGGAACCGTGATCATTTTTAATGCTTTGCCTATTTAAACATGGATTTCTATAATAAACTTCAAACTGTGGCCATTCTTTTCCACTTAAAAAATTACTGTTTTTAAATACATGCTCTAATTCTTTGAACTGCAGTGGAGTATTTTTCCATCTAGATGGAATTTGGTTATCTGGCTCGTGTATCTGGAGCAAAAATGAGAACCAAGCAGCAAGATCCCTCAACCCCTATTGCCTCCATAAAGTAAAAAAAAAGCACACTTCCAAAGACGTACCCTAAAGTCCCTGCACTTCACTATTAAAAGAATCCTGTAGGCCCTCTCTTACCTATATAGCTGTTTTATTTTATTTTTTAAAATAATTATATGACATTTAGTTGTTTTCTATGCCAAACCCATGGTGAATTAGAAACATGAAATTAGAAGGGAGGAAAAAATCGCTAAGGCAACACACTAACAGTAAGGGAGGAGACAGAAAAGCAGATACGAAACTGAGGAAGTATAGCAGCTCGGGGCCATTTAATGAAGAGCAGCTAATCACCCTCAACTCAGGAGATACTCAGAGTGTCACTATTAGAGTAAGTAAATGCGTACTATACTAATGGCTCTGGATCATGATGAAGGGGTGAAATTACGTCTGAATATCTGTTTCAGAAGGAAGGAAGATCTGTAATACATTTTACTAAGAGTACTATTTAGTGGGGGCGCCTGGGTGGCTCAGTAGGTTAAGTGCCCGACACTTGATTTCAGCTCACATTATAATCTCACCGTTCTGGGTTGAGCCCTGTGTCAGGCTCTGCGATGGGCGTGAAGCGTGCTTAAAATTCTCTCTCCCTCTGCCCTCACCCACTTGCATGCTTTCTCTCTCTCTCTCAAAAAAAGAGTACTGTTTAGTAAGAGTACGTTTACAATGAGAACATTTTGGTGATTACAGAGTCAGTTATGACTCTGTAGTTTCATGTGACAGAAAACCTAAACTGGGTTAAGGCATAAAGAATTTATTGGCTGTAATTGAACTGTCCGGGCATATTTGGTTTCAGGAACAGATCGATCCAGGGGCTCGAAAGATGTTGGCGAGGTCTGTTTGTCTCCATCTTGCAAGTCTGCTGTCTTGTAGATTGGCTTCATTTTTCAGTCTCAGGTGGTGGTAAGATGGTAGCTGACACTTCTCATACATTGCCATGGACTGAATTGTGTCCCCCTCTAATTCATATGTTGAAGCCCCTGACCCCCCAGTGTGACTGGCTGTATTTGGAGTAAGGCAGTAATTAAGTCAAAGGCAGTCAAAGGTTGGAACACTGATCCAATATGATTAGTGTCCTATGATTAGTGTCCAGTGAGCGTTCACATGCCCTCTCTCTGCCATGTGAGGGCACAGCAGGCAGGGAGCTGTCACAAAGCCAGGGAGAGAGTCTCCAGGAACCGAATCTGCTGGCATCTTAATCTTGGACTTCTAACTTCTAGAACAGTGAGAAAATAAATGTCTGCTGTTCAAGCCACCCAGTCCGCGGTATTTTGTTACAGCAGCCCGCACAGGCTTAGACATTTGTCATTCCAGGTTCAAGTCTAGGGGAAAGAGCATGCATTTCTCCAGGCCAGATCTGGTTCTGATTGTATCATGAGCCCATTCCTGAACCAACTCCTTGTCTGTGGAAACCCATGCTCTGACTTGGCCAAGCCCGAGTCTCCCCACATCCGGAGGTGGGGTAAGGGGAAGAGCCGCCCCCTCCCGCCGCCACGGCAAAATCGGGGCACGGAACCAAAACAGGGCGGCAGAAAAACCTGTGAGGTGTCGGTAAAACCTGGTTCCCCAAGGTGACCAGTCCAGAAGAGATCAGGAAGATGTCTAAGGTTTAACTGCAGCATTTTTCTTCCTGAGAAGGTGACAAATGACATGAAAACTAATCAGCTACTGTGTATAAGGCAACATCCCTTGTGTTAAATGAGAAGAGTCTGGAGTTTAAAAAAAAATGTGTCTTTTCATTTATATTTTTGGTAGAGTTGGTTTGGAGCTCTGCTTCCAAAGGTCTACCAACGTCATCTGAGCTCCCTGACTGCAAGGCAGACGACAGGAGAAGGGATGCTGACACAGGAGAAGGGTTGCTGAGGGCTGCAGAGAGGGGCCGGGGGAGGAGCAGGTGCTCCCTGGCTCCCCGGGTGAATGTATGTGGCCAACCTCTGCTGGGTTCCGTCTGTGGTGCAAAGTCGTGGCTCAAGTGGAGGGAAAGGCTCACCCAGCGAGGCAGAGGGAGCAGGTACGTCGCGCACCCTAGTCCCACCCCCATGAGGCAGAAAGCATTGCTCAGGCTTTGGAACTTAAGCAGAGGTTGGGGGGGCGGAATGGGGGAGCAAATCACCTTAAGTCCTATGTCAGGGGACCTTGCCAGAGCACCCCCAGCCTCTGAGAAGCCACCCACTGTTTTCCAAGTTTTTCAGGAAATGCACAGTCCACTACATTCCCAGCGTGGTGTAGGCGTGCACCCCGAAGCTCATTGTTCGCATTTGGACCACTAGATTCTGGAAGAATTCTGTTTATGAAGTCTCTCTTCTCTCCCTCTTTCCTTTTTCTAACTGCTATTGTGATCTTTTTAAAAGTTTCCCTTGGGGGTGGCTTTGAGGCAAGTGGCTGAAGCTCGGACTCACTGAAATCTGAACTTAGTCTAGCAGCGAGGTCCAACCTGGCGTTTTTGTTTTTGTTTTTTTTTTAAGAGGACACTGATTGCTTGGCCACTGAATTTTAGAATAGAATCAACATGACCCCAAATACCACATCAGATGGCCCAATATATTCCGGCCAAAAAATGTTCCTATGGCTTTGCTCTTTATTGTTCTAAAGACTTAAAAAACCTTCTTGAAAAGGAACTTTAAAACCCTTCTAAGTTGTTCCTGCCAACTGTGGTTCTGCATTCATGTTTTGCATTAACTTAATTTGGTCCAGACTTGCTGAAGTACAGCGCCGTATTCTTCTTGTCTTAATGTCGACCCACGCAAGCGCCCTGCAGTTTTCTTTTCTGTAGGTGAAATCACATCGTAGATAAGAGACCACATTGGAGAACTGCCCGTTTGTATTTAAAACTCGTGTTTACACTAATGTCTGGTTCAGTTCTTTATCTTCAACTACAGCGTACAACTGTAGTTCTCCCAGTTAACTTGGTCATTTGGGGAGGTTTACTCTTCCCCTTTTCCTCCCCACCCCCACGCTCCTCATTCCTGCTTTCCTCTCCATTTTTCTCCTCCTCCTTCCCCTCCTTTTCTGGCACAGTTTGCTGGGTAGCAGCTAATCAGCACTTAGAACTGAGGCTAGGAGGGCGCCTGGGTGGCTCAGTCGGTTCAGTGTCCGACCTTGGCTCAGGTCATGATCTCACAGTTTGTGACTTTGAGCCCTGCATCAGGCTCTCTGCTGTCAGTGCTGAGCCTGCTTCAGATCCTGTCTCCCCCCGGCTCTCTGCCCCTACCCCACTCGTGCATGCATGCTCGGTCTCAAAAATAAACATATAAACAAAAACGAAAACAAAAAACAGAGTCTAGGAGAGTGGGTTGCAGAAACAAATCATCCACCCATGAGTTGGAGCTGAGGCCATGCCAAGTGCAGCTGTCCCCAAATTTCAACCACACTGACCCAACCCAGGGCCCGGAACTGTCCCCATTGGAGGTTGCTGTAGTCCTTGGGTTACGGCGACAGGTCTTTTCATAGAATATGCCTATAAATAGGTTGCCAGTGCAAGCTTAACCTCCTACCTGTCACCATAGTCCCATGAATCAGACAAACCAGCCAAGAGAAGAGGCCAGATGGCACCAGCTACTGGCAAATGGTGCTATAGTGAAGGTTGATGGCCTGGGGTGATCCCAGGAGAGCCCTCCCAGCCTTTCCAAGAGGGGAAACAAAACCCGAGGGCTGGGCATGGGGAGCAGTCTGAAGCCACGTTCTGTGCAATTGGGTCTTGAGCTGGCCCTTCACTCTGCAATTCAGGTTCTGTCTAGGAGGATATTGAGGTGGTTGGTTGGAAGGAACCTAAGGATCTTCTGTGGATTTAATCTGCCCTATGCCCAGTTAGCCAGAGAGGTGAGTGGTAGCAAGGGCTGTGGAACTGACTGTTGGCTTTGTGGCTTTGACTGCAGAAGGAGCCAGTCTGCTTTTCCAGAAGGTGCTTTTCTGTTTTTCAACAGAAGGAAAGGCTTCCTGAGTCATGGGCAGTAAGAGCATCCCGGAAACAGAAAGGGGCAATGTTGACCTGGTGACTTATATGCTGTGTGTAGCGCCTCACCTCACCCGATGAGCTAATGTACTCATGAGGAGGCGATTGATGCTGATGATGATGGAGAAGATGGTGGAGAGATGATGGAGATGATGATGGTGATGATGGAGAAGAGGATGGCGCTGCTCATACGATACCCATCTCGTGGCAGTGTTGTGAGCTTCAGGAAGGGAATGCATGCCGAGAACCTACCCAGAGTGGGCCTCAGGAAGATTTCAATAGTTACTTATTCTTCATTTAACAAACATCTATTCGGCAGATACGAGGGACCAGGGCTGTAGGTGATGCTGGAAGACCCTGGGGAGCACAACAGACATTCTTGCCCCTTTGGAGCTCGGTCGTCTTTATTTTTTACACTCTTTGGGAGTAAAAAGGTCTTAAAGCTGAAACAGGAGTAGACAAGAAGTTAACTACTCCCAGAAACTCCAGAGGACCTGGACCAGCACAAAGAGCAGAATGAAAGTGTTCATAAGACATTGTAGTATTTCCAAGAGTGAAAGAGGGGCTGCCAATGTTGAGGTTTGGGTTTGGAATTTGGCAGCTGTCACTGACGGCTGGATCGAGACGAGACGTGAGGTGCCAGATGGAGTAACTCACGGTTTAAAACCATGTGCCGTGCGTCTAAGGCCGGGTCTCTGTTTTCACCTCCGGAGTGTAACTGTGTCTCCTGAGGCTCCCCGGACAACTTCCGTGGCCGTAGGAGCCAGGGGCCATGTCCCCCACATCATGCTGGCTGCAGGTGCCACCGCGGTGCTGCCCCAAATGCCTGCATGTGTTTCTGCATTCATTTTCCTGTTAGATGGAGATAGCAGAATGAACTTCCGTTAATCAGGGTTCTCCAGAGAAACAGAGCCAATAGAGGGTGTGTGTGTGTGTGTGTGTGTGTGTGTGTGTGTGTGTGTGTGTATAGAGATTTTTAAGGAATTGGCATTATTGCCGGGGCTGTGGGTCTGAGACCTGCCCTGCAGTGAAGAGCTGATATGGTGGCTTAAGTCCCAAGGCAAATCTCCTGCTTTGGGAACCTCTTTCTCTTAAGGCTTTCAATGGACTGGATGAGGCACCAGCTGTACCCAAGGTCAACTTATTTAAATATTAGTTACATCTTAAAACAAAACCTTTCACAGCAATATCTACCTTGGTGCATGCCAAACATTTGAGCCTCATAGCACAGCCAAGTCGCATGTAAAAATGAACCATTACAGGGGCACCTGGCCAGTTCAATGTATTGAGTGTCTGACTCTTGATTTCGGCTCAGGGTCGTGGGATCTCTAAAATAAAATTAATAATAATAATAATAATAATAATAATAATAATAATAATAATAAATAAAAAAGAACTCATCTTTTATTAATTTTTATGTCTTTAAATGTCTATTTTTGAGAGAGTGCGTGCACACCAGTAGGGGAGAGGCAGAGAGAGAGAGAGAATCCCAAGCAGGATTCTGTCAGCACAGAGCCTGACACAGGGCTTGAACCCATGAACCGTGAAATCCTGACCTGAGCCGAAATCAAGAGTCAGACACGCAACTGACAGAGACACCCAAGGCACCCCCACTCACCTTTAAAAAAAAATTAATGATCACGGATCCTAAGAAAATCTCCTCAGTAATGTGCCCCTTGGTAGGGATGTGATCTCTATAGCCAGGTCCTGGGGAATACGGGGCCGGGAGAGAACACTGGACCGGGTGGCAGTAGACACGAATCCTTGTCCTGCAGTCTGCCAAGAGCCGGCTGAAGGGCATCGGGCACATTTCTTCATTTCTTTCACAGTTTCTTAGGGGTGGTGGGGGTGGGGGAGGTGCTTCATACTATGTCAGTAATTCCCTAGCCCCTCTTCTGGATGTTTAGCTCGCTGAGGCCAAGGAGTGTGTGTCTACCTCCACCCCAAGACCTCGTCCCAGTGTCCTTGAACACAGTAGGGCTTTAATCAGAGTCTGCTGGACGGATGGATATAAAGTTAGGAGGGTGGAGTGGTGGTGATTGCTGTAGGTCTGCCACTACCTAGCCGTGCCTCTCTGAATAAGTCCCAAGGCTGGAACTTGCATCCGGGTCTCTCTGACCCACTGTCGTGCTCGTATCCAGGCCCTGCTGCCCTGGGTCTGACTGACGTCTTTTTATCCAGCCTGCCAGTGTTCAGTCCTTGGCTCCTACCAAACGCCTTGCAGCCCAGTGACGGGGCAGTGTGAATGCCGGCCGGGGATTACAGGACAGCGGTGTGACAGGTGTCTGTCAGGAGCCTCTGATTTCCCCCACTGTCGAGGTAAGGAAGATGGCAGAATGCCAGAGGGCGGGTTCCTGTCTGAAATGTGTGTGGCCAGACTCCCAGTCAAGCCCAGGAGACCCACCACTGGTCACCTCTTCACACTTGACCCTAATTTGCCTGATTCCCCCCCCCCAGTTTGAGTCCACTGAAAATGCATGTATCTGATATGCATCCTCAAAGGAATCCAGAAATGCTTTATTCCTAGAAAAAAATATGTTTTAATTCCCATGTGTTACACATTTATATTTCTTGATTTGTATAAATTCTCTGTGTCGAGCAGTGTGGCAAGGGTGACCTCTTTTAGCTACAAAGGTGTTCCTTGACCCCTTCCCAAAGCATCCTGCCCTCTCTCTGGCTCCAGGCTCGCAGCACTGATGCTGGCTGCCCCTAGTCCCCTGAGGGGTGATTCTAGTGGGTCCCCTTGCTGGCAGGCAGAGCAGGACCTTTGCTGTGTGTCTGCCCCTGTCTCCTTGCTGCCCCCGGCCTCTGGGGGATTGTCTTCGCACAACACGGGTGGGTGCGAGGGGAGAGGTGGTGACCTAGAGTCTATTGAGTTTGGAAAGAGTGAGCCAAGGGGAAACAGCGCTGCTGTCACGGGCCATCCGCATTGCTCCCCTCTGGCTGGTAAGGAGACATCGAGAGCCTGCCGTGCTTTGTGGCAGAGGGCACGGAAGGAAGATGCCTGTGCTGTCGGGGGTGTACCGCCTCTGGTGGTGAGGAGCTCCTCCTGCCTGCCTGCCGCCTTAGAGGCCCCTCTCCCTGTTGAGAAGAGGTGTTTGAGGAAGTCTGCATCAGACTTCCCACTTGCAGAATGGTTTTCCCTGACTACTTCCTCCTCTTGGCAGTGCTTCGAGCTCCGGATTCCCCTCCAGCTTGATTCCCTAGGACCTTACTCACCAGAATCCTCAAGAGACCAGGTTTTCATGTTGGTAGAAATGGTAGCCAGTAGTCAGAGGGGGAAGTTTGCTTTCGAGAAGGCCCGAAGGTCCCCAGAGTGCAAGGCTGTCCCGGGGTGTCTGCTCGCCTCCCCAGGGGTCAGGAGTGGAAGGAAGCGCTGGGCAGAGGGGCAGGGCAGACACAGTAATTCCTCCGGAGCCAGACGGCAGCCGTGGTCAGCCTAGGCAGGAACCACAGACAGGGCACAGCCAGCCTGAAAACCAGCAAAGAGTGGGAGGGACACGTTCACTCTTACAGAATGTGAGGGACCATCAAAACAGAAAAGAGAGAGACACGCATGAAATCAAGGGATGAGCTGAAGGAAACAGACAAGGAGACAAAGGCAAAGGAGAACACCTCACAGGAAAACAAGATCCTATTATGAGGTTATTTAAATTATTGGTGAAACCAGGCTCAGGACAGGCTTACCTAAACTCTCTTCATTTCTAGTGCTGTGTAATAATAATACTGAGACACTGCAAGATCCCGCTTTATTGAAGACGGATTATATGGGGCTTGTAATACTGTATTGACTAAGGCAGGAAAGCAAACTAATTAATTTTAGAAATAATTTTAGTACATATGGGGAACAAGGGGTTTGTGATAATTAAAGAATTAAGTCTTGCTTGACTAAAAAACATACTTCAAAAATTCTGTGACTTCTGTTTAATGGACAATCAAAAAGTCTCTTGGTGCAATATTGCCCTCTTCTGGACAATCCTGAAGATGTTCAAAATTCTAGAATATATTTTCCCTAATCTCCTTCATCATCAGATGGAGTAGTAAGTAGGGGATGGAATTAAGTGGCAAAAGGGGTGATTTGGGGAGTTACGGACCACAAAGGTTATTTGGGGCGTGCCTTTTTCTGAATTACATGCAAAGTCCTTGCCACCCATCTATCAAACAATATAAATGTAGATGCATTTTTTTAACTAAAACTTTTAAAACCGAAACATTAAAACAAACTAAGAGACAAACAGACATTAAAAAAACACCAAGCGTTTAAAATATTTCTAGGGGTGTCTGGGTGCTCGGTCAGTTAAATGTCCAACTCCCGATTTTGGCTCAGGTCATGATCCCAAAGTCAAGGGACAGAGCCCCACGTTGGGCTGAGTGTGGAGCCTGCGTAAGATTCTCTGTCTCCTCTCTGCCCCTCTCCCCAACTCATGCTCTCTCTCTGAAAAAAAAAATTAATAAAAATCTTTCTAAATCATATCTAGGCTCCAGCAGTGCCTGTGACCCAGCGGGTACCCTAGACTCCAGTTTGGTAAGTAGAGAATTGTAAGAGTTACAATTCTAATTGATACAGTTTGATATATATTACAGACGAACACATTTGGGAGCTTCCTGAAACTAAAAGTAAATTAAAATAAGATCTGAGGGGCACCTGAGTAGCTCAGCAGGTTAAACGTCTGACTTTAGCTCAGGTCATGATCTCGTGGTTTGTGAGTTTGAGCCCTGCGTCAGGCTCTGTGCTGATGGCTCAGAGCCTGGAGCCTGCTTGGGATTCTGTGTCTCCCTCTCTCTCTGCCCCTCCCCCACTCATGCTCTGTCTCAAAAATAAATAAACGTTAAAAAAATAAATAAATGCTTTAAAAAATTATAAAGTAAAATAAAATAAGATCTGAAACCAAATTGCTTAAAAGATTCATTACTCTTGTTCAAAGTGCATATGTGGTATTGTTTATTTTTTCAAAAACAGAATAAGGATTATTTAAACTTTTAATTTCAGAACCCTAGTGTTTAACTTTTACTGTAGGTTACTCTCAGGGCATTGCCACCATGGGTCCCTGCACGTAAGCCTGACTGTAGATAATTAAAATTAAGAAAATCTAAGGCTCAGTGCACATTAAATGAAGCTGTTTGTGTATGAAATAATTGCAATTTATTTGATATTGCTCCAATCAGAATATTATGATATTCTGTATATTTTGTATGAAACATTTCTCAGTGCTTTGGAAATGATCTGTCTTCTTAGCTTCAAAGCCTGGAGATGGTGGACTTCCAGGCATTCAAGGGACAGAGGGAGGTTCTGCATCCTTACGGTGAGGCAGTGACCTTTGCCTATCACACAAGTACTTTCAGATAAACATAATTCTCTTTGATTCTCAACGTGTTAAATATCAAGGTAATTTTCCATTTACATTAACAGTCCCTGCTGTCCCTGAACCGACAGATAACGGCAACTCTATAAATACAAGTGATTTTTAAATGTTTCTTTTTCTGTATCTTCCAGTTTTATTTTAACCACAAGTATGGATCATGTGTAGGAAAAAAATACATGAATATTAAAAGAAGAACCATGAGCAGTCGGTTGAAATCAACCCAGTACTTTTATTCCCTCCGGGCGCACTTCATTCCCTTTTCGTAGCCAAAATATAATTCTGTGACAAGCTTTGTTGAGAACATATGTTTGAAAACATGTCTTAATTCTGAGATGTCAAGTGTTGGTTTGATTTTCTTTTGAAGGGATACTGCCAGTGCAAGCTTCACGTCGAAGGTCCTTCCTGCAGCATCTGCAAACCATTGACCTGGAATCTGGCCAAAGAAAACCCCCGCGGGTGTTCAGGTAAGGTTTTCACACAGAATAATTGACTGTATGGCAACTTCCTCTAAACTTTCTCTACTTCAGTGACTAAACCCACAAAAGAGCTATTTATTTAATAAGTTCAATTTGTCTGAAATTCTGTGTAAATATTTTGATGTTTTCCCCCCTACTTTTGGCAGAATTTCTGTCATTTTGAGAATCCCAGCGAGAGATTTGTGTCCTGTTTCCATATGTATTTTGTTGTTTGCAAAGGCAGCTACTTGATAAATGGTTTTATGCCGCCTTGTTTTTATAACCTCTCTTTCTGGTTTGGTTTTAGTTTCATTTTCTGCTTAGATTGAAGCCAGGACGGGAACTTAAAAACACTAGGCTAAAGGTGGCTAAGTGGAACGACTATGCCGTTAAGTAGAGTTTGTTTTCATGGAAGTGTATCAGTAATGGCCTTGACATTAGACTCATTTAAAAATCCCCTGATGTTGCAGCCTTTGTCTTAGAATGGTCACGAACTGGGCATTACTCCTTGTAGGTGGGTGGTATTGATCTGGTGGTTCCGCTGACCCCAGAAACGTCCCAGTTTAGGCCTCAATGGAGCAAACAGGAATTCTGCTGAAGTGTGCCCCAAAGTGACCACACACGTAGTATTGCTGCTGGGTCGTGTTTCCAGAGTCAGGGACTGTCCTTTGTGCACCTTTGGTCCAAGGATGCTGTCTTATCTTCACAGAATGCCAGTGCCACGTGGCAGGAACAGTGAGCGGAATCAGAGAGTGCGGGCAGGTACTACGGACCAATCGTTCGCGGAATGGTAGCGCCGTTGACGTCGGGGTTTCTCTGGGAGGGTGTTAGCGCCTCTGTAGTTGTACAGGGCGTGCTAATCTCTCTCTGGACGTTTTCAGATCCTTGCCATACTGCTTCACCTTCTATAGCGAGGCAGTTTTAAATCTTGAAGATTAGCACACTGTGTGATCTTACCGAATGTTGTCACCTGGTTTATTCTGCAGCAAGATGGTGACTGTCACTGCAAGTCTCATGTCAGTGGTGATTCCTGTGACACGTGCGAAGACGGCTATTATGCTTTGGAAAAGAGCAATTATTTTGGGTGTCAAGGTAAATACTTCCAGTGGGTCTTGAGTGTAGCCAGTGTTGATGGGCAAAGACTGTCCGGATCACCTTTGTTCTGAGTTCCTTGTCTTCATGCAGTCTTTCCGATGGGATGGGACTAAAATATGTTGTCGAGGGAACTGGGCCAAATACTCAGTTGAGACTCTTCTACCAGCATGTCGGTTTAATTATAGAAAACACAATTGGGATGGAAGGGGCGTCATCTGTTAATTTCATAGATAACTTCAAGACTTAGTCATTTTGAAGATTTTTTTTTGGTATTATCAAACCAGCTTATACCAGATTTTAGAGATAATATTGTATTAAATAATACAACTAAAAGAGTGCGGCCCCACAGGCTACTGTTTTATCTCTCCCACGGACTCTCATGAGCAGACGTTGTTTATAAGGGCCCTGTGTCGCTAAATCGTGTCTTAGCTTCTGGGCTCCTGTCCCCTTCCACCAGAGAGCAGTGTTGGAGCTGACCTACAAGGGTACTTCCAGCTTACAGGTGGACTTTTGGGGGTACCTCCCATCTCAGCCTGTGAGATCCCTGTATATTTCTAACATCTGCCGGATATGAGGTGTGGCAGGGATAGGAAGCCGCCCCATCTTATCGATTTCCACTTCTCATTGAGGGAGGGAGAGCTTCAGTGTGGAGATGCTTTGATGGGTTGTTTCCTGACCTTTAGGGTGTCTGTGTGACATTGGTGGAGCGATCACCCCCATGTGCAGTGGGCCCTCAGGAGGATGCCGTTGCCGAGAGCATGTCGTGGGGAAGGCGTGCCAGCGGTGAGTCTTCAAGGGAGGTCTCCTCCCGTACCCATGTGGAAGACTCTCAGAGAGTCCCTGTCTGTGCCGATGGCTGACAAGCCGTCCTAAAGAGAGAGGGCTGATGAAGCTGTACTGTCCTTTGAAATCTGGACACTTGTCAGGGAGCCCAATACAGCAGGAGGTAAGGTTGCCCTAAAGACGGCTACTTTGTAGGTCACAGAGCTGCCTGGCTGGACAGTTCCCACAGGTATAAAAAGCCAGGGGGACGAGACTAGAGCGGGATGCTTGAGGTGGGTGCCCGTGGGCAAACCTCCACGTAAAAGCCACAGCGTGGGGGAGCCCAGCAAATAGGCTCCCGGGCCAAGGAGATTCAGTTCCAGCGTCTCCCTTGGGACCTGTGACTGAAGGCGTGGAGAGGCCAGGTGGGTTATACCGGGTGCGGTGGGAGGGGAGGGGGAGAAAACGCGTAAAGTGGGACAGAGTCCCTCATCTCCTGTAGCACCTAATTAAAATGAGCTGTAGGATCAAGGAGCAAGTGGAGACTGAGCTCCCAGAGGGCTATCTCGGGTATGGCAGCACCCTGTCTCTGTGTCTTGTCATGTTTAACATTTTATTGATAAAAACTTTTTTTAATTCCAGTATAATTAGTATACAGTGTTATATTAAAGGTGTAAAATACAATGATTCAGCAATTTTATACATTACTCATCATGATAAGTGTACTCTTGATCTCCTTCCCCATCCCCCCACCCACCTCCCCTCCGGTAACCATCAGTTTATGCTCCATATTTAAGAGTCCGGTTTTTTTGTCTTTCTCATTTTTCATTTGTTTTGTTACTTAAGTTCCACATACGTGTAAAATCAGGTGATATTTGTCTTTTTCTGACCGACTTATTTCACTTAGTGTTATATCCTCTAGATCCATCCATGCTTTTGCAAATGACAAGATTTCATTCTTTTTTATGGCTGAATAATATTCCGGTGTGTGTGTGTGTGTGTGTGTGTGTGTGTGTGTGTGTGTGTGTGTGTATCATCTTCTTTATTCATTCGTCTATTGACGGATGGACACTTGGGTTACTTCCATCATTTGGCTATTGTAAGTGATGCTGCAATAAACATAGGGGTGCATGTGTCTTTTCAAGTTCGTGTTTTCAAGTTAGTATTTTTGGGGTAAAGAGCCAGAAGTGGAATTACTGGATTATACGGTAATTCTATTTTTAATTTTTTGAGGAGCCCCCATACTGTTTTCCACAGGGACTGCACCAGTTTGCATTCCCACTAACAGTGCACAAGGGTTCCTTTTTCTCCACATCCTCCCCAACACTTGTGTCTTATATTTTTAATTTTAGCCATTCTGACAGGTGAGAGGTGACGTCTCATTGTGGTTTTGATTTGCATTTCCCTGATGATGAGTGATGTTGAGCATCTTTTCATGTATTTGTGTGCCATCTGTAGGTCTTCTTCGGAGAAATGTCTGTTCATGTCTTTTGCCTATTTTTAAATTGGATTATGTGTTTTTTGCTGTTGAGTTGTGTAAGTTATCTGTATATTTTGGTTACTAGCCCTTTGTCAGATATGTCATTTACAAATATCTTCTTCCATTCAATAGATCGTATTTTAGTTTTGTTGGTTGTTTCCTTTGCCATGCAGAAGCTCTTAATTTTTGTGTAGCCCCAATTGTTTACTTTTGCTTTTGTTTCCCTTCCCTCAGGAGACATATCGAGAAAAATTGCTATGGCCAATGTCACAGAAATTACAGCGTGCTCTCCTCAAGGATTTTTATGGTTTCAGGTCTCACATTTAGGTCCCTAATCCATTTTGAGTTTATTTTTGTCTGTGGTGTAAGAAAGTGGTCCAGTTTCATTCTTTTGCATGTGGCTGTCTAGTTTTCCCAACACCATTTCTGAGAGACTATCTTTTTCCCATTACATATTCTTGCCTCATTTGTTGAAGATTAATTGACCATATAGTTGTAGATTTATTTCTGGCTTTTCTATTCTTTTCTGTATGTCTATCCATCTATGTGTCTACTTTTGTGCCAGAACCATAGTGTTTTTTATTACTACCACTTTGATACTACAGCTTTGTAGTGTATGTTGAAATCTGGGATTGTGCTACCTCTAGCTTCGTTCTTTTTCAAGATTGCTTCAAGATTGCCAACATGGCTAATTTGGGGTCTTTTGTAGTTCCATACAAATTTTAGGATTATTTGTTTTAGTTTTGTGAGAAATGCCATTGGTATTTTGATGGGGTTTGCATTAAGGATGTACATTGCTTTGGGTAGTATGTGTCCTACCCATACAGTATGAGACTGTTTTCTTAATTTTTATTTCTACTACTTCTTTATTAGTGTATAGAAATGCAACAGATTTCTGTATATTGATTTTGTATGCTGTGAATTTACTGAATTCAATTATTAATTCTAGTAGTTTTTTGGTGTCCTTAGGGTTTTCTATGTATGTTGTCATGTCATCTGCAAATAGTGAAAGTTTTACTTCTTTCTTACCAATTTGGATGCCTTTTATTCTCTTTTCTTGTCTGATTCCTGTGGCTAGGACTTCTAGTATTATGTTGAACACAGGTGGTGAGAGTGGATAGCCTTATCTTGTTCCTGATCTTAGGGGGAAAGCGTTTTCCCCCACTGAGTATGATGTTTGCTGGGGTTTTTCATATAAGGCCTTTATTATGTTGAGGTATGTTTCCTGTAAACCTACTCTGTTAAGGGTGTTTATCATGAATGGATGTTGTACTTCGTCAGATGCTTTTTCTGCATCTATTGAAATGATCATATAGTTTTTCTCCTTTCTCTTACTGATGTGACATATCACATTGATTGATTTGCAAATAATTGAATCACCCTTGCATCCCAGGTATAAACCCCATTTGATCATGGTGAATGGTTATTTTAATGTATTGTTGGATTCTGTTTGTAATATTTTGTTGAGGATTTTTGCATCTATGTTCATCAGAGATATTGGCCTGCAGTTCTTTTTTTCTTTTTTCTTTTTTTGTAGTATCTTTACTTCGTTTTGATATCAGGATAATGCTGGCTTCATAGAATAAATTTGGAAGCTTTCTTTCCTCTTTTGTTTTTTGGAGTAGTTTGAAAAGAATAAATATTAACTCTTCTTTAAATGCTTGGTTGACTTCACCTGTGAAGCCATCTGGTCCTGGACTTTTGTCTGTTGGGAGTATTACTGATTTAATTTCATTTCTTATAATTGGTCTGTTCAAATTTTCTATTTTTTCCTGATTCTGTTTTAAGAGTTTATATGTTTCTAGGAATTTATCCATTTTTTCTAGGTTGTCCAATTTGTTGGCATATAATTTTTTCACAATTATATTACAAAATCCTTTGTATTTCAGTGACATTGGTTGTTATTTTTACTGTTTCATTTCTGATATTGTTTATTTGCCTTATTTCTCCCCCCCCCCATTTGATGATTCTGGCTAGAGGTTTATCAATTTTGTTTGTTTTTTCAAAGAACCAGCTCTTGGTTTCAGTTCTGTTCTATTGTTTTTTTAGTTTCTATTTGTTTATTTCTGCTCTGGTTTTTATGATTTCCTTCCTTTTGCTGGGCTTGGGTTTTTGTTTGCGGTTCTTTTTCTAGCTTCTTTAGGTTGTTTATGTGAGATTTTTCTTGCTTCCTGAGGTAGGTCTGTGTTGCCATAAACTTTCCTCTTAGAACAGCTTTTGGTGTATCCCAAGGATTTTGGACTTTTGTGTTTTCATTTTCATTTGTCTCCAGGTATTTTTTGGTATTTCCTCTTTGATTCCTTGATTGACCCATTCCTTGTTTGGAAGCATGTTATTTAATCACCATGTATTTGTGTTCTTTCCAGATTTTTTCTTGTGGTTGCTTTTTAGTTTCATAGTGTTGTGGTCAGAAAAGATGCATGGTATGATTTCAGTTTTTTTAATTTTTTGAGACCCATTTTGTGGCCCAAAATGTGATCTATTCTGGATAATGTTCCATGTACACTTGAAAAGAACGAATATTCTGCTGTTTTAAGATGGAATGTTCTGAATATATCTGTCAGATCAGTATAGATTTTTTAAAAACCATTATCCATTCATAATTTTCTGCCAGTGGAGGGAAGAAAAAACTAATTTTTAATATCCTGTCTTTTAATCGTATGCTGGAAAGTCTGTGAAATGCAGCTTCTAACTTGCATGTATCTTTAATACTCTGCTTTATCAACAGATTAAGAAATAAATCTTTAGTGTAGTTAAGGTAAATTGTCTGTTTTTAGTTGGTATGGTGTTTCTCTCCTTTCCCTTGATGTTTCCAGCATTTGAATTCTAAAAGTCAGAGCAACCTAGCTGAGCTTTCTTCAGTCATTTCTAAATGGCAGTCACTGCTGGGCCACATAAGAAAAGGTATGTGAAAGAGAACCCGTCTGTGGATATGTTTCCCTGCAGACTAACGAAGCACATGATGGACCAGAGGAATTTTGTAAATAGGTTTGGAAACATTTTCCACCCATGTTTTATTTCTTTTCACCTTCCTGTTGATAAAGTGAGCCTTCCCTCTACTTACCAGTGCAAGCTTTTTTTCCCTTCCAACTATGTAGGCAATTGGCTAATTTGCAGGTAGAAATAATGCAACTTTTATAGGAATTAAATTACCCATCCTGAGGCAAAAATATAGACTTTTTTTTTTACATCACAGCCAATACACACATGAAATTTAGAACGTGTCCTCTGATTTGGTGGTAAATTGTAACTAGGGTGAAAGGATGGCAAACGAGCATCAAAGATGCCATGCCGCCTTTTCTCTGGGTTGGTAAATCTTTTGTCCTTTTGTACTAAATTCCTCCCAAATGTTTATCATATCATCTGAACATTTTTTTTTCATTTTTCTTACATGTTTAGTAAGCATTCACATTCGCTTTGTTCTCCAAATAATTTTTGTGATAATAAATGTAACATATGTTTGTTGTAAAGTTTTAATAAGTACCTAAATGTAAAAGGCAAAGAAAAATCTTCATTCCACCATCAAGAGATAATCCCTTTGGATGTTTTTTATTTATTTTTTTTCTAGGCTTTTTCTTATATTTAAAATTTTTAATGTTTGCTATTTATTTATGTATTTATTTATTTATTTATTTTTGAGAGAGAGAGAGAGAGAGGCAGGCAGGGTGTGAGTGGGGTAGGGGTAGAGAGAGAGGGGAAGACTCAGAATCCGAAGCAGGCTCCAGGCTTTGAGCCAGCAGCACAGAGCCCAAAACTGGACTCAAACTCACGAACTGCAAGATCATGCCCTGAGCCAGTTGGAAGCTTAACCGACTGAGCCACCCAGGCACCCCTAGGCTTTTTCTATGAATACATATTAGTATTATATTTTCTTCATATAATTCGCATCAGTTTCTTCACATGATATTGCAGACATTTTCCATTATCATTAGTCTTCCAAAATATTAATGGCTACATAATATTTCATAATTTCCTTAATTATTTCATAATTATACATTTACACTGCTTCTAATCTTTCACTATTATAAACATTCTTTTATGTTAATTCTTTGGCAGTATATATAAAAGCATTCTTTAGAATATATTCCTGGAAGTAGAATTACTGGGTCAATGGGTATGACCATTTTAAGGATCTTTGTATATCACTTCCAGAGAAATTGTAAGTGTTTGTAATTCTATTTGCAATATAGGACCATGACCTTTTATTTTCTTTGACTCATTGATCGTTATGGCTTTAATTCCACTAACCGCTATTAGTTTGTGACTGTATTGTCAAAATCAATGCCATTTTGAAAAACTTCAAATAGTTTGAATATAAAATGTTGCATAAGTGTTGAAATGTTTTTATGTTTTTTTTAAATGTTTTTATTTATTTTTGAGAGAGAGACAGAGACAAAGTGTGAGTTGGGGAGGGGCAGAGAGAGAGGGAGACACAGAATCTGAAGCTGGCTCCAGGCTCTGGGCTGTCAGCACAGAGCCCGACGTTGGGTTCGAACTCATGAACCCTGAGATCATGACCTGAGCCGAGGTTGGACACTTAACTGACTGAGCCACCCAGGCACCCCAGTGTTGAAATATTTTTGATCCTTCTCTGTGATTGCCATTATTGGACTCTTGAAAGGATTCCATTTATAGACTTATAATTTAAGAAAAAACGAGGCATAAAAAGTCACTCTAATGATAGGAAAAAAATATATAGAGAAAAATGTATCTAACTTGTAAACTTAGCATGTGAAATATTTTATGTGACATTCACTATTGTACATATGGTACTAAACAACAGTGCTTGGTACGTTGGTACGTATCTGTTAATACTTGTTAGTGATTGAATATGAGTATATAACTGAATGATTGAATGAATGAATTTATAGTAAGTAACCTAATTTGACTTTGTTAAGTTGTTGACAACCATTTAGAACATATTAAAGAATACTACCACTATGGGTTGTGCTAAATGGCTTTCTCATTTTACTGCTTAGGATGATAAGTGTTGGGTGTGTCTTTGTGTCTTCTGTGAATGTTTACGGGAATGAAAGCAATAATTTAAAGAAAAAGCAGGAGGTGGCTCTTTCATTTATTCTTATTTGTTGCACTCTTTCAGTTTGGTGGGCGTTCTTTTAGCAGAGCTACTGAGATTAGAACATTTGGATCATCAATGGACCTAACTTGCCGTATCCATGTTTCCTTTTTATTTACAAAAGACCCGAAAACAACTACTATTTCCCGGATTTGCATCACATGAAGTATGAGATTGAAGATGGCACTGTGCCTAATGGAAGGGAACTTCGGTTTGGATTTGATCCCCTGGAGTTCCCTGAGTTTAGCTGGAGAGGATACGCTCAGATGACCTCAGTGCAGGTATGTAGCCTCTGAGAAATTGCTTCACGCAGGATAGCGTGTATGGTTACCCACAACAGTGTCAGCGAGTCCCCCCAAAAGGTGAACTATCCCCAAAACCGACTCCAGGATTCTTTTTCTGCAGTCTACAGATGGGATTTGGGGTAGGATTGGATTTTAACTTATAAATTTCACAGTTTATTATTAATTTAGTCACTAAATCAGATAAAGAAAGGGTTTTTTAAAAACCTGGCATTTATCTCTGGAGACTTTTTATAAGAAGTTGTTTCCTAAATGAGATTAGTCTATATTTTAACACAAGAGACACTTTTCTTTAAAGCCGTTTGTGAAGATTAAAAATGAGTTCAATTAAATAATTTCAGTGTGTGTATTGTTAATATTTGACTAGTGTTTCTTTATGCTTTTTTAAACTCTGAATTAGTATATGAATAAAAACTAAAAAAAAATGAGGAACTTGTTAGTGCTACTTAAATTTTCTTTCCTGTATTTCTCCTTTCCTTCATTCTCCTCTTCTGTATCCATCTCTGTTGGCTTTGCGTTGGAATAATTAAGGAATTTACACATTTTCTTGTTACCTTTAGAACTTATACAGTATTTCTAACTAATAATTTCTGTATAGTCATTGAGAAATTTTGTTCTCAGAATTTCTCTTCGAGGTTGGTCTCTTGAAACTGTGTTTGTCAGTGGAGAAATTCAGAACAAAAGAGGTAAATTGATGACCATGGTTACCTACCCAATATTTGTCCTTAGTAGACCCAGAGCTAATGCCTGTTCTATTTATGTAAGTCACTCCTTAGAGAAACAGGGGCAAGTTCACAGTTCTCTTGGAGCCGCCATTGGTTCTAATGTTGCTTGTTCCCTGACTAGGATCCCCCATCAGGCTGCTTTCTCAAACAGTACCTAGGATCCAACACCTCACTGCTTTCTCCTTCTCCCCAATATAGCAATTCAGTTTCTTTAGCTCTTTCCTGATCTTCATTATTCAGGAAAAAAAGCAATGGATTCCATTAAGCCATAATAGGCTGTGAATGACTGTGAGTCCAATCAAGGTGGATACCTTCTCATAAGTGTTTACAGTTTAAAAGAATAACTAGTTAGCTTAAAGGACTGAATTTCAAATGACGGGTTTCTTTTAAGTATTTTTAGTCAGCAGACCTTGGTGGTGTCCATGAAATCACCGCTAACTTGTTCCTTATACTTTTTTGCATTTTTATTTTCCAACATGGAACTAACAGTTAGAGATGGATTCTGTCAAGTTAAAAAGCCCCATTCAGTGGAGTCTTTAGGGTTTTCTGTAAATGGTACCATGTCATTTCAAATCGTGAGAGTTTTACTAATTCCTTACCAATATAGATACATTTTCTTTCTTTCTGTTGTCTGACTGCTGTGGCTAGGACTTCCAGTGCTATGTTGAATGAAAGTAGTGAGAGTGGACATCTTTGTCTTGTTCTGACCTTAGGGGAAAAGGTCTCCAGTTTTCACTATCGACTATGATGTTGGTTGTGCATTTTTCATATAAGGCCTTTATTATCTGTATCTACTTTGCAAAGCGTTTGTTTTTATCGTGAATGGATGTTGTACTTGTAAAATGCTTTTTCTGCATCTATTGAGATGATTTTATGGTTTTTATCTCTTCTCTTACTAATGTGACATGACACATTGATTGTTTTGTAAATATTAAAGCACATTTTCATCCCAGGAATAAATTCCACTTGACCGTGGTGAATGATTATTTTAATGTTTTGTTGGATTCTGTTTGCTAATATTTTGTTGAGGATTTTTACATAGATGTTCATCAGGCATATTGGCCTGTAGTTTTCTTTTTATGTGGCATCTTTATCTGGTTTTGATATCAGGTTGATACTGGCCTTATAGAATGAATTTGGAAGTTTTCCTTCCTCTTATATTTTTTGGAATAGTTTGAGAAGAATAAATATTAACTCTTCTTTAAATGTTTGGTAGACTTCACCTGTGAAGCTGTCTTGTCCCAGACTTTTGTTTATTGGGATTTTTAAAAATTATTATTATTACTGATTCAATTTCATTTCTGATAATTTATCTGTTCAAATTTTCTATTTATTCATATTTTTGTTTTGGTAGGTTATGTGTTTCCAGGAATTTATCCATTTCTTCTAAGTTGTCCAATTTGTTGACATATGGTTTTAATAATATTCTGTTATGGGGCGCCTGGGTGGCTCAGTCGGTTAAGCGTCCGACTTCGGCTCAGGTCATGATCTCACGGTCTGTGAGTTCGAGCCCTGCGTCGGGCTCTGTGCTGACAGCTCAGAGCCTGGAGCCTGCTTCAGATTCTGTGTCTCCCTCTCTCTCTCTGATCCTTCCCCACTCATGCTTTGTCTCTCCTGCTCTCAAAAAAATAAATAAAAAACATTAAAAAAATATTCTGTTATAACTGTTTGTATTTTTGTGGTGTTGGTTGTTATTTCTCCTGTTTCATTAGTGGTTTTGTTTATTTGCCCCTGGTTGTCCTCTCTCTATTTCTCTCTCTGTTTCTTTTTTGATAAGTCTGGTTAGAGATTTATCAATTTTGTTGATATTTTCTAAAAACCAGCTCCTGGTTTCATCGATCTGCTTTATTATTTTTTTAGTTTCTTTATCATTTATTTCTGCTCTAATCTTTATTATTTCCTTCCTTTTTCTGGGTTTGAGTTTTGTTTGTTCTTCTTATTTTAGCATCTTGAGGTATAAGGTTAGGTTGCTTATGTGAGATTTTTCTTCTTGATGTAGGCTTGTGTTGCTATAAACTTCCCTCTTAGAACAGCTTTTGCTGCATCCTAAAGATTTTGGACCTGTGTTTTCATTTTTATTTGTCTCCATGTAATATTTTATTTCTTCTTTGATTTCTTTTTTAAGCTCATTTATTTATTTTTAGAGAGAAAGAGAGAGAGAGGGAGAGGCAGAGAGAGAGAGGGAGATTTCTTGATTGACCCATTCATTGTTTAGAAGCATATTCTTTAGCCTCCATGTATTTGTGCTCTTTCCAAATTTTTTTCTTGTGGTTGATTTCTAGTTTCATAGTTTTGTGGTTAGAAAAGATGCATGGTATAACTGCTATCTTTTTTAATTTTCTGAGACTTATTTTGTGGTCTAATATGTGATCTATTCTGGAGACCATTACGTGTACACTCAAAAAGAATGTGTATTCTGCTGAATATATCCGTGTATTCTGAATATATCTGTTGAGTCCATTTGGTCCAGAGTGTCATTCAAAATCACTGTTTCCTTGTTGATTTTCCCTTTGGATGATCTGTCCATTGATGTAAGTGGGGTCGTAATGTCCCCTACTATTATTGTATTACTATTGGTTATTTCTTTATGTTTGTTATTAACTGTTTTACTTCTTTGGGTACTACCATGTTGGGTGCATAAATATTTACAACTGACATATATCCTCTTATTGGATTGTCCCTTTTATTATTGGAATGGAGTATTATTCAGCCATAAAAAATAACGAAATCTTGCCATTTGCAACAATATAGATGGAACTAGAGAGTATAATGTTAAGTGAAATAAGTCAGAAAAAGACAAATATTGTATGATTTCACTCATATGTTGAATCTAGGAAACAAAACAAACAAACAAAGGCAAAAAAAATAAAATGGAGATAGAGACAAAGCATAAAACAGACTCCTAACTGTATAAAACAAACTGGTAGTTACCAGAGGGGAGGTGGGTAGGGGGACGGAGGAAATAG
The DNA here is from genome assembly GCA_030068075.1 of Paguma larvata. Lineage (NCBI taxonomy): Eukaryota > Metazoa > Chordata > Mammalia > Carnivora > Viverridae > Paguma > Paguma larvata. The sequence continues at coordinate 46,287,849 of CM057835.1, read as the reverse complement.
GTGATGAGGATTAAAGAGTACACTTGTCATGACAAAAAAACATAATTAAAAAATAAAAACCCCAAATCCTTTTTGGATGGAGATTGAGATCAATTTCATATGATTTAAGTATATTTTAGTTACATCCAGATTTTGTCACTAATGTGTTTGGAGTATTTTAACCTTTGTCTGGCCAACATTAGTTTCTGTGACCATTTAGAATTTTATGTATGTGAACTGGCCCCTGGCGTGGTCTCTCTGCAGGTCTCTGTGTGGTTGTGTTAAATAATCCTGTCCTTTCCTTCTCTTCTGCTTTTTTATTTCTCCCAGCCCGTGGTGGTTGCCCCTGTCACTATGGCTTTCCTTAAACAATCCTGCTAATACTCTGCTCTGTCTGCCTGATTCCAAAAGGGGCAAAAGAAGAACTCAGTTCCTGAGGGAATAGGTTTTCACTGTAACTTTAATTGTAAGTGATTTTAATTTATTGTCAGGTCTGCTTATTTCCGTCTTCCACAGAGTTAGTTATTTGGTGCTTGCTGAGTGAGAGTGTGTGTGTGTGAGAGAGAGAGAAACAGAGTGTATGGGTGTGGACACACTGTAAACCCACTAGTGAACCTTGAATGGAGTAAAGTCACTATTTGGCTACCATTTCTTTTAGCCAGTTCTATACTTTATGGCTTTTTTGGTATTTTTCAGAATGAAGTGAGGATCGTGTTGAATGTGGGGAAGTCAAGTCACACCTTGTTTCGCGTCATTCTGAAATACATTAACCCTGGAACGGAAGCCGTATCTGGCCACGTGACTATTTATCCATCCTGGGCTGAGGCAGGTAGGCAAGTTTTCAAGCCTTTTTTGGATTAAGAAATGAAGAATTAGTAAAACCTTTTCTCCAGTTTTCACAAAGTTACCTCCTGAGAAAAGTTGACTTCTGATGCATAGTCCAATTAGGGTAGTGCCCTGTCCTTTGCTGTCTTTTCACTCTCTAAGCATTCCGCTTATGAAAGTTTTGCTGTTAAGTTTATTATTAACTGTCTTTTAAAAAATTGTTGTAACAACCTGTGTGTCTTGACTGCACCCCATGGTCTATGATATCACCACAGGGCAAAGCTAATTTGTAACTCGTTCATGGTAGAGTGGGTGTCACCTCTGTAGTGACTCCCTAAATTTTCCCATTGTTTCAGGCAAACCACATAGTCCAAGGAGAAGTGCTTGAGTGTAGGAATATTTAAGATGAATGCGGTAAAGCACGAAGCCCATGAGAACTCCAGAGAGAAACATGCAAACCTCACTGAGGGTTGAGGGATTCCTGAGGGCACAGGAGAATCACAGAGCACAGATCTCAGCGCTGTCAGAGCCGAGGCCTGGAAGTCTGCTCTGCAAGAAGCTAGCACTTCTACCCTTCCTGGAAACAGATTCCAAGAGGCTCTAGGAATCCCACATGGACTCAAAATGGTGCCAGTGGAAATCTAACTTATGATTGAAATACAAGCATCTTTGTCCAGCATCCATGGCAAAGTCATGAGGGGGCAGTGGTGATGCTCTGAGTTGTGTCAGCCAGGTCGTAAGGCTGGACGATGAGGAATAACACAAAGGACTTGCTTTGTCATATGCAGATACTTGGGCATTGATTTCCTCCCATGATAAGTTTGTGAACTGATGAGGGCTGAAGAGGAAAGAGAGCTGAGAGGTTTAGTAAATTGCCTAGGTGCACAGCTGGGCTTTCGAGACAAGCTGGAATCTTCAGACTCCAGTCTTCAGACTTGCTAATAGACCCCGATGCCTCCTAGAAGACAATGTCATCAGCACTTTGCTGTCCGTTAACTCAAACAGGTGGAATACTTCGTGGCTTGTTTTTTTCCCTTCTCCCCTTCCTCTGGGGCACCTCTCCTAAGCCCCCACATTTGAGTCAGGTGCCTTGGTTGTGGATTCCCATGGTAACCTAGGCCTCCTCCCAAACACCACTGTCTACGCTGTGCCAGATTCTCCTGTTTTATCACGTGTAATCCCTCACCTTTCCCATCCTACCGCTGGAGAGCAAAGGCCATGCTGGCTGTGTTCACTGCCTCATGCCCTGAACCTAAATCTAGGGTAAGTTTGTAGAAAGAATGCAAGGATTTGGAGCAAACATTTCTTCTGAAGAAAAAGCCTCAGTCGGACTGTGATGCAGCAGTTTGGTTTGTTTCTGAACCTTCTAGGGAAGGTCCACTGTTTATTTCATGCAGAAGACATGCATCCTGAGAACAAACAGAAAACCAAAACTTGTTCTTATTTCAGAATGAACACATGTTCTTCTATAGAAATTAAAAGAATAAAATATATCTAATGTAATGTGTTAACACTTAGGTCCAATGAAATTTTCCAAGCAGTTTATATGTATTAATATACTTAATCGCTTCACAAATGTAAAAAGTACTCACAATCCAGTATACATAATCACCATTAACATCTTATCAGTATCTTTCTTGTCTGGTTTATCAGTATGTGATGCAAACATACAGTTAAAAAGAATAAAATCAGAGGTACCTCGGTGGCTCAGTCGGTTGGGCGGCCGACTTCGGCTCAGGTCATGATCTCACGGTTTGTGAGTTCGAGCCCCGCATCGGACTCTGTGCTGACAGCTCAGAGCCTGGAGCCTGCTTCAGATTCTGTGTGTGTGTCTCTCTCTGCCCCTCCCCTGCTCAAGCTCTGTCTCTCTCTCTCTCTCAAAAATAATAAACATTAAAAAAAAATCTTAAAAAAATCAATAAATCTGATCAGTACATATGCTTAATAACCATCTTAAACTTCTTCAAATGCAAACTGAATGTTCAAAACGGAAAATCCCAAATCCTAACGGTGATTGCTTAGACCAGTGCCTTGGGCAATTCTTTTTATTTCTGATAGGTGCTGCTCAAAGCAAAGAAGTCCTCTTCCTGCCGAGTAAAGAGCCAGCCTTCGTCACCGTCCCCGGAAATGGTTTGGCAGATCCGTTTTCAATTGCACCTGGGACATGGATTGCTTGTATTCAAGCAGAGGAGGTCCTTCTGGTAAGAGTTCTCCTGAGTGGAGAGTTCTGGGGGATTCTTCTCCCTTAGAGATGGTCCAATCCACAGGGACCCACAGGGGCCATCGGATATCAAAATCCACCTCCTTTTTATACACAGGAAACTATGGTGACATTTGCCCTCAAGTAACATAGGAGCCAACTTAAAAAGCTGTTACACTCTTCACCCAGCTTCTCTCAGACAAAAAATCCCCAACAAATATAAGTCATAGTGACTCAAAGTTATCAGAATAAACGCAGAACCTTAATGTGCAAACGTCCCCACTTCGAAAGTTTCTTTCGGACTTTTCATCATGAATCAGAATGGCATCTAAAGAAAATCAGGCTCCCCGGGAATCGTGCGGAATGAATCAGGAGAAGCTGGAGGAAGAGGAGATCCTACTATCAGTGAAGTTCTTGGTGGTGGAAAGAGAAGGGAGGTCGGGCGCTGCTTCTCCAACATTCCCTGCCTCTTCCACCTGGAGCGTAGGCAGGAGCCTCACCAAACAGATTGCCTTGGACAGAGAACCGTGCGTCCAGGGAGAAGCTCTATCCTCGGGCTCTACTAGGGTAGCCAGAGGAGCCGTGGGGAGTAAGGGGTGTCTGCTTTAGCTGATAGAAAGTCTTTTGAAAATAAAGTCTTCGGCAAAAGCTTGGTTTCAGGCGCTCAAAGCAAAAGACGTCAAGCTTTTCCTTCCGGCACGATCCTTTTGATTGACTGTATTAGCAAAATCTGACGCAAGTTCTTTCACTCCAAGCCTGCCTCATTTGCTTCCTCCCTGTAATAGGGACCATGTTTATCCATCTAGGTCCTTTCCAAATCTGGGAATTTATAAGCATTATGTGAGGGTTTATGCTCTGCAGTCAATCCCTATTTTTCTTGCATCTTCTTGGTACAAAGCTTTGTTGCTTTACCAGAGTTTTAGAATTTTTCGTAGATATGAGAAATGAAGACGGGGAAAATCCTTTTGATGCCAGTACAGTACAACTGCCAGCACAAAGCTGGATTAACGGAAAGAAGCTCATTATGTTACTTCATGGGCACGGAAGATACTTGATGACATTTCGTGGGTGCGGTTGTGTAGTAACGGATGTGTGCTTCCATGTGATGAACCTGTTTTCTCTACAGATATTTTACTGAGCAGCTACTATCAACCTTTACTATTGTAGGATCTATTGGGACCATAACCTAATGAGGAGCTATGGTCCCAACCTAAGGAAATTTAGTAAGAGAACAATAATCACTGTTGAAATAAAGCCTACTGGGGTATGAGACCCCCGTGGTACACCAGGGAGCCCCTTGGGCCACCATGCACCACTTTTCCTCTCCATACATTAAGGACTCTGAAGGGAGAGAATGCCTTATGGCTGGCGTATGAGTTTCTTCACAGTCATGGCAGACATCCCCCCCCACCCCCGTCCTTCCCTCTGCACACAGGCGGTGATGCCAGCATTGCTCCGAAGCTGTCAAACCATCAGCGGCTCAGAAAACCTGGAGGTCTGCTCTTTCCTGAAGAGCTGTTTCGCTGAATTTACACTGTGGGCTTCATTTGGCACCCTCCGTGGAACACGTTCTTCCTCTCATCTCCTAGGACAGGCACTCAGCCAGTTTCAGCCTGTGATTCACCAGATTCACAAAACACCGTTTTTTTATACATGCCAGCGAGCGTCGCTTGGGTGTGGGAATAAAAAGCCGTGATACGTGATCTACAATGCGGCGTTCTGATGTGTAGTGATGAAAGCAACCGGCATTTCAAAGGAACGTGTTATCAGTGGATAGCTTATTACCTGTGTTTATTTGTGAATTTATAAACAATCCAAAAGAGCCGTTAAAATTCCCCCCTGAGACTTGAACACAAAAACATTCGCCCTGAGATGCTTATCTCCAATGCTTGAAGCACCCGCCAGGCGTGGCTTTGTGTGTTTTGGTGAGTCAGGGGGCAGAACGAAGCAGCTGCTGTTGAGAGTTTAATATAGCTTGGTTCACCTGGTTATTATTAACTTAGCTGGTATGCTTGCCGGCTTTATTACTAAAGAAGGGCCACCATCAAATGAGTAATTGTCCTTTTGGTCTTAATTTACTAGGACTACCTGGTGCTGCTTCCCAGAGACTACTATGAGGCACCCTCACTGCAACTGCCAGTCACACAGCCGTGCGCCGACTCAGGACCTCCCCAGGAGAAGTTAGTATGGGCAGCTCTAAAGTAGGAGACTTTGGTGCAAGGATTTGAGACAGGCCTCAGCCTCACCACTGCAGCAAGATGCTTTGAATAATTATTTAATTGTGGTTTTTGTCTGAGGCTTAAAATAGAATCTGGGTTCATGGACCTTTCCTTTTTTTTATTCTTCATGCAGATGGAAATTTACCATCCGATTCCTATAGTAGGCACTTGGTAGGAGTTTGCTGAAGGAATGATGAATGAATGGAATTGGATGAGAGTCCTGCGGGGCTGCATTTGGATCCTGTGTTTTGTTCTCAGTGTAACTGTTGCATTTTGTTGTTGAAGTTGCTTGCTCTACCAGCATTTGCCAGTGACCCGATTCCCCTGTGCCCTGGCTTGTGAGGCCAGACACTTCCTGCTTGACGGAGAGCCAAGACCCTTGGCAGTGAGGCAGCCCACCCCGGCACACCCGGTCATGGTGGATCTCAGTGGGAGACAGGTGGGGCAACCTCTTATTTACTGTCGAAGCTATCACTCTCCCCCCATCTGTTCTGCTGAAAACCCTTGGCCACAGTTGCTTCTCACATTCAGGGGAACCTGGAAGAATATCCCAGAGGTGTTAATTACGGGTATCCTGAGTTCTCTGATTCAGGTTGTGGCTGGACGGTACACCACACAGAGCATAGTAAGGTTAGTCTCTGAGCACTTTCTAGACATGGCAGGGAACACGGGCAACCACAGAGTCCTCTCCTTTTTGTTCTCTGGACTTATAAGGGTGCGTCCTGCTCTTCCTGATTCAGGGCAAGCTCTTTCTCAAAGGTGTCCAGAAACTACACAGCTTACCCTAAAAGGATGCAATGCTCACAGACTCTTCAGGCCTCAGGCTAAGCAATTTGTAAGGGCTGATTTCTTTGAGCTCAGAATCTGGAACTGCTACACGCCAAGACACCTCCCTCATGGCTTAGAGGACAGGTTACCACAGGCTTCGGCATTACTTTACTTCTCAGAGTTTTTGAAGCCTCAAAACAATTGAAGACTCTACTGATTTAAGATTTGGGTTCGAAGTGCTGTCTTCGAACAGTAAGAACACACAGTGCAATACCTCAAAATAAAGACACTGGAAAAAAACTTCCGTCACTATATTTCCATTCCTCACTTTCTACAACATTCTGTTTTGTACCTTTGAGGAACACGTTTATGATTAAATTTGTAGACTGAAAACACATATGGTATTACTTCTGAAATTTTAGATGTGCACCTTTTTGTAAACTATATTGCTAACGTTTCCAGGGTAGCTATTAGAGGATTTTAAGGATATTTCTTTAGCCTTCATTTCATTTTGTTTTATTGGAGTTTTTATTTTGCAAAAAAGAGAAGTATGTATGCCTGTTGGAACAAGTAAAGCAATATAGGTATTCATAAAGAAAAATTAATGATCTCATTTCCACTCCATTCTACCAGTCTGCTGTATCCCTCCCTGCTATGCTGTGTGTGCGCGCACACACACACACACATGCATATACATACATAAATATGCACACACACACATACAGGTGTGTGTGTGTGCGCGCGTGCGCGCACCCCAGACAGCAGGAAGGTGCTGTTGAGAAGGGTCAAACTCCAGGAAACAATGCCGATGATTCATCAGGAGGTGTCCTTGCCTCTGACTTAGCCCAGAGCCATAGCACTGAGGTCTTGGGCAGGGCCATATTTGCATGATGCATAAAACTAAGCTCTGGGCTATCCAGTTTTATGTAACAGTCCGTTTGACTCTTTTATCTAAATGCTTGCAGACTTGCGCTAATAGAGTAGTGACTAGCTCATGTGGTTGTATATACTTGAATTAATTAAAACTAAGTAGAGCCAGACATCCAGTTTCTCAGTTGCACTGGCCACATTTCAAGTGCTCAGTAATCACAGATGTCTAGTGCCCACCTTATTGGCAAACACGGAGTATGCATTATTGTTGCCATCCAGAAAGTTCTATTGGACAGTGCTGTAATAGATCATTGTGCTAAAATTCAGAGATTAATGGCATTTGAAGAGGTCTTAGAAATCATTTGATTTCCCTTCCTCTGAAGGAATCCTTTCTACATTAGCTTTCTTAAGCATTCATTTAGCTTCTGTTGAATACTTAAATTGATGGAGGACTCCCTTCTTCTATAGGTAGGTAACTTTTGATCATCATTAGCCACCTGGAGCAATGCAGAGTAATCTCTCCTCCATTTTAAAAAAAGTTTTATTATCAAGAGTCAGATGCTCAACCAACTGAGCCACAGAGACAACTCCCCCCCCACCCACCACCACCTTCATTTTGGAAACCCATGGTGCTGAAGTGAAACTGCCTGCCTTCATGTCTTGGGTCATCAGTATCTAGCTGTGAAATCTCCCTAGGCCTGAATTTACTAGTATGCAAAATGGGGATAAGAATGGTAGCTACCTCATCAGTACTATTAAACAAAATAATCCACAAGAGGCTCTTGTTGTGGTGCCCAACACACAGTGATCACTCAGTAACCATTAGTCATGCTGCTATTACGTGTTCTAGTCAGCACCATGGGTAAAAAGGAAGAGCACCTCACTAAGTCTAGCCCATTTGAAGGGTTTTTCCTTTTCCAGGGTACAGAGAGGTCTAGAAGGTTTCCAACAGTAGCAACAGAGTGCATTTAGGTCTTCCAGGAATCTGAGAGGAAGAGAGCTACCTGACTGTTACAGAAAAGAGCCTTCTCTCCATGTGTTTGCCTGTTCACATCTCCTATTGAGTGACCTCCTTTGCTTACTCGTAGGTCTTTGTCTCACACACATACCATAAAGGCTGCTCTGGTCCTATTTCTTTGTTAACTCCTAGCCCTGGCATTTACTGCCATTTGAATCTCCTTTGTTTATTTTTTCTGAGAAAGGGAATACAGACAGCTCATTTTTTAAAGTCAGACCACACCTGTTGTACACCAGGCAAGCCTCTGTCTCTTGTAAACAAATTCATAGCTATATTTTTTATATTTCAATTTGATCATGTTTGTTTTACAATGTGATTTTAATCCATTTATATTTATTGTGATTTCAGACATATTTGGACTTATTTTTATCATCTTAATTATTTTACTAGCTTTTTATTTGCCTTCTTAAAAATAATTTTTATACTTTAGGTTTTTCTTTTTTTTTTTTTTAAAGTAAGTTCTAGGTCCAACATAGGGCTTAAACTCACAACTTTGAGGTCAAGAGTTGCATGCTCTACTGACTGAGCCAGCCAGGCACCCCCTACTTCTGTTTGATTGAGACAATTTTCTCTATTTTTCTGCTTTTTGGTAGGTACAGATTGTTTTCTGGTATTTTAGTGGTTACCCTTAATATTTTAACATAAGTTCTTAAGTATATATTTTCCAACAAATTCTAAAGTTATTAACTAATTCTGATCTTTTATTTTACATGACACAGTCTTTAGAATGATTATTTACCCATTGAAAACCAACCTCCAAGTTATTGCTACTGTGTAGAGATTTTATTTTTACCCTCTTCCCCATACTTTCAGATAGAGTGTAAGTTTCATCTCAATTCAAATATACTATATACCATCCTTCTTCTCTCCTCCCTTTCTCCCTTTCTTTCTTTCTTTCTTTCTTTCTTTCTTTCTTTCTTTATTCTTCTTTTTCTTCTCCTCCTCCTCCTTTTCCTCCTCCTCCTCCTCCTCCTCCTCCTCCTCCTCCTCCTCCTCCTCTTCTTCTTCTTCTTCTTCTTCTTCTTCTTCCTCCTCCTCCTCCTCCTCTTCTTTTCCTCTTTTCCATTTGTTCTTGGAGATCTCACTCCTGGAATATTCCATCTCCTTTACTCTCAGTGTAGTCTCTGGATCTAAGGCACAGCCGTTTTCTGAAATATTTCATTGCCATATCCCACCATCCTAGATATTATCTTTTTTATCTTTATTGTATTGGATGATCTTCGTCGCCGCCTTCTTCTTCTTCTCCTTCTTGTCCTTCTCCTCCTCCTTCTTCTTCTTCTTCTTCTTCTTCTTCTTCTTCTTCTTCCTATTGGAACTCGCTTTCTTCTTCTTCTTCCTCATTTTGGTAGAGTATATCCTCCACTGGCTTCCTGAGAAAGGCCACACAGATACAGAAGAGGTTCTTTTTTTTTTTCCTTTGAGACCTTGCATATCTGAAACTATTCTACACTCAATCTTGAATTTTTTACTTTGGTTAGATGTAGAATTTTATTTTTATTATTTTTATTGGGGTTTGTTTTGAGAGAGAGCGAGCAAGCACACAAGCAGGGGAGGGGCAGAAGGAGTGAGAGAAAGAGAATCTTAAGCAGGCTCTATGCCTAATGCAGAGACCAATGCAGTGCTCGAACTCATGACCATGAGATCGTGACCCGAGCTGAAGTCAAGAGTCAAACACTTAACTGACTGAGCCACCCAGGTACCATAGGTATAGAATTTTATATTAGAAATCATTTCTCTTTAGAATTGGTAACATTTCCTCACTGGCTTCTAGCTTCAAGTCCCTCTCTTGAGTAGTTACATTGTGATTCCCAATGCTTTGATTGTAACTTCCTTTTCCTTTCTTAAAGCTTTTGAGATCATTTCTTTATGTCTTGTGTTCTAAAATTTCACAAAGGTGTACCTTGATATAGGTCATGTTTCCACCAGTGTGCTGGGCTCTCAGCCTTTTAGCCTGGAAACTTCTATCCATCATTCTGGGAAACTTTCTTGCGTTGTTTCTTTGGTAATTTATTTCTTTATCTTTAATCAACATTTACCATCTCTTTACCTGTGTTTTATGCTTTGGGAGATTTCTTTAATCTTTTCTTCCAACCCTTACCCCAAGTCTGCACACACACAGACACATAGATGTCAGCTTTCTCTGGTCTAATTAGTTAACATCTGGTTTCCGGCTTCCAAAATCTGTTGAGTTCTCTAGGCTGTTTCCTGCCCCCCCCCACTTTCCTATTCTCTTTTTGTTTCTGGGCTTATGATTAAAAAAAAAACCCGACTCCAGTTTTTGTGGAGTTCTGAGAGGGAAGATCAATAAATGTAAGTGTTCAATCCATTATGTTTAGCCAGAAATCCTAGGATGGACTTTGATTTGTGATTTTCTAAAGTTCCGTTATGATATGTGTAGGCGTGGGTTTATTTTCATTTATCTGTTTAGTCCTCAGGCCACACTTTCAGAAGGAAGCTCCGTATCTTATCCTGGGAAATCCTCAGATGTTATCACGTCAAATATAATTTTGCTGCCGTTCCTTACATTCTTCTTTTCTGCAAATCAGACTGGATGAACGTCAGAGTCTCACAGTCTATCTACAAACTACTCTTTCAGATTTTTAAATCTCTTTGGCTCTTTGTGCTGCTTGTGGGTAAACTCCTCAAGACTCGCTTACAATCCACGGATATTAAATGGTCTCCAGCCTAGACTTTACCCAGCCTATTGACGCAGTTTGGTTTATACTGTTAATCTCAAAGAGTTCTAGTTGACTCTTACTCATATTTACTTTTCCTTATTTATTTCCTGCCACTTTAGTCTTATAACTTTATTTACTTTTTAAATTTTTTTAAACGTTTATTTTTGAGAGACACAGAGACAGAGCATGAGCAGGGGAAGGGCAGAGAGAGAGGGAGACACAGAATCGGAAGCAGGCTCCAGGCTCTGAGACATCAGCACAGAGCCCAACGCGGGGCTCGAACCCACAGACCGTGAGATCATGACCTGAGCTCAAGTCGGCCGCTTAACTGACTGAGCCACCCAGGTGCCCCCTTTTTTAAAAAAATAAATAAATAAATTTTTTTAATTTACTTTTTAAAGAGATTCTTCTTTCCTTTATATTTTTTAGTATCTTCATGCCCTTGGAGGCAAGTATGTTTCAGAATTCAGCATTTAAAAAAATTGTTTTAAGTTTATTTATTTGAAAGAGAGAGAGCACGGGGGAGGAGCAGAGAGAGAGGAAGAGAGGAATCCCAAGCAGGCTCTGTGCTGACAGATGTGGGGCTCGAACTCACGAATTGTGAGATGATGACTTGAGCCGAAACCAAGAGCCAGACACTTAACCGACTGAGCCACCCAGGCACTCCTGAATTCAGAATTTTAGAGATTCGGCACACGTCATCGTCATCATTATCATCATCTCCAGTGGGGTCCTGGCCAACACCCTATAATCCCATAGGTTAATATTTCTCCAATGAAAAGCATGATTAGGCATGAAATACATAAAGACTGTATACATGGACTTAGTTTAAGTCAGATTTTGCCACCAAGCGATGATTGGTTAGGTTAGATTAGGTTTTACAACCAAACAAGATCCAAAAAAGATTTCCTTCTCCAAGTTCGAAGATTTCAGATTGGGGACTGGTATATTCATTTTAAAGTCTTTATCAGACTATCCCATAAAATTCATCTTACCTGAAGTAAATTCATCTTCTAGTTGATGGTATTGTTGTGTGTCTCTAACATTAGATTTCTGTGTTTTGGAGGCTTATTTTGTTTGCAGGCTTATTGACTTACTTTGAATGGAAGGCTTTGTCCTCTCCCTTTTTCTCTCTAGCCATCTCAGCCTAGTAGTTTTGCAATGTCGCACCTGTCCTCTGACAGGTGATACTGGGGACGGCACAGATTCAGACAACAAGCAAGTAGGTGGCTTAAATCAGTTCTTGGTCATGAGGCTGCATCTTTGATATTTGATTCCCAAATTCTACAGCTTCTTATAAAGCTGAAACCCAAGTGGCGGGTTGTCAGCCATTTTTTTCAGCTTTTCATGATTTGAGGGAACACTCCTCTTGGTCTGAAAAAAATAAGCCTGGATCTGACCACTGTCTCACTGAGCCGTCTTTAGTTTTCTTTACTCCGCGTGAGCTGAATGGCTGACCAGGACAGCCTGTTTCCAAACCCTGTGGACGACAGGCCCCTGACTTCAGCCCCAGTGCATTTCGAGTTTTTCTTTTACTTCCATTCCATCACTTTTTAAGTCTCAAACACGTCTTTTTGTTTTCCTTTTAAAACATTGTATCTGTAGTTGCCGTCTCTTGGAGCAGAAGGGGTGTAAAAGTGTCAATTCACTGTGCCATCTGACCTGGGAATCACCCTCGTATTTCAAAAATACTAAGTTCTATCCCTTTTTATTAAAATTCTCCTTTCTCTTCCCACAGTCCCTCAGCTCTAACTCTTGCCTCCTTCACAACCAAACTTCTCCAAAGAATTAGACAGTTGAACACTCTTTCTAATTCTTTCACTTCCATTCACACCTCAACCCACAGCAGTCCGGCTTTCATCTCTCCCAGTCCATTACTTCTCCCTCCCTTCCTTCCTTCCTTCCTTCCTTCCTTCCTTCCTTCCTTCCTTCCTTCCTTCCTTCCTTCTTTCCTTCCTTCCTTCTTTCCTTCCTTCCTTCTTCCTTCCTTCCTTCCTTCCTTCCTTCCTCCTTCCTTCCTTCCTCCCTTCCTCCCTTCCTCCCTCCCCCCCCCCCCGTCTTTCAGTTTCCAGTGATGTTCTTGTCAGTAAATCCAGTGATTATTTTTCATGTGTTCATCTATTTAACGTCTCAGCAGCTTTCAATACTTGTTGAATACCCCTTCCATGTTAAAACACTCTCGTACCTTGTTTTCCATAATTTAAGAGCGGTCTGGATCTCTTCCTCCCTCTCTGGCCGCTTCCTCAGAATATCATCTATAGGTTCCACCTCTAGCTAGCCATTAAGTGTTAGAATTTGTTGAGGTTCAGTTTTAGTCTTTGTCTTTATACTTTATATTCTCTCCCTAAGCAGCCTCCTCCAAGCCTATTGTGTTAGATACCAACTCTACACAGACAACTCCCAAATTGGCGTGTCCAGTCATACCTGTCCTTTTATATGCAGAACAGTATTGCCAACTTCCTTCCTGACATTACCTCTCAGGTGTCTCAAAGGGATCTCAAGTTACATTTTACTACCGAAGTAAATAGTACCACCATCCGTCTAATTTTACAAGTCAGAATTCTTAGGGTCATCCATGACTCCTTCCATTCTCTCCCTCACCAAAGACAACCCATCCCTGAGTCTACTTCCCAAACTTTTCTTAAATGTCTCTGCTTCTCTTCATGGGTCGTTCTTGCACAATATTTGATCATCATCTTTCCTGAGGATCTCTGCAGTAACCTCCTGATTAGCTCACTCACCCCGGCTCTTGCCCGTTTGCGTGTCCCAGTCCAGACTCCATGCGATAGTCCACATACTCATGTTGATAGAAACATAATATCTAATCATCACGGATGCTCTCACCCCATCGTCACCCACACACAATCGGAACGTTAGGATAACAGCTTACTGCTCTTAGGATAGAGACAAAAGATTTTAATGGCCTCTAAGGCTACCCCTCCTACCTCCCAGTGCCTCCTCTTGCCCTCTGTCCTTGTCACTGTGGCCTGCCTTCAGTCTCTTGGACTTAACGCTATTTGCTACCCTCCAGCCCGTGTGTCCTAGGGTAACCTCCTACTGTGGGTTGTTCCCTGCGCCTGAATACTCCTCCCTTCCCTTTGGGGCCTGGCTGGCTGTTCCTTGTCCTCCAGCACTCAGCCATGCTGTTGCTTCTTCAGGAAGTCTTCCCCCTTCCCTAGTCTCCCTGACTGGCTCAGGCAGTCCTCTCAGAACCTCTGCAGAATATTTGTCATCTGTGTAATTTCACATTGTGTTTGTCTAATTATCTAATTATTTGATTAAAGTCTGTCTGAAGGCAGAGACCAGGCCTGTCTTGTTTCCCATTGTATGCCCGTCAGGTGAGCTGGCACGGAGGAGGTGTTTAATAAGTATCGATTGACTGAAACATTTTGAATCCTCATTTTGACATTGGACATGTTAATCATCCCTCTTAGCTTTGTGTAAGCATCAGACTTGACATGCCCACCTTTTATGTCTTTATCTTGAAACACTCATAACCAGGTGAGGGCAGTTCTGTGCCTTAAAACCAGAAAGATCCTTCCAGTTTGACACTGGTTCTGTTAAAGTTCCTTTTACTAGGGTAAATAACTGTTAACAAATAGCAAATAGTAAAGTTTCTATTTGCCATCATTTAGCGTTTATCTGAGTCTCTCAACACCTACTTTTACCATTAGATGAAATCCAAAGCCTTCCTACACATCTGCCCAAAAATCAATGTATAGGACTCAGAGTGGAAAGAACAATAGAAACTTCTAATAGAACTGGCAGCCAGTAATAACTTCTGGGAGAAGAGTGAATATACACCATTGGCTGTGTGTGTTTTATGGTAGGGCGAAGACAGACGATCCCTTGTTTGGGGATGCCCGAGGGAGAAATGCTGCTAATAACCTCCCCACACGGACCCGTATGTCACTCCGTAACAGAGTGGAAAAGTGGTGTGGATAATCCACTTTTTTTTTTTTCCCCTGAGGGAAGTCTTTCTATTATATAAGTGATAGAAAAATCACTGTAGAAAGTATTAGTTGTGTGGTTCAGGGCTGTGCAGAGACGACAGTAAATGTGAATTTCCTGAAGACGAAGCGGGGAGGGGGGGGGAGGGAGGATTTTAACGAAGTGTGGTAAAGCTTGGCTGGGGCTGAGAGTACAGACTGAAGCGGGTTAAACCGTTGCGGAATGTAGTTCCAGTATTGGCTCAGATATCCAACAGGCACAGCAATTCTACTTCTAGGAATCTTACAGAAACACTAGCGTAAGGACGTCCATCTATCTATCTACACGCACACATACACACATACGTACGCGTGATCATATAACATTCTATGTTAATAGGGAAAATTAGAGACAGCGTGTTTCCGTCCATAGGGGAATAGTTAAATAAATTAATTTACGCTCATACTGTGGAAAGGTGGGAGGCCATTAGGAAAACGAAGTTCATCCGCAGGTACTGCTACAGAAAGAGAAAATATTGAGTAAAAAAAGCCAGTCATGGAAAAGGCAATAATCCCAGCTATAATCATCGGTGTTTACGTAGCGCTTACGACGCGCCAAATGCACTCCTAAGAGTTTAAGCCTCATAATAATTTTAAGAGGTGGGTACTCTTGTTTTCCTCATTTGTACACGGGGATACTGAAGCACACAGGCAGTAAGTAACTTGCTCAAAGTCACACAGCAGGAGGCACTATGATTCCATACTCCAGGCTCCCAACCCATAGGTGATGTTGGGGGTGGGTTGTTGTTTTGGTTTGGTTTGGTTTGGTTTGGTTTGGTTTGGTTTTTGTTTTTTGTGTTTGTTTTTGGTACAAGGCCAGATAGTAAATATTACCCGCTTTGTGGGCCATATGGACTCTCTCGGAGCTACTCAGCTCTGCTGTGACGGTGCATAAACATCCAGGATCGCCTACTATGTGCACAGTTTTTCTTAAAAAAAAAAAAGCACATATATGTGCCTTTTCAGACATGGAAAATGGTCTGGAAGTATGAAACCCAAACTATTATTAGTTATTATCCCAGGAGCGGGGTGCGTGTATCACTTCACGTTATCTGCATCCGTGTAATTTAAAGTTCACTCTTTGAATTGAAGTACAGCAAAAGAGCCTCAAGCCATCCTTCTATCCTCTCATTACCCATTGGAGATTGCTGTCTACCTCAAGTTTTAGAGTGTCTTTTGCCTCAAGAAACAAGCCCAATATATGCATAAAAGGAATAGAAGCCCCTATAAGTAGGGTTGCCAGATTTAGAAAAAAATACCAACGCGCCACTAAATTTGAATCACAGATAAACAATAGTTACGTGTTGTTTATCTGAATTTCATACTTAATGGTTCATCCTGTATTTTTCTAAGTTTATTTTTGAGAGAGAGAGAGCATGAGCAGGGGAGGAGGAGAGAGAGAGAGAGAGAGGCACAGAGGATCTGAAGTGGGCTCCGTGCTGACAGCAGAGAGCCTGCTGCAGGGCTCTAACTCGCAAACCATGAGATCATGACCTGAGCTGAAGTGGGAAGCTTAATCGAGTGAGCCTCCCAGACGCCCCCATCCTGTACTTTATCTGGCATTCCTACCCATAGGACCACGTTTCTTACTATGACACTGTTCCCAGGTGTCTGCTCAGCCCTGGTGTCACTATTGCCCGGGTAAACGCATCCAGTACATGTCACGTCCGTCCGCTCGGGCTCTCTGACAGGTGGAGCTGCACCTGCGGCTGCGGGTTCCCCAGGTCGGCAACTACGTGGTCGTGGTGGAGTACGCCGCGGGAGCAGAGCAGCTGTCTGTGGTCGATGTCTCCGTGCGGAGCCCCGGGTCTGGCCTGGGAGGCCGGGCGAACATCTACAGCTGCAAGTACAGGTAATCGGTGCTGCCCTGGGGGGTTCTTTGTTCTAAACAATCGGGAGGTCAGCTCTGGGAACTTTGGTTTTATCCGGATTGCAGTGTTGTTTCCTTTGTGAGGCTGATCTTGAAAATAAGCAGGGTTTGCTATCTGGTGTCCCATCCACCGTGGGCATCATGTTGAAAATGTTGCATTTTCTTGAAAAGCTCTGTGTTCTACTCACTCTTTTGGCTCAGATTCCCGGGAAGCAACATGACCTTTTTATTTTGTTCTGTCACCCCTGCGTGGTGCAGTGAACTCAGTGTTCTCACCTCACATGCTGTGTAGATAGAGCACATGGGTGCCTGGAAAAGGAGAGAAGACTGTCTCTGTCACAAGTGCCTTCCCAGCATGCCCTTCAGAAACTGGGAGTAATTAATGTTTGAGGGTCATCAGGTGAAAAATAATTAACCGAAGATTTTACTTTTTTTAAATGCTTATTCATTTTTGAGAGAGATTATGTGAGCTGGGGAGGGGCAGAGAGAGAGGGGGACGGAAGGTCCAAAGTGGGCTCCGCACTGCCAGCACAGAGCCGGATGCGGGGCTGGAACTCACAAACTGTGAGATCATGACCTGAGCCAAAGTCGGATGCTTAACCGACTGAGCCCCCCAGGGGCCCCTAACCAAAGATTTTAAAATTCACCCTGATTAAGTTACTGTCTTCCAAGAAATTTGACGATTTATTAAAAATTGTTTTCTTCGCATAATATTTCAAGATATATGCAAATGTTCAGAATATGCTTTAATTAAGGAATCAGTGCATGGGGTGTTTTCAACATGAAATTAATTGTATAATAAATGGCATGGAAGTCAGTCTCTTCAGACAGCAGGTGGCGAACTGCAGTGAACCCACCCCATTCTTGGCCAAGGCCTTGAACATTCTATTACCGCTACTTGCCTGTGGCTTTTTGTCAAACTCCAAATGACCTGAAGTAGTTGGACATTTTCCCTGGTTTGCAAATAAAAGAACTTATGAAAAGAGTTACTTTTAGGAGCTTAGAATGGAAGCTTTTATAAGACTTGATGAAATGGTTATTGAATTAACATCATGCTCTCAGCAACCCTAAAAAAGCAACTGTGAGGGCTTCTTTTAAAAATCTTAAAAATCTAATCAGCCATTTTCTCTAGGGGTGATGATAAAAAAAAACCAAAAAGAACATAATTGCATTTGGATTTTTAGTAGGAGTACCAGATGGGCCAAAAAAGTTCTCCAGAATGTTCTATCATTGTCTGAAAATGTTAGTTTCATCTGTGGATGACATCAGCAACCACCGGAATGTACACTCCTAGGTGGGTGAGTCGCCTCACCACCTGAGTCCCGGACATGTTGGCCACAGGGCTGGGGCAGGGCTCCTCTGTACCCTGTCCTTCCAAGTTCACCGTCTGGTTCAGCTCCCTGACTCCTTCGCTTTCCAGATCATATCGCTCGATCCCTGTTCCACAGGATATGAGGTAGCAATGGCCGAGGGCCCAGGAGAAAACACTCCTGATGTCTCTGGTGGCTCTCTGAACCATCTCAGAAGAGGCTGAGGTCATCTATGCCAAGCAGAGGAGTGGCTTCAAAGCTAAGGGAAGAAAGGTCGCCCTTCCAGGGTTCCATAAGCCACGAACGAGCTTAGTTTCATGACCTCTGTCCGAATGGCATCTGGGGAGGAGAACTGTGCTGTGTTCCGCAGATCATTTTGGCTCTGGACATGACAGCACCAAGTTCTTCACCAGGGGTGTCAGAATTCTAAGACAGTATTGTATTAGCCTAGGACTTCCTTTTAGTGTCTTTAACTGTTTCTAGAAAGTCTCATGGTATCGTTCCAACTTCTCTAAAATATTTCCTTCTTCTCTACTTTGGCTGTCATGTGGACAAGTGAGAATGAACAGGCTATTGGTACTGGAGTCCAAAAATGTGGTGCAATTGGAAAATATTTGACCCATAAAAGCGTATTTCAAATGACAGGCCGTTTCAGCATTGCAGCGTTTCCTGCTGAGAGCTGAACCTTTCCCAGCATTTCTCGAGTGAGTTCTAATGGTGTTATTTAAAAAAAATATCCCAACAGAAAAGTAGCGGTGCTAATTAAAATACCACTTTTCAAAACAGTGTTGTGATCTCCCTTCTGTAAGAGAGGTCGTCACTCATGATGGAATCAATCCAGTTATTATCGTTAGTCTATTCTTAGTAAGAATTTTAAAAGGATATGGATAAAGCTAAGTCTAAATGAATCACCTAATACATTTAATTCCCAGGATTATGATAGAATTCAAAAAGAATGCATTTTAATTTCACACACATACACGCACATAAGAGAAAAGAAAACAACTGTTCATTGAGTTTCTAGCCATGGCTCTTTATATACTATCTCATTTTAACCTTTACCAAAAAGTCATTGCGTAAATCTTTCCAAATATTTCTCTGGGATAGTCATTTCTTCTCAGAGATAGAGCTAGTTTGTCTCTAGTTTCCAAATTGTATGTACAGACAGAAAAGTTGCTACAGAATATGAAGTCAGAAATGTCCAAAAATATTTCCTTTGGGGCTTGTACCATTAGAGTGCATTCTTTGGTTCCAAACCATGACCTTTGGAATGTTCCTGAACTCTGTATTTCACCTGATGGGGTGGAGGGAAGGATGAGAGGAACAGACTGAGCTTGCAAAGGCAAACTCTGGTATCTTATGACTGGAGGAAGTCAGGCCAGCCCTAGTGCCGACGTGGTGTGGAATCATCGCTGTGAGGCCAGTAGGCATCTTCAGTCACCAATGGTACCAACAATATTGATAAATTTCTCATAGGTCGTGTCTTGAAGATCAGATGTTATTGACCCTGGGGCTTTTTCTCCCGATGACTTAGACCAAGTATTAACTTAAAGCTGTTTGGAAAAAGCGAACAAGGCCTTTGGTCCTGAACTGTGCAGCTCAGACCACAGCCGGAAGGCTCTTTTTCTTATTTTGACTGTGGACTACATACTTCCCTCTTGAAGTTGTTGTGCCGGAAAATTTGCTGTCAGCAACCTTGTTATAAACAGGAGAAACTGAAGAGCGGTCAGCTATCCCACAGGGAGGCACAAAGTCAGGGAGACCAGAAAAGTCAGGCTAAGAAAACTCTTTCCTCTTGCAGCGTTCTCTGTCGGAGTGTCGTGACTGATGGCAGGAGTCGCGTCGCTGTGTATGAGCTGTTAGCCGATGCGGACATTCAGCTCAAAGCGCGTGGGGCCCGACTCCTTCTGGTATGCTTCTGTTTTGCCCTTTGAGTTTTAGAAGCATTTTGTTGATATCTCTGTATTTTAAAATGTATTAAAAATGTTGGCTGGGTTTATAATACATCTCTAAACTGAACCTGTGAAGAACTGCCAACTTAATGATGTTTTTCCTTCCTGTCTAGAACTCTGTCTTGCCTCTTCCTTCGTTTGAGCCTTTTTACAGCACCCAGTAAAGTTTGGTCATCAAATTTGAATACATCCCACAAAACTCTATTTTATTAATCTGTTGTTACTATTATGAATGAAGTATCTTTTGTTCTTAATAGGTCCTAGTGTATTATTGTGCTGGTATATAGAAATGCCATTAGTTACTATTTATTTTCTTTCCAATTTTTCTATTTTATTATGTCTATTAGCTTCTTAGAAAATCCCTTCAGAATTTTCAAGGTTGCAATCACCTGGTATTTCTTTTCCAGACTATTGTTACTCTATCTCAAAAAGTATAGTATTCGGTTAATTAGATATATATAACTAAGAGTTAAAATTCCATGTTTGGCAGATTAAATACCCTTCATGCCTTCCTTTTAATGGCATGACTTAAATATTGAGAATTATGATAAACACAGGCAGTGGGGTCTGGGTTAGGAAGGGGTGGCTAGATTTATAACAAATGTCTCAAGGAACAGAAGATTATCTAAGTATGAAGCAACTTCCTGTCTGCTAATATTAAGCATGTGTCACATTCAGGGAAATGCCAGGCCAGCCTGTTCTGATATGTTTTAAATATTTGTGCTTGACAGTCTTAAAAACTTTGAGCCTTCTCTGAAGAGTTATCTTGGATTGAGTTGTTAAAAGTTATTGCATAAATTATGTAATGACTTAAGACTTTCTTTTTAAAATTGTGACTCTTTTTTTATTTTTTTAAAAATTTTTTAACGTTTATTTATTTTTGAGAGACATAGAGACAGAGTATGAGCAGGAGAAGGGCAGAGAGAGAGGGAGATACAGAATCTGAAGCAGGCTCCAGGCTCTGAGCCATCAGCACAGAGCCCGACACGGGGCTCAAACTCACAGACCGTGAGATCATGACCTGAGCCGAAGTCGGCCGCTTAACCAACTGAGCCACCCAGGCGCCCCATGACTCTTTTTTTAAACATAACAATCTAAGTCAATCTTAACCTCCTCATCTTCAGGAATTATAATGGGACCGAATCTTCATCTAGTTAAACATAAGTTTGCCCTTTTTGAAATAGTCAAATGTCATTCAGAGTCAAACATCATTCAGATGTCTAAATACAATTTAAGCTACATGAGGGCAGGGGTATTATCCATCTTGGTCTTGCAGGATCCCCCACTCTCCGTGCCTGGCATACAGTAGGTGTTCAATAAAAATTTTTGTTGAATAGGTTTGTGATCAAGCTGGTAATACAGTTTTGTTTAAAATAAAATCTGTTGCTAAGATAAAACCTAGCTCTGGAAACCGTTCCTTCAATGCATCCCAAAGATGCCTAAGATTCGAGTCCTCTTCTATGAAGAAAGATTATTTGTGGGGTTTTTTTGTTTTTTTTTAATGTTTATTTATTTATTTCTGAGAGAGTGAGAGCACAAGATGGGGAGGGGCAGAGTGAGAGGGAGAGAGAGGATCCCAAGCAGACTCCGCACTGTCAGCACAGAGCCCAATACGCGGCTCGAACTCACAAACTGTGAGATGATGACCTGAGCTGAAATCACGGGTTGGATGCTTAACCAACTGAACCACCCAGGCGCCCCCAGAAAGATTATTTGTAACAGGAGCTAGAGACAACAGGCTTGAATGGCAGTCTCCTCATCACCTCCCACATCCCCCCTCTCCCTGCCAAGGGGTCAGAAGAGCCAGCATCAGCCCAGGGCAGGAGACAAAAACAGACACCAAAAGTCACTGACAAAGAGTTGTTTTTGAACTTTCATGATTTCATTTATTCATGTGACTATTTCAAGAGTGTTCAGGCAGCCATCCTGCGTAATAGGAAAAAGGGTTTGCTGTACACGATGATGTCACAGGGAGTGCCATTCTGCAATTTTTACTACTTTAAAATAACAATTACAATTTCTGTACTTAAAGCTTTTTTAAGAGTATGTTTGACCATACCATTGGCTTTGCTAATAACCGTGATGTACCTTTTTGCATTGTATTTGCTCAACAGCATCAAATTTGTATCATACCCATTGAAGAATTCTCAACCGAATATTTGAGACCTCAAGTCAAGTGCATTGCCAGTTACGGGCAATATGTTAATCAAAGGTAATGGGTTTCCTTCCTTTCTCCCTTGTTGGTGTTCTGAGTGGTATTGTAGGGTTTGCAAAGCTGTGACTTTATGCTTCCATTGAAGTCATCACAGGCCAAGGTGCTAAAGGCTGGTGATTGCTTAAAATCAAAAGTCAGCTAAATCCTTTCCCCTGGCAGTCCTTCCAGAATTCCATAATCTCAGGAAGCTGACATAGTAGCAACTGGGGGAAATGGTTAAGCTTTGCCCTCAAGGGTAGTTATCGAGTTCTGTTCTGAGCCCTCCCAAAAGCTCACTTTATTCTTACCCTTGAATCTCTGTGTCTGAAGCTCTTAATTTAAAAAAAAAAAAAAAGTCATGGGGGCACCTGGGAGGCTCAGTCAGTTGGGCATCTGACTCTTGGTTTCGGCTCAGGTCATGCTCTCTCAGTTTCGTGAGTTCGAGCCCCACATCGGGCTCTACGTCAATGGTGCAGAGCCTACTTGGGATTCTCTCTCTCTCTCTCTCTCTCTCCCTCTCTCTCTCTCTCTCTCTCTCTCTCTCTCTCTCTCTCTGCCTTTCCCCTGCTCACACTGTCTCTGTCTCTCTTAAAAATAAATGAATACACATAAAAAGTTTTTTTTTTAATCATGAAAATAATGACGCACCTCATTATGTTATGAGAAGTAGCTAGCCAATGATTATTGGGATTTCGGGAGGGTTTTTTTTTGTTGTTGTTGTAGATTCAAAAATAACTTATGGACACAGTCATGAAATCTTAGGCATATGGTTAGGATGAAAGAAACCACCAAGACCGTGAAATCTAACTGTGCCTGAAAGAAATGATGTGCATATGTCCTGTTTGTTTTTATATAATTTTATGTCAGCATTTATGTTGAGAGGTGAATAATAACATTTCGTTGCATTGATCCCACTTAATATGAATTTTAGTTCTAGAAGGGAAAGTTTTGATAAGTTCCCATCTAGTTACTCTTTTCAAAATTCAGATTTTCTTTCTGTTTTAGCTGACTGTATCAAGCAGGCTGCTGGAATCCACTTGGCTAATTGACTTGGCACTGAGTGTCTCTGTATAGAGATATCCACCGTCCCGTGGTTCTCCCAAGACTGGATCCTTCTGATGTCACGCAGTCTTATGCTCACAGTCTATGTCCTCACCAATGGCCAGTTCCATTTTTGGTTGTTTTTTAATATTCTTTTTTTTTTCAGCGCCTCTTGTGTCTCCCTGGCTCTCAAAACTCCTCCAACAGCGTTAATTTTGGATGTCCCAAGTAGTGAGTCTTCCCTTCTCCTGCCCCAAGATCCTTCACCTTCTGCTGATGTTACCGGAGTCACCTTGAAGGCACCACAGGTGGGTAGAAATGCAGGTTTGCAAGCCCATCCCAGAACTACCTAATTAGAAACTCTGGAGGTGGGGCCCAGGACTATGGAGAATTTTAGTAAATTCTTCAAAAGGAATTTGCATGTCTGCAGAGTTTGAAGTCCTCCACTTTCGATTACAGGGAATCCCAGATATGAGGCATCTGTCTATGACCACCCCATCCTGACGTCCTCTTTCCTTTCCGTATCTCTGTCTACACAGTCCTATGGCAATTTTTCGTGATCCGTTTTGTGACACTTCATATTTTCATGGGCTACTGCTATTGAACAGAGTTGAGTTTATCACTTGTCTTCCCAAGTAGGAATGCAAGCACTTTCAAAAGCTGCTCTGGCTAACAGAGTTGTTTTGTGTGTGTGTGTGTGTGTGTGTGTGTGTGTGTTTTGTTTTCCCTTTTTTTGTGTTTTTGTTTGGTTTTTGGTTTTTGGTTTTTTGGGTTTTTTTTGCATCCCCAACTATACCAGCAAAATGCCTTGCAGCCAGGAAATTCTCAATAAACATTTATTGATTAATAATCTATAGCATGAAGATGAACTATAGTAAGGGACTTTATTTTTTCACTGTAAATTATGGAATTGTAGGACTTCCCATTTATCCTGATATGATGTCCTTTTAATCCCAGAGACGGCACGTGTCAATTCACATGGCATCAAGTTAGAAAAATAACGGGATCTGAGAGAGAAAATTTAATAAGATCCCGTATGGGAAAGGCCACCTATAATCACAGAGAGAAATGAATCGAAATCACGACAAAGAGTTCTAGGCCTGGTTTTGCTCTTCAATTAGAGTATGATGTTTATCAAATTACCTGCCTTCTTCAAGTGATGATTCTCATCTGAAAGATGAAGATAATATTTTATTATTGCTGTTTTTCTTGTGTTTTGTTTGTTTGTTTGTTTTGAGGGTTTGAAAAGACTCATTACTCACTTAGTGAGGTTTTCTGGGGAGAGCAGGGCTCACACTGAAGCTTGAGCAAAAGTTGGGGCAGGACTCTGGTTTTCACCGGGGTTGGGTTGGGGTGTGGGGAAGGTGGAAGAGCCCCAGGTGGGAGCTCCCTTCCCACGGGCTAGAATTAGTGTGCCTTGGACTTCTCGCCTGTGCCAAGGGATGTGCACCTGGGCTTTCTTATTAGCTTGTGCAGGTATGGGACGAAAGATTAAAGATGAGTGATGGGGCTTGACACCTGTCAGTGGCCAAACATCCAAAATGGAGTCTGGCTCTTTGTTACTGGGTTATTACAAGTAGTTCTTGAATGCTGCGAACATCTGTGCATAGCCTTTTAGCAAACATTATGCATCAACGGACCTAAGAGCGAAATTGCTCAGTGACATGTTTGACTTCGGTAAAAGCTGCCAGACAGTTTTCCAAAGTCATTGTACCAAGTTACACTCCATCCAACATCCAACATCCAACATTTATGGTTGTACCACCATTGGTTTATCCATTCTGAGTTGCGGGTCGTTTGGTTTATTTCAAGTCTTTCTGATTAAAAATAGCGCCACTGTAAACCTTCGAGCGAAGGTTTTGTGTGACCATAGGTTTTTACCTCACTTGGGTAAATACCTAGGTTGTTTTGGTTTTTAACCTCAAATATTCATAGCTCTGCAACTTGAGGAAGTTTTTTTCCTTTTTTCCCCCTAGAACCAAGTGACCCTGAGAGGACTTGTACCACACCTGGGCAGATATGTCATTGTCATCCATTTTTATCAGCCAGCGCACCCGACATTTCCCACACAGGTGTTTGTGGACGGAGGGCGGCAGTGGGCAGGTGAGCATCAGGGAGCAGGTGCCATGGCTGCACGCCCGGCTCGGGCATGCAGTACTGTGACAGGAATTCCTCTCTCGTTCTGCCCCCAGGTGTCTTCCGTGCCTCTTTTTGCCCCCACACACTTGGCTGCAGGGACCAAGTGATTGCTGAAGATCAGGTTGAGTTCGACATCTCAGAGCCAGAGGTAGCTGTGACCGTGGAGGTTCCAGAAGGAAAGTCCTTAGTATTGGTATGTTCTGCTTGTCCCTCAGCTTCCTCTTCATGTTCTTGCCTTGGTCAGTGAATCTGTGTGCCTGTTGAGCTCATGACAACAATTCCTCCAGGGAACTGAAGTCATATTTATAGAAAAATGTTTTAATTTTATGGCTACCTTTTACCAAAAAAAAAAAAAAAAAAAAAAGCAAGCGGCAATAAAAGTCACAGGAAATTGGAACAATAGATAAGCAAACAGGAAGAGAAAAGTCCTCGCAAGGAACTCTGGTGAACAAGCATCTCACTCTGCATAAGCCTCTCCTCCTCACTCCTCACCTGACAGGTGTCTTTGTGAAGCGTACGACTCCTTTGTTCTGGAAGCTTTCTTTTTTGGGCTTCCATAGCTGTTTCTCTCATTTTGTTCTCACTTCTCTAGTGTTCCTTCAGTGACTTCTTTTTCCCTTTGTCCCCATATGGTGGCGTTCTCTTGGGTTCGATGCTAAGACCCCTTGTTCTGTCCTTTCTCTGTGGATAATATCATCTGTACCCATTGATTCCATTCTCACTTCTGGGGGAGTGACACCACATCTCCGAATTCATCTCTGATATTTTCTGAGCTCCAGGCCCAGTTTGGGACCATCCACTGCGTATCTGCATAGCCAGGGGCCTGAGGAGTCCCTCAGACTTAAGCCTGTCACTTGCACAACCCCAGGTGTCCCCTACCCTGTTCATTACCTTGGTTGATGAGATTTTGGTCACTCAATGCCTGTAGAGCCTTCCAGAGAGCCAGGTAACATTGTCCAGGCCCTGCTGTGTGACCCTCTGGTTTCTTACTCATGCTTCCTCCTTCTCTCTCTGAGGATGCCATCTTCTTAGGGACAGGGACCTGGCTTTGTGCAATTTGTATCCCCTGTGCCTAGAATACCACTGGGCACGTGGTGCTTGGCAAAGGCTTATTGATTGACTAACATGAGAGCGGTGAGCCCTCTGTAAGCCGTAAGTTGGTAAATAGTTGACAAGGAGATGTGAAATTGCCCATAGCGTTTATTACTAGAATAGTCTGAATAGAATAGTTGTACAGGTACAGAGAGCCGAGCAGTACTTTTAAAGCCTGGGGCCGCAGTTATTCGTGATAAAGTGTCTGACATGATGGGAACTTCAGGGCAAGCCACGGTATGCGTTTCCCTCATCGATCCTGCCATTTTGGTTTGTTCACCTTTAAAAATACAAAATGCAACCTTTGGAGATCCAGAGTCATCCCAGGCATAGAGCGCGTGGGGCCCTGGCCGTCCTAACGGGCCCCTGCTCACCCCTTAGATCTCCTGTCCCCACGCAGCACTAAGGCGGCTGCTTCCCTGAGCAGGTGCTCTGAGGGGCCAGCCCCGGCACTCACTGTTCCTTACGTAAGAATGTGAGTTGAGCCTTTAACACTGGCTTAAAGTAGTTCTTGTGATTCTTTTCTTCGTAAATCCTCTTTCAGTTGGTCTTGGGCTTAGCAATAAAGACCATTGATCTTAGTGAAGAGAAAATATAACGAATAGCCCTAGGTGTGCCCTGCTGTTGGAAATCCAAAGACGCGCTGACAGGTTTCCTTTAGGTCCGTGTTCTGGTGGTGCCTGCGGAGAATTACGACTACCAGATACTTCACAAAAAATCAGTGGACAAGTCATTTGAGTTTATCACCAATTGTGGAGGAAACAGTTTTTATATTGAGTAAGTATCACTTTGTGGAGATTAAGAAGGCTCTCCCACATTCCTGCTCCGAGCGAGGCCCAGGTGGGGCTGGCCCTTGGGTCCGTCTTCTTCCTCCTGGTGCCCAGGGGGGTGGCAATGAGTCCTGGCTCCAGGGAGGGAGGTGCCTTTCCTCTGCATATGCCATCCCACACCAGACCTTGTCCCACACACCTGGGCAAGGCTACTGTCCTCAACTTCCATCTTTCCAGAGGTTCACCCTCCAAGCTAGGATTCATGGGCTGCTTAGGAGTTTCTTGGCCTCTTTGCTGCTTCCTGTCGTCCAACTCGGATTCCTAAAATACAACCACAAGGGCTGCCTTCTACTGGGAAACACGTCAGCCCAGATTCTCCCTTTTTTGCCATCTGATTGAGTGGGGAGTGTCACATGGAGGCAGACCTCCCTGTCCCCTCGCCCTGTGTCCCCGACTGCTAAGAGCCTAGGACACCCCTGAGTATCGGCTCGTGCTCTTCACTTCTGCAGACCTTCCCTGCCTCCTTGGAGGCTTCCTGAGGGACCTGGGAGCTCCAGGGGACCCTGGTGGGCAAAGGTCTCCTGTATATAAAATTTTAAGAGTAAAGACCTTGAAGTCAAACAGCTCTGGGTTTGAATGTCTACTTGGTCACTCTGTAGCTCTGTGGCCTTGGACATGTTGCTTAACTTCTAGAAGCCTCAGTTGCCTCATCTGTGAAATGAGGCTTAGGCCTAACTGGTTGGGCAGTTATGAGGTTAAGTGAGACGTAGGCAAAACTTCTAACACACAACATTCAGTAGATGTAGGTACTTTGCCATCGCCTCCTCTTGATTGTTACTGTTATTGGTATATACACACATAGGTATAATTTTTTTGGTAACCACTTTATTGAGATATAATTCACATACCATGGAATCCATCCTATAGGTGAGTTTTCACCCCTTTATTTCGTCCATCAAAAGTTCCCACCTGCCAGTCCCGTGATGTGTTCTGGAGTGGATGGGTACGAGGAAGGGTGGCTGTCACTGGCTGGGAATCCAGGGGTGGGGTGGTCTCTCATTGCCTCCTGACTCCACAGCCAGAGCCCTGTCCCTAAAACACCCTTTGGTGGAGCAAGAGGGAAAGGGAGGTGGGGGCTCTTACTGGGCATGCCTCCCGCGATAATACACTGAGTTATTTTGTCTTCACAGCCCCCGGACGGCCTCTGGATTCTGTAGGAACTCTGCCAGATCCCTGGCAGCCCTTTACCACAATGGCGCACTGCCTTGTGAGTGCCACCCCACCGGGGCCGTTGGCCAGCGCTGCAGCCCGGAGGGCGGGCAGTGCCAGTGCCGACCCAGTGTCATTGGGCGACAGTGTACCCGCTGTCGAGTTGGCTACTATGGATTCCCACACTGCAAGCGTAAGTGCACGTTTGGGTCATCCAAGGTCGTTTCTGGTCCCAGGTGGGTGTTGGTCACATAGCGTGAGCAGGCCTTTTGGTTTTTGTTTTTTGTTTTTTGTTTTTGTTTTTGTTTGTGAGAGAGAAAAGAGAGAGGGAGGGAGGAGCAGAGGGAGAGGAAGAGAGAGGATCCCCAGTAGTCTCCACCCCTAACATAGAGCCCAACACAGAGCTCAGTCTTACAGCTGTGAGGTCATGGACTGAGCCAATATCGGGAGTGACACGCTTAACTGACTAAGCCTCCCAGGTGCCCCTAGGACAGCCCAGCCCTTCCTGAATTTTACTGTGCTGGAGACTCACCTCACACCTGGGGATCTTGTGAAAATGCAGATTCTTATTCAGGAGTCCTGGGTTGGGACCTGAGAGTCTGCATTTCTTTTAACTCAGATGATGCCCACGTTGATGGTCTATGGACCACATTCTGAGTAGGTAGGTTCTAGAACCTAAACATTTGTTTTTCTCATGCGCTTGGCACAGCAGGTGAGTGTAAAGAGCCTTAAGCATGGAAATATTAGACAGCTCAATCCCTCTTCTTATTGGAAGCCCCTTCAATTTTTGCATCCTGACCAAAGCTCAGTTGAAATAGGAGGGGGTGGGGCATCTGGGTGGCTCAGTTGATTAAGCATCTAACTCTTGGTTTCAGCTCAGGTCATGATCTCACGGTTCATGAGTTCGAGCCCCATATTGGGCTCTATGCTGGCAGCAAGGAGCCTGCTTGGGATTCTCTCTCTTTCCTTTTCTCTCTACCCCTCCCCAACTCATGCATGCATGTGTGTGCTTGCTCTCTCTCTCTCTCTCTCAAAATAAATAAATAAATAAATAAAACTTTAAAAAAATAAAAAAGAAATAGGAGAAGGGCCCGGGTCACAGGAATAGTACTCTCTGAATGGGAAGCCCGGGGAATTTTATCTAAGAACAATCCTGTGGCCTAAGACATTGGGTCAGCATAGGCCACGTGCAGTGAGGGGTGCAGGTGTGGTGTGCACAGAGTCTTCTCCTGGAGACCAGCCTCTGCCTAATGAGGGTCCTGCTGCTGTATTACGCCCTGACCTTGAGCTCAGTGCACTGGGGTGATATGGAGGCACTTCAGGGAGCCTGTGAGGAACAGAACCCTCTGACGAATGAGAGGTGTCTCATTAGAATGGCATGTGACTGCAGCTACGTGGGGTCCTTTGAGTATCTGTCTTGGTGCCAGTGGGTCCAGCTGCACCTCACACCATGTCTGCCACGAGCATGTAGTGTGGTTGGTCTCGACTCCAAGGAAGGTACCTTTCAGATCAACCACACTCAATAATGCCATAATGAAGAAAAAGCGAGACATTTCTCCCAGACCCTTGGAAGCTTCCGGAAATCCTGGCAGTTGGTGAAGTCCCACTGGAGGCCAGGTGGCGTCTAACCCTTACACCATGTCTCTTTATTCCCTGGCCAGCATGCAACTGTGGCCCGCGCCTTTGTGAGGAGACGACAGGGAAGTGCCTCTGCCCTCCCCAGACGGTCAGGCCCCAGTGTGAGGTGTGTGACCTGTATTCCTTCAGCTTCCATCCCCTGGCTGGCTGCGAAAGCTGCAACTGTTCCAGGAGGGGCGCCATTGGGGCTGCCACCCCGGAGTGCGACAGGGACCATGGGCAATGCAGGTGAGCTCAGGTGGATTCACCTGTTAGGTCCTGTTAGGGGAAGGGAAGATGTCATCCGCACACTCCGGTCACCATTACTGCTGTGTCTCACAGGTCCGAGGGCTGCACTGTGTTCGCCTCAGGGTGGAGTTCCCCACTCTGAATGGGCTGTGGGGTGTGGAGTAGCTGCTCCCCTCGGGCTCATGGTAGCCTGGGGAGGTGGATGGCCAGCTGCCTGAGGTCACAGATGACCTTACCCATTCCCTCCGGCATTGTTCTCAGTGTGTCCCATATGTATGCATAATTAAGTTATCATTTCTTCCACGGTGTCACCTGGTGGTGAGCACTAGCCGTCTGTATTTAGGTTTAGGCTCCAAATCTTCATTCCAGGGTAAGCGGACAGTTTTGTCGAGGACAGCGCATGACAAAGTCCAAAGCCCTCAGGCCTGCCGCCCCGTCTCGCACAGGCAAGCTCAAAGCGGTGCTGGGGCCTCCACAGTGGGCTTTGGTTGGGGGCGGGCAGGCAGGATAGGTGGGTACACGCTAGAGAGCCTGACCTGAGAGTGCAGCTGCGTGGGGACTAACCGAGAGGCCCAGTGACCACAGGAAACAGTGGCAAACGTCAGCTCCGGCAGACACTGCGTTGTGAAGAGCTTCTGCTCAGCGGGTGGAGCTCTCATTGGAACCCGGAGGCCAGTGTCGCGTGATTGCATGTTGCCAACCTGATCTCAGCAGGACTGGGGAATGGCCGCAGGGGATGAAGACTGGATCGGCCTCCTAGGAGCGCAGGCTGGAAAGAGTCGGGTAGGAGGTTATGTGGCAGGAAAACCGAGGCAGAGTGGCCGCGTTCCAGGCCAGCGCGGCAGCCTGCAGGAGCAAGTGGAGGGGTCGCCACCTGCCCTACGCTCCCACCCACGATGGGGAATGGATGTTTTGGGGTCCGTGGCTGTGACCTGGGTGTGACAGCCCAGACAACAGTTGCTGCTGGCGGCAGCCATCCGTGACTCCGTCTCAAGGGCGGCTTGAGTTTCCCGTGACTGCTGTAACAAATCACCGCAAATGGGGTGACTTACAATAGAAATTTACTTTTTCATAGTCAGGCTAAGAGCCCCAAATCAAGGTGTTGACAGTGCCAGGCCCTTTCTGAAATCTCTGGGAGGGAATCCATTCCAGGCCTTTCTCTTACCTTCTAGAGTTGCCAACAGCCCTGGGAGTTTCTTGGCTTGTAGACGCACAACTCCAGTCTGCTCCGCCATCACACGGATCCTCCTTGTGTGTCTGCTCTTCATGTTCTCCTCTGTGTGTGTGTCTCTTCTTAGAAGGACACCAGTCATATTGGACTAGGGCCACCTTACTCCAGCATGACCTTATCTTAACTTGATCGTATCTGCAAACGTCCTATTTCCAAACTTCTCAGGTCCTGGAGCTTTGAACTTGAATGTATCCTTTTGGGGACAAAATTCAACCGTTTATAGCAGCCATGTTTGCTTTTCCTAAGGAAGGACACTTGACCACACCTTTCATTGTTGCCCGGGTGCCTAACAGCTCCTTTGTGCTACCGGAAAGGAAGCTGAGTCATGAAACATTCCGAGTCTTTAAAACCACACGTGTGAGTCCCCCCTGAGTCAGCTCAGTTGCTCATCCTTCTCAAACCAGGAGCCTAAGCTGAGTGTGATTTGCACAAAGAATTTGGAGGTGATATTCAGTGTTTTCTCGTTACCGTTAGTTAACACACATTAGGTTCTGTTCCCTCCAGTGCTTAAGCTGTTCTCTGGAAGGAAGTCAGGCACTTCGGTCATTACCAAAGATGCTACACTGGGTCTCGAATGCACCCATGGGCCTGTGAAAACGTCTGACTTATTTTCAGTGAATTACTGACATAAGACAATGGCACTTAGGGTGGAAAGCACAGACTTCCACCAGCACCTTCAGGAATGCAGGAATGCTAGAGAACAGAAGACACCCTGTGCCCAGGATATACTTATGGGCTTGTGGCTGGAGATGGAGAAGCAGGAAGCTAAAAGGGCCTCTCTGTGCTGATCACGACCCAGTCAACCTTATAGAAAAGAGAGAGGGAAAGAAAAGAGGTGTATGATCCTGCGACTTCATTACTGACCTAGATTTGCTTCTCCATGGAAATTGCCTCCATTCCCTCTCTTTCGACCCTTGGGCCAAAAAGGTAGCTGGACGAATGCCAGAAACTTGTAGATTTGGTCTATTACCTGGCCATCGCTGCCTCATTTCAGCTGGGCTATTTGGTATTCCTCTGCACATCTCTCCTGACCTCTTTATTTCACATAGATGCCTTTTTTTCTTCTATTCTCTCATCAATGGATGTCATTTTTCCTGCTGGAGGCTCAAAACTCCACTACACTTTTCATCTTGTTCTTTTCCGCCTCTACCAGGGCCTTCTTCCTCGAATAGCAAACGTCACACTATTATTTTCTACCACTCCCTCGCCACTGGCCTCTCCCTTTTTATGTTCCCATGGATGCCAGTCTCCCTCTCTTATAGGCAGCATAAACATTTGACACAGAGCTCCAGAGCATTTGTAAATAAAATGTGTGGCTCTCAATGGCAACATCCAAAAGGATAGGGAAGATGGAATATTTTTCTCCATGAAGCCAAGAGAGCAACACCAACAAGGTCTGCCATCTTGGTATGAAAAGTGGTCCCGGGAGAGGTAGAACCACAGATGAAACACTTCAGCAGCACCTCTGTCTAAAACACACCCAAATATCCTCAGAGATCTTCTAGAACATCTACCAGAACAAAGGAAACCGTAGAATTAGAACTGGCTTCAGAAAAGGAAATCCAGGGTGTTACAAAAAAGACAAACAGATTGAATTAGGAATAGTTACTTTCATTTTAATATATTTGAAGAACAAATCAAAGGAAGTAATTCAGTGTCTTTATGTGGAATTGGTTTGCGTGAATCCTTTAGCATAAAGAGTATCTGACAAATAAGCGGGATGAACGGAAGGGGAGGTCTCAGCTGTAAAATCCACTGCTCGCTCAAGAGGCATCATAGCAGGAATCTGGAGATGAAAAAGCCAAGAGAACAAGGTTCCATCTGAACAGCAGATAAGCAATGCGTAACCTAGAGGACGCAAAACTCAGGGCAGAGCAAGAGAGGAAGATACGCAAGGGTGCACCGAACAGTCATCAGGGAGGGAGAGTGCTGGCTGAGGACAGAGCCCAGGATTCCTTAGTGGCCTCAGCCACAGCTACTTGAAGAAACTTTTAAAGCCCTAAATACTGAAAGCAGCATAGTGCCCCCATATATAATTAGAACAAAAACTAACTAAGCCACAAAATAAGTGCAAGGCAGACCAACAGAGTTCTGTTTTTCCATAATGACTACTTCGGCTTTTCTTTTGAAAGCCAAACATACAAGTTAGAAGTTCGGGGCTGGGGGTGCACCTGGGTGGCTCAGTCGGTTAAGCGTTCAACCTCAGCTCAGGTCATGATCATGTGGCTCATGAGTCCGAGCCCTGCGTCGGGCTCTGTGCTCACAGCTCAGAGCCTGGAGCCTGCTTCAGATTCTGTGTCACCCTCTCTCTGCCTCTCCACTGTTTACACTCTCTCCCTCAAAAAAATAATTAATTAATTAAAAAAAAAGAGTTTGGGACTGAGGAAGTTTAGGATTGGTTAGTAACTGAGGACCCCAAGGAGTAGGCGTGGCCACCCAGGAAGGTGTGGGTTCTGTCGGGGGGAACCTTTGTTTCATTGTTGGAAGCAAAGGAACCAAGGAGATGGAGAAGCAGTTTTCAGGCAGGAGGCAGAGAGGAATTCTTTGCCCGAGAAATAAAGGGAGAATTTTAAAAGGGGGTAACTGGTCAACAGAATAAATTGCTACAAACAGAACCTCATACATGATTTCTCAATCCTGCTGCCACAGAAAAAGGAAATCAAGAATGCATTAAAATTTTTTAAATGCATTGTGGTGCCATCCGTGATAAACAGATTTACCATAGTATTTTAGATAGAAATTATAAGGGATGTTTAACAAAGTTTCACTAGCCAACAGCAATTCAACAGATTGGAAAATTCCTAACTCAGGACCAAGGCAGGCTGTATAGTTCTGCCCAAGCCCAAGGAAACATCAGCAGGAATGGGATCTCACTGGCCAAGAGGTGAAATTAGTTATCTTGACCTTACCAAAGAGACTGTATTAACCTGATTGGACAACATATCTCTCCACGATCAAAGTAGATTTGTCGTGAAAGGGTCCTTGACGGATAATGTAAGAAATACATTATGACTGTTTGTAGCACAAATTGCTCATGGTAATTCCACTGTTTATGTTGAAAAAGTTCTGGGTTACCTAAAGGATTATTTTTTTTTTAGAAAATAAGAGAGGGGCGCCTGGGTGGCTCAGTCGGTTGAGTGTCCAACTTAGGCTCATGTCATGATCTCACGGTTTGTGAGTCCAAGTCGGATGTCGGGCACTGTGCTGACAGCTCAGAGCCTGGGGCCTGCTTCAGATTTTGTGTCTCCCTCTCTCTCTGGCCCTCCCCCTGCTCAAACTCTGTGTCTCTCTCTCTCTCAAAAATAAATAAACATTAAAAAAGAAAAAAAAGAAAGAAATTATTAGAGAAAAGAATGCTCTTCTCCCTACCCCCCAAACAAAATGAAGAATACATTTAGATGAACCTAAAGTTAATATGAAGGAAATGATCAAAGATACTGGAATTTGCCATGAAAAGAAAAAACATCTATTCTCAGTGACACAACAGACTGTCTCACAGTTGTACAAATGATCACAGATCACAAAAGTTAAACATTGGAATTTTCTAATTTTATTTCACTGCTCATAGGTGTTGAAGTTTATCATACTGAAAGAAAATGAAACTTATAAATATTAATCTACTTTAAAATGAGTTACAAAAATAATTAGAGCAATCCACAGTACTCAATCTCTACTTAATTACAATTGGTGTGGGGCACCTGGGTGGCTTAGTTGATTAAGCCCCTGACTCTTGATTTTGGCTCAGGTCATGATCTCCTGGTTCGTGAGATCAAGCCCCACATCTGGCTCTGTGCTATCAGTGAGGAACCTGTTTGGGATTCTCTTTGCCTCTCTCCCTGTCCCTCCCCCACTCGCATGCACGCACCCACGCTCTCTTTTTCTCTCCCTCTCCCTATCTCAAAAAATAAACATTTTTTTAAAAACTGGTATAATTTTAGAGACAATTGAGAATAAATTAAGTTGGAACCATAAAACAGAGTTCTCGACTCACTTTTGTTATAAACGAGCTAGACGACTGAGCAAGTTACTCTGCCTCCTTGCATCTCAGTGTCCTAATCCATTAAAAGTTTAGTAAAATCGTCTCTAACCTTTCTACCTAAATTTAAAATCCTGTTCTATTCCTCTTCAATCTCTGATTGTATCATAGAAAATATTGCAAAATTATGTTGTACAAATGCCAAAAAATCCATTATTTTGGCCAACCTTGCATTGAGGTTGTAAAGATGCTTGTATCGATCAAGATTTTGTTTTTAGTAGCAACACTAATTCAATCTAAGACAATGAAAAAGCCCCGTTGCATTGCTTTTAATAATGGAAGATTATGTCATCAGATTCTGTGAAGAACCGAAGGGGCTAGAATATCCTCAGGAGATTTTATTAATCACAGACAGATACAAGGAGCTGGGAGTCGCTGCTTTAAAGAGCTAGTGTGATGCTGACCTCTTCCAGGCTATTTTGAGATCCATTAAAGGAGATGGGAATCCACCTGGGTGTTCAGTGAAGCCACGTGTGAAAAGGTGCCTTTGCAGAAGAGCAGCAGCAAAAGGAACACGTTTTTGAGGGGGACCTCCCTCTAAGTGAATCCTCACTAAATGTTTGTGTTAGAGGGAGAAATAAAATACCAGAAAAGGTCATAGACTTGGCATTCTTGGAACAGAAGTGCTTCTAGCTAGGCCGACTTCCATCAGCCCTGCCAACTCGGAGAAGCAATTCCTTTGATGCCCTTCATCGGTTAATAGGAATGGCAAATTCAGGCAGCTTGCGGGGCCACTGGGACACGGCAGTGAGCAGGGCGGATGGGGCTCCTGCCACGGGGATGGAGCTTAGAGTTCTTACCTACATTTTCTCTGTCTTCCTACGTCTTCTGTGACACCAGTGTCTTTCTCCATATCTCTCTGAATGATCTTCCCTGGCGGTGTCACTGGTTCAGTCCCCTGCTCCCCAGTCCGAGAGGACGCATGGTGTGAGTTCGCACAAGGTTGCATCTGCCATGGCGGTCACCGTTTGGGTGATCTGAGCCCGTCTCTTCTCTCTATACCTAATTTCCTCATCTATAAAATAGAGGCGCTAGAGGCATCTGCCTCATAAAGTTCTTTAGAAGATTAACTATGCTGTGCAGAAACCCTTAGAACAGTACCCAACACACACTGGCCCCAGTAAGTATTAGCTGTGATTAGTGTTGGCCAAGTTCTTGGCTGTCTGCCTTCTTCCCTCTCTACTTTGTCCTCCTGAAACCCCACCCATTCTCCTGGCTTCAGCCACCCCCTCCTGGATGATTCGAGATCCAGAGCTCCAGTCCGGACCCCTCGATGGTGAGCTTATCCTACCTTTATCGTAAATGAATTCAACCTGGGTTCTTTTATTGGCTTTACTTAGGGGACCTCGGACAAGTCCCCTACACTCTTGGAGCACCTGTCCCCTCACATGTATAACGAAGTGTTAGATTAGATGATCTTTTAGGGCCCTTACAACTCCAAAACTCTTCCGACTCAGATTCCATATCCAAAACCCCTGCCATTGTCCTGCCTTGCAAACCATTTCTCTGTTTGAAATTTTTTTTAAATCCTACTTACTGTTGATAGTCTCTTCCCCGTCCCCAAAGCCTGAAATCCGAGTATCATCCTAGAATCAACTCCTTTTCCCTGTCGTCAATCAGTTGCCAACTGGCAAGATATGTATTACCCTTTTCTTTCCACGGCTCTCTGCTGCCACCTTGGTTAAGTTCTTTTACCCCCTCCTGTTTAAACGATACTGGTGGTCTCCTAATGGACCTTCCTTTTCCTGGTTTACTCAAGCACTCATTCATTCATTCATTCATTCCTTTTTCGAGGGGGGCCTTAATTGAAAAGGAATATGCTAAGTACACAATTATCCTGGAATTTAAAAATCTGTTTTCCCCATAATTTTGTCACTAATACATAAAACTATTACTCTAGTCTACAGAACTCGAGGCAATGTGGATAAGTGCATGTATGTTTATGATTTTATCTTCTTGGTGTTTTTAACGAAGATGAAACATTTTTCTCAATTACTGTGATTTTTTTTTTTTTGCCTTAAATTCTATTTTGTCAGATGTCAGTATGTTTTATTGCTCAAACTCTATCTAGCACCTCCTCCGGTTTGGGTGCTGTGCCTCATGCAGAAGGTGCACGTGCCTACTAATAAGAGGTCGTGGTCTGGCAGGGGAACCCGTACTAACCGCTAGTGTGGCTTGGTGAGCGCCGTGTTGTGTGCAGGCTGCCTTGGGGGCACGTGGGTCTGCCAGGCGCCACTTCCATCACACCACTGCGCTAGAACCTTTCTCAACAACCCGATGGGGTAAAGACCGCCTTTCGTGGTAATACGGCCCCCACCTCCCCTAACGTAAGCCTTCTTTCAGCTTTCTTCTCTGGCTTGGTTTTCTTACTTCCTCTAAATGCTTTTTATATGTTCGGTTCTCCAGGTATCAGTTCTCCTTTCCCCTCTTCTGTTACACATATCTTTCAAGGATTATGTGTTAAAAGCACAAACTCGGGCCACCTGGGTGGCTTAGTCGGTCATGCGTCCAACTGTTGATTTCAGCTCCGGTCATGATCTCACCGTTTGTGAGATTGAGCCCTGTGTCGGGCTCTGTGCTGGCAGTGAGGAGCCTGCTTGGGATTCTCTCTCTCCCTCTCTCTCTCCCCCTCCTCTGCTCTGTCTCTCTCTCTCTCTCTCTCCCGCTCAGAAGTAAACATCTTTTTTTTTAGAAAAAGCACACACGCAGAGAAGGCCTGAAGCCTTCTGTGCACCGCGGAGACGTCCCCCTCCTCTCCTTGCCTAAACGAGATGCTTGCCCACCCCATTGCTCGCGTGATTACCTCCCTTTCTGCATCTCTGTGTCCTGTGTTCTCAGTGAAAATGTGCCGAGGTCAAGACCCACTTACTCCGCTTTATCCCCTCCCCCCGCGTCCCCTAACACAGGGATGTGTGTATAGAAAGCACGGGGTGATTATCGGATGAATCGACGAATGAGTAAGGTAGACTTTGGATTCTAGATTACGAGCGGAGTCGATGTGAGTGGAATATTAAGAGACCCACTGTATTTAAGGAGCAGAGGGTAGAGTTCACTCGAACACCTGATTTTCTAGCCGTGTGTGCAACACAGCAAGCACCCACACACGCGCAGATGTTACGTAATAAGGCCTGGCCGCGAGCCCATTGCCTCGGAGATGAATCCACTTGACCCGCACCCCCGGCGCTGCCGGTCTGCACCTACAGGCAGCCTCGGCTGGAAACTTCTTGCCTTGGCAGCGAGGGCAGCTCTTCGGGCAGCAGAGAATCGCTCTGGAGAAATGGGTCACGGTCAGGCTGACTTCAGGTAGTGTTTAAGAGCTGTTCAGCCAGACTTTCAAGAGGAAGTTTCCCTTTCATTCCCTGTTGTCATGGCACCGCCAAAAAGTCATTTGGCTGCTTGTTTTTGCATATGATTCATACGCTCAATGCTCAGGAATCCTGATATTATATTCTCTGTGTTTCGGTTAACCCTTTCCTGTCGGTCCCACCTGGGGACCTCGGGGTCAGCTCACAGGCCCCCCGCTCTTCTCACTCTGCTCAGCTTTTCGCTTTTTCTCGTCCATTCTTACACGTTCTGTCGCTGCTTGGGTGCAGGGTGAGGCCCAGAGCTTCACCTGATCTCACTGAGGCGGCCACCCGCCCTCAGCCCGCCCCTCCTTGCCGCCACATCATCTCCCAGCATTCTGAAATAATCAGGCCAGGAATGATTTTGCTTCCGTTTCTCTTTGTCTCAGCGAGCAGCTTCCGCAGCCGCCCTCCCTGTAAAACACTCCAGTACCTTTCTTTCCCACTCGAGTGAAAATATAAAAACTAGGCTCCTGTCTGCCTGTCCTTGCCTTCAAGGCCCAGGTCCAGGTTGTTCGCTCAAGGGGCCACCCTCGGCCTTGTCCACCAGTGGCATTCAGCATGTGCGTGGCTCGTTTGGCACCAGCATTCAGCTCCTGTAAGCCAGGAGCCCTGCACGTTTGCTCAAAGAAACGTGGACTTTGGTTCGACAAACTGCCCAGTTGGCAGTCTGTGACCGTGGCACTGTCTCCGCACAGCGTCCTTTTCCTCCTGGCCGGGCGAGAGGAGCGAGCCCGCCCAGCCTACGTCAGGCCATCCCCAAGCTCGTCTTCTGATCAAAGCTTCCCCTTTCTGAGGATTTTAGTTGTGCGGGGCTGTCTGTCCTCTCTTCTTTCCCATCTCTAGACCACCAGAATCTCGTGCTCTATCCTCACTGCTCCCCCCAGAAATAAGGAGTCATCTGGGACCGGTCTTTTTTTAAATTTATTTTTAGGATTATTTTTTTCCTGGAGTGTCTGATTGCATTTAGTCTGAGAGTCACAAGAAGAGAGCAGGTGTTATCAGTCGGGGCCTAGGAACCCTCTTATGGTGAATGCAAATTTGTGTGTTGGAAAGAGAGAGAATGAAAGAAAGAAAGAAAGAAAGAAAGAAAGAAAGAAAGAAAGAAAGAAAGAAAGAGAGGAAGGAAGGAAGGAAGAAAGAGAAGGAAAGAAAGAAAGAAAAAAGAAAGGGAAAAAGAAAGAAAGAGAAAGACAAAGAAAGAAAGGAAGAAAGGAAGAAAGAAAGAAAAAGAAAGAAAGAAAGAAAAGTCTCCGAGTCCCATAATTTATCCAGCTTTGAAGAAGAGTCTCTGACTCCCTTCCAAAGTTTCTGTCCACCACACCGGAGTGATGACTTTAAGCGAAGTGTTGACGCTTTCCACCTACATTGCTATAGGTGTGATTTGGAGAATATTTGCTTCCTTATGAAAAGAATTTCTACAGGTATCAGGTAGGGAGGAAGACCAGGACTGGGGCTGGGAAGGGCTGCAATGGCCTCTGAGCAGAGGTAAAACTAATTGTGTCTTTTTAGGGCGCTGAGCGGGATAACCTAGGGACTCCCACCTGCTCCCCTTAGCCAATGCCATAGCTAGAATAACGATAGCAAACTCTCACATGTGTGCACAGTACTGTTTGTGTCCTAAAGCTTTTCCATATATTCTTTGATTTACTTCTCACAATAATCCTACGACGTAGATACTGTGATCTCCATGTTTACAGTTAAGTAAACTCAGCCATAAAAAGGTTAATTTGCTCAAGGTTCTATATCCAGTAAGTAGCCAAGTTGGGATTCAAAGCCGGGCTGCGTGGTCCCAAGTCTGTGTTCTTCATCAAACACAATATTCTCTACTTGGTTATAAGCAGGTATTTGCCAAAGGCAAACTTTGTGGGAAAGAAAATTAGATTTCTCTTTTTAAAGATGGTCCCCGGGGTAAGATATTTTAATAGGTAGGGGTAGCAAGTTACTGGTAAAATATTTTGTGTCAGGTTATACTCCCAATGTTATGATATAAAGCACATTTTCTAGTACTTTCTTTAGACCCACAAAGAAAAGATCAGCATGTGAATCCCACCAGACGGCAGCCATGGAGCTGGGTGATGGAGCTGGCCCCCACCCCCTCTCCGTCTCTTCACCCCTCGGGGTGGCGGGCTTCTCTGTTCTGCTGACCTCACTGCTCTCACTCCGTCAGCTTCTGTGTCTTCCCTTCTCCCCACAGAGCCTTCCTCCGGGCCCCTGCCCGCTGAACTTCCCGCCTGCCCTGCCCACTCCAGCATCCACTCCCGGGCCCAGTCTGGATGACGGGGGGTCTTCCTTGTCTTTCCCTCTTCTCTCCCCTCATCCAGAACGTTACAGGCCCCAGCAGGCTCACCCCCAAATAGCTTGGAGCCCATCTCTTCTCTGCATCCCAAATGCCCGTGCCCTAGTTGAGCCCCTTCTCCCTCTTGACTCCGCAGCCTGCTGCAGAATTGGTCATCTTGGCTCCATCCACACACATCCAACCACACTCTTTCCTACTTGAAACTTTTCAAGATGGTGATTCCTTGTCCGAGAGCTTGCCAGGTGCCTCATCTATCTCCACGGGGGTCCTGGAAGGCAGCAGCTAGCATTTCCCCTTTCACAGATGAGAAAATGGGGCCTTACTTAGCAAATTATTAAGACCCCGTTTCTGCCGGGTGCCAGAGCTGGGATCAGTACTCCAGCCAGACTGCCTTCGGTGCCAGCGCTCAGCCCGCACTCCACCGGACAGCGTCACAGTGGCCAGCACCTCTGTCCGCATGAACTGCCTCCTGCCTCCCTCTTCAGCTCCCGGGTCAGCTCTCTCCACTCATACGTGTGTTCCTTGCACACACCAGGCTGTTCCCCTCCGTTCTGTCTGGAACACCCACCTCCACTCCTACCCCACGACTTTTGCCCTTTTAGGTTCAGCTCATGCATCACCTCCCTCGGGGAGCCTGGGTCACAGCTGCTCCCCGTCCCCTGCCGAGACCCCATGAGCATATTGTCCACATTTCTGCCCTGCCACCTAGGCTCGGGGCCGTGTCTGTCCTTGCACGCCCAGAGCCTAGCACGAACCAGACCTAGGGGTGACATCCAGGATGCTCGTCTTGACCTGCTTTGTGCAAGTGCCTTTTCTCTGCTTCTGCCTTAGGCCATGAGCAGGCACTGTGTGCGTTTAGCTGGTTTCGTGCCGGAACTGCTCTGTCACCATGCAGGCGGACTTCAGCAGCGTGTGGCAAAGACGATGAACACTTTTGCTTCCTTTGCTTTGGGTCTAGGTGCAAGCCCAGAGTCACAGGGCGGCAGTGTGACCGGTGTGCTTCCGGGTTTTACCACTTCCCTGAGTGCGTTCCCTGCCATTGCAACAGGGATGGGACTGAGCCAGGGGTCTGCGACCCAGGGACCGGAGCTTGCCTGTGCAAGGTGAGGCAGAACACGCAACGCCAAGGGCACCAGCCGCTGGTTGGCGAGGAAGTTCTTCGTGTTGGGTCAAAGCGTAAAAATATGTGGGAAGTGGGACTGACCTGGAATGGATTTCCACAAGGCATGTAGCATTTAATAGTTACTATCTCATTTGGTAGAAATAGCTCCCGGGGAAGACCCCGCTTATCCTTTGGAGAAGATATAGACCTTAGATGAAGACCGATATGGATCCTTTCCAGAAAAGTTGGCACCAGACTTCAGTCTACAATTTCAAGAGGTTCAGAGGTTCCCCAGAAGCTTATTCCTGGCCCATAGACCCCAGGTTAATAGTCTGCTTCGGGATGCCCCGCCAAGTGGTAGGAGAGCTCCTAAGTCCCAGAATATGTTTCGAGGTGGTAGTAAGTGGAACGAACCAACCCCCCACCATATTGTGGATCCTTACAGTGCTGTTTCTCTACCCTCAGGATGCCAAGGGGCATCTTGTGAAATTGAGAAAATTCTCTTTCACTTAACTGTGGTAGAATAGTTTAAACAATTAACGTGATATAAAAGCTAAACAATGATACAATTTTTCATGTCTCGTTAGCATCCGCGTTCTAACGTCTTGTATTGGCATTGATTTGTGGAAGTGGCTCATTGCAATCAGGGAAGCTTTAGAAGAAGCCATCTCTGGTTTCGTGGTTTATTTCCACAGGAGAACGTGGAGGGTACAGAATGTCACGTGTGTCGAGAAGGATCATTCTACTTGGACCCGGCAAATCCCAAGGGTTGTACCCACTGCTTTTGTTTCGGAGTAAATAACCGTTGTCACAGTACACACAAAAGAAGAGCTAAGGTATAATGGAATTAACGTTTTTGTTTTTACTTAGTACTTCCAAATGGGGAGAAGTGAATTGCCATGAAGCGTGAAGGGCTGGGGGAAACTTTATATGTTACTTTGTTAAAATATTAAGGGTTGCCCTTGCCATTCCTCGGCCTGCACTGTTCTTTCCACAGATGTCCTCATGCTCAATCCCTCAATTGGTCAGGTCTGCTCAGGTGTCTTGGGCTCAGAGGGGCCTTCCTTCACCACTCCCTATGAAATAGCTCACCCTGATGGCTCTGTATGCTCACTTTTCTTTAGGTCCTCTATAGAGTTTATCCCTCCCTGACATATTATCCAGGTAGTTTTAAAATTAGTTTATAAGTATCTCCCTCCAACACTAGCATGTAAGCTCCTCATATATTCTCAGCACCTGTAGCAGGGTCCGGAACATAATAGATGCTCAAGAAACACTCATGAAATAAATGGGGTTTGCCATTCTTCCTCCTTGCTTCTTTTCTTTCTGTTGTACTTTCCATCTCATCTCGCTTATTTTTTTTTTACCACATCTTTGGCCAGTTTTTAAGTTCACTCCATGAAACTAAAACTTTTGTTGCCTTCCTTATTCTATGAACCAGCAGTTGTGAGCTTGCCTTCTTTGTAGAGTAATGTCTTCTATCTAACAAAGATTCAAGGAAAAGTTATTTTATATATTTCATCACCTGCCTCCCAAAAGGAATGTAGGCTTGTAAATGGGGAAAAAAATTAATTTGTAAATCCACCGAAGTCTTCTACCCCAGAGGAAGCCAGAAGCATTATTTCTAACCAATGTCTTGTCGATTCCTTCTTTTTTCTCTCTCATCATTTAACTCTTGGCTTCCTTTATGATCAGAAAACTATTTGGTTATGAGGATTCAACTTAGAAATAATGACAGCAAGCCGCTCTATTCCGTCTTACATTTTCTCTCTAAGGAGCTCACCATTAAAATGTCCCCACGTCCCTGGCTATTATTCCCACACCTATTTACATGTTATTTGAACATTTATCGATCACCTACGAAATGTCAAGAACCAGGATGTGTACGGTGACAAAGATAAGTTCCACAGACTGTGTTCCCCGCTGTCTGAGCACCCCTAGTTGTGATGGGTCAGAGGGAGGCAGTGGAGGGTGAGGGTTCTGTCGTGGGAATCTGAGGGCAAGCTCAAGAGGGGGCATCGAAGTGAAGCAAGGTGGCCGCCCCCTGGTCCTTTGTATTCTGCACAATTCAGCCGTCACCAGAGGAGCCGTGGGCGCACGTCTCCATCCTTTGCTTTTGCGTTCCAGTTTGTGGACATGATGGGTTGGCGCCTGGAGACGGCCGACAGAGCAGGCATCCCCGTCTCGTTCAACCCGGGCAGCAGCAGTGTGGTCGCCGACCTCCAGGAGCTGCCCTCCACCGTGCATGGCGCGTCCTGGGTCGCACCTCTTCCCTACCTGGGAGACAAGGTAACGGCGTCCTGTCTGCCTCTGGGTCCTGGCCGGGCCTCCTGCATCGCTGCGCGAGCATCACTTACTGTCTGGAAGGGAGCCTCAGGAAGTCCAGGCTACTGAGACCGAAGAAATTAGACGAACTAGCTACATGTGCAGAGAAGACGCGGCCCCTGCGCTGGGAGGGGCCGAGCGCCACGAGCCTCCTGTGCCCCCGCGAGCGTTAGCTCACGGTCAAGGACAGCACGCCCCGCGCTTTTCTCCATTTTTGCTCAACCGCTTAGGTAATATCTGTTGCAAATGGGGCATGTGTGCTTTTAAAAGCTGATGCTAAGAATTCTTTGTTG
This sequence comes from Paguma larvata, assembly GCA_030068075.1. Taxonomy (NCBI): domain Eukaryota; kingdom Metazoa; phylum Chordata; class Mammalia; order Carnivora; family Viverridae; genus Paguma; species Paguma larvata. The sequence goes on along the minus strand of CM057835.1, from coordinate 46,243,230 downwards.
TTGAGCGGAAGAAAGGCTTCTTGTCAGGAAAACAAAAGCTGACAAGTGACTCATGAGCTATTAGGAGAAGCACAGGAGCCGGTGGCACCTCAGCCGTCATTAGCAGAGTCACGTGCAGTTAGCTAGACGCTGCTCGGGGACCTCATGAACAAGTTGTTCTTCCTTTGCTGCCTGGCCCACTACGCTCATTTCTGAGGACAGAAGTGTGGGCTTCCGTAGAACCCTCAGCAGGTAACACATGTATCTGGTAGCAGAGGGTAGAGCTTTCCAGAAGGTGTAGACTCCACACGGCCCGGCTCAGGTGGCACTATATGCTCTTAGAATGACTCCCTACTAGGGCCTCGTCAGCCTGAGGGCTCTAATTCTGTCTTCTAAATTTTTTTTAACGTTTATTTATTATTGAGAGACAGAGAGAGACAGACTGTGAGCATGGGAGGGGCAGAGAGAGGGGGAGACACAGAATCTGAGGCAGGCTCCAGGATCTGAGCTGTCAGCACAGAGCCCGACGCAGGGCTCGAACCCACAAACCACAAGATTATAACCTAACCGAAGTCGGATGCCCAACTGACTGAGCCACCCGGGCACCCAATCTAATTCTGTCTTCTAGTTGAAGGACTTTAGTTTGACCTTTGAGTGTGGGGAATGTTGGTTCTCTCATATGCCCTACCCCACTTCTCCCTCACGTAACACCCCTCCTGGCCTCCACACGGCAAGCCCAGGAGTGGGTTATCTATACCATGCAAACAATTACCCCCAAACTATGCAGCTTAAAGCAACAGTTATTATCTCAGCCAGTTTCTGTGGATCAGGAATTCAGGAGTGGATGGCTCAGGGTCCCTCATGGGCTTGTGGTCAAGATGTCAGCCAGGGCTGGAGTCGTCAGAAATGGAGGATCTGTTTCCAAGCTTACTCGTGTGGTTGTCACAGGCCTCTGTTCCTTGCTGGCTGCTGAGTGGAAGTCTCAGTTCCTCATCACATGAGGCCTCCATAGGCTGCCTCAGGGACTTTGTGACATGGCATCTGACTTCCCCTAAAGTGATTGGTAGAAAATGAGAGAAAGAGAGATAGAGATATGTAGAGAGAGACAGAGAGAGAAAGAAACTCAAAATAGAAACCATAATCTTTTTATAACCTAATTTCAGCAAAAACATATCCTCACTTCTACCATATTCTATTGGTTAGAAGCCAGTCACGAAGTCCAGCCCACACTCAAGGAAGAGAATTAAGTTAAGCTCCACCTCTTGAAGACAAGACTGTCAAAGAATTTGTGGACCTATTTTTAAAACCACCTTAGGCCATCATAAAGGCGATATTTAATCTCAACAGGATGATTTTAGATGTTACCCCGGAACACTTCTAGACTCTAAGATCGTAACTCCGTGACTTTGTCAGTTTGCAGATTTCAAGGAAAGTCTGTGACCCGGGACCCCGGTCATGCCGTTCTTCTCCCCCGCTCCAGGTTATTTGTGTTTTCCAGGAAGGGTATTTTGTCCTGCCCCACTCTGAGGTGGTCATTGGCTCTTATTCTCATCTCTCAGTTACTCTTTTCTTGGTTGGTTTTTATCTTAAGGGTGGGAAACTTCAGGAGCAGAGGTGAAGAACTGTCACAAAACTGTGACTTCACGCCTCCACCGCGATCATGCTACTTAGGTGGCGTTGAGAAAAGATCCCTCTACCTACTGGAGCGGCCCATGGCTTCCGTACCCGGGGGAATGTATCATCACTTAGGAAATACACATCTTCTGCTCTCAGGGGAAGTTTTTTAAAAAATTGTCTTTCTAGAGGTTCATTTTGTAACTGATAGATATTAACCAATTCTCTCATTTAAATAAGAAACCAGTGGCCTAGATTTCTTAGGATAACTATAGGTTACATGAACACTTTAGTTTAGTGGTCATCTAGAATAGAAGGATCTTGTTTCTGGGTGACTGTTATTTTTCTTTCTTTTTTAAAAAACGTTTTTTTTTGAGAGAGAAAGAGCAAGTAGGAGAGGGGCAGAGAGAGAAGGAGACAGAATCTGAAGCAGGCTCTAGGCTGTCGCCACAGACCCTGACACGGGGCTCGAACTCACAAACCATGAGCTCATGACTTGAGCCAAAACCAAGAGTGGGATGCTTAACTGACTGAGCCCCCCAGGCACCCCGTCTTCTTAACAGAAGCATACTCTTGCTTGTAAAACTCAGTGATGTTCATGCTAAACATTTTAAGTGATATAAAATGGTACAAAATAGAAAGTTAAAATACCTTCTTCAATTCCTCTCTCTCAAGATGACCGTGAACAGGTTGATCGGATCTTTCCAGATCCATGGGCCTTTGTGCTCGTTATGTGGGTTAATGTTGCCATTGACTTCTAATGCTTGCGCTGTTGATCCTACCATTCCAATTTTAGGTCTCTTCATATGGTGGCTACCTTACCTACCAAATCAAGTCCTTTGGCCTGCCCGGTGACATGGTTCTTCTGGAAAAGAAGCCGGACGTGCAGCTCACTGTAGGTGTCAGAACACGACCCAAGTGGCTGGAAGGGGCAGTTGCAGTTGGTTGCTGAACCAGTTTTAGGGTCATCTTGATAAATGGCCTATACAAAATTCGGGTTAAGTCATTTCCAATATTTCGTAGCAACTTCAAAGGACGTTGAGAACAGGTAGCCCTTCCTCAGGATCTTGCTTCCCCGACCATCCCAGCCCCAATGGTTTCTCTTGTCTCCCTTCCCAAAGGGTGTAACTGTATCTCAATCTTGCTTCTCTTAAGTTAGTGCTTCCTGTTAAATTTGTTTCTATGTTTCTATCTTTCAATTCAGTCTCACAAATGTTTTTGAGACTTTCCAGTTTGCAGGGCTACATTGGTGGGCTCAGAAAAGACAGGTGACCCCTGTCCTTAACAGAAATGTAATTTAAGAGGGGAGGTGAAAGAAATATGCAAAATCCACTGAACAATAAGCATTTGAGGTAAAGTTCAAAGAAGACTCTGTGGGAGCTAGGGTCCAACTGGGGCTTATGTAGTTGAGAGGGCCACAGAAGGTTTCATGGAAAGGGTTAATTTGGGGCCAAAACTTTAAGCATTGGCATGACAGGAGAATTCTTATCAAAGAATAAGATAAACCAAGGCAGAGGGACAGTGCGCAAGGGGTGACCTGTCTAACTTGGTTGTATTAACGGTGATGCCTGAGTCATAGAAAACAAACTCGGAAGGGTGGGAAAGAGAATGTTTAATGCTACAATAAGGAATTTGAGTCGATATAGACAGTAGGGAGCCATTTTGGTTTTTGGAGAAGAGAAGTGACATCTATACATCATGTACCAGCCACATAGTCTAAATGCAATCTAGAAAATTCTTCGAGGGCAAGGTCAACATCACATTCTGCTTTGAATCTCCTACAGTATAGAGCCCAGTGTCTTGAACGGCACTGAGGTGCCTGGGTCTGAACTTGATGCTGTTTCTGGTTTATGTGCCGTAGTTAATGCAGTGCCATTCCAGCTTCCTGAAAGTTTTAGTGTGTCATTCACTGTACAGTAGGGATGAGCGAGTCTCACACGCCTTGTCACAGCCGAGAGCCTTGCATTCTGGTCGATTTTTGTGTTTAGGCGCTGCTGGGTTGTGTTTTGTTTTTACTGGCACCCAAATTTATTAACTGTTGTTTCAAAACCTACGAAGAACCTTTGTAAAACATTTCGAAATGAAGCACCAAAGATTTTTTAGAGGAAAAAATAGCTCCATAATAAAAATGCCATCATGGCAGTGCTGTATTTCAGTTTCCTATTTTGTCAGGATATCTTAAGTTCGGGCCATTAACATACCAATACTTTATTGTTGAAGAGTTTATTACACAGGCAGTTGGAATTCACGGAAAAGCGAGGACCAAAATTTCTTCTTAATTTTCCCTCCAAACATGGAAAATAATTCAGGCTCATGAAGCATTCAGTCTGCTGCTTTGTTCCAAACCATCGTAATTAAAAGCCTTTGGGGCATGTTTTTTAGATTAAGCTTTTCAATGATTTGCGATTGCAGATAATGGTCTTTCCAAAACGCCAGGGCTAGCGAATGGAACCCTGTTGGGCTTGGGGTTGTGACAGAAAAGCTGGGGTTTCTGTGTGAGGGTTGGGGCTGGGTGCTGGTGGGTGTTGACCTTCCCTTTATGCCCTGTCAGGAGTCCCAAAGAGCCCCAGCTATGGGGAGGGAGGTTCAGAGGCTGAGAGTGAGCAGGGCTGGATCCCACAGGGAGTGGGCTATGGAGGGTCTTCCTCTCCACTCGCCAGCTCTGCAGCAAGCTGTCTGTGCAGCCTGCGTGTAGCCCTTCTGCCCACCCCACCCTCCTCACTAACTCACCCACCAAAGCACTTTCTGGTTACCACAGTCCGGACCTGTCAGCAGTGCTGGAAAGGCACCTCATGCATTGACTGCAAAGCATAGTTTTTGTTAAAAAAAAAAAAAATCAATCTTTTTAGCCACTTCCGGCCATGGGGATTTTCCTGGTTTGTGAACATGCACCGTATTAGGTATTATTTTTCTGTTTCCATTCACTAATCCTTGTGCCGGTCAGTTCCCTTCACTATTTTTTAGAATCAGGCATTCCATGTACTGCAGAGCCTAGAATTGGGTTCCGAGATCAGTTATAAACCTCAGAATATCTCAACCATGACGTTCATGTTTTTCTTTAAACAGGGTCAGCACATGTCCGTTATCTATGAGGAGCCAAATAACCCGCGACCGGACCGTCTGTATCACGTGCGTGTGCAGATGGTGGAGGTAAAGGAAAAACACACGTAAAAAGGTTCTTGATGACCCTTTTTGTTCTATGACTTAGTTCTTTCAAGCAATTGTGATTTCGACTTATTTTGTGAATTGAAAATATTAATTATATTTCTAGACATGTATTTCATATATATATATTTAAAATATAAATTGTGTAAAATATACAGCGTTTCATCCTCATAGGGCTTTGTTTATGCTATCCGTACGGCACTTAGCATGGTCTTGCCCGTTTCACTGGTAATTATCTTTGTCTTATAAATCCTGTGAGCTTGTAAATGCTACGATCTCAGTCTTCCTCAGTGGCCAACAAATGCTTGAGATGAATGGGTAGAAAAGCCACAAAAAAAAGTCTATCACCAAAAGAAATAAGATTAATATAAATAAATAAAGAAAGCTTATCAAGTCATAAAACATATTGGATTTATTTGGTTATGACAACTTCTTTAATATAGTGTTCCACTTGTATTATTAAGTATGTCCTGGGGGTGCCTGGGTGGCTCAGTCAGTTAAGTGTCAGACTTGAGCTCAGATCATGTTCTCATAGTCCGTGGGTTCAAGCCCTGCATCAGGCTCTCTACTGTCAGCACAGAAGCCCGTTTCAGATCCTCGTCTCCCTTTTTCTCTGTCCCTCCTCTGCTTGCACACATGTGCTTTCTGTCTCTGAAAAATAAACATTAAAAAAAATTACGTCCAATACCTCAAGGTGGTATTTTTCAAGAACTTCGAACCTGTAGACATATTTTAACATTTCTGTACAGGTCCATCCACTCAATGGAATACTATTTGGAAATAAATGAAACAAAGCTTTGGTACCTATGACAACACAGATGAACCTCACAAGCAATATACTGAGTGAAAGAAGCAAGACACAGACCACATATTATGTGATTCTATTTATAGGAGAGTGGCCATGCCAGCAAATTTGGTGGAGGAAGAACCTCCAGAAATTCTCTTCTCTTTAAAAGCAATGAGAAAACTGGCAAAAATGGTTAGAATCGAGTACGTTAAAACCTGGAAATTGATCAAAGATTTACAACAATCTGAAAAGTGTTTACTCAAGAAGAATGGCTGAATTTTGGTAAGGACATCAGGCTTTCTGGCAGTCAGCCTGCTCTGTTCCCATCCCCCACCTCCACAGTAGCTTTGAAAAACAATGGCCCACCGGCAAGTTGAAAACCAGTAGCCCAGCAGCCATCAGTGGAGACAGTGGCTTGGAGCTTACGCAAAGCTTCACTCCTAGAGAACTATCCTGATTTGACCTGTCTGGAGGTTTTCTGGAAGATTCTACTTCTAAGGCTGTCTTTGTTTGACCTGACTTGGAACTTTCTCCAAAATGAAAAGCCTTTCCCTTGGGGTGTCTGAAAACATTTAGAGGCAGTTGCTTAACTTCATGGCTGCCTGAAGTGATGGATAACAGTTGGAGTTAATGATAGGCTAATGGCAAAGCTTAAAAAGCGGGGAATGAGATGCCCATAGAAGTTTCGAAAAGCTCCAAAACAATCTTGGGAGGGTAGAAGGCCACACATACTCAGGGCTGTGAGCATGCCCAGGAAAGACCTGACAAGGCCCTAAGCCCTCATCTAGAGCTGACCTTGAGGCTTGGAGTAAACCGGAAGTGAAAGCTAAAGCAGAGTTGTCAGCTGCCTAGCTGAGTGTTGAGGGGTTCCTCAACAAACACATAAACCCTTTGGCAGACACTAGGAGACTTTTTAGTTTTATGCATTTAAAGAAATCTCTGTCTAATCACTTGCTAACCACTAAGCTAATGAAGCAGAGACTTTAGTGGTCTTACATGACAAAGAATGTAAGACTCTACAGAATTAGTTCCGAAAACTCGTTAAAGACACAAACAACAATAGTAGGGGAGAAATATGATTTCCTGAGTTGCCCCATTGCATTATGTTAAATGTCCAGTTTTCAGCAAAAAAATACAAGACATGAAAAAGAAACAGGAAAGTATGGTCCATACACAGGAGGGAAAGGCAATAAGTAAATAGAAACTGTCCCTGAGGAAGCCCAGACATTGAAATTCCTACACAAAGACTTTAAGTCAACATACATGGAAGAAATAAAGAATACCATGCCTAAGAACTAAAGTAAAATATGAGAACAATATCTCATCAAATACAATATACTAATAAAGAAATAGAAATTGTAGAAAAAAAAAGAACCAAATAGAAATTCTAGGGTTGAAAATTACAATATCTGAAGATGAAGTATTCACTAGAAGGGCTGCTGTGGCCTGGATTACATTCTCTCCAAATTTATGTGTTGAAGCCCCGATCTCTAGTTTGGGTGTATTTGCAAGTAAAGAAGTGATTAAGGTTAAATAAGATCATAAGGGTAGAGCTGTGATCTGATAGAATCAATGCCCTTACAACAAGGAGACACCAGAAAACTCACTCTCTCTGTCTACCTAGTAAGGACACAGTGAGAAGGCAGCCATCTGTAAGCTAGGAAGAGAGTCTTCACCAGGGACCAAACTGACTGGCAGTCTCGATCTGGGACTTCTAGCCTCTAGAACTGTGAGAAAATAGATTTCTGTTGTCTAAGCCATTTGGTCTATGGTATTTTGTCATGGCAGCCGGAGTTAACCAAGACAAGGGCTCAACAACAGAGCTGAGCAGCCAACAGAAGAAACGATCAGCAAATTTCAGGGTCAGTCAAGATTATTCAGTCTGAGGAACAGAAAGTAAAAAGAATGAGAAGAAACAGACTCCCAAAGACCTATGAGACACAATCAAATGTACCAACATGTGAATAATGGAAGTACCAGAAGGAGAGGAGAGAGAAAAAGGGAAAGAAACAATATTTAAAGAAATAATGGCTGCAAAGTTCTCAGATTTGACGAAAGTCATTAATATACACCCCCAAGCTCAACAGACTTCCTGTAGGATAAATGCAAGAGATCCACACACGGAAACATCATAGTAGAGATTCTGAGAGACAAAGACAAAGAATCTTAAAAGCAATCGGAGAGAAGCACTTCATATACAAGGTTCCTCAATGAGGCTAACACCTAACTATTTACCAGAAACCATGGAAGTCAGAAGGCAGTGGGACAGCATTCAAAGTGCTAAGAGAAACAGACTGGCAACAAAGAATTACATACCCGGCAAAATGTCCTTCAAAAATGGAGGAGAAATGAAGACTTTCCATTATAAACGAAACTGAGAGAATTCAGTGCTAACCAGCCCTCCTTATAAGAAATACTAATGGGAATCTTTAGACACAAATGAAAGGACACTCTAGACAATGACTTCAATCCCTGTTAGAAACGAAGAACACTACTATAAAGACGTAATGTGTGTGGCAGTAAGAGCACCTCAGAGCAGGGGAAGAAATGAAATGAATAGAAGAAAAGTATTTGTGTACTATCGAAATAAAGTGTGTATTTATTTATTTTTAAGTGTTTTTTTAAATTTATTTTGAGAGAGAGAGCGAGTGAGAGTGAGCACGAGTCAGGGAGGGGCAGCAAGAGAGAATCCCAAGCAGGTTCCGCACCAACAGCACAGAACTCACGAACCGTGAGCTGAAACCAAGGGTCAGACGCCTAGCCAACTGAGCCACCCAGGCGCCCCTAAAGTTTGTATTTATATAAGTGGTCCAACATAGGTAAATCTGTGGAGACAGAATATAGATTAGCAGTTGCCTGGGGCTTGGGATGAGAATAGGCAAGAACCACAAATGGGAACAAGGGATCTTTCTGGGGGAGGGAGACGAAAATGTAAAACTACATTGTGGTGATGGTTGTGTGCTTCTGTAAGTTTACTAAAAATTGTACGCTTAAAATAAGGGAATATAAGTGTATGCAAATCATACCTCAAGCTGTTTAAAATATAAACTAAAATTATATTAGTATCATACTTATATATGAATAATAATAGATTATATTTTTATATAAATAATATATAATATATAAATAATAATTTATTGAATGTCTACTACATGTTTGGCACTGTGCTAAACACTTTATATACATTATCTTACTTAATTTGCTTTAATTGTCATCATAGTCTTGAGAAACTAGGTATTATTATGCCCATTTAAGACATATGGAAACCAAATTTTAGGGAGGCAACAGAATATAAAGGTTAAAAGTGCAGGCTTTTAGGAGCAACTGGGTGGCTCAGTCCGTTAAGCCTCCGACCTCGGCTCAGGTCATGATCTCTCAGTTCGTGGGTTTGAGCACCATGTCGGGCTCTGTGCTGACAGCCCAGAGTCTGGAGCCCATTTCCAGTTCTGTGTCTCCCTCTCTCTCTGCCCCTCCACTGCTCGCACTCTGTCTTGCTCTCTCTCAAAAGTAAATAAAGGTTAAAACAAATTCTTTTTAAAGTGCAGGCTTTTACATGAAAAGATACTCAACATCACTAATCAGTAGAGAAATGCAAATCAAAACCAATGAGATACCACCTCCCAGTCATCAGGATGGCTACTTAAAAAAAAAAAAAACCCAGAATAACAAGTGTTGGTGAAGAGGTGCAGAAATTGGAACACATGTGCACTGTTGGTGGGACTATAAACCAGTGCGGCCACTGTGGGAAACAATGTTGAGATTTTTTAAAAATTTAAAGATAGAATGACCATGGACCCAGCAATCCAGAGTATATATCCAAAAGAACTGAAAACGGGGTTTCGAAGAGCCGTTCACACACCCGTGTTCATTTCAGCACTATTCACGATAGATAAGAGGTGGAAGCAACTGAAATGTCTATCGACAGATGAATAGATAAAGAAAATATGGTATATACAAATGACGGAGTATTATACAGCCATAAAAGAAATCCTATCATGCGCTAGAAGACGGTAGTTCTAGCTAGCTAGACGCTGGAACGTGATGTGGAGGTATTATGCTAAGTGGAATAAGCCAGTCACAAAAAGACAATCACTGCATGATTCTACTTACATGAGGTATTTAAAGTAGTCGAATTCATAACAGCAAAAAGTAGCATGGCGGTTTTTAGGAATTGGGGGGAGAGAAAATGGAAGCTCTTGCTTAATAGCTACAGAGTTTTCATTTTGCAAGATGATAAAGTTCTAGGGTCTGTTGCACAATGATGGGAATATAATTAACAGTTATACTATACACTTAAAAATGGTTGAGCCGAGGGGCGCCTGGGTGGCTCAGTCGGTTAAGCGGCCGACTTCGGCTCAGGTCATGATCTCAGGGTTGGTGAGTTTGAGCCCCGTGTCGGGCTCTGTGCTGACAGCTCAGAGCCTGGAGCCTGCTTTGGATTCTGTGTCTCCCTCTCTGTCTGCCTCTTCCCCACTCACACTCTGTCTCTCTCTCAAAATAAACATTAAAAAAAATTAAAATAAAATGGTTGAGATGGTAAATTTTATGTTTCGTGTCTTTTACCGTCATAAAAGTAAAATAAAATGTATAAATATGTGTGTGCAAGATTGTACTTTCTGTCCCAATTATGTACATTTAATGAATGATCTAACTGCATGACTCGGTGGATTTCCATAAGCCTCTCTCCTATATCATTCTCATTCATTTTGTGCTTGCACACACAAAAGTGCATTTAAAAAAAATACATTTACTTATTTATTTATTTATTTGAGAGAGAGAGAGTTGGTGAGAGGGGCAGAGGAAGAGAGAAGCAGGGGGGGTATGTGAGGGGGGAAGGGAGGGAGAGATAGAGAGAGAGAGAGAGAGAGAGAGAATCTTAAGCAGGCTCCATGCACAAAGTGGAGCCCGGGGCGGGGAGGCAGGGGGGGGAGGTGGGGGCTCAATCCCACAACCGTGGCATCACGACCTGAGCCCAAATCAAGAGTCACACACTCCGTGGCATCTGGGTGGCTCAGTCTGTTAAGTGTCTGACTCTTGATTTTGCTCAGATCATGATCTCATGGTTCCTGAGATGGAGCCCCGCCTCTGTCTCCATGCTGACAGCAAGGAGCCTGCTTGGGATTCTCTGTCTCTCTCCCTCTTTGTCCTTCTCTCCTTCTCTCCCTCTCTCTCTCTCTCAAAATAAATAAATAAACTTAAAAAAAGTTTTAAAAAGACAGATGTTCAACCAACTGAGTCACCCAAGTGCCCCAAAAGTGCATTATATAATCAATATAACACTGGGAAATCTTATTTCCTTTCATTGTTCCTTATTTCCTGCCATCCTTTTCTCCCTTTGACACTCTTTCTTCTTGGGAGAGAATGTGACACTCTCTCTTCTTGGGAATAACCCAGGACACCTGACTTCAGAATATAAATCCACTATCTTATGCTAACTCCTATTCTATTCCGTTTTCCCATATGCATTGTAAATGCCTTTCCTTTGACTTGTGCCGGACTCCTGCCTCTCTGAAAGCTCTGGAAGCGAGCTGGCCGAAGGGAGACCTGGTTTTTCTGTTTTCACGCCTAGGGAAACTTCCGACACGCCAGCAGCGGTGCCCCTGTGTCCCGGGAAGAGCTGATGATGGTGCTGTCTAGACTAGAGGTGTGCGCCTGCGAGGCCTCTACTTCACCGAGACGCAGCGGCTCTCCTTGAGTGGGGTGGGACTGGAGGAGGCCTCCGCCACAGGAAGTGGGCGTAGAGCGCAGAATGTGGAGACGTGTGCCTGCCCCCCTGGCTACACTGGTGACTCATGTCAGGTAGGGAGAAATTCCCCCTAGGACTCCCGTGGCTGCCCCTCCTATCTGCTGCCCCTCCCGCCCCCTCCCTGCTGGACGGTCTGAAGTGCTCTGTCCATCGGACAGGTGGCTCCTGGGCTATAGCTTCTGTCTTACCTGGGCCATCTTCAGGTACGAAATATGAAAAAGAAATCACAGACACCTCAGATTCCATGGGAAAGCCACAGGCACTCGCTCAGTCCTGGGGGTGTAGGAATCAGGACTTTCTGGGAGGTAGGAAGGAGCCCACTGGTGGGCCTCCCGGTATTTGAGCCACTGCCTCCCCAGGATAGGATAGGATTCTCGTGCTATTCTCTAGTCGAGGGTCCCGCCGACTTAGAGTCCAGACAGGGTCCTTATTCTTCCAGGGGAAGGGGCAGCCCGGTTTCTGAGCTCACAGCCGACCTTCCTGCCAGGCCCGGCCAGTGTGACTTGTCCTCAGAGAACTAAAATGTGCCATAAAATGAAACTGTCATATCTCAAGTCATAAATAGGTTCTCTTCCTGATGGGAGGGAAAGAAAGCGCAACGTTTAGTGCAATTATTAGGAAACAGTAAACGTGATAGCAGACATTATCACCCAGTGTTTTCCCTCCACCCCCTCTATGTACATCTAGTAACATCCTTCCCTTTCTGTCCTCGCCCCTTGATCGCAGAAAGCCCCGAGGTGATCTGCACACCAGTTTCTTTTTTTAACTGGTAAATATATTACCTGTCCGGTTTTCTGGTGAGATCATGACCTGAGCCGAAGTCGGACGCTTAACCGACTGAGCCACCCAGGTGCCCCGTGGGGACTCCTGTCTTGTAACATTTAGTCCACAGGTGCCAGCGCTCTTCTTCCCCACCCCCTTCCTCCTATCTCTTTTCTAGCCCGATTAAATAAAATCATAGCCCCAGGGAAGGAGTGGAGCCTCTGGATTACCAGCCTCCTGCCCAGGGCGTGTTCTTTGCGCATGACTCAGCCTGTGATTTACATCTGCTCTAATCAGCTAGTGCCGTCTGCGGGGTCCGGTGGGGAGAAGGTGATGCCTACCCCACCTCGCAGGAATTACAGAGCGGCGTTCTTCCCGGTGGGACTGTTATGTGCGCTCTCTCACCGGCTGACTCATGGGTGAAGTTTACAGGTGGGGCCTCCTGCCGCAGACAGCCTGCCTTACCTGAGTCAGGCGGGCCTGGGCACTGAAGCAGGAAGGGCAGGTATAAGAGGAAGAGGAAGAGGTTTGCGTGCAGCCAGCGGGACGCCCAGGGACCAGGATGCCCCCAGCAGTGAGGTGGTCAGCCTGGAGCGCTGGATGGCTGTGGATCTTTGGGGCAGCTGTGGGGCAGTGTCTCGCATATAATTCGCAGCAGCAAAGGGTAGCGTTTCTCCAGCGTCCGGGTCAAAGCCATCTGCAAGGAAGTTATGTGGAGTTTAAACCCAGCCAGGTAACGTCCTTTTTACATTTTGGTTTGGGCTGGGGAAGGGTTCCTAGCTTTATGACATTTTTTAAGTTAAGGGGAGAAATGAATAATGGGTGGGCTGGGGGAGGGGCCCAGAGCCTCCCGGTCCCGTTGACTGGCAGGGTTTATTACGGTGCCTGACAGATTGCTCTCCTGCGCTGTAACCACAAACTCTATAAACATCAGCCCACCTGGAAATGCCCGGACAGCTCAGAGTTTGAATGTTGTGGGATGTTAGTACACTATGAAACTTTGTGCCCTTTCGAGAGTAACTCAAGCCCCAAGACAAAAGAGTCCAGTGCCTGTAGACCTCCAAATTCTGCTCGGAAGAAAATTTACCCGTAAAGTAAACCACGAAAATCAGTGAAATCCATGTTTAAGAAAAGCAATGAGATTGAGTTTGTAGAGGACCTAACAAGACATGCTTCAGTTTGCCAGGCATTAAATACTCGTAGTCTGCGCTCTCTCTCTCTCTCTCTTTAAATTTTCTGGATTTTTACAGAGAAGTAGATCCTATGGCTGCTGAAATAGCCCCGAAAACTCAATGGGGACATCATTTTATCATTTGTACTACAGAAGTTTATTGGGAAAATTATCCTGAAAAATTGTTACTTAAAAAAAATGGTTGCTAAACCCCTTTCCTGAAATAATATGTTAGGATACATTCATTTTCATTTAGAATAAATCTTCAATACAGTCTGAGTCCTTGAACTGAATTGCCTATAAGATTGTGTGGAGTTTGTGTGCTCCGTAGAGAGGTAAGAAAATGATTATATTTCAGTAACTGGCAAACGTTCTGCCTGAGTAGAAGTCATGTGACTTGTCGGGGACTTTTTCTACTCCTGATCGAAAGCGAATTAAGGTGGGTGGTTTACTTTTAATCAGGATGGACTGTCCTCCTGCCAAACGTGTTTAATTAAGGCTTTTTACCCAGGCATGTTGTCATAAATGAACCACATATATTTATTTATTTGGATACTTTGTTCTTTGCCAAATAGGATTGTTTCATAAGCATGTAACATGATTTGTGATGGTAATTAAGAGACACTTGCCACTTAGTAGTAGAGGGTATTTGCTTGTAGATATGATCACACCACCAGTGCTGAATTTTGTTCAAACGTATCTCTCAGTCATGTTTTCAATTAAAGAACATTCCTTTCATACTTCGATTCTCTGTAGACAAGCCTATTCACATAACACATAAAGCAATACTATTTTTTGCAATAGCTTCTTTTGCCTAAGCATGGTTTCTAATAGCTGAAGGGGAAAACATATTGGAAATTATAGTCTTGTTACTGTGTCCAGTGTGTAGTAATTGGTAATTTTGGAAGAAACTCCTATCAGAAACTGGGATGTTCTGCTATGGGGAGTACACGAGGCTTCTTTCTTCAGCTCTGAAAGGTTGGCTTCTTCCTCTTTCCCACCTGACTAGGCTGATCCCTGTATGGCTACGGATGAATGAGAATGGATGGTTGATTTTATAATTCCCTTGATTGTAGCTTCCGAGTCTTATAGACCTAGTGCTGTTTAAAGAGGATTAGATGAAAGATTATCTTTTATCTTGAAATATTATTTTTTCCTGATGCTTTAGAAAGGGCATATATGGAGGTTGGTTAAAGAAACTGGGGACAACATTTGGTGTGAATCAGTGTACGGATTCGCTCTGCCAAAATAAACAAAATGTCTATGATTCTCTATAAAGACAGAAATCTAAATAATTTTTAATGGCTGGTGTTGGAAGAATTGCTTCTTCTGTTGGGGGTATTCTTAACTAGAATCCTTTTTTAATTTTGTATTTATTTATTTTAAAATATTTATTTTTGAGAGAGAGAGAGAGCACACACACCCGTGCAAGTGGGAGAGGGGCAGAGAGAGAGGAAGACACAGGATTTGAAGCAGGCTCCAGGCTGTCAGCTTTCAGCACAGAGCCCGACGTGGGGCTCAAACTCACAAACCATGAGATCATGACCTGAGCTGAAGTCGGAGGCTTAACCGACTGAGCCACTCAGGCACCCCAACTAGAATCCTTTACAAATACACATATATATTTGTGTGTGTATATATATATATACACATGTATGTGTATATATATATATATATATATACATATGTATGTGTATATATATATATATATATACATATCAGTTCATCCAAAGAAAACTAATTCCTTCATACATGTGAAGAGTGAAAACCCTTATTGCACTGGAAAGAGACATTGTGCTAGAGATGGAAATGAGCAAAGCAATATTGAATAAGAAAAGAAGACCACACCCGGTGAGACTCCCTCCAGCTGGGTCTTTGTGTGTCCCATTGGAGCTGAACATCCCTGCAGGGTTCTGTAGACAACACAAGCACCCTCCTCTTCCCTGAGTTCCCCGTTGCTTATGGACCCGTGAGTGGCAGTGACGTGATTCTCCTGGTTCTGCCGTTATTGCCGTAGATCCTAATGAAGACTCCTTAGACCCCTTCATCCTATACTGCCTCCCCTGCTAGTCCACACCGTGCTTGGAGAGGGAATTCCTGTCCAAAGAGCACTTGGACTTGAAGGGATTTGCTTAGAGATTTTCCCCACCAAAGACTGATGTCCTGACCCTCTTTACCCCTTCACCCTTCCACCCCTCCACTCGCCCTAAAACAGTTGAAGGAGAGGAAGCCGTTGCCACACACCTCCCTCCACACCTTCCATTTCTCTGATGTCCCCCACGGACATCTCCCACTCCTGCCACAAGCACAGGCTCCTGCCGTGGTGTGGAAACAAGGCAGAACCTGACCAAGGGAGCCAGTGGACTGGCTAGTGTTTGAAAGTAGAAATCCACATACCAACTAAAGGAGAAAGGATTTAAAAAGTGAATGTTTGGGGCGCCTGGGTAGCTCAGTTGGTTAAGCATCTGCCTTCAGCTCAGGTCATGATCTTGTGGTCTGTGAGTTCGAGCCCCACATCAGGCTCTGTGCTGACAGCTTAGGATTCTGTGTCTCCCTCTCTCGCTGCCCCTCCGCCACTCATACTCTGTCTCTCAAAATGAATAAATGTTAAAAAAAAAATTTTTTTTAAAAGAAAGTGAATGGTTGACAGAATCGTCACGTGCTTTGGATAATAATTCTTTCTTTATGTGGACTAAATGCTTTGTTTGAAAAACAGGGTTGTAACCCCGGATACTATCGGGATAGCAAAGGTGCATATACCGGACGATGCGTTCCCTGCAATTGCAACGGACATTCAAACCGATGCCAGGACGGCTCAGGAAAATGTATTGTGAGTAAACTGATACTCTGCTGGCTGACAATCCGTGTCTCCCTGTCCTCTCACCGCCCACCCTCAGCCCACTGGTCCACCTCAAATATCACCTCTCCAGCCAAACCCTAAATTGAGATTGCTTTGTAAACAGAGGCTCAGCATTATCAGGCTGAGTTATTTTACGCTTCACTTTTCCCTCCATTTTAACACATGCCATCGGAGGAGAACTCCTATCTGAACAATGAAATTACACATTAGCTTCTAAACTGTGCTTCATGCAGTGGTTTCAATGGGTGGATCCTGAGACTTAATTCCTGGTGGGATATAACAGATCGGAGCCACTACTTTGGGCCCCAGTTTTGCTGGGGTGGCAGGAGGCTGCAGGACGGGAGCCTGGTGGCTGTTAGATGAGCAATAACTCAAGCAAATAATCGGGGAGAAGAAGACGCTTAGAAAGACTTAAGGCACCTACTCGGTCACTCCAGCACTAATCTTCTGTGGCTGCCAAGACAAAGTGGGTTTATGCAGGAAGACAGGTGAGGTGGCTCCTTGCTGTCTGTGGCCTATCCCTTGGAAAATAATCTTCTTTTAAAATACTTTAAAAAATGTTTCCCATAGGAAATTGGATTCTCGGGAAATTTTTCTTTTGTAGCCTGAAGTAGCATGTTTTTTCTTCTGCCTTTCTCTCTGTCATCCCTGGCAGCCAGGGCCTCCCTACCTGGGAGGAGAAGGGACAGTTACAAAGAAAGGAGAGAGCATCAGTGCCCCGAGGAGCACAAGCCCCCGCTTATGTTGTGCTATTTGGAAATGGGTTCTCCTGGCACGGATTTCCTTTGCGTTGTGTAATGCATCTAGAGTGTGTTTCAACTCTTTGAGCTCCTAGACTGTATTAAGCCAAGTTTAGCATGTCCCAGGGAACCGCTTCCCCTGCAAGATGGGACAGGCCAGGACAGGACGTCGTTGATAGAATATTCTGTAGGGTTTTAACCTTGTAAGTTCAAAAGCGATAGAAGACATTGGGAAATCGTAGTTTTCAGCTCATAAATACTCTTATATAATAATTTATATTTCATCCTGTATGTATAACAGGGAGACGCTTTAATTTAAAATAAATATTTATCTTGACACTGAACCATAGCTAGATGTCGAGTCCACTCTATCAAAGCTGCCAAAGGACAAAAGTAGGCATTCTCTGTGGCCGTTCACCCAGCGGAAGGCTCACTAGTGAGTCATAGTTCATCTGTTTTAATCAAACAAGATTTTCTTTGTCATTTCCTTTCTTTGTAGCTCTGTCTTCACTTGTCCCTAATGGCCATATGGCCTCTAGAAAGAATTCATTCAGGAAACCCTTACGGAGCATTTGCTGTTGTGGGAGGTAGTGAGCTAAGTGCTGTGGTTAAAACCATCCCGCCTTCACGCCTCCAGGAGGCTTGCGGTCCGTGGGGAACGTGCGTGCGCATGCGCACTCACACCGAGGCGCAGGGCCCATGCCTGCACTCACTCAACTGCTGAATGGCGGCCCGGTGCCCATGGCATGCGAGCCAAGGATGCCGCCCTCATGCTCAAAGTCCCATCACCAAGGAACCAAGTACTTTTCACCATTGAATGGGCTGATTTCACTGCAAATTGGACTCTGCCTCTCAAGAGCCAAGTCAGTTTCTAATATCTGGAACCTTCACACCCGTGCAAATCTCCATGTGGTTTCAAGAATAAACTTTGAAGTTTGAAAAGAAAGTAGCCCCAGTCCTTACTAGTAAAGCCGGGTGTGTCCAAGAGCAGCAGGTCGTAGGTCGTGTGGCCCTTCTCTTCGCCAAGGCTCTGTCTCTCTCTCTTCTCCTTGCCCCCTTTCTCCCCATATTTCTGCCTCTCCCCCACTCCCCCTGTTTTCTGCCATCTCAGTCAGCCCTCTTCTACCACTCTGTTCCCACGTCCCTTCCACTTTTGGTTTCCCTTCCCTTTATTCCCTGGCTCTTGAGCCCATTTTCCCCCTGCCAGACTTATCTGAAACCCACAGGTGGCTGGGGGCTCTCCTGAGGCTCATGGTCAGACGTCCACACTCCTCTGGGCCACCTCAGGCTCCCCTTGATCTGAGCTGCTGCCTCTCCAGCCGCATCCCGCCCCGCCTCGCCCTTCACCCTCCAGAATGCCAACTGGTTCCTCTTGCCCACATGCACCGCTGTGCTCCTGCACAACTGACATTCTGCGCACACCACTCCCTGTGCCTGGTGTGCCCCCTCCTCGCTTCTCTACCCAGGTAATTCCTCTCCTTTGATCCTCCGTGCAGGAGGCATCATGGCCTCCAGAAGCCCTTCCCTGAGGCTCCTCTTGCTCTTAGGGGGTGCTGGGGCACATCGGCCATCAAGTTTTCCACATTATATTGAACGTGTCCGCTCACAGGGTTCTGTCTGCCCTCTGGTCAGGGGTGCCGATCCATCTTTCCATCTCTTGAACCTGGTAGCGTGGCGGGACACGTAGTAAACGCCCAGTGGGTGTTTGGCGTCCGATGGAGCTAGGAGAGCACATGCTGTGGGAGAGGATGTGGACTCATTCTCTCATTCATGCCTCCATCCGGTACTTTATTCACAAGAAACCGCAAGGAAACTTGAAAGGCAGACGTCTCAAATTTGCAGGACTGAGAAAGACAGCTTCCAAGATAGGGGTTCTCAGCTGAGGGTGGGGACGCTTCAGACATTCAAGCAACACAGGTTCTCGCCTCTTTCTACAGTCCTCTCCCCGCTCCCGAGGAGGACCAGAGTTCGGGGTATTTTCAGCAGGACACAGATGGCCTCCCATCCTTCTCGTTTCTCCATGTTCTTGCTTCTCCGGGGTTTTCAACTCGAAACGAAGTCAATATAGGGTTAAAATATATCTATTCAACCGTATTGCTCTTTAAGATTGTCATGTAGAGTTTAAAAAGAAAGGAAACTAAAGTGGAAACGTAAATAATCAGGTCAAAAGAACGACAGTTTTGCGAGGGAGTCAGGACAGCGGAGCAAGGTAAAGGTCAAGGAGAGACCCCTCCGTGGATCCGATACACTGCAGTGTGGCTTTGTTCCTAGCGCCCAGGTCTACAGGGAAAACTGACACGCGGTGACATTTGGGGAAAGAGGGAAGGATTCAGAGCAGGGCTGAGCTTCCTGGTAAGGATCCCATGTTAACGTGTAAGCAACATCCCTTGTGTGTATAACACGATTTCATATCTGGGAAAAAAATGTGGCAAGATGTTTTAACATCTTAGTGGATTGCATAATTGTCCATTATTGAAAGGTTTGTGAGGGATGGATGTGTGGAAGCCAAGGAAACTGATGACATTATGATGGATGGGACAGTCTTGCATTCAGAGCAGGGCCACACCCACTTAGGATACAGGTGCGTGTTGTTTCTCACAACCCGGTTTCAGATATTATTGAAAACTCACATCCATCGAAGTTGCCTACCAAGCCCCACCTCTGCATAAAAGCACATTTTTAAAATATTAGACTTACCCCAGGTCCTATAGAGTATCTCTGGATTATCAAATGCCCACAGCAGGGGGGTGGTTTCCTGGAGAGTTTTGTGCATTCACGTATGTATTACCAGAGTAAAGCAAGAACTGTTACACTGGGCTAAAAATTCCACAAAATAAGCAAATTTGATACCATCTGCTAGGATTTGTCCCAGTGGACTACTCAGTTGGAAAGTTGTCTCGTCTCAACGCTTTACTGAAGAACAACTTTCAGTTGACATTGACTTTGGCATGAAAATAGTTGGATTTACGTAAACACACAATGTAGATAAACGTCACATCTTTCTTCTCTGAGACACTGGAATTAAACTGAGACACCGGATTTATTTCTTCAGATATGATGCAGCTTTTCATCGTTTTAATAAATTCCACGTGTTAACTCATCGCAACCATATCCCCCTTTAGTATATCATGATTAAGTGAATTATGAACTAAAACAAGTGAATTTCCATTGAAACTATTCTCGGGGAAAAGAGATGTGGCTAACACTTTGCTGAGGCTCTAGTGTACTTTTTAAAATCCTCCCAGCAACCTTCGAAAATGGGCACTATTCTAACTATACATTTTAAGAAAATTAGAATTGTGTGTAAATCATACATCAATAAAACTCGTTTGTAAAAAACACCAAGGCTCAGAGAGGTGAAGAATCTTGCCCCAGGCTGCCCAGCTATGAAACACTGGAGCGAGTTTGAATCCAGCTGGTCTTCCTCCGTGTCATCCTCCTGATGCTAAGCCCCAAATAGCCAATGGAAGGACACTTACGTGTTTTATTTTTTAGTACAAATGGTAGTTGGATAGATAGGAAAAATATACCATTAGCGATTGATAACTGTGTACAGAGTCAGAAGACTTGAGTTATAATTGTGTGAGTAATTAAGTATTATCTTAATAATAATAAATGTAACCAACTGCTCTTAATTGTACGTTCTTCTGTCCCAAGAACTGCCAGCATAACACTGCAGGGGAACACTGCGAGCGCTGCAAAGAGGGTCACTATGGGAACGCCATCCACGGACACTGTAGCGTCTGCCCGTGTCCTCATTCTAACAGGTACCGAGGGAGTGTGAAAATAATCTGTAGAGACAGGAAGTGGCTTGGTGGTTGCCTGGGACTGGGGATGGGGAGTGGGGGGGGGGCGGCCTATGGGAAGTGACCGCTAAGGGTGTGGGATTTCTTTTTGGGGTGATGAACATGTTCTATAGTACATGCTGGTGGTTTGTCCAACTCTGTGAATCTCCTGAAAGCCATGGAATTGCTTGAAATGGGCGAGTGATACACTATGTGAATTCTATCTCAATAAAGCAGTTATATTTAAAAAAGAACACGCAAAAATGCAAAACCAAAGCAAAACATACAAGACAGTTTTCCCAAGTGTACGCTTACGTGTTTTTCCTTTTCCTCTTTCCTTTCACTCTTCATTCGATGGCTAAACATTACTTACCCGATATGGGGGCTAGGAGTTAGCCTTCTCTAGGTGCTGGGGAAATGGCAGTAAAGGCGACTGGCAGACTCCGATCTCACGAGGCTTCACCTGGAGACTGTGGGCAGGGCAGTAGTTGTCACACTCGAGAAATACGCACACAAATAAATAAGCATCATTTCAGATAGAGATGGGCTTTGCGGTTGGTAACAGGGCTACGTGATTGATAGTGAGTGGGTAGACTCTTTACAGAGGAGTAGGAGGGTTTTCTGAGGCCGTTGGCCAAGGACCAGGGAACGACGAGATGGAGTGAGCATGGTGGAATCTCGGCACTGAGGATATGAGGCAAGGGAAAGACAAGAGACAGCCCCTGTGACGACGTGTCTGTGGAGGAAGGAGGTGGTTAGAGTGCGGTGCGGGCCAGAGGGTCAGGAGGTGAGACGGGCGGGGCTCCCAGGGTACAGAGCCTCTAGGGCCTCGCAGGCTGTAGCAAGGCACTGGATTTGTCCTCAGTGCGATGGAAGCCACAGGCCGGTTCTGAGCCACAGAGCGATGTGACCCGAGTTGTCCTTCAGACTCCAGCACAGCAGATACAGTACGTAGGTAGACACCTGGCACTTAAGTTTCATGGTAATTCATGTTCTCTTTGGCCTCGGTGCCTTGGCATCTTCCTGTCCCTGGTGACACATCCTCTGTGGGTCCAAGCAAAACACAACAAGTAAACAAAGCAAGAGTCGATTTGAAAATCGGGAAGATACCGATGAGAGTTTCTGCAGTGCACAGGCTCGGGAGCAAGTGTGGACCACAAGGCTGACTGACATCGGGCCAGCATCCGAGACATTGGCCACGTTGCCAGAAGCCACTGCCCAGATGCGGCTTTCCTGAAGATGCATATTTGAAATGTGCACCCTGGCTTCTTCTCTGTGTGTTTGATACTCCTGAAACTTGCCCAGGCCTGTGGCTTTATTTGCAAAGGGATTTAGCCCTCGGTACTTGCCTAGACTTGTTGGAGCAGAAGCCAGAGAGAGTGGAAACAAGCTTTTCACGGGGCGCTCAGGAGAGAGCTTTCATCTTTGATGGCAAAGCCTAGTGTTACCACGAAGGCCAGCTTCTGGCTTTTGAGTGGTTGAAGTAACACGTACTTCCTCAGCTTTCTCGCTGAAACATGGTTTTTATTTAAGTCTTTCTCCAGCAATATTCATACTGCCGACGAATTTCTAACTGTCGCTTGAGAAGTAGAACTCTGGAGGCTCAGTCGGTTAAGCGTCCGACTCTTGATTCGGCTCAGGTCATGACCTCACAGTTTGTGAGTTCGAGCCCCACGCTGACAGTACAGAGCCTGCTTGGGATTCTCTCTCACTCTCTCTCTCTGCCCCTTCCCCCACTCGCACCCTCTCTTTCTCAAAATAAATAAATAAACTTAAAAAAAAAAAAAAAAAGAAGTATAACGCTGTCCATCTACTAGGCCAAGAGAAGCTTCCCAGATAAGAATTCTCTTATCAGCAAATGACAAATGGAGTTCTTTTCCCTCAGATTTATTCAGTGTAATGTTTCTACACATATCTCAAGGCAACAGAGTTTTTTCAGGATCTGCTCACTTAATTGAAAAAAAAAAAAAGCTCCAATATACACTCATTTAGAACAAAAAGAAAGAGAATCAGAATCCCACGACTTGGTTTGAAAAATATAAAAATCACGAATGATAGTGCCCACAGAAATACCTAGGTGGGCAAGCCTGTCTTATGCCTTAGTCCCTCCTGCCTGGCCCCTTCTCTTCCTGAGAGATCATGTGCCCAATATGAAGGAACTAGAATAAACAAGGAGGAAAAATTTTTGAAGAATCCGAACTCTCTGTTCTTTTTTTCTGCCTAGACTTGTTTTATTCCTTCCTTGTTATTCCTGGAAAAATGCTGTTATAATCATTTCTTCCCAAATGAGTTACTTCGCTCAGTCTGAAGTGAAGGAATGTATTTCTCCAAGCCAAAAATAAAACCAAATAAATGCTTATGTACCAAGATTTGCCCAGTGTGAGCTGAAATAATTCATCATTACCTACACAAGTCTTAATAGACACATTTTTCTTCATATAAGAAGTAACCAGACCCTTGGTGTCTGTTTCCACTTAAGGCAAGTCAGTGCTTTGTGGCAAAAAATAACGAGCACGAAGCCTGTCGATTTATGTTTTTACTAAGGCTTTTTTTCTGTCCTCCAGTTTTGCCACGGGCTGTGTTGTGACTGGGGACAACGTGAGGTGCTCCTGCAAACCTGGCTACACAGGCACACAGTGCGAAAGGTGGGTGCTGCCCCTCGCCCACTCCGGCTCCTCCCCGCCCTCCTCCCCCATCCCACAGGTAGGGTGGGCTCCGCAGGCAGGCTGCAGCAGGCTCGGGCTGTGGGTGCGGCCGTGCTGGGTCGTGGCTCAGAGCTGGGGTGGGGCTGTTGCTTTCACGGAGGCTGGAGGAAGGTCTTTAGAGAAAAATACGAGACTCGCTAACCTCGTCTCTTTCTCATTTTTTTACATGTTTCAGAAATTTGAGAAGGAGGCCCAACATATCATAGCCCTATGTACCCCCAATACACATCCCTACATATTCCTATCCCCCTGCACACTCCCTCATTCCCCTCCCCCTCCGTATTTCTACGTGCCCCTCTCCCTCCACGTGTCTACATACTTCTGCCCTCTGTATGTCCTTACCTATTCCTATATCCATATAAATTCATCTTTACATACCCTCACCCTCCATACACGCATCCCTACATACCCCTACCCACCACACATGTGTCCTTGTGTTTGCCTACCTGGCACATATAACCCTAATTAGCCCTAAATCCATATACATTCATCTACATAGTCCTCACCCCATATATGCACATCCCTGTGTACCCCTACCCCACCACATCCCTACTTGCCTGCACAAGCTACATACAACTCTACATACTCCTACACACACACACACACACACGCATGCATGCACAACACACCCCTATACCTCTCTTTCCCCACATGTTATGAACACCTGCAGGACAGTCTGTGTCATTCATTTCTGAATCACTGCTGCCTACCATGGTACTGTTCATGTCGTAGGTGTTCAGCAATGGAACAAAAGAATCAATGTTGCAAAATGGAAACTATGACCTTAATTATGAAGAGCCGTAGAGCCAAGCTTTCATTATGCATGAACAAATTTTCATGATTAGCTACCGTACATAGGGCACTGCCAGGCCTTATAAGGGCCATAAAAGGTACTTACAGTCTACCTCGGAAGGTAGCACATACATTGTGAAGAAGTAACAGGATAGCAAATGAATCATATGGACCAATTTAAAAATTTAAATGTTTTTAAATTTAAAATAACTTTGTCATAAAATCAATACAACTTTTAAAACTGAGGTAAATCAATGGGGCAAAGAACCAGCGAGGCCCACTCTACCTTTATGTAGCTCTGTATATATGTGCATGCTCACGTATATTCCTACTTATAATCATTTTATTTACAAAAAACCCCGTTAAAACTTGTTGTATATTCTTCCAGATCATTCTGTGTGCACAGACATTTTCTTAAAAACAAAAGTAGATGGTGGTTTTACTTTCTGTTTTGGCTCATTTTCTCATCTAGTAGAGAAGGTTAGCAATATCTTTCCGTCTCAGTAAGTATCCACTGATAAGATCGCGTCAGAACCAGGAAGTTCGGTAATCTACTGCTGGTCTTTGAAATAGTTTTACTCTTTTCCATTCAAAGCAGCACGAAAAGCAAATTCTTGCAGTGAATTATTTGGGTGCATAAATCCTCAAGATATAATTAATAGAAGTGGATTGGATCTAAGGATAGGTGCAGTTTTCGGCTCCGGATACATTTTGCCAGATTGCCCTCCAGAAAAGTCGGACTCATTTCTATCCCTCCCAGTAGCAAAAGAGCAACTGTTGCCACCAGTGAATGGTAGAAATGATCAGTTTTTAAAATCTTTGCCAGTTCGGGTACTGGGACATTGTAAATCATTTCAATTTTCATTTCTTTGTTTAATAATTAGACGGGACTTTTTCATGTGCCGCTTGACCATTTGTAGATCTTAGTTTTTGAATTGCTTTTCTAGGCTTTTTACTCACTCTTTTCTAGTGGAATGTTCTTTTATAGGTCTGTATACATTCTTCATACTAGATGTTGCAAATACATTTTTGTTTGTTTTTCGTTTATGTTTTTTTGGTTTTGTGTTTTGTTATATGTATCTATCTTGTATTCTTTAGGCTGTCAGCCTTTGGGGCCATGCTTAGGGAGGTTATAGAAATGTTTATGCATCCTTTTAGGACGTATTATAGTTTTATTTCTTGCACTCAGATCTTCATGTTGGTGAAAATTTGGAACCTAGCCTTTTGGTGGCGTCAAGGCATCTCACATGGCAGGTAGATTTAGGGTCAACACGTACAGCAAAATTGGCCAGAGTTCAAGAAACTCGCACCATCCCAGTGTTCCATCCGCATAATGTGGGGACCGTGTCGCATGAAATACACATAGTATTTGGCGGCATCCCAGAGCCACACTCAGAAGGGTGAGACGTTCACTAGGGAAGGCATAAGGAAAACAGACCAATTAGGGGACTGGCAGATTCATATCCTTCGTGTCACACTGTCACACTCACTGCAGGCTGTGTGCTCATGGAGTGAATGGGGACAGACACTCCAGCTGTTTTTCCCTCTCTGCCTCTCATGCCATCACGCTCTTGTTCTCTCCCCCACCTCTGTCTCTATGGCCAAGTACATTTAGTTGAATTCACTAAAGGCGAATGTGCGTTTACAAAATTTCTGTACAAACATAGAGTCATTTCCATACATTTTGTTCAGTCTTTGTGCCATTATTGTTTCTGAAAGTATAAAATGCCTTTAGATAGTTGGTTGTGCACGGCTCCCTTCATACCCAATATTTGAAATGTTTCCTTGACCATTCTAACATATTATTTTCCTGGATAAACTTTAGAAGAGTCTTATCAAATTTCAAAAAAAAAAAAATCCAGAAAATTAATTTGACTGGTTTTCACAGGAAGGCAGGGCCACTCTAGACTGGGGTTATCTGAGACATTTGACAGACGGGGTGGGACTTCTGTGGGTCTAAGGGACGACGAGAGCCTGGTGGGGCTGGAGGGTGGCTCAAGTCAGGGAAGTTACCCAAGAAAACCCAAGGGCCTTGAGGCTATTTGTCATGGGAGGAAGGTGCGGACTGCCTCATTATGGGATCACTGAGCCTCAGCTAAGGGGCGGGGTACCGTCTGGTGGTAAAAAGAAGAGATTTCAAGGTTCTTCTGTTTTCCACGTCAGCAAAAGGAACCTTGCCCACAGTTGCCTCACATCTATTATTCATTCTTTCTTTCAATGAAAAATGTATGGAGATCTTAGTACGTGCCTGGCACTGGGCTAAGGACTAGAGACACATCAGCAGCTGGAGCCCAGACTCTGCCCTCAGGGTTTTCCAGTCTAGTGGTGGACAGACACACAAACCGGACAGTAAAATATTGACCAAGAATGCAACTGGGCCAGGCCAGGCTGCAGTGGGAGGGGCAGCCACCTACCCCTGTGGGGGTGAGGGAGGAAGGGGCAGCTGTACCGAGACGGGCCAGATGGGTGAGGAGAATGGGCTTGGGGAAGGTTCTTCCAGGCTCTGTAGTTTAAAAGCTTGAGACTCCCACCTGGGAGAGGCATCCTGGTGTGATCCTCCTCATGGTTCTCCACAAACAATGAAGCAGAAAACAGCAACAGACCGACTGAGACATCCAGTTGGCAGGCAGCAGATTTGAAAAGAGAAATTCTTAATTAACAGCTCTCGCAGCTTGCGTCTATTATGTTTGCTGTCTCAGGAAAGCAAACTAGAGTTTCTTCCATTTTTTTAAAGAACTCGTTCACAAGGAAATGCCATATGAATGTCCAATTTTTTCATTTGTTCAGCATTTATTGGGGACCCCCGCTGTGCCAGGCATCCATCCAGTGCTAGTCATTAGCTGTGCAATGGTAGCCACAAGGACAATATGGGGGACAAGTAAAAATATAAGCAGGAGCCAGCTGGGCGGAAGAGGGAACAGCCGATTTGAAGGACAGGGTGGGAAAGGCTTCCCAGCTCATCCCGTGCCCTGGGGCCCATTTCTCCCTCGGCCACTCAGAGCCACAGAGGACAAACATGTCCCCTGCTCTTTATTTGTTGCACCCACGTATCTATGAAATCAGGAAGTTTTGCTTCAGTCCACTGTGTTTGGACACTACCTTAAAATGAGAATAAGGGTACCAGTTATTTCTATAATCAGTAACTAATGCTTTTTGCAAGAATAAGGAAGAAGTGGAGTCAAACTTCCTAAATATTTATGTGACTTTAATATAAAGTATTTCTTTTTTTTTAAATTTTTTTAATGTTTATTTATTTTTGAGACAGAGAGAGACAGAGCATGAGTGGGGGTGGGGCAGAGAGAGAGAGGGAGACACAGAATGTGAAGCAGGCTCCAGGCTCTGAGCTGTCAGCACAGAGCCCGACGCGGGGCTCGAACTCACAAACCTCGAGATCATGACCTGAGCCGAAGTCGGACTCTTAACCAACTGAGCCACCCAGGCGCCCCAAAAGTATTTCTTAATTATGCATCTTTTACATGGAAAGTTTAGATAGAGGTGACACATCTAAAAACAAAGTATTTAAAACATAGATCTTCTGCATATAGCATGGTTTGTTAAGTAGAATATGGGGCCAGTCATGTAAAGTATAAAGTCTTATGCCAGCTTGCTTAGTAGACTTAGTTAAGCCACCTCAACGTAGTTACCTTCTTGATAGTTAAGAAAGACATGGGATTTCAGCTTCCTAGCCACTTCCTGAAATGTGATAGTTCCAAATGATGCCAATTATATGTAGATGCGTGTATATATGTGAATATTTCATCGCGGCTTAAAATGGTAGCTAACTTTTATTGAGTGTCTATTATGTGCAGGCATTGTACTAGATTCTTCACAGCATTATTTTTTTATCTCATATTCATCGATCAAAATAGGTATCGATAGTGCAATTATTCACTTATTCATTCTGCATATACTTACCTGGCATCTAATGTGGGCCCAGGCATCTCCCATGTGCAATGATATATCAGCCAAAGAATCCATGCCCTTGTGGAGTTTACATTTTTTTAAAAATTTTGTTTTCAATGTTTATTTATTTTTGAGAGAGAGAGGGAGACACAGAATCTGAAGCAGACTCTAGGCTCTGAGCAATCAGCACAGATCCCGATGTGGGGCTCGAACTCATGAACTAGGAGATCGTGCCCTGAGCCGAAGTCGGACGCGTAACTGACTGAGCCACCCCAGTGCCCCGAGTTTACATTTTCAAGGGAGACGTAGATGAAGAAACTGCGGCTTGAAGGGTTAAGATAACAGCTCCCGGTTACACAGCATGGAGACAGGGGTCCATCCAGGTCCTCCTGATAAAGCCCGTGTCCTTTGCACCGTATCACCATCGTACCCATTGGCAAAGCCTATATAAATTACCTAACAGTTCTGTGATGCAAGCTTAAATTTAGGGAAGAGAGTCAAATACCACATTTTCTTGATGCTATCAGTTCCATGGAGAGAAGATGCCACATGCGCATTGAGTTAATGACGATTTTGGGGGGAGAGCATGAGAATGGAACTTTGCTAACAGACAAAAATATTTTAGTTTACCTCCCAATTCCAAAGACATTAGCATGTGTCTGTTTTGTTGTTTGTTTGTTTTTTAAATAGAAGCTCAGAATCAAGGAAATGTCTTTTCACTTAAATAAGGAAGGAGTTCTCATCACTAAATTATCTAGAATTATAAAGGCTCTCAGCCAGCAGGGTAGATGTAACTGCCCTCTGTTGTTTAGGCTCATTAAATACAGCCCTGCAGCGGTTAGTGCAAACGGGGATTATGCAGGCTCGAAACAGTTCAATAGGCAATATTAATAAAATCCCCATTGAGGAGCACATCTGAAATTCTACGAAATTTACTTTAAATTTTTCTTTGAGGAAATTAGCCAGAAATTAAGCAATATTTAATTGTGTGATATCTTCAGGAACATAACTCTTGCATAAAATTCATCCACCCCTCCCCTGACTTCCATTAACGGTCAAACCACTGGCTCCTGTGTGCATTTTGTTCATCTCCCATTTGGTGACACAGGTAACTGAGGATTCTGTCATCCTGGTGTCGATGAGGAGGGAGCAAGCTCTGCTGCCTCCTGCTTTCTCTGTTCACGTCCAAGCCATAAATACCTCTGTATAGAGACAGATTCATTCTTGCAAATCAGCCTTCCCCACTTAAGGTTACAACGTCCCAAATGGAGAGTTCGAAGGTGGAGAAAACCAGATGGAACAAATGATGAGTTCTTTAAGTGTTTCTCCTTTTTCTCTTTCTTTTGGGTAGGTGTGCACCCGGATATTTCGGGAACCCCCAGAAACTTGGAGGCAGCTGCCAGCCATGCAACTGTAACAACAATGGCCAGTTGGGCAGTTGTCACCCCTTGACTGGAGGTAAGATGGACTCACACCTTTGTTAACCTGCATTTATCAATCTGGTATGAAATAGCAGGCAAAGAACCAGGCAAATATCTTCAGGAAGAATAATACCCAGTCCGGCGAACAGATGTTTTGACAACCTTGGAAAAGCTTAGGTAGTATTTACAGTTTGGTGAATAACTTACTGCAAGTAGGCTTTTTTTTTTTTTTTTTTTTTTAACATTTATTTATTTTTGAGAGAGCGAGCACAAGAAAGGGTGCAAGAAAGAGAGAGAGGGAGACAGAGGATCCGAAGCAGGCTCCTTGCTGTGAGCACAGAGCCTGATCGCAGGGCTCGAACTCACAGAACCGTGAGATCATGACCTGAGCCGAAATCAAGAGTCGACTGCTTAACTGACTGAGCCACCCAGGTGCCCCTCAAGTAGGCTTTTGTAAAAAAAGATAACTTGCTTATAAAAGTCAAGTAGTTATAGTCAAAATAACCTCAGCTCCTACTTTGGTGATTTTGCTCAGATCTCCCTTGACGTTGTAAGGTGATCATCACACCAGTTTTCTTCATGTGTGTATCTGAAGAGGTCAACATATTCTTTCTTGACTATCAATACATGTCTGAGATGCAGGTGGCATAACTGGGATGGGTTTCACATACCAAGGAAAAGAATCACTAGGAGTTAGTGTGAATTCATGAGGAACAACTTGGAAGGAAAAGAAGACGATTTTCATCCTTCTTCAACAGAGAATATTAATGTGATTTATCAAGAAAATATCACAACTAATTGTAATGCCAAACCTTAGACAAAATCTCTAATTTTATAGGTATGGACAAGATGGAGAACTATACTCCGAATATATAGATTAGATCTGGTCAAGTGACTGTTCCCAAAGGAATATAGAGTGAATGGGTTATTATAAGTCTAGAATGAGATCTCTTCTGACCTGCGTGGGGCCTTAATCCTTGACTCCATCTTGTTCAACACTGTTGACCTCAATGGAAATGTAGAAGGCGCGCCCACCCAGGTATCACATGACACCAAGTTGGGAGAGATAGAAAATGCCTCCTACGACACATTTAGAATACTTAAGGGACTCAAGAGCCTAGAATAATGGGCCAGTTCCAACAAGACAACATGATGTTAGGAACAAGCCCTGCGGTCCTGTAGTTGAGTGGCATAAAAATAAGCGTGTGGTAAGTGAGATGTGACTTAGTAGCAACAGGTGAAAAAGACTGAGGCTTTAGTCAGCAGCAAGTTCAGTATGGCTCAGGAGAATAATATGGCCCCTGGGATACCTCATACAGGTCTTCAGTGAGTTCTAGAGTCTAAAACCAGGTGGTCTGCCATCTCCTGGCACACTGTTCACGTAAGTCCTCACGTAGGGCTTCTGTTTCTAGAAGATAATAGACAAGCTGCAGTTCGTTCTGAAACAAGTTGAGATATTGAAAAAACTTGGCATCGTGTCACATGAAGGATTGGCAAACCAGGACAGTGGAAAGAAGACTTGGAAAGGATGTCCTTGAGGGGCCGATTGATGGGTGGGAGAAGGAACCATCAGCCAAGGAATGGAAGCGGGAGGGAGGTCTACATTAAATCATCCTAAGGAAGAAGTGTCATGTGTTTAAAGGTGAAAAAGACTGTTTTAGAAAAACACAAGTTCGATGAATGGAGGTATTTGAGGAGAAACTTCGCCATCACACACAGTATATTCATGAGATTAATATCTTTACAACCTTCGTTTTCTCCTACTCTAATAACAACAACAGCAAAGAAACCCGAAATAAGGATGGTAACTATTTGTTCCCCAAAATGGAAGAAAATGCTCACGCATGAGACTT
This sequence comes from Paguma larvata, assembly GCA_030068075.1. Taxonomy (NCBI): domain Eukaryota; kingdom Metazoa; phylum Chordata; class Mammalia; order Carnivora; family Viverridae; genus Paguma; species Paguma larvata. Next base: position 46,211,947 of record CM057835.1, on the reverse strand, counting down.
TTTGTTTCTGTGAGCTTCCCCCCACCTTTTTCATTCTTTTTATTTTAATTAATAACGTACAGATTCCTTGGTGGTCAAAATTAAAACTTATTGAGAAAATTGCATTGATAAATCAATCACCTACTCAGGGCAAGTCCCCTCTGGACTATGCAAGGCACTGTGGGAGATTGTGAAGAAAATAAAACTGTGTCCCGGTCGTAGGGAATTTACAGCTCAATTGAGGAAATAAAAGTGACATAACTACCCTGCCGGGGTCCAGTTCCGGCGAATCTAGGGGTCCCCGAAGGATGGACGGTCAGGCGACAGGAAATGAGAGAGCCACGAGAGAGATGTAGTCTGATGACCAAACAGGCAGTTCTGGCAATTCTGGCATCTCCACCCTGCTGGTCTCAGTGTCTTTATTTTTAAAGGTAGTGAGTGACATTACATCAATGAGTGACATTCCATAGTTTGATCTCTTTAACAATAATGCTTTTTTGCCAGCAAGTCGGCAACTTCCTCAATCCTGTATGTTGGTTTCAGGATAATTAACGTATAAATTTAGGGTCGGGGGAGAGAACAGGGTATTTCCTTAAGACCTTAGTGTTAATTATCTATAAACAGGCCAAGAGTCATTCTTTCTATTCTTCCAACTACAATGGGGAAGGTGCAACCCATCCCCAAGATGCAACTTTAAGGTTACTTCTGGCCAGGCCACTCTCATTCAGATGTAATCCATCAAAGCATGTGCTCCACGTCTTTCCCTTTTATCTAAATGCCATAAAAGAAAAGAACATTACATTCCTTGGGGCCAAGGAGAGTAGCTCAAGAAATCCAAGCCTGAAAAATTATTTAGAAGGAGGTAAGACTAGGCGCCATTTTGGCCAGTGGGAGCTTTGCCTCAACTACCTTTTCCACACTGGGGCGGGGATGGGGGGGGTCTCAACCTGTGAGCCCAAAATGGCTCTCAACACTACCCAAACACGTAAGAATGAGTAATTAAGAAAAAAAGATGAGCGGGCTGCCTAGGTGGCTCAGTTGGATAAGTATCTGACTCTTGATTTCTGCTCAGGTCATGAGCCCAGAGTCGTGGGATTGAGCCTTGTATCAGGCTCCATGCTGAGTGTGAAGCCTGCTGAAGATTCTCTCTCCTTCTCTCTCTCTCTCTCTCCCCCCCCCTTCTTCTCTCCCTCCCACCCTAACCGTGCTCTCTGTCTCTCTCTCAAAAAAGTATGAGTAAGAAAAATCTATGATTATGTATAATAAATTAAATGTCTACATCCGACTTTTAAAAAAAAAGCCACCAATCGTCTTTGAGTGGTGGGACCAAGGGTGATGGTTTTATATTATTTTTCTGATTTTCCCAAATTTGCCATAGTGAACTTCTGTTATTTATGTTACAATTAAAAGTAAATGTGGTTTAAAGTGTATGTATGTACACACAAAGTGAGAGGTATTGCCTGCTGCTGAGAATGTTATGCCCAGAATTCGGGGACCCCAAGAACTACCAGGGAGCCGAGTCCGATGCAAGAACAAAGAGCCTTTAATCGAGCTAGCTCGAGCTCAATCTCCTACCGCACCGACGCAGCAGTGGGTCGAGAGAGAGGGCGTGTTCCCAAAACACAATCGTTTTAAAGGGGTCTAGGGGCAGTGGGAGGGGTGATGGTCGTGACCCTAGCCGATTGGCTGAGGAAGGGTGAAAGGTCCTGTCCCACAGGTCAAGCTTCTGCGCAGGCGCTGGGGACTCAAGGTGGAGGACACAGAACACAATGGAGTCAGTCCCAGTTTGCCCTTAAGCAAAATGGAATCAGTCCCGATTTGCCCTTACAAGAAGACAAAATGCAAGAGCCTCCTGGTCACATGTCTGAGAAAATTTCAAGCTTTGTGATTTCCCATGGTGAAATTAGATTATCTTTCTAGAGGGAAGGGAGAGGGCATTTCGTTGTAAGGGTGCATGGAGCGGGGAAAAGAGTAGAAATGGAGAGTAAAGAACATCCAAGGAAGACCAGTCGGCTTTCCTGACTGTAATTGAAAACCTCCAAGTCTCGTTCATATGGTGGTAATGTGGGTCCACTAACGTTGTGTGCATCTATCTCTCTCTCAGCGTCTGTCACACTTTTGTGTAATTTATCTGCTTTCCCTGTGGGGCCAGTAAACTACAGGACAGCAGGGATTTTTGTCTTTCTAGCTTTGTATTTCCTGTACACGGCACAAGGTCAAGGGACACGGTGGATGCTCAAAGGTGCTCAATGAACGTTTACTGAATGTTCTTGAATGATGCCGGAAGAGAAGTCAACAGTTGTATAGGAAGCTATCAAATGAAGAAAGTCTTACAACTAACGATTAGGGGGTTTTAATTAGACAAGAATATCATGACCTTTTATAGAGAAGAAACTGAACATACAATCAGGGGGGGTCATGAGAGAAGTTCCTACAGCAAGGCTCCCTGAACAATGGCACGGGTAAGGAGAGAAAAGGGGAGAGCCAGCAGTGCCAGATAGTTGGGTGACCAAAATCTTCCCAAACTGGCTTTTCTGAAAGCCAAATTAAGAAGCAGATAAAGAGGAGGTTTAATAATATCTGTTTGGTTATTCCTTGTTTCAGACTGCATTGACCAAGAGCCCCAAGATGGCGGCCCTGGAGAAGAATGTGATGGTGAGAAAAGAAAGCCCCCCTCCTCTCCAGCTGGTGGGGTTTAGTTTAAGATATGTGAACCTTGTGCTGGGACGTGCGTTTTCCAGGCTGGGAAAGCATGGTGGGAGGTGGTGAGGGGAGGACTTCTTAGGCTCAAGCCCAGCTTCTGTCAACTCACAGCTTTATGACCTTGGGCAAGGGACCCGACTTCTCTAAGCCTCAGTTTCATCATTTGTAAAATGGACATAATAACTGTATGCACCTCACAGAGTTGCTGGGGGAAATGCTTATAAATCCCTTATCACAATGCCTGGCGGATAGCAAACTCTTGGTAAATAAAAGCTATTTATTATTATTTTTCCGCATACAAAATAAGTAATAAGTTGCATAGACTCACCATTGTTCCTATTTTATTGAGGTATAATTGACATGCAACATTTTATTAAAGTGCACAACATAATGACTTGATGTATGTGTATATTATGAGATGGTTATCACAATAAGTTTAGTTAATAGCCATCACCTCACATAGTTACAGATTTTTTTTCTAGTGATGAGAACTTCTAAGACAGACTGTCTTAGCTGCTTTCAAATGTACAATACAGTGTTGTTAATTGTGGTCACATGTTGTACATTATATCCCCAGGACTTACTTATAACTGGAAGTTGGTACCTTTTGACCCCTTTCACCCATTTCCCCCACTTCACTGCTTCTTTTTAAAATGCTTCCGGTCCAGAGATCTCTGTTGAATCTGCATCCCTCCCTGAGAAGTCCAGGACTGTGATAATTGCCTGCGATGATCTACGTGCATATTAACTGGGCTGTAAGCCCTTGTACTCTGTTTGCATTCTTCTGGCTCCAGCCCACAGCACATTTGCCTTTGATTGTGGCCCCTGTAGATTGTGACAGCTGTGTGATGACACTCTTGAATGACCTGGCCACCATGGGTGACGAGCTCCACATGGTCAAGTCTCAGCTGCAGGGCCTGACTGCAAGCACCGGCACGCTGGAGCAGATGAAGCACTTGGAGACCCAGACCAAGGACCTCAGGGTAAATCCCTTATGCACCCAGCATGGTGCCGTGTCCAGAATAGATACCTGGGGAATAGATGCCGCATGAATGGATACCCCTCAAGCAGGAGACAGAAAGCTTGATTCCATTTAAATGGAGACTAGGTCTTTACTGGTGGAAAGTACTAGTGAACATACAAAATTAATACTCTAAGTGAACATTCTTTTTTTTTTTAACTTTTTTTAATGTTTTATTTACTTTTGAGACAGAGAGAGACAGAGCATGAGTGTGGGAACGGCAGAGAGAGAGGGAGACACAGAATCCAAAGCAGGCTCCAGGCTCTGAGCTGTCAGCACAGAGGCCTACGTGGGGCTCAAACTCACGAACCTCGAGATCATGATCCCAGCCGAAGTCAGTCGCTCAACCGACTGAGCCACCCAGGTGCCCCTGAACATTTTTTTCAAAGTTTATTTGTTTATTTTGAGAGAGAGAGAGAGAAAGCACAAGCAGAGGAGGGGCAGAGAGAGGGAGAGGCAGAATCCCAAGCAGGTTCCATGCTGTCAGCACAGAAGCCCAATGCGGGGCTTGAACTCACAAATCATGAGATCATGACCTGAGCCGAGATCAAGTGTCAAATGCTTAACAGACTGAGCCACCCAGGCGCCCCAAGAATACTCTTTACTTACTGAATGTTTCTGGGCTAATTTTTCTTTTAGAGCCCTTAGCTAAGTATCTTCCATTCAAAAGAATCAAAACAGATTGGTATTAAATTGGTATTAATTCTCTAAATGATGGAATTTTCCAGTAAGCCATGTGGGCCTGGGGTTTTCTATGTTGGAAGATATTTTTTATTTTTGAATTTTTTAAAAAATAAACTGTAAGTTCAATCTTTAAAAATAGATATAGGACTATTGGGGTTATCCATTTCTTCTTGAGTGATATTTGATAATTTGTGCCTTTCAAATACTTTTTTCATTTCATCTAAAATTCTCAAATGTATGGACATAAAATTGTTCATAGTTTTTTCTTATTATCCTTTTAATACCTGTAAATGTGTAGTCATACCCTGTTATCTGTACTTGATATTGATAATTTATGTCTTTTCTCTTTTTTTCTTGGTTATTCTGGTAGAGATTTATCAGTTTTAATGATCTTGCTTTATTGATTTTCTCCATTGTTTTTCAATGTCATTTATTTCTGCTATTACTCATATTTTTTCTTCCTTCTGCTTGCTTTAATTAGCTATTTATTTTCTAGTTTCTTAAGATGAAAGCTTATCTTACTGATTCAAACCTTTCTTTGTTTCTATATTAGCATTTAATGCTATTTCCCCCAATGCACTACTTTAGTTCTATTCCACACATTTTGAATTGTTGTGTTTTCAGTTTTATGCAGTTCAAAAGATTTTCTAATTTCCTTGAGATATGCCTTTGATTCCTGAATATTTAGAAATATGTTGTTTAATTTCCAATCTGGGCATTTTACAGATAACTGTTTGTGATTGATTTCTTCTCAATTCTGCTGTGGTCAAAGAGCACACTTTCTCGGACTCCAGTTTTTAAAAACGTGTTGAGGTTTGTTTCATAGCCCAGAATATGGTTCATCTCGGAGAATATTCTATGTGCGCTTAGAAAGAAGGTGGCCAAGAGGATATCCAAGAGGAGAAGTAATAGGGCTAAAGTCCCACAGGGCCAGAGACAGGCTCCCTAGAGAAAACTAAGGGCACTTCTGCCTGTGAATGGAAGCTGAAAAACAATCTTGAAACTGCCCAGTGCCCATTGTTGAGCACTGAGTATGTGAGAAACTAGGAAAGCCACAATCTTATGAGACCTGGACATGATTCACAAACCAGGATCTGTCCTGGAATGTGACATCCTCAACATGACCACAGTGTGCAAGTCCTAAGCTGCCAATATAAGACTTGGTTCTGGACTAGAGGATCTAGGGTGGGAGCGGTGATGACCACTGAGAGTGTAGGCAGAAGTGGGTGGGGGCGGGGGGGGGGGAGGCAATATTTACCTGCAAACATTGGGGAGAGAGATAACAATACAAAAGACATCCAACAGAAGCAACCATTAAGAGATAAGTTCCCTTTAGAGAAAATGAAAATCAGGACAATCTGAAAATTACTTTGAAGAATAACAATTCACTAGAAGGAACATAAAATTAGAAAACTGTTAAAAACACTAGAAACCAAACAAGAAGAGGTAGATATGAAAATATCCAATTAAAAGTCATGAAAATGAAAAAAAAGTTTACTCATTGAAGTAAAAGAATTCAGTAGAGGAGATAAACCCTAAACTAGACATAAAAAAGGCTTTGGGGAAAGTTTAATAAGTGCTCTTAAAATGAGGGCTGATACCAAACCCATTAGTGCTTATAGCTGAGTACACAGTTGACCCTGGAACAACATGGGGGTTGGGGCATTAACCCCCTGCATGGGTGAAAATCTGCATATAACCTTTGACTCCTAATAGGCTACTGTTGACCAGGAGTCTTATCAATAGCATATAGTTAACACACGTTTTGTGTATGTTTTATATACATAATAATACCTAAGTTTTTCTAATATTTTTTTGGTATTTCTAGGCACATGGTCCATCTATGAGTTTTTTTAAATTGTTGCAAATCTCCAAAAGATCTTCCAACATATTTATTGAAAAAAAAAAAAACCCATGTGTAAGTGGACACAGATAGTTCAAACCAGTGTCATTCAAGAGTGAACTTTATATAGCAAAAAATAATACTAGAAAAATGGCTCTTTTCCATCCCATCAGGGTAAATTTTAGTCCATGATCTACAGGCTCTTAATATAGAGAGAAAAAAAGCCATTATGTTTTGAGAGAACAAGAAGCTACTGGGGTTACTCTGATGTCGTGAATATAACTCCTGCACTTCTTCAGTGAAGGGCAGGGAGCCAGCATTTCAGTACCCGTCCTAGGTGCCAGGCACTGTACTAAGTGCTTTATTTAAGTCTGACAGCATTCTATGAGGAAAATAGTGTTATTTTCATTTAACAGATATGTTAAAGCTAAGGAACTTGCCTGCTATCACACAGCTTGTACATGCGAGTCTAGAACTCAAACCAAGAGCAATTCCAAAGACCATGCTTTACCCACTGTATATATTCTACTAACATTATACAGAATGACATGCCTCGGTTTTCCTATATTAAAATTAAAATAGAACCATCTTCCTGCTAGGTCACACATACACTGCGAAAATTCACTAGGAATCAGTGTGAGAAGGGAAATAACATTTTTGAATGTTCATGTGTACATGACACTTGATAATACCATCAAAACAACCCAGCAGCCTAATATTACAATTCCCAATTCACTGATGAAGGACATAAGCCTCATTGAGGCTTATCTACCAAGCGGCAGACCTAGTGTTTGCACCTAAGCTGTAAAAGCCTGTGTTTTTCCTTCCAACACTGGCTCTTTCGTATGCACATGGAGGTAATAGTATTGCTTTTTCCGGTAAATTTCTTCAAGGTATTAATCAGGGTTTTTTCCCAAAAAAATGAAAATAATCACTACTCTAGATATTATGTACAGCAATGTCAACCTCTAAAAGTAAGGAAACAGTTTAGTACCCAGAAAACAGGGGACCTGGATTCTGATCCTTAAGCAGTCAATGATCAGGTCTCCAGTGGGGCAGACCCAACTTTTTTGGGCTTTTGTTTTCTCGTTTGTAATATGAAAGCATTCAATTAAATGAGCTCTCAGTTCCCTTCCTGCTGTAAAATTCTTTGAATCTAATGGTTCCTTCACTAAATTAGCCTCAGGCACTGCTTTTAGTATGATCATGCTAAATATAGGTTAAAAACAACCGAGTGTTGTGTAGAATCTGGAAAGTAAGATATCCGGTAAGTGCGATCCTCATTGCTATAAGGTTCGGTTCCTAACTCGAGGAAAGTGTCTCTTGTCTCTTCGCGGTTATAAGTTTATTTTAGAACCACATCACAACTCACATCAGAAAGTAGATTCTTCAAGTAGCTGATTTCAAAGAACCAAATCATTCCCCATGGACCAGCACCGGGCTTGCTACGTGAATCTTTCCATTTCAGCACTAGGATTACCAAGTTGATAGGACTTACTCCAAATTTCTACTCTAATATGAGATTAACTTTACATTTTACCTTCAGAATCAGTTACTCAACTACCGTTCTGCCATTTCAAATCACGGATTAAAAATGGATGGTCTAGAAAAAGAACTGAGTAATTTGAATCGAGAGTTCGAAGCTTTGCAAGAAAAGGTAATGTGTTAGGTCAATAACGTTAACTTTCCATCCTCAAAATATTGTTAGTCCCCCCCCACAATCAACATAATTAGTTACTAATCAATCTATTTTTCATATAGGTTCAAATAAATTCCAGAAAAGCACAAACATTACATAATAATGTTGATCGGACAACCCAAAGCGCAAAGGAGCTGGACACAAAGATTAAAAATGTCATCCGGAATGTGCACAGTAAGGAGTTACTCGATCCAATTAAATATTTTTTTTATTACATAGCCTATGCTGAACCCCATGCCCTGAAAGAATTTCTACTTAAGAGTTCAACATTATGAAAAAGATTCTGTAGTGATACTAAAAAAGTAATATGAACCTTCCATAAAAATCCCTGCATGTTTTTTTAGTAGTCTCCTGGAGTCCAGAATTCCCAGTTTAATAAACTACTCGATATTTTCTAGTTCTCTTGAAGCAGATCTCTGGGACAGATGAGGAAGGCAACAATGTACCGACAGGGGATTTTTCCAGAGAGTTGGCTGAAGCAGAGCGCATGATGACAGAGCTACGGAGCCGCAACTTTGGAAAGCACCTGAGAGAAGCAGAAGCTGAAAAAAGAGAGGCTCAGCTCTGTAAGGATGTTCCCATATCCTTGCATGCACCCCATTCTAATGGGCTTGAAATACAGTGTGCCAAGTGCAATGTCAGGGCCCCGGTTACAGGTGGCTAGGTTCGTCATTCCAGCATACATGACTTTTATTTTTTATTTATTAAAACAATTTCTTTTAATGTTTACTTATTTTTGAGAGGGGAGGGACATAGAGAAAGACACAGAATCCGAAGCAGGTTCCAGGCTCTGAGCTGTCAGCACAGAGCCCGACGCGGGACTCGAACTCATGAACTGTGAGATCGTGACCTGAGCTGAAGTCTGACACTTAACCCACTAAGCCACCCAGGCGCCCCAGTGTACACAACTTTTAGAGCACGACGTGAGAATAGATAGCTCCTCCAGGCTAGCAAGAGGTTGTAGAATATACATCTCACCATCATGCAAGACAAAACATAGGTTATTCTCCTAAGATAACAGCACTGATATACCACTTTTTTTTAATTTTTTTAATGTTTTATTTATTTTTGAGAGCAAGAGAGACAAAGCATGAGCAGGGGAGGGGCAGAGAGAGAGGGAAACACAGAATCTGAAGCAGGCTCCAGGCTCTGAGCTGTCAGCACAGAGCCCGACGCGGGGCTCGAACCCACAGACCTTGAGATCATGACCCTAGCCGAAGTCGGACGCTTAACCTACTGAGCCACTCGGGCGCCCCTGATATACCACTTTTTAACTGCGTTTTTATTCTTCCTTCATTCAGCTCCATCCAACTTTCTCATTATATCATTTTTTTAATGGTCACCTCACCAGTATGGGGTCTTAAATCACAAATTGATATTAGCACTACTGTTGCAGACACCAAAAACTGGTATAGTAGAAATTAAATTAACGGAATGTATCTAGAAGTTTTTAGGAAAAATGCCTCATGAGTTCAAAACTGTGAGAAATAGAAGCCTGGTGCATATTTTTTCAAATACTGTTCTTTCTTCTCTGGTAAAATGATGTGTCAATGGTTAATATGCAGACAGGAGCAGTTCTAGCATTTGTATGATTTAAATTTAATATTAGTCTTTGCTTTTGACTGAGGAGACAGTGTTAGTGTGCAGTTAGTAGTAGTTAGTAATAGTAGTTAGTAGTAGTGTTAGTTGGTCGTGTTAATAGTAGTGTTAGGAGCAGGAGCTTTATCCTCTGCAGATCTTCTTCAAGTGCCAGGGCTGACTGGTCATGCAACTTTGCATCCATCACCTCATTTCTCGGGCTCTCCACTTGCATATCTGAAACATGAGCCCGCTGTCATCGCTGTCATGTGTGCACACACAGCGGTGCACAGAGCAGGTGCTCCATAAATGTTAGTTTCCTTCCCCATTCGCTCGCGAGTTCAAGGAAAGCCGTGAAATGAGCAGAAACTCCATTCTTCCTCTGTAGTCTTTATAGCTTAGCTTAGAGGTACCCCTCTCTCGAGTGAAAAACAAAAAGTGATGTGTTACAGTGCTGAATCGGATAAGGAGCTGGCTGGAAAACCACCAAGTGGAGAACAGCGCCCTTGTCAAGAACATACGAGATTCTTTAAATGAGTACGAAGCCAAACTCGGTGATCTGCGTGCCGCACTTCAAGAGGCAACTGCCCAAGCAAAGCAAGCCACCGGCCTCAACCGAGAAAACGAGAAGACCTTGGAATCCCTCAAGGTGGGCTCACAGTCAGAATCTGCACGCTTTTATTAATGACGAGGGTGAGGGGGCAGGGATCTTTATCATGAATAAAGCGGCAGAGCCAGGCACCTGTCTGTCTGTACAGCAAAGTCTGTGCACATCTGTCTGTACAGCAAATGCTAATGAAACAAGAATAAGGGATTAAATGCAAAACCAAAGTTATTCCTACTCCCCAGTCCCCAGAAAAGATTGTGAACCTAAACCGCAGAGAAAGCAGAGTAAATTGCTTTAGTCCTGCCCCTGGCTGATGGAGTGCTGGAGGAATAGTGTTGCCAAGAAGATGAGAAATTAAACCAATATTGTTCTAATTAAATCAAAGTATATAATGTATGTGTTAAATAACTGACTTTTTGTGTCAGCTGTGTAAACATCATTATCATAATCACCAGCAAGGGCATTTTAAACCATTATCTTACAGGAAATAGATTAAAATACAGGCCTCATGCGGGAGCTGCAGAGACAGAATCTGGAGCTCAGGATTCTATAGTGTATTTTTTCAGGGGCGCACACTGTGTGCTGAAACAGCAACACAAATGTGAGGCGTTATTAAGTGACAGTAAGGTCAAAGTGGGGTAACGTAGGACCGACCCCCCAAAAGGAGAATTTGGTCAAAGAAAATAAATAATATCTTAGTCGATGGCAATATGCTAACTCCCAAAGCCCCTTTAGACGGCTGTTGGAAGTCACTGGTGATGCCCCGGGAAGGGAGCATGATCCGGCTTTATGGGAGTGTGAGCTTTGGCGGCTCCCAGCCTGGCCCTCTCAGATCCCGTGTGCCCTCTGGTTGAAGCGCCTCTCCAACCTCACGGGGCCTGGCATGTGGAGCGTCACAATGATCGGTGCTGGTTTGTTCTGGAAAATCCTTCATGCGACCCCACAAACCAGAACTTACTTACCTGTCCACCTCACCGGCTGAGTTGCCACCAGTTCAGAAAGCTTCTGTAACAGTGCGACATATTGCTTCATCGGCTTGTAGTTTGAGGAAACCATGACAACACACCCACACAGTGGGTGAACTGTGAACTGATGTGCCCGCCCTTTCTAGTTGCCTGGATGATCTTTCGGTTTCAAGAAAACGTTGTGACTCTGAACTAACTTCCATGCTGTTGTCCAATAGGTATGCCTGTGCCTTCTGGGCGTATACTATGTAGTTCAAACAGGTATTCGTTCTTCTTCTCTCCAGAGACAAGTTAAAGAAATGAATTCCCTACAGAGCGATTTCACCAAGTACCTAACCTCCGCAGACTCCTCCTTACTGCAGACCGACACGCTGCTGCAGCTGATGGGGAAAAGCCAAGAGGTAGAGGCAAACTTGTTCTCTGGAACACTGAAAAACATTCAGATTCAATACGCGGAAACTATGAACTGGGCTAACTTATTTCTTTTTTCTGCAATAACATGTCTTTTAGATGGAAGGAAATCAACCGAGATGTTTATTTCCCTGGTGCTACCCTTGGGGTGTGGGGGGTGTGAACGCTGTGTCCTCTGTATGTCTATTTGTATTCCTTAATTAGCCCGCAGCGAGCAGATGTTGCTTTCGTGATAACAAAAAAAAATTGGAATGCTGTTTTTAAAATATCAAGCATGCTTTTATTAGCGGAACATATTTAGGACTCATAAAAGGTTGACCACACTAGCAGCCCAATGGGCATTTTGCAAATATCTTTTATAATCACTATTTCCAGATCAAAAAAATAACACATTTTGGTTTAGTACCACTTTACACTAATGATGGCAGTGCGCTTTTATAAAATTTATCGGAGGGGGCACCCACCCTAAGAAAATTGTTCAAATGGTGGTAAAACTTGGGAAAATACTATCAGCGCCACTACTGAAATAATGCATCCTGGGAACATGAAGTCGATGACAGAGTTTGAGAAAATGGTATATCCATTCTTTGCTTAAACTGACCCTGTCTCTGTTTACTTGAAACAATAGGAATATGAAAAGCTAGCTGCCACTTTAAATGAAGTAAGACTTGAACTAAGTGACAAAGTGAGAGAACTTTCCCAGTCCGCCAGCAAAGCCCCTCTGGTGGTGGAGGCAGAAACGCACGCGCAGTCTTTACAGAAGCTGGCAAAGCAGCTGGAGGAGTGAGTGACCCCCAGGTCTAACCGCAGGAGCTGCTGGAGCCTAGTGGGAAAGCCTCCCCGAGGCTGGGGCTCCAGAACAGGGTGGGGGGTGGACCCAGGGCCCTGGTCCGAACCCCACCTGCGCCGGGGATGAGTCTCAGATGCATCCTTGCCGGCACAGGTCTCCATTTGCCAGATGAGGAGGCTCCTCAAGGAGGCGGGGGTGGGGGAGTGAAGGCACCCCCAGCTGCAGGCAGTGGGGGCTGCTGGAGCCCGTCACCCGCACTGTCTTCCAGGATCAAGAGGAATGCCAGTGGGGACGAGCTGGTGCGCTGCGCGGTGGATGCTGCCACCGCCTACGAGAACATCCTCAACGCCATCAGAGCAGCCGAGGACGCGGCCGACAAGGCCACCAGCGCATCTGAGTCTGCCCTCCAGGTGGGCACCTGCACTGCTACCTTTTCTGCATGCACTCTGGAGACTCGTCTTATGTAGGCAGTGCGAAATATAAACAAGCGATATTTTAAATCAGAACTTATTATATAGGGTAGACTTGAACTGGCTCTAGAAGTGGATCATTTCTGTGTTTACGCGACTGTTTTGATAGATGTAGCACAGTTTTAGAAGCCGTCTGTAAAACCAAATAGAAATTACGCTGATTACCAATGTTGAGCCAAGATGGACGGTGTATCCTGCTTCTTTCTAGGTTTGATTTTAGGCTGTGCTTAAGTTTTGGCATTTCACCAAGGAGAGGGAGGTTTTTGTACACAGTTTGGTAACCATTGATTTCCTGTCATTTGTCTTAACACCTGGGCGTGTCTTGGAGTCCTCTGTGATCTTCTACATACTGTATAATATTCCAATATCTAAAAATAAAGCACAAAATATTAAATATCAAAGAATTAGGGGATAGACCTTCTTGGAAGGTTAAAGACCTTTATCTCCCAAATATTAAAAACCTGAAAACAACTCTTTTCTTTCTTCAGTTATTGAAGAGGATATTGTACAAACCATAGGGAGAAAATGAGACAGGTGTCACATAATTTGTTAGTGCATCACCAGGGAAGTGTCTGCTTCCCCAAGCCACACATACAGTTACAACCCTAACTGTATCTTTTAAGGAACAGTCTTTTTATTTTATTTTTTTAAATGTTTTTTATTAATTTTTGAGAAAGAGCAAGACAGAGTGCAAGCAGGGGAGGGACAGAGAGAAAGGGAGACACAGAATCCGAAGCAGGTTCCAGGCTCTGGACTGTCAGTACAGAGCCTGACATGGGGCTCAAACTCACAAATCTTGAGATCCTGAGCCGAAGTCAGGACTGTAACCCACTGAGCCACCCAGGTGCCCCAGGAACAATCTTTTTAAACCTCCCCCTCACCTTTGGACCTCATCCTTTAAATATTGAAGATAAGGGCATTTAGAGTAGGATGAAAAATCTTACTCTCCATTTCCTAAGTTATGCCACATGCTTAAGGCTGATAAATGCTTTGCTTTCAGACCGTGATAAAGGAGGATCTTCCAAGAAAAGCAAAAACCCTGAGTTCTGACAGTGATAAACTATTAAAGGAAGCCAAGCTAACACAGAAGAAGCTACGGCAAGGTATTGGGGCTTGGGTGGGGAGGGGGAGGCTGGGATAGCCGAGGGTTTGCAAATAGCCTGTTAAGACCAGGAGAAGCAGCAAATTCTAGAAGCAAGTGCTCTTCTTGAATCTCAGTGTCAAGGCAGGGGATACTTTGTAGACCCAAGGTCTGTTTAATAGATTTGATGTTTTCACCCAATATTATAACATATACTAAGTTAACTAGAGCGTCATGAATATACATAAATCTTGAAGGTGGTCGGTGACCATGGCATTGGGAACCCACACAGCACAGAGGTATGTGCAGGGCCGCTTTCTCAGGTAAGGCCCAGTTAAGAGTTTCAGGTCACTAGAGCCTCAACATTTCTCAAGTCCTAAAATGCTGGTAAGTAAAAGTGCCAAAAATCACTACCGCTGTGAGGTATGAGAATTCTTGAATCACACATTTTATCTCTGAGAATTTCCCATGTATTTAATTTTTTACGAAACAATTCAGCCATCTCAATCTCACCGAATTCTGGTCTTCTGGAAATGGTGTTTCTTGATTTTCTCTGGTCTCCTGTGGTCACTCATGGCCAAGAAACCATATCAGCATTTTTGAGTGATTAGATGCCTTCTGACAGTAAATAAATGTACTTATCTTTTTTCATCTGATTTTATTTAAAATTTCATCTAATTTTATTTAAAAATTAAATGCGTGAAAAATTACCTACAAAAAATATGTATTAACATAGACCGATTTGCTTAGCAAAGTGCAGGAATTAAAATTTCCCGGTGTGACATCTGTTCCTTTACGAAGTATGAGCTGAGAGGTGAGGATGCTGTTTTGAGTAGCATCGGGATGCTTAACGACATTGCTATTTTTTTCTTTTGTTTTCTACCAGCATGCTTGCTTCTTTTTACCTTTTGATCCCCTTCACCCTTCACCTCCTGGGGCTCAGGCAGCCACTAATAGGTTCCCTGTCTTTGGGGAGTGTTTTTAGATTCCATGAATAAAAGAGATCTTAGGGTATTTGTCTATGTTGTTATTTAAATCAGTCCTGGAATCATAATTTAAACCATGTATCATCATTTGGGTCTTAAAGCCTTCACTGGTCATTTTCCATTACCTCAAAGAGGCAGTGTTATCAGCTAGGAACGTCTGTGAACTCCCTCGCTTTCACTGAATCCCCTTAAATGTCTCCATTTGGAAATGGACAGAAACAAACAATGCCTGCTTTGTGAGTGCGCTTGCTTGGATGAGGCTCTCTCAACACCACTACTTTATTCTACTCTGACTGAAGCGGCATCCTTTCTGCATCATTCATTCATTCGTTCATTTATTCAATAAGTATGACTAATATTAAGCCCAGACTAGTGCCAGACAATGCACTGCAACAAGCAGTGAATAAGACAGTCACGTCCCTTTCCTTCACTAAGCAGAGACGTTTGCCCTGACCAAAGCGAATGTTAAATCGCCCCTAATGATTTCCAAGGAGTCTGGCACACAGGCTCAGGCCTGCTCCTGGCCTCTGTAACTGGAGGCCCCTAGAGCTGTGGGTCTAGGCACATATAGTGGGCATCTCTGAGAGGCAGGTCTGCTCAATGCTCTGCAGATGCTGGCTGCCTCAGGGGCCGCCAGTACCAATGGAGGATCAAAATCCATAGGGTAATTGCCTCATGAGGCTTTATTTTATTTTAGAAATCAGTCCGGCTCTCAACAACCTACGGCAGACTCTGAAAACTATGACAGTTCAGAAAGGATTGATCAATACCAACATCACTGCCATCCGAGATGACCTCCGTGGGATACAGAAAGGTCAGCGTCTCCCTACCCACTGTACTTGGCTTCTTTCGTCGAGCATTCCAGAGACTTAACACCTTCCTCTCTGTGTGCGCATTAGATGACATCAGTGATATGATCACTGACGCAAAGAGCATGGTCAGAAATGCCAACGACATCACAGATGAGGTTCTAGATGGTCTCGGCCCCATTGAGACTGATGTGGCAAGAATTAAGGACACCTATGGGAGCGCACAGAGCGAAGACTTCAACAAGGCTCTCACTGACGCAGATCACTCAGGTAGCAGGCGTTCTTCGGCCAGGGCATACTCTCCATTCTCTCCATTGTTATGTGCCTTGGTCAGTTTTTGTAAATTCTTCCCTGATCAAGTCTGAAATTAGAAATTAAAATTTTAGAAAGCAGTTTCACAGAATATATTCAAAGAATACGGGTATTCTATTAGAAAGTCTAGGTAGGTTTTTTTTTAAACGTTTACTTTATTTTTGAGAGAGAGACAGATGAGCAGGGAGGAGACAAAAAGAGAGGGGGAGACACAGAATCCGAAGCAGACTCCAGGCTCCAAGCGTCAGCACAGAGTCCGATGTGGGGCTTGAACTCACAGTGAGATTGTGACCTGAGCCAAAGTCAGATGCCCAATCGACTGAGCCACCCAGGCACCCCAGGAATGTTTTTTTTAATCCATTAACATTGCTGTTGGTTTCCTTTTTATAGAGTGGAGATATAGGTCCCCTGATCATGTATCAAATTACAATTGATATTAAGGATCAAAAAATAGAGATTTATTTTCTTCTGTAGTGGTCGAGAAAGGTGATTTGATACGTAGATTGCAGAATAGAACCCACGATGTATTTAGGAAAGGTATTACGTGACCTCTGAGTCATCCCGTCCGACAAATGGGACCCAAACGTAGCACTTGACAAATACCGTCAATGAGAAATCTGTACTTAACCTTTTTTCAACTCACAGTTATAAATTTCTGTTCCATAATCTCATCAACAGTGAAGAAATTAACCAACAAACTGCCTGACCTTTTGAGCAAGATTGAAAGTATCAACCAACAACTGTTACCACTGGGCAACATCTCGGACAACGTGGACCGGATCCGGGAGCTGATTCAGCAGGCCAGAGATGCTGCAAATAAGGTAGGTGTGTCCCCGCGTTGCTGGGCACTAAAGCTCCTTCTTTGAGAAGTTAGCACACTCATCAAGAAAGGGAAGGCGTTTGTTTACACAGAAACTGGTTGTCTTTCTTTCTCTAATTCTTTAGTTGTTCGGAACGTAAAAGTTGACTTCCTCCTGTCATCCTTCAAAAGTGCACATTTCCTTCAGGCCCTAAATGAGCTGGTATGTCAGAGACCTGAAGCAGTTTCTCCCGCACTGAGTTTATGCAGGCAGGAAGAAGGGTTCTGCTCCACGCCCCAGCTGGTGAAGTGTTACTGAAAGTTCAAGTCGGGGTTCTGGGAGCAGAATGTGCTGATAGGATACTGCACAGGACCTACTCTCTTGTTATAACTTGAAAGTTACAGAATCCACTTTTATTGAGGATGGAGGAATGGTTCCTGCCAGCAAGAGCTGTGTTCTAAACACAGGATTGTAGCAACTTTTCTTCATTGGAACACAAATTCATCAGCCTTTGGTATTTTAACTTGACGGCATTTACTTGAATTCCTGACACTTCTCTGTCAGGATTTGTTCTGGCCTAAAATAATACTAATGAAACATCTTGCCTTTTTCATCCAGCCCCTGTGAGATATTTGGAGACAGAGGGTTGGGAAGCCAAGTCAGAATATCACTGCCCTAAAGGCACTGTGGTTGATTTCGAGGCTCACTATTTTTAGAGAGCCCTGATGCATTCATTTTTAAGGGCTGTACTAAATGCAACCCTAACATGTAATATATTCATGGGGAATGATTCCTTAAAGAATTTATTTTAAAAATATTTTTGATGCATTATATATCTACATGCCAGCACCATGCTGCACAAAACGTGTTAGCTCATCTGCATAAAAACCTCCTAGTTGCAACTATGATAATGTGATTATCATCTCTGACACAGAAAATTAGATGCACTTCTTAAAGACCCCTGGCCGATGAATAGGAGGAACATCGATGTTTTATTACCCAGCCCCTGAAACAGCCTTATGAGTTTATAACCCAGGTCTAGGAGACATGTGCACTCCTTTGCTCTCCATCATAACAACAAGGAAAGGCTGACCTAGAGCCAAAAGGATTCGCATCAGAGGCCCAGGCTACCACTCCGAGCATTCCCCCTTTCCTCACAGGAGAGTGGTTAACGCTCTAGCTCTTTTCCCTCACAGGTTGCTATCCCCATGAGGTTCAATGGTAAATCTGGAGTTGAAGTCCGGCTGCCAAATGACCTAGATGATTTGAAAGGATACACGTCTCTTTCTTTGTTTCTCCAAAGACCTGAGTCAAGAGAATATGGGGGAACTGAGAATATGTTTGTGATGTACCTCGGAAATAAAGATGTAGGTATTGCTTTGACATTTCTCTAGTTTTTAAAACAATATGATTTGGGGATTTTTATTTTTTTTTGAATGTTGGTTATATATTTGCTGCATGACCACCAAACTTAGCAGTCCAAAATAACAGTAAATATTTATTATTTCACGCTGTTTCTGTGGTGCAGTGTTCAAGAGTAGCTTAACCCAGATGGTTCTGATTCATAGTCTCTCATGAGGTGTCTGTCAAGATGTTGGCTGGGGCTGCAGGCATCTGAAGGCTTGACCGGGGCTGGAGATTTGCTTCCAGTTTGGTCACTCACATGGCTTGTAAGTTAGTGACGGTTGTTGGTTGATGGTTGTTGGTGTCTTCCATGCCACATGGCCCTCTCCTTTGGACTGCTAAGTGTCCTCACGACATAGCAGCAGGCTTCCCCGGGGAATGCTGTTGGGATGGTCCTGCCGCCATCACCCTGGGGAATGCCGCTATTTGTGGGTTGAATTGTGGCCCAAAACAATACGGTTTTTGAGACACATGTCACCAGTATGTCATAACTTCCTGCTTCCATTGGCACAGCAGGAAGAAATCCCCCAACACATCAGCAGACTCTACCGCCTCTGATGGTGCCACAAGGGGCCTCCCATTAATCGCAGATTGTTACCTGCTGGCCTTATCTGATGGAGAGGCCTTGCCCAATGGGTCGGCACGTGGCACACGTGTGTGTGCATGTGAGCATGTACCCCCCAGGGGTTAAATGTCAGCACCCCTCCGTACACAACCAAGGCAGCAATATCAGGTTCTCAAGGAAATCAGTAATGCTTCTTCCTTGCAAAACTGTGACCCTGTCCTTCTCAGAACGCCCAGCTGCAGACCCTTAAGTCTGCGGGGGTGGGACCATGGATAGATGAGGACCAGAGTGAAATGAAACCTCTCCTGCCTAATTAATAAGACATGCAGGTGCCCTATCTCTTTCTAATTCTGAATTCTTTAAACCACAACTGCTACAGGCACTTTGAACAGTTCACTTTAGCTTTCAGTCCCCCCTCTTAAAATATATTTCTTCAACTTAAGCATCAGAGGAAAATGTAATCACTGCCTGGGTTAGCATATAATGTCTAGAGGAAAAAAAAATGTCTGAAACATGGTTCTGGAAAATTCTAGCCAGTTAGAAAGTTGGCTGCCATTAGCATATGTGGTATTTAAAGATTCCTAAAATTGACACTACTATTAATCACTCATGCTTTAAAGTGTTGGTACGTTATCTGTAGCTCTTTTGTGACATGACTTTCTGCTTTGTATATGACAAAATGCACATTACTCTATTCCCTCAACAAATTTGTACCATCTACCTACAAGGTGCCACAGCCTGCATTTATGATAAACAAGAATTGGTTCTTGAATGTAAATTTCATGCCATGTGTGTCTTTTACCACAATTTGAAAACTTCATCTGTACCCTAAGGTGCTCTATTCCAACAGAGAAGACAGACATGTGTGTAGCTGACTGTGATCACACAGGGTTGTTGGTATCACAACAGAGGCGAGCACAAAGTGTTAAGAGACCACGTGGTCTAGGGAGAACAAAAATGGCTTATCTCCCTTCCCAGACTAAACTCAAGTGGAGACCAAGTCGATAGCTGGTACATCTTTATGGCAAGTGCTTGGCAAATATTTGGAGATGGAGCGGATGGGGGCGTGAACACGTGAGCACAGTAAACCAGGAGCAAAGACCATGCAGGCCTTATTAATTAAACGTCCTGTCTATATTATTCTATACAAGGAACTACCTCATTTATTCTGTCTTCCCCAAGGCTTAGTGTGTAAACGTGTTAGATATTTGAAACACACTCTCCTGGGATGGGGAGTTCAGAGAAACAGTGTGCGTGTGAAGTACACTGAGGTGGCCTTTCTGTCCCCAGGCCTCCAGGGACTACATCGGCATGGCAGTTGTAGACGGCAAACTCACGTGTGTCTACAACCTGGGAGAACAGGAGTCTGAACTCCAGGTGGACCAGAGCTTGACCGAGAGCGAAACTCAGGAGTCGGTTATGGACCGGGTGAAATTTCAAAGGTACAAGTCCCACTGACTGCTGCTCTTTGTTAATCTGACCCGCACTCCCCAAACTCCCGTTGTCTGTACCGCTGAACCCCATTTTTTAGTACCTTGGCTTTGACTTCTTTAATTCTTGTATAATATTTAAATATAACTTTATTTATTTTTAAATAGAATTTATCAGTTTGCAAGGCTCAATTACACCAAAAAAGCCACGTCCAATAAACCTGGAATACCCCAATTCCATGACATGGATGGTGGAAACAGCAACACCCTCCTCAATCTGGATCCTGAGAATGTTGTATTTTATGTTGGAGGCTACCCGTCTGACTTTAGAGTAAGTGTCAGTGTTATTTCACAGAGTGAAAATATTTAAATTTTAATTTAGTATAATGAATGACGTCACATCTCTATTTTAATTATCCATTATATGAAAAATGGATTTAACTATGTATTCTTGAAGCATATCCAGGGATAAATGCTAACAGTTCTTAAGCACTTCCTCTGTGCAGTGACCTAGACGTGAGGATATTAATTTAAATAAGCATTATTACCGTTCCCATTTCACGGATGAGGAAACTGAGACACAGGGGTTTAATAACTTGCCCAAGGTCAGGCATCTGGTGAATAGCAAAAACAGGGCCCCTGTGTCCAAGGTCCCCTATGCTACAGGGACAGTTAAAAGTGATGGATACATACTGTTTCTTGGTCGACCTGATCACCGTCCTTGGTTGAGTTAGATTTTCTGTTGCCTTTTTTCAGCTTCCTGCTAGACTGAGTTTCCCTCCGTACAAAGGCTGTATTGAACTGGATGACCTCAATGAGAATGTTCTGAGCCTGTACAACTTCAAAACAACTTTCAATCTCAACACGACGGAAGTAGAGCCTTGTAGAAGGTAAATAAAACCAGGAACTAGTGTCCGTAACTGCGATTTTGGTAACTTGCAGCTGTTTTACATATCACGAAAGGATGGGCCAATGAGATGCTGTTGATGTCACCAGTCGCTTTAGGCCAGCTGATCTTAAATTATGATTGCCTGCCACACTGCTAATCCACTCCTGAAGTTTCCTCATTTGTATAAAATATTAGATCAACAGAGTTTTCTCAAGTTTGAAAAACATAAACCCTTCTTAAATGTTTGGTGCCTCCTACCACAAAATATCCAGTATTAGATGGTACCCGATTCGGGCACAAAATTACGTATTTAAGTTTCCAAAAAAAAAGGGGCCCACGAAGTGCACCATGACTTTCCAGGTGCTCTGACACCTGGGCCTATTTGAAAATTGCTGTCTTGAGCTCCTGACTTCCCTACAGTCAAAAGGATTTGGACGGACTATTTATTACTCAGAATAAAATTATATTTCAAGTTAATAAGTTTTTACATTTCAAAGTCTTCAGCTGCTAGGCTACATCTTCCTAAGTAGATAGTTCCTAAATAGATAGTTGAGAGGAGACTCTTAACTGTTATTTTTTTAAATATTTATTTACTTTTTAAAGTTTATTTTTATTTTGAGAAAGAGAGAAGGAGAGAGCCTGCGTGCATGCATGGGGGAGGGGCAGAGAGAGAGAGGAAGCGGGAGAGAATCCCAAGCAGGCTCTGCGCTGTCAGTGCAGATCCCCACGTGGGGCTTGAACTCACCCACTGTGAGATCATCACAGTGATGATGATCACCTGAGCCAAAATCAAGAGTCAGATGCTCAACCCGCTGAGCCACTCAGGTGCCCCTTAACTGTTAACTTTTTTGAGCTAGGGTTTGATTATCATAGAGCGTAAGAGCACGTCCAGGACAAATAGCCGGCTATTTTAACCTTCTAAGGATGTTTTCTCTTTAAGGAAATCATAACAGCTATGTTGCATGGGCTTTGCTCGGTTTTTAGCTAGCAGCATCTCCTATTAATAAGCCCTCTTGCGTGGTCGTTCTTTGCACTGTGTTCTAACATGTGATCATTGATGTTGACAGGAGAAAGGAAGAGTCAGACAAAAATTATTTTGAAGGGACCGGCTACGCTCGAGTTCCAACTCAGGCAAATGCTTTCTTCCCATACTTTGCACAAACGATTCAAACCACCGTGGATAGAGGTTTGCTGTTCTTTGCAGAGAATCAGGTATTTGATGATAAACCTCCAAACACTACCAAATAGCCCATTCGGTTAAGCAACTTCGGGGTAACTGGGTTATTATAAACAACTAACTAGATCTGAAAGAATGTGCGAATGTTGCCTGCATCTTTTCTCTCGGCCCGATGCTGCTTCCTTTGCCTATTGGAGTGTAGGTTTTCGTGAAGCAGGTAATCAGGAATTTGAGAACATGCCACAAAAGCATACCATTGTCAATTTTATTCTTTGAAAACTACTGTTTGCCTAATAATCTACTTATTCTACTGAAATCATGTGATGACCTCCCAGGGTCTCTGAGAGGCAGACTGTTTGACTTCCTGCTATTTGCATCTTAGTCCAACTCTCCCAGACCGTGCGGAACTATGTCTCTTTCAGCCTAGTCCCTGGCTCCCCAAGACATGGAAGCTTCTCTGTTTTCAAGCAGCCGAGGTTTCTGAAGGCCATTGTTAAATCTAGTTTGGAGAAATCCAAAGCGACTCTCTACGAGATGGTCAGCGCCACCTGCTTGGGAATGGGCCTGGACTTGACCGCTCCTGCAGAGCACTGTGTTCTGCGGTTGCTCTGTGGATCAGCCCGGGAACCTCTGTCTGGGAACGCGGGACTGATAAGGAGTTTGGGGTTTGACCAGCCCCTTCTCCCCGCAGGGTGGGCACACAGACCTGAGGCAACCCTCTTCTCTGGGGCTGGTCTTGACCCTCTGGGAGATTCCAAGGCTGAACCAGTTCAGAGCATTTGGGGAGGACCTGACATGCCTGTAGAATGCAGGGGGCCGAGCAGTCACGCAGCACCTTCAGGCGGTAGTTTTCCGAAACAGGGTCTTCTTTGTACTACAATTCGAAGTTCTTGGAGACCGAGAGCCAGAAATGCTATTCACATTGGAAGAAAATATATGGAATACCATTAGTAACCAGATAAGAGAAAATGACTTCAAAAAGAGGCCCTCTTATCATTAGGGAACAGTGGAAGAGTCAACTTTCAAGCTCTATATCAGAAATTCCTCAGCGTATCATTTTTTCAAGTTCGTTTATTTATTTTTGAGAGAGAGAGTGAGGAGGAGCAGAGAGAGAATGAGAAGGGGCATAGAGAGAGGAAGAGAGAGAATCTCAAGCAGGTTCATGCTAACAGCAGGGCTCAAACCCACAAACTGCAAGATCATTACCTGAGAGCCAAAATCAAGAGTCAGATGCTTAACCGACTGAGCCACGTGGGTGCCCCTCAGCATGCCTTTCTAAGTAAAGATCTGTTTCAAGTATGTGCCTTACACAGTGGTGGGGATGCAGTTACAACCAAGACAGACACAGTTGCTGCCCTCAAGGACCTTATATTCTAGAAGGGAGGACAAATTGGTTCGTTAATTCATCCAATGGCCATGAGTGGTACAGAGGAAAAGTTTGGGATAAATGAAGATGTATAAAAGACTTTCTTGAGCAAAGGATGGGTAATCTGAGACCCAGAGGAAAGTAGAAGACAGCAATTCAAAGAGGACAAGGCAGAAAGGTGATCCCTGCGGGGAATGAAGCACAGAGAAGACTCGGAGGTGGGAAGGGCAGGGAGCACTCAGGGACGGAACAGTGGCACTTGCGGCTGCAGCATGGGGAGGGAACATGGAGAAACAAAGTTGAAGGGGTGATTGGAGCTTCACAACATGTGCTGGGCAGTCAGGGCTCTATCCTGAGAGCAAAGGAGGATGATGAAACATGCCCGCTGACGTTTTCCACAGAGCTCTCTGACTACAGAGTGGGAAGTGGCAAGAAGGGACAGCGGGGGCGCCTGGATGGCTCAGTCGGTTGAGCTTCTGACTCTTGACTTCAGCTCAGGTCATGGTCTCACTGCTCGTGAGTTCAAGCCCAGTGTTGGGCTCTGCACTAAGTGTAGAGACTGCTTGGGATTCTCTCTCCCTCTCTCTCTACTCCTCCCCTGCACACACTCTCTCTCTCTTTCTCAAAACAAATGAATAGAGGGACAGAGCAGATGTGGGAAGGACAGTGCATTACTGCTGCACAGTGCAGCGAAAGAAGTATGGCTGAGGGGCCCTGGGAGGCTCAATTGGTTAAGCGTCTGACTTCAGTTCAGGTCATGAGTTTATGGGGATTCCTGGTGAGAGAGTGAAAGGAGGGGAGCGAGTGGTGGAGAGGGCGGAGAGTCCGGCTCAGCAGCTGGGAGGCGGGGGAGAGACATGGAGATCCCAAGCTCTGCTTGAGATATTCAGAAATTGAGGTATCCACGAGTTGCGCATGCAGTTAACAATAAGGTAACCAGATGTGCAGATCTGGCCCCAGGAAGACAAGTCTAGGCTGGAGAGAAGCATCTGGGCTTCGTGGGCACACACCTGCATTGGGGCTGCAGAAGTGACTGTGACTTGGAGGCAGAGAGAGGGTGGGAGGGAAGAAGAGGTTCTCTGAGGGCCCTCGGGGATCCCTCCCCACTCAAATGTTAGGAGGGGGTGCTTGGGGGGGGTACGAGCCAGCAAATGAGGCAGACACATAGCAATAAGTCAGCAAGCAGAAGGAGACAAATGTCTGGAACCAGGCCTCTCTCCAAAAGGTAGCGGCCATCTTGTCAAACAATATTAATGATCTGTGTCTTTTCACTTCCATTCGTGCCTGCTGCTTATGGAGCCTATGAAACAAAATCATGACCGTAGCTACATTTATTGTGTCTTTCCTGTGTGCCAGCCACTGTGCGTGATGTTAAACACCCATGCAATATTTAACCATCGTACCCATCCCGGTAAAGGGATGTTACAGCACTATTGTCCCTGTTAACTGAGGAGGCGGCTGAAGCCGAGAGCAGTTTGTAACTCGAGAGTAACCCGAATTCCAGCCCTCGAGGTATTCTGGATTCGGTGTAATCTTCTGGTAATCTACTTATTTCCATGCTCTAGGATCACTTCATATCTCTAAATATAGAAGACGGCAATCTCCTGGTGCAGTACAAACTGAATTCAGAGCCGCCAAAAGAAAAAGGAGTCACCTACGCAGTCAACAACGGAAAAGACCATACGGTACGTCCTTCGAGTGTGTTCACGTGAATTGTGAATTGTTAAGTGTCCCCTGTCCTTTAGAATTAAATCCGTGCCAGGACATTTTTCTATTCCCAGACTAGCTTAATAGTTATTTAAAGATGAGGGATACAGCTTTCAAAATCCAAATATTTGGGCATGAAATGTGTGTGTGTGTGTGTGTGTGTGTGTGTGTGTGTGTACATATATATGGTGTATGTAAAACATGATTAATTTCAAATGCAAACACTTCTATAAAATGTTTTATATTTCTATCCAAAAGTGCTATGGCTCAGAGTCTTCCTATCATGTATATAATGAATCTGAAGGAAATAAAAACATAATAGCTCTGAACCACGGTGAATAGGATGCTTTAATTTCCCGTCGCTTGCGTCTCATCTCTCATTATTATAGATACAGATCAAAATTCGGAAAGCCCAAAAACTCATGCGGATAGATGTGAGTTCTCAAAATATTGGAACTTCGAATTCTCAAAGTATTGTAATTGAAGGTGAAATATTCGATTTCGGCACTTACTATCTGGGAGGAATTCCAATTTCAATCAGGGAAAGGTAAGATGAACAAACAAAACAAAAAACAAAGAAGCAGGTTACCTCTCCGAGGGGTTATGACTGCTAACGATTAGCTCGCCTTTTCAAATTCCAGCAACAAATACAAAAAGTTTAACTTCTTAGTATTAATAGTGTTAGCCAACAGGTTGTGAACACAGGATAATGGGCCTGGCCATTGAAAGGAGAGTGAGGGAAGCATGGGTCACCCCCCGAGCGTCATTCTTAGGAAGAGAGAAACCAGAGGGAATATGGTTAGTGTCGACGGTGCTGCCAATAAGAATGGAGGCTGTGGCCCTGGGGCCCTTGAAGGTAGTATAGGAGAGTGTAGGTGGTCCATGGCCTGGCAAGCAGCACTGGGTGCTGAAAGCTGGGGTTGCTGCCTTCAGGAAGTAATCTCTAGAACGTAAAGCATGTCTGTATTACTTGGCCTTCTGTGTTATCAAGTACTGAATAGGTACATCACTGCTTCTTGGACAATGAAGACATGGATGAATTAAGTTAATTTGAGAGGAAGTGAAGCTTAATTTGAATAAGAAAAAGAAAACACTACTTCAAGAATGCGCTTAAAAATAACTTTTACATTTAAACTTGTTTGTATCCTCCAAAAAAGGCTTTTGAATAGCTGATGATAGGGGCACCTGGGTGGCTCAGCTGTTAAGTGTCTGACTTCGGCTCAGGTCATGATCTCACAGTTCAAGGGTTTGAGCCCTGCATCGGGCTTTGTGCTGACAGCTCAGAGCCTGGAGCCTGTGTCGCCCTCTTTCTCTCCCCCTCTCCCGCTCCTCTGTCTCTCTCTCTCTGAAAAATAAATTAACATTAAATAGCTGACAATAACGCATGGAAAGATTCCCTGGATGGGTTAGTACAGACTTACTACTGAGTTAAGAGTACTCCCTCGTGAAACAATGTTTACTATGATTATTCTTCTATGAGATCTGAGGATAGCAAACTCTTTTTCTAATTTATAAATCAGGTGAAAGCAGCGCTAGTTGTGGTTTATAAGATGTTGTGTATAGGTCGTCTTTCTTCAAGAATCCTTATATGTGTGGACATCTGTCTGTCCATAGTAAAGAGGAACTAATAGTCATTTTAAAGTTCTTAAGGTTACCCTTAAAGATGAAAATACAGGTGAGAAAGCTTGGCATTTAATAGAGTTTGGGAGTGAATATCTTAGATTCTTCAAACTAGAAAGGACCTGGCATGGGCTGTAACCTATGAATTTTATAGATGAAGAAATCAAGAGCCAAAAAGGGGCCGTTCAGATTTAGTATTGTCAATATTAAATATCAGTTCAACCATGAATTGCTATTCATGATCAGTGATCTTGATTTTATTTAATTAAACATGATAAAATAGATTAAGGAAGTCAGCACTACTGTGCACATCCAAGGGTCCCATTTATTCACTATGCAAGTATTTATTGAGTGTCTAGTGACGTCAGGTGGTGTGGCTGGTGCTGGCAAGGCAACAGGCCAGGACCTCAAGTATAGCAGATGGGAGACGATGGAGTGTGATGGGTGCCACAAGAGGAGAAGCTTGGGGTCCTGTGGATCCCCCAGAGAGAAGTTAGTCCGATTGGGGGCATCAAGAAGGTGGTCTCTGGTCAGGACCTGAAATACGGGAACAATCAACATATGGAAAGCACCAAGAGCCGGGGAAAGCGTGAACTTCCAAGAAACTGGAGGACACTGGTGAAGCAGGCCGGGGATGCCACATGGGGATCGTGTGGGAAGCAGGGGCGAGAACACAGAGGACCTTGAAAGTCATAGTAAGACGGCCGTCACTGGGGGGGCACCAGCAGAGAAAGAACATTATCAATTTCAACTTCTCAGTAGCTCACTCTGATGCAGGGTAGAGACTGGATTCGAGAGGGAAAATGCTGAGGCAGGTAGAGCAGTCGGAGGATGAGCCTGTTAACAGAGGCAAGAGACGAGGGCAGCCGCAGGGCAAGAGCCATGCAGATGAGGCAAAGGGAGAGGATGCTTAGTATCATGAGGACAGTGAATGAAAGATTGCTTGGGTTTGGGGAGGAAAGTAGAAAAGTGCTCAAGGGTGACACTTGGGTTTTGCTCCAGTGCTTGGGCAGATGGACGGTGCAGACAGGGAGGCAGGGGGGTGGCTTCAGTCTGAGACAGGCTGAGTTCCCGGAACCTGAGAGCAGGTGGAGGTGCCAAAAAGCAGTTGTAGAAAGGCCTGGACCTCTACGGAGAAGTCTGGGCTGGAGAAATGGTGGATGCAGCTCAGGTACAGGTGTTGGTCAAGGTTATAGGGCAGGTGGGCTCATCCAGAGCACTGAAGAATTCTCAGAGGCAACAAGGAGGCTACTGGTCAGTGGTTTGCATTTGTGCAGTGTTAGTAAAAGATGCACGGATAGCGATGTGTGTGCGAGGGAGTCAGGGTTTATGAGGAAAGGGTAGTGGGTGATAACCAAAAGAAATCATTCTAGTCTTGGCTTGGCCACCAAAAAGCAGTGCGACCTTGAGTTAAGTCAGCACTCAGCCTTTCTTTGCCTTATCGTCCCTATCCATTTATGAAATACATACAGGGAGAGGCGCCTGGGTGGTTCAGTCGGTTAAGTATCCGACCCCTGATTTCTGCTCAGGTCATGATCTCGCGGTTTGTGGGTTCGAGCCCCGTGTCGGGTTCTCTGCTCTGACAGCAGAACCCACTTCAGATTCTTCCTCTCTCTCTGCTCCTCCCTTGCTCTCACTCTCTCTGTCTCTCTCAAAATAATAATAAAAAAAGAAATATATATATAGATATAGTTATGCATATACAGATAGACATACATACATAATTTTTCTAGTAATCTGCTCTAGAGTTTTCCAAACAAGGGACTACTTTTTCTGGGCAAATTTATACTTTTAGTTTTTACTAAAATTATAAGAACATCTGGGGCGCCTGGGTGGCTCAGTCGATTAAGCATCAAACTCTTGATTTTGGCTTAGGTCATGATCCCAGAGTTGTGGGATCGAGCCCTGAGTCAGCCTGCTTAAGATTCACTCTCTCCCTCTCCCCCTCCCCCTGCCCCTTCCCCATTCACTCTCTCATG
This sequence comes from Paguma larvata, assembly GCA_030068075.1. Taxonomy (NCBI): domain Eukaryota; kingdom Metazoa; phylum Chordata; class Mammalia; order Carnivora; family Viverridae; genus Paguma; species Paguma larvata. The sequence goes on along the minus strand of CM057835.1, from coordinate 46,183,072 downwards.
CACGCTCTCTCTCTCTCCCCTGTCAAAAAAAAAAAAAAATCAAAAGAACATGGAAAATGTAAGAGATAGAAGACAGTCAGAAGAGTTTGCTGGCCTTTTACTCCCTTGCAAATAAAATGCTAAGCAATATCGGCTATTTCTGGCCCTGCTTTATCCATCTGGTGACATCTTTGTTGGTCCAGAGAGTCTTGAATCTCCCTCTGATGTGGGTCACTGACGTGGGTCCCTCTAACGTGGGGGTGGTGGGCAGATAGAAGCCCTACTAAATATCCACAGCCAAGCTCTGTGGGGCAGGCAAACAACTCTTCTAAAGGAGGGAGGCGTTCTGATTCCTGCGTAAGGGGAAGGCCCTCACAGACAGCAGCCCTTAAGCCTCTTTGGAATGAAGGAAGCCAGTTGAATCTCCAAATGAAGATTCCTCTCCTCGCTGTAATGTATCTCCATGGGCGTGAGGGCCCAGATCTGGAAGTGGCTTGTTTAGGGTTACAATCGGAAATCATAATCTGTTAATCCCATCTGCTTCCCAAGAGAGGACAGAGTCACCCCTATGATGACAGAAGCTCTCAAGCTACAGGAAATCTTTCCCGAGTAAAGACCTTCACCACTGTGTCAGTGTAATAATAAGCCATTAAAATGAAAATAGTAATTCTTTTTTTTTTTTTTTTAATGTTTATTTATTTTTGAGAGAGAAAGACAGAGGGTGAGCCGAGGAGGACAGAGAGAGAGGGAGACACAGAATCCGAAGCATGCTCCAAGCTCAGAGCTGTCAGCACAGAGCCCGACACAGCGCTCAGACTCACAAACCGCGAGATCATGACCTGAGCCAAAGTTGGACGCTTAACTGACTGAGCCACACGGACGCCCCGAAGATAATAATTCTTAAAGTAAAAATCAGTCAAGCGTCTCTTAGACATTTACTCAGTACCCAGCGCTGAGTTTAGGATGACATTTGGCTCTGAAATCTGCCGACCACAGGCTTGGACCCGCTAGGTGTTTGTGAATGGATTGGCCCGCAGTGCGCACACGTACCCCAATGCGCTAACACGTTCATACAGCAGCCTGCACCCCTACACAATCACATTCCTCACGCAAGTGTGCTCAGCCCCTGCACCCTGGACTCAGCGTGGAATTCTAGGCCTTCAGATGAGCCAGAGTCACAAGAACGCCTCAAAGAATAGTAGAAATAAATCTTCCATCTTAACATCTCCGCTGTAGATAACTGTTCTGTAGGAAAGAGTCACCGTGCTTCCAAGTTCCGGAAGTACACAAACTGTGTAAATGTAAAGAGTAAGGACTGCGAGTCACACAGTTTGTGTGACACGCTGACTGCTCAGGTCCCGGCGCTGAGGCGGCCATTTTCCTGCCATATGACCTTAGACAAATTGCTTGACCTCCACACACCTCCGCAGGCTACATCTGGAACATGATCAGAGTATCTACCTATCTCTCGGGGCGGGGCGAGGATTCAGAGTGGGTCAGAGAGTCAGCCAGGCAGGCGGTAAGAGCTCAGTAAGTGTTAGAGAAGAAAATACCTCCCTCGAAAGGTTCCGGCGGGGCTGGAATAATAGTGCCTCTCACAGAACAGGTGCTCCGCACCCACCAGCTGCCTGTCTTCTCCACTTGGCTTTTCTGCTACCTTCTTCCTTCGACTTCCGCTTGATGGAAAGAAGGCCATCAGGGGATGGTGATGGGTGTAAACCGTGTGCAAACTGCACAGAGAAATGGATTTTAAAAGACGTGTAAATAGACAAGCTCCGGGAATTAATACAAACTTTCTTTCTTTTCCAAGGCAAAAAGCCATCTTCATAAAATAATTAAGCTTAAGCTGCCATGCCAGCGAGGACTCGTTTCTTCCTTTTCCTTCTAATGAAATTTAATTGTATGCATATTACATGTAGCTCAACTACTTATAATGATTTGAATAGAAATGAATGCAGATACCTTTCCATTTAGAAAGGTGAGCTGCCTTAAGGATTTATAAGGAAATGAGCTTTGGGTTTTTCTTAGTTACATCACTTGTTTAAGAAACACAAATATTTGCCTGGACTCCGGTCAGTTCATGTGTGTTAATGTTTCCTGTGAAGTCAGCTCCAGACAGATCCAAAAGTCAAATCAAAGGGAGATGCCGAAAAAAAAAAAAAAAAAAGGGGATTGCCAAGGTAGCCACATAGGCAGAGCCACTGCAGAAAGAAATTCCTGTTGCAATGGCTGTACTCGTATGGGAAGAGTTACTCACCCCGGCATCTCACGTGGAGTCCTTGCTCTATACTGGGCATTATTTGCACGTGTAACACATATTAACCCGTTTAAATTCATGAAAACATGATGAAACAGATGAACATGTCCTCATCCTAGAAATGAGCAAACAGAGGCACGGAATAGTTAGGTCGCCTGCTCAAACGGCAGGGCTGGGGCTCGAACCCAGGCAGTCTGGTGCAGAGCCCTCCGCTCTAGCACAGCAGAAAACACCTCCTGTACTCTCACAACTGCATGCCACACCTGCTGCCGAGCAATTCCAGTGCATTTACTTTTTGGTGGTGTTTGTTTGTTTGTTTTTGAGAGCTTGTGTGCAAGCGGGGGAGGGGCAGAGAGAGAGGGAGACACAGAATCCAAAGCAGGCTCCAGGCTCTGAGCTGTCAGCAAGGAGCCCAACACGGGGTGCAAACCCATGAACTGTGAGATCATGACCTTTGCCCAAGTTGGATGCTTAACCTACTAAGCCACCCAGTCAGTCCCCATGAACTTGTTTAATCCTCACAGTGCTCTCCATTGTTCCGACCTGGCATCGATTCAATACCAAGCCACATATTTCATCATTGACTAGAACACAAATGTTAACAGTTTGTTTCTACTGAGTTAATAGTGACTAACTTGAAAGTAGATAGAAAAAAAGAGCAAAGAGTTTTCTAGAGGATTCTTGGCTCTAAAAAATGACTTCTTTATTTATTAATATATATTCTTATAATATTTATGGTATATTAATTTATTAATACAGTTCCTATTCACCACGTCCCACCATGACTCTGGAAGGAGGGGGGGCAATTCTAGATCTTGTACATTTTCTGTCTCTGTACTTTTCGAGGACACTGGCCACTCTTCTGTCAACACGATTCTGTTTATTTTTAAAGCTGAGAATGCGGAATCACACGGAAAGGAAGTAGATTTTTCTCAGCTTCACACAATAAGTAGCGTTACAGAAATCCCACGAGAACAGATACCCATAAAACACATGCCTGTTTGTGGGGGAGAAGTAGCAAGCAAAGTAGAGAGTTTCAGCTCCAATTCTCAGAGAAGCCTGGTCTGGTACACCTCTTCCTTTCTTGTACCCCAACTCAGGTTTAACATTTCTACACCTGCCTTCCGAGGCTGCATGAAAAATCTGAAGAAAACTACTGGTGTCGTTAGGTTGAATGACACTGTGGGAGTAACAAAAAAATGCTCGGAAGACTGGAAGGTGAGTATTCAAAACCTTGGAGAGAAGGACTGCTCCCCAACCACCCCATTTTTGGTATTCATTTACTCATCAGCTTTCGAGTGTGCCCAGTACCACGCAGTATTATAATGAACTGGTTCATTTAAACTCCCCACATATTTGCAAGACGCAGAACCCCTTCAGGTTTGCAAGTTAATTAGGTAGGAAAAAAGGAATATCGACTATACACCCCAAAACACAGATGATTGGTAAGTTATCATGCAGAAAAGCAAACTCTGTTTCTTCCTGAGGCAACATAAACCACATTAATCAGCTCAGGTGAAGTGACATAGGATAAGACACTGGATTTCAGCCATGAAATGATTCCAATGCCAATAATTTATTCCATGTTTGCCTTTCAGCTCGTGCGATCTGCCTCGTTCTCCAGGGACGGACAATTGAGTTTCACCAATTTGGACTTGGCCAGTTTGGGCCACCCCTTCCAGGCCTCCTTTGGATTTCAGACCTTTCAACCCAGTGGCCTATTATTAAGTCACCAGACACAGGTATGAAATATCACATGAATACCGAATAAGATTTAAACCCGACTCAAAGTGTGATGTCAAAAACAATAGAGAGATTTTGAAGGTAAATTAAGTAGACATTTTATCCATCATCACACGGTGAAGGACATTGTATATTTCAACCATGGAGGTTATTCCTCTTCCTAGGGCAAATCCTAAAAGAAATAAGGCTTACGAAGTACATTGTAGTTTACAGAATTGATTGTGTATGTATTCATGGACCCATTTTCATTCTCCTTGGGTTTATTTTAGGAGTTAATGCAAATTATAACCGTTGTAATAATGTAGCTTAAAGTTTTAGATCTAAGGAAAAAAATCAGAATATATCCCCGCTATTCTTTTTTGATTCTACAAAAGATAGTTCTTCAGATTCCTTTTTCGCAGCATCGGCTAGTCGGACAATATTTACATCTGGGGAATGAGAGGAAATAAGGTCCTTTGCTCCTTGTTCCTGTACAACAGCAGGACAGAATTCTCCTCAGCAAGGAGGTACCCTCTGTAGATTAATAGGATTACACTCGTGTGGTTACATAGGTGTAGAAGTCAACTAATATTTAGACATCCCCTTGTGGAATGAGGGGGATTTTTTTCCTTTTTCTTTTTTTTTAAATTTTTCTTTTAACATTTATTCATTTTTGAGACAGAGAGAGACAAAGCATGAGTGGGGGAGGGGGAGAGAGAGAGGGACACACAGAATCGGATGCAGGCTCCAGGCTCTGAGCCGTTAGCACAGAGCCCGACGTGGAGCTAGAACTCACAGACCGAGAGATCATGACCTGAGCCAAAGTCAGACGCCCAACTGACTGAGCCACCCAGGCGCCCCTTAAAAGAGAGGTTGAAATAGAACACTGACATTCTTGGATTCGTTTCTTCAGGACTGCCAACACAACACAACAGGCATCCAGTATCTGTTGAAAGAAAGAAGGGTAGCTGCCTCCATGCCTCTGTGACTATGTCATATTAGAAGGCCTCTTCTCTCTTGATATATTTGCTCAATCGGCCTTTAGAGATCTTTTTTTTTTTAACTACCCCCCGAAGAAGCACATGCCAGCACTTTGACTGCAAGAGTGCCCTTTCTAGCAAAGTAGGATGCTTTGACCTAGCTCTTTTGACACCCAACATTTGTGTCCTTTGCTGAAGGAGGGATACCAAGGACGCAGTATACAAAACGGTCGAAAGCCACCGTAAAAGTTGACTTAGCAAAAGAGGAGCTCAATCCTTGACCTAGAAATCCTAGAAGTATCCTAGGAACATTGCCCTTAACTTCATAATGGGTTAGCTAAGAAATACATGTAAATCGGCATTGTTTTGTCCAAATCATAATGAATATTACCAACTGAAAAAATCGAAATATAAAACCGACAATGGCTACAGCCACATGCTGCTGTAAAAATCATTTTAGCCTAAAAGCCCACCGAATGATCACATCTTATTGAAACTGCAAAAAAACTGTACTTGATAGAACAAAAAACAAAATGAAAATGACAACTACAAACACTACACATATTTTTTAATTAAGAATCGACAGAAAGAATCTAATCATCCTGCCAAAATTTAGATCTGCAGGGTTTGACATCAGAATATTGAGCTTCCTAGAAATTGTGACCAGGAAATTAAAAATTCATAATGACTAAAGAAAGATACCATTGTTAGGATCATACATGAAAAAAATTGAGGAACGAACTCTTCGTCACAAAATTGACTCAGAAAAGACTTGATGCTGATGAAAACGACGTCAGCAAATTGGACGTAGAAATAGAAAAATTTAGAGGTGGCTTAGCTGTTTTGTGTAACTGATGGAGAAGTTAAATTGGTTGATGAAGGTAGGTCCATAAAATGCTTTTGACAGACTCATCAGCGTTTAAGAAGTTTGCATGAGACTTTTACATTCATAAACACGGAGTCAAAATAATCAAAACTAATCTTTAGCTCAAAATAGCAAAGCCAAAACATTTGGGTCAAACCCACCTGACGGTTTTATTCATGGTTTTGATCATAAGCTCAGTCTCGATATGCTCGCAATCTTGAAATGGAAATTAATGACATTGATGGGCGTATTCTGTGATGATTTCAGACAAATAACCTGCAGGTCACCCTGGAAGATGGTCACATTGAACTGAACATCAGGGATAGAAGCAGCCCCATTTTTAAATCTCCCCAGACGTACACGGATGGTTTGCTGCATTATGTATCTGTAATAAGTGACGGCTCGGGGTGAGTGGAACGGCCCTTCTGCCAGACCTCCAAGACTTTTATTTAGTTTAATGGAATTTTCTAGCATCATTTTTGTGAAGTATCTGTCCTTGATGCTGACACTGTTTTACTAGTAAGATTTGCCTTCTTCCTGGTTCTGGATCAATTTCCTCATTAAAAAAAAAAATCAGTCAACCGTTAGATAGATAGACAAATTGTGGTATATTCTAAATGCAGGAATAAAACAAAATGAGCAAAAAGATCCACCGGTGTGGAGGAGGATGTGGATGGACTTCCCAGCGTGCTGCTGAGTGAAAGAGGTCGCACAGAAAAGAGTTCATCTCCTGTGATTTCATTTCCATAAAATTCAAAAACAGGCAGAATTCATTTATTTTCTCGGAATTCAGGATAGTGGTCTTACCCTAGGAGGGGGAGAAGCGAGTCCAAGGCAGGGTTCCTGGGTGCCAGTCTGTTCTCCTTCTTTATCTGGGTGCTGGTATCATTGGCATATTCATGTTGCAAAAACTTCACTGAGCTGTACACAGGATACGTGAACTTCCCCTACGTATAGAATACTTTAACAAAAATCTGTGCAAAAGAAATACGTGAAAAAAATGTAAATGCTCTTTATTTTTTTATTTAAATAGTTTATTTTCAAATTGGTTTACATATAACACCCAGTGTTCATCCCATCACTTGCCCTCTTTAATGCCCGTCACCCCCTCTCCTCCCTCCCTTACCCCCCTTACTCTCAGTTTGTTCTTAGTCTTTGAGAGTCTCTTATGTTTTATCTCCCTCCCTCTCTGTGTCTTTTTTTCCTTTCCCCTCTTCCCCTCCCCCATGGTTATTGCTAAGTCTCTCAAAATCCACCTATGTGTGGAAACATATAGTATCTGTGTTTTTCTGACTGACTTATTTCACTTAACATAATACCCTCCAGTTCCATCCATGCACTGCTAGGAATCTACCCAAGAGACACAGGAATGCTGATGCATAGGGGCACGTGTACCCCGATATTCATAGCAGCACTTTCGACAGTAGCCAAATCATGGAAAGAGACCAAGTGCCCACCAACTGACGAATGGGTAAAGAAGTTGTGGCACATATATACATTGGATTACTACGTGGCAATGAGAAAAAATGAAATCTGGCCATGTGTAGCAACATGGATGGAACCGGAGGGTATTATGTTAAGTAAATGCTCTTTAAAAATGAATCTGATTTAACGAGTTACTTTAGGTTAAAGATACTGAGTCTGACTCGAAGACGGTAAGTTGGCCACATGGTGAGAAATGTTTCTTCCCTGCAATTCTCACTCTTCTTTTGTCTTCTTCCCCTTCCAGACTCCGGCTTCTCATTGATGACCAGCCTCAGAAAGATAACCAAAGGCTACGAGACTTGTCAGGTTCCCAGCAAACCCTGCGTCTGGGCGGGAGCCACTTTGAGGGTTGTATCAGCAACGTTTTTATCTCGAGGTGGGTGCCCATTCCTGGGTGTGCGGCCGGGCCGTGGGCGTGACAGCCGCCTGCCTACAGGGAGGGCGACTCCTTGCTCTGGTAGCACAGCTGGATTTGTCACCACGTGCTGCACCAGGCTTTCATTCCACAAACTTGCCCTTGCCTTCTTAGACAAGTTACACGTTAAAAACAAACCACCTCCAAAAACCCTCCCTGCTTCCCTTTGTGGGAGCAGCTTTGGCATGTAACCTTGGAAAAGGTCTAATGAAAATTAATTTTCAGGTGATGGCCCTGAGAATTTTTCAAACTGAAATTTCACTTCATTTTAATCAAGCCTGCACATTTGATTTAATCAGATCTGTCTTGTTTTGGGGGCTGACAGCTGGCGTGGGCCAGTGTACTGCTGGGAAACCAAATCACCACATTGTCGAACTCACATGTCACTTTCTATGGAGAGAGGAGCCTGGTGCTTGCATGCAAATGTTTAGATGTTCTTTTCTTTTAATTTAAAATGATCACTTTATTTTATTTTAAGGTTATTTATTTTCAGAGAGAGAGAGCGAGAGAGAGCGCGTGTGTGCGCACAAGCAGGGTAGGGGCAGGGAGAGAGGGGGAGAGAGAGAATCCCAAGCAGTCTCTGTGCCATCAGCACAGAGCCCGATGCAGGACTTGAACTTACAAACCATGAGATCATGACCTGAGCCAAAGTCAAGAGTCAGACGCTCAACCAACTGAGCCCCCCCACCGGGGCTCCAAAATGATCACTTTTAGATAAAAGGCAAACCCCTCCCCAGGGCAGAAGGGGAGCCAGGACTAGTCAGGAAACTCAGGCAACCCGTTGGGAGCTTGGGGGCTCCTGTTGTCCATCAAGGCTCAGACACCAATCAGGAGATAAAGCAGATTTATCTATGAGACTCCCCTACCCAAGTGCAGCGAGATAAAAACCCTTCTGCAAACTCACTTCTAAGGTTTCCTGATGTCCACCATCACTCTAGATCGTTGACACCCGCTTTTCTCCTCTCTGCATATTTCATTTTCATACTTCTAGATGACACCTGTTCCAAAGAAAGAGCTCTAGCTGGCTTTGCCCCAGCCCTAGCCATTCAAGTGAATACTATTTCTCAGGCCTTTCTGCTAGCAAGACACCATGCTGGGTATTTTAGGAAACACAGACGTGGGTAATAGCACATCACATCCTTCTCCTCTGAGCCCGGTACCTCCTCTAGAGACAATGGTCAGGTAGGAGAGGAAAGTTTACCTAGAAACCACGACAGTAAGCACGTGTATTCTTAAAGCAAGCTCTCTGTGCCAGTGCGTCTTCCTGGAGATGGCAGAGTTTGGCAGTGGTTTTCTTTTCTGCCCTCATTCCAGGCTATCAGAGAGTCCTGCGGTCCTGGACTTGGCCAGCAAGTCTACCAAGAGAGGTGTGTTCCTGGGAGGCTGCAGTTTGAACGAACCACCTTTCCTCATGTTGCTTAGAGGTTCTACAAGGTTTAACAAAACCCACGCTTTCAATATCAACCAGGTATGTGTACCCTACACTGGCTTTTGCTTCTCCCCAGAGAGTTCGCAGGGGAGACTCCTACCCCACATGAGATGTTGGGGAAGGGGCTGGGGTGGTGGGAGGGGTGCAGATCGCCTGATCCCTTGGTGGTCAGGGCCTCCAGGAAGTGGGATTGTTGGGCCATCAACAATTGGATAAGCCAAAATGTGGAAAAGTTTTCCGTTTTGGCTTTTATTTTGTGTCTTGATGAATATTTGGCAATTTTTTGTAGACAGAACAAATTGAAGCTCAGGTTTCTCAAGTTTTATGCACAGTGTCTTGCTCTTTTGACATTCCTGTTGTGTAGCCAACAGGTATAGTGATTTTCTCTAGGATACAGAGGTCATGCCCCTGTCCCTCCCCACAGACAACCCTCCACCCTGGCTCTTAAGACAACATACACACATGCACCCAGGCCTTGCCGAGACCAGTGTGGTTTGACCTTGACTGCACACTGGAAACATCTGGGGAGCTTTTAAAATCCCAGTGCTTGGGTTGCATCCCACCTAATGACGTCAGATGCTCTTGAATAGGTCCAAGTGGCAGGAGTTTATAAAGCTTCCAGGTGATTCTACTGTGCAGCACTAAGAGAGGCCGAAAGGAAGTAAAATCTCTTGTGTGGAGGAGCAGAAGCATCATAACCAATTGGACACAGGGTTAGGACTTAAAGAATTCCTCGCTGTGCTTGAGGTCCTCCTATGACCTCCCCGTGCCTGAGGTTACAATTCAGATGGTTAATGGCTAACACTGAGCACCTCCTATGCGCCAGGCATCGCGCTAAGCTCTTGTAGTGACTTTTCTTACTACATCTGTAAGTAACCTTGTGAGGGAAGTATTATTACTATACTTCTATATTACCATACTACAGACATGGAACCAAGCAGGCATATTCCTAGCCACATCTTACAGAAAAAGATGCTGGACTTTAAGAAGGTAAGGAATTTGCCCCAGCTCCCGCAGAGAGAAGGTGCCATTGGAATTCAAAGCCAGACAGCCTGATCCCACAGCCCACGCCCTCTTAAGAGCAGCGTGCTTCTCTATTCAACACACTTTTCTCTCAACATCAACCCCCATGCCACTGGTCTGCCAATATTTCCCTTGCTGCACAGTGATTTGGAGAAGTCGAGTAGATAGTCCGGAATAAGAAATGTTTTACGCTATTACGGAGAAATATACTTTATACAGGGTAGTCGTTTTGCTGATATGAGAAGGACAACTTTAGGACTGCTCTGTCAGGAATAAAGTCATATATTCATTTTCTTTTTCATTGTAAGCCTGAGAGTTACTGAGAGACCAAATTAACATGGGGACGGTAGAGATGGAGAGAACGAAAAGGGTTCAAAGCTATTTAGAAGATAGAAGGTACAGGACCCAGACGATAATTGAATGTGGATGGCGAGGGAGAGGCAGGAGTTAATGTAATTCTGAGGCGTCTAGTCCGGGTTATTGGATGGACGGAGGTGCCATTCGTTGACATAGAAGAAGGACAAGTATTCGGAGGAAACGAGACTGAGTGGACTATATTGTATCATGAGTGACAGGTGCCTGGAGGACACGTACAGAGAGAAAGCTGGTGGGGACTGTCAGGTGTCTCTGGGCCTCAGTGGCTGGGGGTGGAGGCTTCGTCCACTGATGCGGGAGCTGCCAGCGAATACACCGTATTTAATTGTGCCTCTCTTCTGCGCAAGCCCCCGGATTAGGTGGAATAAGATGTTAATTCTGCCTCCAGAAGTTAAATAATAGAAAGACGGCAACAGAGTTTTGTGGTTAAGTAACCTTGGGGTCAGACTTACTGGGTTTGCATCAGGCTTTACCACTTATTAGCTGTGTGGCCATGAATGATTGTTTAACCTCTCAGCGGGTCTGTTTCCTGCAACATCAATGCAGATAGGTAAAGCAAGATCTCCTGGTGTTGTGAGGGTTAAATGAGGTACTAAACACACAGCAGGTAGAAGAGCGCCTGGCACGTGGTAAGCACGTGATAAATATCGGCCGTTATCACTTTACACACTAATAACCTCAGTGAAAACAAAAAACATGCAGCAGTCGGGAATTTTCCTGCCCCAGAGATCGGGGGTGGGGGTTCTTCTGGAGGGGGTGACACACGAACTGGGTCCGGAGCATGGGTTGGGTTTAGGCAAGTGGATGTTGCTCTGCACGAGCAGACGCCCGAAGCCGGGAGGCAGGATGTGGGTGTGGCTCAGGTGCGGGGCACTTCCCGTACTCCTCTCTGGTCTTCACCAGTCTGCATACTCTCGGTTCTCACCACACCCCTCGGAGAGCAAAATAAAATGCCAGCTCTACAGGTCAGGATATGTTTAAAAAAAGAAAAGCAACTTCCCCAAAAGCACCCAGTCAGTAAACAGTAGACTCAGAATTCAAACTTAGAGCTGTAGATCTCAAAGAATGTTCTCTTCAGACCACATCCTGTGGCCTCTACAGGCTTGGAAAGCCTGGTGAACAGGGGAAGTTGGGTGGAGGAAGGAGAGTGACAGAGGTAAGCTCAGAATTCCACGTTTGAGCCCCCTCAGGGATAGGATGGCCTGGTGTGATTTTGACATTTTTCTATAATCAACATGAAGCCTTTGAAAGGATTGCTTTAAACCATGTTTAAAGGTTAAGAGGCAGCAGCCTGTGGGATGGTTTGATGAGGGAAAGTTCTAGAGAGAAGGAGTCAAACTGGCAAACGATCTGACAAACTACTCCAGGCAAGAGAGTCAGGAATCTGGCTTTCAGGGCAGAGGGTCTGGGAGTGACGCTTGTGTCACAGAGATGAAGTAGGACATGGAAACTGACCTCAGGGAAGAGGCAAGGGAGGCGGGGGTCCATGATGGCCAAGATGTAGGGCCTGGGTGCCTTGAAGGAGGTTGGTGCCATTATGAGGAGGAAGAGTTGGCGGCAAAAGGTATTTATGAAAACTGTTCATCTTGATGTTACTGCTGTTGACACACAAAGAAGAGAGGGAGGGAGCGAGGCCCCAGGAAGGAAGCTCCACTCGGATCCAGGTTGGGCTGGATGTGAAGTGGTTTGAAGCAATTCATGTAACTCTCTGGTGGGTATGCTTGCCCATCTCCACTCAGCAACGTGTAACCATAAAATGTTTTAAATAATTGGTGTCGGGTTTCTATTCTCAACTGCCTATCCAGGAATCGGGTCCGGGAGGATAACCCGATCTTGAAGGAATTTAAATCTGTTGGGAAGCCTTGAGCCGTTAGCTCCAGAGTAAAATGGTTTAACAAGAAGATCTATAGGGTCACATAACAGAGAGTTCAGGGACAGGTAGTGTTTGAGGCCTGGCCCATCGCAGCTCGCCTCGGCTCCATCCTGCGTAGTTCAGGGCTTCATAGCCTCACGGGATAACGCCCAGCCCCAGACCCATGGATCGGCTCGTCTTTATTTGCAAAGACATATTTCTCAGAGGCCCAACCCCCTGGTTCCCCTCAAGGTTCCTTGTCCAAGAGGGACATTCATTTCCTCAACCAGCCTCTGGCACGGCGAATCCCCGCCCTTCGCTCTGACAGGTAGAGAACCCAGCGGAGCGCTGGGTCTCGTAGGAGTCGTGGACACGTGATCGAAATCTGGGCTCTGCAGAGCAGAGGGATAGGGGAGGACAGCTGGGGAGTCTCCGTCTCTAACAATTTTTCTATCCCTACTTGATATTTATTACAGTTGTCTTTTGGCATTCAAACTCAATTCCGTTCAAAAGCTCAACGTGTCATCTAGCACAGGACACGCTTCTGTGCACAGGTCAACTCTGATTTAAGTGGAGACAGGCCACGCCCCCCTCTCCACCCCACACCTTCTGGTTCTCGCTCTCTGTTTCTTTCACCACCCTGCTGCACACACCCAAGCGAATGGCTCCAAGGAGAGGCGGTAGGTTGGTGGCTCCATGTCCCACTGGCTGGCGGTGCAGGCCTCATGCTGCCGGCCAGATGCTGGCTCCCTCACGGGACAGCGCGATTATTCCACAGCCCCATCATGGGGAGGGGCTGTGGATACCCGCTGGTCCCAGACGCGGCAGCTGTCAGGAAAGAGCCCAGACTTGTATCTGATGGGAAGAACATGCATACTCCCCGAGGATGAATTCATCTCTATTGAATTAATCTCCTAGGATCAAAGTAAAAACTGAGCGAGGCACTTAGCAGGATAAGTATTCTTACCCTTTCCCCTGATAATTGGCTGTCCTCAGTTTTTGCTTCTCTCCCTTGCAGCCACTGCGGGACACGCCAGCGGCCTCCCCTAGGAGCTCAGACATGCGGCGAGAGGCCCAGCCTTGCCTGCCACCTCCCCGGGCCCAGGCCAGTCGCGGAGCCCTCAGGTTTGGGGACAGACCAACCAGCCACTTGCTCTTCACAATTCCCCAGGAGTTGCTGAAACCCAGGTATTTGTTAATTTCCTGCCCCCACGCCAGCTCAGACCCTGACTCTGCAATTCTGCCCCAGAGCAGGCTAGCCGGTGGGGCACCATACACCTGTCCCCAGTGAAGCAGCACCACCACTTCTGAGAAAGAAGGTGCTGGCCCACACAGGACAGGGAGCGTGACTGCCCGAGCATGCGCCCTCCCCGCAGCTGGAACGCACACGTGACCGGGGCTGCTCGCGACCGGAACAATAGGCGGTACTCTGGTGGAGGACTGACGGTGTTCTAAAAATAAGACTGATATTTCTTTTCAAAGCTGCTATTTATTTCTGTGATAAATCACCTTTCTTGTCTGCGTTCTATAGTCAGAGAAAAATAATTCTTTTAAGTAGACTCAGTGCCAGATAGATCATTTTTAGAGACTGCTTTTGGACGTCTTGTGCTAACAAGTGGCATCACTTTTGGGGAGGAGGGAGTGAAGAGATATTAATTATATCGGAAAAAAGTAGGAAAACGAGGTTCGCCATTTTCATGTGATTCGTAGACATAAATAACAAGGTGCCGAAATTCCTCGATGATTTATGTCCAGAAGCAGAATATCCCAGGGGTCAAAGAGGCCTGGCTCTGAGACTGAGCCTTCAGTCCCTGCTCAGCCACTTGCTGGCTGTGGGACCTCGGGCCATTTGCCAGTTCGAGGAGGAGGCACATTCAAGATGGGATTAGATGTGCAAGAGACGGATTGTTCCTATGGGAGATAAAGGTGTAGGGAGCAGGGGCTGGCAGGGAGAGCCTTCGGCTGAGACCGGGGAATGGCTGCCGTGAACCACGGGGCAGCAGCAAAGCAAAGGTCAGCCCTTAGAAGAGCTGGGCATAAATGGCCTGGCTCTAGTCTGGTTTTGCTGCTGAGCTCAGTTCTTGGTCGGGAGTCACCCGTGTGCCACTGGAGACCTGAGGGCACGGGAGAGGGGGCTGCCAGCCACTGCACCCCTACAGCACGTTCACTCTGGAGCTTGGAGCCGCAAGTCTGTGGACACCATAGGCTAGCGTTCAGCTTCTTTAAGCCTCAGCTTTTTCTCCGTCAACTTGGCATTATGCTTGTCTCACGTGTTTTTGCAAGTTGCTACATCTCTTCGAATCTCCATTTTCTCATCAGCTAAATGGGGCTGATAATGCTTTCTTTGCAGGGAGGAGACGTAGTAGCTTGCAAGGGGCTGGCCCTCGCGCGCTCAGTAAGCCAAGCGCACGATTCACAGGCAGATGTGAAGGCTGGAAAAGGGAAGGGTGGAGTTCGGAAGAAACACCCGATGCCAGCAGCTCCCCAGCTCCAGCTGGGATCCCTGATTTGCCAGAACTGTGCTAGCGGAGACTAAGAAGTGGGGTCCCTCTCAGTTATTAGCCCTGCCCGGGGCTGCCTGTTGGGAGGAAGGCCCTCCTCCCGCTCACTGTGCTCTTGGCCAAGCTGGACTTAATGATCATGATCTCTGTGCAGATGCTCCCAGCCTCCCCTCCCACCTGCCTGGGCTCCAAGGCTTCTCCACCAGCCCTGCCCTCCCCCCTCCCTGCAAAGCCCCTTTCTGTCTTGCACCTTCTCTCTCATCACGTCCAGTGTGGTAAGTCCTCTGGCTTCTTCTGAGGACTCGACCCCAGCACCTTCCCTTGCAACACTCCGTTGTACGTAATGAACAGGAAAAAGAATATTTTTAAAGGGAAAGTGGAAAAAAGTAATCATTAGTGGATGTAATTTTTAAAATATATTAGTCTCACCTATTCTAGCAATCCGGGTGTATTTTCAGGGTGCCGCCAGGCCAGAATGTGGGCTCTTCCGTTGTCCTCAGTCTAACTGATATCCTAGGAATTTCTGGCTTCTCCTTTAAAATGCTGCACCTCTATTTTATCCTTTTGACGAATGCATAAAAATGCCACTTCGCTCCTTGCCTTATTCTCCTATCCACCAGCAATGAAGAGTCATAGCGACAGTATCATATGCTGGGGTTTGAATATCCTGCCGTCTTTTTTAGGTGTTAGTCAGTTCGCCTTTTGTGAAAGAAAGCTGCTTTAAGAAATAACTCTGAAAAGCAAATGTCAAGTCTGATAACCAAGCCCACATATGTAAAGTGCTTTAATTCTGTAGCGAGTTCGAATATCCTCCTTAAATTGGCTAACCCTCCTTCTCCAAACCTCCGCACGCAGCTACACCAGGAGAAATATTGAGCGGTGTCACCATCTGGCTGGTTTAATTTAACAAATATAGATTTCTTTTTCATTTTGAAGAACATCGCCCTCAAGGAAACTTGCGAATCTAAAAAATTAAAGCGTCTCAATGTTTGCTCAGCCCCACAGTATTAAAAGGCAAAGAGAAGTAACGGTGTCATTTTTTTCTTCCGCTTCCTGATTCCGCCTCTAAGTTTTTCATTTACCCTTCAATTCAGCTATTCAGTTAACTATTTAATTCAGCCCGACTATTTGTTGACTGCCTGCTGCATACGAGACACTGGAGATACAGCTTCAAGCAGGATAGACCTAATTCCTGCCCTCTCTCTGGTTGCGCTTAGACATAAACCATGGGGAGTGGGTGATGACAACCTAATGAAACATGTGTCCCCCCCCCTTCACGCTGCACTCTTAGGTACTCCCGTCAGTGCACCTGTGCACCAGAAACAGCTAAGAATGAAACATCCATCACTATATTCCCAGTGCCCACTGCAGCGCCTTATACATACTCCACACTCATTAAATATTTGTTGGATGAATGAATAAAGGGGTGGATGGGTGGGTAGGTACATGAGCGAAAGTGAGTTCTCATGCAAAATAAATCTTGCTCAGCCAGAGGTGCGTATGATACGTAACCGTCATTGAAAGGAACATTCGCTTTCATTCTTTGCTTTTACTGCATGATGCTTGCTTAATTCCTCTTCCGTTGTAGGTGGGTATTAAAGTCCAAGAAACACAAAGGTGGATGGGAGAGGGTGGATCTGAACTTTCCCGCCTCTGTGTTAAATATGTCTAACAGAAAGAAAATGCTTACTTGATGCTTAAACCAAATCCTTGTTATTCAAATTAGCCCCCCTATATACACACACACACTTCCCCTTAGAACATTCCACTCCTTGAACATACATAAAATAGAATGATATTCACTGGGTTAAAAAGCTTCTGGCTGCTAGGCAAAAGGAGCTATTAGTCACAGAAAAGCAAATACTATGTAATTCCACTTATACGAAAGACCTCAGTAATCAAATTCAGAGAGACAGGAAGTAGAACGGCAGTCGCCAGTGCTTCGGGGGACAGGGAATGCAGAGGTGTTGTTTACTGGGTACATAGTTTCAATCTTCTAAGGTGAAAAGGGTTCTGGAGACTGGCTGCACAGCAATGTGAGTGTACTTTACACTACTGTATACTTTAAAAAGGTTGAAATGCCAAATTATGTATATAAGTTACCATGATTTGTTTAAATGCAGATTTTTTTTAAACAGTAGGCATCTTCTTTCTTGCCATATGCTGGAGCTTACACCACCATGTAGGTTTGCCATAGAGTTTGCTCATTATTCCCCAATATAGTAAGAAAATTATACACAAAACTTTTAATAGCTAGACTACAACGGCTTTTAAAAATTCCTGAAGAAATAGGTCGTTTAATCAGTACATGCCTTCGTTTATTCATTTGAATCATGGGGGTTTTGAGGTTTGTGCCCAGAAGACTCAGAAGAACGCTAAAAACTTCTGTTTTCCTTCTTTGCCTCTTGCTTTATTTTCCCGACAGGTCACTGTTCGCCGTGGACGTGCGGCCAGCATCCTCCAGAGGGCTCGTGTTTTACACCGGCACGAAGAACTCCTATATGGCTCTTTATCTTTCAAAGGGACGACTCGTCTTTGCTTTGGGGGCAGAAGGGAAAAAGCTGAGGCTCAAAAGCAAAGAGAAGAGCAATGATGGGAAATGGCACACGGTAAGAGCTGGGGCTGCGTGAGACTCTCCCCCGCTACAGAATTCACCGTTGAGTGCCTGGAAAGGAGTCTCAGCGTTTTGCCAGCCACAAAAGCACAGCCCCGGGAGAGCCCGTGGTCGGAGGCACCCCCACACCTCGGCATCAGAAATGGCTGCACACGCCGGGCAACCATGTTGCGCATGGATGCCTCAGTGCCCGGATGGGCTTTTCTGACCACTTCTTCGGTTCCTGCCCTGCTTCCCTGGGCTGTGTCCCCTTCCCCCTTCCCACCCCTGCTTGCTGGACCATTTCTGTCTGTCAAGACCACGTCTGGGTCTCCAGGCCCCTCTCTGAGCCTAGAATGCTTTCTGCACAGCCCAAGTTTAAGACCCACATCCCTAGCATTCCAGATCTTTCCTGAAGGCATCCCCGATTTGAAGAAATTCAGTTTAAGACAAGAAAGAACCTTCTCTTTTTTTTTTTTTTCCTGACGAGGAAACTAGAACTCAAAAAAATGTAAGCAGCTCGACAAGTTATACTCACTTAGTCTTTCAGCAAATATTTAATGAGCTGCCATCCTAGAGCATATAACACATATCCTCGATATAATGTCAGATATTGGTAAGTGCTTGGGAAAAGCATTAAAGCAAGGTAAGGAAGTGGCTGAGTATGGGGACTATTTCAGATGGCGTAGTGAAGAAAAACTTCCTTTGGGAGGTGACAGTCACTTGAAGCTTTAGAGAGGGTGTTGCAGGCAGATGGAACAGCAAACCCAAAGAGCCCAAGATAGGAATTAGCTGAGTGAACAGAACAGAAAGGACAAGAGATGGGATTCAGAGAGAGGCAGGGCCCAGATCATACAAGCTTTGAAACCTAGGTGAGGACTTGGATTTTATTCTGAGCATCTCTGACGTTCCGAAGCGTCTTAAACTAAAAAAGGAGCATTGCGTGAACAGATGTATATTTTCAAAGCTGTCCTTAGCTTGACGAGATGAAGTGGGGGTCAGCGTGGAAGGGAGGCGGCCGGTTGGACGCCGCCGCCTTTGCTTCAAGAGGCCTCCGCGATCGTGGACAGAAGTGCACTGTCCAGGATGCGCTCTGAAAACCAAGAGGGTTTGCTGATGGGTCGCATGTGGAAGGTGAGAGAAAGAGGAGTCAGTGTCAAGTCCTGTGGTTTGGGGCCAGCAGTCGGGTCAACAGAGGGACCGGTACTGGGATGCAAGAGCTGGGACCAGGGAGCGAGCACTTTAGAGCTGGGGAAGAGGAGGGGTTCTGCCGTGAACATCCTTGGGTTGAGTTGCCCGTCAGACCTTCAAGCCCACCTGTCAGTAGACAGGCGGAGAGGCCAGAGGCCACAGCAGGGAGTGTAAGCTGGGGAGTCATTAATGAATAGTCTCGCCGCCACGAGATGGCAAGGTCTACCTAGATATTTAGCAAAGGCTTTAAGATGTGTGCTCCCTTGTTAGCAAAGAAGTAGCCACTGGCCCCTTGCTCCAGGAGCCGCGTGGAAGAGGGGTGTTCCCCTTCTTAGCTCTGCACAAACTCTTCCTTCCCCTTCGTTGCCGGGCTGTGCCTTCATTCATGCTCCCGTGGCTCTTCACTTGCTTCTCTTTCGCATAAGTTTCTAGATCAAGGGTATCTTTTTATTAGTTCACTTTCGAGGAATCCTTTTTTTCAAAACTCACTTTTCTAGGTTACTCTATTCAATATCTACCATAATCTCACAAAATGGTGATGATGATGACAATTTCGAGGGAGAAAAATTTCTAATTTTTTAAAGCTCCTTGAAGAAAAAGAAAAACCTGGTTCAAAAAATGTCCTGTGACCAATAATAAAATACAT
Source organism: Paguma larvata (assembly GCA_030068075.1). NCBI lineage: Eukaryota > Metazoa > Chordata > Mammalia > Carnivora > Viverridae > Paguma > Paguma larvata. The sequence continues at coordinate 46,163,759 of CM057835.1, read as the reverse complement.
CACCAATTGTCAAAGATAAAAGTTGATTAATTTATCTTCTTTCCTCTTAAGGTGGTGTTCGGGCAAGATGGAGAAAAGGGGCGCTTGGTTGTGGATGGTCTGAGGGCCCGGGAGGGAAGTTTGCCTGGAAATGCCACCTTCAGCCTCAGAACACCAGTCTACCTGGGGTCGCCTCCCTCATGGAAACCAAAGGTACATATTTATGCTTCACCCACACACAAAAGGTTCTCAGCATCACTCGTCATCAGGGAAATGCAAATCAAAAGCACAGTAAGATTATCACCTCACACTTGACAGAAAGGCTGTCATCAAAAGGACCAGAGATAGCGAGAGCTGGTGAGGAGGTGGAGAAAAATGAACTCCCGTGCACTGTTGCGGGGAATGCACACTGGGACAGCCACCGTGGGAAATAGTGTGGAGGTTGCTCAGAAAATTAAGAATAGAAATAACTGTGCAACCCAGGAATTCCACTGCTGGGTATTTACCCAAAGAAAACAAAGACACTAATTCGAAAAGACCTATGCACCCCTATGTTTATGGCAGCATTATTTACAATAGCCAAGATATGGAAGCAGCCCAGGTGTCCGTTGATAGATAAATGGATACAGAAGAAGTGGTACATATATGCGACGGAATATTACTCAGCCATAAAAAAGAATGAAATCTTGCCATTTGTGACAACATGGCTGGACCTAGAGGCTATTTTGCCAAGTGAAATAAGTCAGACAGAGAAAGACAAATACCATATGATTTCACTCATAAGTAGAATCTTAAAAAAAACACACACACACACACAAAGTAATGAACAAACAAGCAAAAAAGAAATAGACTCATAAATATAGAGAACAAACTGGTGGTTGGCAGAAGTCGGTGGGGTGGGAGGGTGGGGAGATGGGCCAAATAGGAGAAAGGAATTAAGAGGTACAAACTTCCAGTTGTAAGATAAATAATTCACCGGGAGGAAAAGTAGAGCCTCAGGAATATGGTCGATAATATTGTAATAACTTTGTATGGTGACAAACGGTAACTACCCAGCATGGTGAGCATTTCATGCAAAAACACAGTCGTGCTTCAGAACCGTGTATAAAAATAATTCACCTCATAATATGATCATGAAGGTGGCTGGAAGGTACAAACTTCCACGGGCACCTGGGTGGCTCAGTCAGTTAAGCGTCCGACTTCGGCTCAGGTTGTGATCTCACGGATGGTGGGTTCGAGCCCTGTGTCGGGCTCTGGGCTGTCAGCTCAGAGCCTGGAGCCTGCTTCGGATTCTGTGTCTCGCCCTCTCTCTGCCCCTTCCCCGCTCATTCTCTCTCTGTCTCCAAAAAATAAATAAACATTAAAAAAAAAAGAAGACACAAACTCCCAGTTATAAAATAAATAAAATGAATAAATCTTGGGGATATAAGGCATGGTGACTACAGTTAATAGTTAATAATTATGTATTTTCTATTTGAAAGTGCTAAGAAAGTACATCATAGAAGTTCTCACTACAAGAAAAAAAAGTTTGTAACTATGTGTGGTGATGGATGTTAATTGGATTTATTGTGGTATTCACATCACCATGTATATATAGAATCACTATGCTACACACCTGAAAATACTATAATGTTATATGTCAATTATATCTTAATTAAAACATCTTTAATGTATAATCATTATAATTATATAAGATATTCAAGAATATCAAAATAAAAGAATTTTTTTAATGTTTACATTTGAGACAGAGAGAGACAAAGCATGAGCAGGGGAGGGGCAGAGAGAAGGGGAGACACAGAATCTGAAGCAGGCTCCAGGATTCGAGGGGTCAGCACAGAGCCTGATGAGGGGCTCCAACTCACAGACCGCAAGATCATGACCTGAGCCGAAGTCAGACGCTTAACTGACTAAGCCACCCAAGTACCCCAAGAATCTCAAAATACTTAAATTAATTTTTTAAACATCTAATTCATATCCGTAAGCCCACAGAGAATATTCCCTTTCCCCAATTCCCAGCCCTTCATTTTTAAGGTGCAGCTTGAGAAACAGACCTGAGGAGGTGAATCTAAGGCTTCTCCATGGCTTTATAGACATGAATCTGTTAGTTTCTCTTCCAGGGAATACAGAAACATATGTTTTAGGTTGTAGATGGAGATTTTTTATTAAGATAATGTTTTCCAAACTTTAGCAGTACCTTTGACATCTTTGCTAAATACATGTAAAAAATTTACATTAATAGCTTGCTCTCAGTCAACTCACTATTTTTTTAAATGTCTTTTTTTAATGTTTACTCGTTTATTTTTGAGAGACAGAGAGAGAGAGGGGGAGAGAGAGCATAAGCAAGGGAGGGGTAGAAAGAGAGGGAGACAGCTAATCCGAAGCAGGCTCAGAGCTGTCAGCACAGAGCCCGATGTAGGGCTCAAACCCACAAGCTATGAGATCATGACCTGAGCCGAAGTCAGATGCTTAACTAACTGAGCCACTCAGGTGCCCTGGTCAACTCACTATTTATTTTTAAAGGATGTTTTTGTCTCCCCATAAAAGGAAACCCAGCACTTTTTACCATAAAGAGTAGGTAACCGTAAATATAAATATATGTAAACAAAATAGTGTTTTTAAGGTCTGACCAGAGAGTTTGGCCTATACCCCTTCATTTGGAGAAAAAGGAGCTTCACAAGTGATCAATTATATCTTATGTGATTATAAAAGAGGTTATAATTTAAGACATTTTGAGACGTATTAGCACAAAACTAGAATTTGTTCCTTGTCTTAATCAGAAAGTTAGAAAGAGAAATGAAAAAGGACTAACTTAATAACTGAATATGTGTTTTAATGTTATTCAGTGTCTGAAATAAAATTATCTCAAGAATCAAACTTGGGAAAACTTTGGGCTATGGGAAAGTGACAAGTCCATCCATCCCCAAGCAGCAGGGGTATGTACCGGATTTGTCAAGTTCAGAAGCTGCCATGTGGCCACAGCTCCGGGGCTGAGCTCTGTGAGTGCCCTCCTCTCTCCTCCCACGGCCGGCAGAGCCCTGATCACACCTGCGTTACTTGGGGCGCCACGCCCACCTGTCTTTCTTCTCCCAGGTTTGCCTTTTTCTCCCACACACTGAAGTAAGATGGTCCTGTCGATAGTTTAGACCTAGGATCGCCCTTCACCGAAACGTGCTGCTTCATGCTCAGCCCCTCTTGCCCTTAGCCTGGGGCTGGTGGCCCATTCTGGTGTGATGTTTGCTTGCAGTAGGGGACAAAGGGCCAAGACTTCAATCTGGACCTGGAAATGGATATAGTTATGACAAGAAATTTCAGCCAACTTGGATTCTGGACAGTCAGGCTGACCTAGCCTAGGCCACAGCGTCTACCTACGGCTCAGCCTGGCCCACTTGAGCTTTGCTGGAGGGTTTGGGCCAGAGCCCCAGCATGTCATAAAGTAGTGTTTTGCTTTATTATATATTAAACATATATACATGTATGTTATATATATTATAACATATATATCATACATATATGTACATATATTATATGTATTATGTATATAATATATAACAAAGTTGTGGATAATTGCCATATATTAATACTACATAAAATGATATTATATAATATGCATTATTTAATGAATATTATATGGTATTATATAATACATGCATAATATATAACATTAATTGCTAAGGAGAATCCTCAATGTTAATGTTTGCTTTTCTGTAACCTCTATACCCATTTCCCTCTCAGAGAAATCACAGGATGGGGGAGCTATGCAAGAGCACAATATGGGTATTCTTTTGGCCTGGATAAGTCGCAGTCGACATCCTAACCTACGGGGCAATCTGTAGTACCCCATTTATATCATTCTTACAAACCAAGTTTCTTTTTGCAACATCCCCTCAACCCGAGGATGCAAACCACAGGTTACTCTGCTCATTTCCTTTCAGAGGGCAGGCAGCATCCAGTCAGCGTCTGCCTCAGTACCACAGCCTGCCGTCTCCCTTAGGGATTCAGTGTTAGGTGATGACCTTCCCTGCGGGGTCTAGCTTGGTTTCAGATACAGGCTCTTCGTTGCATGAGGTGGCAAATTTTAAGCAACTAAAACTTTCATGGGGAGTCCAGGCGGTAGCTTATTGTTGACACTGACACCATATGCATGTCTAATATCACCGTGCCTTAAAATTATCCTCTAGCGCATCTGTTGTGTAGGATTCAAGGGTCCTAAAAGCATTTATTTTGGAAAGGAGTTTAAGGATTTTATTCAGTGATTCTTCCATTTTTTTTTTTTTAATTTTAAGTTACAGTCTTTCTGGGTGCCTGGGCGGCTCAATCGGTTAAGCATCCGGCTTCGGCTCAGGTCATGAGATCGAGGTTCATAGGTTCAAACCCCACATGAGGCTCTGTGCTGACAGCTTGGAGCCTGGAGCCTGCTTTGGATTCTGTGTCTCCTTCTCTTTCTGCCCCTCCCCCACTCATGCTCCATCTCTCTCTCTCTCTCTCTCTCTCTCTCTCTCTCTCTCTCAAAAATAAATTTAAACAAATATTTTAAATTTAAAAAGGAAAGTTAGTCTTTCTCCCCAGGAGAATGCACATACAGAGAACATCTGGTGTGTGATGAAATCGCAGGACCCTGGAGGCGCACCCTCGGGCCCCAGACGAGGAGCCACCTTCGGGTGCTCCGCGCACGCCCACTGGTGCTGTGCCTTGGGTCTTATTTTAACTCCACAGCATTCATGATTTGTTGGTGGCGCGCTGAGCCCAACAATTTAGGAAGCTTTTTTGCACTTTATTATTTTTGGAATGTTTTGGCCTCTTTTCTAGTCAGCTGCCCTGCGTTAAGCAATCGCATAGGCTCATGAAGCTCTAAGAAGTGGTTTATACCTGCAAGGAGGCAGTGAGATCGGTACACTGAACGGCAGAAATTTCCCTTGTTGTAGCCCCGTCTGTGTGGACCAGGGTCAGGTCACCGACCAGCACTAGCTAGACCTCCACTGCCCTTGCCCCTTGCACACATACCCCTTGGTGCGCTCAGACTTCAGCCTCAAACTTCGGCCACCTGCCCAACGTCTGGTATCCAGGTTTTTCTGGGCAGTGTGAGCAGGGAGCCGAATGCAACAGTCAGGCCCACCTGACTCTGTGAAGCAGGATGGATGAATCCTCCGCCCCCACCTTCCCCCTTTGGGAGACAGTGGCCCTGTCCCTAACCTTGGCTGCCCATGTGTCTCTGGGAGTTGTGGCCTAATAAAGTTTGCTTTCTCTTCTGCTTGGTTGCAGAGCCTCCCCCAAAACAGCTTTGTGGGGTGCCTGAGGAACTTTCAGTTGAATCTGAAACCCCTGGACACCATTGCTGCAAGCGTGGCCGTGTCCCCCTGCTTGGGTGACTCTGTGGAGAAAGGCATCTATTTCTCCCAAGAAGGAGGTCATATCAGGCTAGGTAAGGGGTGGTTTGGAAGAGTTTATGCCTTTGAGTCTGAAGAACTCCATCCTTTTTCCTGAATTACAATGTTTTAATGTTTAATGTGTTTTATTTTCTTTTGAAAGCTAACTCTGTGCTGTTGGGGCCGGAATTTAAGCTTGTCTTCAGCATTCGCCCAAGAAGCCTCACTGGCGTCCTAGTGCACGTCGGAAGTCAGCCCGGGAAGCACCTATGTGTTTATATGGAGGCAGGAAAGGTGCGTACAGTTTGATGATGGGGGTGGGCGGGGGTGGGGGGGTGGGGATATATGGGTCTATGGGGATCTTACGTCAGAACCACATTCATTTCTGGAGACCACAGTAGGTAGAGTTGTGACGGAGTGGGATCCAATCTTGTTTTAAGAGACCTGACTTCAGGGTCGCCTGGGTGGCTCAGCTGGTTAGCGTCTGATTCTTGGTTTCAGCTCAGGTCACGATCTCACAGCTTCATGGGTTCGAGCCCTGAATCCTGGCTCTGCCCTGGCGGTATGGAGCCTACTTGGGATTCTCTCCTTCCCCCCTTCTCTTTTTGCCCTTCTTCCTCTTGCACTCTCTCTCTGTCTCTCTCTCTCTCAAAAAAAAGGGGGGGATAGGGCACCTGGGTGGCTCAGTTGGTTAAGTGTCCGACTTCAGCTCAGGTCATGATCTCACAGTTTGTGAGTTTGAGCCCCGCGACAGGCTCTGTGCTGACAGCTCAGAGCCTAGAGCCAGCTTCGGATTCTGTGTCTCCCTTTCTCTCTCTGACCCTCCTCTGCTCATACTCCGTCTCTCTCTCTCAAAAAATAAATAAACATTAAAAAGAGAGAGAGAGAGAGAGACCTGACTTGAGGGCTAACTTACTATTTTCCTTTGGCCAGTCATATGGTCATTATGTTTCCTGTTCATCATCTTGGGCTGAATTCCAACTGCACCACTCAGTTATATGGCCCTGGAGAAGTTACTTCACTCTTTAAGACTCTCTTTCTCTTTAAAATGTGGATAATAATGCTTACAGCTTAGGGCTTTTGACAAGAGAATAGAAACTGTCATATACGCAATAAATGTTCGTTTCTCTCTCCTCTCCTTCACCCTCGTCACATCTCCACTTTTATTCATAAGGGCGGCACCGGAACTCGTGGGGTAGATGGTCTTACCAGCCGTCTACACCATGTCATGCCCACGCCCGCGGCCTGGCGCCCGCTGAATCAGTTTTGGATTTCCCTTATGCTCCCTGTGCCACTCACCAGCCTCTCTGGTTCCTGCGGCCAAGCTGGCCCCGGGTCTCCCCCCTCCAGGCTTCCTCTGGCTTTACATGGATTCCTCCTTCAGGGTTTGCTGCTGGTGCCTCATCCTGCCCGTCCCTCGGCGCCTGGTCAATACCCTAGTTCACTACCAGGTTATATCTCTCTCCTTTTCGAAACCTCTTTTAAAAACCAAATCGTTCCAGGAAGGCCTCAAGGCAAAGGGTGATAATGTTAAAGAGTAGCAATTCAACTGAATAAATTTGAAGATCCGATTGACTTTATTAATCGACTCATGACTCAGGCAGCATCCCATCTCGCAAGCAGAGGGAAGCTCTGAGGAGTTGTACAAAATGGAAGGTTTTTATAGGAAGGAGGGCGGGGCAAGGAACTTGTTAGCAAAAGAAAAGAAAGGACTGTTCTAGGCAAGGTTACCTTCCATTTAGGGGAAGGGCAGGGGGTCTTATTAGGTAGATTACCTTACCTTCACATTGGGGGATGGAGAAGTCCCATGGGACAGGTTATGTCATTGGCACTGTTCAGAAAATTCCTGACTGACCTATCAAGACTACATTTCTGGGGAAGGTGGAGACTTCCATTGGGTTAGATACTAAGCACTGGTTTGGTGAGTTGGCCTAAGTGGCTCCATTTTGGGCCTGTGATCCTCTGTTTTAAGCCATAATACGCCATTTTCCTTTACCTCTATCCTTCCACAGCTTATTAACTGTGAGGGGAAAACTAAGGAAGGAAATAAAACAGCCCAGACTCCTAGAATACATTCTATTTGAGATGCAGCCTTTAAGTCTGAGCAGACCTCTGGTAGGCCAGGGGAGCAAGCAACTACCTGCCTGCTGGCCTTGAGAGAAGGCTGGCTTTTCAGGGGAGGGGTGGGGGTGGGCTCCAGGAGAGCTTCTGGAGAGGAAATAATCGCACATGCAAAACTCAAGACCCGATGACCTTCATGACAGCAGTGACATTGTTTAGCTGGAAAATTGCCTGAGAATTGGCCTTGCTGTCTAGCTACATGCAAATTAAATGCAAATCAGTTACCAATTCGCTTATTTTAGTCCTGGTATTCGTTCACCTTGGTTCAGCCCTTGGCCCTGGTCCAGAGAGTGGGAATGGGGGATTCTACACGCTAGCATGAGTGCCTGACCCCGGACACGTGCCCAGTACAAGCGTAGTCAGTTAGCTTGCTGAATTCCTTGAACAAGAACGCTGTCTAAGGCATGCATTCATGGAATTATTCTAATTGTCTGGCCCTCGCAGCAGGGCGTAGGCCCCAGCTAGCATTTTTGCCTTCCAAATTTTGCATCCTTCTAAACAGAACCACAGTCATGGCCGCATATTAATAGCTTGGGGAAGATCTTCGATGCCGATCATTGACCTTTGAGTAGAGCCTGACAGAGGAGGGGTTTGGATTGGGAGGGAAGAGCTCGTCACCTTTGGCCGCAGCTTCAGGCCTGGCCTTGGGTTTGCAGCTTGCTTCCTGGAGGGGATGCAGCAGAGAGATTCTTGCAAAGCCTTGGCCCTCGTGTGATCACCTGGTGCGGGAAGGAGGGGCCACGTCTAAGGTGCTTCGGGGCTGTCAGGGTGACAAGCGTTGGGAAGGGAAGAAGTCAGAAAAGTTGGCTCCACCAGCCTTTCTGAAGGAAATAGGAAAATGCATGTGTCTTCCAGGTCACGGCCTCTGTGGACAGTGAGGCAGGGGGGATCTCGACATCGGTCACACCAAAGCAGTCTCTGTGTGACGGGCGGTGGCACTCGGTGACAGGTATGATGCCCAGTGGCCTGTTGTTCACACCCTGAAGCAGTGTCCCTTTCCATCTGGATTTGAATAGCCCAGATGCAGCCTCCGTTTATCAGTCATAGGACCCGGCTCAGTCCACCAGGCTAACATGGCGAGAACACGTCCATTTTCAGCCCCGGCTGTATTTATGCAATTCATGGCTACTGCAACCTGTTCTCCCTAACATACAGAGAATTTTCTTTTTGAGCTCAGAAAACTGACCATCTGTATTTTCAAGGAGGTATAACATTATGAGTTAGGTTTTGGCTCCAAAATCAAAAGAAACAGAGATCACATCTCAGTTCCGGCCCTTGCCTCAGCGGTCTTGGGCAAGCCACTTAATTGCTCTTTATCTTCAGTTTCCCCCTCTGCACAATGGAGATAAAAATAGTGTCCACCTCCCAGGGGTTGAAAATCAAATGGGCTGCTGCATGTAAAGTGCACAACAGAGTTCAATATGTAGTAAGTGCGCAGTAAGTATTTGCTCTTGCTACTGTTCAAGTTCATTGTCATTGTCAACAACCATTTAATATAACTGCCAACGATTTAGACAAACCACTGGCAGGAGTTTAGGCATAGCCTCCCAAACCAAGTCTGCTGTTTTATGAATAACCTGTGCACATTAGTTTGGTGATATATTAAACTGTATTGGCTAAAATACCTTTTCTTAAAGAAAAAAAACAAGTAGTCTTTTGTCTCGTTCAAATGCTAACTACATTGCAATTAGTTAATATTGTTAACATTGGAGGAATTTTATTTGGAGGGTCGAAAGTGACTCAGTTTTCAGAAGTCAGCGTCTCCCTGGAAGGAAACTAAGATCTCTTGAAATAAAGATGGCCTCTGGAGAGAGTAGCTGGCGTCCGAACTCACTCGACTTACAACCAAGCCATCTTGTCAGGCTCCTCAATGCTTGAGAGTCACAATCTCTTGTCTGAGAAAGAAGAGTGACAATATCCTCCTCACAGATTCATTTTAAGGATTAAATTCTGTAATGTATGCGGAAGCACCTAAATACCTCTTAGTGTTGAGAATTAGTTGAATTTGTGTCTAGGTTCACAGAATTCCTACCAGTAGTTTCCCACGGCGATGAGGTGGAAAGAAGCCCGTGGCGAAGCACTAGCGTAGTCCTTAAACATCGGGCAGGGCTCTCCTCAGCTAATCAACCTGACCGCTTCCTTTCCCACCAGTCACCATAAAACAACACATCTTGCACCTGGAACTAGACACAGAAAATAGCTACACAGCTGGACGGCTCCCCTTCCCACCTGCCAGCACTCAGGAGCCACTATACATTGGAGGCATTCCAGGTAACAATTGTCCTGATTTCTACACCCATGTTGCCCCACGTCAGCTCTTAACATTTCCATCTTAACTCAACAAATCCAATGCCCCAGCCACGGGTTATTAGCCAGGCAACCGTTGGCTGGACAGTGGAGACAGTGGGGCCCTTTGCTCCAACGCATGGGAAAACCCAACTGGTAACAATGGGCATATTGTATAGCCCAGGCCACGTTACTGCTGCTGCTTCTGTCCCAGGCCTCTCATTTATAAGCCTCTCTTAAGAGGCTGCATTAACCTAGAAGCCTGATATCAGCAAAGAATCAGGAAAGGGACTAAAAACTGGTCTCTCCTCTCCAGTCATTTTGTTTTACTCATGAGTTATTAAGCTTCGCGGGGCCAGAATGGGAGAACCAAGCAGGGTCTGGAATTTTGCCTGGAAAGAGCCTTGTCATTCTTCCTTGTTTTATGTTCCCCCAAATAGTTTGTTAATTTTATGGGTCTTCCATGACCCATAAAAAGCAGTAGCATTCAGAGTTATTATCTATCGATTTGGGTTGTGGAATTTGCTTCTTTGAGGGACTTGAAGAGAAGTAGCCTTGGTGATTTATCACAGCAGGCAGGGGCGTGGGGTGCCAGCTCAAAGGAGGAGGCCACTGGGCAGCTTGAGATCCTTGGTTCCTTTAGCTCTAAGAAGACTATTTTTTAAATTGGGCACATTCACTTAACGGTATGAATTATCCATTGAATGCTTCTCCTTTTCTCTTTAAGCCAATTTGAAGACCCTGAGACTCCCTGTGTGGAAATCATTTTTTGGCTGTCTAAAGAATATTCAAGTCAACCACATTCTTATCCCTGTCGCTGAAGCCGTGGACGTCCAGGGAACTGTCAGTCTGAATGGCTGTCCTGACCACTAGTACAAACCTATCACACAGCAAAGGGAAGTCACCTTCAAAAGCACAGTTACCCAACATACCTCCCTGTCTCTGCTCGAGATCATTCTTGACTGAAGACACCATCTAGATGGGATTAATAGCAAGTCTACTTTCGTCCTCTGACCATGCATACCCATCATTTTGGCACTCAGTGTTACATGTGTATTTATAAAAATCCCATGTCTCGAAGGTGAACTTGTTACACACTTTTGGTAATATCGTTTTCCACTGAAAATTAAATGTCTCTTAAAGGACATTACTTTCCACCGGTTAAAAAAATAAATATCTTTTAAAGCACTTTAAAAACACAAAAATTTACATGTGGTACGGGGTTATGACTGAATGGGGTGAGATAAATGCAGTGTACTCTTTAAATTAGGACGTTTTATTAGCATTAAACCAATGGCTTGTTGGCCATCGTTAATCAAACTAATTCTTCAGCACCTGTTCAGTGTGCCGCCCACAGCACAGTTTTCTACAGATAATTATCAAGCGCAGACCAGTGTAGTACCATGTGTGCTCAGTGTTGGATATATGGTCCGGCGGAAGAAACCATTCCTGCCCGGAAGGAATATGCACTCCAACTGGGCGGACACACAATATTCATAAAACAGTAAATAACTAACAAACTGAATTTATGAACCTGTATTTCCCCTTGGCTTCCCATGTACAGCCTGCTACCCACCAAGTCTAGATTAAGATGATCAATTCCTTGAGGGCAAAAACTCTCCAAGAGGGGAGCTGAGATAGATATCCGTCCTATAACTAGAGCTTTTCATGACAAGCTAACAGAAGCCCATAGGAAGGAGGAATTGCTTCCTATGTAATCTACAAAACAATGAGCCGTGAACTAGACCAGTATTATTACCCAGCACCACTCTTCCTAACGAAGAAGACTATGTAAGCATTTCTGTGTCTTCTACCTATTATTTGTCCCTCAGAAGAAAAAGAATAAATCTCAACTTTGGATATGGTAATCTGGTGTGGTATCCTTATAGCTACCTGCCCTCTGCCTCTGAACTGGAGCCACACTCTCTTCAACTCAGTGCTCTCTTATGACCGTCACACTGCAGTCCTGTGGGCGTGCTTTCTGACAACTGTATCTATGCAACCATGGAATATTCTCCGGGAGAGGTAGCAAGTTCCCCATCATAGGGGGTATGCTGACTCAGGGATTGAATTACATGACCCTAACTTATGTGTTTTCTGAAGACATTGACTTTCAAATGGAAACTTCATCAGGTACTTACCACCCAGACTCTGAGTCTTTATGAAGACCGTCCATTTTGCCCGTCTCGGCACCAACAACCCAACCTGGGTGGTACTCTGGCTTCCAGGTGTTAATCTAATTGAATCTACAAAGTTTTTTATCAGTGGTGATTATTCATCAGCACTTCCTAGATTCATTATAAAGGGACGACAAATTCACTAATACCACTGACTTTCCTTCCATTTTGTAATAGTTTGAAGAACAGCAGTCCATCTGCCTTTTCTGAGTAGAATCCCAGCCACCAGAAGGCAGCAGAGAGTGTCACAGATGGAATGACAGTTAAGGAAACAGAAAGCCCTCAGCATGCCTCTTCTCAGATTGTGCACATGTATTCTCTGAAAGGAATGTTTACAGCTCTCGACTAAACCATCAAGGAAATTATTTGTAAACTGTGAAGTGCCATACGGATATTATCACTGGTGTCTTCTTCCTGGCTCAAAGTCTCTCGCATCCTGGGCTGACCTTGGGGTAAGAGGCTAAGTAGGGACAGTAGGCACACTGGTGGCCGGCTCTGGCCAGTTCATGAGAGGTCCGCGGTCACTGTCGTTCTGGTCCAGGAGAATATGGGACCTGCGCTGTTAGCAGGCCAACAGCACAGCTCGACTCCCTGAACAGTCACTGCAGGGACATCAGGTGACCAGGAAGCAGCCATGCACGTGACTTCCTGGGCCGCTTCCTTTAGCATCTCGCGGGACACCTCTCGACCTCGTTTCTCAGTACAAGGGCGGTTGAGTTTCTGTCGCACTGGCAGTAACCCCGTGGCAGAGGACTATGGCCCGGGGCGAAACATGCTGACGTTCCCCTCCTCCCGTGTGGGAAGTGGTCTCACTTCCCCACAGAGACCTCCGACTCAGCTCCTTTCTGCACCACCCCCCAGGCGGTGCTGTGCGGCAGAATCCCCAAGGCCCCACTTCTGCCCTCCCTACCACGTCGACTGCTGTCTCTCTCCCGGCGCCCTGGGCTCTCCAACTTTAGGAAAGTCAGTGCTAGCCCCAGAAAAGCCGGATTCTTTCTTGCGGATGATGGCTTAAAGCCAGCATACGAGTAGAACCTTTTCTAAATAGCACTATTGTGTTGAATACAGCTGGCATATACGTTCATTATAGAAAAATCAGAATATGCAGAAAAGCGTAACAATCACCCATAGCTCATCACTCAGAAATCTATACGTCTTTAGTTATATGTCTGTATTTTTATATTTTTAAAATTTTTTTTCAGTTTATTTATTTAGTTTTGAGAGAGAGAGAGAGAGGGAAAGGCAGTGACCCCATGCTGTCAGTGCAGAGCCCAGCTAGGGGCTCCATCTCACGAACTGTGACGTCATGACCTGAGCAGAAAGTATGAGTTGAATGCTCAACCCTCTGAGCCAGCCGGGCGCCCTGTATTCTCTTTAAATGCACATGTATTTCCTTAAAAATTGCAATTACACTGTATTTACTTTTATATGGTTTTAAAAACTATATGGTGAATTTTCCCACGTCTTTGACTGTAGAACATTCCATCAAATGAATTTATCATAATGTATTTAGCCAACCCCCAACCACTTAGACAGCTGGGTTGTTTCAACTTTTTATAATTATAAGTAACACTAAAATGAATCTGGCAGGGAATATAAACTTATTTATTTTCTTATTCTTAGAAGTAAAACTACCAGGTCAAAGGATATGAACATTTTTTATGTTTGTGGTGAGCTGTTGCCCTATTTTTTTTTTCCTAAAAGAATATATATCCACTTCCATTCAAATCTTTTTTAAATGGGCTTGGGGTCTGATGCCGCTACATATAATGTCGCCAACATCTGCCCCTGGTCTTCAGGACAGGGAGCGGCTGCTGGAGCAAGCCGGCTCACAGACAGCCACCGTGCTCCGGGCTCATCTGAGCCAGAATCACAGTGCCTGGAAACGAATGGTCAGCTGATAGGGCTTGGCCGGGTGATTCCACACCGGCACCTTGAGACTTAAAACGCGGGCCGTTTTATCATTTGTCCCTCAGAACCCACGCTAAAGCCCCAGACAGCCAGGCTTGCACAACACGCCACTCTCAGAGAGCTCCAGACCAGCACCAAGCCTTGGACAAGCTTCCAGAAGGGAGCAAGGCACGCCTCCAAGCACTCGAAGAATGTACGGTGCTCTCTGGGCAGCCAGGGGCTTCTTCCTCCTCATCTTACAAGTTCAGTTTCTTTGTGATTGAAAATTAAACAAGGATTCACTGAGGCAAAATTTCCAGGGCTTAAACAGATAGAAGCTTGAGCCCCATCCCCCTCATCACCTTCCCCCCTGCCATCGTGGGAGAAATCCAAACCGGAAACTCTTCTTTTTCTTTCGTGAGTGATACCGGTAATAATAGCTGTGGTGGCAGGTGACAGATATGTCATGTTTCCACTTTCTTAATTTGCCAAACAATATAACTTCATTCCTCAGCGTCGAAATCCTAGCCTAATGTCTGCTGCCTGAGTGTGGAAAGTAGAGACCAAATTGGAGTATCTCGGTTAATCATCCTCATGGGGAGGAGTAATTAGTCTCCCGGGGGGCAGGGTCCTGAGATGACGGAGACTATTTACTGAAAATGGTTTTTTTCTCCTTTGTTCATAAAGACTTCTCTGACCTCAGAATGTGAAGTGCACCGTTCCACTGCCAGAAGGTTTTATTCCCCATAAATTTTGAATGTGTGGTTTATTTTACTCTACACTGAGTCCTTGTTAAGATGAGACCTGAGAGTTTCAGAGAGCCAAGGACCGGAACTTTCTGCACCGCTTCAGGCTTCAGGAACGCACACAGATAGCACAGCACACACTTACTGATTAAACCATCCCTCGCTCAAAAGGCTTTTGCTAATTAATCAGTAACCTTTCAATTATTTCGTACGTAGGGAGCATGCATTCCTGAAGAGTTAGCATGGAGCTGGGTATCTGGTGGCGTGGCTTGCCGTGTTGTCCATTCAAAAGGCAAATATCAGGGTGCACCTGGGTGGCTCAGTCGGTTGGGTATCCGACTTGGGCTCAGGTCATGACCTCACTGTTCATGGGTTCAAGCCCCATGTCGGGCTCCGTGCTGACAGCTGGGAGCCTGGAGCCTGCTTCCTGCTTCGAGTTCTGTGTCTTCTCTCTCTGCCCCTCCCCTGCTCATGCTCTGTCTGCCTGTCTCTCTCAAAAATAAAGAAACATTTAAAAAATTTTTTAAAAGGCAAATATCAGTACTTAACCACTCCTGCAGGAAATACGCTTCCTCAGAGATGGAGCGTATCTAACATTCAACTGCAGTACTGTCAACAGGGAATAAGATCCTTAATGTCATGTTTCTGCAGTGTCCTCAGTGAGGGGGAGGTCTCTCTCGTGGGCCGAAGTGCCATGGGACTTCTGACTCGCTTCCTGCACCAAAAAGCCCAGCTGCCGCTGTGACAGCTCTGACAAGCCCAGATCCCAGTGGGGTTTGTCTCCCGCTCTACGGTTCCCTGTAATCCATCTCTTCCCGCTTCCTCACAATTAGAGGGAAGCCCCTCGGGAAACTGCCATCCCCCCCCCCCACTTTCAGGAAACACCTTTGCTCTTGGAAGTCCTTTGAATCTGAGCCGCTCCTTGTTCTCTTGGGACTATAATTTCAGTTGAGTTTCAAGCATCCAAGGTTTCTGTCATACAGTTTAGAATATTCTAGAAGTTTGAGGGACAAAAAAACGGCATCCCTTACTTCACAAGGCTTCTCTGGGAGTTCAGTGAGACGATGATATAGATGGTGTTGCTACTATTAACACTGTAAAATATCAGATACTTCCTTATGGGTTTAGTTTTTTCCAGGAAAGGAATTCAAATGTCCAAAGGTATGAAAGCCAGAAACCTAATGGGGAAGTTTTCTATTCTAGTTGGGACTTCTGCTTATCGCTTTCCCTGATTTGCCATTCCAGGGAAACCGTGGAGGAAGTCCACTTTCTCCCGTGTTTATAGCACCGCTGTGTACACAAGCAAGATCTGTTTCAAGTGAAGAAAAAACCTTTGCGGTAGACACTGCCTGTTGTCAGCTCATATCCCTTCACTCTCACCCCCTCAGGGCTGGCCCCCCTCGCTTCCAGTTGCCAGCACCCACATTTCTTTGATTGCTGAAGTCGGCTGTCCTGCTTATGCCGCAGGTCGGCCAGCTGTGCAGAGATGAATGCCCCAGGTGTGTCTCTTACCAGTGACTCTTGGAAGTTGGTGTCTTTTCCCCACCCCTTTCTCTGGAAGCGTATGTTCTACACTGGGCCCCGGCTCCTCCAGCAGGCTTCCTCTGCAGGCACCCACGGTGAGAACTGGCTCAGGAGACCTCACTTCGTTGACCTCTTTCCCTTCCGTGTCTTCCTCTTTCCCTTTCCTCCCTCATTATTGGTGTTTCCGTCACCTCCCACAAAAACTACCCGCACTCAAATCTTTGCTCAGGCTCTGCTTCAGGGGACCCCAACTTTAGACCCCCTCTAAAGAGTAGATCTTGTCCTGGGTTTTGACCATACTATGTATGTTTTCTGGCTGTGCTCTCTGTGAGTGTAGAGACCCCAAGGAACCAGATGCCCTGGGACTCAAACCATAGTTGTTATAACACCGTGACAACACTGAGATGGAAAAAGGTTACTGGGGGGTGTGTGAGTGGCTCAGTCAGTTAAGTGTCTGACTTTGGCTCAGGTCATGAGCTCATGGCTTGTGGGTTCAAACCCCACATTGGGCTTTCTGCTATTAGCCCAGACCCCGCTTTGGATCCTCTGTCCTCTTGCTCTTTGCCCCTCCCCCGCTTAACACACACACTCTCTCTCTCTCTTTCTCTCAAAAAAAAAAAAACAAAAAAAACAACAACAACAAAAAAAAAACAGAGAGAGAGAGAGAATGGGGAGGCATCTAAGCTAAGTTGTATGTAATTTAGGGATTAAAAACAATAGGAACAAACATTACAGGCAGAGGGAAAAGCATGTGCAAAGGCACAGAGAAGAGAGTGAGCGTGGTTTAGGGGAATCGAAGAGAATCCTGGGTAGTGTGACCACTGGAGGCAGATGCACATAAACAGAGGGTGCTGTGATGGGGGGGGGTGTGGGTTGGCTAGGAGCCGGGTCCTGGGGACATGGCAATCCCTTGCTAGCTGCTGCGAGGCATTGGACGAAGCAAGGAAGAGGCAGTGAGTATCTCTGGTGAGGGGAATATCAGTGGAGTGACAGGGCCAGAAGCCAGAGCTCCGTGGACCCGAGAAGGGAGAATAGGAGGTGAGGAAGTATCAGCAGTTCATGGGAATTCCTCTTTTCAGGTAGCTCGATTATGACCAAAAGTAGAAAGAACTTGGGGGACAGATGATCGAGGTGGATCGCTTTGTTGATTTTGATTTCAGAAGGCAGAACACAGTGTTTTGTATGTTGGCAAAGAGTTAGTTTATAGGGAGAAGTTCAAGGTGAAGGGCAGAGGGAGAGTATTTGATGGCCAGGGGACAGGGAATGAACTTGAAGGGAGTAGCCTTGAGAGAAGTGAAGGAAGGGAGTGTTCTTCCCTTGAGCCTACAGAAGAGGAGGTGAGGGCGGGGAACTTAGGGAGTTTCTCTTTTCCCAGAGAATTAGGGGATCAGATGGTCTCAGGAAGGAGCCTCGAGAATAGGAGAGAAAATGTCCATGAACATTGTCGACAGCGTGAGGTACGTGCACAGTGGTTACCAGGGAGAGTTTGGGGCTTCTCGTAGGACCTGTAAAGTTTAAGTAGATTTTTGGTGGCACTGACTCACCTAACTAACACTTCAGTGGGTAAAGAAAGAAAGAATAAAGGTTTTGGATTCTTATTTTTTTCCTTTTCAATTTTTATTTTCCATTTTCTGGGTGCCAAGAGTTGACTTTTTCCCCCATCGGCTTGTCTCATCCAGTGGTTCCCAGTCTACATTGTGCAACAGGAGCTCTGGGCAGGTCTTTCCGACAGATGTCTGTACCACAGACGTCCCCAGAGTCTGCTCGTGCACGAGGCAAGACATTACGTCATCTTTAAAGCAGTGCAAGTGACTCTAACGTACAGCTCCCCTGATGTCCGTCATGCTTCAGGGAAGAGTCCTTTCTAGGGGTTTGGTGAGGAACAGCTGGAATTTTGTAAGAGGTGGCCGCTGAAACTCTTCCGAACTTTGTTTTATACGTGTTTCCTATACCGTGGCTTCCATTTCATTAGAGCTTAGTACAGCTTTCATTTTACAGTGTTCTTTTCAACAAAAGCTTTGAATTTCTACAAAGTCTTGAGGTTGGAGAACTCCCTTAGTGTTTTAGGTAGAAGGGGAGGGGCGGACAGGCACCTAGAGCAGTACACGGAGACCTGGACTCAGACAACCACATCTGACTACTACAGTCATGAGTCTCTCTCAGCAAGAGGGCAGCCCGTGTGGGATGGGAGGGACTTAACTTGACTGAAACGCGGGTGCTGCTCATGACACTCGCAGGGCCGCTCCCGGAAAGAGGGTAGGAAAAGGCGTCAGGAACAAGACAGATTTTCCTGGCTCCCATGTAGTTGGTAGTGGGTCTTAAAGACCTCTCTCTCTCTCTCTCTCTCTCTCTCTCTCTCTCTCTCAACTGGCAACAAAGAGTGGGTGTTCCAGATAAGGTGGCGGGGAAATGGAGATGGGCAGTGTGTGACAGGTCTCACTGGTGCAGAGTGGGCCAGACGTGCCCTTTGCAGTGATGTTTCAGCCGTGGGAAGAGGAGGACCACTAAACTGTCCCCTCGCCTCAGGCCAGGGATGCAGTCCAGGAACCCCGCAGCTCTGAATAAAAACAGCTGCTTTGGACCCTGTCTCTGTCACATCCGCTGGTGGCTGCCCGGCCCAGGATGTGGTTGAAACCTTCTGGATCAGAACTCCTAGGGGCTCCGTAACGTGGTGCCATTACAACCCCCTTTCACGTCTCTTCTCCCCTTTGAGTCTCTTCACAGGCCGACCCTTACTCTGGGTCAGGGAAGGGGAAGCTGACTCCCTGCCTTCCCCTGAACTTGACCATGCTTTGCTGCCTGCTGTGGGCATTCTCTGAGAAGTATTTGCCCAGTTGCCAGAAGCCGTTGCACACTGAGGGCTCCGCGTTTGCCTCCGGGACACAGAGAACTCGTAGGAGCTGTCACCCTGGGAACTGTCACAACCAATGCTGGATGTGTGATGAAGACAGCGGGAGCAGGAGGCTGAGCGAGCCAACTTGCCAGGTTTCTCGTGGCTGAAACTGCCGCCCCACACGTGACAATAGGAGGCACTCTGCTGGCGTCACTAAGCCATGTCTCCACCGGCTCCATCCTTTTTCTTTATTATTTAAAAAATTTTTTTTAATTTTCATTTATATTTTGACAGAGAGAGACAGAGTGTGAGTGGATGAGGGACAGAGAGAGAGGGGAGATGTAGAATCTGAAACAGCTCCAGGCTCTGAGCTGTCAGCACAGAGCCCGATGCGGGGCTGGAACCCACGAACCATGAGATTCAGGAGCTGAGCCAAAGTTGAACGTCAACCAACTGAGCCCCCCAGGAGCCCCTCCACCGGCTCCATCCTGATTTCACCCAGGAGTCACGCAGCAAGCATACTGCATGCTGCCTTGTCTGTCCCCACCTGCCACTCTTTGCCTCAAGAGAGGCAAAATCTTTTGTGAGGAGCCACAGAGTTACGGTGGTATACTAATAACTGAGGATCCAACAAGTTCAGGGAGTGGATGGCGGGGGGGGGCATGGCAACCACCTATGGTGACCTACACCGAAGGCCACGGAAGCCGAAGAGCCCTTCGAGCATTTTCTCCAGTGTCAGCTGGAGCGTTTTTGGTTTGCTGCTGCCGCTGTTTGTTTCGTTGTCGAGCTCTCATTAATCTCTCAACCACTAAAGTGGGTCCCTTTCATGCCCTCAGTATAAAATGGAGTTGCAGAGGCAAGAGTGTGGGGTTTGGGCTTGGCAGATGGACTGGGGACCTAGCCCTGATACAGATTCGTTCGATAGTCTTGGGCAGGTTTTCTAACCTGGCAAAAAAAAACAAAAAAAAAAAAAAAAAAGAGAGAGAAAGAAATCAGCTGGCCCCCCTCGAACCCTAAGATAGAAAGGATGAAAGATTCCTTAAGACTCACATGGGGAGTGCCTGGGTGGCTCACTCGGTTGAGCATCCGACATCAGCTCAGATCATGGTCTTGTGGTTCATGAGTTCCAGCCTCGTGTCGGGGTTTGTGCTGACAGCTGAGAGCCTGGAGCCTGCTTTGAATTCTGTGTCTCCCTTTCTCTCTGCCCTTTTCCTGCTCATGCTCATGCTCTGTCTCTCTATTTCTCCATCAAAATAAATAAACGTTAAAAAATTTTAAAAGAAAAAAAAAAAGACTCATATGAGACCCAGCCTACTTCAGTGGCTTTGAGCCAAAGCTCTGCCTGGTGCGGAAGAGGGTGCATTTGCCCGGTGAGTCTCTGTGCTCTAAACACCAAGGGAAGCCACCGCAGCCCCAGAGGAGGCTCCTCGAGAGTCAGGGACAGCACTGTGATCTGTTTCAGAAACACATCTGACCCTGGGTGCCACGGCCGCATCGCACAGACCAGAAAGCCCAGGTGCAGCAAGCTTCAGCAGTCTGCCAAAGCTCAAAGCCAGGTGCTCTGATTCAGAGCACACCTATTTCTCCCCTCCTCCGGGCTGGCCCGGGGTCCCGGAATGGGACAGAAACTGCCTTGACCAAGCCGCGGGATATATAAAGAGAAGCAGTAGGGACTAGGTTTGGAAAGACCGTGGCCCTTTTTAGAGAACGTGTCTCTGCATCTGGCCCTGACCTGCTTCTGATCTGTGACCAGGACAAGCCAGGGCTGCAGAGAACGCTGAAGGCTGACGGGCGGCTATTTCGAGTCCTATCATCCACGCTGTTTTGTGTTGCCAGTTGTTCCACAAATCCAAGGGCTAACATCATTTGGTCTGAAGACGTGGCGGAGTAATTACAAGCTGAATAAAGCCCTCACGTCAAAGGAAAGGGAAATTTAAAGCGGAGGCAACTAATTACTGTCCAGGGCAGCCATTCCCTGCCCTTGGACTTCAATTTCTTCTTTTAGTAATTTCATTTACACACTCACAAGAACGGAGAGAAATCTAAAATAAAAGCAAACACTGGTTACATAGCAAGAAAATGTGAGGTTCTCTGAGCTTCCTTTGTCCTGCTTCCTCCCATTAAATTCTTTTATGTAAATTGCTTCCTCCCTGTGCCTGGGGCACAATAAATATTCATTGAAGGAAGGAGAGAAAGAAGTAGCACACGTGGGAGATGAACTAAAATGTAAAGGATCCCAAACCCTGCTCTCCATAGCGTCATGTATTTTATTACTAAAGGTTAATGAGAAATTGATCCAATAATCAATCGATGGAAGACTTTCAGAAAAAGTTTGACTATTCAACTATTGGGTGAGCTCTAAGGGAATCACTTA
Organism: Paguma larvata; assembly: GCA_030068075.1. NCBI lineage: Eukaryota > Metazoa > Chordata > Mammalia > Carnivora > Viverridae > Paguma > Paguma larvata. Next base: position 46,142,466 of record CM057835.1, on the reverse strand, counting down.
CTCCCCTGGGTCCAAAGTTTCCCCCAGGTAAGTGGATTCATCAAGAGACACCACCACCTATATGCGAAGCAGCTCTTGGGCATTTAAAATAATTGAAAAGAGAAACGAAAGCCCTGGGTACTGATGAGAACTGCTTTCCAACTAGGAGAATCAGATGTTTCTGGAGCACCGCTGCCCTTCCATGCTCAGTGCCTGTGAAACAACCCCAAATCTTCTCTAACCAGAACAATTCAGGTTGCTGTAACCAGAGATTAGGGGCTGACCACTAAATTAAAAAAAAGAAAAAAAAAAGCGTGTACCGTTAACTGGGGGTGAGGCAGGTGCCAGACACTGTGCTCGCCTCCTGACTATACAATCTCATTTCATCTCAACGATTATCTTAAGAGTCAGGTATTAGGACTCTGTTTAGCAGGGGAGGAGACTGAGACTCCGTAAGCCCCAAGGTTACACGTCCAGTCCTCACGGAACGGTGACTCACATTGCATTAACCGTGTGCTTGGGATACTCTGATGCAGGGAGGGGAGGCTTGCTGCCCCGCAGGGACCTCATCTCCCAGGGTCAGCGAGAGACAGTGAAGGAATCACCTGTGAGCACGTGCCCTTCAGATGCTCACCCCCCAATCTAGACCCCACATTCCACACCTTTTCTGTGGTTCTCACACTCAGGGCCATTATCCCCCTGTCCCAGTCACCCAGGGCCGGGTACCAGAGACCTAGGGAGAGGCTTTATGCCCCCTGAGTCCATTGAAATTATTCAAATCAGCCACTCCCAACTCTGCGTACTCTGCCACACCTGTTTCTTCTACAGAAACCACAATGAAGGCTCTTGCCCCCATCTGTCTCTTTTGCTGCCTCCCAACTGACCCTGGTGCCTCCACCTCCCATGGTGTGGCATGTCCCCTCCTCCTGTTGGGATCTGTGAGTATCACAAGCTATGTTTTCAATAGCAATTGTCTCCTCATCTGCTGATCTCACCATACCTGAAAAATAATATGACCTACATTTTATTTTTTTAAGTTTATTTATTTAGTTTGAGAGAGACAGAGAAAGCACAATTGGGGGAAGGGGAGAGAGAGAGAAGGAGAGAGAGGGAGAATCCCAAGCAGGCTCTGCACCATCAGCACGGAGCCCAATGTGGGGCTGGAACTCACGAACTGTGAGATCATGACCTGAGCTGAAATCAAGAGTTGGGTGCTCAACCGACTGAGTCAGGCACCCCAAGACCTGTATTTTAATACACGCGCCCAGGGTCACCCCTGCACTAACCTGAGTCGTGAAAGCAGGCACATGAGAGGGAAACATCACGTCTTATTTATGGTAGTATTGGTGTGTTCAAAGACAAAAGAAGGTCTTCAAGAGACTATTCCAAGGGCATAAACAACCACTAGTCTAACCTACTAATCTTCAACCCCATAGGGACTTTCCACTTCCTGCTCTGTTTCAGTGGCATTGTGCTGATAGGGAAGGGAAGGGTCACTATCTGGGGAGCCTTGATTTGCACATCCATCCAAAGTGAGTTCAAAAAGGCTGTGAACAGAGGACTAAAACAAAGTCCTACTTCCCCTCTGGTGGGTGAGCATTCTTACTTCCTCCGGAAAGTGTTCTTCCATTCTAGATGGAAGCTTCTCAGTTAGGGGTAAACTTAGCTACCTAGGGACAGCTGGCCAAATTAGCATGCTTGTAACAGATCATTAAGCCAAAGACTTGGGTTGAAAATACCAATTAATCACCAAAATAACTTTCTTCAGCCTGTTCCCCTCCCCCCCTCAACATTCTGGGCGGACACACACAGGATTGTCCACTTCCTGGAGCTGATCTCAGCCCGATCCCAGGTTTATGAAAAGCAGCGAGCACCCCAGTGAGCTCACCACTTCAGCACAGCCCTCCCCCCCCCCATAGGCTTCTCCTCCCTTGCTTGAAGTGACTTCTGCACAGGAATAGAAACATGCGCATAGCACTCCAACATCTGAGCACTAAAACATCTCCCAAACGCCACATCTGCTTTCAAAGGCATGCTTTTCAAAGGAGTTTTAATCACCCAAGATAGAGCAAGCTTTGAACAATCTGAGTCACACAGTTAATAGGGCTGTCCACGGTTGACCCCGAGTAGTCACTGCCAGCGTGAGCTTCCATTATGCGTACCTGAGTAATTAATGGAGGGTCTTGTGGAAACGACAGAGCAGCACAGTCTAGAGTAGGATACACCTAAACCAGATTTTGCGTTCCCAGGCCTTCCAAAACAGGATCGAGTGTAGCTGGCCAGAAAAATTGGTTGACATTATTCTTTCTGGTTACAAATTACTCCCTTAATGGAGGTGATGTTACTTTTGTAAATATTGGACTGTCCCCAGAGCCCCACTTGAATCCTTTCTCTGTGCACACATTCCCTCCTTCTTCCTCTCCCTCTTCCTCTTCTTCTTCTTCTTCTTTTCTTCTTCCTCTTCTTCTTCCTTCTTCTTCTTCTTCTTCTTTGGAGAGAGAGAGAGAGAGAGAGAGAGAGAGAGAGAGAGAGAGAGAGAGGGAGAGAGAATGAGTGGGGGAAGGGCGGGGAGAGAGAATCTTAAGCTAGTTCGATGCACCAGTGTGGAGTCCAACACGGGACTCGATCTCACGACTGTGAGATCATGACCTGAGCCAAAATCAAGAATCAGACACTTCACCGACTGAGCCGCCCAAGCACCCCGCACACACTTTCTTCAGCGCAGAACTCCAGACTTACGTACATCCCACTGGCTTCTTTGTAGCTCCACTTGGACATCAGCTGTCACCTTGAGCTGAAATATGCCCAAATCTAAACTGCGTATTCACCCAGAACTATTCCTCTCCCGAATGTCCCAATTTCAGTAAATAGTATCACTGTCTATCTCGCTGCTCAAGCCAAAATCCTATGACTCATCTTTGGTGCCTTCAGCCTGCCATCTCAGTTCCACTTCCTACATACACCTCAAATCTGTCCACATGTTTGGGTCTTCACTATGCCCCCAAATCAGGCTGTCAGTCTTTCTCCTGGGCTACTGTGAGAGCCTTCCCCCGCCCCCCCGGCCCGGGCATCCTGTATCAGCTCTAACTCCTTATAAATTATTCTGTGTATTGTGGCCAGAGTGATTTTTGGTAACACATCAGACAGATACATTTGTCAAGAGAATTCTCTATTAAGAAATGAATGTTAGAGATACTTACTTATTACAATGAATGTGTTAAAGTCATTTATTTCAATCAGGCCTGAAGGGAGAAAGTTGAAGCTTTGATACTTTCTTACCAAAAAAAAAAAAAGATAAAAAGAAGAATTAATTTCCCTTAGGAATTATAAACAGTGGGCTGAGTGCAATTTCCTACGCCAATCAATTAAATATGTTGCTTTAGGATTGATGGTTTCATTCTAAAGGAGATAGTGTGACCCTTTTAAAGTCCTGATGTCTCTAAAACAATTCTTAGGGACTGGCCAGGACATTTTCATAATGCCAAATACAAAACAGGTCCATCTGACACAATGGGTCCTTTGCCCCAACATGGGTTAGGATTATGTTCTAAAGATTTCCAAGTCAAATATCCTATTAATATTGCTAGCCTTTCTCCTTAACAATTAATTAGTTGTAAAAGGCTTTCTAGCTTGGGGCCTCCTCTTCCCAGGACAGTTGAGTCATCAATCTCTTACCTTCCCAGGATTCTTTGCTAACAAGCTCTTATTAGAGGCCTGCAGTTTCTGGCTTCAGTATAATCTTTAATAACTCTATGTTTACGGGCCTATCAAAACTATAGGTCTCAGAGTTTTCCATTTCTCCATTAAAGGATGTGGAATTTCCAAGTCCCTGTGACCACGTGTCGCTCTCCTGGTTAGAAACATCATATACCTTTATGTTGTCCCCGAAACTCCTCCTCTTCCTGAAACCAAGGCCCTGGGAGGGTGCCCTCCGGCCACCTCACTGGAGTCCTGTCCCCCCATCTCGGTGCCCCTCTGGCCACCCAACATCTCCATCACACACTCCACTTCTCCCTCTGCCTGGAGGCTCTTTCCTGGCTCCACCGCTGACCCTTCAAGCCTCCAATTAAAATCACCTCTGGAATACCTGTGACCTGTGCTGGCTAAGAGCGTGCCCAGCTGTAAGCAACAGAAAGCCAGATAAGCTGGAGCCTTAAAAAAAAAGAAGAAGAAGAAGAAGAAGAAAAGAAAAAAAGAGAGATTTCCTTTTCCTGCGTGAGCCATCTTGGAAAGTGGTTGCTGGCTTTGTTCCAACAGCTTCCCAACATCGCCTAGGACTCAGCCGTCAGAGCTCTCTGTCCGATTTTGATCTTCATGCTTGCTGTTTCGTGACCTGACGGAGCTGCAGCCAGTCCAGGTGGCTCACTCACTCTGTTTGAAGCAGGAAGGATGGAGGGAAGGCAAAAAAAGGCTTTCACTTCGCTGGGCAGGAGCAGGGGCCTCACTTACCACCACCCCCCCCCACCACTCCCACCACCACCACCACCCCCACCCCCCAGTCCCACAACCCCTTGAATCTCACTGGGTCTGGTGTCTGCTTTTATGTCGCTCGCCAGGGGAAATGGGATGACCGTACCTGATTTAGAGCAGCTGTGATTCACCCCGAGGCTGGGGTAGAGGCTCTGCTCTCACAGTCAAGGAACCCCCACATGTCGCCTGAATGCACTAGGTTCTGTGAGAACAGAAAGGTGGCGGGGGAGGGGCGGCGGGAGGGGGAGCGACACTGGGCAGTTTCTGCCACATCCCGGCCCCTTTCTATAGTGCACCCTATTCCTTTAGTATAGGGAGTAATTAGCAGTAATTGTGATCCGTGAGGCCTTGAATATTTATTTACTTGTGTATCGCCTATTTCCCCCACGGGAAGAGAAACTCCATGAGGGCAGGGACCTTGCCGGTCTCGTTGAAAGATACACACCCAGTGCCTGGAAACCAATATCTGCTTCTTTGGGTGGAGAAGTAAAAATTCCTGCTGCCATTTGTGTGACCAGGCGCTACACGGCAGCAGCTTTGCCTGTGTTAGTGCAGTTAATACCTGCTGCTGCTTGTCCTTAGTGGTCTCCCCTCTGACAGATGGGGACAATTGAGGCTTACAGAAGGGTTAGCACCTGTGAAGGCTTCGCAGTGAGTGATGGGGCTTGGTTTGAGCTCCAGTATCCACGTTCTAGACCTAAGTGATGCGTAGGCCCCCCCCCCCCGAGTGCCATCATTCCCTGGATGTAGCAGCTGTCCACTGCCCAGGTGACATCCTCTTGGACACGTCTGTTTTCTGAGCAGCTGTGGAGGACCCTTCCTTGTCAGCTCTTCTCAGTTCGTGCTGCCAGGGTCCGGGACTTCTGTGCCCCAACACACCAGAGCCGACCTGCCCCAGCCAGGAGCAACTGAAGGTGCAGCAAATTCTCCTCAGCAGGAGGCCTCCGCCAATGGGGCGTGCGAGCCGGTGGACAAATTCTCCAGGAGGATGGTTCTGGCACTCCGTATGCTCCTCATAGCCCTCCCTCCACGGTCTAGGCCATTGCCCCCGCTTGGAGGCAGAAGATGTCCATGCTCTAACCCCAGAACCTCTGAATGTCGCCTTGCCTGACAAAAGAGACTTTGCAGATGGGATTAAATGGAGGACCTTGAGTTGAGGAGAAAATCCTGATGGACCCAGTCTCATCGCATGCGTCCTTAAAAGCAGAGAATTTTCCCCAGCTATGCTCAGAAAAAGCCTTGATGACAGGAAAAGGGTCAAGGAGATGCGACGTTGCCAGCTTTGAAGACGGGGGAAAGGCACGCAAACCAAGGAATGTCAGCAGCCTCTAGAAATGAAAAGGAAGGGAAAAGAGTCTTCGGCTAGAGCAGCCGGGACGGAATGCAGCCTTGCCGAGACCTTGATTTTAGCCCACTGAGATCTAGTTGACTTAGGCTCTACAGAATGGTAAGACAATACAGTTAAACTGTGTTACGTTGTGTCGTGTTATGCCACTTCGTTTGTCCTACTCAGAGTTAACCACAATCTACAACTGATAGCAAATATACTCCATCCCGTTAATAATATGCCCTTACATTGGGTTTTACTTCGTCCCTGTCTCTCTCCACCCCCTAACTCCCACTTCCCAGGGTAGTAACTCCAAGGAGCCAAGCCCTTGTCCCAGGCATTGTTTATGGGACACCCAAACCCAGATAATGGATATACTTTTTACTGACCTTCGTGTTTCTCCTTTTCCCCACCCCACTGTCCCTATATACCTAGTCTTCAATGATTCTGGAGTTGATTCAAAGGGCAACTAAGATTCTTGAAACTCCAGACTTCTCGACAAATTTGTAAGTTGTATTAACCCTATACTTTTCTCAAATGAATAATTAACATGCTCTTGGCTTCTGGTACTTTAAGACTGGGTGATTATTTCTTAATTATATATTTTATTGATTATCTTGAAATGTTGTCACCCTGATTTATGTTATTTGGAAGGAATTTAATGCCTTAACCAGTATTAAAATGAAATGGAGCCCAGCTACTTTAATGAGCTAAGATCTTTTGAGAATGTATTAGTCCATAGTGCCTGATGATGAAATTGATACCTCTAAGGAAATAATATTTTTTTAACGTTTATTTGTTTTGAGGGAGAGAGAGAGACAGAGTGTGAGCAGGGGAGGGTCAGAAAGGGAGGGAGACAGATCCACAGAAGACTCCAGGCTCTGAGCTGTCAGCACAGAGCCTGACGCAGGGCTCGAACTCACGAACCATGAGATCATGACCTGAGCTGAAGTCAGACGCTCAGCCGACTGAGCCACCCAGGTGCCCCCCACTAAGGAAATAATATTACCTGTATTATCATTATTACTACCTTTATTAGTATCACTAATACTAATTAGAGTTAGTATCACTATCTTTACTAAACTGACACTGGTAACGAAATAATATAACCTATGTTACCACCTGTATTATCATCTGCATTACACAAAATGCTATCAACATTTCCCCGCAGGGAGCTTAGTGGGTCCTACTAAGTGTATGCCTATGCAATACAAAATTGTTCAACTATTCACCTGCCTTTCATTTTCAAATCCTCAAGAGTATGTTAGTGCGTCTTTCAGGTATTCTAACCCCTGTGAGCGAGTTGTCCAGTAATCACAAGGCACTGTGGATTCTGAGAGATCGTGGTGGACCTGGTGGTGGAGAGCAGGCAAGAGCTTAGCCGTATGACTGAGCCCCTGGTCCCTTTACGTGTCTTTTCTAATCACTACTCGTTGCCCTGCTCAAGTCTGAAAAAGCGCAGGTCATAGTCTTCAGGATTCCTAACAAGGGCTATCAGAAGCCATGAGTGACAGAAAGCCTACTTGCAGCTCAGAAATCCTCTTGGGTACATATATCCGCTGTGCCAGAGGGATTTCTATAAATAGCAGGCCAGGCAGCAGCTAGCGGGGCTCAGCTCTAATGCTTCTGTGACCTGGGACTTCTGCAGTTGATTCCTGGGCAGGCGGTGGGTGGGCCGCTGTCTGCAGGGCTCGCTCTGGCCGACAGCTGCTCGGCATTAGTGATGGAAAAAGCTTCTGCAGGAGAGCCCTCGACATGGTCAAGGCCGCCTCACGGCGGCACCCAACACTTCCTCTCACCACTCAACACGGCCTGTCTGTGGAAAGTGTGTGCTCTAAAACAAAGGTGTCCAAGTAGACTTAGGCCCTTCGTGGAATCGGATGGTAAGGAAGTAAGCATAGAGCTAGCCCCCTCACCACACCGCCCATCCACGGTCACCGGGCTCTACGAACAGCTAGTTTCCACGCCTTCCTGCCAGCTTCAGGTAACTGAAGGCCTCGAGCTGAATTGATTATTCGAGAGCGAGGCAAGAAGCAGGGAAATCCTGAGCCTTTGTGATGCTCTGCACCAAGACGTTGCACAGACCAGGGGTGAGACGGCGCCATGAGTAGGGTTAGGACTCACATAATTTTGTGTCCCTAAGGGAAGGGCCAGGAAGGAGAGGTGGACTGAGGGAGGGAGGAGCGGGGAAGGGAGGCTCTGCTCTTGACTCTGGAAAAACTTTGAAACACGTGCACCTTGTCTTCACTGCCTTTCCATCTCTCTGTTGTGTTTCGGAGCCCTCCCAGCGTTCATAACTGTGACAACCTTTTTGGAGTCCCGTTGGGTCCCACTTGCAACCTTTCCTCCTGATCCAAATCAGCCTGTCTTACGTCCCAGGATCTGGTCTCCAGGCCCTTTATTTATAACAGTATTATATTAATTATATATTATATATTATATCCCGTGCTTTCTTGTAAGAGAGAGATCACATGCATTATGCAGGTAGATGACTCCCTATGTTGGTGTCCCTCTCATCAGAAACTAACAATATTCCTTGCAGCCTAAGTCCCCAAGCCATGGGCAGTTTGGAATTAAATACAAATCGTTTCTTGAGTAACTTCTGCCCTTTTGCAGGTAGAACTCTGGAGGGGAAAAAAAAAAAAAGATCTCTGATTTCAAAGGGATGATCATACCCACAGCACAAACTACTTTTAAACAAACACAGATTTGAAAGAGTTTCTCCATCAGGAACTGAGATTTTGACCAAGAATAAAGAGCAAGAAGGGCCACCTGGGTGGCTCTGTTGGTTGAGCATCTGACTTCAGCTCAGGTCATGATCTCACGGTTCGTGAGTTTGAGCCCCACATTGGGCTCTGTGCTGACAGCGGTGGAGCCTGCTTTGGATCCTCTGTCCCCCTCTGTCTGCCCCTCCCCTGCTTGTGCACTCTCTCTCTCTCTCAAAAATAAATGAACATTAAAAAAAGAAAAAAGAAAAAAGAGAAAGGAACGTAGTGACTCTAGAACTCCAGCCATTCTCAGGACAGGCGAGCCCATGTCCAGTATCGGACCCATGGGGGACAGGCTGAGAAGGAATTAGAAATGAGAAATTGAGAGGCAAGAGAGGTCTCAGAAGTTTCTACCTCTCCTCCTCCATCCTGTGGGACCCTTCTCCCTGCCCCCAGCTGCCAAAGCCATTAATATTCCTTTCTCGTCCATTGCTCACTTGCCATCTTTACCGTCTGCTCACCAGGCAAGAAGAATTCATCCAAACAGTTGTAAAATGACAGATCCAGCTTAAAACGTTGTCTCCCAGGAGTTGTATTTTTAAATGGGAGATGTAAGATCTATCCGTAGATAAGAAGCTCAAATATCACCTTCTTTAGCAAGCTATCCCTACTCCCAGTGACTGTCAATGGCTTCCCAGTTGGGGCTCCCATAATACTCCATAATTTCTCCATCTTGCTTATGCCACATTTTATAATAGATGGTGTACTTGTGAGTTCAATAGGGCCAAGGGTACGCCAAGCTCCAAGATACTATAGTTGTCCATGTAGAGCAGGTACTTAATAAACATCGAATAAAGAAGGAACAAATGACTGATTGCATATGTTATCCCTACCATACTAGGGCCCTCAAGGGCAGAATTGGTGTCTTACTACCTTTCAAACTGAAAGGTTAATATAGCCTAGTTGAGGTAGGACTTTGCAACCAGACTGTCTGAGTAATCCACTTAGTACCTAACTGTGCCTCTGTGTCCACTTCTATAAAATGGAGATAATAACAGTACCTACCTCGGGGCACCTGTGTGGCTCAGTCGGTTAAGCATCTGACTCTTGACTTTGACTCAGGCCATGATCTCATGGTGCCTGAGTTCAGGCCCCACATCGGGACCTGCTCTGGCAGTGTGGAGCCTGCTCGGGATTCTGTCTTCCTCTCTCTCTGCCCTCCCCCCCTCCCGCTCGCTCTCTATCTCTCTCTCAAAAAATAAACAAAAATAAAAGTATATTTTTTAAATAAATTATAGCACCTACCTCATAGATGTGTGATAATTAAAAGGGTCAACATTTGTAAAATACTTAAACTGGTACCTACCGTGTACCATGTGAATATTAGCTATTCGTATTCTTGTTAGTCCTTGAATTCTTAGTAACTACATAGCAGAGATTCAGTAAATGGCCATGTTGGGCATCAGTCACAGATGGGCAAGGGACAAAGTCATACCCCTTCATCACACCACAGATGCCCACTCATGCCACGGGTGCAGACAGCAGGTCCTGGGCATGGAGGGAGAGAGAGAGGAAGTGAATACCAAAGACAGATTCCACCAACCACTAACTTCATTTCAGTGTTTCCTCTGTGCAGTAGTGAACACTTCATTTTTTAGGTCATTTTCTGAAATAGTACAGATACCAGTGGGATTTGTACCACATTTCTTTAGATGGCTACCTCAAGTTGCTGATTCCTTTAACCAAGAAGACTTAGTCTTCAAGTAGACAAAGCAGGTGGTTAAATACTTTCATGTTGATAATCCTTTCATTCGTCTTGATCAGAATCTTCAAGAAGGTAAATATCACAGTATGTATCACAGTAAATATCCGGCCGCCCTCCACTGCATTGCTCCTTGAAAATTACGATTCAGATAACCCATCAGGTGCAGGCAAGAGTGTCCCGGAGATAAAGTGCTCCGTGGGCAATCTGTCTTCAATTACATATTTGTAACGCAAATATTGGGTTTCAGACTCATTGTGGGAACTTAGCAAAAGGAATCTATAAAATGTTTACAGCAAAACATGTCAAGGTAAATTGGGATATAAAGTTAATATTAAGGAAAATCAACATTATGAAAGCATTACCAAAAGCAAATTTCTCAAGTTTTCTTGTTTGGATGACCTAAGCTAGATCTGGGATCAGAAGCCCTAATTCATTTATGCCTGTTTGTTACCATGAAATAACTGTGGGCTTTTATAAAAGTGCTATACTATACACACTGAATTCTGTTCTGTTCCTTGTTTTTCATGCTTTCATCCTGCCTACTATACTTTAATTACTCGTAGTCTACATACCCTCCCCACTATGCACACACAGGAATGTAAGCCTGATACGGAAAGGATTTATTTTGTGCACTTCTCTATTGGCACCTGGCACACAGTAGGCACTCAACGAAAAATTGTCGCACGAATAATGACATTACAAGTCTTTTGAAACAAACTGCACTCTCCGAATGGAAGTCAAACACTTAATAAAATTCCGGAGGTTTGTAAAGTCCCCCATATTCTAAAACTTAGCATCTTCCAGAGCTGAGCCAAGGTACTGAAGGGAAAATTCGGAGGGGGAGCAGAAGCCGGTGATGATTCTAGTAAGAGAGCTAGAGAAAATCAGAGGACTAACCAACCACTCAGTGAAAGTAAAGGGCGACCTTTGCTTTAACACGGAGAAAAGGAAACTGGAATGAAAACAGAAACACCTATGGGAATTTATCTTTTGCCAGAAGATGTTCTAGGAAGAAAAAGATTGTGGACTCAGTTTTCAGGTATAGATTATTTGGTTTGCACCCTACATAGTATGTGGCCAAGTCTTCAAAAGGAATGCTCTAGTGCTGGTGAGGGTGCTACCAGCTGCCAGAGAAAGAAATATGGTCACTGAACGTGGGGTCAAAGTATGGGTTTCAATGAGTTTGCCCTTCAACAAGAGCGATGAGTATGGCCTTGGGCTTCTTACTTAATGGCTCTGCCTCAGTTTCCTCATCTATAAAAAGGGGATAATAACAATGCTTACCCCTCCTGGAGTTGTTTTTATTTATTTACTTATTTTTAACATTTATTTTTGAGAGACAGAGAGAGACCTATCATGAGCAGGGGAAGGGCAGAGAGAAAGGGAGGCATAGAATTCCAAGCAGGCTCCAGGCTCTGAGCTGTCAGCATAGAGCCTGACATGGGACTCGAACCCACGAAATGTGAGCTCATGACCTGGGCCGAAGTTGGACGCTTAACCAACTGAGCCACCCAGGCGCACCTGTTTTTCTGATTGGATAAGAAAACACATAAAGCAGTGACTGACATATGATAACGGTCCAAGACATATTAGCTGTTGTTACGAATCCTACCTCCACAGGGCTCACGCTTTTTGGGGATGTTGTTTTATGAGAGTATCTTTCTCTCCTCAGTTGTGAACTATGAAGGACCAGTCGCTCTTTTCCAAGGGTGCCATGCTCTCTCTCAGCATGGGGCCCTTGCATGTGCTCACCACTCTGCCGGTGTGTCCAGCAGCTGCCTGATCAGAGCATCAGCTGCCGGCAGGCCAGGATGATGTTTATTCATTACTGTACCTTCGGATTGGCAGAATGCCTCGTTAGGAGTAGGGGCTCAAGAAATATCTACTAAAAGGATGACTATTTAATAGTAACGCTGACACTTTGCTAGTGTCTGAAATGACTGTTTTACCAATTAACCTGACTATTGCCTAACTCTGCTTTGAACAACATCCAAAATAAATGCCGTAACAGCAACCTGAACTTTTCTACAAAATACAAACGAAAAATCCAAATACCATGTCACGTGGTAAGTTTAGGATCATAGCATTTGAAAGGCCAAGACCAAACTATCCATTTTGGCCTAAAGTTCAGAGACCCGCAAAATTTCAAGACTTGGTTCTAACCAAAATGGAGCCTGGATTTACTGTCACTGAGGCATACAAAATATTCGAATCGAGGTGGGAAGCTACTAGACATCAGGCAACAAGAACTTATGATCTCTGAAGGATAGGAAACAAAGGAGGTGAGCCTGGCATTGCCTCAAGTGTTTGCAGACCACAGCGCAGTGAGGGGGTAGACACCAGTAGATTCTGTGAGTTGCAGAGACGAAGCGGGGTCAGGTGACAGCAAGGCGGCTGGAGTTCACAGGACAGAGTCCAGGAGAAGAGAGAGCTGCTCAGGGAGAAAAACTCCAATGATCTGAAGAGGATTCCCCCCCAAGTATTCAGCTAAGTCCTGCTTAGGGCATGCAAGTGAGATAATTAGCTGAAGCCGGGGGAAAACTACTCTTTTAGAGGATGAGGAGTAACAGGGCTCCGTGCTCAAACGGGTCCAGGAATAGCCTCCCTTCCCATCAACCAGACAGAAAACCAGATTCCCAGGCCATTGGTAAAGTACAAAAGACTTCGGCTGAGTACCGAGGAATAATTGTTAACCCTAGACTGAGCTTTCCTCCAGACCCACCTAACAAATCTTCAAAGCAAGACCTAAAAAGATCAATTTATTTTTAAGTAACTTCTTTGCATTCCAGAACAATATTTATAGAAATACAAAAATATCTTACACCCAAGAAGACAAAATCCACAATGTCTGGAATCCAAAAAAAAGAAAAAAAAAATCACCAGGGATGCAGAGAAGCAGAAAAATGTGACTCATGATAAGGAGAGAATCAAGCCATTAGACGAACTCAGAAGTGGCATCGATGTCAGGGTTAGCAGACAAGGACATTAAAAGAGTTATGACACTATCCCATAAGTTCAAAACACTAAAGTAGATGCATGGAAGTTATATATATATAACTTATATATATATTAATATATATAACTTATATATATATATATACATATATATATATATATAACAATCCAAATCAGACATCTAGAGATGAAACTCTAATGAGCGAGATGTTAAGTACAATTAATGGTATTCATGGGTGTAGGAGAGCTGACAACACTGACTCTATTTTTAGCCCTTCATCCTGTCCGTGCTCTCATTTCCCTCAGGACCACATGTCCCAGGTCCCTCGGAGGTTAACGTACGCCCTGACCAGATGCTGGAAGACTCGTTCCGATCCTCCCTCTGATGTACAGACGGCGCTACTTTAGATAACTACCCTTTGCTCTGTAAAACCTGTGGGTTGAGGCCTGGACTTCGTGGAGAAGAGCAGCGTAACGCCAGAATTACTGTCCGCCAGATTCCCCGTCAGTAAGTTAACCTGAGTATAACTCCGTATAAACGGTATCTAGTAGATTCCATCACTTTTCGGTCTCGAAGTGCTGTCTCAGTCTGGAGGATACGTTACTGTCCCTCCTCCACTTTCTAATGGCAAATTAGATAATTCAGATGGAAAGATTTGTGACTGGAAGACATAGAAATAGAAGCTATCCAAATTGAAACAAAAAAGGGAGAATTTTTATAACAGAGTATCTATGAACTGTGAGGCCATTTCAACTGAGCTAATACATGTGTAATTGGAGTCCTTGAAAGAGGATAAAGATAGAAGTATAGAAGAACATTCAAAGATGCGGCGCCTGGGTGGCTCGGTCGGTTAAGTGTCCGACTTCAGCTCAGATCATGATCTCACAGTTTGTGAGTTCGAGCCCCGCATTGGGCTCTGTGCTGACAGCTCAGAGCCTGGAGCCTCCTTCAGATTCTGTGTCTCTCCCTCTCTCTGCCCCTCCCATGCTCATGCTCTGTCTCTCTCTGTCTCTCAATAATAAATAATGACGTTAAGAAAAATTAAAAAAAAAAGAAAACATTCAAAGAAATAATGGCTGAAAAGTTTCCAAATTTGGTAGAATTATAAACCCACAAATCCAATAAGCTCTTTGAACTTCAAATGCCAGAAACCTAAATAAGGCAATGTCAAGGCACATCATAATTAAGTTGCTCAGAAACAGTGATAAAAAGAAAAGTCTTAGGTGAAGGGGATTAAGAGGTACAACCTTCCAGTTACAAAATAAGTAAGACTTGAGGATGTAATGTACGGCATAGGGAATATAGCCAAGAGTATTGTAATGACTTTGTATGGGGACAGGGGGTAACTAGACTTATTGTGACCATTTAATAATGTATCTCAATATTAAATCACTGTTGTGTAACTGAAATCATATAATATTATTTGTCAGTTATTTTTCAATTTAAAATGTTTGATGGGGTGCCAGGGTGGCTCAGTCTGTTTAGCTTCTGACTCTTGATTTCAGTCCAGGTCATGATCTCATGGTTTTTGAGATCAAGACCCGCATTGCGTTCTGTGCTGGGCATGGACCCTGCTTAAGATTCTCTCTTTCCTTTTCCTGCCCCTCTCCTGCTCGCCCACATGCACCCTCTCTCCCTCAAAATAAAAGCTTGATAATAACAAAAAAATTGTTTAAGTTCGATAATAAAAAAAAGAGAGAAAGGGAAATCTTAAAAGGAGCCAGATGGGAAAAAACACACATACAGAGAAACAAACATAAGAACGACAGCAGATTTTTTTGATAGATTTTTTTTTTTTTTTTTTTGCTGGAAACAACGCAATTGAGAAGACAATGCAACAGTATCTCTAAATGTACTGAAAGATCAGGGCAAGCATTACCCTGATACCAAAACCTAACATAGAGATTACAAGAAAATTACAGATCAAAATTGCTCATAAAGTTGGCTCTGTTTATTCAGATAACATGATTAGGCAGTTAATGTAAGGGAATCTACAAAGATACTAGAACTAATAAATAGGTTTAGCAATGTCATGGAATAGAAGATAAATAGACAAAATCAACTGTGTATATTTTAGCAATGAACATTTGGAAATTAAAAATTTAAAACCAATACCATGTACAGCACATCAAATATATGAAATACTTAGAGATATATCTGACACAAGATGTAACAATTTTTTACACTGAAAAATACAAAACATTGTTGACAATAAGTATAGAAGACCTAAATACACGAAGAGATATAGCATGTGCCTGAGTCAGAAGAATCGGTGTCATTAAGATGTTCATTTTTTTTTTTGAAATTGATCTATAGACTCAACTCGGTATCAATCAAAATACCAGAAGATTGTGTTTTGGTAGAAATTGACAAGCTGATTTTAAAATGCAAGGGATTTAGAATAGCCTAAAAATTCTGCCAAAAAAAAGGGCAAAATTGTAGACCTAATGTGACCTGATTGTAAGACTTTTTTTATAATTCTGGCATCGATGCCACTTCTGAGTTCGTCTAATGGATCGATTCTCTCTTACCCTAATCAGTGTAGGTGGTATTGGTGTAAAGATAGACAAATAGTGAAATGGAAGAAAATAGAGAATTCAGAACTAGACCTACAAAAATCTGGGTGACAGATTTTTTGCAAAAGTGCAAAGGCAGTGCAGTGGAGGAAGGATAGTCTCTTCAACAAATGGTACTAGAACAATTGGATATCCGTATGCAAAAAAAAAAAAAGAACTTTGATTCATATCTGTATGAAATATACAAAAATTAATTCAAAATGGGTCATAGATCTAAATGTAAAAGTTAAAATAATTCAACTTCTGTAAGAAAATATGAGAGAAAACCTTTTGACATTGGGTTAGACAAAAATTTCATAGATACGACACGAAAAGTACAGCCCCCAAAATAACAAATTGATGAGACAGATTTCATCAAAATTAAAAATTTCTCTTCCAAAAAACAAAAAGGCAGGCCATGGCCTGGGCGAAAATATTTGCAAATCATATATGTGATGAAAAATTGTATCCAGAATATATGAAGAACTCTCGAAACTATATTATAAGAAAACAAACAGCTCAATCAAAACTTTGAGCAAAAGATTGGAACAGACACTTCACCCAAGAAGATAGACTGATAACAAGTACATGAAAAGATGCTCAACATTCTTATGCATTAGAGAAATACAAATTAAAACCATAGTGAGTAATCACGGCCTCCCCATTAGAATGACTAAAATTAAAAAATTAACCATGCTGAGTGTAGGTGAGGATGTGGAAGAACTGGACCTCTCCTGCATTGCTGTCGGGATGGAAAAGGATACTTAGGGGTGCCTGGGTGGCTCAGTCGGTTGGGTGGCCGACTTCGGCTCAGGTCATGATCTCATGGTCTGTGGGTTCGAGCCCTGTGTTGGGCCCTGTGCTGCCGGCTCAGAGCCTGGAGCCTGCTTTGGATTCTGTATCTCCCTCTCTCTCTGCCCTTCCCCTGCTCACGCTCTGTCTCTCTGTCTCTCAAAAAATAAATAAACATTGAAAAAAAAAGAAAATGATACATAAACACATACACTCTTAAAAAAAAAGATAACCCCTGCTCCTGCGCATGCATGCTTTCCCCCTCAAAATAAATATATTTTTAATGAGAAAATAATACAAACATTATAGAAGACAACTGACAGATTCTCTAAAACTTAAAACATACACCCTACCGTATCATCCAGCCATTTGCTTCTAGATGTTTAACCAAGAGGAAAGGAAATATATGTCAATGAACAAATCCATGTGCACGAATGCTCACAGCAGATTTTATTTGTATAAGAGAGACTAGAAAGAATCCAAATTTCCATCCACAGATTGATTAACTGGACTATATCCATGCTATAGAATACTATTCAGCAACAAGGAATAAGCTATTAATATTGTGCTCCAACTTGGACGAATCTCGATGTGATTATGCTGAGTGACAGAAGACAGACAAAAAGTACATACTGTAAGTTTCCATCTATATGAAATTCTAGAAATTGAAGCTAAAATATAATGACAGAAAACGGATCGATGGTTGCCTAACGATAGGTTGGAGCATGGAGGGGTTGCAGGCAGGGATGACAAAGGGGCAGGAGGAAACTTTTTGGGGCGATGGATATGTTCACTACTTGGATTTGTGCTGATGGTTTCACTGGTTTGTGTGTATGTCAAAACTTACCAAATAATACATTTTTAACATGCAGTATGTTATACATCAATTATATCTAAGTCAACATTTAAAAAATGAAGCTAAAAATTATCTACAAATAATGCTCCTACCTTTTAGCTCTTGACCTTGGCCAGGAAGACTTCTCATAACTCTCTGCGGAGGAAGCGACATCACCTTCACTTCTGGTGGTAAGCCAAGTGGTGAGCAAATGCTTTAATGAAAATAATAGCTGTAATTACAGCCCCGGCTCAAAAGAAGTATGAGTAACAATAATACTTCATACCTACTAGTTATATGGGTCTAAAATTTTTCTGACCAAATAACTATAAAAATGTGATTTTCCAATAAGTTAATATTTAAGAGATGATATCTACAAAGCACTGCACATAGCAGGAGGATGTATTTCTTTTGAGTACATGGAAGAATACCAAGGAACAATTTACTTAGCTCTACCATACAAGGGGTCCTGGGAACAATGATCCAGCCAGTGACTCAGAATCTGACTTATGTCTGGAACCATCTACCTTGAAATGCTGAGCAAGACAAAATCCAAGTGGCTAGGAAAATGCTTGCCTCTGGCAGAAAAGCCAAATGTAGATTGGGTAGTAGAAAAAAGCAATTTAACTAATGCAGACATAACTGAACTAAAACCATAGATTAAAGAGAATGGCTGTAGGGGCGCCATTATACAGTCGGTTAAGTGTCCGACTTCGGCTCAGGTCATGATCTCATAGTTTGTGAGTTCAAAACCCGTGTTGTGCTCTGTGCTAACAGCTTGGAGCCTGGAGCCTGCTCAGGATTCTGTGTCTCCCTCTGTCTCTGCCCCTCCCTCCCTTGCTCGAGCTCTGTCTCTCTCTCTTTCAAAAATAATTAATAATTAAACATTAAACAAAAATTTCACAGAGAATGGCTAGAACTCACACCAAATATTTAATAGCTGCAATTTTTATTTTTACTACTGAGTTCAAGTCACAAAAGCAACAATAAACAACAATAATATTTATTTAACATCTGTTACATGTCAATAGTGTGGTGTTATCTTTAAGACTGTTAAGGATTAGAAGAAATTACAGAAGGCAATAAAATTTTCTAAGAAGCTTTTATCATTTGGACACAGAATAGGGATATACAGAATGATATAAATGCAGATCTTTCAAGAGGCAAAGGAATGGAAAAGATTATCAACTAATGAACTTCCTCGTCTATGACTTTTTATGCATAAGCTTTCATGGCCATCACCCTTTACATAAAACATTAATAGGCCACCATGGCAACCCACCATGTGTGGTCCAATAATTCAACATGAACAACATAGAGGTTATATTGAGCACCTCTTAACATGGTTGAATAAAGTCACAGTGAATGTGGGAAAATGTATTTGGAAGTTGTTTCTCGCAAATGAAATACTATGGTCATTTGCTCATTAAACAGATAGCTACCAAGTTCCCACGTTGTCCTGGGCATGTACAATGGCAGACAAAACAGACATATGGTCTCTGCCTTCATGAAGCTATGGGGAGAGCACAGCTCTCAGTGTATGTAACTACACACTGTAATAAATCAAAAAGATGTGCACAGACTAGGTGGCGGAGAAAGCTTACGATATTGCCCGGCTGTGATTTCAGTTCTCTCCAGAAACAGGAAAGGCATTGCTCCCCTGTTCCCCCTAACTGTAGCAGCTTTTTTGTGTTTTCAAATTAGCGGTAATTACGTGCACTGGACATTTCTGTTTGACACACAGGACCTGCTTCTTCCTCAGCGTAACCACTGAGTAATTGACAGGCAGGCCAGACCAGCGTGTGGCACACAGAAACCAACCAGCAATCAACTACTTCCCGCAGAAAGGCTGTGCTCCTGGGTGTTTAGGACAGAAAAGACCGCCCTGGCTATGTCAGTCTTCTGAATGCCACCTACACGTTGTAGGTGAGCCACAATCGCATAAGCAGGTCCTAGAAGCAAAGCTGAGGGAGAAAAAAGAGTTTTGTTACAACAGTGGTAGAATTTGGAATTTATTTTCAAACTCCTTTCTTGTCCCTCCCAAACCCCTAGTGCCTCCCGCAGCTATATTCAGTGTCGTTGGGAAGAACAATCGTGCCATTAGCTCAGGAAAGCTTCTGTCTTGCTCTAAGAAATCCCAAGTTTCTTTGTGGTAAGTGGCTTAATGAGACTGCACGAATAGTAAGAAGAATCACATGTATCATTTTACATTTTTATCATGCATCTCATTGCACTGGTTAAGTTCATCTTTGATGTTACAATACTACTGCAGTTGAGGACACGATAAAAGGCCTTTCGCTATGAAACAGACAAAAAGTATAGTTGGAAAAAAATGCTTCTGGAATGGATTTCATAAAGTGTGTGACAGGATTTTCTCAAGGGCCATTCTTAGAAATCTCTGCTAGTATTTGAACAGATTCCGGATGTTAAAGTATTTCCATGGTCTCCCATGGAGGGTTAGGTTAAAAGACATAGGTTAATGTCAGGTTAGCAGAAAATGTCTGCTGTAATGTCTATACATATTAGATGTGTACTGGATCAATAAATGCCCACTGCATGTGTAATGACTATTATCAAGTTAGCTCCTTTTTTAAAAAGGTTTTTATTTATTTTTGAGAGTGAGAGAATGTGAGCAGGGGAGGGGCAGAGAGAGGGGGACAGAGGATCTGAAGTGGGTTCTGTGCTGAGAGCAGAGAGCCCCGACGTGGGGCTCAAACTCATAAACCGTAAGATCATGACCTGAGCCGAAGTTGGATGCTTAACCGACTGAGCCACCTAGGTGCCCTCCTTTTTGACATCAAGTAATTTAGTAGATCCCCACATATAGTTCTTATACTTGGTTAAGAATATGGAAAAGTGACCAAAAGTCACTGTGAATATCAGTTAAAACTTGTATAAAGAGCAAAATATAGCGCTCTGGCTGTGAGTTTAACTCCCATCTTTTACTGTCTTTGAGCTACTGTGAGGGGAAATAGCAGATCAAAGTTCTCTTTTCATGAATATTTCAATAATGTCACAATTAGCAATACCATTCTGGGCAATTGTTCAAAGACACTGCCCATATTATAAACCAAATATCCATTTAAAAAGTGATACTGCAGTTTAATTATATTGAGAAACACAGTGGGAAAGGGTATGGCTTGGCATTCGAGGGTTTGGGAGTTCATAAGACACCACCGACAATCACAGAAAGCTTCACGTCATTCTTAAATGAACTATTATAGGTCACAAAGCTTCCATATCTGAGATGCGGCTGGAGAAATTCATTTTGGGAAGCTTTAGAACCATCAGGCCCAGGAGGCTCTGAAACAATATGAAACTATAGCAATAAAATAGCAAGAAATAAGGGAAGGCTGAACACAGGGCTGAACAATCAATGCAAAAGGTATTCTGTTATTTTTATGATCAGCCCTTAGGTATTTCGACCAAAGATACAAAAGATATATATATAAACACACATATATATACAAAAGACCAAAGATACAAAAGATATATATATACACACACATATATATACCAAAGACCAAAGATACAAAAGATATATATATACATATACATATACATATATATATATATACACACATGCCTTCCCTCAGTAACTACTGCTTTATTTCGTGCAATGGCTTTTACCTGTTTGAATAAGATGATAGAGAAGACGATTATGGAGGCAACATCGATTGTAGTCAACAAAGGAAGCCATTCTGTATCTCTAACATCTTTGTGCAAGAGCCGGTCAGGGTGGCCCACAGATTAAACTCAGGGAATCTGTTATGAACTTCAAACAGAAATGCACGAGAGCATTCTGTATTTGTCCAGAAATCTGGGGGGACAAAGGGAAATGAAACACAGGGCTTTCCTTAGCCTAGGTTTACACCACCGGCCCCCCTGCCCCTGTACTCTTCCTTGCTGGGCCTCCTCCCCACACACTGATTCCTCAGGAAACATGATCGGCCTGATCAGTTTCAAGACTTTCAAAGAGCCTCATCACTGTGCAACCAACGTTGGCACTCACAGCCCTGCCGTGTGCTGCACGGTGGTTTCCCCATCGAGTCTGATGCTCAGCAGAAGGAAGACTAGCGGAGCCTTGGCGGCTGATGAATGCCAGTCACAGTAGACCTCTACTTTGGCTGCACTTAGCCGTCTTCTGAAACATGAGGATCCCTGAACTGTTCCCCACCCCAAGATTCTGATCTCATTGGTCTGGGGAGTAGCCTGGGCACCAGGACTTTTTTTTTTCTTTTTCTTTTTACACTATTGTAGATTCACAGGAGGTTGCAAAGTTTGCCCTAATGATCGCACCGTCCATAAATGTAGTTACGATATTAAAACCGGGAAATTGGTAATGTTATGCTATGGAGTTTAGATAAAGAACTGTTCCACCACCACACAGATCGCCTCGGTACTTACCCCTCTGTAGCTTCACATGCCCCCTTCTCCCTACCATGCCAACAAACACTAATCTGTTCTCCATCTCTAGAATTTCGTCATTTCAGGAAGGTTCTATTAATGGAATTATACAGTTATGTAGCCTTTTGAGATTGGCTTTTTCACTCAGCATAATGTTCTTGAGATCCATCCAAGTCGTGTGCGTCTCAGTGGTGCATTCCTTTTTAATGCTAAGTAGTATTCCATGGTGTGGATGTACCCCAGTTTGTTTAATGTTCACCTACTGTACGACATTTTGATTGTTTACAGTTTGGGGCTATTATAAACAAAGCTTTCAGGCAAGGGAAGCAAAAGCAAAAATAAACTATTGGCACAAGATCAAAATAAAAATCTTCTGCATAGCTCAGGAAACCATCAAGAAAACAAAAGGGCAACTTACTGAATGGAAGAATATATTTGCAAATGATATATCCTGTAAGGGATATCACTATCCAAAATATGTAAAGAACTTATATAACTCAACACCAAAAAACCAAACTGATTAAAACATGGGCAGGGAACCTGAATAGACACTCTTCCAAAGAAGAATACAGACGGCCAATAGACACACTAATGGTGTTCAACATCACTCATCATCAGGGGAATACAAATCAAAACCACAATGAGATATCACCTCATACCCGAGGGAATGACTAAAATAAAAAAGTAAGAAATAACAAGTGTTGACAATGATATAGAGAAAATGGAACCTTCGTGCACTGTTGGTGGGAGTGCTAACTGGTGCTGGCACTGTGGAAAGCAGTATGGAGATTCCTCAAAAAATTAGAACTAGAATTACCATATGACTCACCTATTCTCCTACTGGGAATTTACGCAAAGAAAATGAAAACTTTAATTCGAAGAGATATATGCACCCCTAGGTTTATTGCAGCATTATTTACAACAGCTAAAATATGGAAGCAACCTACATGTCCATCAGTAGATGAATGGATAAGGAAGATGTGAAAAGTGAGTATGTGTGTGTGTGTGTGTGTGTGTGTGTGTGTGTGTAAATGATCACTTAGTCACAAAAAAAGGATGAGATTATGCCATTTGTGAAAAATGGATGGACCCGGAGGATATTATGCTAAGTGAAACAATTCAGAATGAGAAAGACAAATACCATATGATTTTACTCATATGGGGAATCTAAAAAAAATTAATAAATAAACAAAAAGCAGAATCAGACCCATAAACACAAAGAACAAACTGGTGGTTGTCGGAGGGGACAGGGATAGGAGGATGGGCAGAATGAGTGAAGAGGGGAGGAAGATACAGACTTCCAGTCACGGAATGGAGAAGTCATGGGAATCAAAGGCACAGCATAGGAAGTATAGTCAATGGTATTGAAACAGCGCTGTATGGTGACAGATGGTAGCTACGCTGGTGGTGAGCACGGCATAATGTGTAGAGTTGTCAAATCGCAATGCCGTTTGTCTGAAGCTAACGTAATAGCGTGTGTCAACTATACTCAAAAGTAGAGTTATCATGAACATTTGTATAAAATGTTTTTGTGTGAGGGTAAGTTTTCATTTCTCTGGGATAAGTGTTAGGAATGTAGTTGCTAGGTCATATGTTAAGTGTATGTTAAGTGGTTTTTTTTTTAAGTTTATTTTGAGAGACAGAGAGCGCGCGTGTGCACACACATGTATGCATGAGTTAGGGATGGGCAGAGAGAGAGGGAGAGAGAATCCCAAGCAGTTTCCACTCTCAGCATGGAGCCCAAAGCAGGGGTTTGATCTCACAAACCGTGAGATCGTGACCTGAGCTGAAACCAAGAGTTGGATGCTTAACTGACCGAGCCACTCAGGCGCCCATATGTTTAGTTTTTTTTTTTTTTAAGAAATTGCCAAACTGTTTTCCAAAGTAGTGGTACCATTTCACAGTCCTACCAGTAATATGTAAAAGATCCAGTTTCTCTACATTCTTGCCAACATTTGGTGTTATCACTAGGCTGTATTTTAGTCATTCTGCTGGGTGTATGGTGGTATCTCATCATCGTTTAATTTTCCTTCCGTTCGTGGCTAGTGATGTTGAGTATCTTTTCACATGCTTTTTTACCAACTGTATATCCTCCTCAGTGAAATGTCTCTTTATATCTTTTGCTCATTTTCTAATTGGATTCGGGCATGAGGGGGTTGGCATTTAAACAGTTCCCCAGATGTTACTCATATGCAGCTACGTTTGGAAAGCACTGCCTGGCGATAACCCCTCTGTGTAGGTATACTCTAAACTGTTGTGCCAGTGCTAACATTAAAATAGGTCCGTGTGGGCCAGACTGACTCATTAAACATGCCCTCAGTCCAAAAGAAGAGAATTGGGAGTGTTTTCTGGAAGCTCGGGTTGTTTGCATATACTCACCACAGGGATAGAAGGGTAACAGACCTCGGGAGGATAATTCTAGAAACGTGGACTAAATTTCCTCTGCCTCACTATCACGGTGTGTGTGTGTGTGTGTGTGTGTGTGTGTGTGTGTGCGCGCACGTGTGTGTGTAAATGGTAATTCCCAGGTCCCTAACCCCAGGACTACTGAATCAGAAGTTTTGAGGATGGGGCCTAGAAAAATGCATACACATATCAAGTGGTTCTTCTGCTCTCAAAAATGTGAGACCCATCAACTCAAGGGAGACCAGGGATCCCACTCTCTACTGCTGGAGTTGATCTTCAAGGCATGGGTGGATGCCCTCCTATTATGAAATTCGTTTCGAGAGGAATGTCCATGAGCCACTTTGGGGCATAAAGATGTGGGTTCTTGTTCAGAAAGTAGGGAACAGAGAGAGCTAGGGTAGCGTGCTTGCCTACTTCCAAACTGGTCTTCCAGAAGTAGATCTCACGTATTATCATACCCTTATGCTGAGAAGTGATTGTGTGTGGTAACCACTGATGGTAATAACAACTAATATTTGTGGACCACTACTTGTGTGCCAGGCCTCTCCCACACCCTAGCTCCTTAATTCTTATAACAACAGAGAATGGGGTTATTATATTCTCCATTTTGTAGAAAAGGAAACTGAAATTCAGAGAGGTCTCGTTATTTGCCCAAGGTCATAAAGCTAGGAGATGATAGAACTATTTTTTCCTTCTGGAATTTTCCTTTATTTTTGTCCTTGGTTGACTCAAACTCCAGTTTTGTGTTTGTTTGTTTTAGAAGACCTACTTGAACTTCACTTAATAAAAAGAAGCTAAAAGAATGTATAAATATATTTACATGGCCCTGAATCACCTAACAGGTCACCATTGGTGCAACTGGAACCGAAGGCACGCTGAAGCTGTATTTCTTTTTTTTTTTTATTTTGTTATTTTTTTAATGTTTTTATTTATTTTTGAGAGAGACAGAGCATGAGCAGGGGAGGGGCAGAGAGAGAGGGAGACACAGAATCCAAAGCAGGTTCCAGGCTCGGCACTGTCAGCACAGAGCCTGACACAGGGCTTGAACCCATGAAGTGTGAGATCATGATCTGAGCCGAAGTCAGGCGCTTAACTGACTGAGCCACTCAGGTGCCCCCTGCAGCTGTATTTCTAATTCTCTGGAATGGTACTGCAATACGAATTAAAAACATCGAGCTGGTTCTAAATAGAGAGAGTGAAGCTCTTTGGGGCACGGAAGTGATATAGTGTTAAAAGTTATTTCCAACCTGCTCTTTAGGAGCCTGTATCATCAAGGACAAAGAAGCCATGCCCTTTAAATACACACTGGGGCTCCTGGCCTCCATTTACACAGCCACCTTCACATGGGTGGTCCAAGGGAAAGCTCTTTTGTCCTCCAGCTGATGTTCTGAATCATCTTTAATGATTGCCTAGGTTCTCTGAGCAGCTTTGACATAAATGATGTTTTCATAACATGCCTGGTCTCATTGTTCGTGATCCCTGGTTACCTGCCATTTCATGTCTTTGAGCCTCAGGTAAGCTGACGTATGGACACATGGGTGTGAAGGACTGGTTTCCTCTTTCCCCTTCCCAGCTCTAAACCAAAGGCTTCCTCCAAGGCCCCCGGCCTTTGGATATCAAAACAAGTTCCATAAAAAACAGAGCCTGAGGCAAAGGTTAGGGTGTGAGGCTTTATCGGGGAGCAGAGGAGTGAGGGGAAAGGGCAGGCTGTCCGGGAGAGAATCAGGAAACAAATGCAGGGTAATGAGTGACAATGCTGGCCGTGCACCACAAAAACTGCACCCAGTGCTGAGCCAGCAGTACTCTGTGGGTAGGCCAAATGGAGAATTGTCCGTCACCAGGGAGGAAGGCACAAGAGCTCATCTGCCCATTCCCTCCATCTCCTGACTCTCATTGTTTGTTCAGAGCTGGGCTCACAGGGATTCAGCCTCCCCCAGTTCTGGGTTGTCACCTGGCTCCTCCAAGCAGCTGTGGGGCAGCCATCTTGTATGGCCCCCAGCAAAGTGGCAAGGTGCTTCATGTGAGCAGTGGGAAAAGCCAGTGCCTCTGCAGGTCTCTTCAGGGAGGGCCTGGACTGCCAAGCTGCCGTGGCTTCTGTGCAGTGGCCCGGCCCTCACAGTGGGAAGGATGCGTCTGCAGATGGTGGCAGAGGTAAGGCCACGATGGGAAGCAAGGGCTCCTCCTGAATAAGCTTCCAGGGCTCAGGAGGGAGACAGTGCCAAGCAACTATGGAGAGGCACAGAACTCCAAGTCGACTATCCTTTCCAATTCCAGTGTAATATTGGAGTATCACCTAGTGTTTTTGGTTGCAAGCCATGGGAACATAGTCTTTCTTTCTTAAGCCAGAAAGGAATTTATTGGGTGTATGAGTAAGAGCTTTCAAGGACTGAAGAGTGGGTCTCATAGAACAAGCAGTGAGAGCTACAATAAGCACGAGGGAGCAGACACTGTGGCCCCACGTTCCTGTCATGGTGGTAGAACCTTCTTTCCACCACAGCCTAACATCACTGCCTCCCCATGAGGCCACATGCCAACAGGCCTGCCTCCAAACAAAAGAAGGGGGTTGATGCTTGTTATGACTTGAATAGCGTCCTCCCTCCTCCCTCCCAAATTCGTATGTTGAAGTTTTAACCCCTGGTGCCTCAAAATGTGATCTTATTTGGAGATAGGGTCTTTGCAGAGGTAATGAAGTTAAAACGAGATCATTAAGGTGCACCCTCATGGAATACGACCGATGTCCTTATAAGAAGGGAAAGTGTGGACACGGAGACATGCATAGAGAGAAGACAACGTGAGAGACATAGAAGATGGCCATCTACAAGCCGAGGAGAAAAACCTGGAACAGGTCCTTCCCTCACTACCCTCGGGAGGAACCAGCCCTACCGCCACCTTGATTTTGGACTCTGGCTTCCAGAACTGCGAGACAATACATTTCAGTTGTATAAGCCACCAGTTTGTGGTTCTTTTTTTAATGGTAGCCCTAGCAAACTAATACAATGCTGGAGAGCCAAGGGAAGACAACACCCCTCAGGAGCTCAGGAGTTCGTTGAGCTCTTTTTAGATTGCTAAACGCTTTGATGTGCATCCTCTTACCTGGCAGGGCTGACTTCATGCCAGGAGACCTGTACAGTCACGCAGGGCTCCGTTCTCAGAAGCACCTGGCACTCAGTTTAATGGTCTGCTGTTGCCATCTTAAAGTTCTTAATAGTTTTTTTTTTTTTTTAAAGGAGCCCTATGTTTGCATTTTGCATGGGCAAATGAAGTGGCAATCCTGTCAGGTAACCAGGGGATTTCTCATTATCTGCATTGAAGAGGACACTGCTGCAGAAAGAGGATTAGCAGCTTGATCAAGGTCAACAGACCTCCCCAGAGTTTGATCAGGAACTGAGGTTTCTAATGCAAAGACCTTTGTGTTCCATCCAATTTTGAGATTCTGCAACTCCAGATCTCAGCTGAAAACAGAAAATTGGGAGCTAAACCCTTAACGCAGTTGCCTTGCCTTCACTCCATTACCATGACAAACACTGAACACGTGAAACCAGGCTCGATTTCTTCTCCATGGCCCTTGATGTCCCTGGCCTCCTACTTAAGAAGTTCCTCTACCAGCCTCAACTGATGTATCATAATTTTTTCTGGTCTTTTCTAGTCTACTTTTACTTATTTGTCTATTAGACACCATATCTCTGAAGAAGCAGAGTTCTTGCCGGCCTCCTGGTTGGGGTTCAGACAGAAACTGCTAACCTCAGCCCACCAGATCTGTGCCCTTGGTTAAGGACCTAGAGAAAGACCTTCAAGCATCAATTGACGATCCTCTCCCTTGGTTCTAGATATTCAGCTTCTTGGCTTTCCTGAGATAAACCAATCCTTCTAACGTGTAGATGGGAGTTCTGTCATCTCTCCTGGTCTCTCTTCTCTCTGTCCTCTCTCTGTCCTTACTTGACTAGTGCTCTGCCATCAGGCCAGTGAACTTGGTCCCTTGACACTCTTTTGATTTTCCTACCCTTTCTCCCAGCCCTGTTCTACTACAGCTTTCTCATACATACCCTGGAGATTTTCAGGTCAGTTATATAATGAATGTCCTAAAGAAACATTTAATAAAGTTGCACTTCATTTACTCTTAGATTCCAGGCAAATAGATCATTTTCCAAATCCACCGAACTTTGGAAGAGGGAGAGGAAGTTTGTTGTGTTTTTTTTTTTTAATTTTCCTTTACCACAGAATGAAACATTATTAGGGTGAGGTGTCCTGTAATTATATTTCGTTGTTGTTTATTGATCCTCTGTAGTAGACAGAAGTTTTGTGCTGACATTCCTTCCTTGCAAAGAACTTCTTCCCCATTCTGTGTGGGTCTAGTGGGGCTGTTAGCCAGGGTGCTCTCCCCTCTTTGCTGTCTCTCCATATGACCTACGCTGGCCAATCAGAGTGTTCTATCTTCTAGTGATTGTGTCAGGAATGGCTGTGTGACTCAAGCAGTGCCAGTCAGAATTATCCTTGGGAATGGGTATACAGAACCTGAAGAGAGAAGGTCTCTCTTCCTGTAGGAGTGAGCAAGCCTGAAGACCAATGTTCACAGAAAAAAAAACTAGAAGTAGGGAGTAGGATCTAGGTTCAGAGACTACCACTTGAGAAGATTTTTCATGTCGGTTACTAGCTCACAGAGTCACAGAAATCGAGTTGACCAGCAGTCATTTAGAGTTACAAGGACTGATAATGTTAGAGAAAACAGAAATCTGGCAAACAGGAGCCTTAGTTGCTCATATCCTAGAACAATGGCTCAAGATGAAGAATAGTAGTAGTATCAGGAATCTTTCCTTCTTTCTTTCTTTCTTTTTTTTTTTTTATATGAGGATTTGGGGGTCATTACGATGCTTGGGAAATGCTTTTGGCATTGGGAAGCAGGATTCTAAACTGTTGCCTTGTGTAGGACAATCCTACAGAATGAAGAATTGTCCTGTTACCTACTCTCTCACTGCAGGAGAGGAAGAGGCCAACCTGTAAAGAGAAGCAGAGTCCTGGTGTCACTGAGTGAACGCACACATCAAGCCCTACAGATGCCAGAGATCCAACCTCAGGCTGCACGTTTTCCATTTTAACCCACTTGATAGAAAGAGAACTTACGATTTCACCCACTCAAGGGTAACACGTGATCTGGTTCTCGGCAATTGGCTCTCAGAAGTCTCTAGTCTTCTTCACATTAAATCAGCGCTTCATATTAAATCAGGTAAGCCTTCCATCTCCCCACAAGTTTGACCATGTCATTCTCATGCCTAAATTCCCTACCCGCTCCCCACTGCCTGTGCGCTCCTTAGCGAGGTGTAGAAAGTCCTCGTGCCCTGACTCTAGCACAACAGT
The DNA here is from genome assembly GCA_030068075.1 of Paguma larvata. Classification (NCBI taxonomy): domain Eukaryota; kingdom Metazoa; phylum Chordata; class Mammalia; order Carnivora; family Viverridae; genus Paguma; species Paguma larvata. Next base: position 46,112,914 of record CM057835.1, on the reverse strand, counting down.
GGTGTTTGTAGATTTCATCTGTTTCATATGTCCATGCCATTGCTCATGCTGGTCCCTTTACTCGGGATACAGTTCCTGCCTCTTTTGCAGACTCAGTTCATTATCGTAATCCTCACAGGAAGCTATCCAGGAACCCCCAGGTGGACTACTGCCCCCTCTCTGTGCTCCCATGGCCATATGCCTCTACCTTATGGCCATTTAATATTAGAGTATCTGTTGGTATGTCTCTAGCAAATTAGACTAGAAAATTCTCAGATTCAGGGGATGTACCTTCTACATCTTGGTCTCCACAGCACTCAGCATACAGTGGCTGGCACATAGTAGGTCCTTGAAAAAGATGCCATTGAACTGAACTAGACCTTGTTATAAATAAAATATGACAGTCTTTCTGATGTAGCCAGTAATTAACTCATCCTGGATAGCTGGGATAACCTGCAATTTGTATGATGTGTCATTCCTGCAGTGAGACATTAGGGTACCTATGATTTGTATTGTTACTGGACCCCCCAAGACCAGGTTCTTGAGTCTCAATGTCATAGAAATGAACACTGAACTATTGAAAGAAAGAAAGCGGGTGGAGTTTATTGGAGATAGCTTGTATACAAAGGAACCATCAGGAAAAAGCAATGTCGATCTCTGAAGGAGTAGTGTGCTAGGCTTATAAAGTGGGTGGCTTATAAACCCGTTTCCAAAGGGTTGGTGGCTGAGAGTGGGACAGCATCCGTTAGTCCCACGGTCATTATCTTGTGGTCCTTACTTTTCAGTGGACCCAATACAATCACAGGATGTCTTTCTCCACAGTCGACTTACTTTTAAGGCTCCGGTAAAATGAAAACACGGTGCAAGCAGGCTTTAAATTGTTACTTTTAATTTTGCCCAGACAACCATTACTCCCTAATGGCCCTTATCTCTCATTTGATCGCTTTCCCAGAAGAAGGGATTAGTTAAGTGTGTGGAAACTTTTAACCCCTGCCTCAGACCCGTGGCTTTACAGGAGTTAAGTCCCTCTTGTTTTCCCTATATTGTCTCGGTAGGACACTTGTATGCAGAAAGAGTTCTATACAGGCAAATCATTCTAAATTTGATCGAATTATTTAATTGAACAAAGTAAAACCATAGAACCACATTCTTAAGTCTGGAGGAATGAAAGCATGTTTTAAAAAAATTTATACAGGGCAGTTTTAGCTTCCCAGGGAAGTATGGTGGGGCGTGGAGACAGCAACATTGCTTGGAGGCAGAAGTGAGGGGCTGACTACCAGCCCTCGTTACCTTTTCAGAAAAGTAAGGGAAGCAAGGTTGTTCCTGGACCCAGAAAGCTGTCTTCTTCGGTCTGGTTTTGGAAAGGAATAAACCTGTCCCTGTGCTCTCTGGGCATCCAGTTCCCCGTCGGCGGATATAGTCTGTTCTCCCTTTCCCTTTTCCATCTCCCAGATCTCCTTGTTTTCACTGTTTTTGTCTCTGAGAAGATGGCAGGGTGAAGAGGGTGAAGAGAAGTGAAGAAATGTGTATTTTTAGCCATGACACAGCTGAATGTTCTGAGTCTTCTTTTACAACCACATTTAAAAATAAATGTCAGGAGTTAGGCTTCCAGTGATTTCTCGGTGTCCACATCCTCTTCCTCCTTAATGGGGGCCTGTCTTCTTCTGACTGGTTACCCTCCAGATAATGTTGTTTTCGACTCTGGATCTATAAATCACTAGCTGATGGGATGCATACAGTTTAAGACGTTATATGAAATGTCTTTCATTTAAAGGTCCAGGTATACACACCTCTATCCTCAGTTTAATAATACAGCTGTTCATACACCACAATATAAAAATGATTTACCATCAAAAATCACATGTTAGATTATGCTTTCAACTCATTTACTGCTGAAATACTTCTGCAACATACACCGAGGGTAAGAAATCAGGCCCCCACACACAGACATGAACAATGGGAGCTCTGCTTTCCAGGAATTTCCATCTGGGCAACTCCTCTCCATAGGGGCGTGTGAAGTTTGCTGACATTAGACCTGCCTGGGGTTCCGGTAAAATGCAGATGCCTGGGCCCCACCTCAGATTTAGTAAATCAGATCAGATAGCTGCCAGCCTTCAAAATACCTTCTGAAAGTAAGTGATATTCTTTCTTACTTTCGGGAAGAGATGACGATGATCGTAACTCATAAGGTTGGGTGTGTTTACCCCCTCAGTCAGGCCTCCAGAAAATACTAGGTTTTACTTTAACGACTAGGACTTACCCACTATATGTGCAATGTGCAGTGTGCAGTGTGACGTGGCTAAGCCTCACTTCAACCCTCGCTGGCCGCATGGCGTTGGGAAAATTACCCAACCTCTTCATATTGATTTTCACATCTGTAAACCTGGGCTAAAGCTCACCTCACAGGGTTACTTTAAGAATGAAATAGAACAACAAATGTGAAGTCTTAATCTAGCACCAGACACGCAGGCATAGCAGCCAGCAGCCATTTCTGATTTTTAGGGATTCTTCAAGATGAGGGTTTGTTTCATAACAAACTATGTTTTTCTGCCCCAGACGTGTGACATCAAAGAAGCACACCATGAACTCCCTTCCCCCACTATCTTGAAGCTTGCAGTTTAGAATGATTTTTTAAATTTTAAACAGCTTTACCGAGTTATGATTTACATACTGCAAGATTCACTACTTACAGTGTGCAATCCATTGGTTTTTATGAAGTTGTGCAATCATCACCACTATATAATTTTAGAACATTTCAAGATGAGTTTTTTCTGTGTGTGTGTGTGTGTGTGTGTGTGTGTGTGTGTGTGTGTGTGTTAGGGAAGCAGCTTAATAGGATCTTTTAAAAGAAATATACAGTATTACATACTATAGCAGATATATCTTCCTTTACTTACCTTGGGAGATTACAAATTCTTTCTTAAGATACTTTTTTTTTTATCTTTTGAATTCCTTTTTTGGAATTTTCATCAAATTTTTATTCCCATTGTTTTAACTATCTCCAGTTGTGATGGGTCTTCTTTTGAAGATGGATGTGAAAGTGATAAAAAAAAAAATAGGGATTGGCTGGGGCGCCTGGGCAGCTCAGTCGGTTGGGTGTCCTCCTTAGATTCATGTCATGATCTCGCGGTTTGTGATTTCAAGCCCTGCATTGGACTCTGTGCTAACAACTCAGAGCCTGGAGCATGCTTCAGGTTCTTTGTCTCCCTCTCTCTCTGCTCCTCTCCTGCTCATGCTCTGCCTCTCTCTCTCAAAAATAAAGATTAAAAAAATTTTTTTAAATAATGATTGGCTCCCCTTGATGACTAATGGGGGAACTGAAACTGATTAATATTGTTTGGGACTCAAAAATCAAGAACTAGCTATGAATTAGTGAGACAACTGTTCTGGTGTGGCCTGCAGGCTAATTCTAAAGATGTAAAGAATCAACAAATTAACAGAAAATCAGCATCTCTCAGTGTATAAAGTATGTTTTCTTGTACTCATTTAAGGAGTAAATCCAGGAATTAAACGGATCCTGAAAAACTCTGTACCTAGGTCTACCATGGTACTTACAATATTGTATTATCGATGTGTATCTGACTGCATGTCTCATCCACAGCGATGAAGGGGCTTGCAATATCTGTCTAAATATTACTGGGACTTATCCCTGTTCTGACACAGTGGGGATACTCGGTGAGTGCCCAGTGAAAAAACAGAGATTCCAGGCCACTCAGCTCCAGGACATCCATACATTTACACAGGGAATACTTGCGTGGGTAACCTGCACTGATAGAAAACTTTTTCAACTAGTTTCTTAGGTTACTGTGGGGAATTCAGTGGTGTTATGGGTTGGAACACCTGGATTGTTAATTTAGCCCCAGAGCAAAACACACGTGATTTCTAAGTAAGGCGTTATTTTATATTAGTGATAGATCTTTCCTTGCAAAGATGCGAGCTGACTGCAAAACAGTTATACACGTAGGACATAAAAGATGCATTTTTACAATCTTCATGCCAAGTACTTATTGATTTCCTTGTCCAGCCCTTCAGGTAGTGTCAAAAACATACCAATGGATAATTAAAGCAGAGATAATTCAGATCCAAATGAAGAGCCCTGAAACCCGGATATTTTTCCTTTATATTCTTTGTACATTCAGAAGAAAACCTGCACGTCTTCCTCAGGCTGCGTTAATAACGGCAAAGATGTATCGTTTATGGTAGAAATGGCTTAAATTAATCAGCTCCATATGATGCATCTGGTTATTCAATTGTACAGACTTTTTTTTAATTGAATATTTCAAGATACTACTATTGACAAGTAAATATATGAACGGAAGGATCAATTGACTCTATGTTAAAAAACTAATTGCACAGGTTAAGTAATATCTTGCCGTTACAGTTTACAAAACATGTGCCCACTATTTCATTTACTTGCCTTGCAGGTACTGATTGTCTTCATGTTATAAATGGGAAAACGAAGGCTAAAAGAGGTGAATAAAATTGCTCTCGGTCACAAAGTTAATGCCTGCAGAACCAGAATCATAATCTATAATTTAGACTCTTGGCATAATCCCCTTCCCCCTGTGTTTCCAACTCACCCCCTTGGTAGCTCACCCTCACCATACAACTTACATACAGGTGTCAAGTGCCTATTACATGCTCTAGACAGTGTAGGGAATCTGACTACACTTTAAGATTTGGAAACAAATCCACTCTGAGAAGCAAATGTCAATGCTGCAGCTTCCACCCAAAATAGATTCACATATGAGGTTAGGTGAACAGAAAGGTATCTCTTCCTTTCTCCTTCAGTCAGGGAGAAGTGGGATATGCCATTTGTTATCAGTTAATGGAGGAAAGGGTTAATAACATCTTAGCATAATAAGGCCAGGGTTGTTAGTAAGAAATAAGTGAAGTTCCATGGGTAGAAGGAAAACCATTTTCTTTTTTAGACAAAAGTGGAAATTCCCGATTGAAATTAATCCTAGTGGCAAGATAAGTTTGGTTTAAGATCCTCCGGGAGAAAACCCACTAGTGCACTGAATGGAGCCTCCTGTACCTTTTGACATCTTTCCCTGCCCTCACCGATAGGACCAGAGCTCATTTGCTTCACATCCCAGGGACTCACCAGACCCAAACCTTGAAACCAGAGACAACCTGTTTCTTTACAGAGCGACAACTCATGGGCAGAGAAGTCATTGACATTCACCATAGGCTGCAAAATGCACAAATCCTGAGAAGGTATCAAGGGAGAGGGAGACTTGATTATTTCTGTAAGGACCAGGGACGGTGGTAGATCTGGGGAACAGTCAATATCGCCAGAAAGCAAGGAGGCAGGTTAAACTCAAGGGATGCAAAAGGAAATGCAAAGGAATGGGAAGGAAGAAAGAGAGGGAAAGAGAGCGAGAGAACCCCTGTGAGGACCAAGAGAGGAGTGGTACTCCCCACTCAAACACATCCCAATCCAGGACTCCGGCGGGAGGCCTCACTGCTTGAGCTGCCCAGGGGAGGTAAGCAACTGGAGGAAGGACGCGATGCCTCCTTCCCCAGTCTTGCCCCTGAATCTAGACAGCAGCAGAGCAATGATCTCACCTCTTGTAAACACCTGCTTAAACCCATTGTATGTCCATTGGGTATACGTTTGGGGAAAAGCAGATGAAGAGGTGTCCAGTCTGAAGGGGATGGCTTCTTGATGCATGGTCACCCCTGTGGTCTCCGGGGTGGCACGAGTGTCTTGTTGGAGGCATCCACCCTTCTGGAAAAACAGGTGGATCCCCTTGGGTCTACCACATGCTCCTCTCCTTAGAGGTCAGCCTGTGGCCCCCCACTGTGAATAGAAAAGGAAGGAACCTGCTCTACAGTTTTACATGTTGACCCTTGACCTGGTTTGCTTTCTAATGAAAAGCAGTTAACTGAATCTTGCCTCATCTTCAGCAGAGTAAAAGGGCTGGGTTTGATAGCAAAGCCAGCATAACAAAAAAAAAAAAAAAAAAAAATGCAGTGACACTAATTTCCAAGCTCTCCTCCATTTTAGAATTCCAGACATTCTGGGAACCTGTATTTATTTCAACTGATAGTGCAGGTTTACAAAAAGATACATTATGGTGTGGTTATTTGCGCTACTAAAAAATGTTTATATAACCCACGCGCACACGACAAGATTTTCTTAAAACATGTATTCTCTAAATGCATTTAAAATGTAATTCCAAAAACTCAAAACATGTTTAGAAAGACAAGAGTAGGGAATGTTATTAGTTGTCCCTCTGACACCTGGTTCCTACCTTTCTTTTCCTAGCAGAATTTCCCAGCCTCGGAGTTTGGGTGGAATTGGTTCTACCTCCGGATCCCTGGAGCGGGCTCTGATTGGCTTAATCCGGTCGTAACGAACCACTTCCTTCTAACTGCATTGATTGGTTCAAGAATGAGCGTGTGAAAAAGCACCTGGTCAATGAAATTCAATTCAACCTGCATTTCAGGTTAAGCATTGAAAAAGCAAGCAAGTAGCCCCAGAAACCTTCCAGCTGTCTGGGGACCAGGAAAGAAGAGCCTGTCTAAGTAAGAGTAGATCCATCAAGAACCGATATGGTAGAGCTGAGGGGTGGAAAGGTGAAGAAACTGGATCCAAGTCACAGTTTTGCAGCCCTGGTACAGCCTCATTTTGGGAAATCCTTTTCATGAACTAATACACTTACTTTTCTGGGCCATTTGGGTCAGATTTTTCTGTTACTTGCAACCAAGATGTCTTAACTTATAAAACATCTACCATGTATATAAAGTAAGATGCATCTAAAACTGCTCACTAATCCTTTGCACTTGGAGTTTTGTTTTCCCAATGAAATCTCATGAACTACAAACTACTGACGATACCCACAGGAGGTGTGTAGAAAGGAAATCAGCTTTCCCCGTCTGAGAGCTTTTCATTTCCTCTCCCTCTCCCTTAGTCTCCTTTTCTCCTCTCTCCCTCGAAAAGGAACACTGGGTAAATCCTATTAGGCTGGAGCCAAGTGCACTGAAGACTGCCTTAGTCCCACAAAAGGGTGCAGTGTATCTTACAATTTCAAGTGTATAGTGCCCTAATGTGTTGGTGATCTAGATTTTTCCTTCCTTTTGAGGTAATATACGCCATGACCTCTTAAATATCCATTATTATCTGCCGTTGCTATATAGTGAAAAAAAAACCCACAATCAGCCTTAATTCTCTTCCTGCCAGCTAAACCTTGGGCAGGTGTCAGAGCCAACTACAGCTGCCACAGATATAATTATTGGTTCATGAATTGCCTGTCTTCAGGGTTGTGAGGACCATTTTGAATCCTCTTTGTACTCCCTCGTTGTCGAGCAAATATTTGAATGTGTCCAAATCTAATGTGTAGATTAATGTGCAGCTGCTAATATAATTATGGTATTTGGTTAGATCCAAGTTGGCACACATTTGGTGTATATTACAAGGCACAGTTATCCTCTATCCATCTCACCTTTTATGGGGTACAGGGCACTTGCACTAGGTCTTGTCCCAGCCATTCAACAGCTAAATTTCACTAAGTGTGTAACCATTCATGCTAGGTTTCCGAGTCAGATTGCTTCGATTTTGCTCATCCCTTCCCCCACCCCATTCTCAACTGCAGGGCCCCAGATGCAACTTGTTAATGCCCGTGGGGTCATCAGTTCCTTGATTCCCTCCCTCAGAAACAGGGACAGAGAGAACCGCACTTGGCTGAACTGGGCTGCCTTCTCCAGTTGGGGGAGTACCTGCTATCTGCTAGGTTTGGTATTGCCCTCTTGGCTTCTCTCCCTTGTTGACTAGATTATTTCAGGGTTAGAGGGTAGATGGTTCCACAGATCCAAAGTTCACGCCACTGGGCATGTTGTCAGCTCCGGTTACCTCTGGTGATGTGTGACCGAGAACATTCTCTGGCAAGAGCCCAGTGGCCACTATAGTACCTAATATATATGTTAGATGGCCCTGCCCAGTAAAACACACACACACGCACATGCACACACACGCACACACACATTTATTAAAGACCACACGGGCAGTTCTGTCAGGATTTGGCACTCAGTGCTGGTTCCATGAAACATATAACCCTTAACATCCATTCTCACGATCAGTATTGTTCAGACCTCAAGGAAATGTTACTCGTCTCTTCCTCAATGTCCTAAAGACAAAGGCTACAGGCTATGAATGCCATGTAGAATTGCGCACTGCTGATATTGGAGACTAACGCTATTTTAAATCCAAGAGAACTTGGATTAAAAAAACTGGCAAACTTGTCGAGTTCTTCTCAGATCACATGAATGCAGTGATCCTGTATTACAAAAGTATTGTTCCCCAGACTCTGCCATTCTCTTGCTTCTTTCGATGTTGCAATTTGCGGCTCCAGATGTACTCATGAATTAGCGTCGTGTTCTAACAATTACACAGGACTCTTAAATTTGTGCATATAAATGTGGCAAATTCTGTATTGGTTTAGATACTCTTGTAAAGGATGGCACAGATCACAAAGTAAGTGATAGCAACTTGTATGATGAAATAAAATTATTTTGGTAATATTTTCTGTGGTAATTTATCATAGTGACCTCATTATAATGCTGGACGTGATAGATTCATGAGTCTTCTCTAAACGGAATATCGCTTTAATTTTTAAAAACAATTTCAGTTTTAAATGCTTCAGCAGAGCAGTTTCTCCAAATTGAAATTAATAAACCACACTCTAAGAACTACAATGACTTAAGAAAGGTGATCTGATTTGCCATTAAGAACATAAATTTGATTGCCATAACATATAGTGATTTTGCTAAAATAGAAGTGAAGAATATAAATCTATGGAAAAACATAAAAATTACTTGCGAATTGTTTGTCTTCATATATTTCCCACGCAGACACTACCAGCCCACCATCAGAACAGTCAGACATATGCAGTAATGAATCAGTTTTGTCATCTTCGAAATTTTGTCGATATTCGGTCATATAATAAACCATAGCTTTATACTTATTTTTCTGTTTCATTGGTTTGAAAGTATAATGGTCAGGGTTATAATACAAAACACTTGAAGAGCTTAATTTATAAACTTTAAATATTTAGGTGTATGCCACATTGGCCTCCATTTGTCCTCTTGCCCCATCTCGCAAATGTTGGTGTCGGCCAGAGAGGGTGCGTGCCAGGATCTGGGGGGATCCTCCTCTCTGCTCCTGCTCAGCTGTGGCTCCCAGCAGAGGTCCGGCAGGTGCCCTGGGGCCCCGCCCCCGCCGCCTCGGGGATTGGCTACCTTGGGCTAGGGGGCGGTCCCAAGGTCGGGATAAAGTTGGGGGTCGTGGGCGCGGGCAGCCCCGGGTTTCACACGCGCCGTGTGCGCTGTACGCGCCCGGTTAGACTCCAGCCGCGCGCTCTTGCAGCCTCCAAGGCGGAGTTCTCAGTGCCCTTTTCAAACCCGCCTGCTTCCGCGCGACCCGAGGCTCCGGCTCTTTTGCAAGAAAAGAGTCAAAGTCCGGGCCTCGGTGCTTGCGAGTGTCGGAGCAGGCTCGGCGCGCTGGCCCAGGGCGGCTGGGCACGGCGTGCGGGCCGGGGGTGGGGACCCGGGCCGGGAGGGACTCCCGCGGCGTGCGGGGGCTGCAGGAAGCAGGGGCGGCGGCCGCGCGGGCCCCGGCTCGGCGGGGTGAGAGACACCCGGAAACGGATTCCTCTTGGGTGCCCGCGCGAGGCGGGCGTCTCGCAGGGAGCGGGAGGAGCAGGCGGGCGGGCGGCTGCTGAGTAATCCCCGAGGCGGGCGGCGGCGGCGGCGGCCTGGGCGCTCACGTCCCTAGCCGCGCTGCAGCCCGCCCGGCTCCTCCCCTCCTCCCCCGGCCCGCCCCGCCCCCCGCGCCGCCCCTCCCCCGCCCCGCTCGGCTGCGCGGCGCTCCGGGCAGGTAGAGCCGGGCTCCGGGCGCGCGGGGGCCGCAGCAGCTGCCGCCCCACCTCTCCTCGGCCCTGCGCACAGCCTCGCGCGCCCATGGCCGGCTCGGAGCAGCAGCGGCCGCGGCGGCAGGACGACGGAGACTCGGCCGCGGCGGCGGCGGCGGCGGCGCCCCTGCAGGACGCGGAGCTGGCCCTGGCCGGCATCAACATGCTGCTCAACAACGGCTTCAGGGAGTCGGACCAGCTTTTCAAACAATACAGGTGAGCGGCGCGCCCTGCCCCCCCGCCCTGCCACGCGCCCCTCGGGGCCGGCTCGCGCGCTGCAATGTGCGGCGGGCCCCAGAAGCCTCCTCCCCTCCTCCCGTCGGTCCCTAATCCCCGGCCCCGGTGCCCAGGTCGCCTCCCTCGGCCTGCGCTGCAGCCGGCGCTTCTGCGCCTTTGTCACATCGCCCCTTTCCACCCCCGCTCCGTTGTCCTTTCTCTGCACGGGACCCGCCACCCGTCCCCCCTCGCTCCTGCAGTGTCCCCTCACTTTCTCGGCCCCCCCATCCCCCCCGAGAGGGGCACCCAGTGCTCGTCCGCTTCTCTCTCGCGGGTCGTCTTCTCGCCGCCGGGTCCGGAGCCCGTTCGTTGGCTTCGGGACCTGGGACCGGATGCGATTGGAGGCAGCTGGGAGCCTCAAACTCGCTGCGTTGTGCCGGAGCAGCCTTTGTGACACGGAGCACACCAGCTGCCTCGTGCCCGGCTCCGGTGCCTCGCATTACTTCGCATCATCGTGCATCGCGGGCGCTTTTCTTGTTTGGAAACATGCGCGTAACTGCCTGGCAGTGCAGGAATCAAAAAGAAAACTCAGTCCAACTCGGCTCGCTCCCCTCTGTCTGCCTGTCTCCTAGAACTCAGTCCCCAAAATGAGTTCCTAATGCCTGTCAAGCGAGTGTATTTATGACGGACTTGTCTAACGTGAAGAAAATGGAGGGATTGTAAATACATGTACGCGGGGAAGGAAGAACACGTGTGCTCAGTTAATTGCTTTCTTACAATGCGTCTTTTAAAAAATGAAAGAACTGAAACCTGGTTGCCTTTTGCGAGGGGGAGGAGCCTTCAGTTTCACTGGGGACCAAAAGCGGCCGCTTTCTGGTTTAGGAAGCAAGTTTGTGATTTGCCTGGTCTCAAGGATTTGATTAACAGCTTCCCTGTAGGTGTTTAGGGGCCGTACGCTCCACACTTCTTAAGACCTGGGTGTTTGGTAGGACTAAGGGACCGACGTGCATCCGTGGTTAAGAGCCACGGTGGGTAAGGAAGGGAAGGAGGGATAGTCAGGTGGAGGCAGCTGAGGTTCTCACCCTTCAAAGACGGGTGGTTCTATGGTTGGGACTTTCACTTCTTAATAGCAAAGCAGAGCTCTCAGAAACCGTAAACTTTTCCCTAAAGACCGTTTGCCTTTCAGTGGGTTTTTTTGTTTTGTTTTGTTGTTGTTGTTGTTTTTGGTAAAAAAAATCTGAAAGTGGAAACATCTTAGCTTTACTCAGGATGTTTTATTTTTAAAGCCTACCAGTCTGATTTCAGTCTGAGAATGTACTTCATAAAAAAAAAGTATGATATAGTGCTCTGATTTTATTTTATTTTTTTAAAGACTACCAGTGTGTGTTGTAGCAGAGGGCTGGAGAAAGCCTGAGTCAAGTTTACTCCTTAGCTGCTGCTGCTCAAGATACAGTGTTTGCATATTTCAATACTTATTGCTTTGAAATGTTCAGTTTTAGTCATCTTTCTCCCCCGCCAAACTTATTTAGTGTACTTACATGGTACCTTGTGGTTTTTTTGTATATGGAAAGCATGAAATAAGGCAAAAATACTGTTATCCCGACAATTTTATGTGCTCTTAGCAGAGGGCAGATGACGAGTGATAGGGAAATTATTTTCTCAGGGAAACAGAGCTGCGCCTAGAAAAGAGATCTCTATGGGTGTGTTGGGGGCGGAGGAGGGGGAGTTGTCCAGGGAGGATTTACAGGATATAGACAGGAGCTGTCTAATTGGGTTTTGAAAAAGGAACTGAAAATGAAAAAGGAAACTATCATAGTATCCGGGGTGTGTGTGTGTGTGTGTGTGTGTGTGCGCGCGCGTGCGTGCGTGTGTGTTTTGCCAGGCACAGTGCTGGGCTCATTCCTTTACATTCTTCCTATTCTAGTGACCACAAAAGGGTGAGCTGTATTTTTATCATGCCAATTTTATTATGAGAGGCTTGAGTCTCTGGGTTTAGCAAGGACCAGGACACCAGCCCAGCGGTTCTAGATCAGGGCTCTTTTCATTAACTCGTTCCGCCTGTGTCACTAAAATTATTACATAGTCGACCATCGAATAACATGGGTTTGAACTGCATGGGTCTGTTTCTGTGTGGATTTTTTAATACCGGCAGTGTATTTTCACTTCCTTGTGATTTTTCTTAACATTTTTTCCCCTCTAGCTTACTTGGCTGTAAGAATACAGTGTGTAACACATAGAATATGCAAAATATTGACTATCAATAAGGCTTCTGGTCATTGGTCCGTTACTGGCAGTGAAGGTTTTGGGGAGTCAGAAGTTCCACACGGATTTTTGGCTGCGCAGGGATTCGATGCCCCGACCGCAGCGTTGTTCAAGGCTCCGCGGTACTTTGATTTGTCCTCTGACCTTATTTTCCAGGAGTTTAAGCTTTTTTTTTTTTTTGCATTTATTTTTGAGAGACAGGGTGAGACACAGTGTGAGTGGAGGAGCAGGGAGAGAAGGAGACACAGAATCTGAAGCAGGCTCCAGGCTCTGAGCAAGTGTTCAGCATAGAGCCTGATGCGGGGCTCAAATCCATGAACCGTGAGATCATGACCTGAGCCGAAGTGAGACACTCAACCGACTGAGCCACCCAGGCGCCTCAATTTAAGCTTTTTAAGTGTGTGGACTGTGGTGGCATTGTCCCATCAGCTTTTCCTTGACCCATCTAATTTCTGACTCGGGGAAGCCTTGCACGCTTGCCACTTCGCACATGTGCGGCCGATCCAGAGTTTGAAGACACACTTATGTCCAGGGTGTGGTTGTGGACCAGCGTCCTACAGCCGAGGTGGTAACTGTAGTTCTGCCACTTCTGTAAGTGCTGACTCAGAATTTGTTTCCTTATAAAATAGGAGTAGCGCACATCATAATGCGGTTGTTAGGATTAAAAATAATCCACAGTAGCTGGCACCACGTAAGCTCTCAGTAAACACGAGCTAGCTTCTACTTGATGCCTTCCCCACAACCGTGCTTTCTTTTTTTATTTTACACACACACACACACACACACACACACGGAGTGTGAGCGGGGGAGGGGCAGAGAGAGGAGAAGACACAGAATCCTAAGCAGGCTCTAGGCTCTGAACTGTCAGCACAGAGCCCGGCATGGGACTCAAACTCCTGAACCGTGAGATCATGACCTGAACCGAAGTCTGACACTTAACCGGCTGAGCCACCCCAGTGTCGTGTGCTTGCTTCTTAATGACATAGTTTGAGGAGAGAGAAAAATGTCCTGTACTCAGATAGCTTTTACACTTAAGGTTAGCCTCACATAGTGCATATGAAAGATTTAGATCCTACTACGTAGTGGGAAACTTCTCTTGTGTTCCAAAGTTGAATGGCCTGCTGGAAAACTCCACAGTGACTTTATCGTAAGTGTTCTAGGAGCTCCTCCAGCTCTCTTTCCAGAAGAGAGCAGGTTGGTTTTCTCCTTTCTTAGGATCATTTTTGTCACAGAAGACCATCCTTTCCCTACTAGTAAACCTTCCAGAATCTTACCACAATTTAACAACGAGACCGTTTGTGTATCTAGTGTAATAATGTTCTTATTGACAAGGTCATGTTCTCATGCCACATCACGGGGACAATAAAAGTTTCATCAGCTACAGAATGAGAAATGGTTACTTCATCGAAACCGATTATCATGAAGGCCGTTCCGAATTAGTAGAAAGTCTGGGTTGTGTCATTCAGAGATCACAGATCCAGGAATTAAGAGATAAATGCACAGTAGAGGCTTTCTTTTGAGCTGTAAGGGGCTCCGCAGTTGAGATTCAATCTGGAACTGTTACTTCCATTGTAACTATAGTAATAATGTAACAAGGTGCCCTGGTGTTGGTGCTGAGACCCCATCTGTGCACTTGGGAGGTGTTCTCAGAGGTTGAGGCAGATGGATGCTTCTCTGGGGCCTTTCTCCTTTGAGCCTAAAGACGTAACTTTGTACCTTTGCGATACTGACCACCTGAAATCAAATTCCTGTTGTTGGTCTTCGGACTTCGTGATCTCTTGCAGCAGTGCTCGTGATCCGCCCCTCCCCACACGCCCCTCCCCACACGCCCCTCCCCACACGCCCCTCCCCACACGCCCCTCCCCACACGCCCCTCCCCACACGCCCCTTCCCACACGCCCCTCCCCACACGCCCCTCCCCACACGCCCCTCTTAACTGATGTCCACGTGTGTGACACACACTCAGACCTGGAGGTACTGAGACACGTGGTAAGGTGGGTGATAGTTACCTGCACAAGAGGAGGCACTAGGTGTCGGGTGTTGCGGTGTAGGTGCAGTGGTGTGGAGGCTAGGTAGGGGACCTGTCCGTGGCCCGTCATGACCTGTAGGTGTGGAGAACACCAACTTGTAACTCGGCTGGAAGGAAACGTTTGTAGAGGAACTGCTGCCTGAGCCTGATGATGGGGGAGGAGGAGTTGGGACGGGTGGGGTTGGGGGGGAGGGAAGCCTAGGAAACCGTGAAAAGTTCACACGGGGATGTGATGCAAGCTGATCACTAATATTAGGTCGTCTTGTTTGATGGCTTATTCCGTACTTGTTATTTTCTCAGATCACTGGTTAGTCTGTGTTTCCTGTGAGTCAGCGCTGCTTTTCAGGGTTACTTTGCTGCTAGTCGTCCAGGCAACGCCCGTTTTACAGTGACCGTGCTCCTCATCGCGGCCCTCCCATCCTTGATGAACTCTGGGCACCTTTTTCTCTCTCTGGCTTGCCACGTTACTTTTTTACTATCAGGAGAGGTGAAGCATAATGAGATAGAGGAAGATAGGAGACCTCTGGGGCTCCTGGCCAGAATGACGTTTGTAACTCCTATTTCACAGGCTAGACCTTTCTCTCCCTCCTCCCCTCGGTACCACCATCTCCTTCTCCTGCTTCAACTCCTGGCGTTCTTTCTGACCTTAAAACCTCTGTGTTGTTTCCCTGCCATCACACCACCAATTCCTGGCTGTAGGTGTTATTAAAAAGCATTATTAAAAAATCATTGTCCACTAAAACAAGCATATAGTGCTTATAAGGAATGTTCATTGAGTATAAAGATGCATAAATAAGTTAGGGTTTGCTGTAGAATTTGTAAGTGGTTGGTACTATGGATTACATTTTTAATTTAAATTATAAAAATGGCAACAACTTATTAAAAACAAAAGGCAAGAAAAACCATGGTAGGTAACATGTTTACATTTAAAATGAAAGTATGGATCCTAAATTGTCTAACGCCTTTTATGACACCCGTGACAAGGCCATATGACATGTGTCTTATTTGTGAGCATGTCGATTAGTCCGTCTTGCTGTAGAGATGGCTAAATACAATACAGGGGTTGCAGAGTATGGCCCGTGGGCCAGATCTGGCCAGCTGTCTATTTTTGTAAATAAAGTTTTATCGGGACACAGTCACGCTCACTTGATGTATTTTCTCTGGCCGCTTGTGCAATACAGCAGCAGTAATGAATAGCTGTGACCGACCATATGGCCTAAAATACTTATTACCTGGTCCTTTACAGAAAAAAAAAAAAAAAAGGCCTGATTGACCCCTGGTACAAACCAGAGTTCTCTCTGGAAAAACTCAAAAGCCCGTGTAGGAAACCTGGGCCAGTAGGCACCTGGGCCTCTTTGCCCGCACTGGGGTAGGTACATTAGGGGACAGGAGGAGCTTGGAGGCCGCCGTGTTTTCTGCGCGACCCGGCTGTTCCCAGACAACAGCACAGTCGTACCTTGTTGCCAGAGTTTGTGGGGAATCCATAGATGCAGAAATGCAAGAAAAGGAGAAGCAACGAAAAGCAGAAATGGTGTAAGGGAACTGGCAGGAAAGACCGGAAACTCCTCTGTTGCTTTTTTTCCATCCTCAACTTAGGGCTGTGTTTGTTAAACTGGGGAAAAAAAAAAAAAAAAAGGCTCATTCCCCCTTCCCTCCCTCCCCCCCCCCCTTTATTGTACTTTCTGGAAAGGTCCCAGTTACATATTCATTAAAGATTCATATTGTTTAATTGGGGTTCTTTTAAAAATGTGACTGGAGACTAATGGGAGAATTTATATGTAGGGAATCACCAGGAAAAAAGTGAATCCCCATTCTGTGGGTATAGTATAGGTGTATATACATGTGTACACACACCCTTCCCCCCCCCCCCACGTATTTGTATCTACAAAGTTAAATATGTGAACGCTTAAAAGAATCTGTGTGTTCTGAGTCCTGCATGCTGCATTAATAAGTAGTTTGGGGAGATTGCCTCCTTCCCTTCCCTAGTTGGGGGATTTATACTCACTGAAGTTTGTTTTTTTTTTTTTTTTTTTAAGTTTATATATTTTGAGAGAGAGAGAGGGAGGGAGAGAATACCAAGTAGGCTCCGCACTGTCAGTGGAGAGCCTGATGCAGGGCTTGAACCCATGAACCGTGAGATTGTGACTTGAGCCCAAATCAAGAGTTGGACGTTGAACCAGCCGAGCCACCCAGACGCCCTGAGAGAGAAAGAATACTGAAGCATAGAACACGTTCTGTTCTAGTTACATGAAACCACTTGTAGATCCCCAAACACCCCATGTTTAAGGCGTCCGGATCTTTTTGCTCCATTTTTCACACCCTAGTCTCCTTTGCCAGGGTCCCTCTCCTTACCCAGCAACCACAGTGGGATTTTGAAGAGACTAATACTAAGAAGGGCTTTTAGAAGAGAATATAAAGGATGTACAGGAAGTAGATGGCTGGGCAGCAGAGAGTTCCCCTGTTATGTCGAAACTGCCTAGTGCCAGATCTGCCCTGGGAGGGGGTCTGGGCTTGGTCTTACACCTTTTCTACCACTTACTCTGTTCCCCGAGTTCTTAGTATGCTGTGCATCCAGGACATAGGTCCAATTTGGGATCGAATTGCCTTTGTGGGCAAACCTGGGAATATCGTCACCACTTAAAGCCTTTTTATGGGAAGGCGGGGAGTGCATTCCAGTTTTTGAATAAGTGACTTTGTTGCATGTTTGTTTTTTTATTTGAGGTATAATGGACATGTTAGTTTCAGGTATACAACATAAATGACATTTGTACCTATTATGAAATGATCACTACAATAAGTATACGTGACATGCCTCACCATATGTAGTTACAGAAAAACACATCTTTGTGTAAAACTATCCATAAATTTGGTGTGTCAGAGGAGAAAGTCAGAACTGCCCGACAGCTGATTTGGAGGTTGAAATAGGGGCTTTTCTTTGTGTGTGTGTGTGTAGGCATTGGTGGTTTGCCATTTCAGTCCTTTTCCCTAGCTAAGGTTGCTTTCTCCATCTCTTCCTCCTTGCCCAAGAATTTCAGAACATAAGAAATACACATATACAACAGGTAGTTACTCCTGTCTTGCAGGAAGATGATCCGTTGTTACAGAGAAAACCCCTACACTGTATCTGCCGTGTGTGGGACACAAAGGTGAGAAGCCGGTCCTGTAAGGAAATATTGCTTTACTTAATATCTTTCAGTCTCAGAAATGGTCCCTTGAACACTTCGTCTTGTGCACAGCTGTCGTATCTGGGAAATCGCTGGTTTGGGTGGTTTACTGTCCCATAGTGGTAAATAGTGGGTGCTGCTGACTGAATGTCCTGGAACGTTCATCTTTATTTGATCTTCCTATAGCGCGGTGAGGTGCTCTTGTTTTCTCTCTCTCACGGGGGCTGGAGGGGAAGCGCAGCTACACTGGATGACCAGCCCAAGATTCCACGGTTAAGTGGGAGGGCTGGGTGTGAACCCAGGCTGGCAGGCTCCAGGCCCTGTGTGTTAACCGCCCGCTATGCTACCACTCTTCCCTAGCTTTTACAGTATGAGAAGTTCCCCTGCGTGCTGCTGAGGTCATTTGGGGGCGACATCCCAGCAACATGCAAACCACCTGACGTGACAGGCTGCCAGGGAGTGATGAGTCTCCCAAAGCTATAGACGCTTCGTGGCCCCCAGTCTTCTATCGGATAAAGGTCCCGGCTAGGCATAGGATGTCCTGTGATCGGGCCTGTCTGCTTTGCTGACTCTTCCCTCATTCCCCTCCCCCTTATCGTGCTGGGGTATTTTGCATCCTCTAACCTGTTCTGACTTCAAGATGCAGCTCGGACGTCCATGAAGAGGCGGTATGAAGCCTCAGCGCCCCCACAGGCTCCTTCCATCCCTTTCCTCAGCACTGGTGATGGCTGGACATTGTTTGCACAGCTGCCTGTCTGGTATGAGTGAGCTGAGACAGTAGAGGTGGACTTCCTGGTCAGGGGTTCCTGACCTTCCTGAAGTCGCTGGAGTAACGTGAGGTCCAAGAGGTCTTCTGGACACCCTGTTATTTGTCGGCCAGCAAGAGTAGCCCAGGGGCAGCGCCCTTTAGGAGTTCTGGAAGCTCGATCACTCAGCCCCCTTCCCATGCTGATGTACGCCAGGCAGGGCTCTTGACCCAGTGCAGGTGCTCTGGAGCGGTTCCGGTGCTCCCGGAATTGACACCTTGCTTCTCAGAGCAGGCAGCAGAACTCCTGCCTGGCCTTTCAGCCTCTTTCCTTTGGTGCATTCAGGCTGTCCAGTGCTTTGTGTAGGGCAGTAGGGAGCGAAGCTGCCGCTGAGCATGCGCTAGTCTTGACAGGGGCATTCAAAGGGAACGAGGAGTACTCTGATGAAGTGGCCTGGGGACGTGGCGGCTCTGGGGATCGCAGCCTTCTGAGTGAGCTGTCCTCTGCTCAGTGTTGTGTGTGGCTAAGAGGCAGCCTACCCTAAGCGGCCAGTCCTTTGTTTATCGGTCACCTCCAAGGCTCTGGGATACTCCTGGTGGTGGGGGGGGGAGGGCAGGCATGACATGTTCTGGTGTTATTTGCCTCTTTGGCAAGGAGGAGGCAGGAATCTAGCTTCCCTAATCCGAAGTCCCTGTCCTGAATTTCAGGAAGAACTGGTCTTTGGAAGAACTTGGTGGCTGGGAGCAGAGGCTCTCGACTGTAGCAGATCCAGCGCCGTCATTTTATAATACGCTGCAAATCCCCTCCTGTGATCCTAGAGTGAAATTGGCAGGTGACATGACCTGCTCACACAATGTCTAAAGGTCCCTAGAATGCTCAAACGCTCTTATAAAGGAGAAGTAAAAAGAAATTCAAAAAAATTGCTTGTATTTCAAGATGTAAATGCTCACTACCTCTTCATCAGATGATAGGTGCTTGCACCTGTGTGTAAGGACTACATTTGGATTTAAGAAAAGCCCAGAAGCCATTCCATAGCAGAAAAATGAGAGTGAGCTGGTGCACTTTGAAATAAAAGGAGCAACAGACCAGACTTCTCTGGGTATGTTAGGAGAAGGTGGGGAAATACCCTCATTGAAGTAGGGATAATATGTCCACTCTAAAAACGCTGTTGAAGTTGAGCAAGTGAGGAAGTGTGACGTTTTTGCAATGAGCTAGGTTGCCCATGTTACCCTAGGTTGTCCATAGTTTCCTGCATTGGGACATGGGATGTGTGCTGACAGTGTGCTCAGAAAGTAGGTCTCCCATCTTTAAATCCCTCGCCAAGCCAAGTACTTCGGAGACCAGACATTTAACAGAGGTCTAGGATGAGAGGCTGAATTTAAAGGCTTCCAGGGAAGTTGGGGCGAGGAGGAGGGGGTGACGTGCAACCCCTGAGGACAGTACGAGGCTAAGAACAAAACCCCAAATAATTTCTCTATGCAGTGTTTGTGATAAAACTCAATATGGTACAAATCCTTACTATAGGATGGCAAAAATGAAATCTGTTAATGAAAATAATTGGTATCCAGTATGTCGTGGCTCTTCAGAAATTTGTTTGGCTTTAAATGTATTTAAAGGAGCATTCAAATCCTGTTCCATTTGGCATGAGGGGGCTACAGCTGCCGACTGGTGTAGCTGCTGTGTGGTGGCCATTCCAGTGCCACGAGCCATGATGCTGTTGGTGACATACTTCTCCAAAATTGTGAGTAAGTCTTGATAAAGGGTATACTTAAACAGTGCCAGCGTGACCTTGTACTTCAGTGCCAATGGAAGTAGAGTTTAGAAGTTGTTCAGAAGTCGTCCCGGACATGGGACAAGGTCTAGGACTCTCCCACATTGCAGGCTGTCTTACATCCAGGGCCCATTCCACTGCTGTCATTGTGTTGTCCCCAAATGTCCCCATGGATTTCCAAAACCCCTCTATTGAGAGGCCCTGAGCTTGGGAGCATGAGGCTCAAGACAGGGTTTGGTCTCTGCAGCTGGAATCCTGAGGCTGCAGGGAGCAGCGCAGGGGCGAGGTCTCTCTGCTGACAGGAGGAGAGGGGCTGCCCAGGCTGCTGTGGCTGCCCCTGAAGGAGCGTGGTGAACAAGGCGGGTCCTCCATTGCATCTGTGATAGAGCCCAGGGGTGGGGTTCCTCCAGTGCTGGGCCCCACGGTTACTGCTCCTGTACACCAGCTTTTCCAGGTCACGCGCAAGCGTGCACACACACACACACACATGTGCGTGCGCACACACACGCATACATACACACACACACACACACACACACAAAGGCCAAATCCCCAGGAATCAGGACGCAGTCACCCCAAAGTTACACAGCCAACGAGAGGACAAAGTGACTCTACTAAATTGGGAGGAAATCGGGCAGAATGCTTCACGATGATTTTCGGTTCCAGTCTAGTGAGAAACAGCGAGCAAGAAACCCCCACATATACCATTTAATCTCTGATGGGGGCCTCGATGCCCAGATGTAGAGCGTCCCCCGTCCCACCCTCGACCATGACGTCAGCTGCATCCCGTGACACATGTGAGTTCAACCCGTTCTTGAGTTCTGGATCGCACCATCCTGTTCCTTGCTGGGTGGGGCTCTAAGAAAACCAGAGTCTGGGCATGAGGTGTCTGTCTCCGAGCTCCTGCAGCCTTCCCACTCCGGCCTCCTTGCCATCCAGATAGAGGCCTCTTGCTTTGGAACTGTGCTTTCCTGCCTCCTGGAGCAGCCCTCCGGGTTCTGCTTGTGCAGATCACTCCTGCCGAAAGTAACCGCCACCAGATAAACAGATTTTTCAATGTTTGTATTTTATCTTTATCACAATGAAAAGTTTTGCTGCTGTTTTAACAGGACAGAAAACGAGGGAAAATGATGTTTTGTATCTGAACCCAAGTTGAATGTGTCAAATGACAGAGGTTCACGTTTTGAGAAACAATTGGATTAAACTAAAATCCATGCTGCTTGACCTCTCCAGGATCGCTCCTGGAGTAATGAGTCACTGTCCAGGCTTCAAGCATGTCTTCCCCCTCCCCATTCTGAACAGTGAATGGCAGAACCTTAAGTTACGTATTGTCAGCTGATCTCTGGAGCAAGAAAGGACTTTATCTTTGCATCTTGTAAATCATGCTCGCCTTCTTTATGTCTAAAAGAAGCAGATTGAATTCAGCTGCATGCTTGTGACTCTGGAACTCTCCAAGGCGAGAATGAGGCTGCTTTTTTGTAGGTCTGCAGTTGTTGGAGTGATTGGGTTTCTCCCTTGCCTCCACATTATAACAAAGTGTGCAGCAGTTTAATTGCCCAAGAAAGAGTTTTGTTGATATCTAGAATGTCATTTGCTTCAGCTGTCGACCACGTAGATCCAAATGTTTTTTGGTTTTTTACTAATGATTGACGAGACACTCATTACTGTGAATTATCAAAATTACACATCGAGCAAGAAATGATTCCTTATGAAGCAGCACAGAAAAAGAAGGGACGTGGGAGAGAGGCAATGGCTGTCTAAAGTCTCTTAGCCAATGAACCCGTCATGTCGGAATTCTTAAGAGATTCTCGTACTGGTGAAATTGCTAGTGTCAAAATGGCAAGAAATGAAAGAATGGTTTGGGTGTTTTTCTGTAGCCCCTGTGTGGCATCTCAGCTCTGGGCTCGGCTGATAAGAGAGTAGTTGTTTCTAACTTGAAATTATGAGTGTTTCTCTTGAAAGAAAAATGTGTTGGGTTTTATCTCGCAACAAAATAAAACCAGACCTCATCAGAGCTTTCTGTGTAAGCATACATTTCTAGTTAAGGAAGCTTATGAATAATGAAGGAAAGAAATGAAATTTTCTTGACCTATGCTCTACTAAAAACTAAAAGAAGAATGGAGGTTCCCTGGTGAGAGACTCACACTTCCATATGAAGTTCAGTGTTGTTTACTAAGACCTAGTTTACTAAAAGTTTATTATGAAGAATACATCTCTAGTTTCACTTTGAAGTCTTTTAACTGAGTAATAGAGAAATCTGAAATTTCTAAATGATTATATAAAATAGTATTTGAATTGCTTGTACGAACAGTTGAGTGTGTTTAATCTTCAATTAAAGTATTCATGCAGTGTGTGGAATATTGCCACACATAATAAAGGGACCCTATTATAATTCAACGGCGAGAAAATAAAACCTGTTGAGCAATTTTGTTATTTTAAGGATAACCCCTATTGAAGGATCGGTTGGGAAGGCTTCTTAGGTAATTGATAAAACGTGGTTGGGTGATCTCTTTGTAAGTTGCTTATTAATGCTGGTCAGCCTGATACTGGTATAGAATGGAGATGATTGAATTATCTATTTGTGTGATTCAAGATGGATAAGGAACTAATGCTGATGAGTTAGAAACATATTTGATACACATTAATGATAGAATTAGGAAAACTAAAAAAAAGCTGACTTTGTTTAGCCCACAGGGTTATTTTCAGAATAGATCGGTAACTGTAAATGAGCATCAGGCCTTAGCAATAAATGAATATGAATTAGTAAAGCTAGAGAGGAATCGGAATGAAGTTAGAAGTATGATAGTCTTGTACTCACACAGCAGCCTTGGTCTTTGCTTGCATTACTGTGCAGGCGAATGGTAATCAAGTGGTAATCAATGCGTACTGTTGACGCGCACTGTGTCATGTGCATTTCATCCTTAACCAATTCTCTGCACAGCCTGGAGGATGAATAGCAGTGTTACCGCTTTGCATGTGACAATGGGAAGGCTTGCAGAACCCAAGTTAAAAAGATTGTGAGTGGGACATCTGGCCCCATCCCCAGGGTGTATGCTGTTTCCCCCACTTCCTCCCGAAGAGCCCTCTTGTTGTTCTGTTTAGCGTCGCCCAGCAGTATTGCAGGGCCCTTGTTTAGCTCGGTGGTCTCCTGCACATTTGGTCTTCTGGTGCTCCACTTGAAACAAGGTTGTACATACTAGAAGTCTGGAAGACCCTCTTGACACCTCCTCTCTCTTACTCGTCCTCTGTGTCTCTCTTTCCAATCACTTCTCTTCATCATCTCCGCCCCCTCTTTTTCTTCTTCCGCCCCCTCTTTTTCTTCTTCCGCCCCCTCTTTTTCTTCTTCCGCCGCCGCTGCCACCTCCTTCACCACCCCCCCCACCACCACCGCAACCTCGTTAGCGTAAGCCTCCTCTGACTTAGATCATTGCAGTAGCCCAGCCGTCTTCTCCTATCCCCTGTTTCTCCTGCACCCCCACCTTTTCAATGTGTGAGTCTTTTCAATGTGTGAGTCTAATTATGTTGCCTCTGTGCTAGGCCGAAAAATGATTCGCCTAAAAAATATTCATGTCTTAATCCCTGGAACCTCAGAGTATTACCTTGTATAGCAACCCCCACGGAAAAGGCTTTGAAAAGATATGATGACGTTAAAGATTTAAGATGGGAAGGTCGCCCAGGTGCATCTCTAATCCACCCCGATTAGATCGACGCGCTCCTATCCTTAGAGCGGCAGGGGGAGATTCTACACACAGGAGAAGGCAATATGAAAACAGCAGAGAGAAAACTTGAAGATGCTTCTGGCCGTCGTAAGCCCAGGAATGCAGCGGTCACCAGTGTTATACCACACTACTGCCGCAGGAGCCGGAAACGGATTCTCCCCCGACGCCTCCAGAGGAAGTGCAGGCCTGCCACCGGGGTATTTCAGCCCCGGGGAAACCGATTTCAGACTTCCGACCTCCAGAACTGGGAGAGAGAAATTTCTGTTGTTGTAAGCCATAAAGTTTGTGGTAATTTGTCACAGCAGCCCCGGGAAACGAATACAGCCTACCGCCGCTCTCGGGATTAGGACCAGAACCTCCGACAGGAACTCTGTGGTGTGGCTTGGCCCTGCTTGGTTGGCCCCTTGCCTAATCTTTTTTTTTTTTCCTTCTATTTTCAGTTTTGTCCTTGCGTTCCTTATAGGTTGTAGCTGTACAAAGCCCAGTGAACTCATCCTGTGAAATAGACTCCTAGCTCCTTTTTCCATCGGATGCTTTATATAAAAATTAAAAGTAAAATTGCTTTAAATTGACAGTGATTTTGGTCTTAACAAGCTGTAGAATCTATATTAACCTTTGTTTAAAATATCAATACTTTGCCCCGTTGTTTCCTACAGCCTCCTCTTGCATTGCTGTGCTGTTCCTTTACTCTTTGACCTCTAATCACCATGGTCTTCAGATTCTCGAAGGTTCTGTAAGAATCCTATTCCTTTCCTCTGGTCCTTATCTCGGTTTGCAATTAGAGATAACACTCGCTTTGCTTGGTTCTGATCTGTATGGGTTTCAGTTACCAGAATTTAGTTAAGTAAGACCAGATAACAGGGCTCAGATTTCAGTTACTCTGTGTTTGAACTGTGAGTAACGGTATACGCGAGCTGCTGGCGCTTCAGCCCGCAAGTCCCCGCATGTGCAACAGACACGCGTCACGGTGAGTGACCATGTCGCTGCTTTCAGAGTCTGCCTGTGTCGGTCACTGTGCACCTGAACAGGGGTTCAGTTCTCACACAGACCGTAGAGTGT
The DNA here is from genome assembly GCA_030068075.1 of Paguma larvata. Lineage (NCBI taxonomy): Eukaryota > Metazoa > Chordata > Mammalia > Carnivora > Viverridae > Paguma > Paguma larvata. The sequence continues at coordinate 46,088,055 of CM057835.1, read as the reverse complement.
GTCCTTGCGTTCCTTCTTGCCTCATGGGATAAGCCCACATGTCAGTTTACAAAAATGGATTACTGAAAGAGAGAATCAGCCAACAAAGGTGAAAGTGCAGCAAGAAGTAATAATATTGGAGTTGGAATATGAGTCAAAGATAAATGGAGTTCTAGAAGGAAAAGCTAATGTGAGAATGTCCCTGCCACCTTTTGAGAGATAACACACGTGGCCGTGGGTGCCTGGCGAAGGCCTTCTTATCGACACGGAGGGGAGAGCCATGTAAGGAAAAAGTTGTAGATGTCCCAGAGTCGGTGAGGGAGGCAAAAAATTTCACGTTAAAGACTCCTGTATTTCACAACAAAGGCTAAAATGGACACGGATTCACACTTAGTGAGAAGTAGGACAGTTCACCCAGCCTTAGCAAAAATGCTCACTGTGCAAACACGTTAAATTACATGACAAGAAGGCAAGTGTGCTGTTCGGATTCTTAATAGGTTTTTACAAAGAAGCAAAGTACACAATGCCAGTGCCTACAAAATTATTGATTTATAGCCCACTAAATTAGTTTTGCTGTTTTTCATTTCCCTATGTATTTATAACAGTTTTGAGTGTTTTAAAATTAGTCTTTAATTATAAAACATTCATAGGAAAAAGTTTACCATTTTAGCCGTCTCAGTGTACAGCTTAGTGCTATTAAGTACAATTATGTTGTACAACTGCACTACCGTCCATCTCCAGAACACTTCTCCTCTCCCAAACGGAAACTCTGTGTCCGTTAAATACTGAATCCCTGTTCCTTTCTCCCCTCACCCCTCGCAGCCACCATTCTACTTCTTGTCTCCCTGAGTTTGACTACTCTAGGTACCTCGTGGAATCATACAGTATCTGTCCTTTCGTGACTGGTTTATTTCATTTAGTATAATGTCCTCGACGGTCATCCGTGTTGTAGTGTGCGTCAGAATTCCCTTCTTAAGGCTGAATGATACTCCATTGTGTGGATATGCTACGTTCGGTGTATACGTATGTTGTATGCTTATACAGCATTTCGTTTATCCATTCATCCATCGATGGACACTTGGGTTGCTTCTGCGTTTCGATTATTGTGAGTGATGCTGCTAAAATATGGGCATTCAAACATCTGTTTGAGGTCCCGATTTGTTCTTTTGGATGTATACCCGGAAGGTGAATTTCTGGGGCACGTGATAATTCTATTTCTAGGAACTACCATGCTGTTTTTCAGAGTAGCTGTACCAGCTTACATCTCCAACAGTGCACGGGGATTCTGTTCCTCTGCGTCTTTGCCGAAACCTGCTCTTCCTTTTTCTGATAATAGCCGTGTTCATGGGTATAAGGTGGCATCTCATTGTAGCTTTAATTTGCGTTTCCCTAATGATACTGATGTTGAGCTGTTTTTCATGTGCTTGTTAGTCACTTGTGTATCTTTTTTGGAGAAATACCTATTCAAGTCCTTTTCCCATTTTTTAATCCAGCTGTTTTTTTTCTCGCTGAGTTGCAGGATTTCTTTATATATTCTGGATAAGAATCCTTATCAGATATGATTTGCAAATATTTTCTCTTAATCAGGGGTTGCAGTTGCCTTTTCACTCTGTTGATAGTGGCCTTTGATGGGGGATGGTTTTAATTTTGACATAGTCCAATTCATCTTTTTTTTTTAATCACCTGTGATTTTGCTATCATACCCAAAAATTCCTTGCCAAGCCTAATGACATGAAGCTTTCCCCCAGTGTTTTCTTCTAAGAGTTTTGTAGTTTTAGCTCTGAAGCTTATGTCCAGTTTGAGTTAATTTTTGTATATGGTATAAGGTAAGCATTCAGTGTGTGTTTTTTTTTTAACCTATGGATATCTAGTTTTTCCCAGTACCGATGGTTGAAAAGACTCTTCTGATTGAATGGTCTTGTAACCTGTGTTGAAAATTACTTGACCATCTATGGGAGGGCTTATTTCTGGGCTGTTTTATTCCATTGGTGTACATGTATATCATTGTGCCAGTACCACGCTGTTTTGATTGCTGTAGTTTTGTAGTAAGTTTCAGAATCCGTATGATTCCTTTTGTTCCTTTTCAAGACATTTCGGCTATTCAGGATCTGCTGATTTTCCGTATGCGTTTTAGGATGCATTTTTCTATTTCTTCAAAAAACATTGTTGGGATTTTACTAGCAATTGCATTGACTCTGTAGATAGCTTTGGGTAGTATTGGTATTTTAGCAATATAATCCATGACACAGGATGCCTTTCCATTAATTAGTCTTCAATTTCTTTTGGAAACGTTTTATAGGTTTTAGTACGCAAGTCTTTATCTCCTTGGTTAAGTTTATTCCTAAGTGTTTTATTTTTTTAATGCTATTATAAGTGGAATTATTTTTATAATTTCCTTTTCAGATTGTTCATTATTAGTATATAGAAATGCAACTGACTTTTAGGTGTTGATTTGATATCCTGATACCTTTGCAGAATTTGTTTATTCTAACATTTTCGTGGTATTTGTAGGATTTTCTACACATATGATCATGTCATGTGTGAATAGAGATAATTTTACTTAGTCCTTTCTGTTTTGGATGCCTTCTGGTACTACACTGAGTAGGTTGTTCAGTCTTTAACCATTGAATATAATATTGGTGGTAGGTTTAATGTTTTGATACAATATTTTTCGAAGGTCATACACAAACACAATTGTAATTTTTCCCCTTTATTATTAAGATAATTCTGCATGGTTTCAAGCTTGCATGGTCCTTTTTGGGATCCTGCATGACTGCGTAAAGCAAGCATTTGGAATGTCTGCATTCTCTAACCTAATACTTTCCTCCACTAGACTGTGTTCCTTGAGATCACAAACACTGTGTGTGATTTGCTCACTGTTTTATCCCCAGTGCAGAGCCTAATGTCTGGCAAGTAGTACGTGCTTAGTCCCCAAATGACGTGTGAGTGATCCTTGATTTCGAGCATGGGTTTTTCTGGGGTCCCACTCTATGTGCCATGCACCCCCCATCCTTCAAACATGGGGCGGCTGATTGGAAGGTAGTGTTGCGGGGTCTCAGATGAATTCTCTTACTAGGAGATTTAGAGAACACTCTGAATGGATTTCTTTCACTTTTTTTAAGACTTGCATACGTCAGACATTCTCTGTGGGGTTCACTTGGTATTCTCTGTTTAGCACTCCGACGCTGTGTATGATCCCTTTTGAAATACAAAATTTGGTACCAATGTATGATGGTAGTAAGTGTGGTTGGTGGCAAGGTTGCTTTGTGTGCTCCCAGTGGTTGTAAAGGGACGACGGTATTTTGTGCTGCTGTGCAGCTGTGGAAGGCACATGCTACGGGTCAGGTTAAGAGAATGACCTTTGGTTTCTTTCATTCTTCGGCCACATACAGAGACTTCCCTGCAGATGGGGCCTCACTTGGCGTCGGTAAGAATACAACAAAGTGACATTTGCCATACGGCACATCCACATACTCTGAATAGTCAAAAGCAGGTCTAGTGATGACATTTAGCTCTTATAATTCAACGCCAGGTTCCATAGAAAGGTAATGTTTGCATAAAACCAAATCCTCATTGTTTTCTTAAATTTTTTTTTAAACATTTATTTATTATTGAGAGATGGAGAGAGACAGCATGAGCATGGAAGGGGCAGAGAGAGGGAGAGACACAGAATCTGAAGGAGGCTCCAGGTTCTGAGCTGTCAGCACAGAGCCCAACATGGGGCTCAAACTCACAAAACTGCGAGATCATGACCTGAGCCGAAGTCGGATGCTTAACCGACTGAGCCACCCAGGTGCCCCCAAATCCTCATTATTTTCATTAATAAATTATTCATTGAATGTCTACTGTTTTCAAATCACTACGGCACGTGCTAGAAGGAGATGAAGGTGTATAACACCCATTCTGTGTCCTGAAAGAGGTACCAGTGTGGTGAGGAAGCTCACAGCAGCTCATTTAAATGAAGTCCCATCATGAGACTAGAAACCAGAAGCGGGGTGTTAGTCTGCACGGGCTGCCGTACCGTGGACTGGTGGCATTAACAATAGAAGTTTAATCTCTGACTGCTCTGGAGGCTGGACGTCCAGGGTCAGGGTGTGTGGTCAGGTTGTGGTTAGAGTTCTCTTGCTGGCCTGCAGACGGACCACCTTCACCCTCTGTCCTGGCATGGTGTGTTTTCACAGTACATGTGGGGGTAGAGACAGAGAAAGGTATTAAGAGAGATCTCGTTTCCTCTAATAAAGTCCCCAGTTTTATCAGATTAGGGCCCTACCCTCGTGATCTCATTTAGCCATAATTACCTCCTAACAGCCCTGTCTCTGAATACAGTCACATGGTGGGTTAGGGCTTCAACAAACAAATTTGGGAGGATATAATGGAGTCCATAGTAACAGGGAGGGCGAACCTTACTGAGGACTCCGAGCGAGCCAGGTACTGTGCCGTGTGTTGTTACTCAGTCATCCCTACAGCCCTGTGAGGTAGACACTACCGTTTCCCGCATTTTACAAATGAGGAAACTGAGGCTCAGAAAATTGCTTTTTTGGGGCCACTCAGCAGAGTCAGAATTTGGATCCAGGACCCTGGAATTAGGGGAGCGGCAGAGGAAGTGGCCTGAGGGTAAGTAGGGAAGTAGCCTGGGCACTTGGGTGGGAGCGGCCTCTGGCTCTGCACACTGCATCGGGGCGATCTGCTCCCTAGCTGCACGCAGAGAAGTGTATTAACTGCAGTGATGGGGGTTGACAGCCATCACGAGCCGAGACTCTATGTGGTATGCAGAGCCACGGAATTTTAGCCTTGCCTATTGGGCATTAGGGAGTCATTGATGGTTTTTGAGCAGAAGAGTGACAAGATTTTGTTTTAGAAAGTTAATTCTGGGGACGGTGTGCCCTGTGAATCTGGAGGTCAGAAAACAAGGTAGCAGTGGTCAGAGACCATGTGGGGGCTGCCAGGGTAGGGACAGTACGTGTGGAAGGTTTTAAGAGGTACATCAATGGGACTGTCTGGCTTCGGTTTAGTTTTTTTTGTTAGGGGAGGAATAGAGAATGTTTAGGGTCATTAGCTAGATGGTGCGGCTACTGAGAGGAGAAATACAGAAAGAGGAACACATTGGAAGGATTAAGTAATAGAACAGTTTCTTTACCAATTTGGCATAAATTGGGAAATGTTGCACCAAGTGTTTTAACTCTCTTGGGAAAGAAACATATGTGGTATTGAATATAGAAAAAGGACTTAAAGTAGCTAGTTGAGTATATTGGAGGCCTCGTAGCCACCGTGATTGGACCAGTACTGATTATTTAATTTGGGATTATAAAAATGGAAGAACATTGAGTAAACATTTTGTTCTGACTTGTGGTGTACAGCCAGGGCTGTTCCTTTGGGAGTTTGCTGTGGGTTTTCAAGTTGACTTTCTTGCCTAAACCACACCTCTGATGCATTCCTGTGATTGTAAAGATCACGGGCTTTATTAATTTTTAATCTTAATTTTATTTTTTTATGTTTATTTATTTTTGAGAGACAGAGCATGAGCAGGGGAAGGGCAGAGAGAGAAGGAGCACAGAATCTGAAGCAGGCTCCAGGCTCTGAGCCGTCAGCGCAGAGCCTGACGTGGGGCTCGAACTCACAGACTGTGAGATCACACCCGAGCTGAAGTCGGCCGCTTAACCGACTAAGCCACCCAGGTGCCCCTGATTTTTATTTTAGAGAAGGAACATGTGAGTAGGGAGAGGAGCAGAGGGGGAGAAAGAGAATCCCAAGCAGGCCCCACACTCAGTGCAGAGCCCGATGCGGACTCAATCCCACCACCTTGGGATCGTGACCTGGGCTGAAACCAAGTGTAGGATGTTCAACCAACTGAGCCACCCAACGTCCCTCAATATCAGGGGCTGTAAAGTGTAGCCAGATGTTGAAGCCAAAGCAATCAAGCAGAAGCTTCTTGGTTTTACAAGTATGTTGTCACCTCATCCTCACTAATCCCAAAGAGACTTTTGAAGTCCTGTGACTTCCATCAGATTTTTCAAAACATTTTTTTCATCTTTGTAATACTTTTTCATACCCTAATTTCATCTATCTACATAATAAAAAATAAATTATATAATCGCAATCATAAAATCAGTAGGCACACACATATTTGGGAATAATCACTGGTGAATCTCTGTTGGCGCACGAGCAGAGCCCACTGGCTTGAGTGTTCAGTAGCCGAAGGGCATCTATTTTTCTCTCTCTAATGTTGTTTCACTGGAGATTTAGGTGAGTGGATATTGGTTGAGTTTCTACTGTGGTGTGTATTTTGTGTGCATGTGTGCATATAACATAAGGACAAGTGTAGACATCCGTTTGAAATGGGAGTACCATATTTTTCTGGGCTGCATTCTGAATTTCTGATTATGTTTAGAACAGTTACCAACAGGAAATGTAGGTTGTAGGAAGCATTGTGAGATACTAGTTTAAAATGAAACTGGTGTTCACGGAGCTCAGGAGATAGAGTAGTGAAATGAAATGAATCGAGTTCAAGAAAAATGTGGGAGATCTGAGGGACTGATGAATTTACCAGAGAGAGAGGAGCAGAAGTAGTTATTTTTGAAAAGGAGATTTTGATTTATATATGTCATTTCATAATTTATGACTTCTAAGATTCCTAATGCCATCAGTTAAAATGATTATTGCTGCAAGATCAGCCCACCTACTTTCTAGCAAGACTAAAAGCACAGCTAATTGTAGCTTCTAAAACAGCCTGCACATGTGGTCCATTAGAGTAGAAACTCGGTTATTTCCCTTGATGACAGGATTAGCATTGATCAGCTAGCATAGGAAGAGAACCACCGTTGGCTCTTGAGAACACCAGGCTCTACTTTGCAGAGAGCCTGTGTTCGATGGGGCACTGGTGGACGGCTGGGCAGTGCAGAAGGCCCCTGGTGGTGGTTGGGGGCACTCAGCAGTGCAGTAAGCGTGCAGGAGAAGGCGCAGGAGTGCTTCTGCCTGTTCGGGAGAGGTAGGTGCGACAAGGTCTCTGATGCACGGTCCAGCAGGAGGACTGACCTTGGTTACTAGGTTAGGAATCGCTAGTAATTGTGAACTATCTTAGTGATCTCTTCCCTCTCCTATTTCTCTGGTTGGCTTGCCTGCCTGCCTGTTTGCTTTATTTATTTATTTATGAATGATTGAATGAATGAATGAGAGATAGGGTGCATAGGGAGAGGGACAGAGAGGGTGAGAGAGGAGAAACCCAAGCAGGCTACATGCTCAGCACAGAGCCTCATGCAGGGCTAGATGCCACAATCTAGGGTTTGTGACCTGAGCCAAAATTAAGAGTCGGCAGCTCAACCAACTGAGCCACCCAGGCATCCCTGCTTTAGTTATTTTAACAAGGAGAGAAATTGAAGGTTTTAATAGTTTTTAAATTTCTTAATGTTTATTTTTGAGGGGGGGGGATGGGCAGAGAGAGAGGGAGACAAAATCTGAAGCAGGCTCCAGGCTCTGAGCTGATAGCACAGAGCCCAACATGGGGCTCCAGCCCACTAACTGTGAGATCATGACCTGAGCTGAAGTTGGACACTTAACTGACGGAGCCACCCAGGCGCCCTGAAGCTTTTAATAGTTTTAAACGCAAGTATGATACCACTTTTTCTCTTTGAATAATGTTTTAAACCTACAAAAAAAGCATAGCATATTATAAAAATATGGATGTCCTTCATAGAGTTAAAAAATAATAATATTTGCCATATTCACTTCAGATTTTTTTTTTAGGGAAACATTACAGGTACAGTTAGGATCCCCTTTGTGTTCTAACCCAATCCTAGTTTCTTTCTCTTCCTCCCAGAGGCAGCCCTGCTGTCCTCACGTTGGTGTGGGTCTTTGCTGTCCACATTTGCACCTTTATTGCAGGTCTTTCTCCATAAACAACATCTAGGTTTGTGTTTTTAAGTGTCTGTAATGAGAATCTTCTGCACTTTTGCATTTTTCACCCGTTTAAAAAATATTTGAAGTCTACCCGGTTTGTTTGTTTATATATACACATATATATAAATTAAGTATGTAAATTATGTAAGTAATTAAATTAAGTATGTAAATTATAACTTAACATAGTGTTTTGCCATTATATAGATGATGTAGTTATTTGTTACCAATAACTAATTATTCGGGTGGGTTTCATTTCCAAGGTCCCTAACAGCGCTTTAGCGGACATCTTGGTGCGCGTGTTCTCCACGCAGAACCCGCATCTGGGTGTTTATCTGGATGTGGAATTGTCTGGCAGAAGGATCAGTGTTACTATGGATTGCCGGGTCTCTCCTGGGAGCTTTACAGGGGCTACAGATTTCCCCTTCACTGCCTCTCCTTTCCTATATAGCATATAATTTTGATTTTAAGACCTAAAAAGACTTTTAAAAAGAGCAAAAATACCCTAGTTATACTGCTGCAGCATAAATAAGAAGTGTGCTTCATGACTCTCAGGATCTCAGCGATTTTTCATTGAGCCAGTCAGGTATTGAAGATCCCCTGTGCGCCCAGGCGTTGTGGGAGCCTCTGCGAGCAGGTCCCGTGCCTCTCCAAGATTCCTGTGTGGGGAGCGCGCAGAGTAGTACGTGTCAGTGATGAACTGAATTGTACGGACAAAATAAAGCATGGTCTCTGGCCTCGAGGTTTAGAGTCTAGCTAGGGGTATGCAACATATGCTTATGAAAGGTATACATTTATGAAGCAAACTAAGAATAGCAGGAAATACCATTTACAGAGCTAGCTGGAAAATTAAATGGAAACTGTGTGTTGAAAAAGAGTGAAATTAAAACTACTAAGTGACACCATCCTTTACTTCCTACCCATTCCTCCCTGCCTTAGACCTGAATATTTAGAGAAACAAGTTATTAGTAGAGCACTTAGTCGAAACACTGAAAAATAAGAGGATGGAGAAGCATCAGAGCCTCTGAGCATGTACTGAGCCAGAGATCCTGGGACTATGTGCCGGGTGGACGCCGGGGACTCTGGAGGCTTCCCGGACAGCTGCCAGGCTGCTGCTTGGGACTGTGGCTGCTCGACACGAAGCCACGGACGTTGGGAGAGCCCCGTGCTGTGCTGTGCTCAGCATCGTCATGTTTCACACCATCCCGTAGTCCAAGCTTATGGAGCTGGGGTCCAGTGCCGTCGCCCTCAGCCCCGCACGAGTCCCTGAGCAGGGGTGCGGGGGTGCATCTGTGAGAGCTCCTGCCAGGCGGCTTACCGCCACCTCTTCTGGTTAGTGCGTGGCAGGTCAGGATGGCATGCCTTCTTGCCGGAAGTCTTTTACTGCCCGCTGTTGGCTTTTTTTTTTTTTTAACCTATGGGAATGAAACTTCTATCCTGTAATGGAGGCTGACAGAAAGGATAGTTTAGCGTGTATGTGGGAGTCTAATAACCCATCTCGCCAATTCCATGCTGTGAACCCAAGAGTTTGGTTTCAGTCTTGGGCACAGCATGGGTACACCTCACAGAGAGACTTCCTGGAAAACGTCAGATTTTTTTCCAGGATTCGAAGGGGGTGCGAAGAGGAGTGGGGGGAGTGTGCCGAGTCTCGAGAAGGAAAGATCAGGGTGGTTAAGGGCTTGGAGATTGCCGAGCTGGAGCAGAGCCCTCCTGGAAGAAGAAATGAGAAGTAAAGCCATGGAGGGCCAGATTGTTGGGGGGAGACATGAACCCCAGCGGTGGTGGTTCGGTGGGAAGAGGCGCAGGTCAAAGGCAGAAGGCCCTGGAGAAGTATCCCCAGGGAGCACTGCTCTTCTGGCAGTTTGGTATGGACCGGAGTCTGGGGGAGGCCAGTCATGAGAGGCGAGGCCTGAGGTGGAGACTGGTGGGAGGGAAATAGGGAAGCAAAGGAAAAGATACCTCTCCACCCCCCCACCCCTGCACAAAGGCCTTTGAGAGGACACGGTGCTAGTGATTGTTAACAGGAAGACTGAGAAATACTGAGAGAATGGGATCTTAAATTTGGTTCAGCAAAGCAGGCCTTAATCATTATAAGAATTTTTTACTTCAGGTAGAAAAGTATTAGTGATATCTTCAAATTTTCTTTTCCAAAAAGTTTACATTAGAATATAGGATACATAGTTAGCAAAACTGTCTGCCAGTATTATCAACTTAGCGCTTTTTCGAAACAAAATCCTAACCATGCCTCTAAAACTCTGTTCCTCTGAGTGTGCTTATGCACCCAGCAGTATCATTTAAGGGCCTGTTACAAGGTGGAAAGCAGCTGAGGCCTCACCCCAGACCACCCAAATGAGAGTCTGCATTTTAACAAGGGGGGATTTAATGCCTAGTACAAACACTGCTCCAACACACTGTTGTCTTGACTTTTCAGAAAAAAATTTGTAACTTAAATTTTTCTGATATATTTTGTTTTTTTTTCTGTAAGTACACAATATATGCCAAGAACACCATTTTATTTTAATTTTTCTTAAATGTTTATTTTTGCGAGAGGAAGAGAGAGCATGAGCAGGGGAAGGGCAGAGAGAGAGAGAGAGAGAGAGAGAGAGACAGGAACTGAAGCAGGCTTTGTGCTGACAGAGCAGAGAGCCTGATGTGGGGCCCGTACCCACAAACCAAGAGATCATGACCTGAGCCGAAGCCAGATGCTCAACCAACTGAGCCACCCAGGCACCCCAAGAACACCATTTTAAAAGTGCTTGCAGGATCAGTTCTAGAACTGATGATTAGTGATAAATACTCATTTGTTCTCTGTCTTCCCACTGTGGAACATCAGCTCCAGGCATAGCCATCTTATTTCAGTGCTGAACAGTGCTTGGCACATAGAGGTGCTCAAAAGATATTTGTAATGTTTTGAACCTGCAAATGGATGAAGATTAAGTACTAAGTATTGGTATTTTAAATCGCTTTTACATGCATATTTTAAAACCATAACTTATGTTGATTAAATTAAAAACTTCTCACTTCGCAGAGGAGATCTGTGCTTCTTTATTGATAATTTAGACAAGAAAGAAAAGTAGAAAAAAGAAAAGTCACTCTTTAGTCCATTACTCCTAGAGAACATTGTAGGATATTTGCATCGTGAAGGTTTCTACATAGTTCGTCACACTGCAGTGCTACTTGGCATTCATTCTGCTTTTTCACCTGTCTGGTGGAGTATCTGGTTTATTGCATGATTACTATGTGCCAAGTCTCAGACGAGGCTTTTTAAATGCTTATTATTACACCCATTTAAGGCATCGTAATTATATCAGAATTTTAAATGAAGAAACTCGGGCTAAGAATTCCCGTATCCTGCTTCAGGTCACACTGCCAGTCTGATGGTCAAATGGAGATTTTCAACTCAGGGCCATTTTCTGAAGCCCATGCTTTCCCATATACACTGGAGCAAGCATTCTCTCGTTACTACTTTTGGGGGGAGGATGGTAAAGTAATATTTTCCTTAGGCGAATATATTGTAATTTGTTTAACAGTCTCTATTCACCAACCTTTTAGTATTCCTCTTTCTGATACTATTACCAGACCAAGGTGGGTCCACTCCTTGGCGAGGGACAAAGACTACACCAGGTGGGGTTCCCTTACAAAACCATCTTTATTTGTACAAATAAGGAGATCGTGTGGACTAATTTCAAATCAGTAACTCCGGAACCCTGAGGTAAGCAGGCTTCTTTCACTGGGGCTTGGAGTGAACATTCAGGGGGTGATTTAACGTTATAGTGAAGCTATAAAAGAGCTTCCCGTCCTCAAATGCTGCTTTTCCTATCCAGCAGCTTGTGAGTTTCTAAAAGATGAAAGGGACGGTTTGGTTGAAGCTTCTGGGAGTTTCGTGAGTTCAGGAGAGCAGTCCTGAGTTCAGAGGTCAGCAGGTCTTGCTGGTGATAACACTGTATATAATACTACAAACATCTTTGTGTAAAGATATTTTTCTGCATTTTTCATGCAGTAGATTCTCAGATACATTTTTAATTTTCTTGAAAGATAAACTTTCCAGAAGGTTTGGACCAGTTTTCATTCCCATCAGTCACTGTAGATGTTGTATATTTTCGATGCATATGAACAAAGTAATATGTCCACTATGCTTCTTCTGAAAAAATCCACTCGAATGTATTTTCTTTAGTTTTAAATAATTGGACTTTTTTTTTTTTTAAGTTTATTTCGGAGAGAGGGAGCAGGCGTGAATGGGGAAGGGGCAGAGAACAAGGGAGAGGGAATCCCAAGCAGGCTCTGTGCTGCTGACCTGGGATGGAGCCCCAGGAACCATGAGATGACCTGAGCTGAAACCAAGAGTCAGACGCTTCAGGGCACCCTTAAGTAATTTGACTTTTGTGTCACAAAATTAAATGGATATTTGTTACTGAAATACTTGGCTGTGTCAATATTGGCTTCTATATATTATATAGAATTTTAGCATAACATTCATACTGCCCTGCTCAAAACCTTAGCTTAATAAAGTCTGCAGTTTAAAAAGATGTGTTAAGCTCAGAATTCCTTTTATAAATTGTGACTTTTTATTGGTTATACAACTTCTTCAACTTTAGTATATATGTAACATCATTTTTTTCTTCTCAAAAATCATGGCATCTATATATCATTCTTAGACTTAAGGTATTTTTCCCCTTATCTTCCTCCCTCTTCCCTCTCTTCCTCCCTCTTCCCTCTCTTCCTTCTTTCTTTTTGTTGCGGCAAGACAGATGGTGCACAGACAGGAAAGCCTGTGTTACCACAACAGCAAAACCAAACAAACTCTTATATGTAGCTTTATTTGATACCTTTTTTTGGTAATAGGACACATGTTAGTGGAGAAGCAAATGATCAGTATTTTATACACTGCGTTTCTTCAGAAATCCCGAGCAAGGGATCGCTTCCTATTTCTCTAATAGTTCAACACTGGACTTAAAGGAAATATTTGATACTTTCTAATAAAACTCGTGGAAGGAGGAAATATCTCCTGGTGTTAATATTTGGAATCATAACAGATCATCGTAAAATACAATGGCTCTATATTGGAGACAGGACCACTAAAGGAAGATACGGAGACGGAGGCGATATGAAAGTGGAACCCTGGCTTATTCATTTAGCCATGCCGATTTGATACATGGCCTCTTTGTTTTTATCTGCACTACATAGCTTTCCCAGATAGCCTCACAGCGACTTTAACCTGGCAAAAAAAAAAAAAAAAAAAAAAATTCTGTTGAACAGACTCTCTCGTAGATAGGTTTTATCTGTTATTCCTGTGTATAATTTTGTGGTCTGATAATGCCTCTACTTGAATAGAAGTAAGAAATGTAGTATTATAGTTTAATAATTTGTATGAGACTAATAAGCCAGTGAGTTTGATATGTGTACTTTCTCAAATATGTTACATAATATTGTGATTTTTGAAATACTTGATAAACTGGAAGACACTGATAGTTGCCTAAGCATTCAAGGACTTGAGTGTGAATTGATTTGTTAAATTCAGTTGAGTACCCTATTTCCATCTTCCTTAAGTAAATGTGTTTTTACTGGCTGTCCAGTTTCATTTATGCAAGCTGCACATAGCCCGAAGGCAGTCATACTGGTATAAATGGGAAATTTAAGGCCTTTACCATTCTGATTTGAATTACTTGTTATTCTAAAAAGAGTGATGTGGTAAACATTTGAATTAAATGTAAAGTTTTTGGGAGCCTGGGTGGCTCAGTCCGTTAAGCATCTGACTTCCACTCAGGTCATGATCTCGCGGTTTGTGGGTTCGAGCCCCGTGTCAGGCTCTGTGCCGATAGCTCGGAGCCTGGAGCCTGCTTCAGTTTTTGTGTCTCCCTCTGTCTCTGCCCATCCCATGCTCATGCTCTCTCTCTTTCTCTCTCGTTCTCTTAACAAACATTAAAAAAATTTTTTAACGTAAAGTTTTCACTAAAACAGGTTCCTTTTTTTCCTATCTCTTCTTCCCAAATAGCAGTTCATTTTCATGTTAACTTTGAGTAGATACCGCTTTCTTTTGGTTTATCGTAATCCAGTTTATTAATAAATCATAACTATCTCTTAAGATACCAGTTTCATGGGAAGTATCGGGGATTGCTGTGTGAGTTTGTTTTTTTTCTTAAGTGGACTTTCAAATGCAGGGAATTTTTTTTAGTCTGGGGCTGACTGTGTAGGAAAAAATAGATTTATTTTCTGTTGTGGTTTTCACAAAGAATATATTGTGTGTAATTGTTTAAATTTTAAATTGTTAAAAAATTAAAATGCTGTTATGAAGTTAACATGTCAGTCCATAATTATGTAGTTCTTAAGATATTTGCTAAATCAAGAAAATCTTATAATCATAAAAGGAGTTCTAGTATAAGAAATTGCCTTATAAAGCCACCGTAAATAGTTTTCCGAGTCCTTACAGGTGAACAATTCAAGAAATATACTTGTAGAAAGATTTTTTTAAGGAGAATTAATAATAAAAGCAAATCACTTTAAACATTTCGTATACTTCAGAGACTGTACAAGTATTAATCCTGTTGTCAGGAGTAGCTTCTTAGGCATGGAAAAGATCTTTATTTAGACGAATTCACTGTTAACTTTGTGCAGTAAATACTTGTTATTTTACCTGCTGTATACCAGGCATTTTTAAATTTCTTCACTCAGTAAAATAGCTTTACAACACTTAACATTTAAACATATTTACATTATTTAAATGTAATTTAACATTACATTATTTAATGTCGTATTTAAATACATTATTTAAAAAATAATCGCACCTATCATATGGCCCCCTTTAATAACCTATAGATCTCACTCTCCCTGTCTTCCTTTAGTTACTCATTTGTTTGTCCTGCCATTCATTCATTCATTCATTCACTCATTAATTCTTTCGAATACTCCTCAAGGGCTTTCTAGATGCTGTACCCAGTGCTAGGCACCTTCAGGTGGGAAAAGCAGTAAGAGATGAGTAGTGCTCTGAAGGGTGAAGCTCAAGGAACAGTGTGAGCCCAGAGGAGGGCTCCCGACTGATGTGAGCGGCCAGGAAGGGTGATCCGGAACCAGCACTCGTTGGACCGTTGGACCGAGGCCTGGAGGATGAGCAGGAACTAGTGAGGAAAGAGGCGGGGGAGACGGCTGGTGACTCATGCAGGAGCCCCGTGTGCCAAAGCCCACGGCAGGAGAACGTGATTCTCCCTTCTCATTTTTTATTTTGACTTGGAAATTTTACAGGATAAAATAATAATGGAAAAGGAGTAAAACGGAAACCTTTTCTGTTTTCCCTGCCTTGTCTCAAGACAAACTTATAATGTTTATTGAAGCATATTTGACATACAGTGTTAATTTCAGGTGTGCAAGCATAGTGATTCAGCAAGTATATACATAATGAAGTGCTCATCACAATAGGTGATGTGATCACCTGTCACCAAAGTTATTAAAATCATTGGCTATATTTACAATATTATACCTATTTCCTGCACTGTACTTTTTGTTCCTGAGGCTTATTTTATAACTTAGTTTGTTCCTCTTAATCCTCTTTTTTCTCTCCCCCCGCCCCACCTTCCCCCTGGCAACCACCAATTCTCTGTATTTGAGTCGATTTCTATTTTGTTTGTACGTTTGTGTTTTAGATGCCACATTTAAGTGAAAACATACGGTATTTTTTTCGATCTGATGTCAGCATAATGCTCTCTGGGTTCACGCTGTTGCAAGTGGTAGGATCTCCTTTCCTGTGGCCGAGTACTACTCCACCGTGTATATATACCACATCTTCTTTATCTGCTCATCTATCGATGGATGCTTAGGTTGCTTCCATATCTTGGCTGTTGTAAATAATGCTGCAGTTTGCATTCCCCCCAACAGCGCACGAAGGTTCTCCCTGCTCCATGTTCTCACCATTGCTTGGTTTTTCTTTTGATAACTAGCCATTCTAACTGATGCGCCGTCATCTCTTACTGTGATTGGTTTTGATCTGCGTTTCCCTGGTGATTAGTGGTGGTGAACCTCTTCCATGTGTCTCCGGTTGGCCATCTGTGTGTGTCCTTTGGAAAAATGTCTATTCAGGTCCTCTGCCCATTTTTTAAATTTGATTATTACTTTTCTGATGTTGAGTTGTAGGAGTTCTTCATGTATTTTGGATATTAACCCCTTACTAGATATAGCCTTTTGCAAGTATCTTCTCCCATTCAGTAGGCTGCCTTTTCATTTTGTTGATGGTTTTCTTTGCCCTGCAAAAGCTTTTTATTTTGGTATAGTCCCAGGTGTTTGTTTTTGCTTTTGCTTCCTTTGCCTGAGGAGACAGAGCCAGAAAAATATTGCTAAGGCCAAGAGCGATACTGCCTATATTTTCTTCTAGGAGTTTTAGGACTTGAGGTCTCACATTTAGGTCTTTAGTCCATGTTGAGTTTATTTTTGTGTAGGGTGTAAGAAAGTGGCTCAGTTTCATTCTTCTGCGTGTAGCAAGACAAACTTTATTTGTAAATAGCAGCTTACTAAATTGTTACATTTATTCTAATGCACGAAATCATTTGGAAGTTAAAAGATGGGGCCTCGGGCCAAACTGGTTTCTCTGGCTTTTATTTGACTTTTACTTCCCTTTCGCAGGCTCTCCTGCTCTCCATCCTCAAGGGCCTTGCTGGCTGGGTGCTGGGCCACCATTTGAGGCTCTGTGAGGGGTAGTCCTCAGCCATCCAGGCTTTGGCTCTCCAGCCTCCGACCCAGCCAAACCTTCAGTGTCTTCGGCCCTGCTCACCATTTCTCTTTCGTAGTTGTTCCCCAGATCTCCCCCCATCCCAAGGTCTGAGCAGTACCCCTGAATCTGTGGGAGACCAGAGACAAACCTAAGAAGTGAAATTTGTTTTGCCATGCACTTATAGAAGCTTTTTGTATTTTAAAAATTTTTTTTGGCATTTATTTATTTTGAGAGAGAGAGAGAGAGAGACAGCGCATGAGCAGGGGAAGGGCAGAGAGAGAGGGAGACACAGAAGCAGGCTCCAGGCTCTGAGCTGTCAGCACAGAGCCCGACGCGAGGCTCGAACTCACAGACCGTGAGATCGTGACCTGAGCTGAAGTCGGCCGCTTAACCGACTGAGCCACCCAGGCGCCTCAGAAGCTGTTTGTGTTTTAAATGACCACAGTGGCTCTGAGGAGCATCTCACCATATGCAGAAGGTGCATTCTTAATGTCCACATGTCTAGGAATGGGAGAAGATACTTGCAAACGATGTACTGGATAAAGGGTTAGTATCCAAATCTATAAAGAACTTACCAAATTCAACACCAAAAAACAAATCGTCCAGTGAAGAAATGGGCAGAAGACATGAATAGATGCTTTTCCAAAGAGGACATCCAGATGGCTAACAGACACATGAGAAGATGCTCAACATTGCTCATCGTCAGGGAAATACAAATCAAAACCACAATGAGATAACCACCTCACGCCGGTCAGAACGGCTAACATTAACAACTCAGGCAACGACAGGTGTTGGTGAGGATGCAGAGGCAGGGGAACCCTTGCGCACTGCTGTTGGGAATGCAAACTAGTGCGGCCACTGGAGGTTCCTCCAAAAATTAAAAATAGAACACTCTATGAGCCAGCAGTTGCACTACTAGGACTTTATCCAAAGGATACAAAAATGCTCATTCAAAGGGGCACGTGCAACCTAGTGTTAACAGCAGCACTATTGACAATAGCCAAATTAGGGAAAGAGCCCAAATGTCCATCAACTGAAGTGAAGAATGGATTAAAAAGATGTGGTATAAAATCATGGAAAGAAACTAAGTGTCCATCAATTGACGAGTGGATAAAGAGGATGTGGTGTATATATACGATGGACTACTACGTGGCAATGAGGAAGAATGAAATCTGGCCATGTGTAGCAACATGGATGGAACTGGAGGGTATTATATTGAGTGAAATAAGTCAGGCAGAGAAAGACAGATCCCATATGTTTCCACGCATAGGTAGATTTTGAGAGACTTAGCAGAAAACCATGGGGGAGGGGAAGGGGGGGGAAAGCCACAGAGAGGGAGGGAGGGTTGAGGGGAGTACGGGAGGAGGGGGAGAGAGGGTGACGGGCACTGAGGAGGGCACTTGTTGGGATGAGCACTGGGTGATGTATGGGAACCATTTGACAATAAATCGATTAAAAAATACGTAGAATGGAATATTACTTGGCAATTAAAAAGTTTGAAATCTTGCCATTTGCAACAAAGTGGATGGAATTGCAGGCTATTATGCTAAGCGAAATAAGTCCAAGAAAGATATCCTAGGATTTCACTCGTATGTGGGATTTGAGAAACTCAACAGATGAACATAGGGAAGGGAAGGAAAAATAAGATACAGAGAAGGAGGCAAACCCTAAGGGACTCTTAAATGCAGAGAATAGACTGAGGGTTGCTGGAGGGGTGTGGGGGGGGGTGGGTTAAATGGGTGATGGGCACTAAGGAGGGCACTTTTTGGGATGAGCTCTGGGTGTCATGTGTAAGAGATGAGTTACTGGGTTCTGCTCCTAAAGCCAAGACTACAGTGTATGTTAACTAACTCAAAAATTGTGTCTAGAAACGCATCCATCAGAAGTCATCTATAGGACGTAAGGATCTAGGGCCTCGTTACTTTTTTCAGAGTGTGGGGTAGAGCGGCTTGTTAATTATCTGCTCGTAGGTAATTACTATATCAAAGTGTAGGAATAGACCAGGGCCCCTGCTCATTTTGCCCCTAAGTGGAGTGGTGACCCAGAGTCTCAACCTCCCATCCACAAGTCCTCTCGTGCCTGCCACAAGCTGATGGCTGCACTGCTTACAGTGGAGTCTTTTGTGGCTCCTTGGCACCAGCTGGTGAATTACAGAGTCATTTCCCGGTAAGAGACCAGGCTGCATCACATACAGTTAATGTAACAAAAGTAAACGGTAAGAGACTCCAGTGGCTGTGGGTGGAGACGTTGTTGCACACACAGGAGCGGTCTCTCCCTGGGGACTGGCATCCCCCCCACCCCGGCCTGCAGGTGTCCATGATCCAGTGGTGTGTCCCTGGGGCCAGGCGGTGTGCACTTAAGGTTGTATCCCCAAGAAGAGTGGGCATACTGTAAACACAGATCTGATCAGAAGACTACACCTGTTCGCAGCACCCGTCCGTCATGAACCACGTGGCTGTGATCAGTGCTTTCACAGACATGCTGTCCTTTAGATGGAAAGTTCCCCAAGGATCATGCTTTGAACTGTGTCTGAAAAGTGAGAATACAGCCTTCCCATGAAATCTCCCCACTACTCCTTTCTGATAAAAGAAACAAGCACATTTATTTTTTGTTGGTGAAAGCAGTTTTTACGGGCTCAGGTTGAGGACGGTCTTCTATCTGGTAATTGTTTGGAAGCTGTGGAGGAAGGTCCATTAGATGACATATTGTGAAGTGGGGATTTGGTGGGAGCTGGTTGGTTTGTGTGACAGCTCTGTACTGGGAGCCTGTCTGTGTGCCGTGTTCTGTGCTGCGTGGCCCAGATGGTATTCTCCTTCTCGGGGCTTAGGTTCATGCAAACGAATAATGGGGCAAATATCAACTATTCTGTAGAGAATTAAAATACAGAGCCGTGGAAGAGAGTGGAGGTTCATTCATGTCCTATTTCAAAAGAACAGTGGAAAAGAAGAAATCAAAGATGGCAAGTAGGGGCGTCTGGGTGGCTCAGGTGCTTAAGTGTCCACCTTCAGCTCAGGTCATGATTTTGCGGTTTGTGAGTTCGAGCCCCGCATCGGACTGTCCGCCGTCAGCACGGAGCCTGCTTCGGATCCTCTGTCCCCCTCTTACTCAGCCCCTCCCCTGCTTTTGTGCTCTCTCTCTCTCAAAAATAAACAAGCTTAAAAAGATGGCAAGTAGCTTTTTTTAGATTTCATCAAATGTGGTGTTGGAGAGAGCCTCGTTCATCCACGAAAATAGGGTGACCAGGTATGACCTTGTATAAAGGTAGCAACTGGCTGCCCACTTCCCAGCATGTTTATTTTTACTGGAATGTTTCCAGGGGCCAAACTGGACTTTTTAGGTTCCCCGAAGAGCATGCGTGTTCTTGTTCATCTTTGTGTCTTCACTGCACAGCACAGTGCCTGTTGTATACTTGGTCTGCAGTGAATGTGTTTTGAGTGGGTGAATGAAACAGAAGTAGGTTATTAGAATTTTTCTTTCACCCCGTGTGTAGAAGACATCACTTTTCATTTGTTTTCTTTTAACCTGCAGAACATTATTGGTTAAGAGTTGGGTGTGTGATTTTAAAATTAAATACCCTGCTTTTTAAAAACATACCTTTGTTGTTTTTTAAAAGTAAAATTTATAATCTTCTCTTAAATAATCTATTAAGAAGAGTGGAAGGAGCAGCGTAGAAAAACCATCTATTATTTTCTTTGACTTTGATGGTGAATTGTATTATTTGTGATTGGGCCCATCTTAGTCAATCTCATAAGTGTGTGGCTTGAATAGGTTTGACAATTTGACCATTCGGTGAACAGGCTCAGAGTCCACTGTATGCTATGGGAAGCTGCTTTAAAATTGGCAGTTGGGCACCCCGGTGGCTCAGTCAGTCTGGTTGAGCGTCCGACTCTTGATTTTGGCTCAGATCATGGTCTTGGGGTTTGTGGGATCGAGCCCGAGGCGGGGCTTCATGCTGTCAACACTTGGGATTCTCTCTCTCCCTCTCTCTCTGCCCCGCCCTTTCTAAATAAGTAAATATTAAAAAAATAAAATCGGAAATTTATCCTGGAGACTTGGAAGCTGTGGGCAGTGGGGTGCGAGGACTTGGAGGATGAAACTTAGTGAATTGGATAGATCCATTGCTATTCCTGTGGAAGTGACTTGACTTTCAAAAAAAAATGACAGACAATGAATTGTGTATTATAACCTAATTTTTGAGAGAGCGAGCGAGAGGGGGAGGGAATGGCCAAGAGAGGGAGACACAGAATCTGAAGAAGCAGGCTCCAGGCTCCGAGCCGTCAGCACAGAGCCCGACTTGGGACTCGAACCCACGAACCGTGAGATCATGACCTGAGCCAAAGTGGGACATTTAACAGACTGAGCCACCCAGGCGCCCCTGTAACAAGCTTCAAAAGGAAACTTTGTACCAGTCATCTCCATTTGTATATGAGACCTCTAGGGATGCTTTGTGTCATAAACGAAGGAACACTTTGTAGTACTTTCTTAACTAAGATGTTTTTAGAATAAATTAGATTTTTCCCTTTTGAAAAATGTTAATAGCTATTACAGATCATGTGAAGAAAAATATTTTAAGTGATCTTTTTCGTACTTCATTTTCCTCGGCCGCCATCTGAGGGAAGAGGGTACTTTTCTTCCTAGACCTGTGGGTCAGAGCTTTTCTCTCATCGCTATGGAGTCCCCTTTTCTCTGTCTGCACAGGAAGGGAGCTCTCATTCACGCATGTTTATTGGAAAATATGCAAGAGCAGGGGGCTGGGAACGTTGCTGTTTGTCGCTGTCACGGTCGGGGTAGAGATGAATCTCTCAGGCTCTTTCGTTGGCAAGGATAAACACCGTCACGTTCTCTGGCCGTGGCAGGCCAGACATTCCTTTCTTTGTTGTTGCTGCAGGGTCTTTAGACCAATCACAGTTGACTTTTTCAGCTAGCTAGTCGTAAAGGTGTTTCCCATTTCTGAGTGGCAGAGAAAAGGAAGGTCAGTCTGTTTGGAAAACAGTTCATTGCAGAAGAGTCAGATTAATCTTATCTATTGATTGTTAGCACGGTGTACTCAAAAAGGTCTTGGAATACAGGACGGCGAAATCGGCATCATAGCCCAGGAAGCACAAGTGCAAGTTACGAGGTCTACATTCAGGCGGCCATCCCCTGTGAAGTTTAGACCGTTCAAGCTTCGTATATACAGTACTGACTTCGGCATATTTGAGTTTTTACCTCAGCTTTCCTCAAAAGGCCTTAGAATAAAGAGTTTAGTTTCTTTCTTGGCAGAGTGGGAAGAGTCATCTTGGTAGAGGGAAGATCTCACTGTTAAAAATGAAAAAAAAATTAAGGTAATTAGTTCAAAAAGCAAGAAACCCTGGGATTCTATTTGATGGCCTACTGCCTTTGTTCTTTCTACCTGTCGTCTTTTTTTAATATTTAAAAGTATTATTTAAAAATCTTATTTATACTACCCGTATAGATGACACAGAAGGAAATCTCTAAATCATATGCATTCATTTTTGGAAAAGAATCAGAGACTGTTTGAGGGAGCAGCCTCCTGTAGGTATCTCTCCCTTCGTTTAGGACCGTTTGTCTGCTAGCCCTGTGCTAACCGTACCTGGGCCACAGTGAGGCACCTCCAAGGCCTGGGCTTGCGGCTCAGTGAGTACCTCACTCCCACGAAGCAGGCTTTGTCTGTGTTGCTCTTGAATTGCAACACATTATTCTGTTTGGTTGGCAGGATGGTATATTCTGTTGAGAAATTATATCAAAGCAATAACATGGAATGCTTAGAACAAGTAAATTGACTTAAATGATGCATTTTTCTCTGTGAAAGGTGTCTAAATGTAGGGAGAATGTCTATAATGACGTTATCGAAACAGATGATTAGTGCAGTTGTCGTCGTGACTGTTTATCCTCCCACACACACACTTAATCATTGGATAAAATCACTGTGAAAACTATTGCCCCCCTTCCGCCAATGAATATTTTCATTGTTTTATTGTCTCTATATATTGGAACACAGTGTACATGGAACCTTCGTACATTACATTCCGTCACCGGCATTTTTCTAGGTTGTAAGATTCTATGTAGTTATTTTACGAGGCATTTATTGTATTGCAGAATTTCTGTACATTTTCAAAAACTTTTTTGATCATCATAAGACATAGGTGACATTTACCATCTAAACCACTTTTAAGTATGCCCACTAAATACATTCGTTTTGTGGTTGGACCCATCTCCTGAAGTCTTAACTTGCAAAACTGAAACTTTGTACCCATGAAACAACTTCTCATTCCTCCCTGCCCCCAGCCCCTGACAACCGCCATTCTGCTTCCCATCTCTCTGAATCTGAGAATTGCAGGTACCTCGTAAGTGGAGAGTACTTTTTTGTGACTGCCCTATTTCACGTAGCATAACATCCTTGGGGCTCATCTGTGTTGCAGCACGAGTCAGTTTCCTTCCCTTGTAAGGCAGAATAATCCATTGTATGTATATACCACATTTTTATACATTCATCTGCCTTTGTACTTAACACTTTCTGGCTAATCGTGAACAAATTAGAACAGGGCGTACAGATATCTGTTTGAGTTCCTGATTTCAGTCCTTTCGGGCATACACCCAGAGCCGGGATTGCTGGGCCGGACGATAATTTCATTTCTAATGTGTTAAGGAACTGCCATTCTGCTTTCCATAATGGCAGCACAAGTTTACACCCCTGCCAACCGCGTACAAGGGTTCCTGTTTCTCCGCATCCTCATTAACACTGTCATTTTCTTTTTTCATTATAGCCATAGTAATGGGTGTAAGACGGCATTTCATTATGGTTTTGATTTGCGTGTCCTTAATGATCAGGGATGTTGAACGTCTTTCTTGATCTTATTGGCCGTTTCTATATCTTCTTTGGAGAAATGTCTTTTCAAGTCTTTGCCCATTTTTTTTTTTTTTAATTTGGAGAGGGGGAGAGAGAGAATCTCAAGCAGGCTCCACACTGTGAGCGTGAACTCATAAACCGTGAGATCATGATCTGATCTGAAATCAAGAGTCGGATACCCAACTGACTGAGCCACCCAGACACCTGTTTTGCCCACTTTTTACTTGGTGTGTTTGTTGTTGAGTTGTAGGAGTTACTTACATTGTCTGGTTGTTAACCCCTTACCAGATAATTTGAAAATATTTTCTCCTGTTCTGTGGGCTGCTGTTGCCTTTTCACTGTTGATTATGTCCTTTAATGTACAGTGTTTATTTACATATAGTCCAAGTTATTTTTTTACTTTTGTTGCCTGTGCTTTTGGTGTCATTCAAGAAATCATTTCTAAGTCCAGTGTCATAAAGCTTCTCTCCTATGTAGACAGCTTTTGAAACTTAGGTTTTTCCTATCCTGGATAATGTTGCAATGAATGGCTTCATGCACTTAGCTTTTTTCTTCTGTTGGCACTATTTACTTTCAAAAAGAAAAATGAAGTACGGAACCAGTTTTGTCCCACTAGTGCCCGTGGAAACACCAGACAGAGCAGAGGGTATCACTTGTTAGCAAAGGTTTTGTTTCCGAAGGCAAGGAGGCAGCTACAGAAGCAGAGTCAGTGCCTTGATCGCTCCTATCGTTCCTCTGGAACTGTGATTTTTAAAACATGGGTCCCATGAGCAGCCTGGGTCCCAGAAAAGGCATAGCACCCTTAAGAGCAGTGGGGAGTGAATTTATGTGATTGTTTCTTTGA
The DNA here is from genome assembly GCA_030068075.1 of Paguma larvata. Taxonomy (NCBI): domain Eukaryota; kingdom Metazoa; phylum Chordata; class Mammalia; order Carnivora; family Viverridae; genus Paguma; species Paguma larvata. The sequence continues at coordinate 46,063,797 of CM057835.1, read as the reverse complement.
CCCTCAAATCTGTGATCTGGGGGCTGCAGTGAAAGACGAGGCTGGTTGCCATAGCTGATCAGCGTCAGGTGGCCGTGGTCGCCTTTTTAACTCACAAAGTCCAATCTCCCTGCACATTTGAAGGGGAGAAAAGTCCTTTTGGAGAATTCTTCTAAGAACTCAACATTGTATAAATATAGAACATTTTCACAAAAATCAAAAATTTAAAAAATTTCAGCCATTTGCCACTATGTTAGGTAAAAGCTTTGAAAAAAAGCATATTCATTTAGGGACTGATGTACAGTAATTGTGCCCATTTATTTAATGGAAAAAAATATTCCTTTGACAATCAAATGCATACATTGTCTTCCACTGTATTTCAGAAGATAAAATTTTCATCAGTCTGGGTTTTAATGTTCTAGAGAAACATCTCGTCAAACGTCGGCACTGTTGATGAGTTGAGGGAAAGACGGTCAGTTGTTCCTTTGTATTTGTGATAGGTTTTCTAGCTTTTTATGCAGAGAAAAATCTGGAGCCATTTTATAACGACTGAGGATTCATTTTCAAAAAGCAAACGGTGGCAATGACCATAAGAAGCCTTCTCATTGAAAAACATTCGAAAAGACCTCTTTTGCAGAGGATTTTTGTTTGTTTTTTAATTTTTTCATTTTGAAAATAACCTAAATCTTCTTAAGTACATAAAAAAGTTTAATCAATTCCCATGTTGTGCTCAGCCAACTTCAGTAATTAAGTCATGGCAAATCTTGTTTTATTTGTACTTCTCACTTTTAATCCTCTTGCCTCTCTCTCTCTATATATACATATATATATATATATATACACATATATATATATATACACATATATATATATACACATATATATATATACACATGTATATATGTATATATATTTAAATTTTCTTAATGTTTATTTGTGAGAGAAACCGAGTCCGTGCAGGTGGGGGAGGCACAGAGAGAGAGGGAGATGCAGGATCCAAAGCAGGCCCCAGGGTCCGAGCTGTCAGGACATTGCCCAATTCGGGGCTCAAACTCATGAACCACGAGATCATAACTTGAGCTGAAGTTGGATGCTCAGTTGACTGAGCCACCCGGGTGGTCCTGAAGATAGTTTTGAAACAAACCCCAGTCATCATTTATCTGTAAATACTTTTCAAATACATCTTTAAAATATAGTTTTTAAAATGTAGCCATACCTAAAAAATTAAGATTCACTGATATAATCAAATGCCTATAGTGATCATTTATCAGATTTTTTCTTTTTAATTTTTTCTTTTTCATAAGGAAAAGTTTACATACAGTGAAGGATGTATACATGTGTAAGCATCACAGTGTTACTACTTAGACCCAGATAAAGTTATAGGATATTTTCAGCATTCTAGCATCTTCTGTTGAGTTCCTTCTTAGTCGATAATCTCCCCAAAGGTACCACTGTTACCTCCATTCTCAGAGGTCAGAAGGGTGTTTTTTGTTTTTTGTTTTTCCATAAAGTAGGCTATGTGCCTAGTGTGGAGCCCAGAGCAGAGCCTAACGCAGGGCCTAAACTCATGACTCTGAGATCAAGACCTGAGCTGAGATCAGGAGTCAGACGCTTAACCGAAGGAGCCACTCAGGTGCCTGAATAGTGGTTTTGAACTCCGTATCAGTGGAATCATATCCTCTTGGGCCTGGCAGTTTTTACTCAAGACTGTCTGGGGCGCCTGGGTGGCTCAGTCGGTTAAGCGGCCGACTTCAGCTCAGGTCATGATCTCATGGTCTGTGAGTTCGAGCCCCGAGTTGGGCTCTGTGCTGCCGGCTCAGAGCCTGGAGCCTGCTTCGGATTCTGTCTTCCTCCTTCTCTCTCTGCCCTTCCCCTGCTCATGCTCTGTCTCTATGTCTCTCAAAAATAAATAAACGTTAAAAAAAATTTTTTTTAAAAAGATTATGAAATTTATTCATGTTATTGTATTTAGCAGTAGTTTGTCCTCATAGCTGTGAACTATTCCATTTCATTGAATGAATATACTGAAATTATTTGATCCATTCTGTTTCCAGTTTGAGGCTATTAGGAATAGTTCTATTAACGTGCCATACTTGTCTTTTGAGGGAATAATAACTCTATTAAACATATGTGTTGTATTACAACATATATGTACTGAGGAATAAAGTTAGTGGATCATGGGGCAGGCATATGTTTACCTTTACTAGATATTCCTAATCGATACAGCAGAGTTCCAGTTGCTCCACATTCTCATTAACACTTGGTGGTGTTAGTCCTTGTGAGCATGGCCAATCTGATGAGAGCATAGCAGTATTTCATTGTGGTTTTAACTTGTATTTCCCAGTGCTTTTCAGCACTTTATTATGATTATTGACTTTTAGCTATCCTCTTTTGTGAAGTGCCTATTCAAGACTTTTGCCTATTTTTTACTGGGTTGTCATTTTTTACTGATTTGTGGGAATTTATATATTCTGAGGATCAGCTTTTCGTTGGATAAGTGGATTGCTACCATCTGTGATTTGTTTTTTTCAGTCTCTTATGAGCGAATAGAAATTCTTAATTAAGTTTTGATGTCAGGTCTCCAGCTTTGCTGTTGTTCTTCAGATTTGATTTGGCCATTGTAAATATTTGTCTTTTCCATGTACATAGATCTTATTTTTTCTAAGATTTTATTTTTAAGTAATCTCTGTATCCAGTGTGGGGCTCAAACCTACAACCCAGAGATCAAGAGTTGCAGGCTCCACCAGTTGAGCTGACCAGGTACCCCTCTATGTAGATTTTAGAATCTACTTTTCGACACCCTCCCCCCCGCCCCCACACACACACACTTCAGGGATTTTGTTTTGAATTGCATTGAAACTGTACATCGGTTTAAGAGAAATTAACATTGTATCAATATTGAATCCCAATCCCTAAACAGTATGTATCTCTGTATTGAGGTTAGCGGTTCACAACCAGGGTTGATATGCTCCCAGAGGACATGTGGTGATGTTAGGAGACATTTTTGTTGTCACATCTGTGATTGGGAGGGTGGCTGCATGCTCCTGGCATCCTGTAGATAGGGGATGGATGCCGCTTAACAGCCTACAGCTCGTAGGACAGTCCCCAAAACACAAAATTATCTGACCCAAAATGCTAAGAAATCTGTAATTTTTTTTTTTTTTAGTAATGTCTTGAGTTTTTAGTGTGGTAGTATTACACATCTTTGTTAGATTTACCCTTATAGATAATTAGTAATTTGGTGCCATTGTAATTTTTGTTTCATATTCTAATTGTTCTGGGTATATATGTATGTGTTTATATATACACACACATACAAACATACACGTGTCTCTTATATGTATCTTTATGTGTCTGCTGTATTTTAAACCTTTTATTTTGGAAATCCCTTTAGTTTCTCCCCCTCCCCCCTCATATATTTTTTTTCTTGTCATTGAAGAAAGTAGGATCTTTGTCCTATAGAGTTTCCTACAGCTTGGATATTGCTGATTGTATCAGCATGTTGGTATTTAATAAGTTCCCCTGTCTCTGTGGTCATTACCCATATCCATTATTTCATTAGGAGCTCAACAATGAAACACTGATTCTATCATTTGCTTTTCATTTATTATCCCAGGATATTTTTGTGAAAAGACTGCCCTCCCACCCAACTAATTTGTTACTCCCAGTCCATAGAGAAAAGATGGGTAAATGCTTATTCTTTCTTTCTTTCTTCTTTTTTTTTAATGAGTTTTCAAAATAATGTGTCAGTTCCTTCATATCCTCCATAGGAAATGAGAGAAGTGGTGTCTTTGTTAATTAAAAATATTATTATTAATTTACAATTTAACCTTATTTGGTGTTTCAAACTATTGCTGGTTTTACTCTCATTAGGGATTATTGTTCCACGTTTGCAGGGTGGAAACCTCTTCACAACCCTATTATAGCTTTTGCAACTTAGTAGCTTTTGCTCTAATAGGATACTCCAGGCTCTTCTTGAACATTTCTTACCTGTGACCCAGAAACAACCATTACTTCAAGGACCCACAGTCTCTTTTACTTAATGTATTTAGGGAGGGTGCTGGACCTGGCTCAGTGCTACCGGTGGTGTTACTTCCAGACTTTTTCAGTAGACAGAAATATTTATTTTTTTAAAAGCTAAAACCAATGACTTTATCTCCTAAGCTATAAGATTTTTAATTAACTACATCCAACATACCTACGCATCGTTTTGTCACAGACTACATCCCCAGCAGCCTTAGAATGATGATACCAACTTGACTGGTGAGAATACGATTACTGAAAAAAACAGAATTTTTTGCCATTTTTGGAGTCTGTTTTTAAGACTATTTCATAATAAAAGCACACTGTCAGATTGTTGTGTTCTAGAGTCACTTGGAATAGTTCTGTGTGGTTATTCTGCCAACTAGATTTGCCTTTAGGTACATTAATTGTACTTTTTAGGGATTGCTTTATTAAAATTTGGTATTATGATGTGTAATATTTACATGATCCCCAAATCTAATCTACAAAACAAAGTATCTACAGAGAAGCTTTGTTTCTCTCCTTGTTTCTTCTTCCCTATTCCTTCTCTCACCTTGTGGGTATCTATTTTTTTTAATTATAAGTTACTCCACCATTTTTTTCAATAGTAGCAAGGATATATATGTGTGTGTGTGTGTATATATATATATATATATACATATATATATATGTATATATATATATATATCTCCTTACATAATCCCTTCTTTAGGGAGGTTTTCACAGTGTAGTCTGTTTCACTTGTCCCCACTTCTGTTTTTTATCTATTTTCTGGTATTTAAGAAGGTTTGTATTTTGGTTCTAATGCTTAACCTTTATACTTGGTCTTTACATAATACCCTCACTCCCCGTGTGTTTGCATCATTGTTTATTGGCTCCTAATTTGAGCATATTGAGGTGAGCTAGGAGTCTTTTTCTTCTCCTTTCTTAGATTCAGTTTTAAAGTAATGATACTTTTATACTCTTTGGGAACATTTCCAAATCCCCTAAATGAGTAAGTTTTATGTAGAGAAACACATCTGTTGGCCAAAATTGATCAAGACAAGGTAAATTAACATAGTGTTAAGTCAAGTGACCCTTGTTAAATTCATTTTTTTTAATTAAAAAAATTTTTTTAATGTTTACTTTGAGAGACAGAGACACAGAGCATGAGCAGGGGAGGGCAGAGAGAGGGAGCCACAGAATCTGAAGAAGATGTCAGGCTCTGAGCTGTCAGCACAGAGAAGGCAGGGCTTGAACTCACAAACCATGAGATCATGACTTTAGCTGAAGTCGGATGCTTAACTGACTGAGCCCCCACCTCTAAAAAGTTTTTTTTTTAATGTTTATTTTTGAGAGAAAGGGGGAGGGCAGAGAGAGAGAGAGAGAGAAACAGAGGATCTGAAGCAGGCTCCTCTCTGACAGCAGAGAGCTGGATGTGGGGCTCGAACTCACGAACTGTGAAATCATGACCTGAGCCGAAGTTGATGATGCTTTACTGACTGAGCCACCCAGGCGCCACAAACCTTGTTAAATTCTTAAAACAGCAGGTCTAGTGCAGCATGTGAGAGGTTGTGCATTTACTGATCGGTTCGTTGTACCGGGTACGCTGTCTAACGCGCCAGTGCTGTGGGGTTTGCAGAGACTGTACTTCAAGGAGGGAAGAGCGTTTCCATTGGGCTGGTTTTTCACCTAAGCTGGTATGTGAAGTACTGAGGGCTGGGCTAGAATACCATGAATAATTAATAGCCTTGGCTCTCAGAAACCTAATTTTAGTCAAGAACAAGAAGCTCATCCCTCGTTTCCGCTTCTTTCATTTTTCAGATGGCGAAGCGCTTAACATGTAAGCAAGGAAAGGGGGAAGCCACACTAATCGCACTCGATTGAGAGGAGTTTGTTCCTGAAAAGCAGGGCTCTACGTCTTTCATTCCTTCACTGGTTCATAGTCGTTGAATGCCTGTTGTGTGTAAGACATGATGATAAGGGGTACAGGCAGAAAATAACATTCTAGAGGAACAACCGTATGCGTACCAGATTCGGGTAGGAGCCTGTACTGGTATGTCCGTGCAGAGCTGTGGGGTGGGGAAATTGCCACCTGCTCTGCCACATCGCGTAGGGATGGAGGGACAGCCGACTTCATCGTGTGCTGTCCACACGCTGCTGGAGCTTGGTTTAGGGGTGCGAATGCTGGTGGGGGTTCTTCACTAGTTAGTGAGCTGATCTTCCTACTTCTCTTCTTGTTGGTTTCGTATCCTATTAGGCAGGAGTAAACAGGTTATTTATTGTAGAATTTGAGTAAGTACTAAACAGATGGGGGAAAATGTAGCAGAAGGTTGATACTCCAAATAAATCAGGTGCCTTCTTGCCCCATCTCTTTCCCCTCCCTTCCTGCCCTCTCTGCCCTCCTCCCTTACTTACGTTCTGCCTCTTCTCTTGACCCTAGAGGAAAATGGATATACATACTGTTTGGCTCAGTAATGTTCTCTCTAGCAGTTTATCCCCAGAATATATTTGGATTTGCCTGAAAAGATACAGGTACAAAGATGTCCATCTGATATACTCATATTTGTGTATGTACATGTATATATACACATATAAACATGCGTGTCCACCCCCTCCCCAGACATACACTCACTTTGGATGCAAACTAAATTACCTACAGGGGATTGACCGAATGCATTGTCCGTCCGTCCGTCCGTCCTGTCCTTCCTTCCTTCCTTCCTTCCTTCCTTCCTTCCTTCCTTCCTCCCTTCTTTCCTTCTGTCCGTCCTTCCTTCCGTCCTTCCTTTTTTAAGAATGACCATATGCTATCTACATAATTAAAAAATGAGTAGAATTATTTTTATTTAAGAAGGCAGTTACTACTTGTTTTCTGTTTTAGTGCACTTTACAGAGATTTAGATTTTGTAATGGTTATGAATTTGAAAGTTTATATTCCTGTATTCTTGGAATTGGTACTTGATTTGGTTTCTGTTTGGCTTACATATGTAATTGGATAATGACTATATTACAGTGAGAAGTGTCTGGAGGCATTCTTGAAGGTTTTTTAGCTGCAATGAGTGAGTTTTCAAGGTTGACTCAGTGGTAAAACCCTTTGATCTACTTTTAAAATAATGGTTAGTCTATGCGTGTAAAGGTTTGAACGTGTTTTGCATTTTTAAGATGAATATTAATCTTCTTCCTTTGGCCGTGTGTTTGTAGCTGTTCTGTCGATTTACTAAAGCAGTCTCTTATAATTTGAGTTTCTTATGTGCCTTGCTTTGAAGAATCAAGGGTAGATTCTATTCTGGCAAGCAGACTGTGAACTTCCTTGCCTTCAGCATTTTTCTTCGGGTAATTTAAATCAGCTATAAGACTTTACTGTGTCTCCAATTATTAGAAATATATAGTGATCCTAATATATCAAATGTTTATAAAAGTATGCATTAAAAATAATTTTGTTTTGTTTCCTTAACAGAAATCATAGCCCATTGATGAGTTTCGGAGCCAGCTTCGTCAGTTTTTTGGTAAGTTGGTATGGGGAGAGGTATTGGTGTGAAGGAAACAAGGATATAAAGTATGTCTTAGAGTTACTAGCTATATAGTTACAGATCTTTTAGCATTTAAAAGTGGAATCAAGTTTTGCCTATTAGCCAACACGTATCAGATATCCTCTCTTTCTTAATTTTAAAAATAAAAAGCTTATACCTTCCAGAATATTGTTTTCCTGAATCAAAAGAAGTTTTTTTTTTTTTTTACCATACTTAGAAAGACCTTTCCAAAAAACAAAATTGCAGTAGAGATTTTAAAAAAAATCAGGCTTTGCTCTAGAAATCATGGACTAAATGTGGACTGGAAGGCAAGTTAAATTAGCAGAGCTGAAATTTGTTAGTTACTATCACATTTTTAAATATTAGTACCTAGGAATTGAAGGGAGTAGGTTGCAGTTGGTTTTTAAAGAAAATTCGGCAATGTAGAAAATTGAATGCTTGTTTTCCAGAAATACGTGTAACATCACACTACTTGGCAACACAAAATTAAAAATAGCTATCTTAGAATGGCATAATAGCAGGTATGTGTGTGTGTGTGTGTTTAATCAATATCATGTGTAGAGACCAAATAAAGTAAAATAGAGAAGGCATTTAGATTTCAAGATACGTGCAAACTGACATGTCCGGTACAGGCTGTCAGTGCCCATCTGCAGACACCAGACCAGCTTCTGGTCTCGTGGATTTTCATTCAAACTATTTATTTCCGCTTATTGCCAGGGAGTAGGACAAAAGTTTTTAAGGCTTGCTGTTTACAAGAAAACATGGCCTCCAACTTTAAGGAAAATGGTACTCTGTGGGAATCACGGCATGAGTACCCACTTAACTGCAGAGGCAGTGAGGGAGACCCGGCCAAACGGTGGGGCCGGGAGGTGGGGAGGGAGGCTGTGGCAGGGTTGGGATCTGCTTGGAAAGAAAGGGTGGTGTGGGGGCTTGGGCAAAGGTGGCTATGGTCTGGTTTGGCTACAAGCGGAGAGTATATTAGAGTCCTACCAAGGAGGCCTAGAATGCCAAGGGGGAGGGCTTGCCGAATCGGTAGAGAATGGAAAGCTAGCTGTGAGTTCATTACGTCCTTCCAAGAATCTGGTGTCATGTTTGCCCCTAGAGCCCATTCATATCCTCAGAAACCTCAGTCTCACTGGTGAAAGTACCAAGTTTTCAGCAGCAAAGGGGATCATCCTTACCCGGTCAAATGTGGTCTTGAAAAATCTACCAGGATCACGTGCCTGGAAACAGGCTGTCGGTGGAATTTTTCACTGTGGACAATGTAAAAGAAGTTCCAAATAAGGGAACCCCTGGAGCTGCCATCCCTGAAAAGACGGATGCTTCTCAAGGAGCACCTGCTAGCTGATGTTTCAGTAGGCTTCTGTGCAGTACTTGATGGAGCCCAGGGGTCCCTGTGTGGTAGAACAGAATTTTCAGTGAGACACCGCTATAAAAACTGAGTGCGGTGGACTAATCAGAAATTATACAGGGCTTTTGTTGCTGTGTTCGGTGACAACAAAAACGGCTGTAGAACAGAAATTGCAAGAACATTTATTACCATATATTTTTTCTTGTAGGTGTAGTAGAGGTATATTCTTATTTTATATTGAGATTATAGTTCTTGGAAATGATTAGGGTATGCTGTAACATTCTGAATTCTTTTACTTGCAAAAAATAATTTAAGTGTTTCTTCCCCCTAGTTTGGGATTTTGTTGTAATAAATTGCCTAAATTTTCAGACATTTACTGGTTTATTCACCCCTTCCTTATTTCTTTCTTGGAAGAATGCCATGATGACATTTGAAGAAGAAAAAATGCAGTTGGCGTGTGATGACTTAAAAACTACAGAAAAACTATGTGAAAGTGAAGAGGCTGGAGTAATTGAAACCATCAAGAATAAAATTAAGAAGAATGTAAGTTCTATGTCTTTAGGTTATGGACTGGGTGCTACTTACTTAAGACAGTGCTCATTTACTTGGTTTTTGGTATTAAGATGTCACTGAAAGCACGACAGGTTTCTTATGGCTTTTGATTATGTAAAATGTATTTTTTTAAAACAATAGAATCCCCCCATACCTCCATCAGTTATTAGAGACATTGAGTACCTTAATTCTTTGGCTGTCTTAGGATTATCTTCTTCTGTAATGGACCATGCGGTAAGAGCTTTCGTAATGAGACTTTCATATACGTAATTCAAGTATATTGCATTTTGGCCTAATTGAGGAATTCATCTGTTTACCTAATTTTTCCCAAGCCTTACTGGCCTTAGGGTATAAATAAAGTCTCAATAACATTGCAGTTCGTGTTTCCTGATTTTGCCTTCCATTTTGGTGCCAAAGTCTAGTCTTTGGAGAGGCATCCTCCTACCTCTGAAATTTCTGGAGGTCCAGGGGTCTGCTGTGTGTTACATGTTGAGTTGACAAACCAGTCTTTTGGTTATGGTCCTCAGAAGCCACACGTCTTGTCTTCAGCTGCTTTGTGTCCAGGTTGCTTTACCTCTGCTTTGATGATGGTGTCCACTATGAGGAAGCCACCGAACGGGCCAAGAGTACAGCCTCCTGATGCTCCAGATGGGCCAGAGGGCTCCTTGATTCCTCTTCCTCCAAAACCTGCATCTTATCGATGACTGAGTCCTGTTGCCTCTTTCCAAATACCTCCTGAATTCATCCACTTCTCTCCCTACACCTGCCATTTCCTTAGGTCAGCTACCATCCCCATTTGCCTGTGATAACTCTTACAGTTCTCGAATTGGTTCTCCAGAATGTAGTCTCTAAAAACCAAATAACATGTCGCTGGCTTCATCATCAGTGTCCCTGCCCCCCCCCATTGTCATTCAGTTAAGTCCAAACTCCTTACAGTGGCTGGCTGGGCACTTTCCCTCTACCTAAAACATCCTCCTCCCCTTGACCTGGCTTCTACTCCTTCTTTAGTTCTTCCTAGATCATTTTCTCCAAGGACTCTTGCCTGAGCCCTGAAGCCCCGTTGAGTAGGTTTCCTGCTTGTTCCCATGGCACCCTGTACTTTACCATGTAATGTAGCAAGTGCTCTGAAGGATAATGAGGGCAGTGTTTCTCATTAGACTATAAGCTTATTTACATGTCTGTCCTCTGTATCTAATGCCTTGCCTGACACACATGGTAGTAATTAACATTTGTAATGACTCTCTGCAATTTAAAAAGTGTTTTCACATATAATACCTCATTAGTCCTTCCAGCAACCCTACACAGTACAAGTTATTACAAAGAAACAGAGCGTCAATAGACTGACATTTGCCTAAGCAAAGTAATGAGTTCTGGGACTACATCTGCAACAATAGTGACCATAGTAGACTATGCTAATCTAGAAAAAAGAGAAACAGTTCATTCTTTCTTGTCTACTAGATATGCCGTTGTCGTATTCGCAGAGATCCCATCATTTCTTGTATCACTGATAAAGCCTACGAAAGCTAATTTAGCTTGCTTACCTTGTTCAAGTTCGCTTTGTATTAAGAATGCAGTATTCTATTGCAGGGTAATTTTTCTTCGCTTAGAAACATTCATTACAATAAGGACCCACAATTTTATAACAAGTGGGGTTTTTGGTTTTACTTTTTGCTGCTTTTATTGAGGTGGTCACCTTAGAGGTATGGCTTGCATTTTGAGTTTAGTTTGTGGTTCGTGCAAAGCCGTTTTCTCCTTAACTAAAATGTAGTCCATTTCGACCCTCACATCTCAGTTGTGTGCACGTAAGGAATGAATCCTAATGTTCCTCCTACATGAATGAAGGTAGATGGCTGCATAGTGGCTTTTTGGGTTAGCTATTTTGGGGAACGTTTTCTACATTTGGTGATTTTTATTTTGGATAAGTAAGAACTTAAATTGTTTAAAAAAAAGGTAAAACTCAACTTCTGTGTTGACTTTCATGGTTTCCTAGGAGCTTCATTGTTAGCCCTTAGGATGTTTGCTTTGAGTTATAGTGTTCTTCTAAATGTCTTTTAAAATTTTTTTTAATGTTTATTTATTTTTGAGAGACAGAGAAAGACTGAGTGCAAGCAGAGGAGGGACAGATAGAGAGGGAGACACAGAATCTGAACCAGGCTCCAGGTTCTGAGCTGTCAGCACAGAGCCCCCAACTCACAGACTGAAATCACGACCTGAGCTGAAGTCGGACGCTTAACCGACTGAGCCACCCAGGTGCCCCATTTGAGTTATAGTGTTCTTTCCCATCGTATTGTTAACAAAATAGAGCTAGATGTCATGGGAATATTGTATAAATCTGGTCTTGGCTTTCAGTGCCATCTTTCATCGTTCCTATGTGAGATTCTGTTGCACAGTAAAGTAATAGTTCAGATTGAGTCGCCGTCTTGTGTGTGATTTATCAGTGTGTCCTTTCTTTCCACCAAACAGGTCGATGTCCGAAAATCCGCCCCCTCTATGGTTGATCGGCTTCAGAGGCAGATAATCATAGCTGACTGTCAAGTTTACCTGGCTGTGCTCTCGTTTGTAAAACAAGAATTGTCAGGTATGCTGAAGCATTATTTTTAACAGCTTTCACAATTTAATGGACCCAATCAGCAATGCCCCACCCTGTATCTATTTATTTTTTACAATGCCTCGTATTTCAGCCTTTGAAAATGTGCGACGCCGCTTTGGGGCTTGATACTGGTTTTTACTTAGGAAATTGAAACCACAAGTACCTAATGTGTGTTTAAGGGAGTAGTTTTAGACTTGAAGTCAGTGTTTCATCCTCTTGTCTCAAGATCATTCTGTCACAGAGAAATCACCAGTGCCATTTCGATAGATAGATCATACTTTGTGCGAATCAAACTGTAATAACCTTTAAAGTGAGATTTACTTGGTTTAAATTTTTTTAGGAAATTGTTATCGAAGGCCTGAATATGTACCAAATATTTCCTAATATACGTGAATCACCTACTTTTAAGCTTTAGTAAGGGATGTAAACTAATTTCTTATTTGTCCAAAAACAGTGTTTTCCAGGATTCTTTAGGTTTGATATCTTGAGTGCTACAGACTCAAAATGAGTCTTTAATAGCTTCTGTAAGACTGTGTCTAACACAGACACCACTTCTTTTGCTTATGTGGTTATTGATCTGATAGATCTGATCAGGAGAAATTTGCTTTTTTGGTAGATGGGATTTACTTGAAACAAATTAAAATTCAAAAAGGAAATTAACTAAAACTCACAATCAGAAAAGTATTTCCTTCCAAACCTTAAATGAAGGGTCTTTTGCTGCTAAGTTATAACATACCCTGTTCTTTCTAGACTGCCAATCAGTCTTTCTCTGTCTCTCTCCTGCCTCCCTCTCTCCCTCCTTCCCTCCATCTAATCCTTGAGGATGCTTTGTTTCTATTTGGCTCAACTCAGAAGTGAAATTTAACTTTTATTTTGATATCCAAAATTTGGACTTAGAATTTATCCTTCTTTTAAAATATATTCTATGCTTGTACTTTGGCCTTTTGCTTTGGTTCACCTATTAATGTGTTTTCCTCTCTAATCCTCCTCTCAGGATTTGTGTACTTCTTGTATGGTTCAGGGCTCATAGCTCATGTGAAATACCTGTGAGACATCAGTATCAACTCCCCTCTCTGAAGCTCTGCGTTAATGTATATATTAAGAGCAGCAGAATGGTCCAACTTCTTGGGTCAAGATAGGAGCTCGGGCATTTTCTGGGATCTTGTACTCCTTTTTTCTGACACTCAGGGACTTCTTAAAGGAGCTTATTTTAGCCATTAAGAGAAAATATCTGTTGAGAGAGAAGGAGAAATCCAAGGTAGTACCATGTTTGGGGAGTCAGGGTAGGGGGCATCTGGGAATTCTTTATGTTCTTACAACTCTTCCGTAAGTCTGAAAGTATGTATTAATGTAAATAATATGTATAAATATATCTAAATAATACATATAGGTAATATATATAAATATACATATAAAATTTTAAAAGCGAGTATATCTACCCCTCATTTGCTCATTCATTGGTCCAGTCAGTAATTATTGAGTATGTATGACATGCTGAGCGCTGTGTTATGCGAGTAGCAGAAGCTGTGCTCCCTGCCCTCATGAAACTTAGAATCATCAAGTAGTGCTCTTTGTTTCTAAAATCATCATTCTGGTTAAAAATTACTAGGGGTGTCTGGGTGGCGCAGTCGGCTAAGTGTCTGACTCTTCATCTCAGCTCAGGTCTTGATCTCAGTTCCTGGGTTCAAGCCCCGTGTCGGGCTCTGTGCTGGCAGTTCAGAGACTGCTTGGGATTCTCTCTCTCCCTGTCTCTCTGCCTCTCCCCATTCATGCACACACTTTCTCTATCAAAAATAAACACTTAAAATAATTACTAAATATTGTTATAGAAACTTGAGAAAGTATGGAAGAGGATAAAAGAAAGCAAGTCATCGCATACCTTACCACTGGGAAAAATCACTCTTACTGCTAATGTTCTATATTTCTTTTAAAAAATGGAATCTATTGTGCTTTGTATCCTACTTTCCTTATTAGATTATATTTTACATATTTTCCATGTAACTCAGCTTCAAAATATTATATTAAATAATAACAGTAGTTTTTCATATGAATGTGCCGTGATTTATTTAACCCATTCTTTTTGGACATTCAGGTGTTCTTTGCCTTTATTTGGTCAAACTTATATTTTATTAATAAACTGTTTCTTTCACAAATTACCTTTCTAGCCTTTACCCATTCTCCTGATAGGTTAGTTTTAACCAATTATTTAATCCTATTTATCATAGGTTTTTAACAGTGCTCTTGGTTTTTCCATATAATTAATTGAACAGATGCTGATATCAAAATGAAATTCTGACAGGCATAAATGTATATAGTGGTCTTTTGCTTTATGAATATCTTAGTATTTGTTTCAAACAAACAACCAAAAGTGCGCTTCCTTAGCCTTTCAGAAACACACTGGGTTGTTAAGCTACGAAAAAACTTACTTTGTTGGAATACATTTCTTAGAAAACATTTTTGATGGGTAATTTTCTTGAGGACAAGCCATCTTCCTGGAGATGATGATTGTAAGTGCCCCTCCCCCACCCCGAGTGGGTGGCGCAGAAGTGGGTGGGGGTGCATGCACTCACCTGAGCTCCAGGTAAGGAGGAGTCTGTTAATTTTTTTTTTGAGTTAGTGAATTTTTAAATGCTTCATACTTTTAAAAGAACTCTTGGGGCGCCTGGGGGGCTCAATCAGTTAAGCATCTGACTCTTGGTTTCTCCTCAGGTCATGATCTTGTGGGTTCCGGTCCCATGTTTGGGATTCTTTCTTCTCTTTCTGCCCCTCCCCTGTGGTGTCTCTCTCTCTCTCTCTCTCTCTCAAATAGTAAACTTAAAAAAAAAAAAAAGAACTATTGTACCTTTTCTCATTTGAACTTCTTTATAATGAAATGTCCCATCATCTCTCTTCATTTTATATACTATTTTTTAAATATCTTTCTCATTTACTCTGTTATCCAGGCCTGCTTGCTTGCTAGCTTTTCCCCCCGCCAATGAGCATATATTAACTACTTTCATAACAGAAAGAAGCTATATTTAAAACCTGTTTTATGGCATTTGCCATCTTTGTTTACTTTTAGGTCCCATGTCATAACTCACCGTGTTCTTGGCATATTATATGTCCAATACATTTTCCTCAAATGAGCATGCTGTCTTTACTTCACAGGTGAGGCTGTCGAGGCTGGTGATTGGGATGAGGCTGAACAGTTGACACAGCTTTTTAGTGATGACAGAGCCGGGGCTTGAGCCAACAGTTGCTTGTTTCATACCTGAATTCCTACACTCTGAGGTGCTAGCCCTCGGAGTCACGTCACAGCCTGCTTGTTGACTCACACGCATCTCCAGGCCACATTCTCGGTGCTGCCCTTGTAGCCATCTGTCTAAATTTGTTACACCTGTGCTTTACTCAGCCATTCTGCACACCTGTGAAGTAAAGCCCAAATTGCTTCCGCAGGAGGCACTTAGGAACCTGCATGCCCTTCCTAGCCTCCTTGCGTTCCCAGGACCTGCTGCCACTAAGCAGGGCCCCGTGTACTTCCCTCAGTGCCTCTTGCTGCCTCCTGCCTTGGTGCATGTCACCCTCTCGGTTTGGATGTTCTCAGCCTGTTTTTTGTTCTCTTGCCTATCCAGGTACATTCCAGGTCAGCCTCCTTCATGTTCTCCTTCTTCACGGACTCCATCATCTGCGCTTATGTTGTTCCACACATATCCCGTGCACAGTTGGGGTGTTCATCACATGGCAGTACAAATTTTTATCTACACATCTGCCCGCAGCATTGGACTGTGATCTCCTTGAGGGCAGCAACTATGTCCACCTGCCGTCTCCCCCCCACACACACACACATACACACTTACCTACTATGAGTACCTACTATGCATCCCACACTGTGGGGAGATAGGTGCCAGGGCTCTAGAGATGAGTAGGAAGTAGCTCCTGCCCTGAGGGAACTGGGTGGTTTAGTAGGAGAGAAAGAGAAATGAATTAGTTATAATTCAGGACGATGCTTTACCTGCTAGACATGTAGGTTAGTCACAGGTTGGGTGAACAGGGAGTGAACAACTCAGACTCTTCCTCGGAAGATCACTGGAAGTTCATTTTCCCCTCTCTGTCCTTGGCACCTGATGGGGCACCATCGCCTTGCAAATGGTGGGTGTGTAATATGTGAGTTAAAGGAAGGGATGGAGTCGGAGTGACGCCATTCAGGAAAGAAATGCAGGATATGGAGTCCCAAGAAGAATTGAGATTGGAAAAATGTGTCCTTGAGAAGTGAAAACAAAACCTTTTTTATTCCAAAGTCTGTTATGTGGATCACAAACAAAAAGGTGAGCCTGAAGTGCCCTTTCTTACAGGGTTGACCAGCCTCATCTGGGGCAAGTGAACAGACAGAACGTGATGGTAGGAGATCCCACCAGATACAACCTCCTGAAAAATCTATAAAACATACCCCAGCATCAATTAGTATAACTTACTATTTTCACTCTCCAGACGACTCTTGACCTTTCCTGGAAAGGACTCCTACTCCCCGCCACCCCACACACCACCTCTCCCTTAATGGGGACAGAGTCTCCTCCCTCCCCGACCTCTCCCAGCTGACTGGGGCTGGCCCTTAAGGGGAGGGCAAATGGTCTGTGGTTTTCTTGCTCTCTTTCCTTCCGTCAAAAGCATAGATAGCAATGGCTGAATGATTGATGTTTGACATTTCAGAGGAGCCATATGGAAGGCTGGGGCTTCTGAGTACGGTTTCTCTGCCTGTTGGGAAAACATGAGCTCATTAGCTGCCTTGCTACGCCATCAAGGCGACTAAGGGTCCTTCCTGCAGGAGCTGCGTGGAGCACGGGGCCGGCTTTGCCTGAGCCACGCTCTGCCTTTGTTCTGTGGTCAGCAGTGTCTGGCTGTGCTCAGATGTTTTGGTCACAGCATTTGGGACAGGGAAGTAGAGTGAGAGGCCCGCGGAACCTGTTTCCCTGCCACATGGAGCTTAGAAAGTAGCAAAAACCATATCTTCTCTATGTGCATATGAACTATGTTTTGCACAAATTACAGCTTTGACTTAGTCAAAACTTGGGGTTCTATTTACCTGGCTCAAATTAGAGGCTTTAAAGCTTGTTACTACAGATGTTAACGTGTGCTTTTAAACACTAGCACCTAAACCCCTCTCTTCGGTAGGAAATTAAAGACCTGTTGAATTACATTTTTATTTTATAAAAATAGGGTTTTTACCCTTGTCAGCTTTTGTTAATGGAGTCTGTGCAGTTGGCATGGATGGATTTTGCTGTTTCTTTCCATTGCTACCCCTCCTTGGCTATGATTCTTCGGCCGACATGTGGATTACTGCAATGTGTCTCCCTAACACCGGTGGTCCCCTCAACCCCACTCTGAGAAATTGCCTGCTTCTCCTGTGCAGGTGACCGTTCCTCAGCCGGACATCAAGGGACACCCCTTAAGCTGAGCACGCCCTCCCTGTGTCCCCCCCGTTTCACCCTGCCTCTGAACAGCCCGTCCACCTGCTCTGTCATACTCACACTCCTATCGCTCTTCCTGGACTGCTGCCGTTCCCTGGATAGACGCTGCGCTTCCCGAGTGAAGCTACAGCAGCCTGGAAATACAGGATAAAATGGAATAAACTTTTGTCTGTAAAATTTCCAGTTAGGCCTGGAGGTAGAAGTCAGTAAAGTTTTCTACTGAAACCCTGCAAAACTCATTCCGCACTTTAGTGACAGAAAAGAAATAAAAAAGAAATAAAGAACAATTCACCCATGAGCTCAACGTTATTTGTTTTCATTTTTCCTACATGTAACCCAGTGGGGTGTATAAACAAACATAGAGAGATATAGTCTTAATGTTACATGCTTGTTTTTTTACATTTCTTTTTCAGTTTTATGGTGGACAGTTGGAGGGCTGAGATTATGGCTCATGGTTCTCTTGTATCCCTCAGTTGCTAAGCACACTTGTAGGCACATAATAGGAACTTAATAGCTAACTAATATTTTTAGGGTTTGGCGAGTTTTCTTTTTTTCATTTTTTAAAATGTTTATTTATTCTTTGAGAGAGCACGCAAACAGGGAAGGGACAGAGAGGAAACTAGAGGATCCCAAGTGGGCTCTGTGCTGACAGCAGTGAGCCTGATGCGGGGCTCAATCTCACAAACCGTGAGATCATGACCTGAGCCTAAGCTGGACACTCAACTGACTGAGCTACTCAGATGCCCCTCTCTTTACAGTTTTAAATCTGTAGCTTTATAATATTTATAGATAATAAAATAATATTTATTTATTGTATCCCAATTTGCTTTTGTGTTCTCAAGAATATAGGTTTCCTTTTTCCTTTTTTCTGTTCAACTTTTGGCTTTTTGGATCATAACCGAGCGTCCTATTGTTTGTGGGCATGTTAGCCTACAAGTTTGAGGGTTTTCTCAGACCTTTTGTTTTCCCACAGTACTTCCATTTACGGAAAAGTCATTGTGCCTCCTTTTAAAGGCGCCATCTGTATCTTCTTTCTCTTTGGTTGTCCTAGAACTGTGCCTGAAATGTAATATTTGCTCAGTAAATGTTTTTGTTCAACTGAACTAAATGAAAGTTGTTTCAAACATGTATTACTTTTATAACTATAAAGTTATAAAAATCATTCTCTTAAAAAAAAAAAAAAGCTTTTGTTTTGCTTGTTCGTCCTATCTTATGATATTCTTTTCAGTGGAATTAACCTACAAGACATTCACAAATCCAGAACCTGGAACTTGTGCTATGGTTGCATTTTGAATTGTGATCCCATAGGAGATATGGTCGTCATTTGTCAGAAACTTGATACATTTAAGTAAAATGCTAGCTCGATTAAATATTGGCTTGATTCCATGGATTGGGGGTCCTTAAGACTGTCAGGTGCAGCGATTTGCCAGAAGGACTCAGTATGCAGTCTTGCTCATGGCTATGATTTGTTATAGCAAAGGACACAAAGCAAAACAATCAAAGGGAAAAGATGGATGGGATGGAGTCCAGGAAAAATTGGGCTAAAGTGACCCAAAGCTTTCTCCCAGTGGAGTTGCATGCTTAAATATGTGGGCAGTGAGTTGCATTGTCAGCTAGGAAGCTTGTTAGAGATCCAGCATCCAGGGTTTTTGTTGGGCCTTGCACATACCCAGATTCCATACTCCCAGGAGGAAAGTAGGTGTTCACCATGAAACATACTATTTGTATAAGCAGGGTAGGCATGGTGAGCCACTCTCATCAGTTCTGGGAATGCTGGGAACTCTCCCAAGTCCAGCTTCCCAGACCCCCAGCCAGAGGCCAGTCTTGTACCAGGCCTGCTCTGGTAACTCTTTTTTGTACATACCACATGTACTTAGATCACTTTCAATGCAGGGACTAGACTTTTTAAATCAGCTTTTATGTTCAGTATCGTCTATACTTTAAAAATAACATGTATAATCTTTTTCTGCTCTTCTAAAGGGCCTGGAAGCCTGGGGCGGTTCATGTTGTTGTCTGTGCATTGGGGTCAGATTATCGGTGCCATATTGGTAATAGTGCTGAGTGGATCAGCTCTTTTCTAGAGAAAGTTCCCTACAGAAGACTTTTTCCCCCAAATACGGTGATGATACAACTCAGATAAGCACCTATAAGTCAACTGCTCCTTCTTTTCCTCATCAGAAGATGTGAATGTTCATGGGAGGAGAGGTTGAAGCAGGACCTGTGGGCTTGTCTCAGAGGGGTCAGTTGGGCATAGAACTGGGAAAACCCCATGTCTTATCTCTGAATTCTCTAGCGACTATGAGGACTATGTTAAAAATTGGCCTCACAAGAAATAATGGAAATGGCTTTATAAAAATAACATCTTTTCACCTCTTTTATGAAGTAGCTGCTTTTTTGCCACCTTCCTTTACTGGATTGGTCTAGATCTAGGCTGGGACAGTGGGTGAGCATCTTAGTCCTAGACCAAATAGTGCCATCCTCGTGAGGAGTGGTTAAGGCCCACACAACAGGCATTAGGTAGAGATGAATGGGGGATTCTTCGCATTTCTGCATTGAACACTGATGACTTCTACGTTAATGAACTGGCCATTTGTTCACCCAGT
This sequence comes from Paguma larvata, assembly GCA_030068075.1. Classification (NCBI taxonomy): domain Eukaryota; kingdom Metazoa; phylum Chordata; class Mammalia; order Carnivora; family Viverridae; genus Paguma; species Paguma larvata. The sequence continues at coordinate 46,043,746 of CM057835.1, read as the reverse complement.
AAGTATAAATTAATCCTTTTTGTTTGTTTTAGTTTTGGCAACTTGCCGTGCTTGGTGCTGGGGTATACTTTTAGCAGTGGATTCAACTTAAAACTTGCTCTTGAGGAGGAGTGAAGCACAGGGTAGACAAATGTAGGCGTTGTAAGAGATTTGTCAGCAAAGCGCATGGTCGTTCAGAAGCACGGTGGAAGTTCGTGTTTCACAGAACACACAGAACAAAAGTCGGAGTCAAGCGATGCTTGTATGCTGGCATTAATGCATTTATTCTTTCATTCAGTGTGCGTTATGTACTATGTCCCAGCTCGTGTATGAGAGTGGAGCCTGATACGACGGTGAAAAAAAAATGCATGGTTCTTGCTAAGTGGTCATCCGGTGTAGTAAGGGCAAACAGACAAATAAGGAATTGAAGCCCTCTGAAGAGAACAGGGTGCAATGAGAGATGATCATTTTTGTTGGTTTTAAAATTTTTGCTTGAATTTCAGGTCATTCTTCAATATCCTTTATTGATGAAGGAAAATTATTTTGAATGCTTATTTCTTTTTTCATGCTTTTCTTTCCTTCTCTATAGCCTATATAAAAGGTGGGTGGATCCTTAGGAAAGCCTGGAAGATTTACAATAAATGCTATCTGGACATCAATGCCCTCCAGGAGCTGTATCAGAAGAAGCTAACTGAAGAGCCCTTGACTTCTGATGCTGCAAATGATAATCACATTGTGGCTGAAGGGGTGTCTGAGGAGTCTCTAAACAGACTGAAAGGTGCTGTTAGCTTTGGATATGGCCTTTTTCACCTTTGCATATCCATGGTGCCCCCCAACCTGCTCAAAATCATCAACCTGCTGGGTTTTCCTGGAGACCGCCTGCAAGGGCTTTCTTCACTGATGTATGCAAGCGAAAGTAAGGACATGAAGGCCCCTTTAGCTACGTGAGTAGCTGTATTGCAATGCTTTGGTAGATAATATAGTGTTGAAAGTAAGTAACCGACAATCAAAGCCTTTAAAGGAAACTTCAGGTAAATTGCTTGGTTGGTTGACATGATGCCACACCTTATGCCTTTTAATGCAATGCCGAGAACTGTGTCTTCGGTGTTTATCAGCTGACTTTAGAGAGAGGACACTGTTCTCGACTCTCACGAGTCCTGTATTTTAAATAGGTGAAGTGACCATGGTTTTCAACCGCAAATGGTTTTCTAAGCAGTTTTTGTGACCTTGACCAGAGTCCCTGAGATTCATGACCCTGATTTTTGAATTTTGAAGGAATACGAATTGGATAAGCCTTTTCTGTGATTCTGAAATTTTTATTCTCACCTAGAGAATCCTGATATTGGGTCATTTTCTTTGATGATTCTGGCTGGTCCGCTGGTCTCTCATATGTGGCTTGGATGTTTTGTGCTAGTCAACTAAATCGTGTAGTCTAAACTTGAAATGGCAGTTATTTATACAGGAGAGTGTGGAGAGAAGCTGACAAAGCTATCCAGAACGAGGAGTCACCCATTCCTCCATCAGTTAAAAACAATGTGATTTTTTTTTTCAGTCTGGTAAATATCTACCATTTGCAATTCGAGTAATTTTACCAGAAACTAGATGCCCTTTGACATTTTTCCAAAAAAGGTTAATATCACAAAGACCAAGCTCTGTTTCTACTGTCAATATTGAGGAATTTGGATATTCAGTCATAATCAGTTGGTAGCTATTAAAAATATCATTAAATTTTCATTTCAAAAATATTTGTTCCTCCCCAAAGTCATTAGATTAATAAACTGTGGTATTTTATTAATTTGATGTAACAGTTTTGTAACTTGCAATAATTTGTCTATTTATATCTTAATATTTTCTGGAAAGAAATGAATTAGTAATGTAAATTAGGCCGATCTCCAGAAATAAACATGCTAGAAGCACACATTTACATAAATATTCGATGTGTTAGGGAAACATTTTTGTCTATTCATTAAAGGAGATCCTAACGAATCTGTTTGATTTACCTAGTTTATTTAACATGCTATTTTTCTTGAAAGGATGAGTTTGAAGTAAGGGGATTTTAAATGATTTATTTTTCAAATTGAGCATTCTCCAAGGCCAGAGAAAAGCCTTTTTTCTGGCTCGCTCACTTAACACATTTTAGTCAAATTTGTGTCTGTGGTTACCATATTTACATTTAGATTCTGAGGCTTACACTCTAACTTTGTGAACACAGGAGAAAACAACATTTTTCTTTTGCAAAAAAGTAATGCTTTTATAATGAGGAGACAGTCAGTTCATGGTAACCAGTTCCTGTTTCTAATTTGTGGGCTGATGAGTGGAGTGTAGAATTCGGAGCTTTACGTCAATCTCGTACCTTCAGAGAGTCATCCGGAAGCCTGGGCAGAGCTAAATCCTTTTCGTCCTATTGTTCTCCTCTCACCTGGGGGGAGTATGCCGATTTATAAGCTGTGCCAGAGTTTCAGTTTTCTGAATAATGGTAACATTAAAATGAGGGAAAATGCTCTGATTTTTACTTTTCCAAAGACGTTTGGCAGGAGTGTGTATTAGAAGAGTGCATACTGAGTTTTGAAAAGGTAGAGACGCTGTAAGAAAAGCCGTGCTCAATGTTTCTCTCCCTCTTCCTTTAGATTAGCTCTGCTCTGGTATCACACTGTGGTCCGCCCGTTTTTTGCCTTGGATGGCAGTGATAACAAAGCAGGCCTGGATGAAGCAAAGGAAATTCTTCTCAAAAAAGAAGCTGCTTATCCAAATTCTTCCCTCTTCATGTTTTTCAAGGGACGTATACAACGATTAGAGGTACTGTGCCTTCCTCATCTTTTTAAATAAAGCCTTCTGTGGATCAAATCTGTAATTCTCGCTCGGGCGCGAGTATCAAAAGGAGGCAAATGCCATTGGGCCAAGGAACGTTTTGTTCTTGTGCTTTTCAGTTGCATCGTTGCTACAAAAGCCTCTTCCAGGAACCCAGGATGTTAGTCAGTAACCTTCTGTTCAGGAGACGTGGGCGAGGCAGGGGTGAGCTCTCTTAACGAGACAAGATTGATGTACTCCAAGCCAGAGGCATGGGAGCATGGGAGCGTTAGCAAATGTCTTAGTTGAAGAATGCAAAATGTGATGTTTTTTTCCTTTTCTGGAGTTACTACTAATATGTTTCTAAATTTTCAACTTGGTTAACAGTTGATTTATACACAAGTTCTTGTCGGAAATGTCAAGGACACTATCAGCTTTGAAACAGTAGTAGCTTTTGTTGCTTTTTCATGGGCTTCATTTGGCCAAGTCCTGTGCTCAGAACAACCCTATGACATAGACACAAAATCCCTCCCTCACCCCTGCCTTTTTTTTTTTACAGTTTATTTATTTTTGAGAGAGAGCATGAGTGTGGGGTGGAGCAGAGAAAGAGAGAATCCCAAGCTGTCAGCGCTGTCAACATGGAGCCCTCTGTGGGGCTTGAACTCACTAACCGTGAGATCATAACCTGAGCTGAAACCAAGAGTCAGATGCTTAACCGACTGAGCCACCCAGGGGCCCCTGCACCTCTTTTTTGTTTGTTTTCAATCTGCTTGCTTGAGGACATGAAGTTTTGAAGAAAAAAGTATTTATAAGAAAAATCATATATATGAGAGAAGGTGGCCATTATGCCAGGTGCACCAACAGCTAATAGAGAATATTGCAAGATTTTAACAACCTCTGTCCTCCAGTTAACCGGGTACCTGCAGCAACACAGTCCATTCTAGTCGTCGGCCTCTTGCAAATGGTGTAAGTGCTTTTGAAGCGTTTTGCCCACGAATGCTTTTGTGAGCCCAGGGATGATTTGTTCGTTAGTATTTTTTGTTGGCAGCAGAGCATATATTGTTTCCTTTCCCTCATGAGGCGCCTCCTTAAATCTGAGGACTCCCCATCTTTACCTCTGGAGGTTGTATTTTAGAGATCGTACTGATAATTTATAACTGAAAACCCGGTACGTACAGAAAGCACACCAGGATCTAAATTATTTAAACCTGTGTCTGAATTTTTTTTTCTCATTATCTTGTAACTGTTTTTCTTTGCATTCAGGCTAGTGACCCTTAGTTATGTTTCTCCTTTTTTTCTCTTGCTGTCTTAGCAACATAGTTCTGATCAATTTCTTGTGCAGTCTGGTCTTTTGATTAGTGCTCTTTTCTTTTAAGCTCAGCCTTATGGTCCTACATGTAGGGAAGGATGTTCAGTTTATTAAAGTTTCTCTGCTCCCTTGGGTTTGTGCAAGAGGAAATAACACTATATAAGGAAATTTTAAATCGACTAAGCCTTCTCACTTCAGTGACCATTTCTGAAATGAGAGTTGGTTACAGGGTCAGTGTTTCCTTAAATGTCCATTTCTTAAAGGACAGGTGTTACTAATTTTGAATAACTGAGCACGATGATACGAAGTTCAGTGTTGAACTTGCTGTCCTACAGGGTGACTAGCCCAGTATGTGCTGGTTAGCTTTCAGATTTGCTGCCTGGGGTGAGAGCCTGAGTTTACAATCGTGTGCAACACAGCAATAAGGCACCTTAGCTTTGAACATTTATTAGACTTCTCTCTCTTTACTCCCCATGTAAATGAATGCTCTAAATTGGGTTTTACATTTAATAGAAATGTAAAAGTAAGGGTTTATATCTTGTTAATAAGCTTGCCATTTTAGTTAATTTTTTATTTTCAAACAAAAATGCCTAACTTTTAGCTAAACTGTTAACTCTTTCCCCTCAAACACTTAATTTGGCATGGTTTTAGTTTGTGCCACAATTCATTCCTCTTAGGGACTGAGTGGATGCTAAAAGCAGGTGGTTATTCACTACTGTTGGGATGATTCTAGAAATGAAGCCGCAGTGTCATGAATACAGTGTGGGGAGGTACATAGTTGGAACTATGGTTCTTAGCAGGCATTCAGGCTCTTTGAGCGGGAGAATTGTCATCTGAGTGTGGGTGGGAGATGTTAGGACTGTTTCACCGTGAGGCAGCTTGCTTACCGAACCGATCCTTGGTTTTCAGAAAAAAAGACTAAAAGATCTGTTTCTCCTTCTGATGAGTGAGCTGTAGCATCAGCGTCAGGGCCAAGGGGATGTGCCGGTTTTTCTGTTTGGCCCTTCCCAAAGGCCCAGAAGAAGGGATTTGGGGGATTCGGGGATAACTTGGGCTATTAATGGTATTCTCCCAGTGCCCGGACATCAGCATTTCATTTCCCTTCCCAAGCGACCAGAAGGAAGCTGGTGGGGGTAGAGGTGAGGGCGTGGAATCCTTTGTTTTCAGATGAGGGACTGCCCAGAGAGGCTGTTACAGCTCTTGTCAGAGGCTTTTGTAAGGCCTCTAAGGTCTCAAACTGGTTTATGGAAACACAGGGCTTTGCCGACAAATGTGCTTGCAAAGAATGTTTGTTTTGTTTTGCTTTTCAATTTTTAGTAAGCATTTAGGTTAGAGATAGGATCCCTGAGATCTTTTTGTCAACACTCAGAGAACACGGTCTGCGGGCTTTAACCTCGCAGGTGCAGCATATGCCACTGTTTCCTCAGTGAGTCAGTCTACATAATTGGAACAGCTGCTTTTGGGTAAGCTTGCTGGCCTACAGGGTGACTGGCTCAGTACCTGCTGGCTAGCTTTCATTTTCTGTACGCGTTCTTTTCAAATCCTGTGCCCTTGCCTACTTTCTCAATTTCATGAACAACTTTTTACATACTCTGGGACAATTTGGATTCCATCTGGGAGGATGGTTTTTGGACATAGCCACCCCATCCTGACACTCTAACCCTTGACATGGCGGTTTTGTTATTTCCTGTCACTAGGGCCTAACTTGACCTAGCAATGGAGTTTTCTACCTTTGGTGTTATGTGGGGTGCATTTGCACCCCAGAATGGAGTGTGCCCTGTGGTCTTTGGGGCTGCTAAAGCACGAATCTCTGCCAGACTGCAGAAAGAATTTTCTCTCCCTACTGCCTTGGCTGCTCCCCACTCCCGCCTCCTACCTTCTCCACCCTCTTGTGTTCTCCTTACCTGTCCAGTCCAGTGACCTTTCCCATGTGACTTCGCATGTTGCTGGGAGACATAAATGGGTACTTAATATGGGATAAATGATATATAACTAGCATGTGATAGGTTTTATTCTTCTTGGGTGCTTAGGCCTGGGAAGTAGTGTTACCAAATTTCTTACCCTTTTTTACTTTTTAGGAGAAAAAAGAATGTTCCGATGTTGAAAGCTGTCAGTAAAAGTGGGCTCGTGATTGGCAAAGTGGGTGGCGTTTTGCTAGAGTGGCGACAGGTCCTGCACAATACCTATGTTTACTTCTCCCCGATTTTCCGTAATGCCAGCAGCTCTTAGGAAGTTGTCCTGGATGCTCTGTAGTAGTCTCAGTTTTAAAATGTGAATTTAAATAGTTTTGAATTTTTGTACTTCTGTGAATTTTTGCCCAGGTAAACCTGTGGTCCTGATAAGTGCGTTAAGCATACAAGAGATTAATGAGTACTTTTCTTGGTTGTTTAAAAAGTATCAGGGACAAGCCTACATTTTAATTAATTGCTTTTATTTCTTTCTAGTCCTTTTTTCCCCCTAAACAGTACAGATTTCCTCCTCTTCAGTTTTAACCAGCTACTTAGTACATAACATATACATGTGTTTGATTTTATATGTATCCACTTTCATTACACACTTTATAACATGTGACTGTTTAGTAATCAAACTAAGTCTTAATATCTAAACTAATGAAAGTTGATAAACATTCTAACGAGGCTGTTATGCAGACATTTTTGAGGACTCTTATTTTGAAACTGTTTTCTAAGCCGAGACTCCTACTTTTTGAATATCCTGAGTGCTGGCATTTTAAAACCTTCAGTTTGGATTTGGGGAGCAGTAGTCTGGGTCTAGCACAAGACTGGCGCTCAGTATGTGTTTGTTGAATGAATGGATGAGTGCGTTGACCAATGAGGAATCCATTGATCAATGAGAGTGGGCTCTTTTCCTAAGAAAGAGCTGGTTATCCAGGACTGTCCGCTTCTCTCATGTGGCAGGTAAGCCTGTTTCTGAAACCAGTTCTGAAAAATGAGATGCAAAATACCTTCACAGTTGGAGTAAGAGGTTGTCCTCCTAAGGTGGGTAGAGAATCAGATATTTAAATTCTGATGTGCTGATTGGAGAAGTACGCCTGTAAAGAAATGAACTGAATAAATGAGGTAAAATGCAGCTGAACTGAAATGAAGTCTCTGCGGGGCACCTAGGCAGCTCAGTCAGTTAAGTGTCCGACTTGGGCTCCGGTCATGATCTTGTGGTTCATAAGTTTGAGCCCATGTCGGGCTCTGTGCTGACAGCTTAGAGCCTGGAGCCTGCTTCTGATTCTGTGTCTCCCCCTCTCTCTGCCCCTCCCCTGCTCGTTTTCTTTCTCTCTGTCTCTCTCTATCTCAAAAATAAATAAAAACATTAAAAATTTTTTTAAAGAAATGAAGTCTCTGCAAACCATAAGAGACTCTTAAATACAGAGAACAAACTGAGGGTTGATGCAGGGGTGTTGGGTGGGGGGAATGGGCTAAATAGGTGATGGGTATTAAGGAGGACACTTGTTGGGATGAGCGCTGGGTGTTACATGTAAGTGAGGAATCTCTAAATTCTATTCCTGAAATCATTATTACGCTATATGTTAACTAACTTGGATTTAAATTTAAAAAAATCTTGCAGCCATGAGAAAAAAAAAATGAAGTCTCTGCTTGTGGCAGGGGTACCCAGATCAACAGGCAGGAGCCCCTGTGCTCCTCAGACCCAGCCTGGGAGGCACTTGACTGTCAGTGCCACTCAGACACTTAGAGCCGCTACAGTACTACTTCACGAGGACAAAGGGAAGTTTGTGCAAGGCCTGGAGGCTGCACTGAAGAAGTTACGGTGAACTTTACCTTTTATATGTGTGCGTGTGTCCCCTGACCATCTCCCCTTTCTCTGATGGAAGCTGCCTCGTTTGTTCTGGCAGACGCCGCCCCCTCACCGCAGTCTGCTCCCCTGTTTTGTACTTTCCCTCCCGCCCCTCCTCTCCCTTCTGAGAATGATAGGATGTGGTTTCTTTCCCCTGAACGGTGTCTGCAGGGACCGGCTTTGACGGTTGACCTTCTCTTCACCATATTCATGTCACCCCGCTGTCCCATCTCCTTCTCAGGCGGTCAGGGTTTTCTTGTCCTTGTTTTGTACTAGCTGTGACATTCTCCGTGAAAGGCTTGCACACCTCTACACCAGCGTGTGTTCTGTCTGTGGATCTTCTTTCTGCCCCTTATTTTAGGTGACTTCAGTTGTCTGAGGGCCTTTTAAAAATCGTAGTGCTTTCTCTCTGTACTTTTATTAAGACGAAAGGACATTTTCCATCGGTGCTCCCCAGAATAAGTGGGAGGACTGTGATGCTTTTTAGCCCACCAGTTCATGATTGGGACAGGGACAGAAAAGCGGAGGTTGATCCCTTTGGTGATGAATTTATCAGCTAGAGAAGAGACGGTCGTGCAGAGTGGGAGCCAGCGCAGAAGTGCCAAGCACCGTGGAGGGTCTGTGCCTGAGCTCTCTTCCCTCGGGCGTGTTGACGTTAGTGGAGCTGTTTGGTAGCCGTGTTTCTTTGCATCTGTCAAAGAGCAAGCCTGCCTCTTGTATTTGAACAGCATGCCTTGCCGGCATGATGTAATGTTGTTATTTATAGCATCAGGAAAAAGGCAATGCAGGAAGAGAAATAATTCCCTGAAGTTCTGCTCATTGTGGTCTTCTCTCCCTCCATCCTACAGGGTTCTCTCTATTCCTTTAGGCACCAAAAAAAATAGGGCTGTCATTTACTCTTAGAAGAACACAAAACAAGAGATTAGTTCAAGCTGGTGTGGGAGAGGGGGGGAATAGATTTGTCTCCACTTTCCAGTGAGATAAATCTGTATCATGTGGTTTAATAACCCTGTTCATTTGGAAATAAGAAGAGGGTAGCAACCCAAATTGCTAATAGGTTAAATACATTTGCTGTTCTTTCAGCTCCATCATTTCAGGCTGTTGGGCTGAAAAGCAAGTAAAAGGTTAATGGCTTTTATCCCTAAGCTCACTAAGTGTGCGTAAGAGGTTGAGCCTTCCCTTGCCTGCATTAGCCCTGGTCCTAAGGGTGGGGGTTCAGTGCACGGTATGTTGTTAGGTGTCCTTGATAACAGAATCGCTAAACTGATTCTGCTCCTCGGCAGTGTTAATGTTGCATCACAGATACTAAGTGGGTGTCACAACATGTTCTCCTGCGTGCCACAGGTGATGGGCAAGGCCTCTCCTTTTAAAATTCGTAAGTCATAGTTTACGATGTTAGGGTAAACTATGGGACCCCTGGGTGGCTCAGCGTCCGACTTAGGCTCAGGCCATGATCCACGGACCCTCACATCAGACTCTGTGCTGACAGCTCAGAGCCGGGAGCCTGCTTTGGATTCTGTGTCTCCCTTTCTCTGTGCCCCTCCCCCGCTCCCACTCTGTCTCTCAAAATTAAACGTTAAAAAAAAAAAAAGATAAACAACTCCATAAAAATAACCCAGTGATACTTAAATCTTAAGCTGTTTTACTTCAAATTGTTTTTGTGATCTTTAATACACATATGAGACTTGATGCAGTTTTGTTTACAAATCGCTTATGTGGTTTTACATAGTTTTTATAAGTAACTGGTATGCAGACCAGTTAGATTTCCATTGTGTTCATAACTTGACATTTCCTTGTTGGGAAACTGTTGGGATATTTGGTCATCGTTGTTTCTCTATTTACCAATATTTCACTGTGATAGTAAGTGCTGCAGTAACTAACATGTTTTTCCTTTTTTTTTTTTTTTTTTTTGAGTTATTTCTTTGGGTTATAGCTCTGGTGGTGTCATTATTAGGATCAGAGTATGAATGGTTTTGTAGCCCTGCTAAATAATGAGCTTATATCCGGGAAATAGTGAGCCAGAGTTAATAATCGTTCATTATTTTGTGCACAGTACCAGCAGCGTGTTCCACGGTATAGTTTTCGTTTTATTTCCATAATGATGCATGTGAAAACCGTTTAAAGATCCTAAAATATTGCTGATAAGACCGCTCCTGTTCACGTATCAGAAGACTTAATAGTGTTAAGGTGGCAGTACTGCCTTAAGTGAGCTATCAGATTTCAGTATAATCCCTCAAAATCGCAGCTTGCTTTTTTGTAGAAATTCACAGGTACTAAACTTAAGGAACCCAGAAACAATCTTGAAAAGAAAGAAGAAAATTGGAAGATATTTAACTTCCTTATCTCAAAGCTTACTTTATCAGGACCGAGTGGTACCGGCATAAAAATAAACCTATAAATCAATGAAAGTCAAGAAATAAATCTGTATATTTATGGATCAGTTGACTCTGGACAGGGGTAGATCGATAGGCAAAGAATAGTCTTTTCAACAAATGGTGTGAAGACAACTGAATATCCCCATGCAAATAAATGAAGTGGGACTCCTACCTTACACTGTATGTGAGAATGAATGCAAATGGATCATAGACCTAAATGATCCATTTAGAGTTAAATGGATCCATAAAGAGCTAAAACAATAAAACTCTTGGGTTAGACTGGACATCAAGAGCACAACAACAAAAGAAAACCAGTTAAATTGAACTACATCAAAATTAAAGACTTTTTCGCTGTAAAGAATATTGTCAGGTTAGTTGAGTGTCAGACTCTTGATTTCAGCTCAGGTCATAATCCCGGGGTGGTGGGATTGAGCCCCATACTGGGCTATGTACTGAATACGGAGCCTGCTTAAGATTCTTTCTCTCTCGTCTACCTTTCTCCCCTGCTCGCACTCCCTCTATCAAAATAAAAAATAAATCTTAAAAAAAGAAAACAAAAGGTAAGATGCTTAACTGACTGTGCCACCTAGGTGCCTGGTACATCCAATTCTTGATCTCAGATCTCAGTCTCACGGTTGTGAGTTCAAGCCCCTGTGTTGGACTCTGTGCTGGGTGTGGAGCTACTTAAGAGGAGAGGGAAAAAAGGCCACAGGATGGGAGAAAATATTTGCAACTTCTAGATAGGACAAGGGACTTATATCCAGCATATGTAAAGAACTCTAACAACTCAATTAGGAGACAAATAACCCAATTTTTAAAATAGGCAGAGGATCTGAGGAGACCTTTCTCCAAAGAAAACATGCAGATGACCAGTAAGCACATGAAAAGATGTTCCACATCGTAAGTAATTATGAAGAAATGCAAATTAAAACCAAGTGCGATGGTATTTCACATCTGCCAGGCTACCTATAATAAAGCCAGCCAATCCCACGTGCCAACAAACATGGGGAGAAACTGGAAACCTCATTCATGGTTGCTGGAGATTTAAAATAGTGTAGCCACTTTGGAAAAGTTTGACAGTTCCTCAAAATATTAAACAAAGATTTACCATATAACGCAGAAGTCCCTTTCTTGGGAATAGACCCATGAGAAATGAAAACATACGTCCATATTGTTATCTGTAGAGCAAAGAGTGGAAACAACTCAGATGTCCATCCGTTGATGCATGGATAAACGAGATGTGCATCCATACAATGGAATAATTCTCAGCAATGAAAAGGAATGAAGTACTGATACGTGCTACAGCGTGCGTGAACCTAGAAAGTATGTTAAGTGAAGAAAGCCAACCACAAAAGAGCATATATTGTAGGATTCCATTTAGATGGAATCGCCAGGACAGGCAAACCTCTGGAGGCAGACAGTAGGTTATTGCTTACTTGGGGGTGGGGATGAGCGAGGGAGAGTGGGAGAACTCTTAGCGGTTGCAGGGTTTCTTGTTGGCGTGATGAAAATATTCTAAACTTAGTTCTGGCAATGTTTGTGCAGCTCAGTGGATGTACTAAAAATGATTGATACTTTAAATAGGTGAACCTTTTGATACTTGAATTATATCTCAAAGATGTTTCAAGAAAGTGTTACTGAGGACGTTTTCCGGAATATATATAGTCCCTTTTTCTTTGGTTATAAATTGTTGATGCAACCAAATGACTTCTGAGTAAAAAAATAGTTTCCTGGGGCATCTGGGTGGCTCAGTCAGTTAAACATTATTGGAGACTCGATTTCCACTTGGGTCATGATCCCACAGTTCCTGAGATTGAGCCATGTGTTGGGCTCTGTGCTGCCAATGCAGAGCCTGCTTGGGATTCACCCTCTCCTCTTTGCTCCCCTCCCTCCCTCCCTTTCTTCCTCTCTCCCCCCCTCCCCCCCCAAATAAATAAATAAATAAATAAATAAATAAATAAATAAATATCCTCTCCTACTCTTTCTCTTTCTCTCTCTCTCAAAATAAACTTAAATATTTTCCGTATGTATTTGCACAAATTCTAATGTATAACATAATCATAAGGGATCCTTATTGTGTATATCTTCTAATACTTTCATTTGAGAACTATTACATTAAAAAAATTTTTTTAATGTTTTAATTTATATTTGAGAGAGGAAGACAAAGTGCACGCAGAGAGGGGCAGAGAGAGGGAGCCATAGAATCCAAAGCAGACTCCAGGCTCTGACGTGTCAGCACAGAGCTCGACGTGGAGCTCAAATCCACGAACAGTGAGATCATGACCTGAGCCAAAGTCGGGCGCCCAACCAACTGAGCCACCCAGGTGCCCCTAGAACTATTACGTTTTATTGTGAAAATTTGAACATTCAAACATGTACATGTTTTTGTTATAACAGACTTCATTTCTTCAGGTATTTATCTTCTGCCCAAACTGGGACACATAGATAATCCTGTTTTCTTCTAGATTGTACACTGATGTCCTAAAAACTACTACATTCTCATACCTCATTGCATGTGTGTGATATAGATATCATTTAATTCTGATATGCACTCTAGTTCAGGAATATTGACACTTTTGTTTTTCCTCCTGTTATTGAGTTAAACCCTTAAGATAGATGGAATCTTTTTTTTTCTTGCTAAATTCTTTTTTGCTTTCTCCACTAATTTCTTTTCATCATAAGTGTACTCTTCAATCCCCATCCGCTATTTCACCCATCCCCATCCACATCCACTCTGATAACCATCACTTTGTTCTCTATAGTTAAGAGTCTGTTTCTTGGTTTGTCTTTTTTGTTCATTTGTTTCTTTAATTCCACATATGAGTGAAATCCCATGGGTTTGTCTTTGACTTATTTCAGTTAGCATAATATTCTTTATCTCTATCCATGTCATTGCAAATAGCAAGATTTCATTCTTTTTTACAATGGGATATTCCATTGCATATGTATACCCCATCTTCTTTATCCATTCGTTGTTGATGAACATTTGGGCTGCTTCCATAATTGGACTATTGCATGTATCCCTTTAAATTACTGTTTCTGTTTTTTCTATTTGTTTTGTTTTGTTTTTTGGTAAATATCAAGCAGGGCGTTTCCTGGATCATAGGGTAGTTCTAGTTTTACTTTTTTTTTTTTTAACATTTTTATTTATTTTCGAGACAGAGCATAAGTTGGGGAGGGACAGAGAGAGAGGGAGACACAGAATCTGAAGCAGGCTCCAGGCTCTAAGCTGTCAGCACAGAGCCCAGCGCAGGGCTCGAACCCACAACTGCGAGATCATGACCCAAGCCGAAGTCGGACGCTTAACTGACTGAGCCACCCAGGCGCCCCTAGTTTTACTTTTTTCGAGGAACCTCCATAGTGTTTTCCACAGTGGTCGCACCAGTTTGCATTCCCGCCAACAGTGTGCACGCGTTCCTGTTTCTCCACGTCCTCGCCAACACTTGACTTGTGTTTTGATTTAGCCATTCTGACAGGGGTGAGGTGATAGCTCCTTGTACTTTTGATTTGCATTTCCCTGATGATGAGAGATGTCGAGCATCCTTTCATGTCTATTGGCCATCTGGATGTCTTCTTTGGAGAAATGTCTGTTCATGTCTTCTGCCTATTTTAATTGGATTGTGTGTGTGTGTGTGTGTGTGTGTTGTATCACTTCTTTATATATTTTGGATACTAACCCTTTATCTGATATGTCATTTGCAATATCTTCTCCCATTCCATAGATTGTCTTTTAGTTTTGTTGATTGTTTTCTTTACTATGCAGAAACTTTTTATTTTAATGTTTTAATAGTTTTATTTCGCTGGCCTCGGGAGATGTGTCTAGAAAAGTATTGCTGTGGCTAGCGTCCAAGAAATTACTGACTGCTTTCTTCAAGGACTTTTTTGATTTCAGGTCTCAAATTTGGGTCTCTAATCCATTTTGAGTTTATTTTTGTGGTGAAAGAAAATGGTTTGGTTCTGTTCTTTTGGGTGTGGCCGTCCAGTTTTCCTGACACCATATGTTGAATAGACTGTCTTTTTCCCATTGTTTTCATTTCTCTCTTGTCAAAGATTGGCCATGTAATCGTGGGTCTATTTCTGGGTTTTTAGTTTTATTCCATTGATCTGTGTGTCTGTTTTTATGCCAGTACCACACTGCTTTAATTAGTATTGCTTTATATTATAACTTGAGATCTGGAATTGTGATACCTCCAGTTTTCTTTTTCAAGATTGTTTTGGCTATTTGAGAATTTTTGTGGTTTCGTACAAATTTTAGGATTGTTCTGGTTCTGTGCAAAGTGCTGTTGGTATTTTGATAGGAATTGCATTAAATGGCAGAGTGCTTTGGATAGTATTGACATTCTAATATTCTTCCAACCTGTGAGCATGGAATGTCTTTCCATTTCTTTGTGTCGTCTTGAATTGCTTTCCTCAGTGTTTTAAGCTTTTCAGCTTTTTAAATTTATTTTATTGTTTTTGGTGCAATTGTAAATAGGGTTGTCTTCTTAATTTCACCTGTGGCTCCATTTTTAGTGTATAGGAATGCCACAGATTTCTGTACATTGATTTATATCCTGTGGCTTTACCAAATTCATTTATCAGTTCTAGTAGTTTTTTGCTGTAGTCTTTAGGTTTTCTATGTATAGTATCATGTCATTGCAAATAGTGAAAATTTTACTTCTTCCTTACCATTTTGGATGTCTTTTGTTGTTGTTGTCTGATTGCTGTAGGTAGGACTTTAGTACTATGTTGAATAAAAGTGATGAGAGTGGACATCCTGGTCTTGTTCCTGACCTTCAGGGAAGAGCTCTCAGTTTTCCACCATTGAGCATGAGGTTGTCTGTGGGTTTTTCATATATGGCCTTTGTTATGTTGAGCTATGTTCCCTCTAGACCTACTTTGCAGAGGGTTTTTATCATGAATGGGTATTGTACTTTGTCAAATGCTTTTTCTGCATTTGTAGAAATGATTTGCAGAAAGGATGGTTTTATATTGATGTGATGTATCATGTTGATTGTTTTGCAAATATTGAACCTCTCGTGCATCCTGGGAATAAATCCCACTTGATCATGGTGTATTTTTTTTAATGTATTGTTGGATTGGTTTGCTAACATCGTTGAGGATTTTGGCATCTATATTCATGAGAGATACCGGCCTGTAGTTCTCTTTTTTGTAGTGTCTTTATCTGGTTTTGGCATCAAGGTAATATTGGCCTCATAGAATGAATTAAAAGGTTTTCCTTTCTCTTGTATTTTTTTGGAATAAGTTGAGAAGAATAGGTATTCTTCTTTAGGGGCGCCTGGGTGGCTCAGTGTCTTAAGCATCTGACTCTTGATTTCAGCTTAGGTTATGATCTCAAGGTTTTGTGGGATCAAGCCCCATGTCATGCTCCATGCTGACAGCATGGAGCCTGCTTGGGATTCTCTCTCTCCCTCTCTGCCCCTCCCCTACTCACTCTTGTGCATATGCACTTGCTGTCTCAAAATAAATAGCCCAACCCTCCCCCAAAAATCTCTTCTTTAAATGTTTGATAGAATTCACTTGTGAAGCCATCTGGTCCTGGACTTTAGTGGTTTGGGAGGTTTTTTTATTATTAATTCAGTTTCATTGCTGGTAATTGATCTGTTCAATTTTCTGTTTCTTCCTGCTTTCATTTCGGTAGTTATAGGTTTCTAGGGACTTACCCATTTTTTTTCCGAGTTGTCCAATTTGTTGGCATATAATTTTTCATAATATTCTCTTGCAGTTTGTATTTCTGTGGTGGTGGTTGTTACTGCTCCTCTTTCATTAGTAATTTTGTTTATTTGGGCGCTCTCTCTCTCTCTCTCTCTCTTTGGGGGGGGAGTCTGACTAGAGGTTTATCCATATTGTTGATCTTTTCAAAAATCAGCTCCTGGTTTCAGTGATCTTTTCTACTGTTTTTTGAAGTTTCTACTCATTTATTTCTTCTCTAATATTCATTATTTCCTTTTGTTGGGCTTGGGTTCTTTTTCTAGTTCCTTTTGGTGTAAGGTTAGGTTGGTTGAGGTTTTTCTTCTTGAGGTAGGCCTCTATTACTACAAACTACCCTCTTAAGCACTTTTGCTGCATCTCAGAGATTTCGGATAGTTGTGTTTTCCTTTTCATTTGTTTCCATGTAGTTTTTTATTCTTTGATTTCTTGGTTGACGTTATTTATTGTTTAGCAGCATGTTATTTAACCTCCATGTATTTGTGCTCTTTCAAACTTTTACTTGATTCCACATTTCATAGTGTTGTGGCCAGAAAAGATGCAGATGGAGTCTGTTTTTGAGATGTTTTTATATTTTTAAATGACTGTTACTTACCCTTGATAATTGCGGTTTTATAATGTTTTGAATATAACGTACATCAACTATTGCCATTGAAAGTACCTATTGAGTGGGGGCGCCTGGGTGGCTCAGTCAGTTAAGTGTCTGACTTCAGCTCAGGTCATGATCTCACGGTTTGTGGGTTCAAGCCCCGCGTTGGGCTCTGTGCTGACAGCTCAGGCCTAGACTCTGCTTTGGATTCAGTGTCTCCCTCTCTCTCCGCCCCTCCCCTGCTTGTTCTCGTTCTCTCTCACTTTCTCTCTCTCTCTCATAAATAAACATTAAAAAAAAGTACCTATTTAGTGTTTTTATTTACTTGTTTTCTCTTATATGTGCTTAACTATTTGTCAGTTTCTATACATTATAGGGAGATTTTAATTGATATTTAGAATACTTCTTATTTCTGGGAGTACCTGTTAATTTAGGGATGTCCCTTTATTTCTTCCATTACACTCTATAATGTTTGTGTGTGTACATTTGTCCTGTCCTGAATATGGTAAACAGGTATCCAAATAACATAAGTATGTGCAAGTGTACGTAGTTATTTTGGGATTAAGGAAGAACTAGAAGTCAGGCCTTCTTTCTCAATCCAGTGTTATTTTGCCTTAATTTATTTGTTAATAAATTACACACACACATTATTTTTGTAATAAATATGTTATATGTGGGCAATATGTTTTATATGTAACTTCTAAGCAAATCACGTATATTTCAAAGTGAATATAAATACTCAAGGGGGCTTACTCTTTTTTTTTAAATATAATTTATTGTTAAATTGGCTTACATACAATACCCAGTGCTCATCCCAACAAGTGCCCTTCAAGGAGGCTTATTATTAGTGAGCTTTAAATCTGATATTTTAAAAAACTGAATTGATTAGTAGACTATCTCTTTTACATTTTGAAGAAGCAGGTCACTTAAAGTAATGAAACCATTATTAAACATTTGAAAGTTATTTTTCTGTTATCAAGTACCCATTTGAAATCAGTTCTTTAATAACATTTCTTCAATAATGTTTTAATATAAAACTTCTTAACTGTTCTATGCATTTTAGTTTTATATCGTACTTTTTCTACTTCCACTTACTACTTTTTAGAAATATGCCAGTACCACTAATAGGTAAAAATGTGGTGTCACTTTTTATTTGTGGCATTTTGGGGCTATTTGCAGTATTAATTTTATAAATTTGTGTCTATTTTACAATTGAGCTTTTGGATTAGATTGGTTTTTAGATGTGATTTTTTTATCAATTTATTTTTTACTTTCATTTCTAGGTTTCCTTAATTTAGCTTGTTTTATAATCCATTTTTTAAAAACTTTATATTTCTCTTAATAGATAGCTGTGCTCTCATTTAGGGATTCTACTGTGTTCTTTGAAATTCAGCTTGCATTTTGTTATACTTGACAGGGCTTTTGTAATATTGCTACAGTGAGAGATGTATTTGGTCCTTGTCCCTAGTTCCTGGCACAGAGCACTAAAACCCCGGGAATTTCCTAAGTGAGAGGTGATAGAAGACTCACCCTTTCAGCCTTATTCCTGAGTTTTTGTTAATGGGTTGCCTGGTAACTCCTAGGTAGCTGCAGGAGGAGGGTTGGTTGGTTGGTAGGAAGGGAGGGTTGGAACTTTCGGTAGCACTTCCCACTGCCAAACTCCTGGAATGAGGAGGGGCTGGAGATTGAGTTAGTCATCCAGACCAATGATTTATTCAGTCAGACCTAACTCATGGACCCTCCATGGAAATCCTAAATGACAGGGTTCAGAGAGCTTCCGGGTAGGGGAATGCATCCATGTGCTAGGAGTGTGGCATGCCCCAAACTCAAAGGGACAGACGTTTCTGTGCTCAGGACCCTGTGGGACCTTGTCTTGAGGACCTCTTCCTCTGGCTGTTGTGTTGTATTCCTTATAATGTCAGCAGTGTTGTGAGTAGAAGAGACAGGTTTCCTTCAAGTTGCCTCAAGGTTTATTGTTCATTGCCCAGTGTCTTTTGTTATTATGATTGATCACATTAATTATGTAAATTGTGTGGTGAGGCCTGCTCTCTCTGGTAGGTTTCTTTGAGTCTTTGTGTGGCCCTCCTCTGCCTGGCAGTAGCCCCGGGGCTGTGGGAACCTAGGGCATAGTTTTGCTGTTAAGATTCAGTGAGGTGGTAATTGGGAGGCCTGTGGCGTTCCTGGAGCTGTGAGTGAGTACTAGTCCTCATTGGCCGTAATGATGACAGAGCTGCCATCAAGGCTGCAGCACCAACGGGAACAGGGACCGAGCACATGCACTGAGAGAGCAGGACTGTATGGCAGGTGGAGATGCGGCCAGGCTTCCAGCAACGTAAACACAGGCCTGCTGGAAGGTAGAGCCTGGCGCAGGTCACCATTGTGCTGCCCTCGCAGCTGGGAAAGGCAACACGGAAGTGGGGGAATTTGGGCAGGGAGTTTGAAGGTAAATATCAGAGCATGGGGGATTAGCCTGCATTCAAGCCCAGAGCCGAGGCTCCGCATACTTGGAGATCCAAGCTTAGTGGGGCTGGAACATTTGATGGGAGAGAGGCAGGTGGAATGAGGGTGACTGGGGAAACAACAGATCATTTTGATTTTCGTTTCTCAGTCCAAATCCCCTTTCTCATAGAGGAGTTCCTTGTCCCTGTCGAATTGTGTATGTGTTACGTGCGCGTTGTTTTCCTTTGCCCTTCACGGTTGTTTTTTTATTCCCATTTCTATTTCTGCTTACCTGTTTTTGAGTAGATTTTTAAGATCAGATTGAAAAAATGATTTTCATGTTTGACTTGTCTGTCTTCTGTTTTAAATATGGGTTAGTTCACATCTCCCTACAGTGTTCCAATCCTTTGTTCCTCACCCTTATGATGCTAAGGAGCATACTGTACACTTCTTGAGAGGTGACAGAGTCTGGTTTTAGGAAATAGCATTTCTCACTTTTACAAAACCTACCCCTTGTCCAGAGCTCTTGTAGGAAATTTTATATTTTCTCACAGCATCGTATTGAGCTTTCCTGTTTTTCTCTATGACTATAGACTCTTAACATTTCGGCATACTGAGTTCTCGAATCTGTGCATTGCTTCGTCTGGGGTAAGAGTGTCTATTTCTCCATGATGTCTGATAGAGGGCTTGTTAGCTCTGGGAATCTTGTCCCGTCGCTTCAGGGCTTCAGGTTTTGATATGTAGCTTTGTAGAAAGAGCACTGGGCTAAGTCTGAAGATCTGGTTTGGCTCTGTCATAAACAGTAAAAACATTGTCCCCCTCCGAACGGTTGCTCACAGACCAGACAACTTGAAAGAGCCGTAAGACCCCAGTCAAGCCAGTCGACTTTCTCTGGCATTCTCTTTCTTCACCTGGAAAGTTAGGGTTTTTCTGAAGCATCTTCCCTGGAGCCCTGATTTAACTGACTAGTTCGGACACACACCATAAAAAGAGGTTCTGTGTCAGGCAGATCAGAATACGCTGGGCCTGCTCAGAGACTTTAGTTTTGCATCGCGAGGGAGCTAGAGGATACAGGTATACTGTCCGTTTTTACCCAACTTATTCAACCAGGAAAATTCCTTTTCATATCTGTGAGACCCGAAGGTTTCAGTAGGATACACTTTGAGAAACACTGGGCTGGATAATTTTTAAGATTTCCACCCCCCCAGCCCCACCAGCTTTCAAATTTTATGGTTCTGTGGATATACTAAAGCCACTTAATTGCATATTTTAAAAGGATAAGTTTTCTGGTATGTGAAATATATCTGAACAAAGTATCATAAAAATTTTTTATGGTTCTTCAATGTTCAGAACTATGTGCGATTGTTTCTGCTTTTTACAACTTGCCTTTAATCCCTCTTTGAGGAAAAAGAAAAAAACCATAGTAACTTGCTCATTTGACATCCTTTATAGAGAATGCCATTCAGTTGTAGGAAAAGTTCTTAAAGTTGCTGTCCTGATTATGGCTTCTATTTCTCTCGTGTAAATCTCTGTGCATATTGGGATTTCTCCATCTATTTTCTAGGTGTGTCCGTTTATCTTGAATTGCTGCCTTTTGAGTTGTGTGATTTTCTGTAGATTAGCGTATCTGTATTTCCGTGGTCTTTGTTTTTCTGAGTTAATTCTTTGCATTATCTTCTTCATTGTTAATTTTTTGATAGCATCTTTAAAAAATTTTTATTATTTATTCATTTTTGAGAGACAAAGCGTGAGGGGGCGGGGAGAGGGAGACACAGAATCCAAAGCAGGCTCCAGGCTCTGAGCTGTCAGCACAGAGCCCGACGTGGGACTCGAACTCACAGACCGCAAGATCATGACCTGAGCCAAAGTCAGACGCTTAACTAACTGAGCCACCCAGTTGCCTCAATAGCATCTTTAGTCTAAGCACGTTTCTTTTAAATTTATTGCTGTTTTTCATATAAATTCCCTGTCATTTTAAAAGGAAGCATGGTATAGCTGAAAAAGCATCGGACTCAGCTCAAAACAGGCTCTTTTACTCCCTGACTGGCTGAGCATTCTGAGTCTGTGTCCTTGTGTGTAGGAAGAGGACAGTGCCTCCTGTGCTAGCCTTAAATAATGTAATGTGGGTATTGGAAAGCACTAAGCACATGGTACTTGGACAGGGCTTTTCTTATTTCTACAGAATTGCTTCGGGGTTGTAAATCCAGTATAAAGTGTTTGCCATGACCGATTTTGTCGACGTCCTGTGTGTAACTGCTGAGAGACCGAGGCAATGTAACTGATGCATTATTCACTTCAACCGCTCATTAGTGCTGGATTTGGTCACATAACTCTTTTTCAAGGGGATTGCTGTCCATGTGGAGGTGCTGAAACTGTAACTACCATATTCCATTATTCGTACAGGATCCAGTTTGTTGCCCGTGATGTAAAAGGCCTTCTGGGGGGATGCCAAGAGAAATAGAGAAAAAGGCCCTCCCCCAAAAGACATTCATAGTCTAACTATGAATAGCAGTGTTGAATGCACGAAAAGGTTATCAATCACTCAAGGCAGTGAAAGTGCCAGATGAACGGGTGGTCACTCTGGGTGGGGATGACTGGGAAAGGGGGGATGGAGAGGGTGAGACCTGAGGGATGGAAGAGCCACTTCCAGTCACCTTCTTTGGGAGACCTTCCATGACCGTGGTATTGGAGGTATTGGCCTCACTCCTGCCACTGGTCTCCCTGTCTCCTTTACCACCCCTGCCCATCTCTGCCCAGACACCCCTGTTTACTGCACACACAGGGTGAGGTCTCTTTCTTGTTTGCTCTTGGTCTGTGTCTCCCCATTAGAATGAGAAAGCAGGCTTCAGGAGGCAGAGACTCTTGTCCGTCTGGGTCACTGGGTATCTTAAATGTCTTGACCAGTGCCCAGCTCCAGACACAAGGGCTTCAAGAATGAGTGTGTGCGTGTGTTTGTGTGTGTGTGTGTGTTTTGAATGAATACTCTGGTCCCTTGCCCTTTGCCTTTCTTGGTTGTGCTGTAATGGTAGTTTTATTTTTATAGCTCCTGGATTTTTTTCAGAATGGGAGCAGCCATATTTATGGCATTTTGAAAAGTTCCCCTCATTATGCATAATTCATAGATTCCATGTGTGTAGTGTTATTAAAGGCTCCATTCTCCCCCATCAAAGATTGTGTAAAACCAAAACATTAGGGGTGCCTGGATGGCTTGGTCAGTTGACCTTCTGGCTCTTAGTTTCGGCTCAGGTCACGACCTCACGATTCATGGGATCAAATCCCACGTCGGGGTCTGGGCTGACAGTGCAAGCCTGCTTGGGATTCTCTCTCTGTCCCTCTCTTTCTGCCCCTCCCCCTCTCGTTCTCCCTCTCTCTTTCAAAAATAATGTTTTGGTTTTAAAGTTTCCTGGGGTCCTTGTTCCGGCGAATCTAGGGGTCCACGAAGGACGGACCGTCAGGCGAAATGAAGTGAGAGAGCCACGGGAGAGATGGAGTCTGATGACCAAGCAGGCAGCCCTGGCAATTCTGGCATCTCTGCCCTGCTGGTCTCAGTGTCTTTATTTTTAAAGGTAGCGAGTGGGCATTACATCAGTGACAAGGCATTCTTAACAACGTACATTGTTACCTCAAGACCTGTGTTGGTCATCTATAGGTTTATGGTAGCTTTTGTAAGAGTATTTTGTTATTGCCTTTTTATTATAAGGGAGTATGGGGATGAGAATTACAAAAGGATTTGGGAAATGTTAACCTCAGGGAGGTGCTCAATATTTGTTGCTGAGTAATGAAGATATGTTTAGCTACTTTAGTTTGTACCTTATCTAAAGTAGCTAAACATATCTTCACTGCTTATAACTTTTGGGCTAGGCTAACCTTCAGGGAAGGTCTGAAGTCTCTTTACAGTCTCTCCTGTCAGTCTGTTAATCAAATACTGAGAGAAGCTTTACAGAGATGTGCCTTGAGGTTTTATGGTGGGGCTGAGGGGATGATTAACACAATGCTATACCTGCAGGGAAAATCTAGTTTGGTTCAAGGAGTCTTGGGGCCTAATGTCTACTAATTTCTAGCCAACTCATAACTGCTATTCTGTATGATCAACTTGTGTAACCTATCCCCAAGAGGCAACTTTGAGGTTACTTCTGGCCAGATTACTCTCATACCGATTTTATCCATCTCCAGGTCACCTTTTCCATATGCATAAAAGCAAAGAGCATTATATCCCTTAGGCCAATGAGAGCAGTTTAAGAAATCCAGGCCTGAAAAATTACTTAGAAGGAGGTAAAACTAGGCGCCAGTTTGGCTGGCAGGAGCTTTGCTTCAACTTTTCCCACCCAGGAAGGGGTCTCAACCTGTGAGCCCAAAACGGCTCCCAACAAAAGTTTAAGGAAAAGATTGATAGAATTGATAGTACATATTTTGAGCCATGTAGTAGAACTGATCTATAAGTGAACTCCTCTATTATAAAATACTATAAACAGAGTTTAAAAAATGAAGAATAAAGCTAGGATTAGTGTTCTTAACATAAAAAGAACTCTTACAAACATAGAACATAGTAAAAGGAAAAACAGACAAAAAGAAAAGCAGCCAAAATAGCTAAACAGACCAGCCATAAAACAAGATGCACAAATGGTCAGTAACCTCTTACCTTCATGATAGAAGCAAAGAGCTGCAAATTAAAACAAAGGAAAACATAATTGGCAAATGCTGAAAAAACATTCTCTGTTGGGAAAAGGTTTAGGGAAATAGGTCTCTGGTACATATGTAAATTGATAAAACATTTGGAACACGCGGTCTAGTATTTATACAAATTACAGTGTGTATGGGGAATCACTTTGATGTACCATATACGCACGTCCACACACGGAGAGACCCACACGTACACACACGTGCACGCAGAGACCAAAGCTGCCCCTGTTCGTTGCCTGTAAGAAGGACTCCAGGAGAGGATTCTGAGTGGGAGGGAGGAGGAGGCGGTCTGGTCCACTAGCCTAGGTCAGGGACTCATGCTCTTCCTGACACCAGCAAGCTTTTCCGAGAAGCAGGACCCTTCCCATTCCCATCACGTACGGGAACGGCTCCCCAAAGAAAGACCTCTGAGAGCTGATGTGTTCGTTTCCTCGGGCTGCCATGACAAGGGATCACAGGGTGGGGACAGAAAGTAGTTTTCTCGTACTCTTGAGGTTGGAAGTCCAAGATCAAGGTGGCTGCCAGGTTGGTTTTCTGCTGAGCCGTCTCTCCTTGGCTTGTAGATAGCCGCCTTCTTCACGTGGTCTCTCCTGTGTGTGTGCACATGCCAGGGTCCTCCTCGCCTTCCTTCGTGTAAGGCCTCCAGTTGTACTGGATTAGGGCCTGCCTGAGGGGCCTCATTTTAATGTGGTTCCCTCTTTAGAGACCATATCTCCAAATACAGTCACATTCTGAGATGCTAAGGATTAAGATTTCAACATACAAATTTTGGGGGGACACAATTTCGCGCAGCTGTCAGTACCAATTAGTGTCTCCTCACAGGTGCTTGGAAGTTTTCCTTTCTTTTCACATAGGCGCTTCAGATGCCCTGGTAGCTTCTGAGTGCAGTCCCCGGCACATTCTCCCAGAGGTCTCCAGATGGAAAGATTTCACATGCCAATTTAAAATGGACTTGAATCACATGGTTTATTAAATCAGTGTAAAAAAGCAATAAACAAGGGGAAAAGGAGAGCTTCAGTTAACACTTTTAGGATAGTGCACGTGGGCAGAGGGAGAGGCCATGCTACTGGAGGCCCGGGGTACACAGTATGTAGTGTCTGCTTCGCTCTGTACGTCACTGGCCACAGCTAAACTGGACCCTCAGGGGTTTTATTAGTATTTCTTAGACAGAGGAGCACCGTGCTGGAATGGGTGAATGGGTGTCATCAGTAGATGGTCAGATTAAGACCACCTGAATACTGATGTCTTACTAATATTTAATATTCTGAATATTTAATGCTTTTTGTATATTTAGTTTCATGTGTATTTAGTACCTAGGTGCCTCATGAATATTACTTTGTGACCCTTTCCTTCTCTTTTTAAAATATTTTTTAAATATATAAATTATATAAATATAATTTTATATTCATTTTGAGAGGGTGGGGAGGGACAGAGAGGGAGAGAGAGAATCCCAAACAGGCTCCACGCGGTCAGTGCAGAGCCCGATGTGGGACTTGAACTCACCAACTCTGAAACCAAGTTGAAACCAAGAGTCGGACGCTTAACTGCCACCCAGGTGTCCCTAAACCCTTTTGTTCTCTAACACACACGCACACAGGCTCAGCTCGCGGAGTGCATATTATGTTCTTGATGTCCTTGACACGTCTCAGGAATTGTGCCTGTGTCTGACAAACACTGCTTACTGGTTACTTGAAACCTCTTGAAAGAATGTGCCTGTCTTACAAACTTCCATATCAAACAGCTGAAAATCCTCAAATGCGTGTGAGAGTGGTCCACACGGGAACACCGTCTCCTAGTGGCTGGGTCCCCAGAACTGTCGTGTTCTTGGATTTACTACCACAACAGCGATCTCCTCTCTGGTGTTTAACACCGCAGAATTAAGTGGTACGAACGTTATTTGAATGCCAGCAGACTGGCTCTGAGCTGAGACCTTTTTGTTGGTGATTTAGAGCTGTCATTTGATAAACACAATTTGGAGGTGGCACGAAGGGAAACTGTTGGCTGGGTGAAGTGGAATCTTGCTGTACTGATTTAGGGAAGTCTAGAACTCGATGTCCTTTTGGCACTAGAGTCTGGGTCAGGTCCCCAAAAGGACTTGGCCTTTTTTCCATTAACACTTTTTTTTTTTTTAATACAACTCTAGAAAGGGAATCTTTTGCTTGCTATCTGAATTTAATGTATTTTCTCAGCTTGGTATTGCTAGTGGGAATCTCTGGAGTAGAATAGAATGTAACAGTAACTGCAAGCTGACTGTGCTGGCTCTGAAAATCATTCAGACTTTTGGTATTTATATTTGTACTTTGAGATCTTTACTTTTTTAAAGTTTATTGAGTTTGAAAAAGAGAGTGCATGCGAGCAGGAGAGGGGCAGAGAGAGGGAGAGAGAGCATCCCAAGCAGGCTTCATGCTGTCAGCGTGGAACCTGATGAGGGGCCCAGTCTTAGGAACTGCAAGATCACAACCTCAACTGAAATGAAGAGTCAGAGCCACCAGGTGCCCCTGAGAGCTTTACTTTCTAAAGGGCTTTAAAAATACATTGATGCGGAAATAGCTAACTCTTTTAAAATTGGAAAATGTGATTTGTGGTCCCTTACATGTGTCCTTTGTCTTTGTCCTCTGTCTCTCCAGGTATGTCTGTGTTTGGCAAGAAAACATATTTATATGTTCGCGGTAGAATCTTAACTCAAATGACTCTTAATTATGTCTGTAGGAAAGAATCTAGAATTTCGCCCAGCGGTCTAAAAAAATTGTGAGAAGCTTAATCACCGTTTATTGCAAATCTTCTTTCTAAATGTTGGAAAACATTTAGTATTGTGATTTCCCAGCACTCCTAACAGGTGACATACACCTATTTTTATTTTATTTTTGTTTTTTAAAGTTTCTTTATCATTTTTGAGAGGGAGAGAGACAGCGTGTGAGCAGGGGAAGGGCACAGAGAGAGGGAGATACAGAATCTGAAACAGGCTCCAGGCTCTGAGCTGTCAACACAGAGCGCAACCCAGAGCCTGACGCGGGGCTCGAACTCAGACTGTGAGGTTGTGACCTGAGCTGAAGTCGGATGCTCAACCTACTGAGTCACCCAGGTGTCCTGTGGCATATACCTATTTTTAAAGACAATGTACCTTCCCTAAGAACATTGCATGTGCGTTAACTCATTTATTTCAAGATCTCCTGAAAATTACAGTTTTTTTCCCCAGGGTCTAAAATTGTGTTGGTTGTGAAGCTGGCACTGAAATCTGGTACTGTTGACTAAAGTTTTATATCCTTTGTTATGTCGTGTCTCCATTAAAAGAAAAAAAATTCAAGTTTTGGTATATTAAACATTTTAAATGAGTTATTCAGTTGAAAGGCATGGCTTTATAGTGAACTAGTTATTTATAGTTCAGAGCATAGAGAATATGAAAATATTTTCTGTGAGTCTGCAAGTTCTGGTAGCTCCTGGAGGAGAGCACTGAACAAACACCCGTGGGTCAGCTTCATTCTGAATATAGAAGCTCTAAGTAAATATTAGCAAGCCAGATCCAACAATTTATCTTTTAAATGCCCTCTTAGGACCTTAGTAGGGCTTATTTCAAAAAGGCCAGCTTGGTTCAGCCTCAGGAAATGTGCTCCTATTATAACCTGCACTAAGGAAGTAATTGATAAAACCACACTGTCCCATCAGTAGAGACCCAAATGGCATTTAATGAAATCCACTTGAAAAAAAAAATTATTAGCAAATTAGAAACGGAAAGGGCATTTCTTTATTTAGTAAAGATGGCATCTACTAAAACCCTGCCTCAAGCTATATTTAATGTTGCAACGTTAGAACATCCTCGTTAAAGACGGGAATAAAGCTGGGACACCCGTGTTGTGCTTGCTAATAGCGTCTTAACTGGTGGTTCTCACCAATTAAGTCCCTTCTAGAGGAGGAGACAACACTGTCATTATTTGCAAATGATTTGAAAATCTCCCCAGATCCAAGAGAAAAAGCTAAAACAATCATGAGGCTCCATGAGTGTGGTAATGTGACATGTGCAGAATCCTCTTGCAAACATCCAGAGTTTCCCTGCATCCCGGCAGCATCACTCAGAGTGTGATGGAGGGACAAAGCCCTTTGACGGTCGCCACAAGTATCATAAGCTGCCTAGGAGCACAGCCATCCAGACAGAAGTCCTGAGTGACTGGAAGAACACGCCGTGTCTCTGTAGTAGCAAAGCAGTACTTATACATTGTGCTGAATTTAATTTGGCAACGAGTATGCTCCATTTAATTTGGCAGAGACTCCTGCTTTTGCAGATAATGCTTGCCAACATTATTTCCTCATTTTACCAGTGAAGAAACGGAAACTTCAGGCAGTTTCTGTGACACAGAGAGTCTGTGCATAATCCACAAGGCAAAAGCCTAGGTGGTACTTGACCTCCGATTCTTGGGTTCACGGCTGTTTCACGCTAGCCCGTTTTCTGTATTCTCTTGAGCCCAGCATATGTGTAATTCCTCAAAAAATTAGGCTGTGAATCAGGTATCAAATTGAGGATAATTCTCCTTTCTCTGTTGTGTTGTGGATATTAGAATTTATAATCCTAAAAACTCCTGGTGGATTGTTTTTATTTTAAATTATTTTGGTGAAAACAAGGGGGAATCTGTTTTCACCATTTGAATGGCTGTTCATGGTAATTCTTTGATGAGTACTCAGGCCGGAACTAGAATTAATTTTGTAGTTATGCTTCTTCTTGGGATAGTATCGTTAAGCTCCCAACCAGTCTCTCGTTATGTCAGAGCGCTTCTAACAAACAGAAGGAGCAGTGGTACTTTCTTCACAGTTTAATTTTGAAAGCAAAGCCTCGTGCTCGTTTTCTAAGGCCATGTAACGAAGTCTCACAGATGTGGCGGCTTCAAACAGCAGACAGTATTCTGACACAGCTCTGGAGGTCTGAAGTCCAGAATCCTCTTCCCTGGCTGAAATCAAAGTGATCGGGCCGCCCTCCTTCTGGAGGCTCTGGAGAGCATCCGTTTCCAGCCACTGTGGGCTCTGATGGTTCCTGGGCTTGTGACCGAGTCTCCAGTCTGTGCCTTTGTGGTCATGTCGCCGCCTCCGCGGCGTGGGTCAGCTCTCTCTCTGCTTCCCTCCTATGAGGACACCTGTGATTGCATTTAGGCCCACCCCCATAATCCAGGGAAATCTCCGCATCTCAAGACCTTTCATGGAATCGGGCCTGGCTGTGCCCTGCCTGGGTAGAGCGCACTCTGGAGGCCGTCAGAGCAGAGCGAATACTAGTCTGTTGCTTGCTTGTTGGCCTTGATTGAATTACTCCACCTCTTTGAACTTCGGTTTCTCCATCTGAAAACAGAACTGAATATGTGCCGATCTCAGATTTTTTGAAAGGATGGAGAAACAACATCGATTGAGATGTTTTGTTTTTTTCCTATACTTGCATTTAAAGCTTTGCTGTGATTTGTACCCCGAGCCAGTACCATTGGCACTTGGTAGCTGCCCGGTAATTAATGTTCACAAGTAGTTTTTGCTCTTCCGAAGGGCAGCGTGGGATCGCATCGTCACGCAGCTGGAGACAGCTTGGTGGGAGTGGCTCATCCAGAAGGATTCTGTGTGTGGCCCTTGAGGGTCAGGAATTTAGCAGACTGAGGAGATGCCTGCAGAGCAGAATCGCCAGCGCTGTGGCTTTGTGCAGACGGGCTAAATGGAGTATGTGTGTGATGCATGGAAAGAAGTATTGACCTAGAAAGGGAAACATTAGGGGCGGGTGTGATGAGTGTCCCGCTAGCTTACCGCACAGAACGCCTGTGCACGCACACCCACGCACACCGCATGCAAGATAAACTTTTTTTTTTTTTTTTGCCTCTTGGGACCTTGGTAGCTATGTGCTTACGGTCCAGTGTGAGTGTCTGACAGGGTCGGGCCTGTCTCCCATTCCTGAGAGGTTACCTCCAGCTAGATGTTAACCTCCTCGAGAACAGGAGTCACTGGTGCGGGGATGTGTGTCCTCTCTTCGCCTCCGTGGATGGTGACAAGGAATTGAACACCACGGTCCGAACCGTCTTGGCACAGTGAAGCATTACTGTGAGGCACGGATAGTTACTGATTCAGCCACGGCCTTGGTTAACGAGTCATCTGGCTTACGATGTTCCTGAGTCACAGGCTGTCCTGAGGATCTCCCTGACTCATGGTGTGGCATGTGGTGTCCAAGAGGCCTCCCGCTGTGACCGTGCATCGCTAAAGGAGCCAGGAAATGTGGCGGCCTCCCTTCTGTGATCTGCCCCTGCCTGGCTGGCTGTGGGGAGAAGAGGCAGTATAGGGGCCCTGGAAAGGAGGCAGCCAGGGAGCCTCAGAGCGGGCACACAGTGGAGCCCAGGGAGGGCTAGCGTGGGGCAGGGGGCGTGGAGCCATGCCCGCAGGGGCAGGGAAGGCCGCCAGGCGTGCATCACTGGGAGCAGACTGTGCCAAATCTGTAGGGCGTTTAGGATTTGTCTCTGTGAACACCTGTCTTTGCCGTACTGAGGACTGACTTTAACCCTTTTATGCTGCTGATGCTTTTTTTAGGTGCTTTTTTCAGGTGCTCTGGCATGAGGTTGGCAGACTTTGAAAGGGGTCTTCAGTGGAAAGCAACACTAAATGTATTGAATCGGGAGTGAGAACGGTCACGGGAGAGTCTGCCGGGCTCTGGACAGTGCCAGAGGAATGCAGAAGTCAGAAGTGAGTGTTGGTGGAGGAGATGTGATGACCGGGAGCCGTCAGAGAAAGCACTTTAGGTCCAGAATCGACCTGGTGACCGCGTGGTGGGCGAGTGGGTCACAGGAGGGAGAGTGAGTGGAGGGCAGGACTAAGGGAGGCTTCACACAGCCACTCAGTACCGATGGGGCTCTTTCTGGCCTGGGGCGGACACACTCCTTTTATTGTTCTTTATTGTGCTTTGCAGATTTGGGTTTTGTTTTGTTTTTGTTTTTGTTTTTTTTTTTTACAAATTGGAGGTTGGTGGCAACCCTGCATGAGGTCTGTTGGCGCCCTTCTTTCCAACAACATCTGCTCGCTTCATGTCTCTGTCGCATTTGGGTAATTCTAGCAATATTTTGAAAGTTTTTGTTGTTCATGGTGATCTGTGATTGCAACTAGCTGAGAGCTCAGATGATGGCCGGCATGTTTTAGCAATAAAGTATGTTTTAATTAAGATACGCACACTGGTTTGGGGGCATCATGCTATTGCACGCTTAATAAACAACAGTATAGTAGGAGCCTAACTTCTGTATGCACTGGGAAACCGGAAAATTCCTCCGACTCGCATTGTTGCAGTATTTGCGGTATTTGGGGGTGTGAAACCAAACCTGTGGGTATCTCTAACGTATGTCTGTTGTATACACAGGAAGGCGAAATATGGACCCTGTCCTAGTAGAACCTCTCTGGTATCAAGGGGTTGGATTAGCAGGTACAGTAGAGCAAGTCCTACGGTCCGAGTCTGAAGACTAGGCTGTAGGAGAAGGCGGGAGCAAGCCCTCTCTGGGGGAGGGGTCTCCCGCCAGAGCAAAAGAAGTGTTTTGTGCTCGGGTTCATCTCACAACTGAGGCAAATTGGAATGGTCCAGAAATCTTTAAAAAAAAAAATTTTAACGTTTATTTTTGTGAGAGGGAGAGAACGAGTGGGAGAAGGGCAGAGAGAGAGGGAGACACAGAATGTGAAGCAGGCTCCAGGCTCTGAGCTGTCAGCACAGAGCCCGACGCGGGGCTCGAACCCACAGACCTTGAGATCATGCCTTGAGCTGACGTCGGACGCTTAACCGACTGAGCCACCCTGGCACCCCCAGAAATCTTTAAATATTCTTCTATGCTGTTTAATCTGTTTAAATTGACTGTTAAGGAAGAAGACGCATTGGAAAGAAGAGGATTGTAGTGTTCATGGCAGATCTTAGCCAGTAACTCTGGTTTCGTTTTTTCCTCAGTGTCAAATCAACAGTGCCTTGACTTCTTTCCATACCGCTTTGGAACTGGCGGTAGATCAGAGAGAGATCCAGCACGTCTGTCTGTACGAGATCGGTAAGTATGACATGTCTGTCCGGCTTCTCGTCACGACCGGCATGCCGCCGGTGTCCGGCCGGGCGCCTCGCTCTCGTCGCGAGCCTGCATGCATGCTCGTGCGCGTTCCCGTTACTCATGCTGTCCGTTCGTATCTTCTGTAAAATGCTCGCTGCCATTTATGGTAAGACTTTGTCATCAGAGCACAATGGGTGATACTTCTCTCCGTGGTTGTCGTTACTGCGTTCGAGTTTATTCTTTATGACATTTGATTTTAGGATGATAGGTCCTGTGAAAAGAATGGACCGAAACTCATTTGTAAGTAATCTTATTGGACTGTACCTAGGAATCCAAAAGTAGGTTTTCCTCCCTCGCGGTGGCGTTTACCTGAGAAGGAAAATACGGCCTGGAGAGAGGTGGGCACATGGAGTCCAAGCCCCGCCCCTCCGCCGACTAGCTCGAAGACCTGGGACAAACCGTGTGAGCCTCAGGGTTGCCATGAGCGTTCAGGCGCCTGCCCTCAGCGGTTGTGAGATTTAGGCGCAGCAGGAGTGAGTGTCGGGTGGGGTTCCTGGCCCTCAGAACACCCTCCACGTGTCTTAGCGTCCTTCCTTCCTTCCTTCCGCTCCCCTCCCTCCTGCAGACACGTTTATAAACAGACGTGGAATATTTATTTGCTGACCGCTTTGTCCTTCTTCCCCAAAGTTGTTATTGAGGTTTTTGCTGACTGCGCGAGAATTGTGTCCTGTTACACTAGTAATTCCACAGTCCTTTTCTGTCGCTGGTGCTCTGTCATGTGGAGGAGAACCCACACGAGGTTGGGTTTGAAACAATGACACATTGTAATAAGGACTTCATATTTGTTAGGGTTTCAGCCCAGTAGGGCAGGGTCACCTCATACAGCTCCTAGAAAGGGAGTGAAGGGGCCAGGGGGCGAGAAATGATGAGGCAGCGATGGAATCAGCAGGAAGACTGGAACTCGAAGGCCCCCTGCAGAGAGGAAAGGATAAATGGGGCGTGCACAGGAGGCACTGGACACCTGTCAGGTCGGGACCCTGGGATGCTTGCCGCTTGCTTGTCTGTGGTGGACATAGTTGTTCCTGAATTACTTTACATCTTTTTAAAGAGAAGTACAAACTAAAAGACTGGGCACTCACCAGTAAAAACAGTATTATGTTTTAAATATCTGTTATGGGTTAGGAAAAAGAGATGAGGTGTAATCCAGTGGAAAATATATTTTTCTATGATCTGAACCCTACTGGAGCTCTGGGTAGTAGCCTTAATGTAGGATGGAATTGATTTCAAAGAACTTAAATTAAGGCCTAGATTTGTGGCCTTTTCTTTTCATTCTTAAGGTACTGCTTTTTTTCTTCCACTTTTATTGAGATGTAATCGATGTGCACTGTAGTAGTTCAAGTTGTAGGACCCAGTGATTCCATATGTGCAGGCGTTGCAGAATGATGATGACGGCCTCTGTTTTTGGTGGCAGTTCAAGGTCGGTTGGCAGTACGGAGGGTTAGAGCTGGAGGAAGCTTGGAGATTATCGCAGCCTCACCCCTGAGGCCTGTTAGCAAGAAAAAGGAAGCACAGCTGTAACTCGGGCTTCTTACTCAGATTCAGCGGCACCTGTACTGATCTTGCATTTAATTCCCATCTTATGGGATGGACATCATTAGCCCCAGTTTTCACTATTATATGTCCACTTTTATCCTATCCCATAGAATTGACACTGGATTTTCTGGAAGCGGGGATCCCTCTCATCCCTGTACTAAAAGGCAGGTCCAGGATGGCATGAGGAAGCAGATATCAGAGCTTTATTATGGAGGTGACACTGTGGATAGCAGAGAGCAGTGGCCTTCAGTCCTCGGCTCTTTCCTCTTACTAGCTCTGTGGTCTTGAGCAAGTCACCACCAACCTCTCCATGCCGTAGGTTTTCTCCTTGGGAAAATAAGGACACCATCTGCCACCTTAGCAAGCCCCTAGTAGAGCTAGAAGTACACCAGGTACCTGGCTCGGGGCTGGGCACGCAAAGGGACTCCGGCATGGCAGGTACTGTTGTAAAAATGAGGGTGGAATTCCCTGCGTTTCCGGGCTGCCACTCCTTACCAGAGTGCCTGTCTCCTGGTGCTCTGATCCGGGAAAGACGAGGGTTCCTTCTCCGCTCTACTGCCAACCTGCAGAGGGAGGGAGGACAAGTACTTAATTTCTCACTGGCCTGTTGTCTCTCCTTCTCACAAGGGTTTGAGAATTAATAATAATCACTAAGGAGCACGTGGGTGCTTGAAGATTTTCTGAGATCCTCACTATGTATATAATGTAACGGTATTCCTTCTTTTTCTGTGTCTGTCCTGCTGTTGGAGCAGTACTGCTGTGCGTGGGTTAATCTCGCCACCCAAGTTGGAGTGTAGGATACAAATTAGAGTGTTTTCGTGGAAATCTTTATGTCATTCTGTATCCTACTTCCATACTGCTGAATGGGCTGTGGAATCAGAAGTGAAAAAAGATCATCTTTAGGTTTTCAGGTAGTGTGCGTGCGGCACTGAGACAAAGGTGGTCAGCCGTATCAGACTCCTAGCTTCAAGGCAGGATATGAATCCCGTACTGAAAATATTTCTTTCTTAGGTTGGTGCAGCATGATAGAGCTGAATTTCAAGGATGCATTTGATTCCTTTGAAAGGCTGAAAAATGAGTCCAGGTGGTCCCAGTGCTATTATGCCTATTTAACTGCAGGTGAGTAGCCCACCTCTGCGGTGAGTTCACCACACACACTGGCGGAAGGGAGGCGGCCGGCGGGAGGATGTGGGGTTCTCCTTCCTCTCCTTCCTTTCCCGCAGCAGTCGACTGACTCAGTCCTGCAGACCAGCCCCTCCTCTTGGCTGGTTTGGTCACAGGTTCCGTCTTGAAAACGCTTATTGTGAGGGTTTCTGTGTCTTTTGCCCTAAGCAGCCTCAGTCTACCCTTAACTCTTATCCTTTACTTTCTACAATATGGTTTTTAGTTTTTAAGAATTGAAATAATTTTTAAGGAATTGAACATGTCTCTTAAATTGTGGTAATATTTTTGTTTGGATCGTTAGTGCCCTGGTTACAAAGTCGCATTTGAGTCGTCTGCTCCAACCTTGTTTTACTTATTAACCTTGTTACATTTACGGTGTGATTTTGCAGAACATGAGGTATTTGAACACTGCATATCATCTAGCAGAGACCTGCCATCGCTGATAGGCATAAGTGTGCGTTGCCTTTTGGGCCTCGTCTCAGGAGATAGTTAAGGATATGCTGCCACCTGGTGGACAGAAGGGATGTCTGTGCCCTGAGATGCATAAAGTGCTGTCATGCTGTCGTGACGTACACTTGCAGAGGTGGAAACGGAAGGAAAGTACCAAGTGGCTGTGCGTTTGTGCCTCTAATGAGAAACTTTCCTTACACAGCCATATAAGTGATTCTTTAAAGTTCAGGGTTAATCCAAACATAATTTTAAGTTTTAAATATCTCATTTCCCTGAATATTTGGGTTTCATGAAACATTTCCTGTCATTCCAGTCCCTTAACTGACCTATTTAAGAGAATTACCAGTGGAAGGACGCATATCCTGGATGTTCTAAAACTGCAGTTCATTAGGAATCTGTATGAAACCGCTTTATACCTATACTCCTGACTGCATGCCCCGTAAGGCGTCCATTTTCCGATGGCTCTGTAGCTTATGTTTGAATAGGATTATTTTCAGTAGAGTGGTTAGTAGATTTGTCTCACGCCTTAAGTTGAGTTGTTTATAGAACCCACAGGCATCTCCAATGAAAGTGCCAGCTGTTTCCTGAGTAGCCTCAGTGCCCAGCGTACTGAATGGGTGAACCGAAAAGCAGAGGTCTTCATGACAACACGGCCATCGGTTGATAATGTGTTATTGAGTCAATAGTCACTTGCGGGCAGCTCTTTCTTCTTTAATCTTTGTTGACCGTAGAACACAAAGAAATAAATGTGCAGTGTGGCTATTTAGAAGATCAGTTTTTTCCTCCAAATAATGGAAATTCCAGGAATCCACCAGTTTGTAGGGGCTGATAAAGGATGAAAGACTAGTCTCTGCCTTTGCAAGCGGAGTGTGTGCAGATGGTAGGCGGTGTCAGGAGCTCCACTACAAAGCGTACACGGGAAGGGGATGGATCGCCTCTGTCCAGCTGTCTGCCATCTTGCAGGAGCTGCTATTTGACCTGGCCTTGAAGGACAGGTACACGCGACAGGCAGAGCTAGAGAGGATGGGGGTTCCGGGACCAGAAACGCTGCCACGAGGGGCTGAGTTTCCTGTACTGTGAAACAGGTTGCTGTTAGAAAGACCACCAGACGTCAAGTAGCAGTGAGGCAGGATTTTATTTTACGGCCGGGCCAAACCTGGTCTCCTGATCTTAAGGAGACAGTGCAGGAAATGGCGCTGAACAAAGGCAGCAGTGGGCTTATATGGATTTTAGCAAGTTAGGGTACATCATCAATTAGTTAACCAATTATAATTTATAACATTTCTTCGTAGCCAATTACATAGATGTTACCTTTAGTGGGGGCCTATTGCTTCAAGGTTCTTTGTCTTAAGTGAGCCTTGAAATGACCAATTATAGTTAGACACCTCAGACACGGCGGGACAGTAGTTACGTGACTTCTTGCACGTTGACCTTGCTTTAATCAGCTTCAAACAGCTAGGGTGAGAGCTCACTGCAATCTAAGTTAACTTTTTTTAGCAAGCAGGCGAAGTTACAGGGGTGAGACGGGCAGTTTAACCCCTTCTGGGAACTCTAACAGGGAACTGCATAGGCTTCTATCTCAATGTTTTAGCGGTTACCAGACAGTTAGTTAGAACAGTGAATGGGGAGATGCATTTGCAAAGCAATTTACAGAAGCCAAAACAGCTGGTTAATGGTTTCCATTATTGACTCAGGTTTGTTAACCTACAACATACTGTTCAATTGTAGTGAAAGACACCGAAATAAAATCTACAATTTTCACCATTTTTAAGTGTTTAGGAGCTTGGCGTGCATGCACTTTGTTAGGCAGCCATCACCACCGCCTGTCTCTTTTTTAAATCATGTGACTCTATAAGAATGTTCTGAATTATCTGAGAAGGATGTCAAACCAGATGCAGCAGACATTACTCTTTTTCACGGGCCTAGTGTAACTCTCCTAGACCTGTACATCCTCCGATCTGTAGCCCGATGGGGTTGGTATACTAAACAATCACTCATTTCCTTCTGGTCTTGAAATGCTGTAGCTATGAGAGGTGAGGTCATGTTGGATGAATTCAGACCCCATCCTCTAGACCAGAGCCGCTTCCCTAACTGGGAATGTGGTCGTCCCTCCCTTGAACATTCAGCTTAATCCCTCCTTCTCCCAGTCGAAAATCTTCTGCCTCTCCCATCACCATGACATCCACAGTCTTCTCTGAGTCTTGGTGCCTCTGCTTCTTTGGCCCTGCTGCCAGCTGTCCATCCTCTGACATGCCATGGCCCTGTGCTCTGCTTGACCAAGCCCCGAACTGTGAATAGAGGACCACCTAGTTTTAGGAGCGGTCGAATAAAGGAGGGAATTAGCAAATCAATGGACATTCCAGTTGGGGATTGAAAAATATGTGTCAACGGACAGCATCTAAGAAAAAAAAAATTGATACAAATGAATTCAGTGCCATTGGAGCTGAGAAGAGTAGTTGGTAAAGTTTCCTCTTCAAAGATATAAAGCAAAGAAAGTTTGATTAAGCCTTTGCCTGGGGCTTGGGGTAAGATGAAGGTGTGTGCAGACTATCAAAACCGTTCCATCATCCAAGGCCCTCAGCCTGACTCCTAGCTCCTGCTCCCTCCAAAGAGAAATGATTCCTTTCTCTTCCTGAGCTTTTTCAAAAAGCACTTTGGTTGTCTACCCTCCAGGCTCTGATCAACATATACATTGTAGCTACAGGACTCGTGTGTATCTTCTTTCTCCAGCTGAAATTTACATTTCTTTAGGGTTAAAGAAACTGTTTTCTTCATGTTCTTGCTGGTGGCTTGTAGGTGGTAGGTGGCCCATGAACATGTGTAAGATTAACTTCATGACTTTCTTTCCAGACACACAGAGGGATCCTCCGTCTACCATGAAGGCTCGTGATCTTCTTGGCTCCTTGTCGTTCTTTCCTAGATTCTTTCCTATTCCACTTTCTGAGCATGTGGGCCTCAGCTAGGCTGCACTGTGCCAATAGCTGGGAATTTTATCACATCCAAGACTAGTGCCCAGCTAGAGGACCAGGACCATGGTTTTCCTGTGTGTCCCCACAGAGCTCCGGGAACCCAGTTAGCTGGGAAGTAGTTGCTTAGTCGGTGGTGTGACCATCAACAGGATGGTGTAGGCCACTGTGTAACACTTGCTCCTGTGTTTTTCTTTGGTAACGTTTTCCAAGTACCATCAACCTGAGTATCTTTCCGTGGCATGTCGTTCCCCCTCATTCTTACGGAGTACAACAATGGTTTCTTACAGTCTGTCAGGGAGCCACCGGCGACGTGGATGGGGCGCAGATAGTGTTTAAAGAAGTTCAGAAGCTCTTCAAAAGGAAAAATAATCAGATTGAACAATTCTCAGTGAAAAAGGTACGTCGGAGCCTGTTGACCTGGTGTGTTGTCTATGACGGGCATTCGTAACGAAAGCCATCTTGGGCAGGTTTTAGGAAATCCTAATTGAAGCCGGCGACTTACTTGCCGGTGCACTTCGCCACCGCGGAGAAAGTTTACCGTCACAGTCCTACTTCTCCTTTGGATGGAAAGTGCTGGTTTTGTTGCACGTAGTTAAAGTAGTTGTTATTTCTTTGAGTGGGTAGACAGAGGGAAAGCACCTGTCTAAAGAGTTGGATGGTTTTAGAAGCATAGAAATTGGCAGAATCTAGGGAAGAGATACAGATGATTGATTCTCAATAATTTACTGAACACATCATATTTGGACCTTCTGAAAAACAAAAGCATGCATCAAATGTACCAGTAGAAAGGCCCAGTACTGTAGGGACAAAGACCCTAATTTATTCTACACTTTTAAGAATAAAAGCTGAATCACTGTGGGTTACATGAAAACTTGTCATATCCTGAATTTTCTGTGATTTTTAGTTTGTTATTAATGAATGAGCATTTAGTGACTTAGCTTGAGTATGAACTAGATTATAACGTGGAATACCACTGAGACCACTAGGACTAAGTAGAAAATTAAAGTCAATAAACCCATAACTAAAATACGTCTAGTGTTACATCTTCCACATAAACCCATTCATTATTACTGGTCATCCAGATTTTATAAATTCCTTTGATGTAAACTGAAATAAATCCAGTTGTGTCCCCACATTTTCTGAATACACCCTGGATCTTAACAGTAGATAGAGTTGAATAATGAATGAAAGGCATATCTGTCAATACATTAAAGATTAGAAAGCAAAACATTTTTATAGAGAGAAGTTCTCATTGTTAGCTTTGTTGGAGGGGGTTGTTTATGTCAGAGATGAACTGTGCATTTTTTAATGTCTTGAGTATATGTTTTTATTTGAATTTGTTTCCCCAAACCCAGCATGATCATTCTCACACTTGCAGGCAGAGAGGTTTCGGAAGGTAGCTCCAACCAGAGCGCTGTGTGTGCTGGCCTCCATCGAAGTATTATACCTGTGGAAAGCCCTTCCCAACTGCTCCTTCCCCAACCTGCAGAGGATGAGTCAAGGTAAAAATAAAACTGTACACATCGGCCGGTGTCTTCGGTTTCCGATTAACGTTGTCAGATTCAGAGAGTACAGATCTGTCATTCTCGGATTAGGAGGTGTGGTGATGAAGAGCGTTCCATTGCTTATAGGTGACTGGTGTAGGCAGCACAAGAATGGGCAGACATGTCTGCATCGTTAGTGGTGTGTGCTGCAAAGTGTTGCCGATTCTTCCAGCCCTGGGGACTGCTGGAAACCTACATTTCCCTCCCCCCGCCCAACAAAAGCCCTTTGTTTTATACAGGCTCAATTCACATTTATTAAAATGCACAGATAGTAAATACCTGGTTATTGAGTTTTGACAAATACATGCATGCTGGCATCTACCACCGCAGTGAAGATCTAGAACATTTCCAACCACCCCTGTAATTTCCCTCGGGCACCTTCTCGGTTAGTCCCCACCCCAAGGCAACCACTGTTCTGATTTCTGTCTCCACAGATTACTTTTGCCTGTCCTTGAACTTCATAGAAGTTCAGACTGTGTACTTTTCATTGCTTGGCTTCTTGTGTTTGGCACAGCACCTGTGGGAGTGATCCACGCGGTAGCCCGTGTCAGTGGTCCGTTTCTTACACCTGCTGAGCGGTGCTCCACTGTGTGGCTGAATCCATACCACGGCGTGTTTGTTCTTTCTTCTGTTAATGGATGTTTGATTTGTTCTGGTTTTTTAGCCATCCTGAGTAAAGCTGCTACAGATACAAGTATACATGATAAGTGTACTTGTCTCTTGTGTGGACATTACATGCTCATTTCTCTTGAGTAAATACCTAGGAGTGTAATTAGAAGCCTAGATTTTTGATTCATGTATTAAAAAAAAAAAACAGGACCATAGGTTATGGTAATATAGCCTTCATAAAGTCATTTTTATTATAGCTGTGGGAGAAGTTCACAAGGAGAATACACAGTCTTAAAATAAAGCTTTATTGGTTATTAAAAAATACTGTAACCTTTTTTCCTAAAGGCTTACTGGCAGACGTTTGACTGATTTTGTCTAATCTGGCAAATCAGTTTGCTTTACCCTGCATTCTAGGAAGTATACAAGCAGATGATATTGTCAGAGCCGTTTTTATAAATGAGGAGACTGAAACTCGGAAGAGGTAGGCGACGTGCCCAGCTCCCACTGGAGCAGGTGTCGCTGCTGCTGGCCCGAGGCTAACACACCGAGCAGTAGAGTTTTATCCTCTCCTACAGCTTCATGCCCCAGGGGGCAGAGCAAGATTCTTGGCACACAGCTGGAGGTACGATTGCAACAGGAGACTGTTATGTCAAAACCAAAACACGTATGGCCAAAAAGATGTTTGTTTGTTTGTTTATTTTTATTTCTCGAGAGAGAGGGAGGAGGAGAGGCAGAGAGAGAGGAAGAGAGAGAGAATCTCAAACAGCTCTGATGCAGGGCTTGATCTCATGACCCTGAGATCATGACCTGCCCTGAAATCAAGAGTCAGACACTGAACCGACTGAGACACTCAGGTGCCCCCCAAAAATGGCTTTATAGAAAGTACCTATCTTTGGAAATGTATTCTTAACTCACGTACATGCTGCCCTTTTTTGAAAGAGGTTTAATATTAATATTTGGACTTACTTAAAAATAGTCTGTTAGTCATTGAAGAAAATTTTTGTCAGATTTCTTTACAGTCACATTTTCTGACCAAATACAGAATTATCCATTCTGTCGCATACTTCTATCATCGGACCTCTTGGCAGGCACCTTTTGCTTATTTCCAAAAAAAAAAAGAAGTCCACTCCTCAAAGGTAAAACCTTTTGCCAGTGGATATTCCAGAGATCAAAACAATTCAACTCCAAAAGAAGTTGTGTGCAGAGGCCCTGTAATTACGGTGTGTAACCTCCTAAGGGGATTGCTTGAAAGAAAACAAACTTTTCTTGGATGCACAAATTTTGCTATGTCCATTTCAAAAGGATATGCATGAGTTTAAACCCATCCCTAGTTGTTGACGCAAGTCCAGAATGTCTAGCAGTGTCTAACTCAAAGGAACAATACAGAATTTTATTTGTAATGCACAAATGTGCGATCGTGTAGAGATAATTCAGACATAAATGCGAACCTAAAGTAGGCTCTACTTGGCAGGCACAGACATGATGATCACTTAATGTGACTAAATATTCTCCGAATCCCTTTCCAGGTATCAAAATAAATAGCAATGATGTGGTCATGGAGAAAGGGAGGCTCTTGAGGAAACATAATATAATCCTTTAATATCTTTGTTAAACATTAGTGCAGTTTTGAGATCGATTAATTAGTTTCTATCATTCCCCAGTGTTAAGCAGTAATGATCCAAATCTATTCAGCCGTAGAGTACAGAGAAGATCTCTGTAGAGTACTAGGTCCAGGAAACGCTGGGGTGGATGAAGGCGATCATATGCATTAATGCAGCGCCGACCCAGCCTTGTGCATTCAGCTCCTCAGACCCCGTCTGTAACTTCCTTCATCCGCAGATGTAGTTGGATTCTTACAGCCTGTCTCATGGTTGCATCGTAGCCCTTCCCCCATCCTATGCACTGCATTCTTCCTCAGCATTTTATTTATTTATCCATCCATTCATTTTTAAACATTTAAATGGTTATTTTCGAGAGAGAGAGAGAGGGGAAGAGAGAGACAGAATGGGCACACAAGCAGGGGAGGAGCAGAGAGAGAGGGAGACACAGAAATCCAAAGCAGGCTCCAGGCTCTGAGCTGCAAACACAGAGCCCGATGCAGGGCTCAAATTCACGAACTGTGAGATCATGACCTGAGCCGAAGTTGGGCACTTATTAACCAACCTAGCCACGCAGGTGCCTCTCTTCCTCTGCATTTTAAAGATATTTCTGTGTATCCTCAGCATAATGCCCAGAGTGATCCTGTTAAATGAAGTCCTGTGTTACTTTGGGCCTCAGAACCTTTGTGGTTTCATCTCATTTAAAGTAAATTTCCAAGTCCATTCAGTGGCCTGCAGGGCCCTGCGATCTGCCCACCACTCGCCGCCCCCCCAACCCCCCGCCACCACCCATTGCCTCTCACCGCTCTTCCTCCTTGCTCTCCAGGCCCAGACACACTCCGTACTGTCCTCAAACACACCAGGCACACGCTGGCTTCAGTGCCTTTGCCTGCTCTCTTCTTTTGTCTGCAGATACGCTTCTAGACATCCACATGGCTCCTTCACTCATTTCCGTCGGCTTTTTACTCAAATATCACCTTTTCGTTGAGGCTTGAACTGTATGCAGACAAAGGCGTGTGTGTATATGTATGTACATATGTATATGTGTCTATTTATAAGATCTTACTAAATCTCAGTATCTCTGTTGGTCCATAAAAACCGTTAACTTCTGGGGCGCCTGGGTGGCTCAGTCGGTTAGGCGGCCGACTTCAGCTCAGGTCGCGATCTCACGGTCTGTGAGTTCAAGCCCCGCATCGGGGTCTGTGCTGATGGCTCAGAGTCTGGAGCCTGCTTCCGATTCTGTGTCTGCCTCTCTCTCTGCCCTTCTCCTGCTCCTGCTCTGTCTCTCTGTCTCTCAAAAATG
Organism: Paguma larvata; assembly: GCA_030068075.1. Taxonomy (NCBI): domain Eukaryota; kingdom Metazoa; phylum Chordata; class Mammalia; order Carnivora; family Viverridae; genus Paguma; species Paguma larvata. The sequence continues at coordinate 46,000,827 of CM057835.1, read as the reverse complement.
AATAAAGGTTAAAAAAGAATTAAAAAAAACAAACAAACCGTTAACTTCTTTCCTCCTCTGTTAGCACCGCTGTGTTTCCGATTTCCACCCTTTTCACTTCCTCGGAAAAACTTCTGTAACATCCCCCAACATGCGTGCCCGTCCTGCATGGTAGATGGCAAGCTTCTTGAAGCGGAGGGATCACGTCAGCTGCCCCCTCAGTGATGAGGGCAGTGCATTGGTACAAACGTGGAAAGGTGCCCGCCTTGTGGCTTATGAAATTAATATGATAGAATTTTTTAAAGTATTTTTATAGAGTAGCTTTAAGTTCTTAGCAAAATTAAATGGAAAGTACTAGAGTTTCCACATACCACAGCCCTCACTTCCCCAGGCACCCAGCCTCCCCACCATCGACAGCGCCCCCTCCCCGATGGATACACTCGTTACGGCCAGAGAGCCAATGGTGACACATCATTAGGGTTTCGTTGTACATTAGGATTTGCTCTTTGTTTCACACATTCTGTGTGGTTTGACAAATGCGTGCTGGCATGTAGCCACTCTTAGAGGCCGCATCCTGCAGAATAGTTTGCCCTAAAAACTCCCTGTCTTCCAGCTGTTTCTCCCTCCGTCTCCCTCCTCCAGACCTCTGGCAACTAGTGCCTCCAGAGTTTTGCCTTTTCCAAAACGTCCTATAGTTGGAATCCTGCAGTATGTAATTGGTTTCTTGTTCTTAGTAACAATATGATACAGTTCCGGGTCCTCTTGGTGTCAGACGTTTGATATCTTTGCCTTTCTTTGAATAAGGATATTCACTACTGCATGAGGAAAAGGAGCCTTCTGAGTGTCAGGGGGCAGCACAGCCAACTGAATAAATCACTGAACAATGAAATACTTAACTCATGATGATATTTAAGGAATTAAGTGAATTATTATCCTTGCCGCTATTTTCACTTCTCCTTAAGCTTGCCATGAAGTGGACGATTCATCTGTCGTTGGATTAAAGTATTTGCTTCTTGGTGCCATACACAAATGTCTGGGAAACTTGGAAGATGCCGTTCAGGTAAACCGTTAATGCTACGGCTAAGGAACATGGAAGCCTGTGAAAGCCTGTATCTGTCCTATTATACCGCTCTAAGTAGCCTGCTTTAGATCATAGACTTAAGTATTAGCAAGATTCAGTTAAGATATGTGCTTGTGTGCTTCCTGTTTTAAATATTGGTACGTTACTTTGAGATGCAGATGAAGATATTTTCAGCAATAAAGTCAGTCCAGGCTAGGCTGTCACCTGGAAAAATAAGCACAAATTGGGCTGACGGACGGGTAGCATAGCCTGGAGGCAAGCACGCGAGGGGCTCGTGAGATATGGATGAGGACGGGAAGAAATAAGGGTGCAAAACAAAAAGAGAACATCTGATCTAGAACACAGAGATAAGTGCCCCTTTCTGCGCCCCGAAAATGCGGTGAACCGGAGGGAGGAAAACGAGTTCATTGTGATAACACTTGTTTTACTTTCAGTTCTTTCAGCGCGCTGTTAAAGATGAGTTGTGTCGTCAGAATAACTTATACGTCCAGCCATATGCTTGCTATGAACTTGGCTGTCTTCTATTAGACAAACCGGAGGTAAGCCCTTATATAGTTTAAGTGACATTCATCGGCAAAAATGCGCAGGTGAGCAGGCACAAGGCATCCTCCGTTTAAAGTCCGTGAATTGAACATAGTGGGTTTTTGTTTTTGTTTTCCTTGATGTTATGCAGGTTGAACGCAAGAAGTGAGTAATCCTTTTTTACTGTGTTTAATGAGGCAGTTTCTTCCCTGGAATTAGAAATGTAAACGTACCTTTGTGGACAAAAACTTACTTGAAGGGAAGATCATTGGCTTTTTGAGAACGGTATGATTCGACGTAGTGCGGCTTATTCAGAAGAACACAGATTTGCATTCTGATTCTAGCCCGGCCTTCGCCTTAGTGTAGGATGCTGGTTATGTTCCTAAGCCACGTATCTTCCTCCTACTATGTAAAACAGGATAAAGAACACCTGCCTTGCCAAGTGAACAGAGATTATGGTCAGAATAAATGAGGATGATGTGATGGTTGCTTTAAAAATTTTAGAATACCATATAAATTTGACAGCTACTATTAAGTTGTGTATTTAGCTATGCTGGGGCAGTTTATACTGGATTTGCTTGATATACCTTCTTTTAGAAGCTCAGTTACAGAACACTAGCTTTATAAGATTCTAATTTTTAGTAAGTTCAATTATACTTTCAAATAAATAGACTTTCTAAAAATAGAGCTAAATCAACAGAAATATGATTCAAGCCTGACCCTTAAATTGGGAGCCCGTCTCACCAAATACAGGCTTGTAATTGGTAAGTCCTTTGAAATTCTAATTTTACCAAAGTAGAAAAGGCAAGTCGTGTGAATTTTTGTAGAAAATCCTAACACCATATTCTTCGGGAAAATTCTTACTCTTAATATGGCCTTAAAATGTATACATAAAATATAACAAGGCTGGTCTGTTACTGGAAACATGAACCTGATGTCCTTAACCAGTAATGCCTTCGAAAGAAGCTCTAACTTACTGATGTCAAATAAACTTCTTAATGATCATCAATTTTAGGTTGCTCAGGAAGATCTTAAGCTATAATAACTCTTCCAAGCTGTTAATCTCTTGTCGAATAGTGAGGATTCTGCACGATATTTAATATCGCCTTGATGTGAACTTAAGCAGCATTAAAGAAAAAAGGAGTCCGTAAACTCGAATGAGCAGTTGACTCACCTCTGTGTCGACTGTGAATTATTTTAATTAATCTCTCCTATTATAACATTTTCTGCTCAAGTATGTACAAATGTAGATATTAAGAGATAATATGTTTTTCTTACATTCATAGACTGTAGCAAGAGGCAGAACTCTACTTCTTCAAGCAAAGGTAAAAATACTGTATCTACCTTTTCCCAGAACCCGTCTTCTCTCTGTTGTGTCCACTCGAGTCTGAATTCAAGAAGCTTTGTCAGATGATTGTTCTGATTGATATTTCTGGAGAGGAAACGTAATAACCAATTGATCCAGCGAGCTCTTCGTTTTTAAGTGAAATTACTAATATAAGAAGCTCAGTGAAATCGCTTATCCTGCTTTAGAAACACACTTCTTGTTCAAGTGGGAAAATGCCCTTTGATTTCATAACCGCAGTCTTGAATGAAGAATTTTTAATAGCAGGTTAGACCGAGCACAATTCAAGACTACTGTTTCAGGAATAACCTGAAGACAGTTTTCCAAAGACAGCATTAATGACATTCTCTCGGACATTTTAAAAACGAACCTGAGGTGTGAGGTTTGGGAAATGAGAAGACCGAGTGGATGGGGAGCAGTGTGAGGGATTTTACTTCAGGAAGCACAAAACTGTGGCTTATCTCGCACTGTTTCAGAAGGCTTAGTTCATAGAGTCCATAAGTCTCTTTCTTTGGTCTTACAGGAGGATTTCTCTGGCTACGACTTTGAAAACAGACTGCACGTTCGCATCCACGCTGCCCTGGCCTCTCTGAGGGAGCTGGTTCCTCAGTGACAGACGCCGGGTTCCCGCTCTGTCCCTCCCCACCAGGTTCTGCACTTTAAAATAAAAGCAGAGGACGCAGCTCTTCCAGAAGCCCGAAGACCCAGCTCTTCTTCTGAAAACCACCTGTGCCAGGGACACTTTTCCCAGTTAGGCTGACATAGTAAAGATCTCCTCTTTTAAACATATAGCTAAAAAGTAATAATAATGAGGATACTAGTAATTATAACTAACCACCTGGGGAGAGGGTTAAGTGACCTTGTTCAAACATTTTAGTTTTGTGATTTATTATTTTTAAAATAAAAGCAAACTAAATATTCAACCTGTGATCTTCTAGGAACGCCTACCTTAAGCACACATCCGACCGCATAACCCTAGGAGGCACCTGTAAAACTATCAACAGTATTATGACATAGCATTTATATTGTGTTTTGAAAAAAATAAAGTGCTTTCTAGTGTTTTACTTTATCCTCTAACTTGTGAATAACATAGCACAGATATTCTCATTCCCGTTGTCTAGACAGTGAAACTCAGGCACAAAAAGGCTAATTGACTTCTCCCAATCGATTGTTCCTGTTAGCAGTGAAACTGTGAATAGAACGCAGATCTCCTGACCACAGACAGAATATTCTTGTAAAGCAAAATGTGTTAATAACCCAGAATTTCATGTTTTCGTTATTAAAACACAAATGCTCTTCAGCTGAAGTCGTGTCATCAAAAATACTTCTCTCCAGATTGTCTACAGAATGTTTCAAAGTAATGAACACTTTTTTTCCCTTGAAAGCCAACCACGTAGAAGCAAATAGATAGTTTTACAATCAAAAGTAGAACTGTTTCACTAATTTATTAGAAAGCCTGGTCTATAGACTAGATAAATAACACCTATATTTTAGGAGTTTCTTTTTCTTTGTGATAAATTATTTCATTACCAACTTTTGGAGGTCTTTTGACAAATTACTTGAAGTTATTCTTGAATGAACATAGGTTGTTTTTTGGTTTTATTTTTGCCTCAGAATATTTGCTGGTGAAGGATTTTCTAGGCTATCTATTGCCAGGGTTTAATCATTTCTCCCTAGCTCAGGTTATCCTATAAAAGGAGTGCAAAGTTAATTTTTAATCCTTCATTGCTAATTTTTATTGTCATTTAAATCACCTCTTAGCCCAGTACTACACACCTTTGGTTTTTGAAGAGTCTAAGTACCTCAGTCACTTGAGAATTTCTGCCATAATCGGGTGCCTAACTTGGCTCAGGCTTAAGGTTAGATTTTTAAAAATTTATACTGGGCTAAAGAGAGTATCACCTTGGGGTGTCATGTATTTACATATCCTTGTAGCTGAAGCACGATCTCCTGTGATAGTAATACTTTACTATTTCTTTCCAAAAATAAAACACAGGAGCAGCTAGGATGTTGACAGTTTTAACCTACTTAATCTAATTCTGAGGGAATGATAGTTTCTTTGAAACAATTATTCCTCACTGACTCTAATGAAATTATATTCATGATTCCTCACTTCCGAAGTGTTTTATTCACATTGACTCTCTCTGGTGTGAATCCCGCATGGATTTTTGACACTAGCCGGAGAGAAAAGATCGCTATCTTACCTTCAGTGAATGAGCAGATCCGGAAGCCAAGTAGATGCTTTCTGAAGAGAAAATTTAGTGTTTAAAAATATTGGAAACCTCATTTCATTGAGGCTTAAGGGAAGAACGTTATGAATTTGTGAAATCTGGCCCTAGCTCTGTTGTCCCCTTGGCCTCAGGGTATGAGCCTGACTTCCCGGTTAGGCTTGTGGAGAGCATTCTGAATCTCGAAGTTCTTGCTTCAGGTCATACTCCCTTGAATTTGCAGTTCAAATATTGTTTTAACTATTATTCAGTATTCAAAGATTACATGAAGCTCTGTGCTCTGTGCATTTTGTTTAATTAAACAAAAATGATTTCTGCACTCATGGCTTTAAAAATTTATTTGTATCTCTCCAGAGAGATTTCAGGATTCAAGTAAGTTTGTGGTCAGTTCACTGACCATCTTAATAGTCAAGGAGTAGGTCTGTTTGTAACTCTCCTACATTTGGTGCAGGATAGCCCCTGTGGTTTGTGTGTTAACAGGGTGGTAGAGTATGGAGATGGGGTAGGTAACAGTTCTAAAATCTAACAAAAACCACAGTGCAAGTAGATAGTGCTGTTAGATTGAAATCTGAGTACATTTTTGAGTTGAGTGATTCATGACATTTTCTGGCCTGTGTGCCATGACTTAACCTGTGACCCGTGATCTGCCTGGAAACTTGGTATGAGTTACTCTTTACCCCTTGTGGATGAAGAAAATAACCCTATAACAAGAACAATTTGCATCTACGTGTGCTTTTTTATGTTGGCATCATTCCTTCATTCCTGTTTTGGAGGCTCTTAAATGGATCTTCTAATTTATGAGTGTCAAATTTATTTTTGTATCAGATTATGCCTAGGATGAGAGAAATCTCTAATGTATATGTACTCTGAATACACTTATAATTAGTCACAGTTTTGGAGGTATGGTCTAATGTGATCTATGTAACCTTTGTGGTTAAAATATTTTTTCTGATTAGATGTCTTTGATTTTAGCACATGATAGCTAAGTATTTGAGCAAGTGAAGTATTTCAGATGTCACAGATAACTAGGAGTTTATTGTTGAATATTGTACAAGTCAATGATTTAGAGTTTGCACTTTTATGCTTCTGCCAACTAAAAGGACAGTGCATATTTGATTTTTAAAATAGACACACACGTACGTGTGTATTCCTTTGCTGTATAACTTTCCTAGTTGATTGCTTCCTTAAGCAAATTGTAGTGACAAGTATACACATATGGATTTGAATCGATGAAGATACACGTTGACAGTCCCGATGTAATGTTTGGTGTTTCTTATATATATTTTTTAAATCCTGTTGGTGGTATATTTTATAGAAAAAATGGTTAAGCTCATATCCTCCCAAGAAGATACATAGTAGGAGGAGGAGTCTTGAAAGCTAGGAAAGAGAAAAGGAGCAAGGGTTCGGGAGCAGGAGATGGGAAAGTTGGTCCATAGAAGATGTGCTCCTCCTTCAGAAGTGTATACTGTCCAGTGCACATGTAATTGGCTTTCTTGTGAAAACTAGAAAGGAGGCTGAGCTCTAGCTCCCAGTTAACTGGGGTATTGTAACCTGGGTGAGTTCTGTGTTACACTTTCTCCAGCCATAGGCCGGTGGCTTGCAAACTTCAGTCGTACAAATTAGCCCTCCTTTGAGAATCTGACCTCAGTAGCTATGAGGTAAGGTTTAGGAAGGCATTTTTAACAAGCTCCTAAAAATGATTCCAATGCACGTGGTCTAAATTAGAGCAACACTACCCTAGGTTATCATCTTTTGGTAAGTATTTAGTAAATCTGAGAGAAGAGCCAACATAAACAGAATTATATAGCAAGGTCATGCTCCTAGAGTATATCGTCCTGAGGCCACTGAGGAAATGCTTCTAACATTGGCTTTCTCAAGTAGGAGATCCGTGAGTTTTAAGAAGGATGTAGTCAGGTGAAAATGATGGCTAGAAGAACATCTCAGGTCTTGGACCTGATGAGCAAAGGCACAGAGTGACAAACAGCATGTGTATTCAGGTCAGTCTCTGGAGAGTCAAGTGGGAATGAAATAAAACTTGAATTATGTGGAGGTCACGCCAGGTATCTTGAACTTCATGAAGTAAGGATGGGGAGCAAGGAGCAATGCAAGACAAAGTAGATTAGCATTTTGTATTTAGATCCCTAGTGACTGAAAGGACAAGAAGATTGTAAAACCACATCAAATCATTAAGAGTTCTAGAAATCAAAGCAGGGAATAGCGGTCTGAAAAATTTTGGTTAAATGTTTTCGCTAACAATTTTCCTTTCAGAGGGACTTGGACAAAAGAGTCATTGATGAAATATGGAGGAAGTAAAGGCTGGACGTGAGTTGCAGATATTCTGCACAGTACATAAGACCTGCGTGTCCAAGGTGGCCTGCCAAGGTTAAGCTACAGAAGCATAAATGTCTCTAATTCCCAAAGATGCCATAAATGGGGTTTGTATTTAGGGTTTTTAGAAGGTCAGTTTCATTCTATCTTTGATAGGTCAGTTTCATATCTATCTTTGATAGTTAAATATATTATGAACCAAACCACCAGAAATCATGACCTTTGTTTCACTTCTTTCCACCAAAGTGGGGCTGGGGGCTGTGGTGAAGGACGGGTACCATCTGCAGACCTATCATCACACTCAGTCTAAAATTAGCATTTCTCCTTTTAAAATGCAATCTTCAGGAGAAAGCCTGTCATGTAAGGGCGCTGAGTAACTATTATTTGGAAGATTTAGTATCTGTAGAAAGTGCTCTGTACAGCATAGATGGAGACTGGGGCCCTCAGCATTGCCTCTTAAGAGCTCTGGAAGCCTGAACTGTTTTCTGAATTTTTTTAAGTGTTTTTTTTTTAAAATCATATTTATGCCTTGAAGATATTGTTTGATGGTTGATTTACAATGGTTCTTGTTTAAATATTTGAATATGAATTACAGTGAAGTCTGTTTGAAGTTTGGTCATCATGATTATGGTGGTAGTTAATGCCCAGCTCAAATATGTGAGGCTGAATGGGTGAAAGAGCAAGGAGCAGGTATTTGAAATGAGCCGATGTGCCTTTACTTTGGTCTGAATTGCAACTGGTTGCTGACAGTAGGGTTTGGGGAGGATGGGTTGTGCCTGAGGTATTGCCAGATCCATCCGAATTACGGAAGGTGAAGCTTCAAGATTATTGCCAAATTCTCTCCCATAGGTGATTTTCTCAAAAGGGAAAGTACTGTGCTGCATACAATTATTCGTTCTCTTTAACACTAGCGTTATGTGTACCATGACAGACTATTCTTCGAAAAGGCGGCTGAAAAGAGTTAACATCGGGGAAGGGGTAGTGCGAAGAGGAAAGGCGGCAACTGCAAGAAATGCCATAAGTCTATTTTTTTTCATGGTACACCAGCTCTTATTTTATAATGGGCGATGAGAAGTCGAAAAGCCGTCCCCTACGTCGATTTATGGCCGTTTGGAAACGCCAGTTTCCCTACGCCCGTTTGTATTCTACGAAAGGTGAAGCCCACCTGCCTGTCTGGCCCACCGAGTTGGAGCCTTTGTCCCTTTCGGCTCCCCATTGGCTGGGGACGCCGAGGCTCCGCCGCCTCTTGTGGCTGCCTAAGCCCTCAGCGGGAGGGAGGGGCTTTGTGACGCACGCCCTGACGTCAAGAGGGCTATAAATGCTCCGCTCCGAATGCTGTCTCCTTCAGGAGCCGCCGGCAAGGGGGCAACGAGGAAGCTCTTTAGAGCGTAGCCGGAAAGGAAAAGGTGGGGCGAGTCTGGAGAAAAGGCCCCCAGCCTTGCGGCCCCAGAGGCCGTTACGCCCTTGGGACGCCTCGCGCCGCGGGCTAGGTGGACGGTTCTTCCAGTGTTGGGAAAGACGGAGGGTCCTCGGAGTGGGAGGCCCGCGGGGGAGGGCAGGCTCACCCCGGTGGGTGTGGCGGAGCTCCGGGAGTCGGGGCGGTTGATCTGCCTGCCACCTGGGTCTCCTGAACTAGACGCGGAACCGGGACCCCCGGGCATTTCGCTTCCCTTCCCACCAAACAAACCCAAAGGCAAACCAAACACAGACCCCAGCCTAGGTGTTGAGGGAATGGATTATATTATTGACGTTTCCTGTGGCGCCGAAGGCCTTACTCGTGCGTCCTCAGCCTACAAGCGCCGTCGTCCTGCCCAGGCGTTAGCCCTGGGGGAGTGGGTAAAATGGAAGCTCACAGTTTAGCACAGGGGTCGGGGGCGTAAAAGTGGTTTTGGACAAATATTCTTCAAAGGAGAGATTTGGGGAGAATGAAGCAGTCGCCTTTTAAGCACTCCTCAATGTACGTGTGTGTGTGTGTGACTATCCGTTGATGTAGTCCTGCTTTGGTGTCGCAGTATTTCTCAACTTGCTCAGGACAATTCTTCACGTGGGACTGTGTTATAGGGCGCTCAGCATCCCAAGTCCTGGGGTACTGAAAGGCCTCGCACATTCCTAGAGTGTCGTGTGGTTGGGGGCGCGGCATACCGCCTGGGCTGAGAACCAATAGGATCGCTGTACGGCCGTTCCGTCCACGGTTGGTGGCATCAACTGCTAACTGCCTACAGAAAGGGTGGTTGGGTAGCTCCATCATGGCTACCAGTAAGCCACTTTTCCAAACGTGACTTACCTACTCACACTGGGGTGCAAAATGTGTACTTGAAAAAAAATTATATACACATGCCCACAAAAATAGTGTATGTATATCTGTGGATCATACATACAATTACTGCCTACATCTCTTAACGTTTAGCGTGTACCCTGCCAAAGCTGCGCTATTGTATTTGGTTGTTTTTGGTTTTTGCTTTGTTTTGTGCACTAGTGATTTTTTAAAGAGGGCTTAATTCAATAAAGGTCAAGTTGACTTACACTCTGAGAGTAGGTTTTCATTAAAGGATTCGATACACTTAATTATATCCTCAAAGGATTTGCTTTGACCAATAGAGATTCAATTTTTTCCCTAACTTTGGGAAGATGAAATGTGCTTTTAAATATTCAGGATTTTGCTATGACACATTACTTTTTATTAGAAGCCGGCTCCTTATATAATTGCTGTAATAAATCCTGCAACTTAGCTCTATGAAACTCGTTACTCTCGACTGTAGGGATGTTGTTGACATGATTCATTATATCCTGCTATTTTCCCTTCATGAGGACCTGTGGGAGAAATTTCTCCTGGGTCTCAGTGTTCGGAATACCTGTGAGTCTCCCAGGCAACTAATTTTTTTATTTTTTAAATCTCGGAAACATGAATCCTTTAAGTGATGGCTGCCTGGTAGCTCAGGGGCTGATTTGACACCCCATCTCCATCAAAGTATAAGACTTATGGCTTGTATTCAGATACTAACCTTACCTATGGCTTCTTCATATTTTTCCTACCATAATTTTTCCCTTAACCACTGAACTCCTTTCCTTAGTTATTTTTGTTCTTTACATGTATTTATAAACCTTCTGAAATCATCTTGTACAGTGAAACCACACACACACACACACACACACACACACACACTGACACACAGTTTAGGATGTCAATCTCTACAACTCTTGAGAATTATAGGTTAGACTATGCAATACCCTTGATGCCACTTAAAATCCAGAAAGGCGGGAGAAGGGGGGAAAGGGGAAAACTAGGGCAGAGGTTAAGGGAGGAGAGGAGAAAGGAAAGAGGTGCATGTGGTAGTGGGTGGCGTGATACTACACGTAAATTATACCTACTCTGATTAATGTTAAAGCCAAATTAAAGGCTAAATACTGTATACTGAAAGACGATCAACGTGTCCAGGGATATATTTAGAAAAATGGGGGAAAAGATGTTTAATCGTAGGAACTCCATTCTACAATTCTATCTGATGAAGGTACAGAAAAAAGGCTAATGCCCATGTAGTTTCGAAGGATGTTGTTTAGACAGATACACGAGCTTAATTTATCTTTCTTGAAATTCTGCACAAAATATTTACTAAATTTTACAGAAACAAGTTTTGTTTGGTTGGTTCTTTGTTTTTACTCTCATCCTAGAGTTCTTGCCAGGGCTTTCCCCGGGGGTTTCTTTAATTGTCGTATATTGCTCATCTGCACATAATAAGCTATTGATTGTGTGTGTCTGTGCGCATGCGTGCTTGTAAGCTACCATTAATTAGCCCACTTTGCTAGAATAAATGCTTAGAGATTAGAACTAAAGCTAATAATTTCTATAGGAGACAGATTTGTTGTTAGAAACTATCATATACTATTTGTAAGACCTTGTTTTTCTTCATTATAGTTGAGATTACATTCTGCCCAAATGATTTCTTCAAAGCCCAGACTTGTCGTACCTTATGGCCTCAAGACTCTGCTCGAGGGAGTTAGCAGAGCCGTTCTCAAAACCAACCCGCCAAACATCACCCAGTTTGCAGCAGTTTATTTTAAAGAACTTATTGTGTTTAGAGAAGAAGGTTTGTTATTCCTTGAGATTATATATTTGTTGCTTTGAAAAGAAAGGCATTTTAAGTTGGGAATTTGATGTATCTAATTTCCTGCATTTATTCCTTCAGGGAATACTACTCTGGATATAAAAGATCTTGTTAAACAATTTCATCAGATTAAAGGTAAGTACCACAAGTAGTAACAGTTTAATAATACTCATTATAAATCACTGCATCATTGCAAGCATACATCAAGCTTAAGAGTGATGCCCATAAATATTTTCTGTTTAATCACACTGATGTTTGTTTAGATATAATCACACCGTTTAATTTTTACTATTGGATCCATTTTTTTAAAAATCTGGAAACTGACATTTTAGAGGATTTTAAATCTTTGAAAGACAAAAATAGGAAACACTCATCTTTTGCAAACCATTTGGTAAAATGAGACCTAGAACAGTGTGTATAAACTATGACTCTGACCCTTCCCAATGGCCCCTGTCTTTAAGGAAGTACAGTGAACTTTGAAGAAAACTGGATGTTGTAGTAATAGATGCACTACTTAGGAAAGTTGTATAAACACTCTTCTTGGAAGATTTTTTTTATTAAGAAATCCTTTTTTCTTTCTTGCTCCCTATGATAGGTTAACCTGCAGTTCAGTTGGAGGGCAAGAGATCAATTAGGTGTTTCTGACCATCTTTTCTGTTCCAAGTTTTTCATAGAAAGTAGTCTTCTCCAGCTCATCTGTGACATAGGGCTGTACATCTGCTTTGAAAAGAAGTGGTGTTTTATTTATGTGTGCAAAGGTCTATGTGGACGTGACAGCATGAAACTGCATTGCCAGAGGAGCACTGAGAAAAGTCAGATGGGGAGGAAGAGAAAAGCATAGTTTACATGGTGACAATTTGGGCAGATCACCAAAAGCAAAATGGCCATCCCAAGGACAGGCACACCTGTCTAAAAGAAGGGTAAGAAGAAGCTTTCAGCAGAATGTTATGGAGAAAATGGGAGACTCCTGGTGAGGGAGGGAAATCACGAAATAATTTTTGCTGCATTGGCTGGACAACTTTTGGAATGACTGTGGAGAAAGAAAAGGTAGGATCAGTGAATGTAAGCTGCTTTTAATACCCTACCCGTTTGGTGGTGCCAGTGGATAACATAGTCAAGATAGGAAGAAGTCAGGAGTAGGACCTAGGGACATGGAAAATTCATGAGGATTTGAGTCTGCAGTCAAAGACCCAAAACAGAAAACGAGACTAAGACCAGCAAGAGTCAGCATTTGAAGGGGCAGGAGAGTCCGTTGCTGTGGTTCAGGAGTATTTTACTACCTAGTCTGGCTGCTTCTCTGCAGGGTCCTAATGGCATTCCTAGCTTACCATAAGACACAGGTCTAGGATTTGCTTACAACTCTCCCCTTCCCTATGAGGCTGCTTTCCCAAGAAGTCAAGGTTATTATGGGCTTTGTACTTACTAGCGCCCTCTATATGAGGAGCTATGTTTGAGAGGATTGGGATTGTGTGGCTTACTATGTTTGTGTATGGTGATAAAGTCACTGAATCTTTATGGTGGGAGGTAACTAACTGGTAGTTTCTTTTTTTTTTTTTTTTAGTGTTTATTTTTGAGAGCGAGAGAGAGAGAAAGAGAGAGAGAGCCAGCTGGCCAGCAGGGGAGGGGCAGAGAGAGAGGGAGACGCAGAATCCGAAGCAGGCTCCAGGCTCTGAGCTCTCTGCACAGAGCCTGATGTGGGCCTTGAACTCATAAACTGTGAAATCATGACCTGAGCCAAGTCAGATGCTCAACCGCCTGAGCCACCCAGGTGCCCCTAACTGGTAGCTTTTGAGGCTAATTTGTTTACTGAAGAACTTAATCACCATTCAACTTAGCAAGTGTACTAAATTAATATGGGTACTTTAATTAACAGACAGAACTAATGGAACAGCTGTACTTTCGAAGGAGAGGGAAATCTACTTTTACCCCAGTAACTACAGATACCAAGGAAATTGACACAACCTACAGATAATCCTAAAACTCAGCTCACAGTATGGCTGTAGCCATAGATTGCTCTTCGGCAGTAGAGTAGAAATGAACATTGCTTACTCTAGTTTCCTGGGGAGATGGGAAGGTAACATGAAGATATGACCAGAAAATATATTGAGTTCATTGTTACTAATACCAGTTTGGCTCATTTTTCTGCCTTTCATTGTTATATCAACTGATTTCTTAATGGCAAACAGTGTCCATTAACTTAGGTCCTACCCTAGAGACTGCATGAGTCCTTCTATATCCAGGAAAACATCACTCTGGGCTAAAGAGGGACTATCTAGGGAATACAGATATTCCCTAGATATCTAGGGTATATCTAGGCCCTATACTTGGTAGTTTATACTTGGTAGGCCATTTCCTCCCCGGAATGACAGCCTCCTATCTTCTAACTGGCTTAATACCCCAAGTGCTGTTCCTGTGGGAGTGCCAAGGACAGGTGGCTGCATGGTGGTTGGGTTCTCTACAATATACAAGTAGATAGAACAAGTGGCACTTTCTCCTCTAAACAGACTTCCCCTCTGTGGATCCCACTGTTAGGTATGGTGGCACCTGTGGGACCCTATGTGCTCTGTTGGTCCCAAGGATTGTGGCTCTCCCAAGCTTTCAGTGATGTGCAATATGGGAAAATGAACCACTCTTTGAGGCCCATGTCACCTGACCCTTACTCTCGTCTTTCAGTCTCTTCAGCAGGAGGCTGGGTCAACCTAAAGGCAGTAACAGGTATTACCACTGCCGATGGGCAGCAAAGGCTGACTCCCATCCCTAATGCATTGGTCCCCACTCCTCTCCCAACTATCAGATGTGACTGCGAAAGACGTTTGTTTTATGTCTACAGTACATCGCTGCACATGCCATTTGTTTTATTGGAATACTTCATCCTGAATTTTTCTTGGAAGGAGGCCCAGTTTTGGTAGGCTTCTTTATAGGACCAGTCATGTTCACCCATCTCCCCAGTGCCTTTTAAATATTCATGCAAACTCATTGCTAGAAGAGGGAGGAGGAAAAGAACCAGATACGAAGCAAACTTTTCTCACTTCTCTGTTGTCTCTCATCATTTCCCCCATTTTCCAGAGCCTAGGGCCTTTGGGATGGTCCCTGACTCTGTCCAGGCCCCCACTGTGGCATTTCACCCATATATGGCTGCTTCCAAAGCGGTTCATGCTGTGAAACCCTTTCTTGGATTCCCGTCTTGTTTTTCTGCAATTTGATGAAACAGATCTCACTACTGTATGAATCTGTGGAAGTGCCCCAATTTTTCAGTCTTCTCAGGAGAGTTTCTTCAACAATAGAAATGAATCATTAACTGGGGGGATTTTAGAAACTCAGCTGATATTTTAAGGCAAAAGAGTTGTCTCTTAGGTTCTACCACTTACTATATGGAAGGAAAAGAAAGGAAAAAGGAATGGAATTATTGAGTACAGGCATACCTTGGAGATATTGTAGGTTCAGTTCCAGACCACCAGAATAAAGCAAATATTGCAATAAAGCCAGTCAAATGAACTTTTTTGGTTTCACACTGCATATAAAAGTTATGTTTTATACTATACTGTAGTCTATTAAGTGTGCAATACCATTATGTCTAAAAAAAACAACAGTATACATACCTTAATTAAAAAAACTTTATTGCTTAAAAAAAAAATGTAACTACCATCTGAGGTTCCAGAGAGATGCCTTGATATGTTTATGGGTGCTGACTGATCAGGGTGGTGGTCCCTGAAAGTTGGGGTATCTGTAGCAATTTCTTAAAACAACAATGAAGTTTGCCACATCAAGTCACTCTGCACGAACGATCTCTCTATGGCACGTGAGGCTATTTGATAGCATTTTATCCACAGTAGAACTTCTTTCAAATTAGAGTCAATCTTCTCAAACCCTGCTGCTGCTCGATCAACTAAGAATATTCATAGAATATTCTAAATTGTTTCAACAATCTTCACCAGGACTGTAGACCATCTCAAGAGACCATTTTCTTCGCTCATGCATAAGGAGCAACTCTTCCTCTGTTCAGGTGAGACAGCAGCAATTCCGTCCCATCTTCAGGCTCCACTCCTGATTCTGGTTTCTCTTGCTGTTTCCATCCCCTCTGCAGTGACTTCTCTCCCCGCTGAAGTCTTGAACACCTCAAAATCATGCATGACTTTGGAATTAACTTCTTCCAGATGCCTCTTAATGTTGATATTTTGACCTCGTCCCATGAATCATGAATGTTTTTAATGGCATCTAGAATGGTGACTCCTTTCCAAAGATTTTCAACTGACTTTGCCCAGATCCACCAGACGAATCATTATCTTTTGCAACTATAGCCTCACAAAATGTATTTCTTAATAAGTCTTGAAAGTTGAAATTCTTGATTCATGGACTGCAGTATCGCCGTATTAGCAGGTGTGAAAACTACATTCACCTCATTGTACATCTCCATCAGAGCTCTTGGATGACCAGGTGCATGGTCTCTGGGCAGTAATATTTTGAAAGGAGTATTTTTCTCTGAGTGGCAGGTCTCAACACTGGGCTCAGTGTTTATTCAGTAAACCAGGACACCCGGGTGGCTCAGTCAGTTAAGTGTCTGACCTCGGCTCAGATCATGATCTCATACTGTGAGATCGTGTGAGTTTGAGCCCCGTGTCGGGCTCTGTGCTGACAGCTCAGAGCCTGGAGCCTGCTTCAGATTCTGTGTCTCCCTCTCTCTCTGCCTCTCCTCTGCTCGTGTTCTCTCTCTCTCAAAAGTAAACATTAAAAACATTATTTGATAAAAATAAATATTCAGTAAACCATAGTGTAAACAGACGTGCTGTTACCAGGCTTTGTTGTCCCATTTATAGAGCCCATGCAGAGTAGATTTAGCATAATTCTTAAGAGCCCTAGGATTTTCAGAATGGGGAAAGAGCACTGACTTCCACTTAGTCACAGCTGCAGTAGCCCCTAACATGACAGTCAGATTGTCCTTTGGAGCTCTGAAGGTAGGCACGGACTTTTCTCTAGCTATGAAAGTCCTACACAGCATATTCTAATATGCGAATGTCTCATCTACGTTGACAATCTTTTTAGTGTTCTACCTTCAGTAATGTTCTAGCTAGATCTCCTGACAACTTGCTGCAGCTTCTACATCAGCACTTGCAGCTTCCCCTTGCACTTCCATGTTATGGAGATGGGTTCTTTCTTTAAACCTCATGATCCAACCTCTGCTGCTTCAAAGCTTTCTTCTATAGCTTCCTCACCTCTCTCAGCCTTTAGAGTGTTAGGACCTTGCTCTGGATTAGGTTTTTGGTTTAAGGGAACGGTGTGGCTGGTTGGATCTTCTATCTCGAGCACTGAAATATTCTCCCTGTCAGAAACAAGGCCATTTTGCTCTCTTATCATTCATGTGCTCACTGGTTTAGCACTCTCTATTCCCTTTAAGAACTTCTCTTTGCTTTCACGGCTTGGCTGACTGGTTGGCATAAGAGGCCCAGCTTTCAGCCTGTCTCAGCTTTTACCATGCCTTAATCATTTTTACTCAGCTTAATCATTTTCTAGCTTTGGATTTAAAGTGAGAGACATGAGACTCTTTCTTTCACTTGAGCACTTAGAGGCCATTGTAGGGTTATTGACTGGCCTAACTGCAATATTGTCGTGTCTCAGGGGACAGGGCGGTGCCCAACAGAGGGAGAGCAATGGAGGAGCAGCAGCCTTGCTTACCATAGGGTTGCCACAAACCTTCAGTTTGTAAAAAGTGCAATACTTGCAAAGTGAAGTAAGGTGCAATAAAATGAGATATACCTGTTTTGTCCTAGGTACTTAGAATACATTTTGTTAACTAAGACAATTTTGTAAGTAGGTAACATCGTTGCAGTTTTACTCAAGAAATCTGATATTTGGGCATGATTATGTAACTTGTTACCTTCTAAATATTAAGTAATTGGTGGTTAGGACCTAACCTGAGATCTTCCTAGAAGTATAACTTGTGCTTTTTCTCGAGTAAATAGCATTTTAGGACCCCTCTGGAAAAACTCGAAATTCTTGAACTGAAAGCGTGAAGGAAGAGGAACTTGAGCTCCCTTTCCCCACAGTATCTACTCTTTCCCTTCTTTCTCTGTCATCTCGTGTAGAGCCCGAAGCCACACTCTGCTAGTTCTCATTTTTTCAGCACTCGGTGAGGAAGGAGGGCAGTGCTTTCCTGTTCAGAGTGGCAACTGCGATCTCACCGTCACGATCACCTTCCACGTCCCCAACCTTAATTCAGTCCAGTTTCTAGTATCAGCCATGTCCTGCTTCCAGCAAAGGCAGGAAATAACTCACTCTTTTGAGGAACCAAGAAGGCCCAGCCTACCCGGATCCCCAGCTGAGGTAACCCGTTAACTTTTCTTAGTAATCCTGGACATTCTCGGCTTGGCTATAGAACAGTTATTACTGTCATGCCCTGTCGTTGATCTCCGGGCCCGATTTCAGTTTCTGTGCAGCACCGTAGTAGTTATGCATTTCATTACATGTCGTCTTGAGTTACTTATTCATATTAAACATTTATAAAGGCTTTAGTTTAATTCTTTTAAAAAAATTTTTTTAAGTTTATTTTTGACAGAGACAGCTTGAGCAGGGGAGGGGCAGAGAGAGAGGGAAAGAGAATCCCAAGGAGGCCCTGAGCTGTCAGCACAGAGCCCAATGCGGGGGTCGAAACTCATAAAATAGTGAGATCATGACCTGAGCTGAAGTCAAGAGTTGGATGCGTAACCAACTGAACCACCTGGGCGCCCCAACTTTTTGTTTAATTCTTATGCCAAATTCTATTTTCATGCATTATTTTCATAGTTGGTTACATCTACTTGTATTGCTATTCTCTCTTAAGTAAATGAGAAATCTATCAATTTCAGGAAAGTCTACAGTAAATTTTGTGAAGCTCTGGTGCTTACTCTGCACTTTCCCGGGCATTTTTTTTTTTTTCTTCAAGGGAGGCTATACTGATTCCCTAAACAGGGATGGGTGTTGTGCCAAAATGTTCCTTTTATCTCTCAAAGTCTTGTATTTATCTAGACAGGATGGTAATTTGTATCAAGGTAAGATTTTCATTAAGTTTAAAAGGGTTCGGGGGCACCCGGGTGACTCAGTCAGTTGAGCATCTGATTTCGGCTGAGGTCATGATCTCACAGTTTGTGGGTCCGAGCTCTGTGTCGGGCTCTGCGCTGACAGCCCAGAGTCTGGAGCCTGCTCTGGATTCTGTCTCTCTCTCTCTCTCTCTCTGCCCCTTCTCCCACTCTTAAAAATACAAAATAAACGTTAAAAAAAAAAGGGTTCAAATGATTATGTGGTGGTGATGTTGGAAGGGGGAACTTGAGTCTTTTATGCTTTTCCATTGTGGTAAGATTAGTTGTGGGAATAGTCCGTACTAAAGAAGGCAAACAAATCATTGAGCCCATTGAGACAGTCAAGAATTGGGGTCAGAATGTCAGACGAGGGGCAGAAATACAGGGTTTTGAGAGAGGAAGCAGATAAGGCAAACCAGGAGCGTTAGGACAAGGAGGGTCGGGAACACCAGGACACAAGAGTCAGTACATGAAGGAAGAACATCTTGGACCTTAGAGATGTAGCTCTGTGCTGTCCAGGAACTTCGATCGCTCCCTCTTGTTCACAAAATCCAAACTCTTGAGTGTCGTAGGGATACTTTTGAAAAATATTAAAACTAGTTTGATTAAATATTAAAACTACATTGATTTCAGATAGCCTGATTGTTCCTGCACTCCATTCATCTCCACCCACTGAGGCGTTCATTTGCTTCAGGAGAAAAGGTGAAGATAGCTGGAGCGAGAAGTCATTACTCAGTACTGAGTTTCCAACGTTCATAATAAGAAAGTTAACACTTTGGAGTTTTGCAGGAGCCTGTTTTTGTTTTTGTTTTTAATATATTTTTTAAACACTTATTCATTTTTGAGAGACAAGAGTGCGAACAGAGGAGAGACAGAGTCTGAAGCAGGCTCCAGGCACAGAGCCCTCCACAGGGCCAGAACTCACCAACTGTGAGATCATGACTCAGCCGAAGTCAGACTGTTAACCGACGTTAACCAACTGAGCCACCCAGATGCCCCTGCAGGAGCCTGTTTTGTTGAGTGAAGATCTTCTTGGAATTTTCAGAGTGGAGTTTTAAGAGCCAAAGCTACCAGAATCAAGTTTTTTATTTACATTTTTTAAATGTTTATTTTTGAGGGTGGGGAGGGGCAGAGAGAGAGAGAGGGAGAGGGAGACACAGAATCTGAAGCAGGCTCCAGGCTCCGAGCTGTCAGCATAGAGCCCAACACGAGGCTCAAACCCACAAACCCTGAGATCATGACCTGAACCGAAGCTGGTGGCTTAAGCAACTGAGCCACCCAGGAGCCCCACAAGGTTTTATTTTATATATGCCATGGAGGAGGGGGATAAAGATGGGACAGAAGCTCATCTCCTGCTGCAAAGGGAGGGGAAATGAGAAGTCCTTCCTGGCAATGGGGCTGTGGTACCAGGGTGTGCGTAACAAGCGCCAGCTGAGACGGAGCGGTTATTAGGAAGGTAGGGAGAATCTGATGGAGATTCCCTAAAACCTGAACAAAAGCCTTGCTCTTTGCTTTCCTGAGTACCTCTCAGAGAAGCGGTGTGATTAGCATTTAACATAACCTCCGTTCCATTCAGCACCTCCACCATAGATGTCACAATCAGACATTCGGTAAGTATTCGTTGAATAATAAGAATGGTTTGAAGCAGATTAGAAATAATGGAGTCTTTCCCAGATGGGCCTGAGAGCAGATTTCTGGTGCCCCAGTGCCCGCACGTGGCTTCCAGTGGGTCCAGCTGTGTTTTGATCGTCCCAGCTGAAATGGCAGGGCGTCAGGCTGGGAAAAGTGCAGGGACTCAAGCTGCCAGCAGAGAGCTAGAGCACAGGCTGTCCCCGTCCGAGCTGGGACTGAATAACAGCCGGCAGCTGGGCCTCAGAGGCTACAGAGGACCGAACAGGAAGGGCTCCCCCAGGCCCTGAGCGAAGAAACAGGCCACGTTTTCCGGAGTGGGAATACTTCAGGAAATACTGCAGAGTCAGAGCTGACACCCAGAGCACAGGCACAGGTACTGTGCCTCCACCGGTGGTGACAGACAGGCGGCAGGAGAGGGCAAGGTGGGTCAGAGCCAGAGCTGACTCTCACGTTCCCTCTTGAGGAGTGGGAGAACCTTCAGTAAAAGCAATACCCCAAAAGATTGAATAATTAGCCAAGTAACCAAAAGTGACTTTTAAACTAGAAGGGATAAATATTAATCTAGATCAAGTAAATCTTGCCATTTGGAAATGAGCATTTTAATGCACCTTCCGACAAGTCTGTCACAGCGTGTCGTTCCGATCCCTTTACACGACCCCAAATGCACACGTGGCTTCCTGCCATCTGTCCTGCCTTTTCAGTCCCCCCACCCCCGCTCCCATCATGCACCAGCTTGTCATCTCCTGGTTTTTGCTCTATGCCACTCCTTTGTCCAGCAGTTCCCTTCCTCCTTTCAGGTCCTACATCTCCTTAAAGCCCAAGTTGTTATTTCAGTCAACAAATAGGTAAATTGCTACCCACCGCCAGAGGCTTGTGCTCAGTGAGATTCGGTGCAGGAGGAGAGAGTTCACGGTCGGCTCTGAGGGAGAGGCTGGTACCAACCTAGCCTCCTGTCGGTCATAAAATCTGGAGAGATTGTACAAAACAAAGTCCAGTGCCTAGATTCTTGGGAGAAGGGATTCACAGAAAGCAAGCCCCTCCTTCACCCTGGCAGCATTTTTCAAATTCTTGCATAGGGAAAGCCAGGCCAAGCAGAGAGAGTGGAAGTGTCCCTGAGAAAAGGAAACGGAGCAGCAGTGTTTGGCGCTACTAATACGGCTGGGATTCGAGCACAAAGTATCTGAGAGGAGGGAGTGTTTGCAGAGAAGGATTCCCCCCCAAAGTCTGGACAGCCCTTTCCTTTGGGTTGGTGGCCAACTCCCCCGCGGCTCGCCTGTGGAGGAGGGCTTGGGGCTTGGGGCTCAGCGGGGAAGAGCGGTGGGGAGCTGAGTCGGGTTTGGGAAGTGGTGTGCTGCTGGGGGTGGGGGAGGTTGGGCCCGGCAGAGGTGAAGAGGCTTGAGAAACTCTGGCGATGCAGTTTGGAGGGTCACAGCCAGAGCACAATAAACCTCGTGGGAAGAGTAAGAACAAAACTGAAACACCCTGTGCTTTCCCTGCAGATAGCGTTCTGGTATTACTGGAAAGTTTCCCCGAGAGAATCCTCAGTACAGCAAGCAGATGTGACAGTGCGATGAGGAAGGACTGAGGGGCTTCGGGCTGTGAGGGGCAGGAGGTTGCTGAGCTGAGAAAAGGGGTTCACAGCATTTTCCAGTCCTAGGAGTTTCTGTATGTCGTCAGCTCTCTCGTCCTCCCAAGCCATGGGGATTTCTTCAAGCCCAAGGACTCACGGAGTCCACACTTCCGGACCCAGAGTTCTCTTTCTGCCCCTCTTGTCTGGGTCAAGTAGGACTGCGGCCGCATTATCGCATCTCGCCAGCAAGTGCTACCATTTTTAGGTTAGACTAGATGATGCTTCCTAATGTAGAAGTGTAGCCCCCAGGTTTTCCAATTCTTGTTAAATTTTATATATGAATTTTCTTAAATTGAGGAATGCCTTTATTAATATGACAGCATTGTCTCATTAATAAGCTATCCCGTCAGCTGAAGATGA
Organism: Paguma larvata; assembly: GCA_030068075.1. Lineage (NCBI taxonomy): Eukaryota > Metazoa > Chordata > Mammalia > Carnivora > Viverridae > Paguma > Paguma larvata. The sequence goes on along the minus strand of CM057835.1, from coordinate 45,978,570 downwards.
GATCACTTAATGCTCAGGTTGAAGTCTTGCCCCCTCCCCTTGGGTTTTGTGTAGAAGTTTAGATCAGGAGCTTGTTCCATGGAGGTTTTCAGCTTAATTCTAGGCAGAGTTACCGTCTTTCCCCTGATGCTGACCAGCCGAACGAAGGTGGTATCCGATTATGCCTTTTGTCACTGCATTACTCAGGGTCACTTAGTCCTGAGCAGATGAACCGAGGGATCTTTTGAGTGGATAAGGACAGGGAAGTTTCATTACCCACACGAAATCACCAATGTTGGGAAATAAAGCAAAACTCTTTTGTGCTTGTGTGCGCGCTGACATCTGAATGTTCTGCTACTGCTTTAAAATTCGGTGGCGGGTGGAGGGGGATATATGCTTATTAATCCGTCTGGCTGTTTTTTAGTAGAGAGATGGTCAGAAGGAACGACACAAGAGAAGAAACCAGAATGTGTAAAAGCACCGGTAGAAACACCTATAGTTTCCCAAGAACCTAAACGGATGGAAAAATCTACAGACACGGAGGAGGACAATATAGCTGGGCCGCTGTTCATCAACAAAACCACTCAGTTCCCATCGGCCGAACTGATCCCAGAGCCCGAGGAGACGACCGGAGCCACCCGCGGCTCCAGTTCGAAGCCAACCACCCCTAAGGCCACGAGCCCACCCTCGTCGCCGTCTCCGGCAGCCGTCTCCCCGGAGTTTGCATATGTCCCAGCTGACCCAGCTCAGTTTGCCGCTCAGATGTTAGGTAACGTTGCGTCTATTCATTCCGATCAATCTGACGTGTTAATGGTGGATGTGGCAACAAGTATGCCCGTGTTTCCCGAGGAGGTGCTGAGCTCAGAGGCTACCCGAGACGCCGCGGCGGCCACTGCTGCTGTGTATTCTGCAGAGGTGGTGGCCCTGCACGCTCTGAGCCAAACATCTGCCCATGTAGATTCGGGTTCTAAACCTAAAGACGGTGAAGCTGAGCCATCAACGGCTTCCTCCTTCCCCTTGCAGGATGAACAAGACCCTCCTGTTAATGAAGCTCCTGAGGTCCCTTTCCAGGCTGATATTGAGGTCACATCATTCGTTCATGTATCCTCTATCTATAACAATGAGCCTGTGACTGAAGGAGTCACTTATGTCGAGCAAATACCAGAGCACATAGTTGTCCCTTTCACTGATCGCGTTGCTACTCTTAATGGAAATGAGCAGTCACCACCCGAGGGGCCCGTTGCTGTAGCAATCAGGACAGGCTCGGGCAGAGCCGTAGGGTCTGTAACACGAGCACAGTTGGAGCAGGACGCAGAATATTCCTCCATGCAAACGGAGGCAGAAGCAGTTCTGCGCTCCGCCACCTCTCTGAAAGGTCAGCCTGCACACCTCCAGGATGCAGAGCGCTCTCCGGTAGGCTCTGGGAAACCTCTGCATGTTGAAATGGAGCTCACTGCCCTAGTCTCTGGCCCTCCTGGGCAGGAGGAATCCGGGGACACCTCTGCCACCCAGGAGACGGAAGTCAAACTTGCGCTCTCTGGGGAAGCTGCCAAAGCAGTGACTTCGGGTACATCTGTAAGGTCATCTGGCGGTCCCCCCCCTCCTGTTCCAGAAGGTCTCACTGAGCCAGTAATCGAACCAGAATGGGAAGCAGCACCCAAACGAGGTTTGATGGAGCCAGGTAAGAAAATTAGATACTGACAAAATTAACGATTACATTTCAGGTGACTTCTATATTGCAGGTAACCTCTAGGTAGGCTCCCTATAGATGGGTGAAAAGACTTTTAAACGATTTTTAAAATGGCAAACCTCTGTAAAGGCTTTGTTGAATTTGAGATTTTACTTTTACGAGATGAGTGATTTTAAAGTGACATCACCAAAGCTTGGCCTCAAAGTTTGCTCGCTCGGCACTTTCAGACACAGCGCATGTAGTGAAAACCCCCTCGGGGCCAGCCGTCAGGTGGGATCTGTGTGAGGTGACTGCTGGGGTGTCGCTCTGAAATCCCTCACTTGTGAAAGGAAAATCCAACTCCACAACGCCTTCTGGAGGCTGTGGCCCGTGGCGCGTGAGAGAAATGGTGGTGTGTCGCCCCTGCTTTCGCACTGCGGCGGGAGAGCTCTGCAGACGGGTGTGGGGAGCTGGCCCGCCCGGCTTCGGGCTCCTGCAGCCGGGGCGGGGGCGCGGCTTCATAGCTGGATGGAGAGGACGGGTCAGGCCCGAGTTCTGTCACACGGGAGAGCCCAGAGGACCGCTGGGCACCGGGTCTCCTTCCGTCAGCTCCCTCAACAGGTGCTGACACCTCGCTGCTTCTGCGACCGCTGGATCTCCCCAGGGCTTTCCCGTGACACAGACATGGTTTGACCTCTATCTCAATCTAATTATGGGGTTTGATCCGCCCCCCCCCCCCACTTTAGGGACAGATGGGCCATGCAGAAGCCAACCTCCCCAGTTCCTTTTGCAGAAACACTCTCAGCTTTGACTCTTCCCAGAGCCAGAATGGTAAAGTGTTACCAAAGCAGGTGTTTGGGGATCAAATTGTGTCTGGCGGTGTGACGGGGTTCTGTACAGCTGAAAAGGCGGAGGGCAGCGTTGGGCGCCAGCACGCGGGACGGGCACCACACTCGTGGCTTAAGCGGCACTGGCACCCTGAGTGACGTTCTCTGGGGCCTCATCCCTTCTAAAGCACAATAAGGATATTTCAAATGGAAGACTGGGCTTGTCCATATTTCTAATCGGCTTGCAGAAGGATCAACTGACAGTATCTGAAGCTACTGAAAACTCACCAGCGTAATCATGTGCATAGTGTGTTTTCTTTCCTGGGGAAGACACGGGGCCTAGTGCTCACAGGCGAACTCCGCACACTCGGGGCAAGGTGCAGCTCCTCCATCAGGAAGGAGTCTCGCCTCCATCCCATCTTCTGCGACTCAGGTCTCCACGACAGTCCGGTCTTCATTAGGCAAGTCAAGCTTGACATCACAGATTCCTGGGAGTTAGGTGGACAGACGGTGCTCCCTGTACCTCTTTCTTCTTAAAGAACCTCTCTGGGACCACCAGGCCTTGCACGGACACCTAGGACCTATGATTTCAAGCCTTGCCTAAAAGGGGGGGGGCTCTCTTGGGGTTCTGAGTCCTACCTTAGGAGATGTCCTGTGTGTGGGGACAAATTAACGGGAGCTGATGGTGCCTGTGAAGGGCCAGAGATCACTGATCACGTACCCCACCGCTGACGCCGTGCGCGGACTTCCTGAGGAAAGAAAAAGCCACTCTGCAGATGCATTAACCCTTTTTCAGTGGCTTCACATGCCCTTCAGTTGCTTGTTTCGGTAAAGTCCTCTCTGAGGACATGGTGACAGCCACGTCTAATGGGGGCGTCCCTGGAAGCGGCACTTAGCACGCGGTTGCTGCTTCAGCCACGACACTAGCGCCCCTGCCGCCTGCTGTCCCAACACTGTCGTCCCTTTCCAACTGGACGGAACCGCTCTCCTTCCACACTGCCGCACAGTTTCGCCCTCTCTCTAGCATGCTTTATGGCACATGTTTACCACGCCAGCTGTCTGTTTATATGCAAGGAAACTTAAAGACATTTCTGTGCATAGCGCCTGATACAGAGACCAAACCTTTAATGCCTGCACGTTTTGTTTTTTTATAGCCATAGCAGCAAGCGAAGCAGGACAACCACCACCATACTCTAACATGTGGACCCTTTATTGTCTAACTGATATGAATCAACAGAGTCGCCCATCACCGCCACCTGCACCTGGGCCTTTCCCCCAAGCAACCCTCTATTTATCTAATCCTAAGGATCCACAGTTTCTGCAGCAGCCACCGAAAGTTACTTCTCCAACTTACGTGATGCTGGACGACAGCAAGAAGACCAGTGCCCCACCTTTTATTTTAGTAGGCTCGAATGTTCAGGAAGCTCAGGATTGGAAACCTCTTCCTGGACATGCTGTTGTTTCTCAGTCAGATGCCTTGAAGAGATACGCTGCGGTCCAAGTGCCCATTGCTGTTCCTGCAGATCAGAAATTCCAGAAACACACCCCAAACCCCCAGAATGGTAGTCCTCCTCCAAGTGGACAAGATGTCCCCAGATCACAAAGCCCAGTTTTTCTTTCTGTCGCATTCCCAGTAGAAGATGTAGCCAAAAAAAGTACAGGATCTGGTGACAAACGTACTCCCTGTGGAAGTTACGGTATTGCTGGAGAAATAACCGTGACTACCGCCCATGTTCGCAGAGCAGAAGCTGGAAACTGGTAGGTACATTCTCCTACCATAGCAGGTGGGCCTTCACTTGCTCATAGTGTTTGATTGGTTGGCATGAAGGTTGAGGTATTTATAAAAAGTGAGATATGCAAGGAGTTGGGGTATACTCAGATTTGATGGTAATCATCTCCAAGTTCATTACCCCCAATTACTAATAAAGGCACTGCACAGTAAGGACTCACTGAGGACTTGGACTTGGTGCCTAATATATGAACCGATCCACTCAATCACCTGTGAATACGGGTTCTTCATCTAGTCCCTGGAAGATACTAAAAAAGGGGTAGATTTATAAGAAAAATTAAAAACATTCCATAGGAATTGTATAATCTAATTGGCATGTTAACGGGTGGGTCGGAGCAGAGACCAGACATGAGCGCTGGGACCACTGGAGAGAGCGGTGGGAGGGGAGAGACCTCAGGGCACCGAGGCACTGCAGTGTGTTTGCTCGCTCTCAGAGGGGAGATTTACAGATTTATATCGCAGCAGCCCGGACCCCCCCGAAGAGCCCAAACTGGAATGAACTGTGGATAAGACAGTTTTATCACTCACAGATCATCTTTCAATTCTTCATCTGCCCAGGACTTAATGCCACGTCCTGGGCTTGTCCCTCCTCCCTGACGAGTGTAGGCAGGGCAAACCAGTGGCCTTCCCAGCTACCGGGGGAAAGCACCAGAGTTAACTACACCGTGTGAGGTAGGGTGAACAAAACAAGATGCTGACAGGTGTTCGGGCCCAGATGCAAACTGACCACTGAGTGCCCAGGAGCCAGCCTCGCAGAAAGCCCACAGACCAGGCCTAGGGCTGGGAAGAGCGGGACTTTGAGACATCCCTAGGAGAGAGACTGGGGGTGAAAGCTCAGTAAGAAGCCAGCAGACAGAGCTGGAGGGTGGGAGGTGCCTAGAAGGAGCAGAGACAAGTTAAGAAGGTATCATGCAACTGTTAAACCCACCCACCCCAGAGTTCTACTTAAAACAATCTGTGGGAATTTTAAGCTGAACATCTGATGGGCAAAAGCTAGATTTCCTTCGGAGGCGGGTTCAAGTACTACCGTGACTGTATTTAAGGAGACAACTCAGTTATCAAATCTTAGGCCTATGTACCCTTCTTCTCCATCACCCCCTTTGTAGACTTTTAGCAGAACTGTCAAAATGGCTGTTCTCAGCATGAAATGCTGGGATATTTCACTGCAAATGCACAGGTAAATGAGTAGATAAGAATTTAATGATAGGACCACAGACCTCGCATTTCTGATCTGCCATTCTTTTTACATGTTCGGTTTCATGATTAAACAATTCACTTTTACATTCCTGACAGATGCTGGAAATGACGCCATTTGAGTCAACGTTTCAAGGTGGAGTCTGACACCCAGTGTAATTTGTCAATAAACTTCATGCAAGCATAAAGCCTTGTGTTCTCATTTTGTAATTAAGGACGACCGATTATGAAAGGCCCTAAATCTTTTCAGACTTGTATAGCTTTTTTCAACTCTGTATACACTGTAGAAGAAAAACTCACAGTTCCTAGGTGTGTATTCCCACTTGGTAACTCCAGCCTTCACACCAGGGGAATACAGGAGGCTGCGCCCTGTGATACTGAATTTACCCAGAGAACACTCACCAGTGCTAGTTAGCTCTGACCACGAGGACTTCCGTGCACGGCCCCTCAGGAATTGAGGATTCTATTAATTGCGAACATTAGGATATTTGAAAGTTTAAGAAACCACACCTTTGGGCGACATTCTAAAGCCTTTATTTAGCATCAGGTAGATTATTTCATTATAACACTTGTTAACTTCAAGACAGCAATTAAAATAATTTACTGGCAGCTACCTAAAGCCCCTTGGAGCAAGATCTCAATCTGGGGTTGGGTGGATCAATACCGTTAGATTAATGCACCCCAATGAAAGGGGCAAAGCTACTGTACAGTAGGTCTCCATACAGATTTTAAGTACACGGGGGCCTTGCGAACTTGAAATACAAGAGACCTCCTCCTGTATAGTTTGGTACTTACAATACATGAGTGCAACTTCATGGCTCTGGTGGCCTTTGCCACAGAAAAGGTTTGTCATTACATAATGACGGTGATTAGAATCTATTTCTAGGGCATTTTTGTGAACTGCTAGATTTTATACAAATTTTCAAATTCAAACATCTTTTAATTCTAAGGACTGTGATTACAGAAAATCGTAAATTTAGAGCACTAAAATAAATACCTTTTCCAGTTTAATTTTTAAGAATTTTCAAATCAGGAACACGTATTCTGAATATTCAGGTGTTTTTTCTTTTTGGAAGTGGGAAGGGGTAAAATTGAGAGGATTAGTGTGAAGACAAGCCATCTTTTTAACGTCTTTACACAATGACATAACCTTCTCTACATTTGAGCACATTAACATTGTATAGAAGGGTTCTAAACATTTCGAAGTTACATCTAAAACATTCAAGCATGACAGCATAAAAATATTCAAAATAACCTGATTTGGGATTACTATATAATTCCATAAAGCTACAGTTACATTTGGGTATAAACCTTCAGCAAATATGGCAACAGCAACCATAAGAAGCCTGTTCTCCACTCGGTTTCTCTTCCCTCTATAAAACAGTGTTCCAAAGAAGTATGTCTGGATAGCAAAATTACCCATTTTTCCTGACTTTCCTCACCAGTATCACCTCATGCCCTACTTTTGTTGAGTGAAATGCAAGTTACCTCACGAGCGGGTTTTTTCTTTTTTTAAAAGATGAGTAGAAACCAAGGAAAAAATTTAAAAACATAGGTTTAAGACTTATTTGTAGATTAGCCAAACACCCTGACTTGTCTGCATTTTAATAAATGTCAGGCAAATTGAAGTAGTTTCTGTCCCAGTAGCTGCCCGAGTAAAGCCAGTCCTGTGCTCCATTGTAGGGATTAGGACCTTGATGGAACCACCTGTTTAAAAAGAAAGGACAAGATTGACGGGGGAAGCGGTCTGAAATCACAGGGTACCTGCCACTTCACTCTGCGTTATGGGTTTCCAAAGAGACTTTTAAAGAAGTCCTGTTTTTAGAGACCACCAACATACTTGAGAGAGTAGTATTCCAAAAGATATGATGATACCACACGAAAGATTCATGGGGTTTTTCACCGCATTCAACAGCACTCAACAGAAGTAGGCTCTTCTGTCTAGTGGGGGTGTAAGAACGAAACTGTTCGTGTAATTGTTCATTGTCTAGTCGCATTCCTTATCTTCCGCCAGAAGGCATTTTTCTTAAAGTTTAAGGAATTAGGACAAGGAAAGGAGCTTTTTAGGAACTTTGACAACATACCGGAGTAACGGTAAGCTGCTGGACTCAGAGTTAATGCCCCCCTAAACTAAAGCAGAAGGGGAATGTCAGAGAAGTTAAATCACTTGCCCAACCTAGTAACTGGTATCAACCTTAAGTCTAATTTTTAAGACCATGATTTTTCCAACCCACTGCGCCACACCTAATCCACTGAGATTAGTCCTCACCTTCCTCAGTCTCCATTTTCTCCAGGCTAATCCGGAATCTTAGCTTGCATCTAGGGGCTAACATCTTGATCTGTCTTTTCTAATTCTGCACACAGCTGCCCGAATCATTTTCTTACCCTTTATAAACATCACCGATAGCCCCAGTGTTCTTCAGGTAATGGAAATGCAAATTTACTTGCTTGAAAGGTTCACAATTAAATTTGCATAACGTCTTCCAAATATGAGTTTTCCGAGTAACATTTGTGAAAAATAGTTTCATTTATCTTTGTGCCATTCTTCCCAAATTGCTTCTAAATTTATATTTTAACCAAGTGAAGTTACATGTGTTTGGTAAATCTTAAATGTTCCCATTAGCCTTATAGCAGCACAAAACATGCTAAGAGAAAGACTGCTTCGGATTAGGCAGATTCCTCAGAGAATCATGGTAAATGCCTATTAGGCCACGTTTTCTAGAATATTAATATCTAAATTCTCTATTCAGCTTTTGGGACTTCTTACTTAGAAAATTTAAGTCTACTTTAAACGATCAAGATAGATCATATTTGGTTAAGCAGACTGGAGATAAAATTAAAAACCTGTTATTTGATCAGAGTCACAAAAGTCTCATAATATGACATATACAGTTATACACCTTTCGGTCTCAAAAGTCCAAGCAGTAAAAGCACTTTTGTGTTCGGCTTAGCAAAATCAAGCACTTCAGAAAAGCAGGAAGATCAAAATGGAGTAAAAAATAATTCAGTAATCCAAGCTTCAGGCCATGTGCCATGGGGTAAGCCAAGTTCTCTGAAGAGCATGTCTGCTCCCTTCAGAGCCCGCCTTTTCTTGGACGGAGTCCCAGCGCCGTACTGGAGATGCGCACCTCAGGGGTGGCGGTCTGACGCACAGGATTCGAGTTTCCCTCCACGGCTAGCTCTAATTTTGGGCACTCCCGTCTGGAGACCTCCGCTACCACCATACCCCGCCCGCGGAAACCACAAAGTCCAGTTAATCTGTCCTGAACTCACACATTTAGACAAGCACAGGTCATAGCAAAGAGGAGGATAAGATTTCTTTGCTACCACCTTTTAATTCAATATTTTTGAGTCTACAGAGTCTGCGGGTCTGTATCAGGGAAGCAGCATTCTATGAAATGTGAATTCTGCACGACGCTCAGATGGTCAGGGAGACGGCGTCGCCAACTGTTTTTGACCTCATCACATCACCGGCCTCCGTCCTCTTAAAACTCCTGTATCTCTCCCCGGTCCCTCTGCTTCCTCGCTAGTCAGTACGGCGCTGATTAGTGAGGATTCCTCTAGGGAAACAGGTCAGGATGACAAGCAGGGGCCGTAGTTTACAGTAAGAAATTTGGAAGCCTATACTCTCTTTGAGTGAAACCAGTATTAGCAGGAATGGCAGCTCTCAGTGCAGGGGAATTTGAGACAGATTTTAATAGGTTTCTGAGTTTGAGAACTCAAGGCTAGTTAGCTCAAAGCTAGCAGAGAATGTTCCTTTATGAACTGCCCTGCCCTACCCTGCCCCTCCTCAAACTGAACCATGCCTTCAAACACGCATCACCGATCCTGAGAAGAATCAAGTCTGCGAGTGTGCACTCTTCCCACCTCCACTAAAACAGAGCTCAAAGCACACTGACAAAGGGTCAGTAGCGTCATTTTAAAGAGGTATATTCATATAAGCACTACTGATGCTAAGAGACAGTGTGGCAGAAAGGCTTCAAATTGTAGCCTACAAACACAGCTCCTAGTTTTATTTTTAGGCGACTGAAGAGCTGTGTTAAAGCTCACTGCGTTCTGAATGCTACGACTTCGACAGTAAAAATTCTTACTGGACTTTTCACTTACATCGTATACCTGAAAACATGACCAGAAAAATAAAGGAGTTAATAATTTGAAATCTTAGAAGTGGGGTTTTCTGCAAAAGAGACTAGAAATAACAATAAAATGAATCAAGTCTTTGCAAAAGGGATCACAGGAAAGCAATGTAGCTTTTCCTTAAGGATTAGTGAAGGTGGGTTCTAATCACGGGCCTGCGGCTCACTAGCTGCGTGCCATGAGCAAGTCCCTAAATGAAATATACCAGCATTTGTTTTCTTCTGAACAACGAAGGGATTTCTGGGCCATCCACGGAGCTCCAGGGGGCTGAGGAATGTACGGGGTGGGAGAACGTGAAGGATGGCCAAGGCCCTTACCCCACTCCTCACCCAACCACCGCAGCTCCGGTTCCACACATTCTGTATTTGCGGATTCTTTACGCGTTCATTGGCAAAAAAGCTTTTTATGCTAACCAAGTCCGAAATCACTAGAGTGGATGAAATCTAAGGTCATTTCTAGTTCTAATAATTATCTTTTTCTAAGATGCAGAAGGCTACCAATGATGTCTGCTGAAATGCTTGCAAAAGTATGCCCATACTGGCTCTGCAATTTATTTAATAACTTTGAATTATGGGACGATGGTTTCTATCATGTGATAAAAATGGAGGAACTGTCTGTATTCTATTCCTGTTTCCAAGTGATCCTATTGCTCAATACGGGGACTATGAAACTCCTCTTAAAAAAACAAACTTTCAAAACTTAGAAATTTTATGGCCACGTTCTATTTCTGAATGGAATCCAAGGTTACTTTATACACATCAGTATGTCCTGTGACATGTCTAGTCCCTTGTGTCCGGAAGAGTAAAGGCACTGACTAAATATCTTGGACACGTGAGAAACACAGAAGCAAACGGCCCTGTAAGTTTACTCACGTGCACGGTAAGAAAATAGCTCCAAACTTATTTTCATGCCAAAACCTGTTAATTCTGGATTTTACCTTCCCTCTTAGAAAAATGAAGAGGGCAGGACCCGGCCAGACACGGAAGGCAGACAGCTGGCTTGAACGACTCCCTTCCAGTAACTGTGTGGCAATATTCGAACCCTAATTTCCAAGCAGTCCTTTTCCTTGGTCCCACATGCAAGTGTCTCGGCTCTTCTCTCACCCTGGGAACACTGGCGGGGCAGGCGTCAGGCCTCGCTCAGCGGATCCGCGTCGGAGCGCCCCGCCCCGCCCCCCACGACAGCCTGGGGCGCCCGCACGCACCTCGTCTTCCAGTCCTCCTCCGACTTGGACCTGTTTTTGCGGGCTGCTCTTTGTTTTTCCTCAAGTCGTTTTTTCTCTTCGCTAGCTTGATCTAAGGTATGAACATCAATGAAAAAAGGTTATTCTCCAGGCGGAGAGCACCAGGCACAGTACTAAGCACAGTGATGTTACGGAGAAGCACTGTCCACATGTATTTGCATGATATTTGTTTTATTAGAAAACACACACTATGTTAAAATTTTAAAACACACCCCAGGGTAGTGAGAGGCAGAGGGGTCACTCAAGACCCAGTCGTCTCTTTTTATACCCTAGCCCTGAACAACCTCTGCATTTACCAAAAGAACCTGCTTATTCTTGGGGTACCTGGTGGCTCAGTCAGTTAAGTATCCAACTTCGGCTCAGGTCATGATTGCACAGTTTGTGAGTTCAAGCCCTGCATCGGGCTCTGTGCTGATGGCTCAGAGCCTGGAGCCTGCTTCGGATTCTGTGTCTCCCTCTCTCTGCCCCTCCCCCACTCGCACTCTGTCTCTCTCTCAAATATAAATAAGCTTAAAAAAAAAAAAGAACCTGCTTATTCTTTTTTTTTAAATTTTTTTAATGTTTATTTAATTTTTGAGAGACAGACCATGAGTGGGGGAGGAGCAGAGAGAGAGGGAGACAGAATCCAAAGCAGGCTCCAGGCTCTGAGTTGTCCGCACAAAGCCTGACACGGGGCTCAAACCCACGAACCGTGAGATCATGACCTGAGCTGAAGTCGGACGCTTAACTGACTGAGCCACCCACGTGCCCCTGAACCTGCTTATTCTTAAGGCCACAATAATGATGTTCAAAAGCTTCAATGAAAACTTGGGTGGAAAAATTGAATCAATGTGGAATTTTTCTTAATCCTTGGTGAGACCTCACAGAGCTCCTTCAGATTCTATTCATAAGAAATTCAAACAATTTTCCAAAATCCTGTCTCGGTGATGATTCAAAGAGAGCACCAGGGTGTGCGTTCAGGACAGGGCTTCTCAACCCTGACACACCGCCCTGCGGGGTGTCCGCGGGGGTGTCCTGTGCACTGCGGCCCCCTGGGCTCTGGCCGCTAGATGCCAGCTGCAGTTCCCCAGACGTGACAAACTCTCCGGACACTGCCGCGTGTCCCCTGGGGGTGGGGGGTTGGTAAACACTGCTTCTCTTTTGAGAACCACTGAAGTAGAATAAATTTAACATCAGGTAAAAATGCTGAAATTAACCGAGGCCACGCTCTTCTTTGGGCTCACGAGGTCTTATTTAGGTTCTCAAATATCTGGTGACACAATGAGTCAGAACATAGTTTAAAGTCGATAACGATGCTATTATTTTCTCAAATTTTCCTCTGACATTTAAAACATTCCTCTGGACATATGTAGAATATTAAATTGTCAGGGAGGATCACTGAAATAATGAATATAAGCTACTAAAGTCTACCTCGGATTTCCAAATTTTAAATGAAAGCTGCATTTATATTGAATTTTAGATCTCTCAGAGTGACTAAAAATGCCTGTACCACCACAATAATGCTGCCGATCCCACAACCCCCTCCCCCACTTTAACCTTCACCATGTCACCTCCCTCACGTCAACCTTCATGTCACCAGCGGACGCTCCTTACCTATTTCTCCGTTCTCCATGGCTCTGATGTCAGGCCGTAACCTGCAGTCTGTCTTAGGAATCACACTCTCCATTTCCTTGTCTACTTCATTCAAAACCATTGCAAAGCTAGTAAAATTATACATCTGAAAGGCAGCAAAAATGTTGAAATTAGCGTGTACCGAGGCATGACGCAGCCCGAAAGCCCCTGAAGGTAGAACGACTTGACGACGACTCCCCGCGGCTGCGGTAATGGCCGCCCGCCTTCTCAGACCACGTGTCTTCCCTGAAGCCTGCGCCACGTGCGGGTGTTTGTCCCAAAGAAATCTCAGAGCTCGCTGCACACGATGCACATTGCCTGTCACTGTCAACTTGAAGTTGAACTGCAAGCAACATCGATATTCTTTTTACTTCATTAAACTCATTACTTGCTGGGTCTGGGGGCTTAATCCTGAAGTGTTCGTACCAGCCTGTATTCGATGAGAGCCAGTCTTACTCCTAGTAACTAAAGAAGCCCCCGAAGGTCCCACCCTGACATCTTCCCAGCCAGACCCGGAAGGGCGGACAGCATGAACGCAGAGTCTCAGGTGACAAGGGAGACTGGCAGACAGAAGCCAGCGGAGGGACGGCCGAGGGGCACTCGGGTGACAGGCCGCGCTCTGCCGCTGGCCTTGCACGTGCCCAGAAGGCCGCGCTGGGCGCCGAGCAGGAGCAGCCCGCTCTCACCTGGGCGGAGTTGGGAGGCCGCGGGGCTATTCGCCACAGCAGGACGCTTCCGGGGATCACACACACACTTTCCGAATCTGGCATCGGCATCTCGTCCGACTCCTCAGAAGTGCTCATCTAGAAGAGCCAACCGATGGACAAAATTAAAACGTGTTAAAATGGCACACTGACGAACTGTAAACTCGCCACGGTTTCCCGCACACCCTGGGATGAGCGCTGCAGGGGGGCAGGGGCACCGGGGGCGCCCTCGCCCTCCGGCGGGGAGTCCACAAACCCTTAGCCTGAGCTTTGTGCGCTGTACCACCTACTGTTCTGTGCCCTCCAGGTATGACTAGTCTCCTCAACACTCTTTACCATAGAGTCTTAACGCTCTTAAAGCTTTTTTTTCCTTTTTTTTAAAGACAAAGTCACTCACTGGAATATTTACTGGCACATTATGAGAATAAGAAAACATTTAATTCTGGGGGCAGTTAACTAAACGGATCGAGGACACAAAACCAGTAGGGATCCTAAAAGCATTCAATAACAAGAGAATTGAAAAGGAAGTCAGGCTAACGAGGAACGAAGATTCCTCTGGCTATCCCGCACGGGCAGACTGTGCTAGAAGCTCTGGAGGTGCCGATCCCTCTGTAATACACCTGTGAGGACACAGGAGGACCGCAGCTCTGTGGGTGCACAGACTTCACGTCTCTGGAAGGTCAGGTAATACTCCCGGCACCACACAGTCACCGAGATACTTCCATGAACATGCGGTTTACAGCGCCGATGATGACAGACTTGTCCTGAAGTGCCTGAATGCACTTAGGGACATGAGGAGCCTGCAGCAGCGCCATGCACACAGGACGCGGAAGGGGATGAGGTGCGAGCGAGTGACAGTAATGTCTCTCTCCGAGGGCACTGAACTACAAAGGCTGGCAGGATTCACGGGACATTTTCTGGGATGCTGCCAATGTCTGTAGCTCCCACCACCCTCACTCTGTAAAGGAGGGTGGATGCCACGTGCGTTGGCGAGGCTGTCTTTGCCAAGTGGCCTCGTACTGGCCGGAGCGGCCGCCAGGGGCTCCCGGTGTCCTGGGGTCAGTCCTGCAGCAGCTCGGAGAAGCGTCAGGGCCTCTCCGGGAAGGAAGGAAAGGCAGGCGGGATGTGGGGTATGAGCAGGGAGCAGAACGGTGCACGGAGACGTGGGGAAAGGGAGAGAGGAGAGTCAAAGCCACAGCAGAGCGGTAAGCCGGGGCACTTTAATCACACTCCTCCTGCCCCGGGACCCTGGTTAACTTGGTTACAAAGAAAGTCACTAAAAAATGCACCTATTTTTGAGGAAAACTGGGGCTTCTTAACTTTCGCAAGCAGGAGAATTCCGCCAGGGGAGCCTGCCCGCCTGCTGGTGGCCCGGCCCCTGGTGCGCCTGCGCACTCGAGCAGAGGAGACGTTAGTATTTAGCGGTCTTTACTACGAGCAGGTATTACTCCGAGCCCCTTCCAGCAGTCGTCACCTCACCTGACAAAGCGGGTACAGTACTGTCCCATTTTACAAATGAAGGCCAGGGAGAAGGTGCGAAACCTGACTCTACCCGCTCGTCAGCGCCAGGGAGGGCTCCTGCCAGCGCTGTGCTCTTAGCCACGCCGCCGGCTCCTGGGGAGTCACCGGCCCTCAAAGAGCTCCTGTCCCAGCAGGTGTGCTCTCTCTTTAGCGCTCTGCTCCTCTGCCTGGAGGAAAGCAACAGGAGCGTGCCGAACACGAGAGCCTCCGTGGGCCGCGGAACACGCAGCTGCGTGCCCTCCATGCGGGGAAAAGGACAGTCTCAAGAGGAAGAAAGGTGAATGAGGAATGACTGCCTTAACTGCACTGGTCTTCACTTCGGTGGTTTAGACACGAGAGACAGAGAGGGAAACAAAACTGCTAACTGGCTGAAAATGTAGGAAGTAATTTTGTAGGAAATTTTAAGCATTCAACTGATCTCAACTTCCTTTTAGAAAAAATTTTTTTATGTTCATTTTTTGAGAGAGTGAGAGAGAGGACAAGTGTGCTCAAGGGGGTGAAGGGGCAGAGAGAGAAGGAGAGAGAGAATCCTAAGCAGGCTCCATGCAGCCAGCACTGAGCCCAATATGGGGCTCAAATCCACAAACTGCGAGCTCACGACCTGAGCTGAAACCAAGAGTCCACGCCTGACAGACTGAGCCAGCCAGGCGCCCCTGATCTCAGCTTCTAATGCACATGAACAGAAAGAAGGGAAGGAACACCTGTCTCAAGAGGAACTGCCACTCTCCAAAGCTATGTGAATTTGGGTCATTGACGCCTCACACATCACCCCGCACAGCTACGAGAGTGCGCCCATACTCCATACTTGTGCTACACGGTGGCTCCTGGGGCGGGTTATCTGTTCGTTAAAAAGATTCAAGAATGTCTGTCAACTCTACCTCAACTAAACACAGAAGATCCAAAGAGAATAAAAATTACATGCGTTAGCAAGAAAAAAAAAAAAAGGTCAAACTGTGACCCAGTAACAGGCCACCTCCAAAAGGATTAGTACAAGTTCAAGAGCCCAGCGATTCCTCTGGTACCACCTTCCAGGATGTTCACCTGTTTGCTGTTTTTCTTCTCTTCGGTATTTTTCTTATCATTTTTTTTGTAAGCATCAAAAGCGGCGGGGTCAACACTGTACAAACATTCGGTCCACTTCCCATAGAGGGCGCAGAGCTTCTTCTTGCTGTCAAGAGACATCGACATTCAGCCGGCAGTTAAATCAGTGTTTTGCTGTAACTGAATCTTAGTATGAAGATGCTTATGAATCAGATTCTTTAAAGAAACAAGAGATTTCCTTGTAGAAGAAAAAAATTTCAACTCACTGAAATGTTTGTTTCCTAGGTCATGGCAGATTTTAATACCGACATTGTATTTAGCGAATGACACCAATACTACCCAACACCTAAAAATGGAAACTTTACCTTTTATCTTGAATGTAGCCTTCAACTTTGTGTAATTCCTTACCAAAAAGGCCACATGGCTTAAAATTCAACACACATTTGTCCCCAGTCCTGCAAAGAAGATATTAAGTTCAGATGACCACTGACCATGGAAGTAGCAGTAGAGAATGAGGAAGGTGACCTTTCTAGAGTAGCTGCTGTTTACTGATTTTCTAACACACACCAGGCTCCACACAGTGGTTATTATGACTAATCCTCAATTAGTTCTGAGCCCACCATTAAGAAAAGGTACGCAGGGTTCATAAAGAACAAGAGACCTGCTGCTATGGAGTCATGACTGTGTCTCCGGAATTCACAGTTCAAAGCCCTAACTCCCAAAGTGACAGTATCTGGAGGTTATCCAGTCACGAGGCTGGAGTCCTCACGAATGAAATTAGTGCCCTTTTAAGAGACATGAGACAGGAGCTCGGTGCCCGCTCTGTGAGGATATTAAGAGGTGGTCCCTGCGAACCAGGGAGAGAGCCTTCACCAGACGTCAAAGCTGTTGGCATCCTGATGTTGGACTTCTTAGCCTCCACAACTGTGAGAAATAAATCCCCACCGTTTAAGCCACCCAGTCTGCGGTCTGCGTGGCGGTCTGTTAGAGCAGTCTGAGCCGAGTAAGACGCTTGCCTCAGGTCGCAAAGTAGGACTGACTCCACCTCTTTTTAATTTTCCTGATCCTCCCACCCCATGTCCTCTGTAAATAACACAAACAAAGCCCTATAAACAAAATCAGCTGCGGATGAAATTACAATTTCATCTGTAAAAGTTCAGAGTTCACCCAGCTTTCCCTGGTCAGAAACTTGAATGAATGAACTCCATTCGTTAAATGGATGGGCTTCTGTTTACCCAAGAGTCAAACTGCCTGGTTCTTAAATTATCATCAGGCTCTACTAGGGCTTTTGGAAGAAACAAACCCCCTGCCCCCCCAACCCCACCCCCCCGGCCCGGGATGACGACAGCTGAAGGGACGCAGAAGCCCTCTGATGCATCTCACTTGTGGTTGGTGATTTCCACGTTGCCGTACTGCTCAATCCAGAGTTTGCCCACAATGATGTTATGTACGCAGCAGGTAGGATTGGTCCACGTGTATGCTTCACTGTGTCTAAAACACAAAAAAACCCCAATCCCCAGAAAAGTAAATGAGAAGTTTTACTTTGTTTAAAAAGTCTCAAATGCATGGACTCAGGATAACAAATCAGACAGCTGGAGACAACTAAGCTCCAAGACCTCAAAACCTCTATCGATGTAAACTCACAATAAAATGGGTTATTGTCTAATTACTCTTATTGATTCTTAAAAGGACATAAAAGCTTAAGAGAAAAACCTAAACTTTCATCGAGCTCCAAATAAACTCTGTATATACCGGTGTACCCTGTTTTATTGCACTTTGCAGACACCATGGCTTTTATTTTATTTTTTACATAAATTGAAGGTTTGTGGCACCAGGCATTGAGCAAGTCTACTGGCACAATTTTTCTAACAGCATTTGCTCACTTCATGTGTCTGGGTCGCATTTTGGTAATTCTTACAGTATTTCAAAGTTTTTCATTATTACTATACATGTTATGGTGATCTGTGACTATGACTCGCTGAAAGCTCAAATGATGGCTGGCATTTTTAGCAGTAAGACATTAAGTTATATATTTGGATTTTTTTTTTTTTTTAGATATAATACTCCTGTACGCTTAATGGACTATAATATAGAGTACACATGAGTTCCAAATACACTGAGAAACCAGAAAATACATCTGACTTGCTTTACTGCAGTAGTCTGGAATCAGGCCTTCGATACCTCCCAGGTATGCCTGTCCTCATCTTAAGCATTCAAAAAGTTTGGTGAAAACATAAAAAGAAAATTCAAGGTGGAAAATAAAAATGAAGGTCTGTTTACGACTAACCAGTGATTTTGGGATTGTATTCTAGACATTTGATGAGATTCTGGGTCCCCTTAAAATCTTGTGGAGAATACTGACTTTTGTTTGATCTGTTTGATAGGGAATTACCATACTTTCATGCAGGTTACCGGTCTCGATCTCATTTCTGTTGTCTTTGATTCTAGTGTCAGTTTAATTTTGTAGCCTTTGAACTGCTATTCAGATCCACCCCTCAACAGCCAGCTGGGGACCTGGGCCCTGATCCACATGGTGGTTCAGATCTAAACGTCTCTGGTGCGCCACTTCGGGTTACCACAATGCCTAAGTGCTAAGGACGAGCTTGGAACTCACACACTGCTTACTGGGATCCCTTTCTTGATCTCCCTCCTCCCTCCATACTTTTAGACACCAGAGGAGTCTTTCCTCTGGACTTTGGCTACTGAATTAGGGTTTTAAAGCCTTTCTGCTCTGTTCTGCATTTCCCACAAGTGGGTCTTCCTCTGGGGCAAAGAGAAAAGAAAGATAAGAAAGAGAAAAAGTAACAGGGATTCTCCTCACTCTCTTTGACCTTTAACTAGTGCCTCTGGCCAAGGAGGACCTTTCCTGAGATTCAGGTAATCCTCAAGATTCCTTGTGTGGCTGCTGCCACTACAGGAATGTAGCTGTGGGACCTGGAGCTTGCTCTGGGCAAGGCTGAGAGAGAAAACCAAAAAGGATTTCCCTTCCTTTCTACATCCTGCAAAGGCATCTTTTCAGGTGTTCTAACCAGAAACAGATGCTTCTTCTGAAACTTCTTCTGTTTCTGTCTGCCTCCACTGTCTGGTTCTAAGATTTGGGCCGCTCTGACTCGAAGCCAGCCCAGCGGGCAGTGGTTGGGTGGGGCGAATAAAACAGGCAACTGCCATATTGGTCTTCAGGTTTTTATTTCTCTCCCTAATCAGTCTGTGATTCTTTATTCTTCAGAGTCCTCGGATAGTTGATTTATGTCTCCTGACCAGTTATAATGAGTAGAAAAGACAGACTATAGGGTTCTCACTCCATTTTAATAAAAACCACCTTTGAATTTAAATCTAACTTTCTTTTAAATTTATTCCATTTATTTAAACGAAAAACAAAAACAGTTCACCCATTTCTTCCACCTCCTACTTCCTACCATTATTAACCACCAATTTGCTTTCTGTATCTATAAGTTTGTTTTTGTTTGCTTGTTTGTTAATGTTTATTTTTGAGCGAGAGAGAGCATGCAAGTATGTGCTGGGGAGAGGCAGAGAGAGAGAAAGAGAGAATCTCAAGCAGGCTCTGTGCTGACTGCACAGAGCCTGACACAGGGCTCGATCTCACAAACTGATCATGACCTGGGCCGAAATCAAGAGTCAGACACTCAACCGACTGAGCCACCCAGGTACCCCAGACTCTTTTTTTCTTATGTAAATATTTATTTACTTATTTCCATATGTAGGAGAGCTCATAGAGTATTTGTCTTTGGCTTTTTTTTTTTTGTCTTTTGACTTTTAACTTAGCATAATGCCCTCAAAGTCCATCCATGTTGTGGCAAATGGCAAGATTTCATTGATTTTTATGGCTGATATCCCATTGTGTTGTATGTGGTGTATATACACACACATACACACACCCCGATTTTCTTTATTAATCCATGGACGGACACTTTCATATAGGAATTTCATTTTCTTCCATTCTGTAGGTTGCTTTTTCATTCTATTGATGGTTTCCTTTGCTGTGCAGAAGCTTTTTGTTTGAGGTAGTCCCACATTTATGTTTTTTTTGCTTTTTCTTTTGACATTAGATTGAAAAAATCTTCAGCAAGACCTACGTCAAGGACCTCATCACTTATGTTTTCTTCTAGGAAGTTTATAGTCTTATATTCAAGTCTTTAATCTATTTTGAGTTAACTTGTGTAAGAAAGTCCAGTTTCACTCTTTTGCATGTGGCTGTCCAGTTTTCCCAACATCATTTACTGAAGACACTGTCCTTTCCTCATTGTATATTCTTGCCTCCTTTTCCATAAATTGGCCATATAGGCATAGGTTTATTTCTGGGCTGTTCCGTTCCATCCATGTGTATGTTTTTATGCAATACTACACTGTTTCAATTACCATAGCTTTGTACAATAGTTGAAATCAAGAAGTGTGATGCCTCCGGCTTTGTTCTTCTTTCTCAAGGTTGCTTTGGCTCTTCTGGATCTTTTATGGTTCCACACAAATTTTAAAACTGTTTGTTCTGGGGGCATATGGGTGGCTCAGTTGGTTGAGAGTCCAACTATGGCTCAGGTCACAATATCATAGTTTGTGGGTTCAAGCCCTGCATCGGGCTCTGTGCTGTTTGGTGCCTAGAGCCTGCTTCAGATTCTGTGTCTCCCTCTCTCTCAAAAATAAACAAACATTAAGAAAAATTGTTCTGGGGTGCCTGGGTGGCTCAGTCAGTTAAGCAGCCAACTTCAGCTCAGGTCATGATCTCGCAGTCTGTGGGTTTGAGCCCCACATCCGGCTCTGTGCTGACGGCTCAGAGCCTGGAGCCTGCTTCGGATTCTGTGTCTCCCTCCCTCTCTGCCCTTTCCCTGCTCATGCTCTGTCTCTATCTCTCAAAAATAAATAAATGTTAAAAAAAATTTAAAAAGAACAGAAAAATTGTTCTGTTTCTGTGAAAAATGTCATTGGAATTTTGATAGGAATTACATGGAATCTGTAGATTGCTTTGGGTAGTACAGATATACTAACGGTATTAATTCTTACCATATGTGAGCACAGAATTAAGAAAACAATCTCATTTATAACTAAATCAAAAAGAATAAAAGACCTAGGAATAAATTTAGCCAAGAAGTGAAAGACCAGTACATTGAAAACTACAAAAATTAATGAAAGAAATGGGACGACACAAATCAATGGAAAGATACTCCATGCTAATCTTTTTTTTCTACTGCAAAAGAAGAGAACTTTCAAATTTACCTAATGTCTAAGATGGGTCACACAATTATTTCAGTATTTCTCAAAGTGAATTCATTTTTTTTTGAAAATTTATTTTTTTTTTTAATTTAAATTCAAGTTAGTTAACATACACTGTAGTCTTGGCTTCAGGAGCAGAACCCAGTGATTCATCTCTTACACATGACACCCAGTGCTCATCCCAACAGGTGCCTCCTTAATGCCTATCACCCATTTAAGCCATCCCCCGACCCACCGCCCCTTTAGCAACCCTCGGTTTGTTCTCTGTATCTAACAGTCTCCTATGGTTTGCCTCCCTCTGTGTTATCTTATTTTTCCTTCCTTTCCCCTATGTTCATCTGTTTTGTTTCTTAAATTCCACATATGAGAGAAATCATACTTGTCTTTCTCTGACATATTTCACTTAGCGTAATGCATTCTAGTTCCATCCACGTTGTTGCGAACGGCAACAGCGCCAAGTAGTATTCCGTTGTTAACGTATTCCACATCTTTATCTGCTCATTTTGAAAGATGGATAAAGAAAACATCGCCGTGATGTACAGAAAGCCTCTTCCTTAAGAACTGTCATGGGATAACTGATTCCATTCTATCTTAAAACAGACCTAAACATTAAGTTAAACTTTTATACACGCCTAAATTGAAAAATAATGGCTATTGGCCTGCTTCTCAATTCTTTGACAGAAAGTGGATAATTTACACTGTTTAAAAGCTGTTTCTATTTCTCCAGCTTTAGAACAACACTGTGAGGTCTGTGGGTAAGTGTAGACAGACATGAGAAGAGTTTAATGGCTGGATTTCAACTCACTCAAGGAGCTCCAAAGTGATGGTTCCTTTGGGTTCTGCTTCTACACTCTTGCCCCAGAACTTCAGTTTGGGGTAGATCGAGCCATGAAAGATGAAATCGTTGTTTAATCCTTCAGCATGAAATGCACTAATGGGTGGGTGATGGCTGACCTGCTCCGAGATGAGTCTGAAACCAAGGTCATCTCTTGAGATTTAAAAAGAAAAAAGAAAAAAAAAAAGAAACATTGTAAGTAATTCTTATCACGTAATGTGTACATTATAATGTTGTTTCAGTCAAAAGGCAATGTTAAAGTATTAAAGAAACAAATTCTAGCTACTTGAATGTATTAAAGAACACACACATGAATTCAGGTGGCCTGTATGAATTGCCAATATTAGCCATGTAAATTTAAACTTATCCACTGATGTTAAGACAGAGGAATCTAACGTGTCCCCACCTTTTCAAACATTTAGAAAATAAATGGTGTCGGGGCGCCTGGATGGCTCAGTTAGTTGAGCGTCTAGCTTTGGGTTTGGGGCATGATCATGTGGTTTGTGGGTTTGAGCCCCGCGTTGGGCTCTGTGCTGACAGCTCGGAGCCTGGAGCCTGCTTCGGATTCTGTGTCTCCCTTTCTCTGTTCCTCCCCCGCTTGTGCTCTCTCAAAAAAAATCAATAAACATTAAAAAAAATTGAATTAAAAAAAATAAATCATATCAAAACTTGTGTAGAAAAGCAAAGGAAGAGTCAGAAAAACTAAAGCCAAATGAATTCCTTAATTGTGGGTAAATAAGCAGGCAAACAGAAGTGCAACTATAGATGAGTCACGGCCTTTATGCCCACAGCGTACATTTATGCCACTATATTTGATACGGGTATTAAAAATCATCATCCAATCACATGATCTACATAAGGAGAAAAGAGTAACTAATCCCACATGGTCGGAAATATTGAAATCCCTTAATTACTTTTTATAATGTTGCATTTTATGTGTATTTCCACATTTCTGAAAGAGTCTTTAAAATAGAAACAAACATAAAAATTGCTAACTTGCTCCAGTAATGCAAAATGTTGGCAATGTTTAAAAAAAAATTTACGTTTTTTTCCTCTTCATCTAAAAAGCTACACGTATCATGCAAGGTCAACTACCCATCTCAAACGGTGAAAGAAGGATCTTTACCGAACCAATTCGTAAGTCTCGCCCAGAAGCGGGTTGAAAGGCTTTCCAGTACGTTCCCACTGAGAAGCAACAGCAGACACCGCGAACGCAGCTACACACTGTGGAAGAGAGCATTAGAAGTTAAAAATAGCCTCGCGAACGCAGCTACACACTGTGGAAGAGAGCATTAGAAGTTAAAAATAGCCTCGCTGGCTCCCCGTTCTTTAAGGAACAGAAGTTTGCTGAAGACAACAATTACAAAATTATTTTGAGTTTAATTACTTTGGATTCTGAATATGGCTCTAGCAACTTAATATGCAAGTGTGGGTAAATGAAAATTACGGAGTCTCTTGCTACGGTCATTCCGAGCCATGGTTTTTATAACACCCCGAGTGCTACAAATTCACTCCAAAACTTTTAAAAAACTTTCAAACACAAAATTACTTTTAATTCTCTTAAAATTTCTAAAAAGTACAATTTTAGGAGAGGGAAAAAGAGATAAAATGGAACAAACTGGTATCAAGTCCCATGAGGTTGGGAAAAGCTGATGTATAGAAATGAAAGAACAGAAAGACTCCGTTTAGAATACTTTGGCTTTGTCTGGAGAACAATGTCGGCTCTGCTCTGCCTGTAACCAATCCACCCATATACATCACATAAGCATCTTGCGTCCAAAACAAAACTGCAAAGTGCAATTCCTTGATCTCTTTTGTTTTAACCTAGAATAGTGGGTATGTTAATCACACACAAGCATAAATACATGTATTTGTGTGTGTGTGTGTGCGTGTGTGTGTGTCTGTTCATTCCTTCTTGGAAATACTCAAGTGTGAAAGAAGGAAAGTTGAGCTGCTTCTCCCAACGCCACACTACTTTCTAAATGAAGACTCAGAAACAGCTCACCATCATCAGATTTGGTTATAGACCACCTTCTGCGTCTCTTCCAATTGTCACTCGTCTTCCCACTGGGGTGGCACTCTGGCCAGAGGATGGCAGGGGAGGGAACACTCAGGACACTCGTAGGCTTTAATGACATTTCCCAGCCTCGCACTGGATTGAACATGAATTTTGTGTATGTGTTCTGGGGGTGGAGGTGGCAGAGAAGTCTCTGAGGTTTAAACCCTTTCAGTGCTTGTTTGACACATACCTGCATCCTTTCCACAGAATCGGAGAATGAACTGGCCTTGTGGATGAGGTACGTATGCTCCATGTACTCAGTGAGTCGCTGCAGGAAGCTCAAAGGCTCATTAAATATAACCGGCATGGTGATCTTGGATAGTTCCTATTTAACAAGAAAGTGGAAATGGTGACGTCCAATATACATGGCAAACTTACTTGCTGGTATCTTTACCTCACAAGCTTCCTGGGAAGGAAGTAACAGATCACGGCCCATGAAATTGAATTAGCATCTGTTCACTTTCACAGATCTTTCGCAGAGGGCGATAGGGAGTGTGCTGTGGTAGACCTTGAAGGAAATACGGAGACTCCCCAGGTATGCTCCTTCGCTTCAAGGAGCTAATGATTTTGTGAGCATTAGATAACAACTATTAATAAATCTGCCTTAGATTAGAATTAGGAAATGGTGGGGGGCGGGTGTCTGGGTGGCTCAGTCTGTTAAGCATCTGACTCTTGATTTTGGCTCAGGTCATGATGTTATAGCGAGATTGAGCCCCGCATCAGGCGCTGCGCTGACAGCACAGAGTCTGCTTGGGATTCTCTCTCTCTGTACCCTACCCCTGCTCATGTGTGCACTCTCTCTTTCTCAAAATAAACAAACTTAAAAAAATTAGGAAATGGGATACAAACGTGATGGGGCCCCCAAAATAAAAAATCTTCATAGTGAGCTAATGATCAGTGATATGTCATTTTTGTGGTAATTTTCTAAAAGAAATTTCAGACTGTTTTTGAATAACATTGAGGTTTCCTGAGCAAGCAAATCTACTATATTTTGTGGACTAGATACTAGAAGGCTATTGTACATTTTACAGAATAGGTTTTAAATTCTGTCTGCTAGAATGACACAATCACAGTAGACTTCCAAAAAGAATGTAATGATTGGGCGGGCGGCGGGGCAGGGCGGAGTCTGTGACTTGAATTTTCAACTCTGTGTACCCTATCCTGCCAGCAAACAAAAGCATCATTAGGTCTTTAAAATATTCACTAGGTAACATACTTATCTTGGTATTCTCTAGAATATTCAGATGATCTTCCCAGTCTTCACCTACCATTAGTTATGTTTCCTTTAGAAATCAGGTCTTTATCATAAAGTTTACGGACTAAAGCTACATGGTCAGGTGAACATTCCCAAGGTGCCATCCAAGTTGAATGCCATCTGCCTTAGCTCTGACTTTTCCCCGCCTCAATATCCACTTTCTTACTAATCCGCATGATTAAAAATAATATAACTTTCACAAGACTACAACTGGAGTGCATTAGAAATATTAAGCTCATTCATTACCATAAAATATTGCAGAACAGACAGACATGTAGCAGCTCAACCTAATTAACATAAGTTGTAAGTTTACTGGGGAGACAGGAGAATAGGAACGAACCTAGAAAGAGATCAAGAAAAGAAGACTGCACTATACATACTTGGAGATCTCATTAAATCCAGAAATTCACTAAGGGGGCCCCCATCAGAAAACTGGGACCACCAAAGTTTATCTCAAATGAGATATCTCAAGCTCTCTTTCTTCTACTTAAAAATATCTTGTTTTCTTTCTTTAAAACAAAACACAGGGGCATCTGGGTGGCTCATTCGGTTGAGCGTCCAACTTCGGCTCAGGTCATGATCTCACAGCTCATGAGTTCAAGCCCTGTGTCTGGCTCTGTGCTGACAGCTCAAAGCCTTGAGTCTGCTTCAGATTCTGTGTCTTCCTCTCTCTCTCTGCCCCTTCCCTGCTCATGCACTCTCTCAAAATAAATATTTAAAAAAATTTTTTTTAAATAACAAAACCCAAAAAGCATAGGAATACATAACTCCTGAAGTAAAAAAATGAAAATGCTCCTTTTCCCAGAAACAAAGCACCATCAACCGACTGGGATACACTGCTATGTAATTACACGGCAATATGTTAAAAGCAAGGGAACTTCAATACTCTACGTTCAACAATGGACAGATCATCTAGACAGACAGTCAAAAAAGAAACATGGACTTAATGTTAGGCCAGACAGATCCCAGAGACGTAGGGAGAACATTCCATTGAACAGAAGCAAAATACATACTCTTCTCAAATGCACACAAAACATTCTCCAGGACAGATTATACATTAGGTGCAAAACAGGTCTTAATAACTTTAAGAAGATTCAATTGATATCAAGCAACTTTTTGAACCAAAAGAGTATGAAATTAGAAATGAATTACGAGAGGGGTGCCTGGCCGGCTCAGCTGGAAGAGCATGTGCTTCAGTCTAGGGGTCATGGGTTTGAGCTCCACTTGGGGTATAGAGATGATTTAAACAAGTGAAACTTTAAAAAGAAGAAAAAAATTAATTATAAGAAAAAAAACAGAAAAATCACAAATATGTGAGATTTAAAACATACTACTGATAATTAATGGGTCAAAGAACCAAATTTAAAGGGGGACTCAAGAAATATCTTGAGACAAATGAAGATGAAACTACGACATGCCCAAGCTGATGAGATGTAGCAAAAGCAATTCTAAGAAGGAAGTTCATGGCAGTAAGCGCCTACATTAAGAAATAAGAAAGATCCGATACAAAAAGCCTAACCTTTACACTTCAAGGAACTAGAAAAAGAACAAACTAAGGTCAAAGGTACTAGAAGAAAAGATATAACAAAGACCAGAAGGGAAATACATGAAATAGAGACTAAAAAGACAATAGAAAAGGGAAAGGACTCAAATAAATGTAATTATAAATAAAAGAAGAGACATTATTATAATTGATACCATAAAAATACAGAGGATCATATGGGCAAAATGGGTGAAGAAGTGTGGGAGACAGAGGCTTCCAGTTACAGCACAGGGAATGTAACATGTAACATATGGGGAGAAGGTAGCTACACTTGTGGTGAGCACAGCATAATGTGTAGACTTGCTGAATCACCACCCTGTACACCTGAAACCAATGTAACATTGTATGTCAGCTACGGTTCCATTAAAAAAAAATGGAAAAAAATATAAAAGCTCATAAGCTACTAGAGCAATTATGCACCAACGAATTGGAAATAAAAAAATGGATAAATTCCTAGGAATTCATAACCTACGAAGATTGAGATCATGAAGAAAGAGAAAATCTGAACGAGTTATCAATAAGGAGATTGAAACAGTAATCAAAAGCCTGCCAACAAACAAATGTCCAGGACCACATGGCTTCAATGGTAGATTCTGCCAGAC
Organism: Paguma larvata; assembly: GCA_030068075.1. Classification (NCBI taxonomy): domain Eukaryota; kingdom Metazoa; phylum Chordata; class Mammalia; order Carnivora; family Viverridae; genus Paguma; species Paguma larvata. The sequence continues at coordinate 45,951,338 of CM057835.1, read as the reverse complement.
TGTACTTCTCAAACTCTTTCAAAAAAAGGTAGAGGGAACACTTCTGAACACATTTTATGAAGTTAGAATTAACCAGATCCTCAATCAGACAAGGACGCTACAATGAATGTGCATCTGATGAGCATGGATGCAAAAATACCTCAACGAAATATTAGCAAACCAAATTCAAAAGAACCTTAAAAGGATCTTATACACCACGATCAAGTGGGATTTGTTGCAGGGATGGAGATGGTTCAACACCACAAATCAATAAATGTGATAGACCACATTAACAAAATGAATGATTAAAATCACGTCATCGCCTCATTAGATGCAAAAAATGTACGTGACAAAATTCAACATCCTTTCACGATAAAACTCTTAACTAAGGGTGTAAAGTTGGGAACGTACCCCAAACTAATACAGGCCATATGACAAGCCCACAGCTGACATCGCACTTCCTGATTTCAAACAGTGATAGAAACCTATAGTAACTGACATAGTATGGCATTGGCATAAACCTGGACACAGAGGTAAATGGAGCAGAACAAACAGCCCAGAAATAAACCCACACATATATGGTTACTTTTTGACAAAGGAGCCAAAAATGCAAGGGGAGAAAGGACAGTTTCCTTGATAGATGGTACTAGAAAAACTGAACAGCCATATGCAAAAGAATGACACTAGACGACTACCTTACACCATTCACAATAATCAACTCAAAACAGATTGAAGATTTTAATGTAAGAACTGCAACCATATAACCCCTTGAAACACAGAGATAAGCTCCTTGTCATAGGTCTTAGGATTTTCTTTTTTAAATCTGACATCAAAAGCAAAAGTAACGGGCAAAAACAAACATCTGGGACCGTATCAAACTGAAAAGCTTCTGCACAGCAAAGAAAACCATCAACAAAATGAATGACAACCTATAGGATGGGAGAAAATATTTGCAGATCATGTATCTGATAAGAGGTTAAGATCCAAGATATATGTTAAAAAAAATGCTTACAACTTAGTAGAAAAAAAAAAGATTAAAAAATGGGCAGAGGAAATGAGTAGACGTTTTTCCAAAGACGACATCCAAATGGCCAATAGGTAAAGGTGCCCAGTATCACTAATCGTCAGGGAAATCCAAGTCAAAACTATGAGGAGATTATCACCTCATGCCTGTTAGGATGGCTTTTATATAAGAGATGAATGGCTGGCAATAACGTGGAGAAAAGGCAGCCCTTACGCACCACTGCGGGGAACATGAAGTGGTACAGACACTGTGCAAAGCACAATGGAAGTTTCTAAAGAAATTAAAAACAGATCTGCCCCATGATCCAAAGAAATGAAACACTAACTTGAAAAGACACCTGCACCCCCAAGTTCATTAGAGGACTATTTATAACAGTCAGTATGGAAACGACCTAAGTGTCCATCGGCAGATAAACAAATCAATAACACATGATCACTCAGTCAAGAAAATGACATACACACACAGGAATATTATTTGGCCTTACAAAAGAAGAAAATCCTGTCATTTGTGATGAAGTGGATGAACCTGGAGGGGCTTATGCTAAGTGAAATAAGCCGGACAGAGAAAGACAAGTATTCCACTGTATCACTGACACGGGGAAACTATCAACAACAATGACACCACCACCGCCACCACAATAAAGAACAAGTTCATAGAAACATAGCAGGGGGGTGGCTGCCAGAGGCTGCAGGCGGGGAATATGGGAGAGACTGGTAAAAGAGTACAAACTTTTAGTTATAAGACGAGTAAGACAAAGATCTAACGCATGACACGCTGACTATACTTGATAACACTGTTTTGCATAAATGAAATTTGCTAAGGGAGTAGAATTTAAATGTTTTGACACACAATGTGAGATGAGATGTGTGTATGCGAGGTGACTGATGTGTTCAATGAACTCAAGGGGAATTCTTTCACAGTGCACAACATACACAGTCATCTTAATGTATACTTTAAACATCTTATAATGTTGTCAACTATATATCAAAAAACCCATCCCTTCTACAGACAACGTGTAGTATAGAATAAACATTAGAAATATATTTTTTTCAAAATATCTCCTGAAAGAATTTAATTTACCATCTACTAGGTGCCAGGCACGGTTTTAGGCACTGGGTTAAAAGACTTCCTAGAGCCAGTCCTGACCTGGAATGCCCTGCTTTCTTCTCTTACCTCTTACAGGTCCTACCCGTATTTGAAGGCCCAGCTCAAGTCTCTCCTTTTCAGCCATTCTAGTTCTCATTGATTTCTTGCTTCCTCCAACTCCCGGAGTACCAGAATCTCTATCTCAGAATTTAGCCCTTGGTCATGTATTGGATTGTGGACTGTTATGTCAGCTCGTCTTGCTAACTCTACAGTAATATGGTTCTTGAAGGGAGGGATAACATCTCATACTCTGCCTGTGTCTTGGTCACCTAGAGAGAGAAGGGCACGCTGCAGGTGCCCCTACCCACGCTCCTCTCCTCTGCAGTCCCAACGCCCACAGACTTTATACCTATCCGGGCATTTATCACAATGCACTAGACTTTGCTCTTTCACTGGAATACAAGCTCCTTGAAGTCAAACCCTCTTTTTAATGATACACGATAGTTTACATGGCAAATGTTGTTAGGTTACAAAGCAACATGTTCACAAATATGTTTTATAGACATAGCAACAATACTAGGAGGTCATAGCACCAAAAAGTTAACAGCTATTGCCTCTAGGAGTTGGTAGTACAGGTAATCTTAATTATCTTATTTATGCTTTTCTGTATTTTCTAAGTTTCCTAACACGATCATGTGTTGCTCTTTTAATCAGGAGCAAAATAAGAGACTTATTTTAAAATCTGATACTTTTGGCCTGGCCAAAGGAAGCTAACAGCCTCGCAGCACGGACACTGGACTAACTTACAATACACGCATGGACATTATGCTAATCACAAAATGTACAAGGAAAACAAAGTCTAAGTACCATAAGGGAAAAAGAACAGTGACAGAACATGCTCAGGTTAGCCCAGTCTGAAGCTCCAGGGACAGTGAAGTGGCTGAGAGACTGGGTTCTGAACAGAAAGCAGCACGGTGGCTACCAGGGGCTGGGGACAGGAGCCTGGGAGTTACTGCTGAACGGGTACAAAGTCAGCTCTGCAGGACCAAGAGGCTGGGCGGACGGTGGTGATGGCTGCGCACGGTGAGTGCGCTGATGCCATTGACCTGCGAGCTTACGAATCGTTCAGATGGTACAGTTCGTGCTGTGTATTTTGCCACACACAGAAAAACAAACAGAAAAGAGTGAGCTCTGAGATCAGAGAACCCTTGCTACCTAATACTTGTGTCATCACGAATAAGTCCCTCACCTCCCCCCAGATGGGGATTTCACTGTATACCTCACGGGGCTGGTAAAGATTAGGTTAATTCATCTATGACACTTGGAAGAGCACCAGGCGTACATTAAGTGAGCAATAAACGTGAGAACACGTGCAAGAGCGCCAAGTCCTCCCAGACACGGACAGGCAATGGGCCTCAGAGGTTGGGATACTTCGCCCGGTCACCTGAGCTGTAGAAAAGCTATTCAGAAGGCAGCATGGCTTCCACATTCTGACTTTCAAGGGTAAGAGAGGGAAGGAAAGGACTCCTGCTTCCCCTGGAGCCCAGCCAGGACTGACAGCTGCAGTCCCGGCGGTAAGGCTCTCTCTGCTGGCTGCTGCTCCATCCAAACACCAACACAGGAGTTCACCGAGGGGACGACGCGAGCCCTGTCCCTTCACTAGCATGTGACCCAAACTGTGCCGTTCTTGATCTCTACATTTCACTTTTTTGTGTACAACATCAGGATGAGATTTAGTCATTACAGCTATGAAGAACTTGACCTCAAAGCTTGATTCTAGATTTTCACCCCCAAAAAGTACTACAAGAACTACAAAATATTCCCCGAGGGAAGAGGAGATGTGCTGGAGGTGACAGCATTTTAGCCGATCCTTAATTTCAGCGGATCAGAGAATCCTGGCCAGGGGCTTAGTCTTCCATCCCTAAAGCGATGCTGGGGGAGCTGCACCTCTTCACATACAGCCCCCCCGGGGAAAATATAGAGGCAAGGATGGGACCACCCAGGGTCTACTAGCCATTGGCCTCTCAACACAAGTTGGCTAGACCTTATATGAGTTAGCAAGTCAGTGAAAGCGGGTGTGGTGTAAACTTTGAAACCAGGGCACAAAGGACATGGTTTTACCTTTAATTCAAAGGGTAAATTATTTTTAAGCAGTTGAAAAGCTCCTGAAATTCTAAATAAGCTTCTTAAATCCAATGTTGTAATGCAGAATAACTTAAACACCTTCTTGCTTCTTTTAGTTAACTCAGAATGTAAGCATTCAAAGAAATGAAAAGGCACACATCTGGCTCAAATAACAGAGAGGGAGGACGAAGGAAAGAAAAGATCCCAGAGAACATATACCCATAAACCCAGCCACCGGAACAACAGCCTCACGCTCTCTGAGAGTGAGTCAGAAGAGTAGGAGTATTTATGTTCTGAAAATACAGCAATGGTATTTAAACAATTTTATTGCTTCTATTAGTCAAATTATTTCACAGTAACTTTACAAATTTTACAAATAACTTTACAGTAATTTTTAATTGTTAAAATCTATAGTTCCCTAAATATGTAGTGAAAAACTCAAGTGACAGATACTCTGTTTCGTCCCATTTTGGAATTTTACACTGATATCATTTTTACTTCCAATATGATAAAGTTTGTATTGGACTCTCTAGATAGTGTACGCTACTCATCAGTACTGTGGAGATTCCAATAATAGGAAACGAAACGATGCACATCACGAGGGTCAAGTTTCAGGACGAAACATGAGCTGGGCTACTCTGATCGCCGGGAGCATCAGTCAGCTGGAAAAATTAAATATTTATGCCAGGCAGTTCCACCCTGTGACCCAGCTAAAAATCAAGTTTAAATTTATCCATGCAAATTAATAGCAACCAATGATGAAACTGAAGAAATTCTTAATTGCAATTTCTCATCTGCTGACAAACTGAGAGGAAGAGAGAGAGAGAGAAAGCTGCTTGCTTCATCTCTTGAGCACTATATAAACAACAGAAGGCAATGCCAAGTTTGATCCCAGCTAAAATGGAAAATATTTTATATATGTAAACTCTAACGCTATAATACCCAACTGTGCAAATATTTAAGACCTGGGTTACAGAGAGAAACTCAACTTAGGTCTCAGGTTAAATCTGTCTGCTCGTTTGCCTGGGCAGCCAGCGTGCAGGCAGAATCCTCACCCGGGGGTGTGACCCAAGCACTAAATGGCTTTCGGGGCTCTTCAGTGACGGGCAAGCGCTAGAAGAGGTCTTGGCTCTGCTCGTTGGATGTGCTTTCTGCAAGGTGAAGTTGGCGGTGGGTCCTTCCTCCACGCCCTCCCCCTGACCTCCCATAGCTACCAAGGATGTAAAAATCCATCCCGCTTACATTTAGGAGCTTTGGAGGGTCAAAGGTCTCTCACATCTTCTGCTACTCAGTTCCCTCCCTCCATAATGTCTACCATCTCCTAGTTTATCTTGCATGAGAGGTTCTTGCTGTCCGATTACCACTGATTATGCCCAAGGCAGTCGCACGAAGTACTCACAAGACAGCCCTCCTGGGGCCATCTGGATGAGCAGTCTGAAAAAGGGCTGCTGCCTCATGCCTTTTATTGCTCACACCACTGTTCCTCAGCGCGCACAGACCAGCCCGAGGGGAACACACTTGGAAAGGAAGGAACTTCGGAGCAGGAAGGGGGTGCGTGTTTGTGTGTGAACTGAACCACCCGATGCGCACCTTGGTGCAAACCAATGGTAGAAACGGAAAGAAAATCAGAAGAAAAGTTACAAGGAAAAAGATAAACAGAAGGATATTCCTTTCCTATTCTTCCTAATAGCTGAGTATTCTCAGAGTTGGGAGGCATTTAACCGAAGTCTGGACAGCCACCGGACAGGAATGTGGAAGGACGACAGACACACTGGCTGACGCCTGGATGGATCTCAGTCTTCACCCTGTATGCACTCGAGGTGCTAGTAGCTACATGGGCAGGTCTGCTTTAAGGGAACCAGTTTCCAGAAGCTCAGCCTCCACAAGCACTCTTCCCTAACCACGGGCAGGTCCGCGCAGACACCCGCATTGGAGGTCCTGCTGTTTCTCTTCTCCCACTTCCCTCAGCTACCCTTCTGTGAGGGGGACACCTCACACTGTCCTCAATCACTGTATAGTATTCTCGCTCTGAAATGCAAAACTCTTCAGGGTACCAAGTGAAGGGAGGTGTAGAAGTACAGAACTGGTATCAGTGAGGCCTCTTAACTGAGGCGCCATAACCCGCATGCAGGCTCCATGACTTAACTGAAACTGACTGTTTCAGTTAAGGGAAAGGCCTGACGTTAGCAAAGTGCTCTTCCGGCCATTTCTCCCATACTGGGGTATTCCGATTTCAGAACACCGGAAAGGAAGGTGGAAAAGATGCTAGGTTTTGTTTAACTACTTTGCTATTTCTATTCCCTGTCTCTCAAGTCAGTGTTTACCATGTACCAGCTTTGGCAAAGCTCCAAGTCTTATCTCGATTTAGAATTCAAGAATGGGACAGCTGTCACAGTGACACATGCTAACATGTTTATCTGAACCCCAAAACGCCATCACACTCCTGACAGTCGGTTGACCTGGGATGTGCCCGAGTATGGACTGGCTCTACGGTTGTGTGGCATGCACCCTGCATCAAGTGAATGAGCTAAATCTGTGGTTTTGAAGGAAAAAATTTTAAAGCCCATGGTAAGATAAAAGCATTTTATCGAACATTATCGTACTGACGCAGGTGTGTTTCCACAAAAAAATATTTCAGTTTCTCACCCCCTTCTCACTACCGCCAGGTGCATGTGCGTAAGGGGACAGAGCTGCGTGCAGCAAGAGCCGAAGCCCCGGTAAAGCATCTTTGGCTACATTTCCCGGAGACCAAGGCACCTAGGGGGGCTCAGAAGACCTTCTACAGGTTAGCCTTCTCCAAATTTGTTTACAGTAACACTGAAGAAAGTCCTAACTGAGCTGTCAACTCATGGATCATAAAAAAATATTTTTGGTAACACACTGGTACCTGAACTTTTGGCACACAATCAGCAAAGGGCTGGAGAACTGAGCGGTACTGGGAGATTCAAAGCCCCACCAAATCCCCACTCCCAGCTGCCTGCTCCTGTGAGCACGGCTTCTTAATCCTTGAATCTATTAAACAATTACATAATTGTCACTGAAAAGCTGGTCACATTCTAGCCATAGGTGACATTCTCAGATGTCTGAACCCAGTGGAAAAACTCCATTTTATGAACATTTTTCCTTTTATGTTAACATTTGCATAAATTTTGTAATGCTTATTATTTTGAGCATTCACATGTTAATACTTGTAAGAATAATGTGACACAAAGAAACTTAGTATGAAAGTCTTACGGTCACAGGATACAGACTGTCTAATTTTTATTTTTGTAAGTATTTTTGTGATGGCCAAGTGTGATTCGGTAGTCAGTTAAAGACCTTAAAAGATAAAAAAGTTTAGGATAATACTCTGTAGGAAATAGGGAATGGAAGTATGAGTCAAAGGAGCAAGCAGAACTATCTCTACGGTATTTGGTTCCACTGGACATCAAGAGTAATATCACATTTTCATTTTAAAAGGTCAGTATTTATAGTATATCAGACCTTTCTCATATTCTAATACTAATATTCTATGACTCCGAGATATTTAGTGAACTCAGGGTTGGCACCCGCAAAGCCCTGGGCACAGGTGCCTATTCAAATTCTGAGCCTCACCCTGGTTGCTGGCCCTGGTTTCAAAAGTGACTGGGCATGAACACCCAGGACCTAACCCCTGGGTGAGTCCCGCTGAGAAACCCCGAAGGGACGAGAGAGAAGAGGAGAAAGAGAACAGGGAAGCACAGGACAATGGGATTATAAGATCAGAGCCCTTCAACAAAAGGACAATGGGAGTAGGGAAATGAGGAAGAAAGGTTTCAAACCACTAACCAGTATCAGTATTAGTTCTGAGCTGGGAATCTGTTTTGTAAAAGCTTTTCAATCACAGGGAGTTTGAGAGTCGAGTATCAGTTATGTAAAGTATTCATTTCACGTAGTATAATCCAACATTTAGTAACATAATCCTGTCCAAAATAGATTGGAAGGAAAACGGAAGATGTCATTTGTTTTGGAAATCTAAGTTCCCAAAGTCTTTTTGTTTTATTTTTTAAATATAATTTATTGCCAAGTTGGGTAACATACAGTGTATACACTGTGCTCTTGGTTTTGGGGGTAGATTCCCGTAATTCATTGCTTACGTACAACACCCAGTGCTCATCCCAACAAGCACCCTCCTCAGTGCCCATCACCCATTTTTCCCTCTCCCCTACGCCCCCATCCACAGTTTGCTCTCTGTATTTAAGAGTCTCTTATGGTTTGCCTCCCTCCCTCTCTGTATCTCTTTTCCCTCTTCCCCTCCCCCATGGTCTTCTGTTAAGTTTCTCAAGTTCCACATATGAGTGACAACATAGGGTATCTGTCCTTCTTTGGCTGACTTATTTCACTCAGCATAATACCCTCCAGTTCCATCCATACTCTTTTTAGAAAGAAGCACAGCAAAGCGCGTACGTGTGTGGAAGTGGAAGACGGGGGCAAAGCGAGCCTGGCTGGAGACGGCGCCGCAGGGCACTGGGTCAGGATGGCAAATGTCAGCGGAAGGTCTCTGGCTTTCCTTCCTGATTAAGACAAATTATTCCTAGACCACCCCTGGCAGGTAAGCATCTGTCATGAGTTCATAAAGCCACGTATTTACGGTTTGAGGTTTTAGTTTTGTTTTTTTTTTTAAGAGTTTTCAGTAATCTCTATACCCAATATGGGGCTCAAACTCACACCCCAAGATCGTGAGTCTCAGGCTCTACCGACTGAGCCAGCCAGTTGCCCCAAAGCCATGTATTTTGACTAATGATTCTATACAGTAAAACTATATCATCATCGGGGCATTAAGTTTTTAAAAAGTTGGGACTGGACCTGAGTTCAGGGTAGAACGGTGAGGTTTTCTCCTGCAGGATGCTCACACCCTCCACTCTGTTCTGGCATGCTCTCAAGTCAGCGGAGACATCATGAGAAGCTACGGTTCCATACCAAGTATCCTCCGCTACTTTTAAGACTTCTTATAAAGTTGAGAAACTGGGACTGCGGAGCTATGGGGAAGAGCTGGCTAAAAGAAATGTACACGGCTTTGGTAATAGAGATTTGCCCACACAGAAAGGAACTGAAGTGTTGGAATATTTTTTTAAGATTTTAGTTTTTTAAGGAATCTCTACACTCAACATCTATCATGAGTTCATAAAAGCCATGTACTTATGTTTCTTTTTCTTTTCATTTTTTTTTTTTTTAAGATTTTTAAGTAGTGTCTATACCTAACATGGGGCTTCAGCTCACAACCCTGAAATCAAGAGTTGCACGCTCCACCGACTCAACCAGCCAGGTGTCCCTGAAGTGTCTGGATTGTTCAAATCATGGAAATGCAGGGCGTCTGGGTGGCTCAGTCAGTTAAGTGTCCGACTCTTGATTTCGGCTCAGGTCATGATCTCACAGTTTGTGGGTTCAAGCCCAGTATCAGCTCTGCACTGACTGCTCTGCTCGGCACTGACAGTGAGACACCTGCTTGGGATTCTTTCTCCCCCCACCCCCCATCTCTGCCCTTCCCTTGCTCATGTGCTCTTTCTCTCTCAAAAAGAAATACATAAACTTTAAAAAATCTGAAAAAGAAAAAAAAGAATCACGAAAATGCACTGCAGGATTTTAAAAAATGCCTTTGCTCTGAACTTAAGTACAAAAACATTATGGATACTACAATTTCTAAGTCTGAACCATTTTCTTTTGGAGGGTACATGGAGGCAGATATTGGAGGGGTCAATACCAAAAATTACTTTTAAAAACTTACTCTAATGATGATGTTTGTATTTTTCTCTCAAGATACATTGTACTTGGGGCACCTGGGTGGCTCAGTCGGTTAGGTGTCCGACTCTAGATTTCGGCTCAGGTCATGATCTCAAGGTTCGTGGGATCAAGCCCCATACTAGGCACCACGTTCATAGCACAGACTCTGCTTGGCATTCTCTCTCTCTCTCCCAATTTCTCTGCCCCTTCCCAGCTCCTGCTTTCTCAAAATAAACAAACTTTTTTTAAAAAGATACACTGTATTTTATTAAGATATATTATGTTTTAAAACTTGATTGCAGCCAACTCTTACAACTCTTGACTGTTTCTATGCCTACGAGAGGGGATCCTATGACAGTGCCCAAAGAACAATACTTCCAAATGCTAGATAATTCCTTCAATCCACATTAATAAATGTCTAAGAATGGTAGCCTCATAAGCTTAGCAGAAAACGTTTATGTACACAAATAGTTCTGCAATAAAAAGTAAAAGTGAAAACATTCTTCTAGAGAAAGAGTTTATCTTTCAAAGTATGACAGATATGATCCAACATATTATGTCCTATCTTTTAAAAGAATAGTTATTGTCCACTTAGACAGAATGGTTGCTTTAGATCTAAACTACACCTCTAGCCTGAACAAATTCATGACCCACCACTAAACCCAACACTCGTGAGATAGAAGATAGTGGCAGACAGATTCTAGCAAGAGAAATACAGAAAACCATATTTCCTATGGTGTCCCAAAAGGTTCAACCACAGTTGAAGTTTATATACAAATTCTGTTGACCAAATAGTCCTTGACGGATGTGGTATCAATTCTACAGTAAGGGTTTCATTCATTAGAGATTATATAACCCATTTAATGAGTTGGAATCAGCATTAATTTAACATAAAAAGAAACATCATTTATTCTAAGGATGAATATTCCTCTTGTGAAACTGGTTTAATTTTATTATTTTATTTTCTTTTGAGAGAGAGAGAGAGAGAGAGAGAGAGAGAGAGACTGCAAGTGTGCACACAAGCAGGGGAGGGGCAGAGAGAGAGAAAGAGAATCTCAAGCAGGCTCCACACTCAGCATGGAGCCTGGCTCGGGCTCCATCCCATGACCATGAGATCATAATCTGAGCTGAAATCAAGAGTTGGATGCTTAACCAACTGAGCCCCCCAAGGTGCTCCTGGTTTTAATTTTAAACACACAAATACACCTATTTGCATAATAAGTCACAGTGGTAAATATGTTTACTAAGGGTTTGAAAAATATTGGCTCTGTATAATACAAATATTTTTTTTGTCCTGAAAATTTCAGATCCAAAGACGCTAACGCGTATGATTAACGTCTTAAGAACATATACATTTGGTTTGTCCTGATGAGTCTTAATATAATTAGAGGCAGGTGCTCTGATTCTTTAGTGTGATTAACTGCTGCTACTAATAATATTGAGCATTATGCTAAACCAGGGACTTCCTAGACAATTTACATAAATTATGTAATTTACCTCCCAATACACCTCTCAGGTACAAATTATTCTCCTAGCTCTACCCAGGAGGATACCCTACCCAGGGTGGTTCAGCAGGTTCCCCGGGGTCTCGCAGATAGGGAGCAGCAAAGCAGGGACAAATCCTATTATCTGGCTATAGAGCTTAGCTGAGTTACTCTCCACATAGTAGAATCAGAAAATATTTGTTTAAAATGAGTATTTCTGGGATTAGCTCCTTGGAAGTCCCATCTGGGAAGTCTCAGATGAGGTAACCCCATGCAGGGACATTAGAGAAATGCCGAAGTGGGCACGTCACGAGTTTCGCGGACGGCAAGCAGCAGAATGAAAGGAAAGCGACTACACTGCTTGGTGCAAGAAGTCCCCAGAGCACTCCTAGGATGCACGCTCAATGGTCACATTACGAAAGGTAATGTCCAGGCAGACTTTTTAGCAGCTCAGGACTCACATGTTTTACGTTGTTCTTCATTCTAGTTGGTCAAAGTTCCTGCTAGAAGAATGAAGAGAACTTTACTCAGAATTCTAGCCTAACTGATATTTGGGTGGAGCTGTAGACCATGGTTTTAAAGAGAATCTAAGTCTTTATGAAATTTAGTAAATTTTGCCAGGCGCTGCCCTTCCTCCCAAATCATATTTACCTACACAGCTAAGCAGAGACACATTCCAAATATCTTATATACCACACTTAAAATTCAAAGCACAAAACAAGTAGCTTGTATGAAGAAGTGTACATGAAATTATATGCTACGCTTTGGGGAGTCTGCTTTCTGAGAGAATTTCTGTGTAAGTTTATGTCACACCACAATGTGACAGACACTTTCTTTTTCTATTTTCTCAACAGTGAAAAGTCACATTGAATTCCTATTAAAATGGCGCAAAGAGTGGTTCAACTTGTCAGGCAAACCTAAGACTTTTCCTAATTTCCGAATTCAAGTTTCCATAAACTTTGTTGTACACCGCTTTTATGCCAACATGAAGATTCCCTTCCAAAGAATATGTAAGGAAACATGTCTACTTAATGTTATATTAGAAAATTGATAGTTAAGTTACCATTCCAATACATTTCCTTAGGATGCTCCAGATACTGAAGTCATTTCTGGAAAACATAGGGGAGGGCAGGCTTGTTCTGAAAGAAGAAAAGAAAAATAAACGTTTAACTTTAATGCCATGGACACTAGGAGGGAAAAGCTATTGCCATTCATATGAACACCACAGCCATGCGTGTACAGATACCTTAAAAACGGGCCCTTCTGTAGACAGAGTAAAACCGGGTCTGTGGGAGGCTGTACCCGATCACGGCTACGCTGGCCCCTGAAAAGTGCCACGACAGATCCACTGGCCCGGCGCCCTTGGTGTTTTTCTGATGCTAACGCTTCTGGCTCTCCCCGCTGGTGTCCAGCTTTCTGCACCACCTCATGGGGGCATCCTCCTCCCGTGAGCTGGCACAGCGGACTCCGTTGTTTGGTTCAAGACACACCAACCCTATCTGGATACATCATATGTGATTTTACTCTAGCTGCTAAATAATGTAAACAAAATGCCATCACAGGGCCTAGTTGAAGGTTTCAAAGAGACTAAATGGAAAAATGCAAACAAACTATAGAGCCAAAGTAAAATTTAGGCCCAGCATCATACATCAGCACGTTCCCAAAGACACTGGTGTCGAACAAAATTTAGCCCCTTCGGATACACACGAAACCCCTTACAAATTACACTGTACAGAAGGAGCACTTTCAGAGCCTCTGCAGGGGTTTGGAGGTAGCCAGAAGGCCAGTGGAGGTCAGTGGCAGCCTAGCCGGGATGAGCCACACGTCAGGGCTCAGGCATCCAGGCCTGGCTGGTCAGAAGCGGATCCCTCTTCCACAAATCACAATGATGGCACTACCGGGGTAGCGGAGACAGGTGCCCAGACCAAGCTTCTAAAACTGTTAAAATAATACATTCTTTTCGGTTATCTTAGATTAAGGCAAGGGACACCGGTTTAGCAATTGCTGTTTAGACTATACCTTTGTAACTAAAACATTAAACAAAACGGCAAATAAAATAATGTATCTTCTAAAGAACTTTTATTCTACAAGCTAAATTAATTTGAATTGCAGAAGTTAATATAAAGTTTTAAAATAAATAATATTTTTAAATCCTCCACGGTAAAATTCTTCTGATTTCTTTTTCCTTTTTAGAAACACACACTGCTCATTTGGCAGATTTGTCATCTAACCAATCTGCTGGAGAAGTAGCCACAGATGGTATTTAAATCACATTCTCCACCATCCAGGACCATGAATCTCTGTGACACGAACGGTGGAACCCAGGGCCAGAATCCCTGCCATTATCTACCATCTGCATGTTCAGTGCAGTTCTAGAGATGTGTACAGTTGACTCCTGAACGTTGGTTTCAGCTGCATGGGTCTGCTTACATGTGGGTTTTTGTTTTTCTTCTTTTTAATAAAGACAGTACGGTTCTATAAATGTATTTTCTCTTCCTTATGATTTTCTAAAACCTCACTGTATTGTAAGATATATATAATACACATGACACACAAAATATGTATTAATTGACTATTTATATGTTATTGGTAAGGTTTCCAGTCAACAGCAGGCTATTAGTAGTTAAGTTTTTGAGGGTTCAAAAATTGTACATGGCTTTTCAACTGCCTAGGTGGTGAACTGTCCAGGGGTCAACTATATAAAGTTTCTATCTTTTGTCTGTGAAAGAGTCAGCCAGAAATAGAACAGATGCTAGGAAGTTTGAGCCTGAGATAAGCTTTGTGAAGACTGAATGAGGGGCTGTAATTCCTCCCAACCAATACCTACACTGAGTACACAGGTACAGAATGTTATCACTATTCTGATTAAAGGCTAGAACAAGAAATATTCTAGAAACAGAAGAAGATAAAAGACATCCAAAGGTTTTTTTTTGTTTGTTTTTTAATTTTCAATTTAGAAATAATTACAGGATTGCCAGCCAAGAATCCCACCTGGGAATACTCCACATTCATTTTTATGCACTTATTATGGCGTTTTAGGAAAATCTGGTAGTTACTCATTCATCGGGAGGCCAGATTATGTGCAACATTTTCTATTCCGGAACCCAACCAGAAGGAAAGGTAAAAGGGACTGTGAAAGGTAACGGGCCATCGCAAAGTCCATGCTATTTTCTTGTGTAAGACATGCAAAAGCAAACTCCTTTAGACCATACTGTGTGCAGTACGCTGATCAAAAACAGCGAGAGAAACGCTGGCCTCCAGGACAAGCACACGACGTGGAAGCCGTAGCACAGTAACAGACCTCAGCGTTGTTGACCCTAATCTGAGTCAACAGCATGACAATGCTGCCAAAAAGGCAGGTGCGATCTCAGACCGCCAAAAGGAGAACGGCAGCTAGAACATTCCCAAAGGGCAACTCTGCATGATCAGACCAGAGACAGGATTCAGATCCGTGTGCCACTTTTAAAAGGAACCTGAACACTCCCACTCAGGCAGACTTACCAGAGGCTCAGCAAATGTGTCTGGAAAACATCTCTTATAAGAAATGGATGGAAGAAATGTGCACTCCAGAACAAACAAAAGGAACTGGAGCTCTAGGGAAGAGTAGGTGTGACAGAGGTCGTGGGGCAGTAGAGAACGGGGCCAGGAGCAAGAGCATCCCATCACCACACTCTGCCACCCTCAACGAGAGTGCTCCCTACGCACCTCTGCCTGCTTCGGTATTCTCCACAGCACTGATCAACACACGACATACTACTGCAGGCTCTCAAGTATTAACCACTTCCCCTAAAATGGTGTGCCAGCTCTTGGAGAACTCATGTTTTATCTACTGTTGTAACCCTGTTGTCCAGGACCGTGCCTAATACATAGGAGGAGATAAGTACTTGATGAATGAACTTTGTAACGTATAAGGCTTTTCAGCACGCATTACCTCTTTCATAAAGAATTTGGTTTCTTCTGTGCTACTCAAGTGATCAGGACTAGGACCTCTGGTAGAAGTTACAGGATACTGATAGAAAGGTCTTATAATTAATTCCAAATATGATAAACAAGAGATTCTTATTAAGTAAAGGTTTCAAACAGAGGCTGCATGGCCTGGAAAGGCATCCCTGCACTGGGTGGGAAGCTGATCTAGAATAGCCAGGCCAGGGATGTCACTCACACCTGATAAGGAGCATCATGGGCCCCCACATGAAGAGCTTACCCAACCCCAGATGTTAGTGGCGCCAAAGCTGAGAAGCCTCCCACAGAAATATGGAAGCTTCACACAGAAGTTTAAATTTTGCAGTGCTATATTAAAAAAAGAAAAGAGAGCAAGATAAATTCATTTCAATTATATATTTTATTTGGGAATGATGTCAGCATCATGGTGCCATGAGTCATTCGTCTTCTCTCCCCTCTGATTTACCTACCACTAATTGGACACACGTACCCTGGGGGAAAAATCCCACAGTGCCTCTGCACAGCATACCAGGATGCCCGAGAAATCCATCCGTCTGCACACCCCAGAGTGGGTAGACTGGCCCGGGGAAGGGGCGGTGGACCTGGCAGCTGCAGACCATGATGGCAGAGAAGGCAGTGGCCAGTCCCAACTGAGCCAGCACATGACCTTTCTGGCAGAGGAGGCGGAGAGCTGAGGCAGTTGAGTGGGGGGGTCTGTCTGCAAACAGGTGCAGCTGGAGGGACCAAGCACCCTGAGGAGAGACCCCTGAAGGAAAGCATCTGCTGTCCGCTCCAAGAGGCAAGAGGCTGCCCCACAAACCTCTGGAACCCCTCCCACCTGAAGTTGCCCTGACCCAGCCGTGCGTACACCCAAAGCCCCTAGTGCTGAGTACACCCCTCCTTTCCACTCTGCCACCACCCTTTGCTTTTTTCATGCTCCCACCCTTAGCAGGAAGTCAGTGCTGGTAACAAAAACCAAAACGTTGTGCTATAGCCCCATCTTCTGAAAAACAAAAAGAAAACCCTTATTCAACCTGTTGAACCGTTAGACTTAAAGTGAAGGCAACTTGGCTACCTAAGAAAGGTGTTCACTACTTCAAATGTGGAGGCAAGGGCACTTCTCATCAAACACCGTGAAAAATCACATAATATAAAAATCAAAATGACAATTTTCCAGCAATGGAATCCGAAGACATGAAATACTGCAATCTGATAATTTAAAACAGCAGTTATGATGAGATTCGATGAACTACAAGAAAACCCCGAATAGCAATACAATGATCTCAAGAATAAAATTAACGAATAGAAGTGCTTTACCAGAGAGTCTGAAATTCTAAAAAAATTTAAAAAAATATATAAAATATAAAAATGAAACAGAAATTCTATAACTGAAGGACTCGATAAATGAGATGAACACGCTGGAAACAGAGAAGATCTTATGGAAGAGAGAATTAGCAAGCTTGAGGAGAGAAATATGGAAATGATTCAGGTGGAAGAAGAGAACGAAGTTTAAAAAAGTGAAAACGCCCTATGAGAACTGACTCCATTAAGATGCTAACAGAAGAATAAAGGGTAGGGGTAGGGTATGGAAGAGGGAGAGGAGAGGGAAAAGGGCACAGTAAGCATATTTAAAGAAATAAATAGCTGGGAACTAGCACCTGGATATGTAAGTCTATGAAACTAACAGAACATCTTATTACCTCAAGGCAAAAAGATCTCTCAGACACATTATATTAAAACTGTCAAAGTCAATAATAATAAATGAATTTGAAAGGCATGGGGTGGGGGTGGGGGGAAGACAGTAACCTACAAAGGTACTCCCAGTAGGCTACTAGCAGATTTCTCCGGGAAAAGTCTACAGGCCACGAGAGAGTAGAAGGACATATTCGAAATACTGAAAGATTAAAAACTGCCAGCCAAGAATACCCCACCTGGCAAAGCTATCCTTCATATATGAAAGAGAAATAAAGGCTTTCCCAAACAATAAAAATCTAGACCTGCCTTAAAAGAAATGTTGAAAGGGACACTCAAGCAGAAACAAAAAGATGAAAGTACACAAAAGTCAATCTGATTAACCAGGCAAGTAATAATACTGTAACTCTTTTTTTTAAGAATACTATATTAAACTTATAACATACAGGAAAAGAACATTAAAAGTAAATAAAGCTACTTCGATTTGATAACAAAATCATAGCATATGAAGAGATAATTTGTAACACTAAAGGATAAACCTTTTGTAGATGAATGAAGATAGATTGCTATCAACAGAAAAAGGACTATTTTATCTATGAGACGTTTTATGTAAACCTCAGTTACCACAAAGCAAAAATCTAGAGCAAAGACACAAAATGTAAAAAAGGGGGAGACTGAGCAAATTACCATGGAAAATCACCAACTTACAAAGGTAGACAGAAATAGAAGAAAAAGAAACAAAGGAGAGACAAAATAACCAGAAGGCAAAAGATAAAATGGCAGTAGTAAGCTGTGACATAACAATAATCACCCTCAATGAAAATGAACTGAACTCACCAATCAAAATGCAGAGTAGCTGGGTAGATTAAAAAAACAAGAGCCAACTATGTGCTGCCTAAGAGGAGTATCATCTCAGGTCTAAAGACCACATAGGCTCAACATGAAAGAATGGAAGGTGATATTACAAAAGAAAAAAAAAAAGTTGTAATAGCCACGATATGGAAACAACCAAAATGCCCATCAATGGATGAATGGGTAAAAAAGAGGTGGCATATACACACAATGGAGTATTCCTCAGTCACGAGAAAGGAAGACATCCTCTAACTTGCAACAACACGGATGACGGATGACGTGGAGAACCCTACACTAAGTGAGAGAAGTCCGAGAAAGACAAGTCCTATATGGTAATCACTTGTATGCGGAACCTAAAAAGGCT
Source organism: Paguma larvata (assembly GCA_030068075.1). NCBI lineage: Eukaryota > Metazoa > Chordata > Mammalia > Carnivora > Viverridae > Paguma > Paguma larvata. The sequence goes on along the minus strand of CM057835.1, from coordinate 45,933,052 downwards.
AACTCTGTAAACAAGGAGAGTAAAATTGTGGTTCCTGAGCGGTTGGGGGGATAAAAGTGACGGTGTTTAAGAGTACAATACAGGATGTGGAACCTAAAAAGGCTAACTCTGTAAACAAGGAGAGTAAAATTGTGGTTCCTGAGCGGTTGGGGGGATAAAAGTGATGGTGTTTAAGAGTAAATACAGGAGTATTTACTACTCCTCCAAGGAGTAGTAAATAAGGCACAGAGATCAAATGGACAGAATAATGAACACAGGCAATATTGTACTATTAAAAATATATTGTATTTCACACAATATACCCAAAATATTTGCATGTCGACATGCAAGCAATATGAAAAACTGAGATACTTTACATGTTTTCCCATCTTCACACTTCAAAATCCACTGTGTATTTTATACTTAGAGCACACATATACTTAGAGCACACATCTCCATTGAGCTCAATCTTCAACAATTAAAGTGAAGTCTAACCTTACCAAAACAATAAAATGGCAATTTAATAGAAAAATATTTTAGTTTTGTTTTTACAATTAAAACTTGCAGTAAGATTTATAGAAGATTAAGACTAAAAATTGCGTTTCTCCATCACGCTAACCACACTTCGAGTGCTCAAAAACCACAGGCGGCCAGTGGACATGTCCGATTTCTATGATTGTTCTGGAAAACACAAGGACAGTACTGCTCTAAGCTTGTGGGGGAAGAACCAAAATTCGCTCAATGTAGGAGTCTGAAGTCAAAAGGAGTCCAAAGACAGAACAGTCCATCATAACCTCATCGTTAAGAAAATGATAAATCTACTGTAGGATTCTTGAAAGCAGAGGAAATAAAAAACTTTAACAATTAGGTAGCAGATTTAAAACTTTTTAAATGATTTCTACTGAAAAGGAGATGTTTCTATATTTACAATTTTTACTCCCACACCAGGACAAAAAAAAAAAAAAAGAAAGAAAAGAAACAAAAAGAAAAGAAAAGAAAAAAAATCCCTATTGATACTGGATGAAGGAGAATTACTCCAAGCAGAAGTAAAAACAGGAGAGAGAAGTGGTCAGAATTTTCAGGCTGAAACCATAGATCAGTTATTCTCTTTCCTTGGAGTTTATCTGAGAGTCATTATATCCTGAATTCTATGCTTCCTTTTTTTCTTCACACAGAGAGAAAACACCCTGTACCAGGGACTGAGAGTGATGTGTCCTGGTTCTATTTTCAAGCACACAGATGACATTACGACTCTCCGCACAACAACACAATAACCGGTTTTGAGTGAAGAGCCTCACCACAGTTGTTTTATGTGCGTGAGGCCAACGGCTCAGTGTGCGGTCCCGCCACTGTTCCCACCAACCCGGTGCTGTGGGCAGACCCCCGACTGAACCAAATTAGTGTGACTTAGAATCCCCCTTCTTCTGAAAAGTTGTTCAAGTTCAGGAGATCACTCTCCCCTAAATCTTTACGGTACTTTTAGGTGGCAGAAACTGGATGTGAGGGCCTCTTTGCTTCACGTGGGCTGCACAGGTCCTCCTGATCTACCTGCTGGACACCGGGCCCACGGCCTCCGGCTCTTGCCCCATGGACTGCTCTGGTAAACACAGAACTCTTTTTGCTCGCGGAGACTCTTTGAAAAAGAGTAGAAAAAGATTACAAAACAAAGGCCGGCAAAGTAATCTTAGGCTGCCAGCAGATGCCAGGTGTTTCATGAGGCCACATGAGCCACGTAGGTCTTGTGTTCGGGCGTGTGTGTACTCTACCGAATTAGCGTTATCCTTGAGTGTGGGGTCTTTTTCACATGGAAATGTAAAGATTGTGGGATGCTGACCAGGGCCACAGCACACACTCTCGCCACAGCCGACCTGCCCTACCTGGGGCAAACCTCCCGGCCCAGACTCCACAGCTGTACACTCACCTTCTTTGGGAGCTAGATCGGTAGGAGACAGAGTGACGCCCGGGACAATTAGTCTCAAGGCAACCAAGTTTCAATTTCTTACCTGCACATCAGACTTTAAGAATTTAAAAAATTCTTTGTTATTTTTATAAAGTACATACATACTAAGATAAAAACAGTCAGACATTGGTAATATAATCTCCCCACTAAATTGAGTTCTCACTTTGTATGAGCTCTCTGTGTATTATAAATATTCTACCAACTACACTGCAGATAACTCTTTCCAAGTCTATCATCGGTCTTCTGATTCTGTTTAAAACTTGCCAAACCAAATCCAGGGAGGCCATACATGTTACATCATAATCTATATGTGAAACTTAAATAGCTATCTTTCAATATTTTCTCTGTGGACAAGCTACAAACACTTCACTATTCTATTAATAATCACTGCAGAAAAAAGCGTAAATTTTTTTAAGTTTGTTTGTTAATTTTAAGAGAGACAGAGACAGCGTGAGTGGTGGAGGGTCAGAGAGAAAGAGAGAGAGGCAGAAAGAGAATCCTAAGCAGGCTCCACACCATCAGCGCAGAGCCCGATGCGGGAATCGAACCCATGAAACCGTGAGATCATGACCTGAGCCAAAACCAAAGTCGGACAACCTAACCAACTGAGCCATGCACGGCGCCCCAGAAAGGTACATTTCTTAATTCATAAAGTTTTATAATCTTGTTATTGAATTTTTAGAAGTTCAACTTCTGTGTCAAAACCAGCACCATCTACAACAAAGAAAATCTCAAGCATTTACCTACCTAGAAAAAAGTTACATGGTTCATTTTTAAAATTAAAATATTATGTTATTATGTGCCAACTGAAACAATCCACGGAGGAACAAGCCGGCCATCTATTCCCATCTCCAAGACCAATGTAACAGTGCAGACGGCTCCCTTCCGCACTTTTCTCTTTGCACAAACATGTGAATACAAGTATATGGTCTTTCCCTGAAATATTACCCTACAAGTCACCTTTCTCCCGCTGAATAATATATTGAAAACACCCCTCCAAGTTGATAGATCGGTGTATCTTTCTTGCTGGTATCTTTATGCACAGGTACACAAGCAGATACGTGTAACTTTTTATCAGTAGCAAATCTGCATGCTGGTTGTTTTTTTAATGCAGTCTTTTCCCCCTTTTGTTCTCTTTGCTTGCCCTACTTCCCTATCTCAGCCACCACTGTATGACCCTGTAACCCCAGTTCAAAGCCTGGTAAGTATTTTTCTGTACTTTTGTACCTTTTATCAAATAGTCACAAATAGAGCATGTGTGCACACAAAGGGACTTCTGACTGGAAGATTCCAAACCAGAATACTATTTATACACACTTCTCTATGGTTTGCTTTTCCCATTCAGTATTTTGTGAAAATTTATTCAAGTCAAATGGCAAACTAATTCTTTCAAAGAGTGAATCATAATCATGACAAGAATCCTGTACACGAAAATACATTTTGCCGCTCTCCATGAAAGGCGTTCACTGTTTTCATTCCCTTGCTGTGACAATGCAGCAAAAACACCTTAATACATCACGTTCCTTTTTAAATCTGAGGCTCTCATTTCTATGGGACAGAGTACTAGGGGTAGGACTGCCGGATCAAAAAGTGTATCTATTTTCTATCTCCCCAGATGTTACCAGACTCCTTCCTGAAAAGCTTTTGGCCATTTCATATTTTACCTACAGTCTAGGAGAGCACTTTTTCCCATATCCCCAGTAAGGGGTCAATAAGCTGTTCTTATCCAAGTTTCGTCAGTCTGTTCGAAAGTCCTCCTGCTGTATCGTTTCTCGGCCTTTTGGCCAAGATCAAGTGTGAAAGTCCTCCTGTACTGCTTTTCTCTGACGAGTACGGAGTCAGAACATCTTTTCATGTCTTACGACGGTCTGAATTTATGCGTCTGTAAACTGCCGATTGTATCACTTATACCACTGGGATTTTTTGTCAATTTTTAAGACCTTGTCGTATAGGATGCTAATCTTCTGTCACATAGATCGCAAACAGAATCATTTGCAGATTAAAGAGGGAAAATGCACAAATATGTCTTCTATGGGGTTTTTTAAAACAGCTTTTAGCTTGCGTGTCTTGGTTTAAGGAGGCTTCCCCCACTTCAGAGTTTTTAATGGTGTTTTAATTCTTTAAATGACCAAAACATATATGTGTATCTCAAGCTCCTTTCTTTACGTAAAAATAGCTACGGACCTCTGGGCAAGCCTTTGGCTGTGCACTGCTGACCACTAGTGATGCTGGACGCGAGGCTCTGTGCCCTGTGCCTCACAATGGTGCCCGTGAAGTCATTACAAAACACGAGCTTGTCGCCAACATTTCTCTCACCCGCACTTTGAGGAATGTTCAGAGTTTGCATTTTTATTTAGCTTTGTTCTAGCCTTTATCGTTTAAAAAGACCTCTGATCACTGATCTATTTGCTGCAGGGAGGATGGGAAAAGTTCACGAGTTTCTTTAAAAGAAACATTTCACAAAAGCTCTGACGTCACACTATTACTGAGCTAAATCTAACTAGTTCTACCAAGACAAAGGGTTGGAGTCCCAGGATTTAGTTAGGTCCTGTGTTAACCACTTAACATGCATCACCTCACTTAGTCCTTAAGATAATGCTACACAGTAAGCACTCCTGAAATAACTTGTCCATGGTCCTAAATCTAATGAGGTCTAAATCTAAAGTGTTCTTTAACTCCCAAACCTTAGGTCCGAGTTTCAGAGGTCCGAGTTTCAGAGCCCTGGCTGCCACTTTATTCATGCAAACTTCAACAAGTAACTACCTAACTCTCCCAAGCCTCAGTGTTTCTATTTAGAAATATATATGTAAATCTATATACATAAAAATTTCATATCATCATGGTGAGGTTCCAATGAGATGAATGGTTGTGATGGGATCCCGGTGACACCAGGTTTATACCCTAATGTTTTTTAAATTTTCAGTCTAACACATTGGTGGTCTGTAAACTCAAGTTAATGTTCCATAAAACCAGCATTTTTAAAAGATGAAAATGTTCCAGTAACACATATATGCACATTTATACACATACACTATGCGGTCAGAATTTTGAAAAAATAAATTAAAAATTTTTTTAATGTTTATTTTTGAGAGAGACAGACAGAGAGAGACAGAGACAGAGTGTGAATTGGGGAGGGGCAGAGAGAGAGAGGGAGACCCAGAATCCGAAGCAGGCCCCAGGCTCAGAGCTGTCAGCACAGAGCCCGATGTGGAGCTCGAACTCATGAGCCGCAATATCACGACCTGAGCCGAAGTCAACACTTAACTGACTGAGCCACTCAGGTGCCCCGAAAAATAATTTTTTTTTTTTACTATGAGACTTAGCCAGTGATGCAGAACCTTCATCCCAGGACCTGGCAAACAGAAACTCAACATAAAGTGGATATTGCTGTTATTATTAATTATTTCAGGGAAAAACCATCTCATTTTCCTGTCTGAGCTGTTAAAGATTTAAAACTATTACTACTCTCTGCACGAATACCTTACTTTTACTAATTACAGTTTCAAAAGATGATCTAAAAAACGTGTGTTTATTGAACAATATTTACAACTATATAAAGGTTTGCTCAGAGAAACAGGTAAAACATACTTGCCACCTTAGAGAAAAGCAGACCATGAAATGGTTTTGACATGTGTGCTACTTCTCCCTAGTCAGGCTTTCCAAGCGCAGGGCGACGGCTGGCTCAGCCAGTGGTCTCGCTTGTGACAGGATACCAGGGGCCTGAGGACATTACTTTTAAAATAAACGGACTACTGTCTTCGAACTAGAAGGTACTTCCTTTCACAAATATATCGCCGGGGGGGGGGGGCGGGGGGGAGGCTTTAAGCACGACTCCTCCATTCAGATTTCTCCTCAGGACCTACCTGGGGAATGGTCTAGAACTCAAACATGCTGTTTGCCAGCAATGGGATTTTAAAAGCGGCTCTAACATTCCAACTCAAAACACCGAGGTAGGCTGGTGTTCCACCCCTTGCTTGAACTTCACAACTCTTGACTTTCCCTGTCTTCATTCACCACGTTATCTGTGTACACATCTCCCACTCACTGAAGTGTCATCTCCCCAAGATTAGGGATTAGGTCTTATCTTCCTCTGTCTCCCTCACAGCACAGAGTACTTTAAATATACCACATGCTCAGTGTTTTAAAATAAATGGCTTTTCCTAACACCTTGAGGTAAAATGGGCCAAAGAAAGAAAAACAGTGAAAAAAAGAGATACAGAGAAGTAGCAAGTCAGGTATAAAGGGCACAAATTTTGTCTCTAAGTCACTTCTTAAGAATACATTTTCAAAACCAAATTTAACATATTTTCACTTGTACTTAATAATAAACATTTGTTCAGTTAAATATTCTGAAGGAATCAAATTTAAGTAGAATATTCATTTGGATGTTTAGAAAAGCAAAAACAATCAAATTCTTACCTTTGATTCAAGATCAAATCAATGAACTAAATATCCAATAATTTCATAGATTCTAATACATCATCAGCTGTAATACTGAAAATTCCTATGTGCCCATATGTTATGTATTTTGAACTTACATGTGTATATCTATCTGCAGAATGTGCTTACCATGTCTCTTCTCAACTACCAGAATTTGTCTCCCCCCACCCAAATCCTTTCTTCCACAAGTCCCAACTCAAATACAGTTGACCTTTGAACAACACGGGGTTAGGGATGCTGACCCCACATGCAATTAAAGACCTGTGCATAACTTGTGACTCCCCAAAACTTAACTGCTAATAATAGTCCACTACTGATCACAGGCTTCATGGATAACATTAATAGTTTTTAAAAATTCTGTTTGTTATCTATATTATATACTATACACTATATTCTTTCTTTTTTTTAAATTTTTTTTAACGTTTATTTGTGAGACATAGAGCGTGAGCAGGGGAAGGAGCAGAGAGAGAGGGAGACACAGAATGTGAAGCAGGCTCCAGGCTCTGAGCTGTCAGCACAGAGCCTGACGCGGGGCTCGAACTCACAGACCGAGAGATCATGACCCGAGCCGAAGTCGGACGCTCAACTGACTGAGCCACCCAGGCGCCCCTATATTATATACTATACACTATATTCTTAAAGTAAGCTAGAGAAAAAATGTTATTATGAGTATCATAAAATACATTTACTGTACTATAATCATTTTAAAAATCCATAGAAGTGGACCCACTCAGTTTAAACCCATGGTGTTCAAGGGTCAATTATATAATCGTGATGAACAAAGGCTGCGTTTGAAACTAATCTTTAATTTCTATCAAACTACTATTAATCACTCAAACTGAAATAGTTTTCCATAGCAGGAAGCCTTTGGAACTAAACTATAAAATTATATTCACAAAATTGAAGACGAGACTTTAAAAGTTACAAGAGTTAATTATGGCTGTAATAAAGTCACTTCATTTTCACAAATTATGGATAATCTTATTCAAAACAATCTTTACATAGTTTATCTGGACTATAGTTCGAGCCCTGCGTCAGGCTCTGTGGTGACAGCTCAGAGTCTGGAGCTGCTTTGGATTCTGTCTCTTTCTCTTTCTCTGCCCCTCCCCCACTAACTCTGTCTCTCGCTCTCTCTCAAAAATAAACATTAAAATTTTTTTTTTAAAAAAAGGTGAAAAGGAAGCAATGTGCAAGGAAACCTTATCACATGGAAAAATGTATTTGTATCATTGGGTCAACATATTCTTACTTACAAGTCATGTGAAAAGTATCAAGTTTCGTTTTTGGAAACATACTACTCCTCTCTACCCCTTCTTCCTTCTGATTAGGACAAATAACCATAGGAGATGGAAGTCGTTCTCTTCATCTGAAAGGGTAAGTTTCTATACACACTCTTATCCAACCTTTTGCTTACTTCTTGAGAACATGCAAGGGTATTGTTGAAACTTACTTGAATTTTTATTAACACTAAATTCTAAGCTCTGTTGAACCTGCAATTAGAACGCAGCAGGTACTCAGGCAATGTTGCTGAGATAAACTTTATGCCAGTTGTAATTAGGAATCCAGGTTGAATAAACTGTCCCACTGAATAAACAGTGCATTTTTAATATAAAATAACTCTTCCATAGTAACCAATGATTTTAAAAAGCTCTTTGTTTACTTGGAGAAACTAAGGAAGTCAGCCTGAACAGCACACATCTTCAGTGACACTAGAGAGAGCCAAAAGTAGTGTTTCAAAGTTTGGGATAGACAAAGATTCCTAGAGAAGACACAAAAAGGCCTTAAAGTAAAAGAGAAAATTACAAGGTGGACTTTATCGAAATTAAAAACTTCTGTGCAAATAAGATATTAAAAGCATGTGTTCATTATTAAACAAATGCAAAGGCAAGTTTCAGGCTAAAAGAAAATATTCATCATATGTGTATTTGATAAAGGGTTATACCCAGAAGAGAAATACAATTCCTACAAGTCAGTAATAAAAAGAAACACAACCCAATTTAAAACAGGCCAACATTCTGATACTTCACAAAACATATAAAAATGGCTAATAAATACACGAACCACCAAGCAAAGTCATCTTGGAAATGTGAATTAAAACCACATGTCACACTCATTAAAACATCAAATGTTAGTGAGCTCATGGGCCATCAGAAAGTCTCACATAGTGCTGAGAAAGGGTACAATGACTTTGGAAAAGAGTACAGTTATATTTTATAAAGTTAAACATACACATGCCTTAGGACCCCCAAAACAAAGAGAATGAAAACATGTCCATAAAAAGATGCACATAAGAAGACTTAGAGCAGCTTTCTTTGTAACAACTCCAAACTGGAAGCATCCCAGATGTCTGTCAACAAGGGTAGAGATAAACAAATTATGGCACATTCAGCCATGCAATAAAAAGCAATGAACACTGATATACACAATAGGGATGAATCTCAAAAGCATTATGTTGGGTGATTAAAGCCAGACTCAAAAGAAGTAAGTACTGTAATGACTCCATTTATAATGCATTTCTAGAATAGACAAGACTGGGGTGCCTGTGTGGCTCAGGGCATGATCTCACAGTTCGTGAGTTCGAGCCCTGCGATGCGCTCTGCACTGATGGCATGGAGCCTGCTTGGGATTCTGTCTCCGTCTCTCTCTGTCCCTCCCCTGCTTGCTCTATATCTCTCTCAAAATAAATGAGAATAAACTTTAAGAAGAATTAAAAGAAAAAACAAACAAGAATAGACAAGACTGATCTACAGTGACAGAAATCAGAACCATGATGGTCTATGCAGGGCGGGGATTGACCAGAAGGCAGTTAGAGGGAAATTTCTAGAGTGATGGAAAGGTTCTACATCTTGACTGGGGTGTTATGTACAAAGATGGATGCATTTCCCAAAACTTATCAAATTATGTATTTATGATCTGAGAATTTCACTGTATATGTAGACATTTTGTTTCAACAAAGAAAAAGAAATTACAACGTAATTTATTGGTATAGAGGAGCATTTCTCAAACTTTTTGTTCTGAAGACTGATTTAACTCTTAAAAATTACTGAGAACCCAAAGTGTTAGTTTTCTTTAACTGTGGGTTAGAAATACCACTATTTATAATATTAGAAAAAATAAAAACCCAGGGGCGCTTGGGTGGCTCTGTCAGTTGAGCATCCAGCTTCGGCTCAGGTCGTGATCTCGCGGGTCGTGGGTTTGGACCCAGTGTCGGGCTCTGTGCTGACAGCTCAGAGCCTGGAGCCTGGATTCTGTGTCTCCCTCTCTCTCTGCCCCTCCTCCATTCCCACTGTCTCTCTCTCTCTCTTTCAAAAATAAACATTAAGAAAATTAAAAAAAAACAAAAACAGTAATTTTTTTACTTATTAATTCATTTAATAACAGTATGACCAATATGTCAAAATGACATTTTTTATGAAGATATCACCATATTTTCCAAAATAAAAATAACTGAGTAGAAAGAGTGGCATCATGACATATTATCCAAACCAAAAAAAAAAAAAAAAAAAATTCAAAGAGAAAACAATGGCCTAATGACCCATTAGATTATATGGATTTACATGGATTTAACATATAATCTATGAGGCCCATTAGATTATATGTACAGAATATTCCATCCCCAAACAGCAGAACACACATTCTTCTCAAGTGCACGTGGAACTTTCTCCCAGTGGAGCACATACTAGGCCACAAAACACCAGATTTAAGACTCCAATCATACCAAGCTCTTTTGCAACTGTCACAGGAGGAAACTAGAAATCAACAAGGAAAAAAACCTGGAGAAGACACGAGTGCATGGAGGGTAAACACCAGGCTACTAAATGACTAGAGGTCAACAAAGAAATCACACAGGAAATCAAAAATTGCTTTGAGGCAAATAAAAAGGGAAACATGACACTCCAAAATCCAGGACTCTAGCATAAGAGGGAAGTTTATGGTGATACAGGCCTACCTCAGCAAGAAATATCTCAAATAATCTAACCTTGCATTTAAAGGAACTATCGGAAGAACAAAGTCCAAAGTTAGTAGAAGCCAAAAAATAATAAAGATTGGAATGGAAATAAATGAAATAGAAACTGGGGAAACAAAAGGAAAGATCAATGAAAATAAGAGATGGTTCTTATTAAAGGATAAAAGTTAAACCTTTATCAAGACTCGTCAAGAGAAAAAGTGAATACCCCCCAAAATAAAATCAGAAGTGAAAGTGGAAAGATTACAACCAGCACCACAGAAATACAATGGGCTGTAAGACACTACTATAAACAATTTTCTACCCACAAATTGGATAATCTAGAAGAAATAAATTCCTAGAAACATACAATCTTCTAAAACTAATTCAAACAGAAAATCTGAGCAAACGGGTTACTAGTAATAAAACTGAATTAGTAATCAAAGTCCCAACGAAAGTCCAGGACCAGATGAATCCGCAGGTGAATTCTACAAAACATTTAAAGAAGACTTAATTCCCATTTTTCTCAAACTATTAGAAGAGGAAGGACTATTTCCAAGTTTGTTCTATGAGGCCATAATTATCCTGATACCAAAACCAGACAAAGACACTGCAAAAAAAGAAAAACACAGGGCAATATCCCTGATGAACATACATGGAAAAATCCTCGACATGTATAAGCAAGTCAGATTCGACAATACATTAAGAGGATCATATACCACGATCAAGTGGGATTTATTCCAGGGATGCTGAATGGTTCGATATCCACAAATCAACCAACACATTAATAAAACGAAGACTAAAAATCATATGATCATCTCAATAGATGCAGAAAAAGCATTTGGTAAAACTCAAGATCCACTTATGATAAAAAGTCTCAACAAAGTGGTATACAGGAATCATAACTTCACATGATAAAGGCCATATGTGACAAACCCAGCTGACGCCATACTCCATGGTGAAAAGCTGAAAGCTTTTCCTTTAAGATCAGGAACAAGACAAGGATGCCTACTCTTACCACTTTGATTCAACACAGTACTGAAAGTCCTAGCCACAGCAATCACACAGGAAAGAAAACAGTCATCCAATTGGTTAATGAAGAAGTAAAACTATCGCTATCTGTAGACGACCTGACACTATATAGAGAAAACCCTAAAGACTCTACCAAAAAACTGTTAGAACTGAGAAAATAGAAGGATACAAAATTAATATACAGAAATCTGTCCCATTTCTATACACTAATAATGAAGTAGCAGAAAGAGAAATTAACATTTATAATTGCATCAAAAAGAATAAAATACCTAGGGATAAATTTAACCAATTTGGTGAGACTTGTGCTCTGAAAACTGTAAGATACTGATGAAGGAAACGGACAATGACACAAATAAGTGGAAAGATACTCCATGCTCACAGACCAAAAGAATTAATATTGTCAAAATGTCTACAACACCCAAAGCGATCTACAGATTCAATGCAATCTCTAACAAAATACCAATGACATGGTTCACAGAACAGAACAAAGAATCCTAAAATTCGTTTGGAACACAAAAGACCCCAAATAGCCAAAGCAGTACTGAGAAAAAGAAGAAAGCTAGAGGTATCACACTCTCTGATTTCAAAATATACCACAAAAGCTACAGAATTCAAAACAATATGGTAGCAGCACAAAAAGACACAAATCAATGGAACAGGATAGAGAGCCAGGAATAAACCGGTGCCTGTATGGTCAATTAATCATGAAGGAGGCAAGAAAATACAACGGGGAAAAAACAGTCTCTTCAACAAATGGTGCTGGGAAAACTGAACAGCTACACGCAAAAGAATAAAACCAACCCCTCTCTTCTACCATATACAGAAATAAACTCAAACTGGATGAAAGGCCTAAATGTAAGACTGGAAACCATAAAACTCCTCGAAAAAAAAAAAACATAGGCAGTAAACTCTTGGACATCAGTCTTAGCAATATTTTTTTGGATACGTCTCCTCAGGCAAGGGTGACAAATGCAAAAACAAACCATTGAGACTAAATCTAAATTAAAAGCTTTTGCACTGCAACCATCAACAAAAATGAAAAGGCAACCTACTGAATGAAAAAAGATGTCTGCAAATGATATATCTGATAACGGGTTATCCAAATAACCAAATAACTTGGATAATATCCAAAATATATAAAGAACTACTACAACTCAACACACATACACAAAAAAAAAATCCAAGTAAAAGTGGGCAGAAAACCTGAATATATTTCCAAAGAAATACAGATGGCTAAGAGACACATGAAAAGATACTCAACATCACTAATCATCATAAAAATGCAAACCAAAGCCACGATGTGGTATCACCTCACACTTGTCAGAATGACTATTATCAAAATGACTAGAAATGACAAGGGTCGGCAAGGATGCGGAGAAAAGGGAACCCTCACGCACTGTTGGTGGGAATTTAAATTGGTGTAGCTACTATTGAGAACATAAAATTAAAAAAATTAAAAATAGAACTCAAAAAATTAAAAATAGAACTATCATGTGAGCCAGCAATCCAATTCTGGGTACTGTTCTAAAGAAACCAAAGGACTAATTCAAAGATATACACACCCCTATGTTCACTGCAGCTTATTACCATAGCCAAGATATGGAAGCAACTTAAGTGTCTACTCACAGATGATGGATAAAGATGTGATATATAGGGGCGCCTGGGTGGCTCGGTCAGTTAAGTGTCCAACTCTTGACTTTGGCTCCAGTCACGATCTCACCGTTTGTGAGATCCAGCCCCACACAGGGCTTCACACTGCTTGGGAGTCTCGCTCTCTGCCCTCCCCTGCTCACGCACATTCTCTCTCAAATAAATAAACTTAAACAAAATGTGGTATGTATACATGATGGAGTATTACTCAGCCATAAAAAAGAGTGAGATCTTGCTGTTTGTGACAATATGCATGGGCCTAGAATGTATTATGCTAAGTGAAATGAGTCAGAGAAAGACAAATATCATATGATTTCACTTAGAACAAACAAAATAGAAACACAGAGTCATGAATGTAGGGGACTGCCAGAGAAGAGGGAGGTACAGGCTGGGCAAAGCAGGGGAAGATGATTAGGAGGTACACACTTAAAGTTATAAAATAAATAATCCACAGGGATGAAAAGTACAGCATCGGGAATACAGTCAATAATATTGTAATAATGCTGTATGGTAATGGTAACTACACTTACTGTGGTGAGCACTGTGTAATGTACACAATTGTCCAATCACTATTGTCCACCTAAGACAAATGTAACACTGTATACCTCAATAAAAAGATTAAAAAAATATCAAGTGAAAATTAAAAAACCCTACAGTCATTTCACAAATGACTGAATTTATTTTTTAAATGCTTGAGAGCTCGCAGGTGCAAGAATGCAATAGGGTAAAGGGCAGAGAGAGAGAGGATCCCAAGCAGGCTCCACACTTTCAATACAAAGCCCGATGCAGGGCTTGATCTCAAGAGCCCTGAGATCACGACCTGAGCTGACATGCAGAGTCTGACACTTAACCAACTGAGACACTCAGGTCCCACTCAAAAATTAATTGAATTTCAACTACTATGCCTGGTTTTGAAGATAATAATGGAGGCAGCATCAGTAAATTATTCAAGAATGTTTATAGTTGAGGGGCGCCTGAGTGGCTCAGTCATTTAGGCGTCCGACTTCGGCTCAGGTCATGATCTCACAACAGCTCATGATTTCAAGCCCTGCATCAGGCTCTGTGCTGACAGCTCAGAGCCTTAAGCTTGCTTCAGGTTCTGTGTCTCCATCTCTGTCTGCCCCTTCCTTGCTCATGCTGTGTCTCTGTCTCTCAAAAAATAAACATATTAAAAAAAGTTAAGAAAAAAAAGAATGTTTATAGTTGAAATACTTGTGTTTCAAAATGTCATTTTCTAGATTCTGCTTTAAAACCTGCATTTCAGCTAAACAGTTTTAAAGAGATCTGGGGCGCCTGGGTGGCTCAGTCGGTTGAGCGGCCGACTTCGGCTCAGGTCATGATCTCACGGTCGGTGAGTTCAAGCCCTGCGTCAGGCTCTGTGCTGACGGCTCGGAGCCTGGAGCCTGCTTCAGATTCTGTGTCTCCCTACCTCTCTGCCCTTTCCCCTGCTCATGCTCTGTCTCTCTTCATCTCTTTCAAAAGTGAATAAACATTAAAAAAAAAAATTAAAAAAAAAGAGATCCGAAATTATTAAGATATTTGAAACCAATATTAAACCTTATTTTAGTAAGATAAAACTAAAAATTTCCAACCATAATTCATCTATAGTAGTTTACCTGACTGCTTAAGAAATGGACATGGCTTTTCATATTATCTTAACGTTAAATCTGGAAGTAAAATTAGTTGGTCATTCAACTCAAAGATTTTCAGCATAAACTGCTTCAATCTGATTTTATCATTATGAAAACTATAGTCTCATACAATTAGGAAAAATAATGTTTGCCCTCCAAAATTGGTAAGATTTATTTCCATAGTTTTGAAAACATGTACTGTTATTCCTCAGTCATGTAATATTAATTAAAATTGTAGGTGTAATACATGTGGAGATTTAAGATTTTGGGGGGGAAAATATCTTGAAAGGCATCTTACATACGAAATATTTTATCAACTTAATATATTGACGTCAATGTAATTAAAATACGTAAAATTTACCTATATGGGGCAAATCTACCAGTCTTCATTTTAGTAAAAGTGAGCTTTGATAAGTCTTTTTAAAAAGACCATATTGGGGCACTTGGGTAGCTCAGTTGGTTAAGCATTCGACTTTGGCTCAGGTCACCGTTCGTGAGTTCGAGCCCTGTGTTGGGCTCTGTGCAGTAGCACGGAGCATGGAGCCTGCTTTGGATTCTGTGTTTCCCTCTCTCTCTACCTCTCTACCATTCATGGTGTCTCTCTCTCGAAAATAAATAAACATAAAAAAAAAAAAAAAAAGACCGTATCACTTACAACTCTTTTCTTGTATGACTGACACTGTAATGTGCCTTCTACCAACTTCCAGGTTTGAATTCAGACAATATAGGAACTGTAAGTTCTCTCTGCATAACTAGCATGCCATTCTGAAGCCTGTTATCAGCCAGCACCGCCTTAGGGCTTAGTCAGATGTGAAGGTGATGGGGTTAGCTGACAGCTGGCTATTTAACCTGCTACAAAGACTTCAACTAAAATTAGCTGAGAGTCTCGGAAGCAAGTTGTACAGGTCTAAGATGAGAGCTTTAAGACTGGTCGCATACCTTTTTAGTTATTACACATCTTTTAAAAAAATCTAACAACTTGGTTTCCTATTTTAAGCTGAGATAATTTTACATAATCATTGAATTTTACTATTTGATTTTGCTATATATGTTTATAACTTGAGATTTTTCACTTTTGATCTTTTAAATTATAAAATATCAATGATTATCACTTATAACTCTGGCTCTGCATGGCAAAGAAGTTAGATGGTTATGTTTGTTTTACAAGAGGTTTTACCTGTTTTGATTTTTAGAAGTCAAAATTTCAAACTGACTTTAATCCTGATATTCTAAAATATAGGATTCTTTTACCAATTCAGTAACGTAGTAAATCTACTTCCTACTCTTGTTAGTTTATCACCATTACTGGATCAACAGGAGAGCCTGTAAAACCATCACATTTCCAAGCTAAAGCGGACTGATGAGAACACAGGATGGTCCCCCCCACCCCTTCCATGGTTTTGCTTTCTGTGGGTTGCCTTCCTTCTGATTTACTGTCACAAAGTCAAGAGCAGCCTAACACCACGTCACCTGCATACACCATTCACCTCACTTCACCTCACCACACAGGCATTTTATCATCTTAAAGCATCACGAGAAGGAAGACTACAGTACAGTAAGATATCTTGACACAGGGAAAGAACGCATCCACAGAACTTTTATTACAGTATATTGTTATGCCTTTCTATTTTATTGTTCATCTTTTACTGTGCCTAATTTATAAATTTAACTTTATCATAGCTGTGCATGTATAGGAAAAAAACATATGTATGGTTTGGTGCTATCTGTAGTTTCGACATCCCCTGGGGGTCTTAGAAGCTCTACCCTGTAGAAAAGGGGGACCACTGTACCAGTGAACTAGTCTTTCAGTTTAGAAGGAAGATGTCCTTTTGGGCAGATGGACCCCTCACTTTAGGCTTACTTCGTGGTGTTCAGCATTAGACGAGGGGAAGGTAGGACGAGAAAAACAGACCTTCGCCTAGGGACAAGGTGTTCGCCCTTATCTCTAAGAGTAACCAGATTTCATGCAATGGGTACTGGAACAGACGTGAAGTAACTGAGATGAAGCAAAGTGAGGAGATCGTGGTCAGGCCGTTTTGACCCAAAGGAAGTGGTTTTAATGACAGAGAACACTGAGGAAATGCACGGTGTGTACAGCACAGATCGGAACCAGTGATCATCCCCCGTCTCACTCGAAGTCTTACCTAAGCCTCTTAGAGAGTGGACAGCTAAGGAGCAGGGGGGCATCAAGATGGTGAGAATCTTCTAATACCTCCCCACATTCCAGAATGGGTCCAAAGCTATTTTATTGCTAGCAATTTTGTTGGCAGGGGAGAGGAAAGAAGAGTTTCCTGGCTTTATCAGAAGTTTCTTAAAGGGGGGAAAAAAGAGAAAACAAAAGAAAAACACCAGAATTTCCTTAGACAGTATACTAAGAGACGTCCTGTCTCCTGAATACGCTCCAGGTGGGTTAGGCAGCGAGGTGTGGGGAGGCCCTGGAGGAGATCTGAGGGCTTGATGGCTGTGGCTGACCCTTGAACGCAAGTCTGGAGCAAAACCGTGTCTCACAGGCTGGATGTCACCCGAATACTGAAGACAAGGGCTTTGAATCCCCAAGAGTTTGGGGACTATGCAAAACACAGTCAATAAGAGAAGACACAAACAGAAGCCGAGACTGACTGAATGACAGGGGTGCAAACACCACCCTGCCTCTTGCCTTGGCTCTGAACATTTTAGGCTTATTTCTCTCTCTCTCTTTTTTTTTTTTTTACAATTTTAAAATATTTATTCATTTTTTGAGAGGGGGGGGAAGGCAGAGGAAGAGAGAGATAGAATCTGAAGCAGGCTCCAGGCGCTGAGCTGTCAGCGTAGAGCCAGAAGTGGGGCTCAAACTCACTAACTGTGAGATCATGAGCTGAGCCAAAGTCAGGCGCTTAACGGACCTGAGCTATCCAGGCGCCCCTAGGTTTATTTCCCTTTCAACCACACTTACTTTTGCAGAATGAATCTAACAATTTGTTTGTGATCTGCTTTAGCCAGTTCATCAGCCTGATTTAACTTCCTTTTTAAAATGATCTGAAGTGCTTCTGACTGCTTACCATCAAGAGCGATAGAATTTCTAGGGGGAGTTGAATTTCTAGTCCCTTCCTGCTCTGTGACACATAATACCTCCACGGTGTTATCCGACATGTATGTTAGTTTCCCTTTGGTTTCCTTTCTGATTGCTTTGGGCACAGTGAAAGATCTGTAATGCCAAGGACGGCATTCTTCCTCTTTCCTAACGTTTCTTCTCCTAAGAAAGACGACACACTGTCCTAAAACACACAATCAGATCCAAGTAGTAGACCTAGCCTTCTGAGAGTTTCTTGTTCTTTCTGCTGACACAGATTATGTCAATCATACACTGAGGGAAAAACAGCCCCAAAGCTTGGTTTTCACTAACAAGAGAATGCATAATTACTGCAGAAAAACAAGTAATTTCCATGAAAACATTACACCTGTACTTATTCCGCCATCCTTTGGAGCATTCTACTGGGGAGGAAATTGGTGGATAATGGAAATTGTAAGAAAAGAAAATGCTTTTTTTCCTTTAGGATTGTTTAATAACAGATCTGAGGTCTGTTTCAAATGGGCTGAACTTTCAGGGAGGCTGGGTGGCTCAGCTGGTTGAACATCTGACTCTTGATTTCAGCTCAGGTTATGATCCCAGGGTCACGGGAGTGAGCCCTGCATCCAGCTCTGCACTGAGCGTGGAATCTGCCTAAGATTCTCTCTCCTTCTGCCCCTCTCCCCTGCTCATGCTCACTCTCTCTAAAAAAAAATAATAAGTAAAATTGGCAGAACTTTCAATGGGTTCATGTGTTCTTATGTATGCTCATGTTAATACAAGTGGGAACTCATAAAGGCCCAGAGAACTAGTTCTGTGTCCACTTTAACTTGGAATAGTGCCCAGCATTGAGCCAACAGCAGATGCATGCTTAATAAATGCTTTGGAACTATGTTGTTAATTCTCAGTAAACTGTTACATAAAAGAAACAAGCAACTGAAACTAGTCTGGGACAAATTATCTTAAATTTCAGAATATGAAGTCTTTGTCTAGATATATAAATCTTTGTTATTCTAAATATCTATGAAGTTTATAAATTTTAAGAAAAGCATTAGAGGCTCTGAAATCAGAAACCCTGCTTTGAATGCAGGTCCCCCCACTTATCGGCTAAGGGATTTGGAGCAAGTTAACTAAACTTTCTGTGCTTCAGTTTCTTAATCTGTATAACTGCCCTAACTATAACTGAGAGGTATTTTGAGAATCAAAAACTATGGAGTTTGGGGGTGCCTGGGTGGCTCAATCAGTTAAGCGTCTGACTGCCGCTCAGGTCATGATCTCACAGTTCATGAGTTCGAACCCCGCGTCGGGCTCTGTGCTGACAGCTCAGAGCCTGAAGCCTGCTTTGGATTCTGTGTCTCCCTCTCTCTCTGCCCCTCCCCCACTCACGCTCTGTCTCTAAAAAATAATGTAAAAAAAATTAAAAAAGAAAAACTACGGAGTTTGTAAAAGTGCTTTACATACAATAATTTAGAATCCAAATGTAACTGGCAGCCATTAATATGATGGACAATCCTGTAAACAGCACTGGTCTGAAGCTGACATAATCCACTTGGCAGGTAGCAGCTTCAGAAACTGACAGGCCTAGGTTCCCACCTTCTTGCTTCGGGACTGTACTTTCAGAGGACATTGCCCGTCCTGGAGATGAGGCGGCTGAAGTGTGGACAGACTAAATGCTTACCAAAGCCCTAAGACTGTACTAAGTCACAGAGCTGGAACCACACCCAGAAGAAAAAACACAGTAAGCTGATGGTTCTCAGTCATCTTAGGATCGTGTATATCGACCTACTAGAATTTGTGGCAATATACTTAAGGTATTAAAAAACTCAAAATGCCAAAGCACGAAAGCAAAACAACACCCTGAATTGGTGGTTATTAATGATCTACACAGCCTGTTTTGCTGAGACTGGCTGGCGGTCTCCAACGTGCTCTCCTGCGGTCCAGCAAGCACACGGTTTTCCTTCAGCACTGGGGTGACACTGTGCCCTATCTCTCACCTCTTCCTAAAAGCTGGCTGCACCCTGCTGTACCAAACATCCCATTATCTGCTCAGATCATCATTCCATCCTGCATCGAAACAGTATGCATTCCTGCTTATAGTTATTTACATTTTCTACATCTGCCAGATGCAGTGACAATGCTTCCTGGTTAAAACCAGGATGTGTAATTAATGGGAGTCACTGCTGTATTAACAAGGAATTGGCTTTGAGAGTACCTTAAATGGCAACATGGAATTGCATCCTAAGGTTTCAAATCCTGGCTCAACGTGGTGTTACAGCAACATGACTCAACGGCAGGTTATAGTCCACGATTAGGATTACATTTTATGCAGTCAGAAGGTTTTGAAAGAGTTGTATAAAAAACAAATTTTTTCTAAAGCTTTAAAGGCACGTAGCAACAAACTATTAAAGGAACTCTGTTTTTAAATAATCACTTCCTCATTTAACTTCCAAATACTTATTATTATATGTAGTGTTTTCTGAAAAGAGGAAAATTCCTCCTAAACTAACAAGCAAAGCAAACAATACTGAAGAACAGTATGTCCCCTGAGGCAGTTTTCTCCTTTAGGCAAAATTTAAATTAGCACAGCGCCAATGGGAAAGAGATACTTCAGTGTATTCTTAAAGACCAACCCCCCTATACCATCAGAAGTCAAGATGCCTAATTGGTGAATTACTGTAAGTGGACAGAAGGGCACCTGGGTGACTCTTGGTTTTAGCTCAGGTCAGGATCTCATGTTGGGTGCTGTGCTGACAGCATACAGCCTGCTTGGGATTCTATCTCTCCCCCCGCCCCCCACTGGCATTGCCTATCTCTCTCTAAATAAATAAAATTGAAAAAATTGAAAAAATGCAGGGCACTGGGTAGCTCAGTCGGTTAAGGTCTGACTCTTGATCTAAGCTCAGGTCATGATCTCACAGTTTGTGAGTTCGAGCCCCACATCAGGCTCTGCGCTGACAGTGTCGCAGCTTGAGATTCTCTCTCTCTCTCTCTGCCACTCCCCTGCTCATGCTCTCTCTCTCTCAAAATAAATAACTTTAAAAAAAAAAAAAAGAAAGAAAGAAACGGACAGAGGAAATAGAAAAAGGTAGAGCCTTAAGAGACTAAGTTACGCTGAAAGATATTTCCCAGACACTAAAAACCTTATGTTCATGTGGAGGGTGTATCTTCAAATAGAGCAAGATGCCAAGCAAGAATGTCCAATTTATTAAATATTTAACTTCTTCCTTTTGATATTCTGAGGATTATAAGTGTATATAAAGCAAACTTCAAATAGAAATTGGGTATTTACCTAAGAGATTCAAAAAGCCTAGGGATCAAAAGCAGAAGTAATGGGGCCTCTGTACGGGAAAAGTAACCTCAAGGGACCACGGAATGAATAACAGAGCTTTAAGCCTCCAGTCACCTCTTGTTTACACTTCTGACAACTGAAGTTTACACCCAGCTCTGTGGAGGCCAGGCACACCTTTGTAACAGCGACAGAAAGAAAACTATGTTTCAGTTTAACTACTAAGACAAATCCTTATAGAACACAATGGAAATCAACCACAGAAGATGGTAAATGTGGGGACAATTTTCCTCATTTCACATTTACCAAAGGTAACAATGTCATTCCAAAATCAACACTTTCAGCCATCTCTTTGCCCAATTTCGGTTTCAAAGGACACTTTAAACTTCTTAAGCTCAGCCAAAGACCTTTTAAGTTAAAAGAAAGGAGGAAAATAATTCCATTTATCTGTTTTTACCTAGGATATATCAGTTTTCTACTTGCAAGAGTACCTGACTTTTAATTAGCCAAAATCACTGAGTCTTTTGCATAAATTACCTCTTCAATTAATTAATAAGCCAATAAGGTAGACTCTATTATTACATCCATTTTACAGATCAAGAAGTTTCAAAAAAATTATTAACTTTTATCTTGCTTAGGTCAGAAAAGTGGTAGATATGGGATTCAATCCCAGGTAGCTTTAATGACACTATTCTAATTCGCTTATATATTTTTTTTCAAAGAGCAAATAGACGTATGTGTGCAAAATCCAGAAACAAAATCAGGATTAATAGTGCCATTTATTAATGTGCTAAGAATTAAATATTCTTTCTAAGAATTATCTTCCCCTTTGGCAAGCCTGGAAAAAAATGTTTTCAGCCCATGTTGCATTTAAAAGCTCATTTCTCCAATGATACTTTTATACAGCCCTGAAAATCGGTGAGTTTAACATTCCTACAGAAAAATGGATAAAGGATATGAGCAATTCATAGAAAAAAGAAATTAAATAGATCTTAAATACACAAAAAGATCCTAACCCTCGCTCAGTCCAGAATGGGATCCTGCACAGGAATAAGGAGTTTGTTCATTATTGTAACCTCAGCATCTTGAATAGAATAGGGGCTCAAAATATAGTTGCTGAATAATTATATGTATGTATGTATGCACACACACACATATATTTAAAAGCAGGGTCAAGAACTGTATGCATGCATTTTCTATCATTTGTGTGAAAAAATATTATATATAATAATAATGATTGCATTTGGGTGAAAGGAAGAGGCATTGCTAGCTTAAAAAGTGAGTGTGAAAATTTGTATAATATACCCTATATCTGAACTTTCAAGCACATAAATGGATCACTAATTAAAAATTCTAAAGAGAATCACCTCTAAATATGCATGTGCGGGCACACACATTTACGCATGTCTTAAAGTGCTGTAGAAAAAATAACGCGGGGTGCCTGGGTAGCTCAGTCGGTTGGGCAGCCGACTTCGGCTCAGGTCAGATCTCACAGTTTGTGAGTTCAAGCCCCGCGTCGGGCTCTGTGCTGAGGGCTCAGAGCCTGGAGCCTGCTTCGGGTTCTGTATCTCCATCTTTCTCTGCCCCTTCTCCGCTTGCGCCCTGTCTCTGTCTCTCAAAATTAAATAATGTTAAAAAAAAAAAATTAAAAAAAAAAAACAAGAAAAAATAACGCGATTGCCTAATATCAAGGAACATGAGACCAAAAGAACTGGAATTAGCACATGCTGAATGGAATATCTTTTAAAAAGGAATATGAATATATCTTTACACTGCTTACATTAAAAACAAAATAATCAGGACATTATAAGAGTGATCATCTTTAGGAGGAGGGGGGACACAATGCTGAGGGGACAACAACAGAAACTAGATTTTTCTAAACATATCTTGTTTTGTATTTTTGACTTTGAAATCATTTTGACTTAAGAACCAAGTCAAAAGGGAGTCTCTAAAACCTGAAAGCAAATGAAACAAACGAGCCTATCTGTGCAACGTTAGCTTAACCATGCAGAAAGTGACCTTCAAACACAACACTGACTCCGTATCCCAGATGGAATATATTCCATTCTTTTTATGGAACTAAAAAGAAATCTTGAATTCTTTTCAGTAACCATATTGTTAGTAACAGTGTCTGAATGTGAGTGTATGTGTGTGCAAAACTAACACATTAGAATACAGCAAACAGGTACTTCTATGCATGCCATTAGAAACCATGAAATACAAGTAAAATCAAAGGAATTAAGAAGAAAGTCCTACAATCCAAAATTTTAACTGGAAATATATTGGTACGAACTCACGAAGTACCTTTACTTAAAAGGTGGGGGAGGGAGAGGGGTTCACCTCTCTCCAATGAAAGGGACTGAAAACTATGGCCAGCTCAGCAGTACTGAATATTCTTATTACTGAGATTGTTACATCCAAATATTACTTCCCACTAAAATGAAATGTGGCTCCTTAGAGAAAAAGCTGACTCTAGGCCTGGGACAGAAAATATAGCAGATAAGCCTGAAACATCCCTTTGTATCAGAAAGCAAGGCAGCTACTAAAAACAAATGGATTATTATATTAAGATTATACCTAAAAAACAAAACAAAACAAAAAACCACAGAAACAAAAAAAAAACAAAAAACCACCTTACTGGGGTCCTGTCAAAAGGACACAGAAGGTCTCTGTCTGATCAAAGACGGAGAAAAGGGGCACCTGAGTGGCTCAATTATTTGGGCTTCCAACTTTTGCTCAGTCATGATGCTGCGTTTCATGAGTTCAGGCCCTGCACCACTGTTGGTGCAGAGCCTGCTTGGGATTCTCCCTCTCTCTCTGCCCCTCCCCTGCACTGTCTCAAGATAAATAAATAAAAACTAAAAAAAAATAATAAAGATGGGAAAAATAACAATAGATTTAAGCAATCCAATCCATATTTTCATTCATCACCTCTGGAGGATGTTAGGGAACCAACATACTTAAAAAGAGGTAATGGGAAGTTTTTTCTAGACAAAGGGCTCTACCTGAGGAGGAGGAACGATGGAAATGTAAGAGGACCATTTTTGCAGCTCTGAATAAAACGAGGATGGAGACACTGATCAGCAGTGTCTGCTAAAATCATCAGGTTCAAGGCTGTTGGACAACTTTATGATCGATGTGTCAGACTGAGAACGCCGAACACCCCAGGAGTCAATCTCACCATGATAAAAAGAAGGAAAACCAGACAGCATGTACTCCCAATGGGTGTAACAGGAGGTACGGCTATGGTATGTGTACCTATGATATATTCTGTGCCAAATAATTCAATCGTAAATCTGGCCGCACCTCTAAATATAACCATCTGTTTATAGGCAATTCGAGAGTAAAAGAATATGTTAAATGACACCATGGGCATGCAACCAGCAATATCCAGACTGTGGATCTACAGGACAAATGGCCAGGTTTCTTCCCTAAATAACTGGCAAGAAAAAAAAAAAACGGGAAAGAGAAGAAACCTAGAGATTAAAATAGACTGAAGAGACCTATAAACCAAATGCAGTGTGTGGACCTTCCAGATTTTTATTATTAAATGACGTTTTAGATTGAATTAAATCTAAGTGGCATTTGTGAGAAAATCAAGAAAAACTGAATACCCACTAAATATTTGTAACTAAACATACTATATTTCAGGTGTCATAATGGTACTGTGGTTTTAGAAAATAAGAGTCCCAATGTTTTAAAGGGTCATACTAAATTCAAGATGAAACTATATCTTGGATTGGATATAATTTTTAAAATAATATTTTAGGGGCGCTTGGCTGGCTCAGTCAGTAGAGCATGTGACACTTGATCTCGGGGTCATGAGTTCAAGCCCCACGTTGGGCGTGGAGACAACTTAAAATAAAGGTTGAAAAAATAAAAATAATGTTTTTAATTCTCGGAGGTGGGGAGGTCTCTAGATGAAACGAGGTGGGGCACAGGATAAATGCTGAAGATGAATGATGGGTATGAACGGCTCACCATATGATTCTGTTTGTATGTTTGAAAACTTCCATAATGAAGGTTTCTAAAATGGGATTATATGCCTGAAAACACCCTCTTTACTTTTCCTCATCTCCAAGGTCAACAACACAAATCGTTAGCTATTTGTTATTTTGTTTACTCCAGCACAGCTTTACAGATTATGGCTGCCCTAGAAAACTGCCCACAAAAATCACTGATCTAGAATAGATTCGAATGAACCCTCGGAGTCAAGTAAAAGTATATGTCACCATTGTTTGCTTATAGAATGCTACAACTAGAAAGATTTTGTGTTTTTCCAACAGTGTTTTAAAATGTCCCAAGCCCAAAAGAGGTATTTCAGGGGTCTGGGTGAGCTAAGGAGATGAACCTGTGGGCTTCTGAACCCCAGTCCCTGCTTTTAAAAGAGCGACTCCTCGTGCTGATTCATAGGGGCACATGCACCCCAATGTTTATAGCAGCACTATCAATAAGAGCCAAATTATGGAAATTATGGAAAGAGCCCAAATGTCCATCAACTGATAAATGGGTAAAGAAGATGTGGTGTGTATGTGTACACACACACACACACACACACACACACACACACACAGGAATACTGCTTGGCAAAGAAAAAGAATGAAATCTTGCCATTTCCAACAATGTGGATAGAACTGGAGGGTATTGTTCTAAATGCAGTAAGTCAGAGAAAGATAACATATGTTCTCACTCATATGTGGATCTTGAGAAACTTAATAGAAGACCATGGGGGAAGGGAAGGAGGAAAAAAATAGTTACAAACAGAAAGGGAGTCAAACTGTAAGAGACTCTTAAATACAGAGAACAAACTGAGGGTTGATGGGAGGCAGCAGGGTGGGGCGGGGGGTGGGGAGAGAGGGAGGGAGGGAGAAATGGGTGATGGGCATTGAGGAGGGTACTTGTTGGGATGAGCACAGGGTGTTGTGTGTAAATGATAAATCACGGGAATCTACTCCCGAAACCAAGAGCACACTGTATACTCAGTATGTTAGCCAACTTGACAATATATATATATTTTTTAAAAAAGAGCAACTTCTCTATCTGCTTTTTAAAGCAGGGTGGGAAGAGGTGAATTCTGTGAAAAGAGGTCTCGGGTTTCCTAATTTCTGGCAGTAACTTTGGCAGGTCAACCTGGTTTTGTGAAGGTAATTATGAACCTAGACTCCTGTCTTTGCCTTTTCCTTTCTAATCTACCACTGTGGCCCAAAAGCTTGTTTTGTTAGTCCTAGATGAGTTTTTTGCATCTGAACCCTTTTTGTTGGGTGTCCAGCCCTCACCTGCCAAGCTCTTACTGGTCCAGGAATCTCCAATCGTGTTTTTGTGGGAGAGGTGGGTGTTGCGTGTAATCAGAGTGGCCTGCTGGCATCCAACCTGCCGATCTGTCCCAGGGGTTCGATCTCCACTGCACCCCCCGACAGGGGGTTTCAGGACCACCAGCTGCCTGCTCCCTCACACTCTGCGGCACCCTGGCCCCAACCGCTGCATCTCCTGGAGCATCAAGCATCCTTTCTCTACTGCTTCTCCTGGAGCTTCTCACGGTTCTCCATCCCTAGTGCTCTTCTCTCTCAGGCTTCCGAGACAGGCATGTGTCCAGCTAATTAAAAAGGTAGGCCCCACAGTAGAGCTGTGTGTTTTAGGCATACTATTTTAAACTTTTTCTTAAAAAAAAAAAAAAGAAAAGAAAATTAAAGGCCTCTATCTTCTAGAGTGAATAAGTATTCTGGGGCAAAGAGAAGGCTGAGTGCAGATTCGGCGTCCTTGGAATCACTGGTCCCCCGGGCCCACGGGCCCAACCACGAATTTTGGTAATTCTGGTCGGGCTCTTGTTCTTCTCCCAGGACTCTTGGGTCTTTAGAAAATCAGAGATGTATCTGGACTCCTGCTAACGTGACCCTGGTCACGACATGACAACAGGAATTACCCCAAACATCTCCTGACAGATGAGAGTATTTTTTTCTGCTCAGGGCACCAGAGGACATCCAGGAGGAGGAACTGGTTAGTAATTCTGTGCCCTGACCTAATCAAGTCTGAAACCAGATCAGCTGTCCCGAATATGCGGGGAGATTTCAAAACCAAGACGGTTTTGTTCTGGTGATTACATGTATTCAAAGTTGAATAATGTTTATGACTAACAACATTTTCTCACTATAATCTTACTTCTTGAAAGTTATCGTCTTAGCTTGTCTTCTCAATCTCTTCAACTTGACAGCATATTCTTTGTATGACTACTTCATGAACAGAAGACCGCCATTATCTGGCTAGTAATAATTCAGTTCTAAAGAAGTCACGAAGGATAAATAAAGGGTAAACTAAGCAATCGTCAGGGAGTCCTAATCTGTCATTTCAGGAAAATAAACCTTTGAGATTCTTAGCCACATTTACTGAATAGTAATTTCTTTATTCAAGTAAATCCATCAATATAAACACAAGTACATTAACTAGAATCAGATATAAACTTAGTCCCTATCGCATTTCTGTTGTAAAAAATTCTTATTTTAAAACTGTAGATACTTTATATTTCCTTCTAAAAATTTTTCATTCACATTTAAGTGTTTGGTTCATCTAGAACTTATATTTGTGTATATGAAATAAGGATCCATTTCCTTTATGTTTTGGAGAATGCATATTTAGTGACTAACTCAGTTTACCCAACAACCCGTTCTTCCCCTCACTGATCTGCTATGCTAACTCTACTGTGTATACCGGGTTTCCTAGATCCATGGGTCTTAGGACTTTAAGTTCCATTCTACAGGTCTGCCTCCAGGAAAATTCTGCAGTAAAGATTTATCATTAGTCCTGACGTTTGATCGAGAAAATGCCTTCCTTTCCCCCAACCTGGTTCTTGAGCAGTATCTTGGCTCTTCAAAGCCCTATGGGCTTAAACAAATATTTCAGAATTTGTGTTTCAACTTCCAAGGTTTGAGGTTTTAATTAAAATTACACTGAATGTGCAGATCGATTTGGCAAAAACATCATTCTGCCAATGTATTTGCCTTCTCAGTAAGTGTTCGGTCGTTCAGTAAGTTTAATATTACATTTTTTGCTAAGATTTATTCCTAGGTATGTAACTTGATGATAGCTATTCTCCGTATGCCTCCCACCCCAGTCTAAGCTACAGTTTGTCTTTTGATGGTGCACAGAAATGTACACACTTGATTGTGTAAAAGAGCAACCGTGCCAAATTTCTCTACCAATTTCAACAATTTGCCTGTAGATACTTATGGTTTTATTTCTTTTTTTATTTAAAAAAAATTTTAATGTTTATTTTATTTTTGACAGAGAGAGCGCGCAAGAGGGGCAGAGAGAGAGGAAACACAGAATCCAAAGCAGGCTCTGGGCTCCAAGCTGTCAGCATAGAGCCTGATGTAGGGCTCGAAGTCACAGATTGAAAGATCATGACCTGAGCCGAAGTCGGACGTTTAACTGACTGAGCCACCCAGGCACTCCTGGTTTTATTTATTTCCAATTTTCATGGCTATGGTATATCTCTGATCATGGCCCCCAAATAATGCTGAATAACAACGATGACAGCAGGCATCCCCATCTTATTCCTGATATTATAAGTACTGTCTTTAATATCTCATTAATTTATTTCTTGTGACTTTAGCTAAAGAAGTTCTCTCTTCTATTTGTGGTTTGCTAAGATATTTATTAATCAGAATGACTTTGATTTTATTGAATGTTTTTTCTTTTTTAGGATGATCGTATGTTTTTCTCCTTTTATCTACTAATGCTATTAATAAAGTAAATAACAGGAATCCTATGTTTCGCATTCTAACTAATCTGTTTGACATTAAGTATCTTTTACACCACATCCAGTGACATGATGAAATAGAGATCAGCAGCTTTATCAAATATGACAAGTTGGAGCAAACCGCCAACGAGTTAAAAGATCAGAGCTCTGAATACATTTCATAAATTAGGTCCAAGAGAGCTGCTCCTACGAAACACAGTCAAGATGACAAGAAGCCCTATCAATAAAAGCCTGACTACAGCATGGTGTAGCCTAATTTTCCACAAAACAACTCAGTAGATTTTCCGGAGAAAAAATAAAATGCCATTGAAATAAAGCATTTGTTCTGTATACTCGCTAACTCTGCAATATTTCTGCTTCTAGGTCATAAAAAAAACACTAATTTTGTTGATGTTTGTCTAGAACTAACCTAAAACCCAATAGCCTGCACAGAACTATAGTAAAATTCATCCGCTGGCAGAGTATATAGAGTGTATCAGTGGTGCAGAGTGAATACAAAAATGTGAAATACTTTTCCCCCACCTAATAATAAGAGACACTGCTGAAGCTCCCCAGAACTTGTATGGTAACAAAACCATTTTTTAAGATTTCACTTTGCAATCATAAGGTTTACATGGTGAGAAGAGAACTCAGTTTATTTACCCCAAGCTCTTATTCAAGAGAGGACTTTGGTGACCCACTTAGTTAATGTAAGAATATTTTGCTGGCAGGGCACCTAGGTGGCTCAGTCGGTTAAGTGTCCGACTTCGGCTCAGGTCATGATCTCACAGCTCGTGAGTTCGAGCCCCGCACAGGGCTCTGTGCTGACAACTCAAAGCCTGGAGCCTGCTTTGAATTGTGTTCCCTCTCCCTTTGCCCTTCCCCTGCTCGCACTCTCTCTCAAAACTAAACAAACATTAAAAAATATATAAAAAAATATTTTGTTGGCAACTATCGAATGGGCTGGATTAAAAATCAACAATATCTATGCATTTATCATCATAGAAATAAATTTGATTAGATTGGCATACTTTTTTTTTTAATGTTTATTCACTTTTGAGACAGAGGGACAGAGCATGAGTGGGAGAGGGGCAGAGAGAGAGGGAGACACAGAATGTGAAGCAGGCTCCAGGCTCTGAGCTGTCAGCACAGAGCCCGATGCGGGGCTTGAACTCACAGACCGCGAGATCATGACCTGAGCCGAAGTTGGACGCTCAACCGACTGAGTCACCCAGGTGCTCCCTGGCATGCCTTATTTTATAGTTAATTAGTATGACACATGCCCTGTAGCCTATGTTTCCCTGGGCTGGAGATTTTCAAACCGTACCCACAATGCCACCCTATGATGACTGGGTGGAAAAGAAAACAAGTGGGTTGAGGTTGAGGACAAAGCAAATCACCATTTTTGAGGAAAAAGGGAATTAACAGAGTTAAAGCAGGTCATTTGCACTGAGTGCTTCCCACGTGCGTGCCAGACACCCTCCAAGGCCTCTGTGTGTGTAATAAGTTAAACAGGTGCAGAAACACAGTTTGTAATGGTTTATAATATGTACTACAGAAAATAGAGCTAAATAGAGCTTAAATATGTTTGTTGGATAAGAGCATGAGGTAGATGTGGTGACACCCGCTGAAGCCAGAGACAGGGGAGAAGGGCTCCCTCTGAGGGGAGCCCCATCAAGCTCCGAAGCTGGCTCAAGATTTTAAGTTTCCATGCTAAATTTGTTACACAAATGGTTCCATGGCTAAAAATAAAAAACAGTTGAAAACCCCTGTTCTAATTTATCAGCAAATGAGTTAGGCCATGATTTAATACTTTCCACAGCAATTATTGTAAGGCTCATCCTTTGCCATTTTAAGGTATTAATTTCTGCTTTAAAAATTTTTACAATCCATATTCTTCCCATGTCCTCTTTCCTAAATTTAAGTGTGTCCTAGAGGGTAAGTGGTGGTGTGAAGAGGAAATATACAATATACGACAAGGTCAAATACTAATTTCACATGACTTTTAAAAATAAAATGGAAGACTGCAGATAAATTTCAGGGTCACTTTGGGCTGATCTTCCAACAGCAACTACTTCTGCTTTTCTAAAAACACCACTAAAGTTACTACTAATTCAAATTATTCTTCCTATTACCACAGTAAGTGCCCATTGTAAACATGGATTACTTACAACGCAATTGAGGGCACAAGCAAGAGGGATATGGTAACACTGACTACTACACTAACTTTCCTATTCAGAAATGAAACTTTTAAATTATTCGGGGCACAGGTTCTCTTTATTTGATTAGAGAGTAACTTCATGACAAAAGGCAGGCTCAAAAATAGAAAAACAAAAAACTCCTAGCAATTACTTTTTAACATAGAAACTGTTAGCTTTTCCCTACATACCTGATTGCTGACAATTTCCTAAACTGTCCTCTTTTCTCCTAAATACCTAAAGAATATTTTATCACATTTACAGGCTTAGTAACTTGCGGCTCGTTTATCAGTTTAACTTTTCTGGTGAGGTCACTACCTAGCTGCATTCCTTTGTAGTTTTCTTAGTGACCTGCCCTGATTTCATTTTTGAATAATTTCACCTGAACTTTCTCACTTTACAATTCTGGGTTTGACTAATTAAGATATAACACGGAAAATATGGATACAGTATAATAAATTTCTGTCGAGTGCAAAATAACTACTGTTATGATTACAGCACACATACAAAAGGGCTAAGGGGCCTCTGAAAAGCAGCAGAGAAATGCCTCCAGCCCTGGGATATGAGAGTATCTAAGCACAGATACACTTTCTGATTGATATTTGAACAACTGCATCAGCTATTTGTAAGAGTCCACTTGTATTCTCACCAAACTGTCATGATGTATGTCTCATAGGAATGCCAGGTGTCCTGTTAGGTATCTTGTGTCCTAAACAGAACTTTTTAGCCCTGAACTCCCAAAGGAGTTGACAGAAATTGCTGAAGGCAATCAGGACAGATCCTTCCAGCCGCATAATCTACAATAGTGAACTCTGTCAATAAGTATGTTTAGAGGATACCACCTAACCAAACAAAAGAAAATTCTGGTGTTAATTAGTTCGTTACCTGAAATTCACTGGACATTTTCAAAAGGAGTATAAACTAATAAGACATTTTTGTTAGCTGAGGACAAATACACAGAAATCAGAAGGGATATGTACATTTTTTCCTGGTAGAATAATTGAGACCAATCAGGATCAGAATCATGGTGCAGAAATGGGAGTCAGAGTTACACAACCTACAAATATTGAACAAACAAAAACTATCTTGTAGAAATTAACCTTATTAACTATCTTGTAGAAGTTAATAGCTTCTTACCCCCAATGTGCATTTCACAATGGCACCAGGATATAGCCTTAACCTGTAATTTGATAAAATATTTTCATGAATACCGGCAGGCACATGTGCCACTGTGTCTGGACACTCGTGCCGAAACCGGAGAGCTCCAGCGTCTGCTGCGTCTCATTACTTTGGGACAATCTCTAGGCCGAAATCATCAAGGGAATAAAAAGATACTAATGTTATCAGGCAGTGTAAAATGGATATGTTCAACAAACCCTGGGTCTTAATAAAAGTCTTTGTTTAAATGTAACTGAATTGTATCAACAGGCAGGCAATATTACCATCCACTCTCACGAAAACCACCAAGAGATCAAATGGCGAGAAACTAAAATAGCACGGGGAGGTGGAGTCATCAAAGATGTATGAGGAAAACAGAACCCAGCATCAATTGCAACAGACAATTCTGAAGAGCCTATCCGAATTGTCAACTGAAGGATTTATGGTTCCCTGAAACCGTTGTTGCCAAAACCAAGTTTTACGCTTTGTTCCTACAATCATGGATGATGTTCTCTCAAATGAACAAAAGTACTTAAGCTAAATCCTTTCTCTGAGGTGATAACGGCAATATAAATGTCCAACACAGAAGGGAGGCGGGGGGGGGGGGGGGGGGGAAGGTATGCTTTTATGAACCTGTAAGTATTTGCTAAGAAAACACCAGCAATGGTATCTGTTAAAGGCCGTCTTACCTGTGTTTTTTGATGCCATTGGAGAGAGCGTCTCCACCACCACAATCGTTTCCCTCTGACATTCTGTGTTTTCTACTGCCCAAGTCGTCTCCTTCCTCTTCAGAGGAGCGCGCCGTCACTGCCTCCAGTCTGCTCAGGGACCGCTCGGACTCGGACTCTGTGGCAGAGCAGGGTCACAGTCAATGAACTGAACTTGGGTGCGAGGCAGCAGTAACAATGGATATCTCCCTTAATGCACTAGGCTTTGAAACTTAAGCAGCCTACTTTGTCCTTCAACAATCCATCCGTTAACCACCTCCTCTGGGATTTCAGGGAACCTGCACCCAACAAGGCTAAAGTGGATTTGTGAAACAGATACAGGGGAATATAAACTTACATTTAAACAGATTTTATACATTACAAGAGATTTCCAAAGATTATCCAATTCTTTAAGAAATCATATTCAGGAGTTCCTCCTCCCCCCAAATTTCTATTTTTATCTTCCCTCTCAAAGCACCTTAAGGGTAACTTACCAAAAAAAAAAAAAAAAAAAGCATTCAGTTTTTAAAATTCACATATAAAGAAAAAGCTAGAATGGCTGTACTCAGGGAAGTTGAAATTACCTCTGATACTGTAGACGCAAAAGAAAAGGTAATTTTAAAATACTTCAAAAAAATATTTCTTTTGGTATGGTTATTATTTTAATTCTCAAGAGCTAAAGCTCAAAGTGTCCATATACAATCCAATTATCAGGCAGGCATTTTTAGGATAGAAATACCATGTTCCTAATTGGTTATGTATTCAGGGTAGAGCCATCTGCCTGTTTGGGAATACGAAGACAACTTATTTTTATACAACACATTATAGTTTTCAGGCATGATCACATTATTCATCTCCTTTTAGCATTTCCAGGGTGCCTTGGTGACAGTATAGCAGGACTGTGGGGTTAACAAGTGTGCTCATGGTTTGTGAGTTACGTGAACCAGCATTTGAACTTAGGTCCTCTGACTCATTTACCTCTATATACTTCAGCTCCAAGCAGCGATCTACAAAACATTTTAAATTGTGCCTACATTTCTACTGAAATACAGATTCAAGATAACTTTCTAACTCCCCTTCTAAAGCAGATGACTGTACTCAACTGTCCTCAGCTCTAGAGAACTCTTAAACACATTTGAGCAAACTTAAACTTCCTTAAATTTACTGACCATCTGCTTAGTTTGTATTACAGCTAAACTGTTCAGGAAATCAAATTTTTTAGCACTTTCTTTTCCCTCTGCTGCATTCTAAAACTTAGCCAACATCAAGGAACTTATTTTTTTATATTAGGTTGGTTCAGATCTTCCTCAACTTACAATGGGGTTATGTCCCAATAAACTCATCGAGTTTAAAATATTAGGTCGGGGCACCTGGGTGGCTCAGTTGCTTAAGTGTTCGACTTTGGGTCAGGTCATGATCTTACAATTCAAGGAGTTCGAGCCCAGCATGAGGCTCTGCACTGATAGCTCTGGGCCTGGAGCCTGCTTCAGATTCTCTATCTCCCCATCTCTCTGATCTGCCTCTGCTTGTGTGGGTGCTCTCCCTTCCTCTCCCTCTCTCTCTCAAAATAAATAAATGTTAAAATAATTAAGTCATGGGGTGCCTGGGTGGCTCAGTTGGTTGAGTGTCTAACTCCTGATTTCAACTCAGGTCATGATGGCAGGACTGTGGGATCGAGACCTGCATTGGGCTTCGCACTGAGTGTGGAACATCCTCTCTCTCTATTTCTGTCTCTGCCCCCTCCCACCCTGTGCTCTCTAAAACAATAATAAAATATTAAGTCAAAAATGCATTTAATACACCTAACCTACTCAACATCACAGCTTAGCCCACTCTACCTTAACCATGCTCAGAACACTTGCATTAGTCGACAGTTGGGCAAGATCATCTGACACAAAGCCTATTTTATATTAAAGTGTTGACAATCTCATATAATTTATAGAATATTCTACTGAAAAACAAAACCGTTGGGTGCAGAATGCTTGCCAGCATATTGGCTGTTTGCTCTCGTGATCGTGCAGCTGACCGGGAGCCAAGGCACAGTGCCGCTGCCCAGCACTGGCCCCGGAACAGATCCAAAGTCAAAATCTGAAGTATGGTTTTTTTACTGAATGCATATCGCTTTCACACCATCATAAAGCCGGAAAATTCTAAGTTGAACCATTATAAGTCAGGAAACACCAATGGACAAGTACAATTACAGGCTGGACAACACATCTTGAACTCTGAACTTCAGCCCCTCTGAACGGTATTGTTACTTGCAGAACGTCTTTCGATGTCAACAAAGTTATTTTTATTTTCTGTAAATATAATTTTACTGGAATTTCTGAAAATATACTTTAAGTCATATACCTTATAACAAAGAAACAGATATTTTAAGAATAAGTTTAAAGAGACTTAATTTTCATGGTCAATTTTGTCAGGTAGTCACAACCTTGTATTCAAAAAAATTAAAACAACCTGAATATCCAGTAACAAAGGACAGCTGCCCATTAGATGAAATTAGTTGTTAAAACAGAGAGAGCAAAAAAATAATTTTACTCCTTCTTAAGGAGAGACCAGTCTGGTTCAGATGTACATACAGACCAGAGCAGTAAAATAACAAAAGTCCGTCTAGGGCACGGTGAGGTAAGAGAACCAATTTTCTGGGCTAGGTCGATGGGTATCAGGAAAGACGACGTAGGAGAGGTTGTGCCTCAGGTAAATCTTTAAGAAAAGAAAATGGCACTCAGACGGAGGTAAGAGTGTTGTTCAGAGGAAGCTGCTTGAGCAAATCCTGAATCAAAGATGATGACAGTGGTCTTAGGTGGTGAAATAGGGGTGGTTTATTTGACATCCACATTTTCAAATTTGTTTCATATGAAAAAAATTAAGATTTTGAAGAGTCACACAAAATAGTCTTGTCTGAATTGGTAAGTATTATTGAAGATGCGTTAGTAAGTACTCTATAATTTAGATGTCATGAATACCAAAAAGCACTTAAGCAAAAAAACCTCAGGCATTTATTAAACGGCACTATGACCAGGACAATGTATTTGCTATTTAAGGGCTACAAATCATAAGACAGGGCCTTGTCCACCTAAAAAGAAATTCCTAACAAAAAGCAGACACATGCAGTAGACATTAAAGAGGTAAGGTAGTTAAAAGCTTCTGGGAAGCAAAGAAGTAAGACTTCAACTTAGTGAATATAAGCTGAAGACCTACGACCTTCATCCATACTATGGGACCACCGGGGTTACCTCCCCAGGGATCCACCATCAAATGACGGACAATACAGACCCTTGTCCTCTGAGTGGTACAACCTAACACTGTCTCTGCCCCCTGCCAGTCTGTCTCTCTTCTACTCCCATTCTCCTGGTTCTTCCACCTCTGCCCTCCCCCAACCCT
Source organism: Paguma larvata (assembly GCA_030068075.1). Lineage (NCBI taxonomy): Eukaryota > Metazoa > Chordata > Mammalia > Carnivora > Viverridae > Paguma > Paguma larvata. The sequence goes on along the minus strand of CM057835.1, from coordinate 45,896,900 downwards.
TCTTCCCAACCTTCCTCCCTAATACAACTAGGCTATCCCCACCCTTCCCCTGGAGGACTCGGACAAAGGTCACCAATTACCTCAATACTGTGAAGTTCAATGGTCATTTTTCAATTCTTAAAGAATTACCAGCTCATTCACAGTGTATGACACTGGTTCATTCATTCCTCCCCTCCCCTTATCAAGTGCAGGCAGTGTGGAGTCAAAGAACAGTAAGATCTGGTCCCTGCCCAGGGTCGAGAAGACGTGGACAGTTTTGTGAACATCTGAGTTCAGTAAATTTTTCTAGGTACAATACCAGAAGTCTGAATGGAGACAGGAGGCCAAAAGGACAGGGTGTCTAGAGAGAACCGTGACTGACGATGGGGCTGAAAGCTGACAAAAGTAAAGGTGAGTGGTGGGGAGAGAGTTACAACAGAGGACTTTCCCAAGCAGAGGTGAGAGCAGGACCCAAAACAGAAAGGAATGAGATATTCAGTAGGATGGGAGTGGAAGACACAAGGAAGGGGTGGCAGTAGGGAGTGACCGCACGCACGGAAATGAATCTGAATCTTGGAGTCCCTAGTGCAGCTGACTATTTAGGATAAAGAAAAAGCAAGTGCAGGCAGTGGGGCAATGAGGATATAAAATGAAGAAGGAATGAGGCAGTGTCCCGATGCATGCCATGAGGGTCTGTACACCCGGCCAGACCACGGATCACAAACTTCCCTCCGAGCATTCCGGCTTCAAAGGTAGAGAAGGAAACATGATCGACAACATGGTTTACAGTGGCCCCTGCAGTAAAAACTACCTAGCTGCTTAATTAAGGACAAAATCTCATTATTTCTAATATTATGAATAGAGAGATGTCTAATATATATAGTATGAAATAGTTTACTGGCAAAGAGAGTCATTTTTTTTTATGTTTATTTACTTCTTTTGAGAGAGAGAGAGCATGTATGCATATATGAACAGGGGAAGGGCAGAGAGAGGGAGAGAGAGAATCTCAAGCAGGCTTTGTGCTGACAGCCCGGGAGCCTGACGAGGGGGCCCAATCCCAGGATCCGCGAGATCATGACCTGAGCAAAAATCAAGAGTCAGACATGACTGAGCCAACCAGGTGCCCCTAAAGGGAGTTATTCTTTATAGACAGCATTCATAGCATTAGTCATACCAATCTGTCTCTAGGATAGCTTCATTTCATCTGGAGACCCACAGTTCTAGATATATTTAAATTCAAACATGTTGGGGCACCTGGATGCCTCAGTCGGTTAAGGGTCCTACTCTTGGTTTCAGCTCAGGTTGTGATCTCACAATTCACGAGTTTGAGCCCTGCATTGGACTCTGAGCTGACAGTGTGGCCTGCTTAGGATTTCTCTTTCCTTCTCTCTCTCTGCCCATCTCCAACTTGTTCTCTCTCTCACACACACACAAAAAATAAACAAACATTAAAAAAACAAATTCGAAGACTAAGAACAATCTGAGGGTGAGGGAGGTGAGGGAGGTGAGGGAGGTGAGGGAGGTGAGGGAGGTGAGGGAGGTGAGGGAGGTGAGGGAGGTGAGGGAGGTGGGAGAGGGGGTGACGGACATTAAAGAGGGCACGTGTTGGGATGAACACTGGGTGTTATATGTAAACCAATTTGAAAATAAACTACTATAAAAAAAATAAAAAAAATAAACAAATTCAAACATGTTTACCCAAATACCTGAAAACACCAGAGCCACTGCGGAGGTGTACCAATCAAGGTAAAGGCTGCCCATAGAAATAATCTTCTAATCTCCCAGGAGTAATATGTCAGTGATAGATCTTAGCACATCTGAGACCTTAAATCTCAATCTTAAAACTTCAGGGTTCCAGTTTTGCCCACACATATAAGTAGCAAATAAACCAGACTTTATCTATCATCCGGTGTTAATGGGCAACATAGTAATGTCTTAGTGGAAAGCATAAAGTACTTGGAGAGAGTGCTTAATGCCTGCTCTGTGGTGGTTACCGAGCTCTCTCGTAACAGCAGCAGGCCGTGATCCTCATGCTTTAAAAAGAAAACACACAAACCAGGCGGGAGACAGGGAGTAGTCTGCCGTGGGTAGAGTCGGGAGTTTCGGTTTCAGTTTGCGAGGACGAACTCGGGTGGGGGCGGGTGGGTAGCGGCTGTACAACGGTGTCAATAATGTGCTCCCTGGGCTCAAGGCCACTGAACTGTATACTGAAAAATTGTAAAAATGGCAAACTTTATATTACACACACTTTACTACAACAAAACTAAAGCCCAAACAAATAAGCACACAAAAACCTGTGAAGCCAAACATCTATCGTGCTGCATGCATGAACTAACTATATTCTGGTCCTGTTAGCTCGCTTCAATGCTACTGAAAAACAAAACAACGCAGAAGCAAAGCTGGTTGATTTTTCTACAGACATCTTTCCAAATGCAGCAAAAGACATGTATTTTAACAATATCCACAAGTTGGATTCCAGACAAAGTCAGCCTTTCCCCATCCTTCTAATTTCCCACCCCATTTTCCCCTTACAAACACTGTTTCTGTAGTAAGCAGAGCCGCCCCAAATTTTCAGGATACTTCATCAACCTCTGAAAAACAGGGGAAGGGAACTTATGAAATAGCCTTATGTTTTGTACTACACTTCTGATGGGCAACTAGCATCGAGTAATGACGAGAAAGGGAATACGGTGTGTCCGCATTTGTGCCTTTGTTTATTCCCACCTGGTTACACAAGGACTCGGGTGGCTTAATTGAGAACTACATTTTATAGAAAAACTCAGAATAACACTGAAGAAAACGCTATATTTCACAAGATAAATTCTTTAGCCTACAGACAAGCATTTAAAGTAGAAACTCTGGGGGCGCCCGAGTGGCTCAGTCGGTTAGGCGTCCGACTTTAGCTCGGGTCATGATCTCACCGTCTGTGGGTTTGAGCCCCGGGTTGGGCTCTGTGCTGACCGCTCAGAGCCTGGAGGCTTGTTCAGATTCTGTGTCTCCCTCTCTCTCTGCCCCTCCCCTGCTCATGCTTTGTCTCTCCTGCTCTCAAAAATAAATAAAACATTAAAAAAAAAAAAAAACTTAAAAAAAAGTAGAAACTCTGCCTGATTATTTTCTCAATGAAAATAGCATATTAATAGAATGTTTTAACGTGACAAATCGCCAAAGGCCTCGATCTTCAAAGCTCTGTCCACATTAGGACACAACCTTCTTTCTCTTCACAATCATAATCTCTCTCTCATCCAAATAGCAGGGAAGTCAATGGGTGTGACTGAGTTAACGTGACTATACAACATCTCTCATCAAGTTTCATACATCAAATATTGCCAATCATACCTCAATGAAGTAGTCTTAAAAAACCTTCAGAATTAAGAGGATCATTAATTCTACCCTACTTTTTGAGTTTTACCTCTATTGAAAGGCTGAAAGAGGTCATAAAGTTAACAATGTAAACATGCCAAGAATTCTTATGTTATCCTGATCAACTTATTTTTATATGACCTTTGAAAACGAGCTTGTGAACAAATAGTACAAAGGAGCAAAACGTGGAAGAACTGTGGATAACGTCCAAGTAACCTTTCCCCTGTTACTTAAGGTAACAGGAAATGGTCGGGAGATACACGCACTCAATTTAATACTTTGATTGTTGGTTTCCCACATACTAGGCATATTCTAAAAATATCAAGTAACCCCAAATAACCCAAGCTCAAAATATCAGTGCCAAATTTTAATTTTGCTTTAAGGTACTACTGTGTAAACTCATAAATTACATAGTAAATATAAAGAACACAAACAAAATAAATAAAAACCTACCACACTGAAAATAAATTGTAAACTGAAAGTCAGGATGAGGCCAGAAGGGGCTGCCAAGAGGCTACTACAATAATTTACTAAGGAAGTGACAAAAACTTGAAACAGAACCCTGGCAGCAAGCATCAAGAGTGAAAGACATTCTAGACAGACATATCCTCCCTGAATGATGTCCAAGGTCAAAATCAGCCAAATGGTATACTGTTGCTTATGGCAGAGTTTCTTAAAAGTACTGGCTTGTCCCAAGCAACTAAAACTACTCCTGTTTTCCACAACTTGCAAAATCTGCACATGTGATTGAAGATGAAAAATTTCACAAACCACAGTGTGTGGACTACTGGGAATCTTATGTGTAACTATTCTGGATGATTAAATCCAGAGCTTCCCAGTCTGTCTTGACATCCTTAAAATTGTCTTCAGGAAGGTCACATATGCATTTCACTCTACAGAACTAAGACTAGTTGCGGAATAATTCACAGTTATCGAAAAAACAAACAAACAAAAAAACCACTTTTCTCATGACTTCAACTTAATAAATCAACATTTACCAAGTATCTACCACACATCAGGTAAAGAACTAGCTGCTGAAACAATGTAGGAAGAGTAAGGAGACAAGGCTGGTGCTCTCCAAGTATTCAAAGTCCAACATACAAGACACATAAGTACACATAGGTAAACATAAGACACATAAGTAAACTTAATGTTTATACAAAGCGTTTGTGGGGACAGTGGAAGAGGTCACTCATAAGAGACCCAGGGTACATTTCCAAGCAGAGATGACATCTGAGCTCAATGATGAAGACCAATTTAAGGCAGAAGAAGAACAGAATGGGTGTGAGGGGAACAGCAAAGAGCCCCAAAGCCTGAAAGAAAAGTGTGAGTCCAAGAATAACTCGCAGAGCTAGAGAGAAGGGTGGCTGGATGTGGGCAGCAGAGCTGAAGCTTCATGGTGACTCAGATCACAGAGTTTGGACTCAACCGTAGTAATGGGGACGTTTTTCCAGGGAGTGATGAGGTCAGTTTCAGACTCTACGGACAACACTGATCTCCTGGCGTCCCATGGCCACTGTAACAATGACCACAAACAGGGTGGCTTGAAACAACAAAAATGGAGTTTTTTATCATTTTGGCGGCCAGGAATCCATAATCACCTTCTCTGGACCAAAGGCGCAGTGTTGGCAGAACCACCGTCCCTCTGGGCGCACTAAAGGGAGAACACATCCCTTATGTCTTCCAGCTCTGGAGGCTGCCTGCACTCCCGGGCCTGCAGCCACATCACTCGGCCTTCAGATCACCTCAGCCTCTGTCTCCTCTCTCTCCATCTTTCTGTTACAGGATACTTGTGAAAGGCAGTCAGGTCCCGCCCACATAATCCATGCTTATCCTCTCATCTCAAAATCTTTAATCACATTTGCCAAGGTCTTTTTTCCAAAAAAAAAAAAAAAAAAAAAGTTACAGGTTCCCAGGATTGGAAGGCAAACCTATCCGTGGGGGACTGCTTTTCAGCCTCCCACATCTGACAATATGCCAGGTGAAAAACGGGCTGGCGGAGACAGGAGACAAAAACCAGAAGCAGCAAAAATGGTTAGAATAGCACCCTCCACGGGTCAAAGGGAGGGGGAGGTGACCTAAGGCCCCTCAGCAAGCACAGGGGAGGTGTGAGGGAAGGGGTAGAGGTGACTGCACATGTGTAGTTATCCCACTGTGAAGATGATGATGGGTTAACCAAGGCAAGGAACGTAGAAGGGGGCAGAATACGGAGTCAGAAGATATGGGAATCCTAAATACATCATTACCCTCCACATCAACTTGTGTTCAAGTTCAGTCATTTTGGCCTTAAAAACGTATTCCAAAATTTCTTTCGCTCAAATATGTGAACTCCTAATGGGTGCCAGAATCTATGCTGGTTGCCAGGGATGCAGAATTTCTCATGGAATGTACTACCTGGTTGATGGGCAAGGCGGATGGAAACCAAATAATCGTACAGAATTTCAACTCTGGGAAAATGGCGCAGAGACGATGCAAGTGCACATCTGATCAGGTCGAGAAAGTCAACCAGGCTTCCTTGAGGAAGCCTCTGACCCTTCAGCAAAGGTCAGAAGGACACGTGCTCGCTAAAGCAACACAAAGAGAGAACTGAAACTTTCCGTTCTCATGTCAATTGCTTTTATTCAAAGTCTCTCATCTAGGACACGAGGACCCTGAATCAATCTTTACTCCTATGACACAAACACTCCACCAGAATATGAACTCCTGAGCAGACACCAGGTCTTATTTTCTTTGATCTTCCGTCTTAGTATAATGCAATTAGAAGAATTCCACAATGCTTACCTTAAAAAATATATGAATCTTTATAAAACACTAATCTGATGTCACTGTGATAATTATGCCTGTTGGCTCCCCACCACCAATATGCTACAATTCAAATTCTTTAGTACAATCTGATCACAAGACTCATTACCAGTTGGTCCTAAATTACTCTCTTGGCTTTATCTTGTCACTACTCCCCATCACCCTAAACATTCTCCCTTGCCTCAGCCACACCACACTGTATGAGGTTCTTGAAAACTATTTTTCTTTTGCCTCTACATGTGTTGTCCTCTTCCACAGAGCATTTTCTACCCCTGTCACATCTGTCTGGAGAACGTTTACTGACTCTTCAAAACATTACTCAAGTGTGATGCTTTGTCCAACTTTCTCAAGCAGTCAGCAGCCTCTCCTCTGAATTTCTGTAACCCTCGTGACATACCAGCTGGTAGTACTCATTCGTGAACTTGTTCAACAAATATTTATTGAGCAGCTCTTTCTTTAGCTAGCAATATCCCAAGGGCTGAGAATACATCAGTGAATGGAACAAAATGCTGCCCTCACGGAGGAGACCACATTCTAATTGTGGGGGGATCAACAAACAAATGAACATTACGGGAAAGGTGCTTTTTTTAAAAGGGCAAAAAAGGGGAGGGAATAAAAATTGATATAGCAAAAGTCTTTCTGAGCAGAATGAAGTGAGGGAGCAAGCACTGTAGGTACACGGGAGAAGAGAGAGGCAAGCAGAGGAAATAACGAAAAGCCAAGGTCTAAGGGAGAACATGCCTGGCAAGCTTAAGAACTAGCACTGAGGTCAGGGTGAGAAGCTAGCAGGACAGAGGCAGACTTCAGAATGGTGGCAGAGCGCCAGATCGGGTGGGACTTTGGCTTTTATCCCAGCCAAGAAGCAAAGCCGTCGGAGGGTTCTGTGCAGGGAACTGATGGGAACGGATTCACGTTTCAGAACGACCACTGTGAACGCCGGGGTTAGCACAACGCTGGAGAGAAGGGTGCAGGCAGGGAGAACAGTGAAAAAACTGCTGTGACAACCCGGGTGAGAGGTGGTGGGAGCGTGGGTCTCAGTGCTAAGAGTGCTGATCTGACAAGCAGCCAGAGTCTGATAGATTTTGAAGGTACATCTAACGGGATTTGTCGAGGGATGTGACGCACAAAAATGAGGCGACAGATAATTCAAAGGTTCCCAGCCTGGCCAAGCACCTGGAAAGACAGATCTGCCACCTCCCAAAATGCAGAAGACTACAGAAGGGGCCAGCTTTGAACAGAAAGCAAGAGTTCTCTTTGGGACAGTGTAAGATATTTAGGAGATACCGTTAAGACATTGAAGTGAAAATGTCAAGTGGATAGTTAGATGATGAGTCTGAAATTCAGGGGGAGGCCAGAGGCTGGAGACACAACATTGTGGAGTTATCAGAATACAGATAATATTTAAAGCATGAGACTAGATGAGGCCAGGTAAGGCAACAGGGCTCAAGCTTTAATGTCCGTATGAATCACCTACAGATTTGGAAAAACAAACAAACAACAACAAACCTGCAGATTCTTATTCGCTAGGTCTAAGCTGAGACCTTAGGTTGTGAATTTCCAACAAGCTCCCGGGGATGCTGATGCTAACCCTCAGGCCACACTTTAGAGTACAAAGGACCTAGAGATAAGTGTGGGCAGAAAAGAGGTTCCCCGCCTGCCCCCAGAGACACTCTAATGTCAGAAGCTAGAAGGAGGCAAAAGGATTGGCACAGGAAACTGAAATAAAATCAAATGAGAGTGATGTTCTGCAAGCCAAGTAAAGAAAACGTTCCATGAAGGAGGTGTAATCAACAACTGTCAGTGCTAGGCAGAGGTCAAGAAAGAGGAGAACTCAATCTTGAGAAAGAACCACTCAGTCGGGCAACTGGGCGTAGTCCAGCGGCGACCTGATCAAGAGTGCTGAGTGCGACGGGGAGAATAAACGGATAATCAGGGGGTTAAGACAACACGGTAAGAAAAGACAGTAACGTGGGATCAAAGGCACTTTTAGAAGATTCTAAGATAGCTGAGGGGAACAGGGCACAAGCGATCACCCGGGAGAGGGGAGGAGATATAGAGATATCCGTCCGTAGGTCAGAGGGGGTGGGGTCCCAGGCACCAATGGGGAGGGTTCGGTTTCGTCAATGCAAAGCAGAGAAGGTACAGCATGCACACGTATGTACACATCCAGCAGTGTGGCGGCTTTGATACTGGAAACAGGAGGAGTGTGTCAGTGACACAAACCATGTCCCCAGCTGGTGCAGGATGGAGAAGGAGGTATGACAAGTTGTAGTTGAGATATGCGCGAAAGCGGCACGTGAAAGCTACAGACCACAGAAATGAAGTAGGACCGCTGGGCAGCAAAAGGGCCCAGCACAAGTCAGCGGCCATGGACTTGAAGCCAGACCCACTGGTGTGGCCCTGGATGTGTCTCCGGCCTCACCTAGTGCCTTGAGGCCTGGGGGCGCAGGGGGAGAGGGATGGCCTGACATTCTGCCAGCTGGGTACAACGCACGGAGAGAAAGGCAGGGGACTGATCACATGATGCCCCACGCAATCTAGGCCTCGGAGGAGGAAAGCGAGGGCACACGTGGAGCGAGGCGTGGAGTACGGACGGAGATGATGTGGTGCAGTCAAAGCAATGCTGGGATCGAGGCTTTTGAGAGAGTGAGTCGAAAAAGATGGGAAGCAGCCGTCAGACACATACATGATCTCACGGTTTGTGAGTTCGAGCCCCGGGTCCTGCCTAGGATTCTCCCTCCCCTACCCTGCTTGCACACATACTCTCTCTCAAAACAAACAAACAAACTTAAAAAAAAAAACAATAACAACAGAACTGTGAGACATACAAAACGGAGAGAGATAATGGCATCAGCATGGTTCCTGAGAAAGGCAAACTCCAAGCTCCGATCTCAGGAAGGAGAATGAGTGGCTGCGGAGGGCTGGCGGGCGGACCCCTTCTACACTGCGCTGGAACTGTCTCTCCAGGTGTTCGTCTCTTCCTCTAGCCCGACTGCAAACCCCCGCCCTGGGGGACTGGATCTTACCTAGCTTGGCAAAGCAGCTGTCGCAGAGCGGGCACTCGACAGTTATGTCTGGTTCATGAAATCCTCCCACTGCTAAGGACGATACTGAATGCACGAGGTTTACAATAAGTATTTAATGGAGCCATTACTTTAGTTAATAAAAACATTTTAGAAAATGAAGATGAACCCACGAAGGTCAACCCAAAACCTTAAGCACAGATTACGTTCAGCAGTGTTTACCTATAACATATATACAAGATAAGTTAGATGCTCCACGCACAAAACGAGACTAAGAGCCCCTGCCACTAATCAGATTTTCTCCAGAATGTCTGACCATGTTACATATGGAAGGTGCTAAGTAACAGCCAGGCTCTGTGGCACTCATTTTGCTATCTATCATGTCAACTAATTAATATGTTTCATATGGGGCAGTAGACAAAATACAGAAGTTAATACAAGATCTCTGCAGCTAAGGAAAATGTAGTGTTGCCGAGGAGATAAGGAAGGCATACGCCAAAAGTTATATCACATGAAAAAGGGCAAGAACAAGGCAGTCTGGCTAAGTCTCAAAAAAAAAGCGGAGGGGGGAACAAGAGAGAAGTAAGTGCTAGGAATACAGTGCTGGTTGATACAGCCAAATAGTAGATGCGGACTACAGTAAAGACACACAGAAAAGGGTCAGAGAAGAAATGAACAGTTATTTCAAAAATAAACTGTAGAAGGAGGGGCACCTGGGTGACTCAGTCAGTTAAGCATCTGACTTCGACTCAGGTCATGATCTCACAGTTCGTGGGTTTGAGCCCCACGTCGGGCTCTGTGCTGACAGCTCAGAGCCTGCTTCAGATTCTGTCTCCCTCTCCCTACCTCTCTGCCTCTCCCAAAAATAAAAAAAACATTTAAAAATAAAATAAACTGTAGAAGGAAAGAACACCGGGCCTGGGAACATAAAGAACAGAGTACACAGAACTACCTTCTTCCCAACACCACCGACCGCCTTGGTCAGATCCTGAGTCTTCTACACAGAAAATGTGAGTGCAGAGGAGATCACCGGTTCCCCACTATCACCTGTACCACTTACTGCATTAAACTGTATCTGACATAGGTCTTAACCCTTCCTGGGTCCCTCTCCTCCCAACAAAACCAAAATCGTTATATTTCCACTTTTCATTTTGAAAGTTTTGACTTAAAAAGACATGAGCACCCACCCTTGCAACTGCTGAGAAATGCTAAAACTGGCTTCAATTTCATGACATAACTATCTATCGGTTTTGCCAGTCTACACTATTGGATCGTATGCATTATTCATGCACATTTCAACCAAAATAGCATTAAGAGGAAAACCTAGCAAGAAAGCCTTTCTTGAGCAAATGATCTCAACATGTTTCTAAAAAGGAAAATGAACAGACAGTAAGAAAACCAATATATTTTGAAGTTACAATACCCAAAAGGCAGGAAGTAAGAAAATCAATATATTTTGAAGTTACAATACCCAAAAGGCAGGAATTTTGGTGAAACTGCTCAGACCAGTTCTAAAGAGTAACAGCCACAAAATTATTTAACCAGTAATAAAGGTTTCAAGAATAATTCCTTAGCATATTACTAGAAATTTGCAAAGTCAGGCACCCTGAATTGTCTCCTCCTCTTAGCGACTTTTTCACCACGACCCCCAGCCCCCACCGCCCCCACCGCCGTGAGCAGGTCTCATAGCTCCAACCAGACTGTAAACTCCTCAAGAACAAATTGTATCTTTTTATACTACCTCTCCCCAGCTCACTCCTTGTCTGCCATCCCTCCTCTCCTACACGGGATCCAAAGTGGAAACGCAGCAAGCACTGCTGATTCTCTGGTGCTTGTATCGAATAACAATATATTTTTAGGGAGGACAGAAATATCAGTGGTGTTTGTTCAAAACCTGTACTCAACATTTAGAAAGGAACTCAGGGATTTAAGTAGACAAGGCAACCATGATCATAAAGAGACCAGCACAGGACAATGAACGGGGGTATAAAGGAGTCTCAACAAGGGAGCACAAAAGAAGAGATGGTTAATTCTGCCAGGGGAGTCAGGAAAGACTACTCAGGGTGAGGAGGCACTTTAGAGGTATTTGAGAGCTCTGGGAGGAGAGCAGGGTAACAATGAAATAAAAGTGAAACAGAAAGGGTAGGAATATGAAGAAGGAACCACTCTCTTCTTCCCTAAAGTGGTTCTTTCTATGTATTTCTGTACTTCATGTGCTCACAGAACGGACTATGTTCTACAGAGCCAGCTCTCCGTAAGCTGCTTCTTCCATCTCTTCACTTCAGTATGAATGAACGTTTAGCCCTGTACCAGGAGGTGGTCGCTGACCCTAAGAGCAGCAATTTCACTCAATATAACCATTTCTTTTCTTTTCTTAAACACACATACATACACACACACTAGAAGATGTAGCTCCTTTCAAATCATGTTACATTAAGAGAATTCAACCAAATCGTGAAGAAGAAATCTGTTCGCTTTATGAAATTTTATGAAATCTTTAGTCACTGAGCATACTGAAAAAATAATTCTTAAATGATCAAGAGACCCCCACGGGGCTAGAAAAATTAGGCTATACTGTATGCTTGTGTCAAGGTTTGTCTCACTCACTGTACTAGGTTTTCATTGATCCAGCTTATCTGCAGAAACCTAAAGGAACACGATAAGAGAAAAGTAGCAAAGGGAAAACAGGAAGTCACGTGGAGTTCAAGTCTAAACAAATAAAATTATCCTGTTATTTTAAAGGAAGTAACGCAAATTGTAAGCAAGCAACTTTTGAAAAGATTAAACATTTACTCAAAATAATTTACAAATATCTTAAGAGAATTTTTAAAAATATTTTTACATTTTTCAAATATTACCTTGATTTAATCTTTTATGATAAGCCCCCTATTAAAAATAAGCTTTAAACGAAGGGCATCTGGTGGCTCAGTCGGTTAAGTGTCCGACTGTTGATTTCGGCTCAGGTCACGATCTCACAGTTGTGAGATCCAGCCCCACGTGGGGCTCTGGGTGTGGGGCCTGCTTAAGCTTCTCTCTCTCTATGCCACTCCCTACTCACACTCTGCTCTCTCTAAAAAAACAAAAAATGAAAAATAAAAATAAATAAAAATAAGCTTTAAATGTGATACAGGTTTTGCGTACTTTTTGTTGGTCTTATTTCATGCCACATCCAATAGCCTGCTGACACTACTGTGTTTGAGGGCTGGAGGAAGGCCGGTATGGCTAGGGAGGGGAAGGGAACAAGAAGAGAAGCCTGACGTGACAACACAGGTAGGATCTGGATCATGGCAAGAGCCTTGAAGGCCGGGTAAGGAGTCTGAGTTTTATTCTCAGTGCAATGAGAAGCCACCACAGGATTCCAGGCAGCAGAATGCGATGACATGACTGTCTACAAAGCGTCACCATGGGTGGTGTGCACAGAGTGAACTCCAGGGTGGCGAGGCTGGAAGCATGGTAGTCAAGAGGCTGAATAAGAGTGGGCACAGTGCAGGTGACGATAACGAGAGCTCAGCGTGCCAGACGCTGTTTTAAGTTTTTATCGTGATAATCTCATGACCCATCTGCAGATGAAGAAATGAGGCACCGAAAAGTGAAGCAACTTTCCAAAGGGCAGAGGAATCAGTAGAGCCACAATTTATCAACAGCCTCCAGTCCCAGCACCTACCTTTTAACCCTACACTTTAGTAACAGAACATATGTGGCTTTGAGGTACGATTTGAAGGTAGAAGGGACGAGCACTGGGCTGAGTTTTGCGAATATGTTCCATGAATGCCACATGAATGTGATTACTCTTAGGTTTCTGACTTAGACAGGAGAGAAGTGCTATGTACTAAAATGAGGCAAACCCCAGGAAGAAGATCTGGGAGAAAGATCAAAAATTCATTTTTTATTTATCCAGCTGATAGCTGAGTCAGAGTTAGGGATATAAATTTGGGAATTGTGGTAGTCAGGAATAATGGTCTCCCAAGCACGTCCTCGTCCTAACCTGAGGAACGGATATACTACCCTGTATAGTAAGAGGACCCTGCAGACGTGATTACGGACCTTGAGATGGGTAGGTTACCCTGGATTATCTGGGTGGGCCCACTGTAATTCCTAAAGTCCTTTAAAAAGTGAGGGAGAAAAGTCTGAGTCAGTGAGAGAGCTTGGAAGAGTCACACTGCTAGCTTTAAAGATGGAGGATGGGGTCTCAAGTCAAAGGATGCGGGTGGTCTCCAGAAACTAAAAAAGGCAAGGAAATAGATTCTCTCCTAGAGCCTCCAGAAGAAACACAGCCCTGCCAAGACCTTGAACTTCTGACTTCCAGGATCATAAGAAAATAAATCTGCATTGTTCAAGCACATTTGTGGCAATTTGTTATAGCAGCAACAGGAAACTACTAGAGAATGTTAAGTTAGTATTTTAAATGATGTGATATTCAGTAAGTTAGCGTCCAACTCTTGGTTTCGGCTCAGGTCATGATCTCACAGTTCACGAGATGGAGCCCGACGTTGGGTGCTGCACTGATAGTGCAGAGCCTGCTTGGGATTCTTTCCCACTCTCTCCATCCCTCCCCTGCTTGTGCTCTCTCTCTTAGAAAAATAAATAAAATGATGTGATATTAAAAGTGAAGGCAGAAGAAACAGTAACAAAATTTCTTGAGAAGGCACAAGGAGATGGGTACGTGAACATATGAAATGAGGAGGGGATGGCTTCAATCGAGGAGGGACATTTCTTCTCTTTAAAAAAAATTAAAAAAAAAAAGTGAATGTGAGCGGGGGAGGGGCAGAGAGAGAGGGAGACACAGAATCCGAAGCAGGCTCCAGGCTCTGAGCTGTCAGCACAGAGCCTGATGCGAGGCTCGAACTTACAAGCCGTGAGATCATGATCTGAGCTGAAGTCGGAATGCTTAACCAACCAAGTCACCCAGGTGCCCCTCTGGGTGATGTGTGAAGACTGCAGTGAGAAGATGAAGTCATTCCCAAAGGACAGCTTTTAGAGCTCAGTGAATTACTCAGCGAGGTCATCAGCAGCTCAAGACTTGAACCCGGGGCATCTGACTCTTCATTTTAACACAGTTCTACCCTGCATCAAATGCTTTGCAAGATTTATAGTAGGAAATAGGAGGAGTGGCCACAGAAAGGCTACTGTTCAGGCAAGGGCAACAAAACTCAGGTGAGTGGTGTAGGGCAGGAAGGACCAGAGGCACGGCACCGCCCCTCTCCTTCCTTTCTACAGCCACGGTACCACGTGCTGGCTGCCCACGGCACCCACACCCAACCTCAGGATCCTTCTCAACGCAGCCAACCATAAAGCGGCAGATACTGCAAACCAATCTGAATCAGTACTCAAGACTCGATGTGCTTGCCAATCCTCACCTGGGGACTACAGTTCTTTTTCTCTCCTCCTCCCAGAAAAGACTGATTTTGGAGAGTGCTTCAAGCGTTAAAATATGACTGAGAAGCAGAAAGACGACCGCAGCTGCTAAATGTCTATCAAGAAGAGAATGATCAAGAAAACAGTGGTGAATCACTCCAGGGACTTTTACACAACCTTTAAAAAGAAGGAGCTAGAGTTGTACTACGGATGGGAAAGATTTCCAAGTTCTGTTGTTACATGCAAACACAGATCCAGGGGCGTCTGGGTGGCTCAGTCGGTTAAGCATCTCACTCTCGATTTCAGCTCAGGTCATGATCTCAGGGTTCATGAGATCCAGCCCCACGACAGGCTCCAAGCTATCAGCACAGATTCTTTGGATTCCTCTCCCTGCCTATCTCCCACTTGTCTCCCTCCCCCTCTCTCTCAAAATAAACATTAAAAAAAAAAAAAAAAAAAAGAAAACGCAGTTCCCCAGAACAATCATACAGCTACTTCCATTCCTGATTAAAAATGAAACAAAGCTGTATGTGCATCTGTACATACACATGGGAATGCTTTAAAAAAGCCTGGAAGAGAACTCATCAGGCTGTGCGAACGCCGAAGGCAGAGCGCATCATTAGGATAAGGGAAGAAGGGAACATTTCACGGAGTAATGAACGTACTTCCGTATGGAATTATTACAATTTTTTTAATGAACATTAAATTTTTTCTGTCTTTAAAAAAAAAAGCATAGAAGATGAGCAGCTGAAACGTCTGGGCTCTTTTATATTCAGAGCTCTTTGCACTTAATCCTATGATCCCTCTAGTGACGTTCTCTTTCGGATGTCCCCAAATGGAAGGCGTACAGGAGATGACACTACTGGACTTGGCACACGGTCGGTGCGAAAGAAACGCTGGCAGGCTCCAATGTCCTTCTCCTCCCCCCACGCCTCTTTCGGTCGTGTTAAATACTTCCTTTGCCCCGTCATTCATCCCACTGCTTTCAAATCCTAGCTTCGCTTTCTCTTCCCAATGAGTCACTCCTTTCACAAATCCTTAATCCAAGTGACAACAACATCATCAGTCTCTTTTCTACTCCAAAATCTGGCCATTAAAATTACTTTTCCCGTTCCTTTGATTATATCACACTTCCCACAATAACGAATCTGTTTATCTTACATAACGGACCTCTTCTCCACGAGCCTAGCGACCACCATCTTCCCGGTCCTATGTGACCACACCATCGTCTCTCTTTTCCTCAACCCAACCTTCTTTCGTTCGCATTTCTCTGACCTCTCACTGCACTTCCTTTCATCTCCTACTATGAATGGGACCCTTTCACTCCCTGCCCATGGAGGTCTCCTGCTTCCACGGTCAAGTTCTTGAGACCAGTAATTGCATACACATCCATCTATTCCGTAAGAACTTGATGTCCTCAAACAAGAGAGGTCACAACTACTTACTGAGACATCCCCTTCCAAGTCAGTCCCACCTCCTCATATATGTCTCCTATTTTCGGAGCACCTAGGACACATCAGGCAAGGTCCCAAACACAGTTTATACACAGGAACTCATTTAATCCTGACTCAGCCTGTTTGAAATGGATACTATAATTATCCCCATTTTAAATATGTGTGAACAGAGAACGAGAGGTCACAGAGCTTGCCCAAGGTCACACAGCCAGCTGGTTTAAGAGGCAGGATTCCAATTTAGACTGTGGGGTCTGTGCTCATCAGTATGTCAGTTTTTTGGCATGTGTTTCTGAGGCAAAGTTAAGCACTTCTCTGCTCCAGCCACACGTCTCACCTCTTTGGCACTCAGCACGCTGGACTGGAACCACCATACTTATCTGGGTCCTCTAAGGATTCAGAGTACTCTTTGATGACAGAAACTGTCCCTTGCTTTACCCTTAAACATGTTATGGCACCCAGAACTAGGAGGTACTTAATGGCCACTGAACGAATTCATACATTTAGCACTCCCTCCCTAGCGTGGCACACACCGTCCAAGTCGGCGGGTTCAGTAGGCAGACTCAGTCCCAACTTGCAGGCTCCTGCCTCAGTAACACAACACAAGAGAGAGACCATGAGGGGAGCAGTCATGCTACGTGTCCTCTGCCCCGTCCAGGAAATTCCAGGTGGCATCTCCTCTGAGAAGACGTTCAGGTGGTGGGCTTCAAACCGCCCACAACACAGGTGGCAGGGCTCTGGAGTTACCTGACAGCGCATCATAGAACTCGTCTTCGCTGAGGATGCTGTGGGGCGGCGAGCCTTCCACCAGAGACCGCTCTAATTCATGATGTTCCGTGGCCAGAGTCTCCAGTGCTTCTGACAGAATTTTGTTTTTTTCTTGCTCCTGTTCCAATTTAAAATTCCTCACCTAGAAGAAAACGGACACACACACAAAGACTTCAGAGTGACAGGAGACAGATGCTTACTCAAAAGGATGTAAAATTTATTTGCTTTTGCAACATCAGAAATGAAAACAGCCGTGTTACATACATGCACGGATGAATGAGCACAATTACTAAGCTAAGTCTGTTCTTCCTGTGGGGCCTTTTCTCACAATGGCTCCAGCTAATGAAAATAGACTAAGACTAGCAAATTTGGCTCAAATGATCAAGATTCTAGTATAAGAACAGGAGTCAATCCAGAAGTCAGATAAAATGTTTAAAAAATAGAGAATATCTCTCTTGACATTAATCACGAAATTAAGCCCGTTTTAACTAAAATCATTGAAACCATTGTAAATATTACTATGTCTACCACATCAAAGTAGAAGATATAATCTTCGAGTTTACTTCCGAAAGAGCTGGTGTATCAAATGAAAGGAAATGAGTGGCCAGGTAATGACAATTTTAACTTCCATTTTTCAATTCCACATTTTGGTTATGGTTCCCTATTTTACTTTGAATTTAGCACACTAACAACAACAAAAAGATTATAATAAAGGTAATGCCTAGTTTGATTTTTCATCTTTCAATGAGATCATCCATTCTTCCTAATTCAAGAGCATCTCAACCTTTGCAGTTAACTAACACCCTCTGAAATTTAAGTTGGCTGACCCTCCTGTAAAATAGCAGGTGCTAGACTTGGTGTGGACGGTTTCACCTGTCTTGGCATTGGAAGTCTAGAAATCACAACTATTTCTGCAATTTCCCTCAACTTCCACTGCAAAGGATTCCAAGGGATCTATCATTACCCGCTGTGCCCTCGGCAGAAGTCTCGTGTTCTTTCCCTGCTCTGCCTGAAAATTAGATTAGACACCAGTGGAATCCTTGATCAGTAGTCTTCAAACTTTTGTTTTTAACTTACGCAGAGCAGAACCCATCTCAGAAATAACCCCAACAAAGGAAAAGATGTTTTCCAAAGCTGTGCTGGATGACAGTGGTACAATTAGGAGCGTTATGGCTTTCTTTCTCCTCCATCTGAAGTGGGGGCTGTTCCAATAGTTTGAAAAGCACTGGATGGGGGGAGGAGGGGACCTACAACCTCCTCCGGGTCCCAAGTTCTGGGTCTGGGTCTCAGGGGCCACAGAACCCTCTCCGCTGCTCTCTGAATTACTCTCTCTGCTGAATCTCACCCTTTCACCTCCTGACATCCGCTTGCGTGCTCTCTTCCCTTTGGTTCTGACTCGAGTCCTCTGTGGCCCTGAGTTCCTGAGAGCTCAACGCTCGGGAGAGTCACAGAACTTAAAAATACAGCTTTACTGAAATGCTAAATTCATAATAGAAATGGAGTAAAACTTTATTATCTTGGGAATAGTTCCACTCCTCAGGCACCTTAGTGTTTATCATTACAGTAATGAGATTATTATAGCTGTGATCATGAAATAAAAATAGCAATAAATGGTAAATGAGCAAAGACATGAAAAACTGAAAAAATACTTACAGAATGATAATTCTTAAGAAATTACAGAATACTTGTAAATATTCCTATAATCTGTATTTTTTCTCCAGAGGAAATTATGGCTGGAGTCAATTTAAAACTGAAACAGGAGCACCTGGGTGGTTCAGTCAGTTAAGCATCTGACTCTTGATTTAGCTCACGTCAAGATACTGAGGTTGTGAGATCAAGCCCCGTGTTGGGCTCTGTGCTGGGCCTGAAGTCTGCTTAAGACTGTCTCTCTCTCCCTCTGCCCCTCCCCTATATGCTCTCTCTCTCTCTCTCAAAACAAACAAACTTAAAAAATCCAAAGCGTTCTTCCTCCATTTCTTAGGTTAGACAATTCATTTACCTGTAAACAAGAACCACAAAATTGAGCATAATGTCCAAAATGATCCTTTGTTCAAACGGAAAAGATCTTTCAGCACTGTTATATGTGTAGATTCCAAAAATACCTCCGAAGAACCAAGCTCCTTCACCCCTGCCCACCCACTCCCATTAGCTTTATCTTTCTTTTTAGCTTTTCAAACATCGAAACACAAAGACACCATTGACACTGAACTTTTCAATATATGAATCAACTAACTAAACTGAGGTTCCTGAACTTAGTAACTCAACTAACCCTTCTAGTTACAAATATGTTAGTTTTATACCTACATTCATCTAGATTTTAGAATAGTGGCAAAATAAATGATCGAGGCCCCCAAATACAGTGTTCCCTCAACAAAATCTTATTTGAAATCCAATTTATCCTTAACCATCTGAAATAAGCATCCCTTCATTTCTGCTACCTGGACACATGCTTTTCACTTGCTCTTACCAGCATGGAAAGGCGTGCGAAGCACGAGCAGGAGAAGAGGTCCGCACCCTTATTCCTGCTCTTACCTGGATAACCTGGCTGCACGTGTACCTCCTTCGAGCATAACAGGACCTTCCGCACTGAAGATACCTTACTCTAAAATTGCACACAAAATGGCAAGTTCTTTTATCACGTGCACTGACGCACCTGAGAGCAGGTACACACGTCACAGAAACCACACCAGTGAAGAGCTCTTTCTTGCTTTAGAGAAGCATCTAAGAATGTACTTCACGGCCATCAATACCTTTCAGCTGATCAGAAAGAGGACTGGAACAGTGTAATTCCAAATCCTCAACAATCTCAGGCCTTCAGAGACACCAAGGGACAACCTGGCATTTAAAAACTAGTGCCAGACTACTGATCAAGTTATACAGAGTAGAAGTTCATGATCGGTGAAGCCCAACATATGGGTTTATAATCACATTAGAACATTTCTAGAATATGGACGACACAGTTTCAAATTAAATATAAAAGTGAAATATAAAACTTATACCTTCAGCCCTATAACTTTCCCATAACAAAAATTAACATAGACCAATGTGAACATAAAGGTCAGACTTTTCATTAGGAACAATTTAAGGACTGAACCCTCACACATGAATAAGAAACACATACATGCTCCAGGTCTGTATTCCTCTAGACTCATGCAAACACAAGCCTTTCCACTAGTCTTCTCAAACCACAGCACCACGATCATCTATCATCTTCCTGTATTTCACGCTGGCATGTGCAATTTCACAATGAACACTTCCAAAGTGTTCTTCACACCAACAGTGAATGGATGCCGGGTAAAGAATCAAGAGTTTTAAAAACAGCTACGTGCTAGCCAGTGCACACACATTTTATCTACTCTCATTCTACAAAGTGCCTTGTTATTAACCCATGTTCCACAGAGGTTAAGTCAGGCAGAGACGATAATTAGATCTGGCAAAGTCACACTACTAAGTGGGGAGTAAGTGATGAGTATTCACAGAATACTGTGTCCAATTATCCAATTACAGGTTTGGTGAAATTCTGGCCTTGATCAATCTGGTAAGCTATCTTCGACTGGCCACACTCCCACCCGCTAAACAGCATTGGCCTTATTTCTTATTATTGGATGTATGGCTACAATAACATAGAATATATTAGCTTAAAACATCTAATTTTATCTCTCAGATAAAGAATTACCTTGACCTTTTTTTGTGGTTACAGAACACTACATTGACTTCGAAGTTTTAAAGATACATACTTTAGATGACTCCCTGCAATGGCCACATAGCTGTTTAAGTGAGTCTGCTCCTTTCCAGCTGGCGAGGGCTCTTCTCCTCCAAGTCTACCAAATTGCTTTGGTAGAAGAGGAAGGAGCTCTCGTGTGAATGACCCTCAGCATTACTTCTGAATCCACAGTCAGGCCGAATCGCACCCTCACCTCCAGGGTCCAAGAAAATTCAGGTTCGATCCCATGTCTAAAGCATAATGAAGTGTAAAAATATATCCTCATGACCATATAGTACATACTTCCTTTGTTTTATAGATTACAATGCACTTTTACATACATTTTAAAGCTTTCATTGACTCTAATGCCCTTCTTCTATGCCAATCCATCACTGCTTTTCAAGGGTAATGCATTTTCTTATGTTCCTGAAGAACTTTTTCCCCTCCATCTTTCCTGCCAGTAAAAAAAGACACTTATTTAAAAACAAATATGCCTCAGTGACCGAAGGAGATCTGACAGGAGAACAGAGAGATGAGGCAGGACTCGCAAGGCACTTGCAGTGGGCGAGGAGAGATGGCTCAGAGCTTGCAGACGGCTGTGAGAACTCTGGCTTTGACACTGAGTGAGATCTGAAATTTTTGGAGGGTTCTGAGCAGAGGAGTAATGTCATCTGATTTCATTTGAATACAATCTCTCTGGCCAACAAGGAGTCAGGGGGAGGTCAAGAGTAGAATCAGACCGATCCCTTATGCAATGAAGAATGCTGACAAGTGGTCATAGTCTGAACATACTTTGCAGGAACACTTAAAAGACTTGCTGAGTGGGGCGCCTGGGTGGCTCAGTCGGTTGCGCAGCCGACTTCGGCTCAGGTCATGATCTCGCGGTCTGTGAGTTCGAGCCCTGCGTCCGGCTCTGTGCTGACGGCTCAGAGCCTGGAGCCTGCTTCCGATTCTGTGCCTCCCTCTCTCTCTCTGCCCTTACCCTGTTCACGCTGTGCCTCTATGTCTCTCAAAAATAAATAAATATTAAAAAAATTAAAAAAAAAAAAAAAAAGACTTGCTGAGAGACTGCCTATGGAATAGGAAAGAAAAGAGAAATCAAGGGTGACTCCACAGTTTTGGCCTAAGCAGCTGAAGACAGAGCCATCGTTACCTAAACCAGGGAAGACTACAGAAGGAGCAGAGACTATCGGGAACTCTGTTTCGTGCATGCTTAATCTGAGATGCTGTCAGATAGCCAGCCAAGCGCAGGTGTCAAGTAGACAATTCGATATCACAGTCAGGTGTTCAGGAAGAGGTCCAGGCTGGAGATAGAATTCTGGGAGTCATCTGCAAATAGATGATATTTTAAGCTCTAAGAGTACAAAGAATCACTAAAGGAGAAAGTGAGGTATAAATAGGAAGCCGTCGGAGGACTTAGATTTTCTTCTGATAGGACATGAGAAAACCAGCACAGGAAACAAATGAGAGAGGAGACGGAAAGGAGGAAAACTAGGAGTGTGTGGTGTCCTGTACGCTTCTGAGAAGTATTTCAAAGATGAGTTAAATGATCAACCATGTCAAACACCAATGCTAAACAACATGGGAACTAGGAAAAGACACCTATATTTGGTGATAAGCTCAATGGTGAATTTAACACAGGTATTTGCAGTGGAGCATCGAGAGATGAGTGGAGAGGTTCACAAAAAATGAGAAAAGGAAACTTGGAGAGAGTATGGCCCATTTTTTAGAAGTTTTGCTAAAAACTCCTAGCAATTGCTCCAACTTCAGGGCAAACTCTCTGTGTATAATGTTAAGACACTAGAGGCTTCTTACTACATAACATGTCTCCAATTGGAGACAACTGGAACAATTGCTAAAAGGAACTAGGAGAATCGATAATGCTTTATTATGGAAAACACCCCAGCAAGGTTTTTTAAAAATATTTAATTATTTTTTAGAAAGAGAGCACATGCGAATGGGGGAGGAGCAGAGGAGAGAGGGACAGAATCCCAAGCAGGCTCCACACTGTCAGCACAGAGCCCGATGTGGGGCTTGAACCCACGAACTGATCATGGCCTGAACCAAAACCAAGAGTCAGATGCTTAACTGACTGAGCCACCCTGGGACCCCAGCATGTTTCTACATCAACGGGAAAGATTCAACAGAGAGGAGAGAACTGTTGGAATGATGTTCTTGAGGTTGCTAAAAAGGAGATGTAATCCACGAGTGTACACTTGGCCTTTGTTGGGGCACAGGAAGTTCGTCCTTAGTTGCAGGAGAAAAGGCAGTATAGATGTGCACAAACTTAGCTGCGTAGGCGTGGGTAATAAACTGTTCTCCTAACTGCGAGATACAGAGAAAAAGAATCGAAGAGGCAGGCTATCGACCTACAGATCCCAGCATGTTATGTAGTAAGAAGCCTCTAGTGTCTTAACATTATATACAGAGGAGAGTTTGCACTGAAAAATGAGATCATTTCCAAGGCCTTCCAAAGCCTCATTCACACTAATCTGGTCAACCCCAAACAGGGCAGCTGTTGCTTGTCCTGTCACTTACAGTCAATGTCACTGGCTCTTGGCACCATTAAAAAATGTCCCTTTCTTACTGGCATTGCCATCTACCTCAACCTGGCTCGAGACAAGAGGAAAGAAAATCTCATTGGGAATTTCCTCTGTGCCTCTACACTCGTAGGTTCCACCTCGAGAAAGAAGATGAGGGCTTGTATCTGGTTGTTGACTTACTGACATATTTTAAGTAAAATGACCTCAACAGAGCTTGCTATACTGCTAACAGTCTCTGTTCTGTTAAAGTCAATTCCAGCAGTATCTTCAGACATTTATATTAAAGAAGACTTTGGGGGGATAACTGGTTATGCCTACACGTAGGACAAAGCCCAATAAATAGGCACTAAAGAAATATTCAGTAAAAAAAAAGGGGGGGGGTTAAAAGCAAGGTGATAACACTTGGAAGAATATGAACTCAGAATATTTCACACGCTTATTTTGCCAGGCTGATTTTAAAACAACATCCCAAAGAAATAAAATCAGCGAGAGGCTAGTAGTCTATACAAACGATACAACAGTGTGGAACAATTCACTTCCACGGTGTACTACCAACAGCAGAATCAATACATGTTTATTCCATGGCCTTGCTCGATGGTTCTGGCATCTAAAATAATTTGGTACAAGTTAGATCTCATAAACAATTTTCATTTTCGATTGCAAAGTTGAATCACTTGACAGTGATTATAACATTCACATAAGATATAGCTACATTAAATTAAAATTTCCATGAGTATATAGATTTCATATTCCAGAAGTAGCACTTACGGGATTATATTCCTAAAAGCACCAAGCATACTTCAATGCATAATTTCTAATGTATAATATTTTGCATTACAGTATGACGTATTACAAGTTTCAAAAGGTTTTTATGTCACATCATGCATAGAAGAGAATGCCAAATTGCCACGTAATGGTATGTATCAAACACACTTCAAACAACTTTCAAGGTAATGCAAAACATCAGTGTAGGTTATACACAAATGGTAAAATTCTAAATCAGCCTACTTAATAAAGATTCTGAAAATTTTGTAATTATTATTTTCAAGTATTTTTTTTAATCATGCCTTTTTAACTATCAGACATCTGTTCATAACTGTATTCCCTACTGCTTAGAATGGTTCCTGGAACATGCTTAAAAATAAGCATTGAAACAATATTTTTAAATGGATGAACATTAAGGTGAATAGTAACAAGAGAGGTGGAGTCGGCACTGAAGCAATGCAAAATAACTTTTTTTTGGATAAGATCTCTTCAACTAGTATTTATGATATTTCAATGTTTACCAAGAAAGTAATAACTTAAGTGCAGGACCCGGAGCAAAAATGTCTCTAAAAATCTCATTATTCTTAACTTCAGTAGGAGTTTATCTAGGGGAAAAAAAAGGGACAATTTCATAAGCATTTGTACACATAGGGCTAATTTTATATCTACTACTGATAAAGTATATGTATAGCCTTTTACAGTTTAAAAGGCACTTTTACATACTATTAGCTCATTAAATCCTTCTAACAGCCCTATGAGGAATATGAATATGTATATATTGTATAAAGTGAAGATCCTAAGGTTTAAGTTCCTTGCCAAAGGTTAGCAGAGGGAGAAGAACTGAAACCAAGATCATTTCACTCCAAATCCCATAAGCTCTCCAATCCGCCATGTGGACCAGTAACACTGCTGATGGAAATCCATGATCATGAGCCTTAGAAGCAGAGGGTCTCACTTTGGGGAAATGGTTGGTGGAGAGGGAGGGCCAGGAAGGTAATGGTTACCAGTTCGGTGGACCAAGAAAATGGGGGCAGGGCGTGCACACAGACTGACTTGGACTACAGCAAAACATTTGTTAAAACTATTCCTTGGACCCCCATCAGGGATTACATCACTGTAAAATGGCATTTTACATTAGAATTCTGGCTGGTTAGGAAGACTGGAAATCTGGCAGAATCCATGCCCTCCAGGAGAAAGATTTCTCATTCCAAGAATTAGTAGATCTGTTCTCTTCAAAACTCGGCTTAAAGCCAAGATTCTCCTTCATGAAGAATGTATCTGGTTCAGCTATAGGATCTGTTTGGTTCCCCACCCCCCGTTTTGTTTTTTTTTTTTAATTAGAAGGCCCAGTTTTAGCCTAACCCTACTGAATCAAGACTTCCGGGAGTGAAAGAGGCCTGTGTATTATTACAGAAATTGCTAATTTCTCCCACTGTCTGTGGGAGAATCCCAATTTGTTAGCTGGCTACATTGCCCTCCAACTAAAAGATTATTTCTCCTTCTCTCTGGCAGCTGGGGCAATATGACTAAATTCTGCCCACAAAGAATTAAAGTATTATGCAGAATTCACCAGATCTCCTTAAAGAGAAGGGCATACTCCTATTTTTGCCTTTTGCTCCTTCCTGCTAACCATAAAATTAGATCTACGGAATAGCCCTAACATCTGAAACTGCTATACCAGGCCCAGAGTGCCCACCTCCTGTCTTCTTTAAGGTGAAAAAAGAATCTCTAACTTATTTAAGCTAATGAGGTTTGGAGTTTCCTTTGTTTAATGCTAATATTAACATTAATACATGTAATTTTTTTTTTCAAAGCACTACCGATTATTCTGATGTGGCTCCTGGATGAGGATTACTAACTTAGGAGAATTGCCATTCAGTTAAAACATTTTACTGAACACCTACTGCTCTTTCAAAGTAAGTGTTAGGAATACAAAGTAAGAGACTGATCAATCCATGGAGACATTATGGTCTAGTGTGAAAAAAAGACACTTCATACCCAGCTCTTATATTACGATTCTGTCGCCCCCTCTCTCTGCCCCTTCCCTGCTCCTGTGCGGTCTCTCTCAAAAATAAATAAAAACATTAAAAAAAAATTAAAAATGAAAATCCAGCATTACTTCATCCTTAAAGCTTCTCAGTGGCTCCTTATTGCCTTTGATAGTCTCCAAAGGTGTGTGTACGCATGAGATAAAAGAAAATCTTTCATATTTATTTTGTCAAAAAGATTAAACAAAATATTATGTATACTGATATGATATATATAGAGATATATACAGGCTGACAACAGTGCTCTCACAAGGTCCACGTGCCACATGGTCAAGGCTAAAGTGCAAGACACACAGTAACCTTCAGGGAAGAGTACCAAGTTCCACTCAGAGACTGACAGAAGCACTGGCTTTCAGGATCCTGTGATGCACTACAGACTATGAGAGCTTGGTTAGGAAGATTCGTGCACTATATTAACCCACAAAATACACCCATTATCATAAAGACCAGTGTAAAGGAACTTCGGGTTAAAGATAATACTAATTATGCAAGGTAAGCAAACAGAAAATGGCAAAGGCTTCTGCCACTAGTGTGAGTTGTCTGCTACATCCTGGTAAAAACAGACTGTATATAATCAAATGATAATAAGCCAGTTTTCCAGAAGACAATATAAAATATGGCTGATGTATACGACACAGACACCTATTATTTACGTGTTGTTATTACACCTTGAGATATAAACCAATGAGCATGTGAAGCCAAGACATTTGGCTTAACAGTTTACATCCGAGCTTCCAGAGGGTGAAGACAAACCTCCTCCAATCTTTCCAGTGATATTTAAAGTACCATGACTTCCAGTCCAGAGCCATACTCCTTACATATCTTCCCTAAATATAATAAAATCTTTAGAATAAACTCCTTTAAGGTGTCCTAGTAGAAAAGACAAAAAAACTAAATCATTTGGGGAAACACTTATCCTCAAACTACAAAAAGTCTTAAACAGAAAACTGTATAATGGCAAACCAAGATACATTCTTTGCCAGAAAATATTGCTATAAGGCACACAGACAAAAAGGCTGAAGATATGAAAAAACAATTTAGTATGGGATATTTGCCCTATGGAAAATTACAGATGCTCTGAACAGGTCTTGGCTAAATGATGTTTGAATAATGAACCAGAAGAGCCAAGTTTTTCATGAACCTCTAAAGGGTAAATGTACCAAAGAAGACATTCTCAATGGCAAATAACTAATTTAAAATGTCTTATGGAAAAACTATGTATATGTATAAATGTAATACATCAATGGAGTTGTTAATTTGATCAAAAATTTTAATAGATTCTGACAAATTTGATACTGCAATGTGAACAGGAAAATAAAAATACAGATCAAAAAAATAGATTAAAAGTTATAAGTATTAGTATGCTAATTATGCATAAAAAAGGAAATATATCACAACTAAGGTGGCTTTTTATTCCTGTAATTTAAGGTGAGCTCGATTTTTAGAATCTAGCAAAACAATCGTATATGATTAGATTAACAGATTTCTACATTTCTAATTGATGTATAAGCATATTATAGATATATACAGAAAAATGATTTGATAAAACTAAACCAACTGAAAACTTAGTTTTAAGGAAATTACAATTATGTGTGTATGTCTGTACACACACACACACACACACATATATATGGGAACGAAACTTCTTGAACTAAAAAAAAAGCAAATCTGAAAAAAAGTCTACCAAAAAAATGAGGAATAAGAATGCCTATCACAAGCTCTTTTTCAACGTTGTGTTTTGTGAAGTCCTAGTAACACATTTAGCCAAAAAAACTAAAGATAGAAGAACTGAGAAAAAAATGTTTTCAAAAGATAGGAATGTCTGAATAGAAATGTCAAAGAATACAGAATTATTTAGATATGATAAGAAAGTTAGTGAAGCTGCTGGATGTAAAATTGATATACAAAAGTCAACACTGACCACAAAGCAAAATGTAATTCCTTCTTCCACTGTACTGCCGTGACACCTTTATCAAGAATCGGTTAATCAGGTATGTGTGGGGATCACTTCGGACTCTCTAATCTGTTGCATTCATCCGTGTACCTATTCTTTCATCAATATCATATTCTCTCAATTATTATAACTTTATTATAAGTGTTCGAATCAGGTGGTCTGAATCTTACAATTTTGTTCTCTTTCAAAACTGATTTAGCTATTCTAGGTCCTTTACATTGTTATATAAATTTTAGAATCAGTTTGTCAATTTCTAACAACAAACAAAACAAAACAAAAACCCTACTGGAATTCTACCTGGGATTATTTTTGACTCTATAAATCAATTTGGGGAGACCAGACATCTTAACAATATTTCTTCTGATAGAAATAAGAGTATCTCTACTTAGGAGTCTAGTTTCGCTTAATATATCAAAAAGAGAACAAAAACAAAATCTAACTCTTAATGGACTATAGACCCAAGTGGAAAGTTAAAACTCGAACACTTTTGGGAGAAAACATAGGAGAAAATCTTAGCAACCATGGGCTTGGCAAAGATTTTTAATATAGGTCACAAAAAGATATATATATATATATATGTATATATATATATACACACACACACGCATATAAATACACACATATATTATTATATATTCTTAGATATATAAGAAGCCTGAACAACATTAGTATCAAAACTTGCTTTTCAAAAGATAACGTTAAGAAAATGAAAGGCAAGTAAGAGCCTCGGAGAAACCACTTATCCAATAAAGGACTTACATCTAGACTGTGTAAGGAACTCATCTAACTCAGCAACAGAATGACAAACAACCTAATTTAAAAATGAGCAAAGAGGGCACGACTGGGTGGCTCAGTCAGTTAAGTGTCCAACTCTTGACTTCTGTTCAAGTCATGATCTCAGTTAATGGGTTCAAGCCCCGCATTGGGCACTGCACTGTGTGGAGATTCTCTCTCTGCTTGGGTTTCTCTCTCTCTGCCCCTTCCCTACTCTCTCTCAAAATAAATAAATAAATTTAAAAAAATAAAATAAAAAAGGGCAAAGACTCGGACATTTCTCTAAACATACAAATGGCCAACAAGTATGCGAAAAGATGTTCAGCCTCTTCGGTCACTAGAGGAATGCAAATTATTACAACGAGGAGACATCACTTTATTTTAAATAATTAATTAATTTTTAAGTAGGCTCCCTGCTCAACCTGGGGCTTGAACTCAAACCCTGAGATCAAGAGTCACATGCTCTACTGACTGAGACCGGTTCCCTGAGATACCACTTTATACTTACTAGGATGGCTATAATTAAAAAAAAAAAAAAAAAAAAAGACAAGAACAAGTGTTGACAAGGATGTGGAGAAAATGTGCACTCCTGGATGTAAAATGGCACAGGTGCTGTGGAAAAGTCTGGTGGCACCTCAAAATGCTAAGCACAGAATTGCCATATGACCTAGGAAATTCAGTCTTGGGTATATGCCCAGAAGAACTGAAACATTTTCAAACAAATACCTGTACAAAAATGTTCAAAGCAGCACTATTCACAATAGTCAAAAGCTGGAAGCAATCCAAATGTCCACAAATAGATGAATATATAACATGTGTCACATACATATAGTGGAAAACTATTCACCCTTAAAAAGGAACAAATTACTGATACATGTTACAGTGTACATGAAGATCGAAAACCGTATTCTAAGTGAAAACCCGGATACCAAAAGTTCACATATTGTGTAATTCATTTATGTGAAATGTTCAAAACAAGTAAATCCATAGGGACAAAACACAGATTAATCATTTTCACAGGATAGGGAGTAACTGCCTAATAAGTACAAAATTCTCTTTCGAAGTGATGAAAATGTTTTGGAAGTAGAGTGATGGTTGCAAAACACTGACTTGCTAAACGCCACTGAATTACACACTCAAAATAGGTATTTTTATATTATGTGAATTCTACCTCATTTTTTCTCAATTAAAAAAAAAAAGACCCCACAAACATTCATTTCTCATATGACCTGGCCATTCTACTTATTCCTAGGTGTTTACCTAAATGAAATGAAACATATGTCCGCACAAAGACTTGTACACAAACATTAATAACTTTATTTACAATGGCCACAAAGTAGAAACAATCCATATGTCTGGCAACAGGTGAAAAAAAATCCTGGTACATGGAGAAATGCAATTCTACTCAGCAATAAAAAGTAACAAACTGTTGATACATGCAACAACATAGATGAATCTCAAAATAATTAGGCTGAGTTAAAGAAGCCAATCCTCCTACACCTCCAAAAAAGTACAAACTGTATGATTCCATTGATGTAAAATTCTAGAAAATTCCTACTGATCTGTAGTCGTAGAAAGCTGATCAATAGTGCCTGTGTATTGGGGTAGGTGGGAATGTGGGAGATATTACAAAGGGAGGAAGAAACTTCTGGAAGTAAGAGAAGTATTCTTTATCTTGATTGGTGTGATGGTTTCACTACTGTAAAAATCCATCAAAACTGAGTTACACTTTAAATATGTGCACTTTACTGTACATCAATTATAGTTCAATAAATAAAAATGACGTAAAAATGATGTAAAAAATGGTATCTGGCAAGAGTAAGGGCCTAGTAAAAAGACCACCCAACACTGATAATGGGAGTTAAAGTAATACATTTCATACGTGAACATATTTTCAAATAAGTCTGAAAAAGAAAAAATACTCACTGATACTACTGAAAACAAAGTCAGCATTAACCAGTCCTGTAAACTGCATTTGTGTGTTCGCCAATACCCATACACTAAGACCCACCAAAATCCCACCAGTGGTTGCTGGGTTCTGGTTTTTATACTTGCCTCCAGTGTCAAGAGAAGATTGCTTCCTGTATATGCCTGTGTATCTTCCATATCTCTCTCATAGCCTTACGATTAGAAAAAAAATACCTTAAAATATGTCTGTCTCCTCAAGAACTGATGTTTGCATCAAATTTGCAAACACTGGCTTTGCATCGAACACAAAATGTTTGCAAGGTACTCTCCCTCAGTGCAGAACGCAGGGTTTCCTGAGGAATCCGGAATGAAAACCCCGAGACTCCGCTAAGCACATTCTTGTCTCATTATGGTTGCAAAGCTTCTACCTAAAAATAGCTTCCTCTTATATAACCACTCACCACAGATTTATATATTTTATGTATCCTTGAAATACATTTCTTTTTTTAAGATGTGCCACCAGAGGTATAAACAATCATTTTTAAAAGCAGGGAAGTTTTATGGTAATCTAAACAAATCTTATTTTCAAAAGTTATTCAAAGATTCTGTAGTGGACAGTTCTGCTGATGAAAGTAACTACAAAAGTTATACAGAGCTGAAGTAACACCTACCAACTCTCATTTTTTAAATGAATTTTAAAAATTTATATACAATAAGTCCATTTTAAGTGTACAGTTCAATGAATGTTCACAAATCTATACCCCACGTCACCAGCACCATGACAAAGATACGGAGTATTTCTATTCCCACCCCCTGCTCCAAATTCTCCTGCTCTCCCCAACCCCAGCCTCAGCAACCACTGCTAATTTCCATAACCATGTTTTTAGGTTTGTCTGTTCTTGATTTCAAATAAATGGAGTTGAGTGTGATACACCTTTTTGTGTCTGGCTTCTTTCACTAAGTACAATGTTTTTCAGAACCACTCACGTTGTTGCAAGAGTAAGCAGCTGTTTTTCTGCTCCTGGTATATAGCTATACCCTGATTTCCAACTCTACTTTTCCAATGCCTTCAGCTTGGTCTCTGGAAATATCTTTCTGTATATGTGGAACAGTGTTAAGTCCAGAAAGACAGTAACTGTAACTTTGTTACAGAATTTTGATAGTTTATTGCTTTAACAAGTGTTTTCGCAGTTCTTAACCTGGGGTAAAACAAATACAACAATAAAAAACACTAAAATATGCCAGAATCACAATTCGGCAGGTTGTAATTCCATCTGAAGAAAACATTTTAATTAAGCAGTGCTTCCCAAGTTTTGCAAGTCATGGCACAAACAGGATACAATCTTTGGCACACAGACTTTATCAAGCAAGCACCTAGTTTGGGGGTCTGCCCCACTATAAGTGGAAAATATCATTTATCTGCAGCTCAGTACTTGGAAAGCTCTGTTAAGATACAGTTAAAGAGGGGCACCTGGGTTAAGCATACGACTCTTGGTCTTGGCTCAGGTCATGATCTCATGGTTTGTGGGTTCGAGCCTCTGTGCTGTCAGCGCAGAGCCTACTTGGGATTCTTTCTCTCTCTCTCTATGCCCCTCCCCTCCTTGCATTCTTTGTCTCAAAATAAACTCTTAAAAAAGATACAGTTAAAGAAAAATATTATTTTAAAAATTGATATTGAATTTTATAGAAAAAACCTTCTTAGCACATAAAATTGTATGTAAAATAAAATATTGATTAAGCAACCAAAGCAATGTGAAAATCTTCAGAGTCTTAAAACAGTGAATGTGGCTTATTTTCCCTTCTTCAAGTGCAGCACTTAAATCATTTTTCTCTTTTCAAAATTTTAAAAAATTGACCCATGACTGTGAACTGGTGCCCACGTGGCCCTTCCAAGCCCAGGACGATACTTCTTTTTTATTGAATTTAGATTCAAGTTAGTTACCATATAGTGTAGTATTATCAATACCAGTGATTCATCACTTACACGCAACAGCCAATGCTCATCCCAACAAGTGCCCTCCTCAATGCCCGTCACGCATTATGATACAGCTTCTCATCAAAAGGGAGTCATTGTGCTTCTCATGCAATAAATACTCATCAGCCACCCACACCATGCCAGGCATTCCAGTCTGGAGAGGATCAGCAACAAACAAAACAGACCAAACTCCCTGTACTCAGAGAACTTACAGTCTCCCGGCGGGGAAACAGGTAAAAATGTTTAGTCTGTTAGATGGTGGAAAACACTGAAAGCAAAAATAAGGCTAGGGAAGGGAAAGAAAGTCCTGGGAGACAAGATGGCCAGAGAAGTCAGTGATCAGGTGGTATGGAGTGAAAGGCTGACAGAGGTGAGGAAGAGAACCAGGCAAGGGCCTGGGAGAGGAGTGTTCCAGGAAGAGGAAGAGTGAACGTTCTGAGGGGGGAGAGCTCCCCAGTCTGTGGGACAAAGAGGAGGCTGCTGTCCTCAGAACCAAGTGGGGGTGGGAGAGCAAGGCACAGGAGAGGCTGCAAGAGAGGGGAGCAGGGCCCTGCCCACGGGAATTTGTAGGACACGGAGCAATCGAGACTTTCTCTCCAGCAGAACGGAAAGCCAGGGCAGTGCCATGCTCTGCACTCAGACTACACGTGCAACACTGGCTTCATTTCTGGAGGATGCATTTGTAGGAAAAACCTGAGAGAGATCATTGAAGCATAGGAAAAGTAAGGATCTGGAAAGCCTGACATAGTAGTAACGAAGAACTTGTAGATGTCTGTAGAATTTACTCGCTGCTCCAAACAGATGTGAGGTATTGTCACAGGAGAGGAAACAGAAGTTTTTCTGATGCTGCAGAGCACAGATACGAATTAAAAGAAAAATGGGAAAAGCTTCAGCTTAATGTAAGGTTTAACCTTCTAGTACTTTTAGCTTGAGTACAGGGGAAGGAGTGGTCCTAAGAAAAAATTCATGTATAACAGTAGTAGTGTCAGCAGGAAGAACAGGAGCCAACATCTAGGTATGTTTAGTGTATGTCAGGTGTTAGGATAAATACCTGGCATACTATTTCATATAATCCTCCCACAATCCTGTGAGGAAGGTGTTATTAACAATGAAGAAACTCAAGCTTATTGAGATTACATGACCCGCCTGGGATCACATAACTACTAAGTGACAGAGCTGGTATTCAAACCCAGGTCTGTGTGACTCAGGCTCCAAGCTTGTTGAGAACTAGAGCACACTGCCTCGATACCACTGACGGCAGTTTCACAAGCATGGAAAATGACCATCTAGCTAAAGAGAGGAGTCTTGCAAATGGAGGAAAATTCGAGGACCTCTAAGATCCTTTTGATGATTTTGTGGTTACATTTTCCCAATTTTCTACCTGATTTTTAAAATTTTACTTTGCCTTCAAGATTTATGGGTAGTTTGTACTTCTAAGATATGGCTAAAGATCCAATAATAATTTCATTACAGAATATGTTAAATTCCCTGTTCAATTCTAATGCCCAGGTTAATCACCTTCTGGCTTTGATATTTTATTAGTTCCCTTGCACGAGTGAAGACAGGCTTGACTTTTCTCAAGTATACCAGTTTCTTGGTTTCATATTTTGTATCAGTGGTGATTCAAATATCTCTTTCCATTTTCCTATGCTAACTCTGTAGACAAGATAAAATTCTTCTCAATTAAGTCATGATCCTTCAAAATACAACAGCAAGGCAACATGTGGTATCTAGAATACAGAAAGATAATGAAAATAAAGGTAGAATAAACCAAGTTTTAAATCCATGGAAATCTGGAGAAATCCCCCCGTTTTGTGCAGCTGCATTTTCACTAACTGGAGGGGAAAAGAGCAAACCAGGGAGGCGGGGCTGTGTGCCCTCTACTACACTTCAACAGGGCAGGTCTTGAATGGTTTGAAAAATAAGGAAAATCATGACCCTGCACGGCAACTCTTGGGCAATGTAAGAAGAGACTGTCAACCCTGGGGTTGACATTTGGATAAAAAAGTGATTAACTCTACTTATTAAACATTTTCCCCCCATTTCACACTTATTAGGATGGCTACCATATCAAAACAAAGGCAAGAGAAAATAACAAGTGTTGGATAGGATACAGAAAAATTAAGATACTTATGCACTGCTGGCGGGAATGTTAAATGGTATACCACTATGAAAAACTATCGCCAAGGCCTCAAAATAAGAAAACTATCATAGAATCTAGGATTTCCACTTTTGAGCATATAATTGAAAGTATTGAAAGTAGACACACAAAAAAATATTTGTACACTCATGTTCACAGCAGCACTGTTCATACAAACGAAAGGTGGAATCAACACAAGTGTGACATCGATGGATGAACGGTTAAGGAAAATGTGTCTGTGCGTACAATGGAACACTATTCAGCCCCAAAGAGGAAGAGATTTCTGACACCTGCTACAACATGCATGAACCTTGAAGGCACTATGCTAAGTGAGATAAACCAGGCATGAAAGGACAGATACCGAGTGGTTCCACTTAGAGCAGGTTGGTAAAGTAGTCAAACTCAGGAATATGGCAGGTGGAAAAGTGGCTGCCAAGGGCTGGGGGAAGATGGGAATGGGGAATTATTGTTTAATAGGTATGGAGTTTCAGTTCAGATGAAGCTAAGAGCTGGAACTAAGAGATGCAGAGAGTTCTGGAGATGGACGGTGGTAATGATTGCACAACACTGTGAATGTACCTGATGTGACTGAACTGTGCACTTATAAATGGTAAAGAGAATATATTTTATGCTCTTTGTAGTTCACCACAAATAAAAATAATAAGAAAAGTCTTTTTTTTCCCCAAATATTGTTCTAAAATACATAGTAAGTTTGATTTGCGTTAACACCAAAGGGGAAAAAAAAGGCTCCAATGGTAACATTTGCCATATATTTTCCCTTGGGTCCTTGAAATTATCCATTACAAAGTCAAATAATATAATGCCCAGCACATATATATTCTTTACATAAGATAAAACCATAGTATAAAGCACAAATCTATTTCTAACATTGTAACAACTATTTACTTAGTATTTACTACCTGCAGAAAAATCCTAAAACACAATCATCATACATGAATGCACTCTGAGGCATAACCAAATTCAAGAAATTCACAAGAGAATGCTACAATGCAGGGATTTCCAACATGGGAGGCTATGAAAATACCAAATTTCTGATAGGGTATTAGGAGTGATAGAGCCTACAGGGGTGCCTGGCTGGCTCAATCGGTTAAGCATCCTCAACTTCGGCTCAGATCATGATCTCTTGGTTTGTGAGTTTGAGCCCCGCATTAGGCTCTCTGCTGTCAGCACAGAGCCTGGAACCTGCTTCACATTCTGTCTCCCTCTCTCTCTTTTCTTCCCCTGCTCACTTGCTCACTCTCTAACATAAATATTTTTTAAAAAGTTAAAAAAAAAAAAAAAGAAAAGGAGTGATAGAGCCCACATAGACACTGTGGACAAGTCACAAATCTGGCTATGAATTCTCTTAAGGCCAAAACAGAAAGAGAAATATAATTATGTCCTTTTAATTGTCCACAAGGAAAAAATATATATCAATTCTTTAGGGAAAACAAACTCCCTCTTTGCCCTTAGCTCTAATTTCTTTTTCAGGTTAATGTAAAGGGGAATAAGAGTATTCAAGGGCAAAATAAAAATTTCATTAAAGTTAATTTTTTTTCAGGGGCGCCTGGGGAGCTCGGTCCATTGAGCGTCTGACTTCAGCTGATGGTTCCTGAGTTTGAGTCCTGCATAGGGCTCTGTGCTGACAGCTCAGAGCCTGAAGCTTACTTCTGATCCTCTGTCTCCCTCTCTCTCTGCCCCTACTCTGCTCACGCTCTGTGTCTCCCAAAAATAAACATTAAAAAAATATATATAGGGCACCTGGGTGGCTCAGTCAGTTAAGCGTCTGACTTCATCTCAGGTCATGATCTCATAGTTTGTGAGTTGGAGCCCCGCGTTGGACTCTGTGCTGACAGCTCAGAGCCTGGAGCCTGCTTCGGATTCTAGGTCTCCCTCTTTCTCTCCCCCTTCCCTGCTCACCCTCTGTCTCTGTCTCAAACATAAATAAACATTAAAAAAAAAAATTGGAAAAAAAAAGCTATTTTTTTTGAGATGTCCCTCAATAGAAATTGAGGATATAATTCTACCTTACAGCTTAGCAAGGGCTATTTCTCAGAAAATCAAGAAAATACACCTTAGGATGCAGCATTCTGATAGTTTGAGTTTTAGGATAAACTACAGTAGATCTAGAGAAATGGATGAATTCTATATTTCTAAAAATGTGATCTCTATCAAGCAAAATTTTCATAGAGGGGCAGCATTTTCTGTTGAGAGTCTTGAATACAGGTATTCTGTGCAAAATCCGAAGACACTGCAATATTCTCGGCCATCTGCTTATTTCTAGAGTTGTATCCTTTTGTCAAACTGAGAAATTGGCCACATCAGCTTTGACACCGGGTAGACTATCTTCTCTAATGGATAAATGTTTCTAACTGAAACTGAGTGGGAGACAGTGGGGCTGCTCTTTGGCACTAAATCTGAAGGCTGAGTACTGGTTTTAGCTCTAAGCGTGGCCCCCACCTCCCTACACAGACGGGGAGGTGGCTGTTCCTCTCTTCGGGTCTTCCTTTCCTCATCTGTCAAAGGTGAACAGATCATTATATTAACCACTTGAAACTATGTTTTGTAAAGGTACCTTAGTGCACAGAAAGGTGCTTGCACCCGCCCTAGGCCCCAGAGAAATCTTCTGAGGCTCACTAGACTAGATGCTTTAATCTAAGACTGATTCTACGACCTGGGGATTTTAAACAACAAATCCGTAACACATACTAAAGTAACAAAAATAAATGTGGAAAATATTCACAACTAAGTCCTTTCTACACAAGTAAGAAATTTTACTAAGGAGAATTATATTCACAAACATGATTTTTAATTCGGTTGTTCAGAATGTGAAACAACTGAATCTCCCTCATAGAAACACTGTAAGCAAAGGCTGATTTCTCAAGTAAGCTCGAAAAGGCAGTATCCTAAATGTAGCAAATAATAAATAGGTAATGATGTTGCTCAGGAGAGTTTCCAGCCACCAGGCATGACAACGTGCCCACATCTCCAGTTCCCATCTACCAGAGGACAGACACCTCCCCTGAATCTCAACCACTGAGCAC
This sequence comes from Paguma larvata, assembly GCA_030068075.1. Lineage (NCBI taxonomy): Eukaryota > Metazoa > Chordata > Mammalia > Carnivora > Viverridae > Paguma > Paguma larvata. The sequence continues at coordinate 45,859,308 of CM057835.1, read as the reverse complement.
AACTTCTTTGCTTCCTGTCATTTCTGTGACACCTACTGCTTCCCATCAGGGTTTCTTTGATCTGACACCCCACGCCACAAAACACTTTGACTCCACTTCTCTGCTCCTGAATTGAGCATGAAATCCTTTTAAGATATTTTTCTGAAAATAAAGCACGGGAAGACTGTCTCTCGTAAAACTGTTGGGTTTAGCCTTTCATCATTTGAGTCTCACAGCAACTCCTGAAGTAGAGAGAAGGGGTCGGTGTTAATAATTCTGTGTTACACGGGAGGAATAGGAGACCTTGGAATAAGCTGCCCAGAGTCATACAGCAAGACCACGGTCACTAATACTGGAGCCCGCAGCCCAGGACTCCAAAAAAAAGCAAGTCCATATTGTATCATCTGTGCTTTCTTCCTGGGCCTTGCCCAAAGTCTCCCTCTCTTTGTCATCATCAGTTGGACGGACTGCATGAGTACCAAAGATCATGCAGTAAATAAGGATGAATCTGTGAGCATCCAAAGAAAATTAGACCCAGGTTATCTCCTTTCTCCCCTTTCGTGCAGGAGCCAAGTTTCTCCAGAGAAGGAAAGAGGCAAGATGGCATGTGTAGGACAGATGGAAAAATCCTCCAAGGATGGGGGGTGGAAGCGGGGCGGGTAGAACGGGTGAAGACAAGGGAATGGTGATCATTCCTCCACCATGCAGACCATCAAGAGGTTGAAAAGAAGTTGTCAGGGTGAAGGAAAGAGGAAGAAGATGAGAAGCAAGTTGGTAAAGGAAACAGAAATACCAACCAATGACAACAAGAAGAGTGAGGTAAGAGAAAAAAAAAATAGAAGTAGTTGAAACCTTTGCAAAAGTTTTATGTGTTTGAAGTATTAGAAGACTAGCACTCTACACATATTAGCAGTTCTTAGTCTAGAAAGATGAAATCTAGGAAATACATGATTAAAGTCTATAAAATAATCAAAGTAACAGGTAAAGCCAGCAGGAATGTATTCAGTAAGTTACAAAATACTACAATTATGAAACCTATGACTTGAAATCTGGAAAAGAACAAATTTTGAACAAATTATGTCCTTCTAAGAGACATAACAAATGTATAGATCCTAGGGAAACATACTCAAAGAAAAGTGATAAAGGTAACTATAAAAATTAATTTAAAAGAAAAAGATGGCAAAAAATAACAAAGCTAAAGAGTTCTTTGAAAAGTAAATAAACAAAGCCTTAGTGAGATTGATATTAAAGAGAAATTAATTGGAAATATCCAAATGAGTATTAGGGAAAAAATGGAAAACAGAAAAAAAAAATTTGATTACAGATTCAAAATAAGTTAAAAAGATACTAATAGACTATTATGAACAACCTTATAACAATAAATTTCAAAACTTAAATGGGAAGGATACATTCCTAGAAATAGATAACTTGTCAAAATTGACCCAAAAAGAAAAAGAAAACTAAAATAGTCCTATAGTCATTAAATATGTCTAATTAGGAGTTCAAAAATCTCAAAAAAATAGTTTTGTTAGAAGGAACAGACCACTTCAATTATATATAAGCTCTTCCAGGGAACAGCAAAAGAGAGAATACTCCGAAACTCATTGGATAAAGCCAGTATAACCTGAATACGAAACCCTGATGAGGACAGAACCAAAAAGAGAAAAGAAGAAATTACAAGCCAATCTCACTCATAAACAGATGCTAAAATCCAAAAGAAACCAAATCGAGGAGAATGTAAATACATAATTACCAAATTAGGTCTATTCCAGGTACACAAAGATGACCTATCATTAGAAACAGTCTAAAAATATAATTTGAAAAAATATATACAATTTGCCACCTTAATAAAGAAAAACCTTATGATTCTCTTGTTAAGTGCAGAAAAAATTTGATAAAATTCAATACTTTTTCATATAAGGTATATGAAATATAAGAATGAAATATAAGAATGAAAAAGAACTTCATTAATCTGAGAAATGGTATTTATTAGATATCACTCTTAATAGCGAATCATTAGAAGTATACCTTTTTTTTTTTTTTAAATCAAGGATGAACACCATTTCCCACCATCTCAGCTTCTATCCAACATTGTCCTGAAGGCCCTAACCAGTACATTAGGAACATGAAAAATAAATGAGATTTAAGAATTGGAAGAAAGAAACAAAACTGTAATTATTCTCAGATTATGACTGTCTACAGAAACTAAATCAATCTCTCTCCATTATTTCTACTGTCTTGCTTCCCATTTACTTTGCAGTTCACTGCAATCTAGCTTCTCCCTATGCCATGCTTCTAGAACTTCCCTCATCAAATACCAATAATGAATACATTTCAGTAGTTACTATTTAATCCTTTGATTTCAAACTTTTTCAAGCTGTATGTCTCCTGGGTGACATTATTTACTCCAGCCTCAGGCTCCATGTTTATTCAGGTGACTTCCAATACTAATGATTCGCAAATTTTTATTGAAAGAGTAAGGATGCCCTTACTTGGATGTCATCATGTCCAAAGGTGAACTCATCCTCTTCCTACTCCCTTTATTCTCTCCTTCTGTCACCTTTGATTCAGTAATTTATTCCCCATAAACCTGAGAGTCGTGTAGGACTCCATCTTTTTCATTCCTCATATTCAACTATTACCAGCTCCTATTATGTTAGTTTTTAAGTCTCTCTTGGCTTTGTATCTTGTGCTCCTGTTTGGTAGTCACCAACTTAGTTCAGACTCTGATTATCTCTCTCTTGAATTCATGCACCTAGTCACCCTGTTTTCAGCTCTTCTTCTAATCCTTCTCATAAGGAGCAAATCTGATTAAATCTCTCCCCTCTTTAAAATCTTTCAGTGATTCCAATTCCCAAGATAATGTTCAAACTCTTTAGGCATATTTAATAAAACGTTTCAAGAAGATCCTACTTCTATTCATCTAGCTTTGACTGGTTTAGCAAGTTATCTGACAAGATAACCAGTCTGTAAATACTTACTGAATTAAGGGAAAAATTTACATAAAGTAACAGATATCCAATCAGTGGTGGACCATTATAAAAATGTATGGGGGTTCTATCCTTACTACTCTTAAGTTAAAATGAGAGGAAAATTGTATCTGCTTGTAACTCATTTAAAATTCATTAGATAGACTATAAATCTGGTACTGCACTCTATAACAGGAATACAAGACAAATACAATTGCATGCAAGTTACAGACTCGGTATCACTGTGATACAAAAACTTACCAGGAAAAGATTTTGGGTCCTACCAAGCACGACAAGGCTAATCACACACACACACACACACACACACACACACACACACACTCTCACTCTCTCTCTCTCTCTCCCTCCCTCCTCATACTGCTTAATTAAAACCTTATGTATTTTTGTTTGAATACTTCACAAATTATCAAAATGAAAACCTGCTTCATTTTACATAAACTTCCTAATTATTTAACTTCTGTCCTAGCTGCTTCCAAAATTAATATGAAATATATTTCCTGATAATACACAGAAGCTAAAAATTTAGAAATAATGTTGAATAATGTGAACCAAATAAAAAATCTAAATTTCTACTTTTTAAAAGAATTAAAAATTCTTATAAACCTCACAGAGCTGATAAACACAACTATATATTTGAATGCTAAGATACCGATAAATTTGTAAAAGTTTAGAATATAAAACCATTTATTATGTTATAACTGTACATAAAGCTTAGAACATGGTATGACATAATTATTTTATCATTTTCCATACAGTATTTTAAATGTGCTTCACTGTATCTATATATTACCCCGTAGTACATGCATCTACTTTAAATAAGGAAAATCTAAGAATTTTTTTCATTTCCCCCATTCTGCAAGGTGTACAACTGAGGGTAGAGAGCTTATGTGGGTCACTTTCAGCCTTGATGAAATTCCCTAAAATGAACCTTTAAAGAGGTTCTAAAGAGGGAAGGCTGGAGTCTGGCAATCACATTCACAGTGACACAAATTCCTTTAAGATGCCAGTCTGGGAAAAGTAATACCGGGACAAAGGCTGAAACAGCTCTCTGGTCATCATGTTCTGATTAAACATCTACTCAATCAAAACTGAGCCAATTTACCAAAGTCATCAGCTTCACCGCAGAAATCAAACATTATTTGGACCAGAGATTAACTTCTGAATGTCCACGAACAGAAGAGAAAAAAAAATTTTTACATTTGGAACCCCATATCCTAGCCTACACATTCCTCCACCAACACGCATTTCAAGCATTTTTCTCTTTTGAAAAAGATTCCTAAGTTACCCTATGTCTTTAAAACAAAATGCCTTCAGTCTGTCTTTGAATCTAATTCGAATTAAGAAACTTTTAATAGCTTTAATAACTCTCAAAAGCTGGACTAAGCTCTTCCCTGGCATCTTCCCTTTCTTACTAGGCTCCCTCCAAATCCAGAAAAAACCAGCACAACAGAAAACACAAAACAGCTAGCCACATGCTCTGAACGCTGGGGAACGTGATTCTCCACTGGTTTGGGCTACAAAGAAAGCCTATGAGTAATCAAAAATCCCTAATCAAAACAAAGTTAAAAGCTACCTCCCTTCCCACTCTCCAGCCCCAGTATAATTTCCCCTTTTCTCTTTAACCCACTCAAGTGTTTCCTTGGAATTTTAGCGGCCTCTCAACAGCGGATGGTAAGTTCATCTCAATGTCAGCCAGGGCAGAGACATGCAAAAAATCACTAACTTGGAAGGTTATTTAGGACAATAATGTCTTTCACTGCCTTACTCCTCCCACTCGGGCCCCACTTGACCTACTACCAATATTTAGCTGGGAAAAATAAAAAAGAAAAAGATCTGTCCACAGGATTTTCCCCCGGCGGCTCTTCCTGTGGGAACCCGACGCAGACACGGCGCCAGCAGGAAGACCCTGGCCAGGCAGGGACCGAAGGGTCTCCCGGCTTCGCGCACCCCTCCCCACTCGCCCGCCGCTGCACTCCGCTCTACACACAGGCGTCCAACTATTCTTGGATCTACTCACATCCCTAGATCTCGTCTGGCCGCCCTCCCCCTTCCTCCCCCGGTGTCCTCTGTCGCCCGAGGCTGACCTAGCAAAGCCCCCCAGCGGGCACGCACACTCACCCACCTGGGCCGGATCTGGGGATCCCCGGTGGCGCGCTCCGCCCTGCGCTCCTCGGCCAGCTCTGGCACAAATGCGCTCGGCCTGTCCCTCCGCCTCCCCTCCAGCCCAGCCCAGGGCGGCACCGCAAGGTCTCTCTAAGTCACCTTTGCTCGGCCCGCCCCCGGCTCCAGGGAGGTCAAGCAGAGGCGCGGCCCGCCTGCCCGCGGCCCAGGACTCGGGTCCCCGGGCCGCCAGAGGTCCGTGCAGCGCCCCTCGGCCGCAGAGCCAGAGCCGCCCTCCCCTCCAGGGCTCGCCGGGGAGAGTGCAAGCGGCGCGGGGAACGGCCTGCGGCAGGCTGCTAACTCCGCGCTGCCGCTGTCGTCGTCCGGTCCCTCCTTCCTCGGCCCCCCCTCCCGCGTGGCCCGCTGGACGGAGGCGCAGGTAGGGACGTGCCCAGGACCGCGAGAGCCCGCACACAGCCCTAGCGAGCAAGCCGGCGGACTGTGCGCCCCGCAATTCTCGGGAAGGAAGTAAGGAAACTGCTACTCGTGCTCTGCGTGCATCCCGCGGAGGCTCCTGCGAGGTCCTAGAGCGGGCTGTGTGTTCAAGCCCTCTCCTGGCGACGCCTGCCCTGACAACTTCTAAGTGGCCAGTCCGCCCCCGGGGAAAAGCAGAGGAATCCTCTTTGGACTCTTGCACCTGAAAGGTAACTGACCCTTACTCTGGCTTACACTTTAGAGTGAAGCTTTCCAGTTCCAAAACAAACACTGAACTAGACTTCTTGCCCTTTTTTTTTTTTTAATGCGCTTTCTAGGCTACCATTCGAGCAATGAGGAAAACAATGGTATTAATTCTACTAATGTGAAACCTAGATGGTTTCCTATTCCGGCCAGGCTTGAAGGGTAGACCAAGACTCCCAAGGACAGTAAAAGCACATAAATAATACACGTTAGTGGGGGTGTTCAGGCTAGGGCAATTTCTGTGAAGCTCGGGGGGAAGGGGCAGGTACACATAACTTTTTGTTTCAACATTTTTAAACAATAGAAATCTGTCCTCGAACTTTAGGGAGCAGAGTAGTACTGAACCACACAGTATTTCTTTGACAAGATCATAGGGGACCTTAAGTTATCTGTCGCAACAGTGGTGGCTGTAACTGCACTACAGATATAAAGTAGGTCAAAGATGATACTATACTAGAAAATTTGGAATTCATGTCAATGAGGTTTCATAGTGTCTTTGAAAAGTGAGTTTGCTCTTTTCCCCCCCCCCTCCCCTTCTAAACTAAATGGTACCATGAAATGTCACATTAGGCACTAAAAGCAAATGCTATACAATCTTCCTCTCTGGGCTCTAAAAATCAGAGAAAGAATTCAGTTTACCAAAGTGGTACCAGGCAGCAAAAGCAACAACGGGATGTTTTAGAGAGCAATTTACAGAGCTCCCAAACTGGGTCGGGCACTGTCCTGAGGAACTTCACATAAAGTAACTCGTTTGTATTCTCGTCTTCAGATTTGGAAATAGAATTCCCAAACCTATCTTAATTTGCTCAAGGTCAAGCCTTTGTACATTTCATTATGCATTCAGATGTTTATTAACTGTCTACTAGAAGCCAAGTACTATGCTAGACACAGATGCTACAAAAATACCTAAGATACAGTTACTTAAGGGGCTCCTTAGTAAATATAGAATCGAACAAGTAAATATATAATGATATGATGTGATAAGTGCTCCAACAGCAAGGACTCCTACAATAGGAGGGATATTTAAGCCAGTTTTGAAGGGTGGAACCTGGGATAAGGAAACGGTCAGCCATCTGACAGTGTAATCCTTAGAACTCTATTCCCACATAATGGCAATGGGGAATCTGTTGGGTGGGAGAGAGGGGGTACAGGGAGACAGGTAACCGAGAGAGAGGAAGGAAAAACAACACACTTTCAGGGGCGGGAGGAGGAGGAAGAAGGATGAGCACAGGACAGCTTCCATGACTGTGGCTTGGGTTCCTGAATAGGTGGTAATTCTGGGTCTAAGGTCAATGGATGATTCTGCTTTTGACGAACTGGTTTGAAATGCCTGTGATAGGATCATGTGTAAATGTTTAAAAGTCAGCTGGATATACTGGTTCACTGCTCAGCTCAGGAGAGATCTAAAGCAAAGGTATCAGAGTTGTCATGGATTTCTGTTTGCAGGACTGGCTAAGATCATCCACGAAGAAGGCCTAGTGAGATGGCCACACCACGCAGGGGACACTCACACTCAAGGCACAGGCAGATGAAAAGATGCCTCAGAAGAAAACTGAGGAGAAGCTGCTCTAAAGGAAAGAGAAGACAGAAGAGGTAGGCCCCACAGCAATCACTGAGAAGAATTCCATAAACAAGTAGTCAAACGCTGGACCCATACAGGACAAGCAAGGTAATTTAAGGGTATCCTCTGACTTAGCAGTAAGGAGATTATTGGCAAGAATGGTTTCAGTGGGCTAGCTGAAGAATAAAGAAGTAGAAACAAAGTATCACATTTTCTAAAATAGAATTGGAAAGGCATGTAGGGAGACAGAAGCTCTAAGGGAGTAGAGAATTCAAAAGAAGAGAGGAGCTGTTTTGGAAGCAGGATGGAAAGAGATGCCAAGGAAAGGAAAGGAAAGAAAAAAGATAGAGACCGGAGGAGGGAGTGGCAGGGAACTGACAGCATAGGCAGCCACTGCCTCATGTTTAACTGATAATTTTGCTCAGAGCAGAGGGAGAGGAGGAGAAGAGATGACAGAGAGGCGAAAGCCTGAAAAGTACAAATGGTAAGAAATGACTGAAGGACTTTGAGCAGTCCAGGAAACTAATGAATATGAGACCTTCACTTTATAAAGCTTGGAGCCCACACGAGGGCACGGTTTCTCTCCAAAGATGATCAGCATCTGGCCCAAAGTAGCAATACCTTCCAGTTGGTTCCAATTTAAGGTCCCAATCTCTCCATGACACCATAAACTGAGCACCGCTATCAACGATCGTACGTCTGGCTCCTGGCTCTTTAGCAGTCAAGTCAGGAGACCGAACATGGAAGCACAGGATATTTTCTAAGTGAGCTTCCGCTGCTTTTAAATAGGCAAGTTCCTACCTTGGAAAAACTGGTTTGACTAAGATCAAAGGGAGCTCCATAATACACAGAACAAGAAGGGGACCAATGATAGCACCGTGTGACGTCTTAGCCCCTTCCGATACCACTCTCTGGTACGGAAAACTACAGAACCAATAATAACTCACGGAACCAGTTTCGAGCCTTTTGATTTTTTTTTTTTTTTTTTAGTAGGATCCACGTTCAACGTGTGGCTTGAACTCATGGCCCTGAGATTCACAGTGCTCTAACGGCTGAGACAGCCAGGTGCCCTTTTAAATAGAACTCTCAACCAAGGTTAAAGACAGTCACAGCATTCACATTCTCCAATGCCTCCCCAAGTGTATCACCCCAAAAACACCGAATAAGTTTCCCTTTAGTAAATCGAGCACAAGTTTTACAGCTTACTTTATACGTCGCAGTTTTTTCCAAAAAACATAGATTGTGTTATTTACAAGTAAAATATGCCTACATGATGCACTCCATTTATGTCGAGATCGTATGGAAACCTTGAATATCTGGGTCATATCAGAGCATCCCCAAATAAGCAAAGAACACTCACATACCACAGAAATAGAAAGACCCAAATCCAGGCATTAAGGCCTGTTCTCATTATAAACCCCTCAGATTCTCATACAGAGCCAGCTTGTTCTTACTGTGAACATAATTTTACCGAGTTTGGTCATCTGGCTTTCTTTTTAATAAACAGAACATTAGAAAGAGTAAGGCAGAAGGAATCAGTATTCTGCTACAGACAGGCACACAGTCGATCTAAAAATCAAGAGAAAAAAATTTTAAAGGGCAAAACTAAATTCAAGAGCATTAGCAGGACTGGGCCATTTTGTCAAATTACAGAGTCCTATAAACACTATCCCCTGAAGGCATCTCTGCGTTAAGATACAGAGTAATTACGAACATACACAGAGGACAAAAGGGACAACCCCGAAAAGATAAAATTAAGTGCTAAAAATGAAGCGTAAGATGTAAATGGGTATTATTTAGAATGACTGTCATCAAAGAGATTAGAACGAAAACAAATTTTGCTGCCACAGAGGCTGGGATCACTTCTATCAATTGTCCCCATTACGTGCCAGGTACTGTCCAAGGGGTTTTCAAATGTGCCAATATGATCACATTTACTTTTCAAAACATTCTTTTTTGGTTGGTCACCACTTTAAAAAGAAAATGGGGTATGAAAACTGAGGCACAGAGAGTAAATAGTGGAGCATGCTTAGACCGAGGTCTCTGTGAGTTCGGAGTTTATGATTGGTTGTTTAATAAAATTTCCAGATACAGAAATGTAACATGATTCCAGATAAATAAGGCATTATGATACCTAATTATCCTGCTCTGACCTCCATTATACTGTTAAATTCTTATGTTAGTTCTTAGCCATTTGAAAAACTAACTTTGATGATGTCATTTATCTTTTAATTATTTGGGGGGGCCTTTTCATGGTCTATGAATCAAGGATTTCTGAGGAAATCCATAAATTCTACTGCGAACCTCAGAGTTGACATCTTATAGCATTGATTAAAAACAAACTTAAAGATACTTTAAAAGTTTGAAGCAATAAATGCCACTTCCTGAGTACTGTGTGCCACACAGTGTGTTAATCTGCTCTACATACGTATTATTCATCTATATACACTTGATACCCACACCTGACACTGAGGTGTACATGTATTTTCCTTTTACAGACTAGCCCACAGTTGGTTGGGAAAAAGACAGATTTTTAAAAGGCCCATAAGACTTTCAGACCAGTGCTGCTAACCATGAGTTACTAAATGGTCTCCCTTATTGCAAGATGAAAATATCAAGGTTCAGAGAACTTAAGTAGCCCTTTGTCAACTGAATAAGAAGAAGGATGTAAAGAACCCAATCACTCCACAAATACTCAAATTTTCTTTAGACAATTTGACAGTTAAACCCAAAGTTAAAGACACAAAAGCTCCAAAATGCTTTTGGAGAAAAGAGATCATGAGTGTTAATTAGATAGCATCCTGTAATAATAACTGCTGATTTGTACTCAGGATTTACTATGCTAAGCATTTTGCTTACATTATGTTATTTTATCCTCATGGCAAATTTAAAAGTCTAAAAGTCTAATTAAACTTTAGGTTAATCTACTCTTGCACATACAGATTTTCACAGAGAAGTAATCACTAGGCTGTATTTTTAAGCAAACAGTTTAAAAATTAGCATAGATTGGCTTCTCTAGAAATTAAATTACTTCTAATCTAGAAGCATTTATCTTCTAACTATACATCTCTAAGACAAAGCCGTTATTCAAGGTGCCACAGAAGAGATGTTAATGAGATTTGGTTTTATGACGTATTAAGTATTACCTGAATCCCTCGACACCATAATTCGCTCATATTAAAAATGTTCTACAATGCTATTTAGATTTATCTAGATCACTACATCATGCCTCATTTAAATAAGCTAGAATATGACATCGCTAAAAATAGAAATGCTGAGAGGGGATATTTTCAAAGAGTATTGGAAGAATCAACCATTTAAAATGTTTAATGAACAGGAGCCGCCGGGTGGCTCAGTCTGTTAAGCATCCGACTCTTGACTTCGGCCCAGATCATGATCTCATGTTTCATGGGTTTGATCTATGAACCCGCGAATCCCCGCTTGAGATTCTCTCTCCCCTCAGCTCTCTTTGGCCCTCCCCAGCTCATACTCTCTCACGCACACGTGCTCACTCTCAAAATAAACAAACTTAAAAAAAAGTTCTGTCAACAATTATGTTTTCCTATGATAGTTAATAAAATTCTGTTGACTTTGTGGAAGTTTGTTTTAAATGAATTTCAGATCATTTACAGATTTAGTTCTCCAAATAAAATATGGAAATTGTGGTGTACATAACAAAATTGGCATTTAAAAATTTTTTTACATGAATTTACAAGTCTTTTTTAATTCTTATTTTTTTAATGTTTATTTTTGAAAGAGAGCATGAGTGGGGGAGGCGCAGAGAGAAAGAGTGAGACACAGAATTGAAAGCAGGCTCCAGGCCCTGAGCTGTCAGCACAGAACCCGATGTGGGGTTCGAACTCATGAACCATGAGATCATGACCTGAGCTGAAGTCAGGCACTTAACTGACTGAGCCACCCAGGTGCCCCCACAAAGCTTCTGTTCTAATCACAAGAAAATAAAATGTTACATATTTATATATACATACCTCATATATATGAGAGAAATATACAACACCATTTTCCTCTACCTTATTTTTTCAAAACCTAGTTTCTAACTAAAAGGTACAAATAAATTGTAACAAGAATAAGAAATGTGGCTGTCTTAACCTAAAAAGCTGAAGACTGACCATATATGTAGAAATTTACAGAATGGGAAAGAAGGCCTATGGCTGGTTGGCTTGCATTAACATCGTGGAAAGAAGAAAAAAAAATATCCTAGTCCAGGCAACCAAAACCTATCTGTACAAACTTTCAGTCTTCAGAAACACAAGACATTTCATCCATTGAGCTCAGTTCACACAGGTGAATATGACAGCACTCTATTTTCTAAATAAAAGTACTGTGTATTTTTCTTTAAAAACCTCTGGTTTCCACAATATTTTTGCAGCCTTTCTTGTTGAAATGCCACAAGAACTCTGAGTAGAACTTTAAAACATAGTTGATAAATATAGCTACATAATTAGATATGAACATAAGTTACTTCAGAATCATCTTGCTTAACCAAGAATAAATGAGTTTTAAATTTTAGTGAAAAACAAAGCTTTTGCTTTCTTTGTTAAGACTATTTTCTCCTACCTTTGGACAATTCGAAAGCAATGACTTATTGGATGATCGAGTATGTGACACCCAGACAATTACTGAAAAATTCAGTTCCAACTACCTACCCCTTCTTGTTTAGTGAAGAGATTAAGGCAATCACTCAAAGCTACACAAGTTTCTCTAGAAGCTTCAGAGACAACTTCAACTTTCTGAAGAAATGATGGAAGCATGTCTATAAATAAAAATAAATAAATAAAATTAGTGGGATTTTAAGACCACAAAAATTTTATATTTTCAAAGTAATCTCTATATCTCCCATGGGGCTCAAACTCATGACTCTGAGATTAAGAGTTCCAAGTTCTACCAACTGAACCTGCCAAGACCACGAACATTTTTATATCGAGTAACTTTATGTTTCCTTCTAACTGCCTTAAATAAAGCAGATAGTATATTCCTTGAGCACCATTATTAAGTACCTGCTGTATGGAGGGCACATAAATTGGTACAGTAAAAGAAAAGATAAACCTCTGCCCTAAGGCCTATATCCTGCAAAGAGAAGAGTCAACAAACAAACAAACAAAAAGTCTATAGGAATAAATGATATAATGTTTTAAAAAAGGAGTTGATTAACATTTCTTTTCATGATATTCTAGGCTACAGAAGTAATTTTATTCAAAAGCCAAGTGCTAGAAAGAGAGAAAAATAATACTGTAGTTGACATGATGGCTGACAAATCTAAAGGCAGCATTAACTCAACTTCCTCTAGTGCTTATTGGATAAATGTTTGGCATGGATAGGTCTTTTCACTCTCACAAACGTGTCCCTCTGGGGGCCCAGTAGCTTTTGAATATAAATTGGGAGCAAAAAAATCGTAGTTTTAGGATCATCACAGGTTCCCTACGGAAAATCTTAATCCATTTACACATTACAAAAAAAAAAATAAATAACAAAAGAAAAAACAAAAGGCTGGCAAGAGAAAGCTGCAGAATGCACACACATCACTTAAAGAATAAGAAAAATGTCATCTCCTGTCCAGATTAATGCTGGAGAAATATACTAAATTGAAATAGTTTTGGACTTTGTGTTAATTATATATGAAGATCCTTTAAGTGTGTCCCTTCTAGTAAAAAAAAAAAAAAATGACATTAAGAAAGCTTATCATCAAAAAATAACTTAAAAGGAGAAAGACAAATCTATACCACTGTTTGTATTTTAAATCATCTTGATTAACTTAAAACAGGGTTCTTAAAACAGAGTAACCAAGGTCAATAAGCAAAAGCAATCAAATCCAACAGCTGGCAATTTACAATTTTCAGGCCATAAAGTGGGTCTCATCAAAAAAACAAGTATTTTCAAATAAGTAGAAAGGAAAATAAATTCTACCAAAAACATATAACAAATTATTCACAGTCATTATTTCTAGTTGACAAAATTGTGACTAGAGTTCTTCATTCTTAATTTTCCAAGCTTTCTATAGGAGTGTGATTTATTAAAGAAAAGTCCTTTTCTTAGAAAAATTATTTCTCAAAACTCATAAAGCAAAAGTGGGCAACAAAAGGAAAAGGCTAGGAGTGCCTGGGGGCTCAGTCGACTGAGTGTCAGAGTCTTGATTTCAGCTCAGGTCATCATCTCATGGTTCTTGAGATCAAGTCCTGTGCTGATGGTGTGGATCCTGCTTGGGATCCTGTCTTTCTCTCTCTCTCTGCCCATTCCCTGCTTTCTCACTCTCTTTCTTTCTCTCCCTCTCTCTCAAAATAAATAAATATTAATTTAAAAAAGGGAAAGGTCAGAGTAAATGACAGTATGAACAGGCTTTCATTAATACCTGGATATAAATACCAAATGACATTTTATCATATTTTTCATTCTATGGAATACAGTTTCCTAGTGTTAGCTATTCTTAATAACACCCAAACAATTGGAAACTACTATATCCTAAAATAAATTTGATTTCACATACTTTATTTTTCATTTTGAATCTTTGATACACATTGTGAAGATTTATTCTTTACTGAGTTGCTAAATAGCAAAAAAGAATACCATATGCCAGATGCCGTATGACTTAAATAGTACCTCAACAGATGTCTCACACAGAGCTGTGGATTGAGTACCGTGAGGGGATGTACAAAAAAATCAGGCACAGCCTCTGCCTTCCATAAATGCACTGGGTAATCTAGTAATTTTCCACTTTCATGGCACAAATGGTAAGAAGATGGAAGCACAGTCATTCATGGATGTATTTCTTTTTATTCAATACCCTCACATACTTAATCATTTACAATTCTGTGTTGTAGATACTTAATACTTTATATACTGGTTGATTAGCATAGAACATTAACATGTCAAAATAAATTTTTATGAATTTCAAGATTCTAAACAAAACTGATTCTGTAACCTTATAAAGAATACTCCGAGAAATATATATTGACTTTTAAGAATCCATTATTGAGAATGTGTTCGATTCTTTTGTCCCAAACAGAGTCAAAAGGTACCTCCATTTCTCTGACAGTCTCGTGTTCAAGTAAGATTGTGAGATTAACATTATCTTGGCACAGTAGCTCTGTGTAAGAACGGATACTTTAGTGCCAGGCCAGGGCTTCAGAGGCCAGTTGGTTCACAGTGGCATGCATGCATATTGTTATATATAAAGAAAGAAAACTGCTAAGCTTCTAGTAAAATTACCAACTGTGAATCACTGTGAATCTGTTTTAGCCAATTAATACTTACAGACTAAGTCATAATGAACATATGTAAAAAGGTCAGTATGTAACTTTATTTGGTCTAGTAAGAACTGGACACTTAATTTTGAGGAATAATGTCATTTTTTGGAACTAAAAATGTTTTTGAACTCAGGAAAGTTACTAGAAGATCTCATGTGAAGAGCTTAACTTTAGAGACATGTATAAAAAGCTCACAATCTGTCATTTTCATAATACTATACAGGTTTTAATTGGGTAGGTTTTAAAACTATTGGTGGAAATATTGGTTTCCTATTATGCTAGCAAATTAAACCTAATACAGATGACCTCCATTGTTCTCCTGATATAGAAAACGTCCCCACTCCTTAGCCAACACTTAAGACACTCTATAAATTGAATCAGTTTCAGCTATACTATTTTCCTCAAAGTATTTGTTTTCCTAGAAATATTCTTCGAGTTTACGGCCTCCAAACGTTTATTCAAGATGTTTCTTCCCTGAAAACGAATAATTAATCATATTCAGAAATTTCTCCACTTAAACCTTTTTTGTTCAAGGCCAAGTTCAAATGCCATCCTTCTCATGAAGGATTAAATATCTTTTTTTATGATGAAGAAAAAACGGCAATGCATCGGACTATGTACATTAAAAGACATGATCTAACCTACCTGCAAAGAGGCATTTTAAAAACTGACTTTCGGGGCGCCTGGGTGGCTCAGTTGGTTAGGTGGCCGACTTCAGCTCAGGTCATGATCTCACGGTCTGTGAGTTCCAGCCCCACGTCGGGCTCTGTGCTGACAGCTCAGAGCCTGGAACCTGCTTCAGATTCTGTGTCTCCCTCTCTCTCTGCCCTTCCCCTGCTCATACTCTGTCTCTTTGTCTCTCAAAAATAAATAAACGTTAAAAAAATTTTTTTTTAAAAATAAAAATAAAAACTGACTTTCACACCTAATTAGAATTATAGAAATGCCTCAAGAAAATCAGTATGCTTCCCTCAAAAAAGGAGAAAAAGATATCTGCATATAAAAATCAACTAATGTTCTGAAAACGTTTACATAAAACTGTAATTTGAAAAAAACAGAAGTCACACTGTTAAACAATAAAAATATATTTTTTATTGTTCAAATTAAGATGACTAGCATGAACACAATCACTCACTAAACAAGTACTACTAACCATTCTGTATCTATATAATCTGTATCAGCTGCAATGGAGAATATACAATACATAGTTCAAAATAGCACGTGTAAAATGAGTTACAGCCTGAGTTAAATGAGAATAAAAAGATATCAGGGATGTTATAAGACACAGAGAGAAAACAAATTACGCATAGATTTTTAAAAATGTTGAATATTCAGAGAAAAGAAGAACCGTTATGGGATGGAGTGATCAAGTGCAGTCTGATAAGAGGTGGGACTTGAGTTGGATCTTGAAAAACAAGTAATAGTTTGCCCAATAAAGCAAACAAATCTAAAATATCTATGATTGTTCTCTTTCAATAGTATAGATGACACTAGTCCTGAAAGAAGATATCAGAACTGTGATCAAGGGCAACTTCGGAGAGCCAAGAGGCATCCATCACTGACTCGGAGGCCACCATGTGGCAGTTTGGCGCTGACTTGTACAATCTATATCCTAACTTGACAAAACAAATTTGGTACTTTTTCTGAGTTCAAAAGAAGTAAGGTATAAATGTATAAGCTAGTTAAGTAGGCGATTCAGTTCATCCACTCAAAACATGTACAGCTGACCCCTGAGCAACATGGGTGCTGGGACACCGACCCCCTCACAGTTGAAAATCCATTTATAATCTTTGACTCCCCCAAAACTTAACTACTGATAGCTTACTATCGACCAGAAGCCTTACCAATAACATACACATTCAGTTAACACATGTTTCATATGCTGTATTACATACTGTATTCTTAAAATGATGTAAGCTAGAGAAAAGAAAATGTTATTAAGAAAATCATAAGGAACAGAAATTTATAGTACTATGCTATATATACATATATATATATTTAAAACCACATACAAGTGGACTCCTGCAGTTCAAACCCATGTTGTTCAAGGATCAACTGTACAGATGTCAAGGGCCCGTATGTGCCGTGCACTGAGGTGCTGAAGATTATTAGCAAATAAAAGACAAAAACGCCTGCCTTCATAGAGTTTATATTCTAATAGGAGAGGCAGACAATCAACTACAATACATACACAGCATGTTTGATAAGTGACAAAGAGAAAAAACAAAGCAAGGTAGGGGGATATCAAGTGTGGAGGGGAGTGAAAGTTTAGGCAGGAGGAGGAGGTATCAGGGTCCTGGCAGGAGAGAGCTGGCACCCTGAAAGGGCACCTGTAAACTTTTTTTTTTTTAATTTTTTTTTTAAATGTTTTTATTTTATTTTTGAGAGACATAGAGACAGAGTGTGAGCAAGGGAAGGGCAGAGAGAGAGGGAGACACAGAATGTGAAGCAGGCTCCAGGCTCTGAGCTGTCAGCACAGAGCCCGATGCGGGGCTCGAACTCACAGACTGTGAGATCATGACCTGAGCTAAAGTGGGCCGCTTAACCGACTGAGCCACCCAGGCGCCCCTGTAAACTCTTTTTAAAAAGATTACACGCAAAGGAGCGAACTAACAGACTGCCATGCAGGACAGTTGCCACCCTGAAATGGAGAGGCAAAAGGATGGGCCAGTGTCCCTAAGCTCAGCAGGAGCTGGAGTCACAGGTGGGGGACCTTCGGCCAGGTGCAGGAACACAGCAGTGCTATTACACCACAGCCCAGCCGGGGGGAGTGAGGAAAATCCCTGACTTCTCTGGTCCCCTCCACCAGTCTCCTGACAGGGTCTCCCCTTTTGCAGAGTCCAATCAGAAGCCAGAAGGTGAGAAGACCCCAGGAACGCAGTCTGTAGTGATCAACGGCCCCCGGCACCAAGCAGGGCAGAGAATGGATGTGGGGGAGCAAACCAAGGCAGGCAGCAAGAGAAAGGACATGTGTGAGCCTTCCAGGCAGAGGGCCAGCACAGCCCAGGCCTTACGCAGGAGTATGCCCAGCCTCTCCGAGGGACAGACAGAGATGAGCAAGCAGGGGTAACTAGGAGATGAGGATGGAGAGGTCGAAAAGGAATGAAAAGGTTTGTGAGTCATCAGAAGGAACTGGTCTTTCATTCTTAGTGAGATGACCTGGAATTTACTACATGCTTTGAGCAAAGAACTCTGTACACATGTTTTAGAAGGGTCCCTGGGGCAGGGGCTAGGGTGGCAAGAGTGGAATCTGAGGGCCAGTCAGAAGGCTGCTTCAATCCTCTGTGTGAAAGACAATGATGGCTTGGGCCACGGTGGCAACAGTGAAGGAGGCAGGAAGCGTGTTTACTCAAAGCCTAGATTTTGGGCAAAGAGTTTTAAGTGGGTTGAACAAAAGTGCTTTTTATTTAAGAGTTTTCTTTTAAATAACTGAAATCATTCTAATTTCTTTAACCGAGGATACACTATATGCATTTAGTAACATGCAATAAAGTGTATGCGTTAAAGTTGGCATATAAAGTAGGTCTTCTTTAGAAAGTCATTTAGCGATCTATCAATCAGCTCACAAATGTTAATATGCTCTCACCCACTAATCTCACTTCCAAGAATCCTATGGTAATAAAGCGATGTGATCAAATTTAAATGTACAACACAACATTGCTCATAATAGTCAAAAGCTGGCTTCTACTTAAGGGTAAAATTTAGGGCTTTATGGAAGAACAGACTGCCCAGCTTTTAGGAATCTTCCAAAAGTGTTATTACTTTAGGTGATTTTGTTTTTGCAGTCAGGTTTTTGGTAAAGATTAAATAGCAGAGGTTTCGAGACTGCATTCCCTGAACTTTGAAAGATATGTTGCCAATGCCAGATACTTAAATTTTGTCATTCATCCAAACAGAAACTAGGTTTAAGGAAATAAAGTAGTATTTCAAAGAGGACGTTCTGTACCAAAATATACAATGAATATAGATGGGTCCCCAACTCAAGATGGTTTGCTTACCATTTTTTGACTTAATGATGGTATGAACACAAAACACATTCAGTAGAAACCATACTTCAAATTCTGAATTTTGAACTTTTGCTGGGGTAGCAGTATGTGGTATGATGCTCTCTCGTGACACGGGACAGTGGCAGCAGGCTGTAGCGCCCAGTCAGCCACGGCCCGGATACACCTACAACCACCCTGTATCCACATAGCCAATGTTTTCAGTTTTGGGACAGCAGTGGAGAAATTATATGGTATTTAACACTTACTATAAAATAGGCTTCGTATCAGATGGTTTTGCCCAATGGCTGGCTCAGGTTAATGTTCCGAACACATTTAAGGTACGCTAGGCTAAGCTGTGATGGTTAGAGGTCAGGTGTATTGAACGCATTTTTGTCTTAACAAGATTTTCAGTTTACAATGGGCTTATCAGGACATAACCCCATGAGAAGTTGAGGAGGATCTGTAATCATAAATAAAACTGAACAATAAGTTTGTGACTGGGCGATGAAAGTCCTTAAATTCTAGGATAAAAGTTTGTATTTTATTCTACAGTTTCAAAGACCCATCATTTTTTCAATGGTAAAAAAAAATTATGATAAAAAAGTACCATTCTAAAATTAATCTGGCAGCAGTAACGCAGTACTTCACAGAAACTGAGTTGGAAGAATTGTTAAAAAGCCTTTGGACTCCCTTTAAGGATAGAATGCAGGGAGACCACAGGGGAGCCTACTGCAGTGACATGGATTTGAGGGGACACAGAGCTGAACTAGTATGGCAGAAGTTGGAATAAGAAGTAAGGGAGGGGAATCAACGATCACATAATTTTGTACTAAAATATAAGACAACTAACAATCACAACCACAAGGTCTGGATTCTGTAAGCAAACATTTCAGTTTTTCATCTTGAGAGGTTATTGGCAAGCTATGTAGACAGTTTGAAGTAGGACATGTTCTGTCAAGCTACTCTCTATCAGCAATAAAATACATGGTGCAAGATTATTCTATATATGCCTTGGCATTAAGCTTCAACTCTTTAATTCCATTCATGAAGTCATCTTAATCCTATTTCCTATTTATATAATATGCAGATTTATCTATCTATACCCATCTTTCAAAAAATAATATTTACAATTGTTTGTGTATAAATCCATTGAATTTAATTGCAGATATATAAAATAGCATTGTCAGGTCATAGTCAGACATCTGAAAACTTCCCCAATGGCACTGTCCAAAATGTACTATCTTCTATAATACTGAATATCATGCATATCTCTAAAAACGCAAGATGCATACCATTATTATGAGTGACACATCATACAGGTAATATGAACCAAGAGATTTGACTCAAGGTTTGAAAAAAAATTCACCAACTTAATTTGGCTGTCGTTCTGATATAATTTCTTTCTTTGTTCCATGTTAAAGGAATTAATCCTTATATTTCAACCAACTCTGGACATTTTCTACATCTTTTAAATATTGCTGGGATCTCTTACTTTTTTTTTTTTTAATTTTTTTTTTATGTTTATTTATTTTTGAGAGACATAGAGGCACAGCGTGAATGGGGGAAGGGCAGAGAAAGAGGGAGACACAGAATCGGAAGCAGGCTCCAGGCTCTGAGCTGTCAGCACAGACTCAGAGACTCACAGACTGCGAGATCATGACCTGAGCTGAAGTCGGCCGCCCAACCGACTGAGCCACTCAGGCACCTCTCTTTTTACTTTTGATGATTCTTGAAGATAGTGTTTTAGAAGCTTATTGATGGTCACAGTTGCATTACTGTAAATATACTAAAAACCAAAGGGTACATTTCACATGGGTGAATTGTAGACTATGTGAATTCTATCTAACGAAGCTGCTCCTATTTAAAAAGTCCTGAGGATGAAGAGTGCTAAATAATATAATATTCCAGCCCACAAAAAAATGACTCAACTTCTGTCCTTCTCAAAGCTATAATCACTGATACAAATACATGTTTGTGGAACTGACATAAAGGGACGCGTGAGGTCCATCTGGGCAGATATAAAATACTTGCGCATGATTAAAAATGATAGTTAAACTCAGAGACAACTGAATCAATGATGTTTTAGTGAAGTTATTTATAAACCAATCATAGCTAAAATCTAAAACAATGGTTAGGAGTCTAAAGTCTAAAAACACAGTTTTTAATTTACAAAGTAATAATTATTTCTGAATATGTAATTTTTATATTGGATTTGTAATTTTATATTTTGACTTTTGGAGTATTTATTGTCAACTCTTGATAATTCGTAACTAATGGAGACCAAAGACATAAGAAATTACTACTGAAAGGTAAATTAACCATTAAACAGACAAGTCATATATACATTCATAGAATCATAAAAGGCCAAGACCTGGAAACAACCAACATCTTCATCTGGGAAACTGAGACTCAGAGAAGTTAAATGTACTATTCAAAGTACTGGTTAAGCGGCAGAGCAACAATTCAAACCTAAGACAGTTTGATTCTTAAGTCCAAGTCTTCTGGGATTCATAAGAATTCTCATTATGTAGCCAAAATGAATTTATAGCCCCCACATGTTACCTTTTTCTTAAGATAAAAAATTAATCTACAAACCAAGCTTCCTCCATGAGCAGAAATTTTAAATAGCCCTTTTAAAATTTCAAAAGAGTCTTACCGAACATAATTCTGAATTGAATACTGAAAATTACTAACATGAAAGGATCAACATCTAGGATAAAGAGTTGTGTGAGAGTGGGTCTTATTTGGTAGTTTGCCCCCCAATTTTTTTTTTTTTTTTTACCTTTAGCCATGTCACATTCCTTAATCATTTTCAGAAAGTTGAAAATTTCCCTATCTAGTTTCTGTTGGCATTTTTGTGCTTTCTGGGAAAACAAAAACAAAAATAAAACTTATTAATACAGGATTTTTACAGTATATATGCTTTAATATTTTAATTAAAAATTTTAGTTCATGTGTTGATATACCACAATAACTGAGATATTTTCATGGAGAGAGAAAAAGATGAGAGAAAATTTCCTTAGAAATTGAATACTGCATTTAATCACATACAGATTAATAAAAGTAAATCTTTCTAAATTTCAAATACATTCAACATTTGTCATGTAGACAATATATAAATGCATTAATCATATCTAAGAACTCATTACACCATATATATCTGAGTTAGATTTCTCTGATTAATCCCTTTTGTAGACTTGATTAAATTTAACCAGGAATTACAAAATGCATCAAGAATATATTTTAAAAATTGTTTTTGTTTTAAAAAAAGAAAATCTAGATGGTACTAACACTTAGAAACCACAAGCTGGGGTGCCTGGATGGCTCAGTCAGTTAAGCAGCAGACTCCTGATTTCAGCTTAGGTCATAATCTCACAGTTCATGGGTTCAAACCCCTCCAGGAGCCTGCTTGGGATTATCTCTCTGCCCCTCCCCCATAACTTGTTCTCCCTCTCTCTCACAAATAAGTTAAAAAAAAAAAAAAAAAGAAAAACCCACAAGCTGATTTTTGCTTAGCAATCTAAGTGCTCACAGCCTTCAAGTAAGCAGACCAATAAGGACATTTTCTTAGCAAGTCAAAGCTTACAAAAATAAGATAAAGTCAACTATAGAAAGCATCTTTCTTGCAATTTGAAATTTCTACATTTTTAGATCCCTAAAAGTAAAACATAAATATAGAATTTTATGATGTAAGTTCCATCCCATCTTAGTAAAGATTCGGAAGCCCAAACTGAAAAAAATCAGATAAATACATTTGTTATATTAACAATGTAATTTTGAAGTTACTTTTTTTATAGTTTCCCTTTAAAGAGGAAGAATAAGCAAGAAAATTACTGTAAAGTCACTTGTTTAGGACAGTGAAAAATATTTATTCTGAGAACCTTGAGTTTCTTAATATTTGAATTACATTGTTACAGGGAGAATGATACATTTAACCTTATGAATCTTCCCCATTTTGCACTCCTAATCCCAAATGGCTCATCGCTAAACATTTTTACTCCCCCCAAATCAGTCCTTCATGACAAAGTGACATAGGTAAGCAGCCTCTTCCCCTTTTTATGAAGGGGAAAACTTATACAATTTTTAGTGCTTATGAAGCTCGGCTCAACCACAGCAGAGTTATTCACGGGACCACATTGGTGACAGGCAACGTTCTCTTGACAGTCTACATCGCTCTGTCGTGAGAGCTCTAACGACATCAAAATATAATTCTTTTTTTTTGAAGAGGGAAAATATCTATGCTACGCAATTTTAAACATCATTGAAAGGGAAATGGGATGCTGATCGCTTTTTCAGACAGAGCCTATAAATACGGGTGGAAGGCCCGGGCACTGAAACATGCACTGCGACCAAATGTATCCCTCATAATTTATTCACAGGAAGTTGTCGTTTCTACTCTCTGCATATTTAATACTCCTGCCCATGTGCAAGTCAATGCTACGGTTTTCACTTTTCCTTTCTACGGTCAAGGTCAGCTGGATGCTTAAAGGTAAGCACTGGCTGCATTCACAGACTGGGGATCTGTAATAAACATGATAGTTCCTCAGGTAATAAAGACAAGAATGGTCTCCGTAACATCATCCTCAAATACTTGCATCACAAATATTCATCTTTCCTTAACACATCTACCTGACAGTTACTAAAAAGAGCTTCCGTGATCAGGGATTTACTTGTTTTAAAAGGTACATAATAGGTTAGCTGGAGAAGATTGGATCTACACATTCTGTTTTATGGTTAGGTGTAACGTGTCTTCTGTTCTCAACAACTGGTGTGGTTTTAATCGATAACAAGGAACAGAAAGAGGATATCGATACAATAAAATGTGCACCCATTCTGCATTCCAGTTTGCTTTAATTTCCCCTTAGCGGCTATGGGTTATATTATGGAAACCTAAAAATCTATTATGAGGATTAATGCTTGTGAGTTCTTTGCAGAGACCAGCATGGTGTCCCATTGTTAACTTCTTCACTATGAGCAATGACCTAGTACCGGATGTGTGACAGTATTTTGAACCCAAGTCACCTGGGAACAGAACTCAAGAACAGGATTGTATCCACAGCCACAGGGCCCGGGGGCAGGAGGCACCCAGGCAAGCAGCTGGGCCCATTTGCAACACAGGCCTCCTGCTCCTACTTCTGCCCACCCAGACTGTGGCTGCCGGTCTTGTGTAAGTTGATGCTAAGCCACTTCATTATCCCTGGGTTAGAAAAACAGCTCAAACATGTATATTAAGAGCTAGGGGAAACTGGATAGGATAGAGCAGAGGTCATTAATTCCAGGCTATTGGCTACAGACAATCCACATTTGGCTAATTAAGAACAGAAGCAGACCACCTCTACTCAAGCAATTAAAAGGGACAAACTATGGATCCATACAACATAGCTGAGTGAAAGAAGACAGGGACCAGTGAGCACATACAGGATGATTCCAATTGCATGAAATTCTAGAATAGGCAAAACTGATACCACCTAAAATGACAGAAAGCAGATCAGTGGTTGCTGGAGATGGGGGTGAAGGGCGCTGCCTGGGGAGGGGCCCCAGAGAACTTTCTGAGGGGATAAAAATGTTCTCTCTTTCTCTCCCTCTCTCTGAGGGGGGGAGGGGGGGGAGAGGGAGGAGTGGTGGTTACAAAGGGTATACACATTTGTCAAAATATGTATATACATAATGTCTTCACTGAAGACATAAAATGAATTAATTTTATTATATAAAAATTGTACC
Organism: Paguma larvata; assembly: GCA_030068075.1. NCBI lineage: Eukaryota > Metazoa > Chordata > Mammalia > Carnivora > Viverridae > Paguma > Paguma larvata. The sequence continues at coordinate 45,834,971 of CM057835.1, read as the reverse complement.
TTGATGATGTTAATTTAAACATTTTAAATGGTATATTGTAGAACGCTGACAACATTCCTCTTTGCGGAAAACAGCCAGGATTGTGAGTCCTGTGCCCCAGTGCTCATCTCCGAGGCTTCCTACCTCAAGCCCAACCCATCTCCCCTCAGTCTAAGTCCATCCAGAGCACACTTATTCTTCTTTATACCTGCTCTGTCATCTTCTTAGTGTTATTTCGCAACAGATACATAAAATATAAAAAAGAAATGATATAGAGAAAAAGGTAATTCTCTCTCACATACCTATGAGTCCTAGAGTCCCTGTTTCCCCCCTTTACCAGTCTCAAAACAAGCACTGCTAATAATTTCTCATCTTGCCAGGAATGACCTAAGGCTACACAAATGTGTGTGTATATCCCTGCTTTTTTTTTCTCCCAAGTAGTAGCCTATTAGATACATCTTTTTATACCTTGCCCTTTTCACTTAACCATAAATCTTAGATCAATATATACAAATCTGTCTCGTTCTTTCTTGTACTGAATGTACCAATCTTTATCAGCTCCGTGTTGATGTACATTCACCCTCCTGCATATTCACTTTAGTAAGGCATCATTTATTCTTAAATCAGAAGAGCATGATATCACTTTCTCATCTGATTAAAATTTAGCCTTCTCTGCTCATTACTCCTCATGACACAGTTATCCTCCTACACCCTCAGATCCTGCAGACCAGAGATATCATCAACATATGAAACCCCTGCTTTGTTTGTGCCACCCCACATCTGAGAGCCTATCCCTGTTCTGTCCCGCAGAACTTTCGCAATGATGGAAACTTTCTATACTGTCCGAGGTGGTAGCCACATGTGACTACTGAGCACTTGAATTGTGCTGAGTTACAAAGAGGAGTTAGAGTTTTAAAGTACGAATAGCCACATGTGTCTAGTAGCTGTCGTCCTGCACCGTACGCTTTTACACCAACACCGCCTTCGAATTTGTCTTCCCATTTTTAGACTTGAAATATTTTCAAAGTTGTCATTAAGGAAACAGTCACGAAGCCAATATTTCTATGATTTATCTTATACTTTTCTCCCTGGAGACCTAACCTCAAGGCAGTGAGAGAGAGAGAAAAAGAAACTGTTTCCGATTTTTGGAGGCTCTCATTTTGGGTAGAGATAAAATGAGACCAAAAATATCATGTAACATGGTCACTTTTTCAAGGTGGACATTTTTTTCCCCCATAATCTCTTGTCCAAAACTGTGTTGAGGAAATAAAGTTAGTTTTATGTCAATTCAGATGGTTTTATTCTAGTCCTCGTGTTCCTAATTTTCTTTAGAAAGTCTATAAACCTCTAGAATAGATCTCATTTCACAAATAGGCTCCAGAATATCCTTACGACTTAAGAATCCAATGATCAAAGGCATTCTGGAGCCAGTCTCTGACAAGCTGCAATTCAACATACTTCACAGCTCGTTTCAGGTTTTAACCTATTTTTGGACCACACTTCGGAAGTTGAGACGGAGTTAAGTCAAGATTCACAGAATTAGCATTCAAATTCCATTGGACAGAGACACCTTTATAACCTGCACAACCTGAAAGTGCTTACCACTTGCTGTGACTCTCACCAACTTTGGATGCTATAAAATCTAGAAGGCAAAAACTTTATGGTTTTAAGATTAACATAAGAGCATGATATGCAAGTGAATAAAAATACAGTTGAAGTTGTAACATGAAAATTTGAAAACTATGCCAAAGAAAAACCTTTTTTCGAGAAAGTTTTTTTTTAATGATGTACAAAAATTAGTATGCTTTTATTTACCTGTAGCTTCCATTAAAAAAGTCTTAAAATTACCATAATCCTAGGAAAGATATTGGTATGCTTCTTAAGTCCTTCTGGGTTTTATCATTTACCTTCTATTGAGGATAAACAGGAAAGGATTTCTGTTCACTTAGGGAATACGGACTGAAAGTTAAAATATTTAGCACAGTTTTGTTTTTCACTTGTTTAACACGATTCTGGCCATAGATATTTAAACCTTTATTTACTCAAACAGTTTTCATGTTATTTAGATGCTCTGGGAGATGTTATTTTTGCAAAGTTCATGGATCTGAAAATTATGTTTATGGTTGCCACACAACACATTAGGCTTTAAAAAACAGAAGTAGCACTGGTAAAGCAAATGTCAATAAATTCTGGGGAATGTCTTCAACAGAACACGGACAAGCTCAAATTTCTTAACGTTCCATCATAAAATAAGAGTAGAGATCGAAAAAAACCCATCTCTTAAGTTAATAGGTCCTTAAGTCAATAAAACTCCTTAGGTATTAGCAAACTTAACTTCAATAAAGTTGTTGATTTAGACACATTCAAATCCTGCAACAATGTATTTTTTTAACATTAAATTTAGTAGGCAAACTGCTATGTTCTGACATATTTACTTGGACTGAAACTCCATCATCCTTTGGTAGTTCTAATTCTTCCAAACCCAAGTCCCATTCAAAAGGTACAGCCAGAAAACTGATGCCCAGAAAAAAATACTTATTTCATTTCAATTACATATGCTATTTCTCTATGGATAACGCACTGATGTCACTTCACACGAAGGCCTCTCCATTCATTATTGACACTTTACCTTACCTCTAATCAATGAAGTTACAGATTACAAGTGGTCTTAAATCAAACTACAGGCCAGGAAATGTATCACTATGGTTGCATTATTTAAACTCTGAAAGATGCAGTGAAGTCACAAAGGGCAGCAAGTCAAGCATGCTCCCCCTACTGGCGGCAGTTTTCAAATAGAACAACAAATCTGATTACAACAATGTGAAAAAAAAATTAAAATTAAAAATTAAAAAAAAAAGTAATACATAATAAGCACACTCCCAATCTTTAGAGTATTATCTACAGAGACATTTGACAGTGTCATCATAACAGACATTATAAATAGCAATAAAATGTTACCTGACAAAGAGCAATGCTATCTCCATTGTTCTCAGATATCTTAATTTCCAAACTTCACATTTGACAAGAAAGTTCGTGGTGACAGAGTTAGCACTAAAAATAAGGTTAGGTTTTTCTATATACCTCTAAGGATTCCTTCAAGTCTACAGTGGAAACTGCATCTTCCTCTTCGTCATCGGTCAGTTGGTCCTGGGAACAGTAGTGAGTGCTATATGCGGAATGATCTTCTATTGCTTCCAGCCAGTCCTGAAATAATCCAAGAATTGAAATAAAAGTGAGGGGTGTCTGGGTGGCTCAGTCGGTTAAGTGTCCGACTTCGGCTCAGGCCATGATCTCGCTATCTGTGAGTTCAAGCCCCTCGTCGGGCTCTGTGCTGACAGCTCAGAGCCTGGAGGCTGCTTCGGATTCTGTGTCTCCCTCTCTCTCTGCCCCTCCCCCACTCATGTTCTGTCTCTTGCTTGCTCTCAAAGATAAACAAACATTAAAAAAAAATTTTTTTTCAGATCATCTATAAGCTTATAAATTCAATAACATTAATACACTATAAAAGCTGAATAAAAGGTGGAAATTTTTCCTCTTGAAATTATAGATTCTCAATACTGTTGGAAATATTATATACTAATATATCCAGAAATAAAAGTTTACTAATTTGCAGTCGAGTTATAAGCACATTAACTCAGATCATTAAGAGAGCCAACAATTGCCTTGATGCTTTAACTTTTAAATGTTTTTTTTTTAAAAATCAGTGATTTGACAAAAAGAGTATTTGCTCTAAAAATATCTTTGTTACTTCCTCATTTCTTACAGCATTACTAAGGGTCAAATTTTACCATTTTATGATATGTTAGGTCACGCTTTAGATTGTTTAGGGTTCTTTGCAGGGCCAAAGTTAACCACTTTGGAAAGTGGACTCTTTTAACCCCTTACATAATTTACAAAAACAAGACAATACTCTACCAATACTCCTTTGATCTGAGGGAATATGGAATGTCTCCATTAAATAACTGCACTCTGAGTTTCTGTCACATCAATCCCAATTTTCTTGCTTGCTGCTGTTGTTCAATTTACTACAGAGGGCCGAGCCTACACTGTAATAAATCAGAATGCCTAAGCTGAAGCGAGGTTTTGTCATTTGTAAGCTCTGTGACCTTGGGAGATCACTTTAATCTACCTGTCTTCAGTTTATGCACCTATAAATTAAGTGACAGATGGCATCATTTAGGGTTTTTTTCCAAAACCAGTAAGGGCCCCTTACATTCACAAAATCAAAACAATAAAGGAAATTATAAGCAGAAAACACCTGCAGGTACATGTTGATAAAGAAATTAATTCATAAGCCACAAGCTTATTCACAAGCTTCATATAATTGTCCCCAATAAAAAGGTACAGTCAATAAGATTTTAGATGTTAATTTTGAACCCGTCTTATATTCTTTATGCTTTTAAATGTTAAGTTTTATGAAAGATAAATGAATCCATAGAATTACCTCTCTTGACTGTTGAAGGCTATTCTTAGGAACCCTGAAGCCATGAATAGTGTCATCAAAGCATTTAATAAAGAAGAGGCAGCTATCAGTGGATTTTACCTTGGATATAAAGAAGTCGGTAAGACAACATCATTCATGCACTTTAAATAGAACCCTAAAATTATCTATCTTTTTATCTATCACCTATCTATATGTAACAGTATTAACATGACTTAATTATACCCCATTGAACATTTAAAATACCAATTGGTAAAAAATTGAGTAAAAAATTAATACATTGGGAATATCGCACATATTGTAGCTTATCTTTGTCTGATAATATCTGGCTTTCATATTCTTACTCAAAATAAATACTAATAGTCCATTAGGTGTGTAGTTTTAGTTCTATCCTTTACATTTAATAACTTAGCATGCACTTGGGCTGTAAAATCCTTTAAATACCGCAGTTCCAATTTCTATTCAAACCACTCTCCTGAACCTTCTGCCTATGAGGAATGTAGAAAATGTCTGAACTGTGTGTAAAAGAACTAGTCCACATGAGATTGGTAAAGAAGGGGAAAGGGAGGGGCGCCTGGGTGGCTCAGTCGGTTAAGCGTCCGACTTCGGCTCAGGTCATGATCTCGCGGTCTGTGAGTTCAAGCCCCATGTCGGGCTCTGTGCTGCCGGCTCAGAGCATGGAGCCTGCTTCGGATTCTGTGTCTCCCTCTCTCTCTCTCTCTCTGCCCTTCCCCTGCTCATGCTCTGTCTCTATGTCTCTCAAAAATAAATAAATGTTAAAAAAAAAAAAAAAAAAAGAAGGGGAAAGGGAGAGAGGATAAAAAATAATTGTGTCTTTAAGAATGGAAAAAGACGGCTTCTGCTGCAAAACTCTGTAAGAGGACCATACTCCTTGCAGGAAACAAATATAAAAAGCAACTGCCTAAGGAAACTGGAGAGTGAACAAAAATTACAGACTCTGATGGGGAATGCACATGCTCTGAGAGGAAAGAAAATAACTCTGAAAGTTAAATTCCCATCCCCAAGGTTTTTCAACTGGGACATAAAGTCCATAAAGTGGCACAAAACTACCATGGGCACACAGGGAAAAACCCACAGTCTTCCTGTCTTTGAGAATTAATAAAGAAAACCAGGGAGCCAGAAATACTAAAGAGAGTGAGAGAATCCTCCATGGGAAAAAGAGAAGGCATCCCCAAACTCTGTCTTTTCACAGGTCTAATTGATGCTGAGAAAAGATTCAAAGCAGTCACTTAAATCCAACCAATGTGAACGCAGACCAGAGCTGCCTGCCAAGAAACAAGAGTTTACAATCTAAACCCAGCCAAGAAAATGACCTACTAAAACAATGGAAATAACATTTAACAGAGAAAAATACCAGAACCCAGAATCCCCAGAACTTAACATTCATTAAGGATACAATACAAAATTACCTGATATATGAAGAAGAAAGTGGAACACATTCTCAAAAGAAGTCTAATTAAAAGGCAAAATTTTCAGAATGGTTAACAGCAACCCAAATATGTACTATATACACAAGATAGAAAATAAAGATGTATAGGTTACAAAGAAATGGATAGAAAAGAGATACTATGCAGACAGTAGCATAAGAAAGCTCAAGTGGTTATATTAATATTAGGCAAAATAAGACTTCAAAAGTAAATCTATTCTAGGAGATAAAGAAGGTCACCATTTAACAATAAAAGGATCAATTAGTCAGGAAGACAACACCACTGATATGTGAGCAATAACTGAGAAATGAACAACTCTATCAGCACTGTGAGATTTTGATCTCCCTCTCTCAGCAGTTGATACAATTAGCCAAAAATCAACAAAAACATAGATCTGAACAACACTATCAACCACCATGACTGAATATTTATATGACTCTACACCAAATAGCAAAACAGACATTATTTTCAAGTACATTTATTCAGATAATCCATACACAGAGCCATCAAATAAGTCTCAATACATTTGACAAGACAGAAATCATAGAAGATATACTCATTGACCAAAATGGAATTATAAATTAGAAACAAAAAAATCATAAAAACCCCAATTCCTTGGAAATCAAACAACATACTTATAAACATTTGTTGGTTCAAAGAAAACAGAAATTAGAAAATATTTGGAACTAGATTATAATGAAAATATACCAAAATTAGCAGTATGAAGCTAAAACAGTTGCAAAGGTGAGGAGGTAGCTTTAAATGGCTGTATTAATAAGGAAGATAAGCCTTAGTCAATAATCTAAGCTTTGACCTTGAGAAACTATTTAATTTTTTTAATGTTTTATTTACTTTTAAGAGCAGGAAAGACAAGCATGAGCAGGGGAGGGGCAGAGAGAGGGAGACACAGAATCCAAAGTAGGCTCCAGGCTCTGAGTTGTCAGCATAGAGCCCAACACGGGGCTCGAACTCACAGACCGCGAGATCATGACCTGAGCCGAAGTCGGACGCTTAACGAACTGAGCCACCCAGGTGCCTGGAGAAACTATTTAAGAAAGCAAATTAGGGGCAGCTGGATGGCTCAGTCAGTTAAGCATCTAACTTCAGCTCAGGTCATAATCTCACAGCTTGTGGATTTGAGCCCTAAATCGGGCTCTGTGCTAACAGCTCAGAGCCTGGAGCCCGCCTCAGATTCTGTGTCTCCCTCTCTTCTGCCCCTCCCCTGCTTACACTCTGTCTCTCTCTCCTTCAAAAATAAACAACATTAAAAAATTTTTTTTAAATAAGTAAAAATAAAAGAGCAAATTAAACCCAAAGCATAGGGAAAATTTTTAAAAAGAACAAAAAAAATCAATAGAAAACAGAAAAACAAGGAGAAAATTCAATAAAATCAAGAACTAGTTCTTTGAAAAGATCAATAAAGATAAACTGCTAGCCAGATTAATCCAGGGAGGAAAAAAAGACATAAATTAATATATAAAAATATATAATATTTATAACATACAAAAATATAAAAATAAATATAAATATATATATATATATATATATGTATATACGTGTGTATATAAAAAGAGGGCACAACACTACCCACTATACAAACACTGAAAACATGGTAAGGGAATATCAGTAACACTAAGTCTGATAACCTAAGAAAATGAACAAAAATTTTTAAAGGCAGAAATTACAAACACCAACCCAAGAAGAAATGGAAAATTTGAAACAGCCCTTTAGCAACTAAGAAATCTGAAATTACAATCCTTCCCATTTAAAAACAAAAACAAACAAAAACACAACAAAAAAACCTTCTAGCTCATGAATTGTATCAGCTTCTAGGAAAGAAGGAAACCTAATCCTACAAAAACTACTTCGAAAAAACTGAAAAGGAGTATTTTCTAATTCATTATATGAGAACTCTATTTCTCATGAGACCTATATTTCTGATTCTGAAACCACACAAAAATAGCACAAGAGAAATAAAAATCAAAGTCCGCCAGGAACAAAGCAAAAATCCTTAACAAAATATTAGCAAATAATTTATCAAAATAATAATATATCATGACCAACTGAAATTTATCCCAGCAACAGAAGACTAGTTTATTAACTACCTAAGATCTATCAGTATAATTAACTGTATTAATAAAATGAATAAAACCTTATGATCATATGATCATTTCGTTAATATGCAAAAAGCATTTAATAAAATTCAACAGATTCTCATAGGGCTCTCAGTAAACTAGGAAATAAAAGTAACTTCCTAAAACAGATTAAGGGCATCTTTGAAATTTACAGCTAATAACTCAATAATGAAAGGCTCAAAGCTTTGTACCTAATAAACAAAATAAGAATGCTGGCTCTCACCAATTCTACTTAAAATTGTCCTGGAGGTCCTATCCAGTACAATAAAGGATAAAAAGAAAGGGCATACAGATGTAAAGAAATTTATCCTTATTTGCAGATGACATGACTGTGCATGTAGGAGACTCTGAGGAATGTGCAAAAAAACTACCAAAACTAATAAGTGAATTTAAACTTAGCAAAGCTGCAGGATACTAAGTACTCAAAATAAATTTATATACAATAGCAGCAAAAAATAGAAAATGAAAATTTGAAGTCCATCATAATAGCTTCAAGAAATAAACACTTAAGAATAAATTTAATAAAAAATTGTAAACCACTGTAAAAGGAAAGTAAGATTTCAATAAAGAGGAGATCCAATGTTCATAGCTTGGAGGTCTTGATATTGCTAAAGTAACAGTCCTCCCCCCAAAAATCTATGCCAATCCCAATAAAAAAAAAAAAAACACCCATCCCCAACAGTGAACACTGATTAAAGACATACAGCATACTGAAAGCATTTATTCAAGAAAAATCTACTGAATCTCTCAGTACAAACAGTGGATGGCGATGGAGTTTTAGCCTGAATATGCTCTATACCCCCTTCCTCCTAACTCTATGGTAAAACTGTACCATGATGGCGCAGGCTTTAAATACTGGGGCTGACTTGACTTAGAGCAGAGCCTTGAAAATTCCAAGCCTAGGGATTTGTCAAAAACAGCAGCAATCTTGGTGGCAAACAGTCAAGAAAAGCCAACACAACATCGCAGTACGTGACGTCTAAATATACTGGGGCCAAGCAACAAACTGCCAAATGAGCCAGGTATTCAAAGAGCTCTCAGAAAAATGTTCGAAAACTAAATTATATTTAAAGAATTAAAAGAAAGTATAATGACAATACCTCAGCAAATAGAAAATATCAATAAAAAATGCAACTTATAGAAAAGAACCAAATGGAAAATCACAAGAACCGAAATGAAAAAATTCACTCAACAGATAACCTGAGATGTAAGGGAAAAAAAAATCTCTGTAGGGCATTATCACATGCACCAACAGACAACTGCAGTCATAGAAGGAAAGAAAAAGGCTGAAAAAAAATTATTTGAAAAAATAATGGTTGAAAAGTTCCCAAGTTCAATGAAAACAATATACACTCAAGGAACTCAAGGAACTCCAGTAGGATAATTCTAGAGAGATCTATACTTGACACATCTCTTAGTCAAACTGTCAACAGCCCAAGCCAGAAAATACTGAAAAGTACTGAGAAAAGGGACTCATCAAATACAGCGGAAGCCCAGGAAAATTAACAGCTGACTTTGCATCAAAAACAATGGAGGACAAGGGGTGTCTGGTTGGCTCAGGCGGGTAAGCACCCGACTTTGGCTCAGGTCATGATCTTAACAGTTCATGGATTCGAGCCCCGCATTAGGCTCTGTGCTGACAGCTCAGAGCCTGGAGAGCCTGCTTCAGATTCTTTCCCTCGCTCTCTTCCCCTCCCCCACTTGTACTCTGTCTCTCTTTCAAAAATAAACATTAAAAAAAAAAACACAAAAAAAACAAGAAAAACCTATGGAGGACAGAGGTAAGGAGGATAACATTCAAAGTGCTGAGAGAAGTTTCTGTCTTGTAAAACTATTGTTCTAAAATGAAGGCAAAAAAAAAAAAAATCCAAAACAAAACAAGACAATTCATTAGGCATACCTAACAAAAAGGAGTAAAACCAAAAAAATTTATTTAGGCTGAAAGAGACACCAAACAAGAAAAAAAAAAAAAAAAACTAGTGAAATTGCATAGGTAATTCTAAAATACCTATTTATTTTCTCTTTTCTCAAATAATTTAAAGCAATATAAAAAAATATTTATTTTCTCTTTTCTCAAATAATTTAAAGCAATTCATACAATTGTAAAATTGTACGCTTGGGCTTGTAACATACTAATGTATGATATATATGACAGTAATAGTAGAGAGGATAAGGGAAGGAGTGGGGGTAGAGTAGAGCAAGGAAATGACTTCTAAAAATAACCCATACATCCACTGAAAAAAAATCAACACAACTAGAAGTGATAAAAATATGAGTTAGGGTAAAAGACTCTCTAGATAAATTTCTTCTCCTCACTTCTCTTTTAAAACACACAAGATTAACATAAATCCTCACAAAAACCGATACACTAATACTCAGAGCACCGTTATTCTTAAGACCCAAAAAGTGAAAACAACCCAAATGTTCCTTAACTGATTATTGGATAAATATGGTCTATCCATACAATGGAATATTATTTGACCACAAAATGACTGCAGTAATGATACATGCTATAATATGGACAAAGCTTGAAAACATTATACTAAGCAAAAGAATCCAGAAACAAAAGACCACAGATTATATGATTCCATTTATATGAAATGACTGGAATAGGCAAATGTATAGAGACAGATATCAATGGCTACCTAGGGAACTGGGAGGGAGTGGTACTGACTGGTGATGGGGTATGATTGTTAATGGATGTGACGTTTCTTTACGGAATTAGGGAAATGCTCTGAAACCAACTGTGGTTATGGATACACAAGTCTCTGACCATACGAAAAATTACTCAATGATTTTAAGTAGGTGAACCATATTTGATGTGAATTATAGTGCAATAATATTTTAAAACAGACATAAAACTGTAGTAGATTGCAGTAGATATAACACTATATTGTTGAGTTTTTAAACATGTAGAGTCATGATATACATAACAGTAACACAAACGAAAGGGCAGGAAGTGAAACTACATTAAAGTTCTCAGATTTTGTGAAATTAAGTATGGACTATGATAGATTAAGATGTATATTATAATACCTACGGCAACCACTAAGAAAGAACTTTAAAATACAGTAAAATATAAACAAAAGGAAATGATACATGAGAAGTATCTCCCGTATACAGAAGAGGAAGAATAAATAATGACAACAAAAGGGCAGACAAAAATCCAACCGTATCAATAACATTAAGTATAAATTCATTAAACATTACTTTTTTTGTTAAGATTTTATTTTTAAATAATCCCTACACCTAATGTGGGGCTTGAACTCACAACCCTGAGATCAAGAGTCATATACTCTGGGCATCAGGGTGGCTCAGTTGGTTAAGCGTCTGACTCTTGATTTCGGCTCATGTCATGATCTCAGGGTTGTGGGATTGAGCCCCGAAATCCGGCTCTGCGCTGGCAGGCCAGAACCTACTTGGGATTCTCTCTCCTTCTCTCTCTGACCCTCCCCTACTCATGATCGCTCTCCCTCTCTCTCTCTCTCAAAAAAAAAAAAAAAAAAAAAAAAGAGTCATACACTTGACCAACTGAGCCAGCCAAGTGTCCTTCATTAAGCATTCCTATCACAAGGCAGAGTTTGTCAAACTGGGTAAAAATACCCGGTACAACTCAATGCTCTCTGTAAGTAAGTTTCAAATGCATAAATAAGCTGGAAGTAAAAAGATGGAAAAAGATCTACCATGCAAATGGCATTCGAAAGCTGGAGTAACCATAGTGATTGCCATGGACTGAACTGTGTCCTCTTCAAATTCATATGATGAAGTTCCCCACCCTCAATGAGGCTATATTTGTAGATAGGGCCTTTCAATAGGAAATTAAGATTAAATGAGGTCACACGAGTGGGGCCCTAATTCAGTAAGACATGATTCCATAATAAGAGGAAGAGAAACCAGGGATGTCTGCACACAAAGAAAAAGCCATGGCAGGACTGTCAGGTAGTTATGTGCAAATCAAGGGGAAGGACCTCAAGAGAAATCTATCCCTAAACATCAGAGCTTAAACTAAAACTCCTTAGAAAACATAAGAGTAAAGCTTCATGTCACTGGACTTGGCAATGATTTCTTGAACATGACACCAAAAGCACAAGTGACAAAAAGAAAAAAATAAATTTGGCTGTATCAAAATTAAAAATTTCTATGCAGCAAAGGGCATTATCAATAGAGTGTAAAGGCAATCCACAGAATGGGAAAAAATACCTACAAATCATATACTGGTAAGGGGTTAATACCCAGAATATGCCGAGAACTCTTACAACTCAACACCAACAAAAAAACCAAATAGCCCAATTAAAAAATGGGCCAACAACTTAAATAGACATTTCTCCAAAGGCAATGTCCAATGCCCACTTAAGCACATGAAAAGATATTCAACATCCCTAGTCATCAGAGAAATGCAAATGAAACTGCAATTATATACCACCTCACACTCAGTAGGATGTCCCGTATTAAAAAAAAAAAAAAAAAAAAGGAGGAAACTAAGCGTTGGTGAGGATGTGGAGAAAGTGAAATTGGAGCCCCTGGTTACTGCTGATATGAATACACAATGGGGGCAGCTGCTTTGGAAAACAGCATGAAAATCCCTCAAAAAATCAAAAATAGAACTACCACACTCTTCAGCAATTCCACTCCTAGGTCTATATCCAAAAGAATTGGAAGCAGGATCTTGAAGAGATATTTGCATATCCGTGTTCACTGCAGCACTATTCACAAAAGCCAAGAGGTGAAAACAATCCGAAAATACACTGAGGGATGAACGCGTAAAGAAACGCGGTAGATACATACAATGGAATCTTATTCAGACTTAAAAGAAGAAATCCCTGGCACATACTACAGCACGGATGAGTCTTGGGGATATCAGAGGTAATGACATAAGGCAAATGCTCTAAGATTCCACTCGTAAGAGGCTGTAAAGTAGTCACACTCAGAGACAAAAAGTAGAAGAGTGGTTGGCAGGGGCTGGGGGGAGAGGAAACGGGCAGTTGCTTAATGGCTATAGCTGCAGTTTTGCAAGATGAAAAAACTGCAGATCTGTTGCACAACAAAGTAACTACGGTTCAAGCTACTGTACACTTAAAAATGGTTAAAATAGTAAATTTTATGTTATGTGCTTTTTTACCACAAGTAAAAATTTTCAAAAAGGAAAGACATCTGACATATGCTATAACATGAATGAGCCCTGAGGACATTATGCTAAGTGAAATAAGCCAGTCACAAAAGGACAAATATTGTATGATTCTACTGAACTTATATGAGGTACCTAGCGAGGTCAAATGCAGAGACAGAAAGTAGAATGGTGGCTGCCTGGGGCTGGGAATAGAAAGGAATGGAATTAGTGATTAATGGGTGTAGAGCTTTAATATGGGAAGACAGAGTTCTGGAGATAGATGGTGCCGATGGCTGCAAAACAATACAGATGTATTTCATGCTCCTGAACTGCACACTGAAAAAATTAAGAAACTGATAGCTGGAAACACTTATATTAGAAAAAAGATCTCAAATCAATAACCTAAACTTCTACCTTAAGAAACAAAGTAGGGGGGCGCCTGGGTGGCTCAGTCGGTTGGGCGCCGACTTCAGCTCAGGTCATGTTCTCGCGGTCTGTGAGTTCGAGCCCCGCGTCGGGCTCTGTGCTGACGGCTCAGAGCCTGGAGCCTGCTTCCGATTCTGTGTCTCCTTCTCTCTCTGCCCTTCCCCTGTTCATGCTGTGCCTCTATGTCTCTCAAAAGTAAATAAACATTAAAAAAAAAAAAAAAAATTTAAATAAAAAAAAAAAAAAAAAAAAAGAAACAAAGTAGGGGCACCTGGGTGGTTAAGCATCTGACTCTTGATCTCGGTTCAGGTCATGATCTCACAGTTCTTGAGTTCAAGCCCTGCATCAGGCTCCAGGCTGACAGTGCGTCCAACATGGAACCTGCTTGGGAGTCTCTCTTTCCCTCTCTCTCTGCCCCCTTCCCCACTCATGCATGTGCGTGTGCTCTCTCCCTCCCTCTCAAACTTAAAAAAAAAACAACAAAACTACAAAGCAAACAGTCTGCTTCATAGCAGTCACACAGTGAATGCTCATTGGCTTGTATTGACATGTGCCTCCTGAAGATAAGCTACAAGCAGACATTTACAGAAGAAACGAAAGTTCTAAAACGAGGTGAGGCATGGCATAGCAGGAGCTGATGGAGTCCACAGAAGTGAAAGAGCAAGACATTTTAAATGGGGAGGGGGAGCAGGTTGTTTGGTTTTTGATTTAAGGCAGAGAAGAACCAGACAGAGGACCCAACTAAGGAAAAAGCCTGGTAGTAAGTAGACGAGTCTATAGCGGGAACAGAAGAGAATGGCCAGGATTACATTGAAAGAAAAAACGAAAAGATTACACAGATCAGATTAGAGACAGGTTCCCTGGCCCTCTGGTCTAATGTGAAGAGAGGAAGGGGTGTGAGGACAATTAAAGGTTGGCTGTGTAATCAGGCTGTGCTGCTGGGGAATGTGACCGGTGACTGCCACAAGGTACGGACAGCCCTAAAGGATTTCAAGTAGTAAATAAGAAAGCATGTCTAGGGTCCAGTCTTAGACGAATCCCTGAGAGGAGAAACTCACTTTTTCTCCTGGTTGGTAAAGTGTAACAGTGAACACAGAGGACCCAAGAATCCCAATTTTGACACACACTTTAGATTTCAACACCAGGAAAACTTCCATTATCCTGATTTGTGTATAAGTACACATTTCCGTGTACATACATATATACACATGTACATACACACATGCATATACACGTGTGAATATACACACATACACACACAAAATGTTACAGGTTCTTTATGTTTTCAGATCACGCCTATCTCATCCCACAACATGTGAGATAAACAAGGGCTATTTTTTTAAAAGTGATTCCACAATTTTACTTGTTCTCAAATTAAAGTACATAAAGGGCCCTCTATCCCCAAGATTTTACAAGGCAGCTTTATAAAAATAATTCTGTGTAAACACTTGCAAAACTGATTTCATGGTGTGAGCAAAAGATGCATGGGTCATCCTACCGTGCACACTGCTTGAGTTAGGTGTTTGCATCCCTGGCGATAAATATTATGGACTGCGTCAGGCCTTCGAAATAAATATTAAACTATTAGAAATATAGATTAAATATTGAAGAGGTAAGTGAAAACTTTTAATCTTTCAAAATTTAGAGAATAAATTTACTAAGTATCAGGATCATAATACTTACTGTTTCCTATACCATGAAAGGACTCCATGTTCTAACACGACCCAGAATAATCTCCAGCCAAAAAATCTTGAACTCTAAGGGAAAAAATGGCAAGGATTTTCCAAGCTGATACAGCCGGCTTCAAATACTTGACTGATAAAAGTTATAATTCTATTGTAGTCTTTCATTTACACAGTACTAATGAACATTAAAAAAAATTATCAAACGTGGGGATGCTTGGGTGGCTCAGTTGGTTAAGTGTCCGACTTCAGCTCAGGTCATGATCTCACAGCTCATGGGTTCAGGCCCCACATCAGGTTCTGTGCTGACAGCTCAGAGCCTGCTTCGGATTCTGTGCTCTCTCTCTCTCTCTCTCTTTCCTCCCTCCACACTCATGCTCTGTCTCCCTCTCTCTCAAAAGTAAACAAACATTACAAAAAAAAAACAAAGATCAAATATGAATTAAGGTAGTGAGGTGCAGTAATGAAAACACACTACTACGGAGGGACACGAACAGAAGAAGTGGCATACTGGTAAGATCAACAATGAACACCGTTTATAGTTCTGACAATATTGTCCAAGGATAATTATAGGACGATTTTCAATTGTGGACTTCAAAGACAAAGTCTAAGAATTATTCTAACTTTATACAATATAAACATACTTGTGCATAAATACATAAAGGGAGTGCTTGCAAATGCAAAAGAAAATACATGCTCTAAAACAGTTAATTCTAGAAAATAACTGAACTCCAGAATGCAAAGAAATTTTTAGAACCTGAAAGATTTTGTAGGTGTGTTCTGTGACAACTCAAACATTAAATTTCTATTAAGTCCTCTATGTTTCAACATTCATAACAAAAACACTGTAATTCTATGATTAAACACTCTGTTCTGTAGAAACTTGGTCACCTAGAAGTGTTATTAGACCATCAAGACAAAGGGCAGCAGTTGCTGTAACAAGTGGAAGCCTAATGAAAGCTGGCACTCCAAAAAAAAAAAAAAAAAAAAAAAAAAAAAAAGGCTTACATTGTAAGATCTAAGAATGATTAAATCACATTTTCTTCAGAAATAATTTTTAGGGCACCTGGGTGGCTCAGTCGGTTAAGGGTCCTACTCTTGATTTCGACTCAGGTCATGATTTGACGATTCGTGAAATGGAGCCTCTCGTTGGGTTGTGTGCTAACAGTGTGAAGCCTGCTTGGAATTCTCTCTCTCCATCTCTCTCTCTGTCCCCCATCCCTTCACAAGCACACGCTCTCTCAAAATAAACATAAAATTTTTTTTCCATTTTTTAAAATAAAAATGGAGCACCTGAGAATTCTTTTCAGTTTTAGAAATAAGATCATCCCAGCCTACCTTCCAAAGAGGGCCTTCGTATCGTTTCAGTGCTTTGTAGATGACCTATTAAAAATGTTTTCATTAAAAATGCCATCCATGTGTTTCAGGATTCAAAATCTTTTTCTAAAAATGATCATATGCATATAGTCTATTACTACATACCTTATTACCAATAAGAATGTGTTTCATTTCAGCACCCTGGGCAAGGTCAAGGGGTTTCTGATCTGCATAAAATACAAGGAAACAAACCGTCAAGAGCTTAATTGTATATCATGTGGACACTGCCATTGTCGCATATAATATTCTTTCACTATTCCAACATCCACACCTTCCTCTCCCCTGCCACACTACCCACCTGAAGTTGCCATCTCAACTCTTTCTGGCCTCCATTTTGGTAGCTAACTACTAAAAGTCAGCAAGCAAGATTAACCTCAGAACACTCTGTACAGGTTCTGTGATCCTTTAAGCCTTCTTATACTTTAAATCACCGAATTGACTTCCCATGGCTACCAAAAGTACCACAAACTTAGTTGCTTAAAACAATACAAATTAATTCTTTAATAGTTTGGGAGGTCAGAAATCCAAAATCGGTTTCACTGCGACAAAAATCAAGGTGTAGGCAGGGTTGCATTCCTTCTGGAGGCTCTAGGAGAGATTCCGTTGCCCCTTTTCTGGTTTCTAACTTTTTTTTATGCCTGTTTATTTTTGAGACAGAGAGAGAGAGAGAGAGACACGGCATGAGTGGGGGAGGGGACTGAGAGAGAGGGAGACAATCCGAAGCAGGCTCCAGACTCAGCTGTCAGCACAGAGCCTGATGTGGGGCTTGACCTCATGAACTGTGAGATCATGACCTGAGCTGAAGTCAGACACTTTAACCAACTGAGCCACGCTGGTGCACCCCCTTTTCTGGTTTCTAGAAGCCACTCATATCCCTTGATTTGTGGTCCCCCCATCTTAATAAAATTTTTTTTAAAATTGTTTATTTTTGAGAGAGACAGAGCATGAGCAGGAGAAGGGCAAAGCGAGAGGAAGACATAGAATCCAAAGGCTGAGCTGTCAGCACAGAGCCCGACACGGGGCTCGAACTGTGGTCCTCCTCTCTTTAAAGCCCACCACTCCAAGCTCTGATTCCATCTTTACATTTTCTTTCTCAGTGTTCAGATCCTCCTACCTCCTCCCTGTGAGGACAACTGTGACTACCCTGGGTCGGCAGGAGAATTCAGGATTATCCCCCTCTCTCAAGATACTTAACTAATCGCATCTTTAGGGGGCTGTCATTCAGCCTACCACAGCCACTCTTAAGCTGCTTCACCGGAGAACAGGTAGCAGAGAGAGATCACAAGCAAAGAGTGTGATGGTCCACAATTGAGGACAGAAGAAAACAGTGATAATGGAAGATGAAACCAGCGAGGCATCAGAGTAACTTCTGCAACCTTACTCAGGCAAGCACCCTATGTCTTGCCAAACAACAAAAACAGAATTTGTTACAAGTTACTTATTGAGTTTTGAAGTCAGCAGGATGCTATATGAAGCAAGCTAGCTAAAATTAAAAAAAAACAGTCATCTTACAACTTGGAGTAGAAAATGGCCCTTTCAAAGTAACATACCTGACCAGAACTCTGTTTATGCAATAAGATAATATATTCTATCAAATAACCTTTTTATAAGTACCTAACACCCGGTATGGTGTTGGGCAGTTTTTTATATGAATTTCTCCTAATGAGGGTCTATTATGCACCAATTAATATTTTAGGCACTGGGGATTCAGCAGTGAACGTGACAGGAAAAAAACGGGAGGGCACAGGGAAGGCACAGAAAAAGGGAAACAGACAGTAAATTAATAACAATTACATGCCAGATAATAAACTATGCTATGCTGATACTTTCTGAGTGAATGCCGTGACAGAGAATGCCTAGGATGCCACTACAGACTGGAGACTGGGCAACTGATCAGGGTAGGCCTTTCTAAGGAAAGGGTATTTAAATAGAAAGGAATGATCTAGGCTTGTGAAAATATAGGGAAAGGCATTCCAGTAGATGGAAGAGCTAATGCAAAGGCCTTGAGGTAAAAACAATTTAGTGGGTGAGAGAGAGAAAGTAAGAGAGGCAAAGAAGCCATTTTACATCAGGACTTTGTAGGTCAGACCTTTGTGAGTCAGTACAAGAAGTTTGGGTTACTCTAAATATGATGAAAAGTCACTGAAGGGTTTTAAGAAAAACAGTATTATGATCTAACTTAAGTTTAAAACTCTATCAAAGTGTTAAAATATTTAGAAGTATAACTGGGAAACTGTGAACTTTGGCTACTTGATGATTTTGTAAAATTGTTATTAACAGGATAATGCTATGTGGCTATGTTTTCTTAACAACTGTGTTGAGATATAATTCACCCTTTCAAGTGTACAATTCAGTGGTTGTCAGTATACTCAGAGCTGTGCAACATTCATGTGGTTACAGTGTTTTTAAAGAAGCTCTTATCGTTTATAAATATACTGAAAATTTTTAAAGATTTTATTTTTAAGTAATCTTTACACCCAACACGGAACTCGAATTTACAACCCTGAGGCCAAGAGTCGCATACTCTACTGATCAAGCCAGGTGAGCCCCTAACTTGAAATATTTACATGCAAAATAACATAACTAGACAGTGGTCATTGCTGAGAACTCCTGGAGAGAGAGGGAGACAGAGAGAGAGAGAGTGGGAGACAGAGAGAGAGAGAGTGGGAGACAGAGAGAGAGAGAGTGGGAGACAGAGAGAGAGAGAGTGGAAGGGAGAGAGGGAGTGGAAGGGAGAGAGGGAGTGGAAGGGAGAGAGGGAGTGGAAGGGAGAGAGGGAGTGGAAGGGAGAGAGGGAGTGGAAGGGAGAGAGGGAGAGGGAGAGAGAGAGAGAGACATCAATTAATTCTATTATTCTATAGCCTTGATAATCTCCATAATAAAAACATTTTTTTTTTTTAAAGATCACTATGGCCACAGTGTGGAAAATACCTTGTAAGTGTGGGCAAGAGAAAAGCAGAGATAATATTTACAAAGAGATATCAATAGTCCAGGTGAAAGATAATGGTGGTTTGGACTACAGAGTTAGTAGTGGATAAAATGGGGACAGGGAAATGTGGAGACAAGTTCACAGGTTTCAGCTTCTAGAGGTAGATTTATAGGACTGCCAACGGGTAAAACTTGGACTGATTACATATTATTGCTTTAGTGGGGAAAAAACTTTTTAACGTGTTAACCGAGACATTAATAACCAGTTAAGGTTTTCTGGCTAGCATAGAGGAAGAGGTCTTCTAAAACGGTCTGCCAACTGTTATTTTTAGTCTATCTACAGGGCACTTTTGAGAAATTATTCCTTTAGGCGAAGAGGAGGACGACAACGTGATTTCTTTCACAGAATTCTGCCCTAACACCAAAAATAAATTCTGAACTCCTGCCAACCAGCTGAAATCCCAGTACCAAGCCTTCATTTCTAGATGCAATGCCTAAGGTGCCCGGCACACAGTAAGAATCAAATAAAATGCTTTCTGAACTAAATGAAATAGCCTCCCTACCTGGATGAGCATCGTAACCAGTCATTTCGAAATCGCACAACATCTCTTATCAAGCACAACAAAATAAAAAGATAGAAATGATCCAATATTTATACTTGTACAGGATATAAATTTGTCCCCTAATTAAAACACTAAATAAAAATGTCAACATTCCTCAAAGGAATTTACACAGAATGTATTTTCAATAACAGACCAACAGTATTTTTACTAAGAAACTACCAAAAATCATTTTGAATGCCATCTGGGAGAATAAATAGATATGTAAAAGAAAATCCTCAAAAGAAGAACAGGAAGGGAAACCTTATCAGATATATTAAAACATTAAAAAACAATCATTAAAAAATGAGATACTTGTGGGGTGGCTAGGTTGGTTAAGCGTCCAACTCTTGATTTCGGTTCAAATCATGATGTCATGTTTCGTGGGTCTGAGCCTCACGTCTGGCTCTGCGTTGGCAGCTCGGAGCCTGCTTGGATTCTCTCTCTCTCCCTCTCTCTGTTCCTCTCCTGTTCACACTCTCGGAAATAAACATTAAAAAAAAACTATTGGAAAAAAAGAATACTTGCAAAAGAAGAGACAGATGAAGCAATGAAAGAAAATAGCAAACAAATTCTTAAAATGGAGGAGAAAGGTATAGAAAACAACGGAAAAGGAAAGATTGCTTGATGAAGGGTGTAAAGCTAAGTGATCAGTGATGGGAAAGTCTCGCATCCTAACACGCACTCCCACATAGGGTTTCCTTTTCAAAACCCAGCAAACACACCAACACACGGGCCTAGGCCTCTGGCTACCTTCCTGACCCTTCCCCTCTCCCCAGCTTGCCCTGCTCTGGGCACCCAGACAGCTTTCTTCTTCTTCCAATATGCGAAGCACTCTCTCATCCCAGAGCTTTCACACTCCCTTCCTTTTTTATATTCTTCTACCGGATTGCCTCAGAGCTCACTCCTGACTAGCTGCAGCTCTGTGCTCAGAGAGGTCTTCCCTTATACCCTTTCCAAAACGACTGCTCACCCCATGCCAACACTCTCTATCCCCTTCATCCTGTGTTATTTTTCTGCACCTCACTGCGTGACATTATATGTGTATTTACACCTCGTCTGTCTCCTCCCACTAGGATATAAGCTCCCCAAGTGTAGGGACTGTCAGGAGTTGTTCGCTGTTGGACCTCCAACATCTACAATAGTTCTTGGCACAGAGTAGAGGCTCAGGATTTTTCCTTAATGAATGAATGAGATTACAGATAAGCTAGCAGAAAACAGACTCAACTATTCACCAAATCTCTATTTAAGTCCAGAAGTGTTCAAAGAAACCAAAGAAGAGGATCAACAAGTTTGAATAAAAATGGAAAAATTTAATCTTATGGAAAAAAATGGGAAAATTTAATGTTAGAAAATATAGAGATAATGGACCATATTACTGGAGTCTTGGGTGGTAAGTCATCTGAGCACTGCCCCTTCCACCCATCTTGTGGAAGGCCCTAGCAGCCATGTTTGTACCATGAGGCCCTGCCCCCAGAGTTCCAGCTGACTGTATCAGAGGCAGATGTCTAACACAGTGGGTGCCATCACTGAAATTTAAAACTGAGTTTAGGAGATCCTCGTCTACTGAATGGAGTTCAGGGCTGCCGTCTTCTAGCATGTATGCTGGAAAACTGATCTGCTACGAGGCAGAAATGAGACCAAGCAATGGGAAGGATACACACACAATGAGTGGCTTAGTTCCTAACAGCTTCCTGGTTCCTGATTCCATCCCTTCTTATGCCTGCTTTTCAGTAGCATGAGATACTTCTGTATTCTGATGTTAATAATATATGAACTTTCTTTTACTTACACTCTTGAGTTGGTATTATTTTAAACTTTATTTTTATTTTTTTAAATGTTTATTTTGAGAGTGAGTATGTGTGAGTGGGGGTAGGACAGAGAGAGAGAGAGAGAGAGAGAGAGAGAGAGAATCCCAAGGAGGCTCTGAACTGTCAGTACAGAGCCCAGATGTAGGGCTCAATCCCATGAAACCTGAGATCATGACCTGAGCCAAAATCAAAGAGTTGGACGCTTAACCAACTAAGCCACCCAGGCATCGCTATGATTTTAAGCTTAAAAAAAAAAAAAAGCCTAATCTACTAGAGAACAACTAAAAGGTAAACCTTTGTGGATTTTTGGGTCATAGGTGATTACACTTTGCTGGTGTCTTCGTCTTTCTCATTTTGAACAAGCATTAGTTTTGCAATTCAAAAAAGCTGTTCTAAAATAGGTACTGAAAATAAATTAGAAAGTTATATACCAAAGAAACAGATTTTATTTTAGTAATTTATGTTTTTTCTATTTTTAAAACTTTCTATAATGCAGACAATATCACTCTTATGGCTTAAAAAAATACTTTTTCAGAAAGTGCCACTTTGACTTTTATCAAGAACACTTTAATACTTGGTTACTAATAAAATAGGATAAAAGTATATTTAAACACCAATGATTAAATTTTTGATATTTACAGGGACATTTCCTCAGTTTAGACTGAAATTTGCATGAGACTGTTAATTCTACTTACATTAGAATGCTTTTTGAATCTAAATTTTGAAGAATCATCATAAACTGCCAAATAGAAAAACTATTCAAGTTTTTGGGAAATTGGTAGAGACACTAGGAATAATACTGTTAACATCAGTTTTATATTTTTTTATTCTTTTAGCACTTTTTAGCATTCTTTTGCTTAATTCCCAGGTAGGAAAATAACTTTGGTTTGTAACTAGAAATTAGTAGATACAATTTAAATTATATAACGTAGTTGTTCCCATTGCTCTGTAGTTCATAGAACCTATAAGGGAAGTCCTTTCCACATGTCTGTACCTACCTTCCATTACTTTTAAAAGTTTACTCTTCAGAAAAAGCCTGGAAAGACCACAAATACACGGAGGTTAAATAACATGCTACTAGACAATGAATGGGTCAAGCAGGAAGTCAGAGAAGAAATTTAAAAATACATGAAAACAAATGAAAATGAAAACACAACGGTCCAAAACCTTGGGGACGAAGCAAAGTGGTCCTAGAGGGAAGTATATAGCAATACATACCTACCTCAAATAGACAACCTAACCTTACACCGAAGGAGAAAAAGAACAAATTAAGCCTAAAGTCAGCAAAAGGAAGGAAATAATAAAGATCAGAACTGAAATAAATTTAAAAAAATTTTTTAATGTTTTATTTTTTGAGAGACAGAGAGAGACAGCACACAAGCAGGGGAGGGACAGAGAGAGAGGGAGACACAGAATCCAAAGTAGGCTCCAGGCTTGAGCTATCAGCACAGAGCCCAATGTGGGGCTCAAACCCACAAACGTGAGATCATGACCTGAGCCAAATCAGACGCTCAACCGACTGAGCCACCTAGGGGCACCTAAAATTAAAGAAAAAAAGAAAAAAAATCAATGAGACCAGAGCTGGTTCTCTGGAAAAAATTAATAGATATCAGACTTATTAAAAAGAAAAAAGAAAGGACCCAAATAAATAAACACAAATGAGAGAGGAGAAATACAACAACACAGAAATACAAACAATCATAAGAGAATATTATGAAGAACTATAGGCCAACAAGTGGGACAACCTAGCAGAAATGGATAAATGCCTAGAAATATAAGTTTCCAAAACTGAAATAGTAAGAAATAGAAAACTTGAACAGATTACCAACAAAGAAGTTGAATCAGTAATCAAAAATCTCCCAAGAAACAAAAGTCCAGGACCAGACAGCCTCACAGGCAAATTCTAACAAACACTTAAAAAGAAGTTACTAACTATTCTTCTCAAACTATTCCAAAAATAGAAAAGGAAGGAAAATTTCCAAATTCATTCTATGAGGCCGGCATTACCCTGATACCACAACTAGATAAAGACACCACCACAAAAGAGAACTCCAAGCCAATATCCCTGAAGAACATAGATGCAAAAATGCTCAATAAAACACTAGCAAAGCAAATCCAACAATACTTTAAAAAAAAAATCATTCATGGGGCGCCTGGGTGGCTCAGTCAGTTAAGTGTCCAACTTCAGTTCAGGTTTGTGAGTTCAAGCCCCACACTGGGCTCTGTCCTGACAGCTCAGAGCCTGGAGCTTGCTTCGGATTCTGTGTCTCCCTCTTTCTCTGCCCCTCCCCTGCTCACACTCTTTCTCTCTCTCAAAAATAAATAAACATTAAAAAAAAAATTGAAAAAAGTCATTCACATCATCAAGTGAGATTTACTCCCAGGATGCAAGGGTGATTAAATGTCTGCACGTCAATCAACATGATAAATCACATTAATAAAAAATGTTAGGAACCATATGATCCTCTCAGTAGATGCAAAAAGGGCATTTGACAAAGTACAACATCCATTCATGATAAAAACCTTCAACAAAGTAGGTTTAGATGGAACATACCTCAACATAAGAAAGGCCATATATGAAAACCCACAGTTAATATCATCTTACATGGGGAAAAACTGAGAGCTTTCCCCCTAAGGTCAGGAACAAGACAAAGATGTCCGTTATCATCACTTGTATTCACATAGTCCTGAAAGTCCCAGTCACAGAATTTGGACAGCAAAAGGAAATAAGAGGCATCCAAATCAGGAAAGAAGAAGTAAAACTTTCACTATTTGCAGATGACATGATACTATATATAAAAAACCCTAAAGATTCTACTAAAAAGCTGTCAGAACTGATATATGAATTCAGTAAAGTTGCAGGATACAAAATAAATGTACAGAAATTTGATACATTTCTACATACCAATAATTAAGCAGCAGAAAGAGAAATTAAGGAATCAATCCCATTTACGATTTCACCGAAAGCAATAAGATACCTAAAAATAAACCTAACTAAAGAGGTGAAAGACTTGTACTCTGAAAACTAAAACATGATGAAAGAAATTGAAGATGACATAAAGAAATGGATAGACATTCCATGCTCATGGATTGGAAAAATATTGTTAATATGTCTATACTACCCAAAGCAATCTATAAATTTAACACAATCCCTATCAAAATACCAACAGCATTTTTCACAGAGCTAGACAAAATAATCCTAAAATCTGATGGAACCACAAAAGACCTCATATGGCCAAAGCAACCTTGAAAACGAAAAAGCTGGAAGCATCACAATTCTGGACCTCAAGTTACAAAGCTGTAGTAATCAAAACTGTATAGTACTGGCACAAAAAAAATAGACATACAGATCAAGAGAACAGAACACCCAGAAATGAACCCACAATTACGTGGTTAATTAATCTTTGACAAAGGAGGAAAGGATATACAATGGGAAAAAGAATGTCTCTTCAACAACTGGTGTTGGGAAAACTGGAGAGCAACATGCAAAATAATGAAACTAGACCACTTTCATATACCATACACAAAAATAAACTCAAAATGGATATAAGACCTAAAGACCTGAAACCATAAAAGTTCTAGAAGAGAACAGAGGCAGTAACTTATTTGACATTGGCCATAGCAATTTCTTTCTAGATAGGTCTCCTGAGACAAGGGAAACAAAAGCAATAATAAACTATGGGTACTTTATCAAAACGAGAGGCTTCTGCACAGCAAAGGAAGTAATCAACAAAACTAAAAGGCAGGGGCACTTGAGTGGCTTAGCTGGTTAAATGTCCGACTCAATTTTGGCTCGTGTCATGATCTCACGGTTCATGAGTTTCAACCTCATAATGGGGTCTGAGCTGGCAGCCTGGGGCCTGCTTGGGATTCTTTCTTACTCCCTCTCTCTCTGCCCCTCCCCTGCTTGCATGCTCTCTGTCTCTCTAAATAAATAAATACATAAACGTTAAAAAAAAAAAAAAACACCTAAAAGGCAACTTATGGAATGGGAAAAGATACCTGCAAATGACATCCCTGATAAAGGGTTAGTATCCAAAATATATAAACAGTAAAAAAACAAATAATCCAATTAAAAATGGTCAGAAGATGTGAACAGATTTGTCTTCAAAAGAGACATCCAGATGACCAACAGACACATGAAAAGATGCTCAACATGACTGATCATCAGGAAAATGAAAATCAAAACTAACATGAGATATCACCTTACACGGGTCAGAATGGCTAACATCAACAACACAAGAAAAAAACAGGCATTGGCGAGGATGTGGTCAAAGTGAGAACCCTCTTTCACTGCTAGTGGGAATGTAAACTGGTACAGCCACTCTGGAAAAAATAGTATGGAGGTTGCTCAAGAAGTTAAAAATAGAACTACCCTATGATCTAGCAATTGCACTAGTAGGTATTTACTCAAAGAATAAAAAAAAAAAACTAATTCAAAAGGATACATGCACCCTAATATTTATAGCAGCATTATTTACAATAGCCAAATTATGGAAATAGCCCAAGTATCCCTCGATTGATGAATGGATTAAGCAGACGTGTGCGTGCACGCACACACACACATATGGAATATTACTCAGCCACAAAAAAGAACGAGATCTTGCCATTTGCACCAACACAGATGGAGCTAGAGTATTATGCTAAGCAAAATAAATCAGAGAAAAACAAATACCATATGATTTCACTCATAATGTGGAATTTAAAAAACAAAATAAACAGGCAAAGGGGAAAAAAGAGAGAGAGAGGCAAACCAAGAAACAGACTCTTAACTATAAAGAGCAAACTCATAGTTACCAGAGGGAGGACAGGTGAGCTGGCAGGGATTAAGGAGGGCACTTGTGATGAGCACCAGGTGTTGTAAGTGTTGAATCACTAAACTGTATACCCCAAAACTAATATTACACTGTATGTTAACTAGAATTTAAATAAAAGTTAACAAAAGTTCGCTTTCAACATTAAATCATTCTGTTAGTAACAACTACTTTAAAAGGGAACTATAATTTTTTTTCCAGCTTTATTATTTGTTTTTCATGATTCTTAAATAGGTATTATCATTTTCCTGCATATCTTTCTACTTTCATTATATAGAAACGTTTTCATACTTTTAAAGGTTAACTATGGTATTAATATTAAAATAAGGATATATCATTCTGCAACTTCCTTCAACACTGTTTTCCTTTATCTGCTTGATACATGTAGCTCCTATTTTATCTTAGTATTGCTGCAAGTATTAAATCAGTTTATTTAAGTACTCAGGGCTTTTTTTTTTTTACTATTCTAAGGAGAATGAAATAAACATAGTACATATCCCCTTGTATTTATGTGAATGTTTCTTCCTGTGAATGCATTTTAATTTAGGTTTATACCTCTCTGTGAAGCCTTTAGTCAGGTATTTTTCTGCCATTCACAGATCTTTGAAGTGTCTGAACCTTTTTAAACTTGTCTTCCAATTGAGTTATAAACATTCTGTATATACTCCAGGTACAAGTCCACTGTTACATGTTTTCCCAATATTTTCCCCATACAATAGCTTACATTTTCATTTTCCTAACTATGTCTTTGAGGAGAAAAATTTTATTTTGACAATGTCCAACTTATCAGTATTCTATATTCGTACTTGTTACATATCTAAGAAATCTTTGCAAAACCCAAGTAACTCAAAACCATAAAAATCTAGAAGAAATTAAGTCTTAACTCTTATATTCTTTTCTGTGATTTTGGATATTGTTATCCAACTCTTCTAATATCGTGCTGAAAAATGTATCCTTCTCCCACAGATTGCCTTGACACTTTGGTCAAAAATCAATTCTATTTGTAGGCTGCTGTCTAGACTCCCTCCTGTTTCACAGATCTATCTTTTACACTGTACCACACTGTCCTGAAATTAGGTTATATGATGGTTCATTTTATGGGTCAACTTAAACAGGCTAAACGATGTTCAGATAGCTGGTAAAATATTTCTGAGTGTGCCTGTGAGGGGGTTTCTGGATGAGACTAGTTGTTGAGTTGTGGACCAGTAGAGATCTGCTCTCACCAAAGCGGGTGGGCAGCATCCAATCGATTGAGGGCCTAAATAGAACAAAAAGGCAAAGGAAGGATGAATACTGTCATTTCTCGAGCTGAGACTCCTTCTCTTTCTGCCTTCTAACATCAGAGGTCCTGATTCTCTGGCTTTTGGCCTGGAGGACTTGCACCAACGGCCTCCCTGGTCTCAGGCTTCAGACTGAATCACACCACCAGCCTTCTTGGTTCTCCAGCATGTGGACGACGTATCGTGGCAGATCTCGGTCTCCAGAATCCTACGTAAGTTTATATACAACTAATTGGTTCTTTTTCTCTTGGAAAATCGTGACAACGCAGTAACCTAGGACCTCTAATTCTGTTCTTTTTCAAGTTGTTTTTGGTACACTAGGTCCTTTCAATTTCCCAATAAAACTTATAATCAATTTGTCAATTTCTACAAAAAAGCCCGCTGAATTTTGGACCGGTATTTCACTAAACTGCTAGATCCACTTGGTGAAGATGGATATCTTACCGACATCAAGACTTTATTTTTTTTAAGTTTTTATTTAAATTCCGGTTAGTTAACATACAGTGTTTTGTTAGTTTCAGGTGTACACTACAGCAATTTTACACTTCCACACAACACCCGGTGCTCATCACAAGCTCCCTTGCCTGAGGAGACATCTTTAGAAAAATCTTGTGAAGGCCAATGTCAAGGGAAGTTTTGCCTACGATTCTAGGAATTTTATGGTTTCAGTGCTCACATTTAGGTCTTTAATCCATTTTGTTTTTGTGTATGGTATTAGAAAGTGGTTCGGTTTCATTCTTTTCCATGTAGCTGTGCAGTTTTCCCAACACCATTTATTGAAAAGACTGCCTTTTCCCCATTTTGTGCCTCTCCTCTGTCGTAGATTAACCATGTAAGTGTGGGTTTGTTTCTGGGCTCTCTCTTCTGTTTCTCTGATCTATGTGTCTGTTTTTGTTCCAGTACCATGCTGCTTTAATTATGACAGTTTTGTAGTTTCTCTTGAAATCTGAAATTGCCTCCAGAGTTTTTCTTCTTTCTCCAGATTGCTTGGGCTTTTCAGGATTTTTTTGTGGTTCCAATGGATTATTCTAGTTCTGTGGAAAAGGTTGGTATTTTGATAGGGATTACATTAAATCTGTAGATTGCTTCGGGTAATATATATATATTTAAATATTCCAAAGCCCTAATCCAGGAGCATGGAATATATTTCCATTTGTGTCCTCTTCAATGTATTTTTTTTTATCAGTGTTTTAGTTTTTTAAGGTCTTTCACCTGCTTGGTTAAGTTTATTCCTAGACATTTTACTTATTTCGGTACAACTGTAAAGGGGATTGTTTTTAATTTTTCTGCTACTTCATTATTGTAGAAATGTAATAGATGTACATATATCAATTTGGTATCCTGCACCTTTGCTGAATCATTTGTCCGTTAAGGTAGTTGTCAGTTTCTGGTGGAGTGCTTAGGGTGCATATAGTATCATGTCATCTGCAAACTGTGAAAGATTTACTTCTTCCTTACCAATCTGGATGCCTTTTCTTTTTCTTGACTGGTGGCTAGAACTTCCAGTACTATGTTGAATAAAAGTGGTGAGAACGGACATCCTTGTCTTGTTCCTGACCTTAGAAAAAAAGTGCTCAGTTTTTCACCATTAAGACGTTAGCTAGGAGTTTTTCATATAAGGCATTTACTATGTAGAGGTATATTCCCTTGAGATTTCTTAGAATTTTTTACGTGGATGATCACATTACCTACAAATAAAGAGTTCTATCTCTTCTTTTTCAGTCTGAATGTTTTTTTTTTTCTTTTTGGCTTTATTGTATTAGCTAAGACTTCCAATACAGTTTTATTAGAAACAGACAGGGGACGGTAAATATAGTCCCTGTAACTGTATTATGGCCAAAGTACAGAAACTTCTCAATACAGAAACTTCTCTTGATGTTTTAAAGTTTTTGTTGCACTTTTAGGTTTCAACTAGCTGGGATGTATTACCCAATATGCAATGAGTGTCTAAAATTTACCTATTACTCTGTGGATAGCTAATTGTCCCAGAAATGTTTATTCAGTTCCTCATCCACTTATGCCACCTTTGTCATCTGTCAAGTTCCCATATGTCCATGTTTTAATTTCCAAACTATCTTCTCTGTTCACCTTCATCTACCCTGAACCAACACCTCATTCAGAGATCCTATCCATTCCATTACTTTAAATAATTTTATATCCTGGCAATTCCCAAATTTATCTCCCCCCAGACCTCTCTACTAAACATAAATATCTATATCCAACGGTCTCACTTGGATTGTAGAATAGTATTTCATGCTATTCTACATAATAGATTCTACAAATCAAAACCACACTGAGATACCACCTCACACCAGTCAGAGTGGCTAAAATGAACAAATCAGGAGACTCCAGATGCTGGCAAGGATGTGGAGAAACAGGCATCCTCTTGCACTGTTGGTGGGAATGCAATCTGGTGCAGCCGCTCTGGAGAACTATGTGGAGGTTCCTCAAAAAAATGAAAATAGAACTACCCTATGACCCAGCAATAGCACTGCTAGGAATCTACCCAAGAGATACAGGACTGCTGATGCACAGGGGCATGGGTACCCCGATGTTAACAGCAGCACTTTCGACAATAGCCAAATCATGGAAAGAGACTAAGTGTCCATCAACTGATGAATGGATAAAGATGTGGTATATATGTATATAATGGAATACTAGGCAGCAATGAGAATGAAATCTGGCCACGTGTGGCAACATGGATGGAACTGGAGGTTATTAAGCTGGGTGAAATAAGTCAGGCAGAGAAAGACAGATACCATATGTTTCCATGCATAGGCTGACTTTGTGAGACTTAACAGAAAACCAGGGGGGAGGGCAAGAGGGGAAGGAAAAAAGCCACAGAGAGGGAGGGAGACAAAACATAAGAGACTCTCAAAGACTAAGAACAAACTGAGGGGTGAGGGCGGTGTGGGAGAGGGGAGAGTGGGTGATGGGCACAGAGGAGGGCACTTGTTGGGATGAGCACTGGGTGTTGTATGGAAACCAATTTGACAATAAATTATTTAAAAATTTTTTTAAAAAAAGAATGGTATTTCAATTTATTTTTATATACCTTAAAAACCAAACTCCTAATTCTCAGCCATTGCTAACCTACCCTTCCCTGCAGTCTTACCCTTCTTAGTAACTGGAAATTCCATTTTTTCAGGTCCTTGACTCAAACACTGTAGAGTCACCCTCGATTTCTGTCTTTCTCTCATCCCCCACTTATCTAAGCCATCTGAAAATCCTGACCACTCTGCTTTCAAATTATGTTAAAAAACCTAACCATTTACAACCACTGTTACTGCCACTATCCCGATCCAAGCCAATTTCCTCTCACCTGATTATTCCAACAGCCTAACTGCTTCCTCTGTAGGATCTAATCTACAACAATCAGTGATCACTTTTTAGGACCTACGTCTGACCATATCACTGCTACATCCTAAACCTTCCTATATCTTCCCATCTCACATGGAGTAAGAGCCACAATTCTTACAATAACCCCCGAGGCCTTTCATTATCCAGGTCCCATTGTCCCTCTGACCTCCTCCAAGCGCCGTCCTCCTCTCACTCTACTCTGGACATACTGGTGTCCCTGCTTTTCATGACACACATCACATACACTCTCTGCCTCCTCTGCTTGGGACCCTCCTAACTGCCCAGATACTGACACTGCTTGCTCCTTCAAGTTGTAATTACCATTCAAACAGAGGTCTTCCTGCCACCTCTCACAAAGCAGCACTGCTGTATACACCTGACACACTCTCACTTCCCCTTCCTTGCCTTTCCCCCTCCTCCTAGCATGGATCTCATCTGACAGTATTTGTTTTTTATTGGCCCTCTCTTATTAGAATATAAGCTCCACGAAAGCAAGGATTTTGGTTTTTTTTTTTTTCACTGCTCTAGATCCCTAGTCCCTGGAATAGTAGCTAGCACATAAACACTCTGTTGAATAAATGTTTTACTTCCCATAGGTTCATTAGTGTTTTTATCCAGCAGGTCAGCTCCCCCTGCTTCTCCTCAATTTTAAAATGCATTACCCTGGAGTTTTCTATATACATCGGAGCTAGTCAAGACCTATGAAAACCCTTTGAAGGTTCTGGCTGAGATTGCTTTGAATTAACTTGTAGAGAACTCTTATTAGCTTTTTGATGTTGAGTTCCCCTTCCCCCAAAACATGACAGGTCTATTTTAGGTCTTCTTATGTCCTTCAGTTGGGTTTGTAATTGCTGCCATAAAAAAACCAAGCATCTTTTATCAAATATGTCTCCTTTTCTGTTAACAAAGCATTGCTTTTTTGAAAAAATTACATTTTCTAACTATCGCAATTAAATCTTCAAGCTCCTTTTCTATTGCCTTCGTCCTCCTTAACTTTACAAACATGCTTAAATCTCTCTCTTCCTAAAACATCTTCCTCTTGGCCATGGAACCATTCTTTCTGTTCTTAAATTTTGCAAAGAAGTAGATAAGTAGGGCTACCTTAGCTTCCTCATTTCCTACTCCATCCTTAACCACAAATCTAGCTATTGCTTAACTACCGGTAGAAACGGCTCTTTCAGAAGGGGGCCCTGGGCACTGAGCCACTGACTTCCACAGCCTCGTCTCAGTGTTTATCCTTCTTCGGTCTAAGTTGTACATGACCATGAATACACCCCACACCTTTACTCCACATTTTATGTCTTCTGTTGTCTTCCATGGAACGCATTTTTCCCTCACATCTGAGTGCTTCCCCTTCTCTATCCCCTGGTTTCTCCTCTTATTCCAGGAAGAACCTGTATCTGTCCTAGAGATACAGGGAAAGCCTCTCTGGGGAAAACAATTTGACCTAACTCTTAAAGAGAGTTAAACTCTTAAAGACTATGGCTTAACACACGGACAAGTAGGAAAATGGCATTTCCAGCAAAGAGAACAAGCAGGGTGACAACAGCATAGTTAACCAGAGACTCAACCTTTTGTTATGTCTAGAGCTTTTATATCCAGTATAATAGACACTAATCACATGTGGCTATTCGGTATTGAAGTGTGGTTAGCTCAAACTGAGATGTTAAGGGTAAAACACAGGCTAGATTTCAAAGACTTAGTATCAAAAAGGGGATATAAAATCTCAGTATTTTCATTGATTACATGTTGACATATTTTTAATAAATTGCATTAAATAAAATATATTATTAATTTCATCAGTTTCTTTTACTTTTTAAATGTGGCTACTAGAAAACTTAAAATTACATATGTGGCTCTCATCATCCATCTATTGGATAGTGCCAGTCTATAGCGTAAGGGCCCAAAGAAGGGAATGGAGCAGAAAATTCTATCATTAATTTTCTTTTTCCTTTCTACTCCCACTGATGTCAATGAAAATTCAGGCACTCATCTCTCCACTGCTCACCTGTTTATCATGATCCCCTGACCTTCCAAATTAACAGGTAAAACAGTCTGGAATATTAAGGCTTTCTACTATGCAAGCCTCATCTGCGTTTATCGGATTACCTGGTACTGCTCCCCTTCATGTGTGCGGATATGCCAAACTCAGGATGTCACCTAAACTCTCCTTGAATTTTTTACCTTAATGCCTTTGCTCATAATCTTCTCTCTGCTTAGAATTAGAATGCTCTTTCTAAAACTTAACGACATTCTGTTTATATTTAAAAAGAAAAAAATATGGATGGGGCCTTTTGTTAGAGACACAAGTACTTAGAGAGGAATTTTTTAAAAACCTAGCAGGACTTCAGAGTGTATATTAATTACGTATTCCTTCATGAAGCCATCTCTCATTACTCAAACCTTCAGCAAACATGCAACATGTAGAAGGTGTCGTGTGCTACACATTAGCCTAGGTCCTAGGTAAACGAGACAGGAGAATATTAGCCCTGCCTTCAGGAATTCAGTCTCACGGATACAGCTACATAAATCGACAATTACCATGGACTATGATTTAGGCAACGATGGAGGTGAGCACAGGGTCCTGGTGGACCACTAACAAGTCAAGTCCTAAGCCAGGTTGGTAGGTAGGCGAGGGAAGCATCCTAAATAGTGATAATGGCCCTAATGCGATGGTCCCCTTTTGAATACCCAAAACACCTTTTGTAGCTTCTCTCGTGGTTATCTGACCCCATCTCTGATACTGTCGTGCATGTAGAGCTGACGCTCATCACCTGTACATCTGACATCTGCAGATTTGCCTATTGCTAAAATTTATTTGTAACCTCAGAGTCAATACTTCTGGCAATTTCTCAGTCATGTGAATGAACAAAAATGACAGGTTATTTCACATCAAAAGTGGTGAAAAATCTGAATTCTCTCAGGTGCATGTTCCCAGCTGAGGGAGAAAGACGAGTGAGGCTCTGCCTTCTTGTTTCAGCTCTCACAGGTAAACGAATGTCCACATCATCGTCTCTCTGGCACGGCGTTTTCAGATTTTTTTGCTTTTTGTTGGTGACTTTGCTATTGAAACTGGCCACCAAACATAGTACTGAATTGTTATGTAGTGTTCCTAAGTGCAAGAGGGTTCTGGTGGGATGTGCTTTACGGAGACTGTATGTGTAGTAGACAAGATCCATGCAGGCATGAGTGCCAGGGCTGTTGGTAGTAAGCTCTGTTAATGGATTACCATATATTAAAGGTGTTTTTAAACAGAAATACACACAGAAACAAGGGTACGTATTAATCAGTATAAAAATGTTGTGACCAGAACCTCTCAAGAACCCAACTCTGTATTTCTCCTGGGAGCAATGGCTCAATATTCTTTAATTCAGTGTTCACATCAACTTTGTAGAACGTAACTATCTTAAATAACAAGTATCAACTGTACTCTTTCCCTCCAGGGAGTAACTCTATCTGAATCACAACTTCCTCCTACGGAATAGGTATTATTATACAGTTAACTCTTAATTAGGAAGGAAATTAATAAGTTTTTTTTTCTTTTGTGTGAACACCTTGACTTTGAAATTAAGTAGGGGCCTTATAGTTTAGTTTAACAAAGGCTGGATCCTAACACAAAGCAATTTTATAGGGCATTAGCTTATTTTTATAGTTTCGAAATGACCAACAATGCCTTTTACCAACATGCTTACCATTTTTGTTCTTCAGATTTGGGTCTGCTCCACTTTTTAGAAGCTTTAAGGCACACTGCTTCTGAGCCCGGTAAGCTGCACAATGTAAGGGTGTATTTCCTAACTGATCCGAACAATTAACATCAGGAGGATTGGGCCTGTTGAGCTAACAAATGAAAAAATGCAATGCAGAATTATCAAAGATGGATTTTCTCCCTTAAACCACATGAAGGTGTAACTGATGTGCAGGTGAACCCTCTGACTGTAGAACCAGATGAACACAGGGCTCTAGGATGCTGGACAGCTGGGGGCTCCTCGCTCACTAAAACCAGCACATCTGTGTCACTCCCCATGCTCGTGCTCAAGGTGCCATGAAGTCTCAGGTCCCACATTCCCCTGACAACAGACGACAGCCACTACACCAGTGCCACCCCACCCACTGCTGGACGTTAAGATTTCACTAAGATTGGCTCACTTATACCCATTTTGTGATTCACGCTTGTGACAGCAAAAATATACACCAGTCTACCACAGACAGTCATTCAGAAAAGCTAAAACCATAAAGGTTAAATGTGTTAATGTTCAAGTTCTGAATTTGTTGTCCCCACTATTTTAAAAACTTCTTTATATAGTCTCCATTTCACAAAAGTTAAAAAATGTTTTAGGCACTTTACTTGGAAACTAAAGAGGTCTTTTCAAATGAAAAAGCTGAAATAACCTTAAAGCAAATGGCAATACTTCATTCTTCAGTTTAGAACAAATTTAGTTTCATGTTTAATGAGACTATGAGAAATAGAAACTGGAAAGTAGGTCTCCAAAAGGTAAAGCTTTCAGTCTAACATGACATGAATATTCTCAAGTATTATCACTTATTTGCATGTTACTTTTTAAAACTGTAGCATACCTTTCAGAAATTATTGCTTATCAAAATTAGAGAAACTTGTTCCTTTATAGGATCTTACATATCATGTTTCAATGTAAATTGGCTCAATCTGAAAAAAAACAATTGTCCTTCTATTACGTTTTTGCCTTGAAAAATCAGATTCTTAATTCATCAGATTTTCACAGTAGGGGGTGGGGACATCGACCAGAAATTCAGAGAAAAACAATCCTTAAAGTGCATCCTGCTCCAACTATTATATGCCAAGTATTTTCAGGTATTTATGGACTTTCGTACTACTGTTACAATCTCGAGTATTTCAGTCCCGCAATTTGACACCATTATGAAGCATTAATATGAAGTTACAATTTTCCTGAAGGGTAAAGAACTAAGACATGTTGTTGCTGTTTTACCAGAGCTAGGAGTTCTGCTGTTCTGCCTTCTCTCGCTGCTGCTAAAAGTTCTTCTTCAAGCTTTCTTTGTTGAGTCCTTTCTACAGCTGCAAAAGGAAAGTACATGTTACTCTACTTCTAGTCAGAATCCTCTTAGCAACATCATTAAAAGGATGTATGAATAAAGTGATCATGAGGAAAAAGTCACAATATTTTGAATTATAATTCAAATGTAGTCAAAGACTCTTACTGTTATTCTCACTGCCTTACATTTCAGATAACGGAGTTCAACTCCTTTTAGGTTCTGATGAATCGATGTTTTCAATTCAAAAGGCTTTAAGTATCTTACTCTAACACCCATCACAGACAATTATGAATTACTTTTGCATGCCGAAGTACTATTATGTATCTCCCTTGGAAAGGTAGATAAATTGGAAGGTAACATTCATACCTTCCAGAACCTTAGAATCTGGTAAAAATAACAATAAAAAACAGCACTGTTAGGAAGATGTACAAATCACATAAGTAGATTTATACATACATATATACTTCCACCTAATGTAAGATTTATTTTAACAAATTCTACAGCACTTACTATATGCCAAGTGCTATTCAAAGCACTTTAAAAATAACTTCCAGTTATAAAATAAGTCAACAGAGATGAAAAAATACAGCATAAGGAATAGAGCCAATATTGTAATAACACTGTATGCTGACAGAAGACTGCATAACATATAAAATCGAATCACTATGTTATATACCTGAAAATGAAACACTGTAGTCAACTATAGTTCAATATTAAATTTTGACAAAATATATTAGCTCATTAAATCCTCATAAGTATGCTATGAAGTAGGTGTTACTATTATTCTGATTGCACAGATGAAGAGACTGAGGCACTAGGAAGTTAAGGATTAAACTAAGGTCACACAGCTAGGAAATGGAGGAGCTGGGATCCAAAGTTGTGCAGGCTGGTTCCAGAGACCATGCTCTTATCACTATTCTATCCTGCTTCTTAAATCACACTTGCAGGGAAAGAGAACAACAAGAATATGCAATAAGGTCTCTTTTTGCTAGATTTGAATTCTGTTCTGGCTTAAAAAAAAAAAAAAGCAATTTCATAGGAAGGCTCAGTAACCTCACTTAAAACATGCACACAATATCCTTTGCAAAGGCAGCAAAGGAGCAACTATAAAAGGTTTCTCAGGTCTTCCTGGCTGAAGTCGGGTTGTGGACTAAAAAGCAGGTTGGTGAGCCAAGTGACGGGGAGACACTATGAACGCCATCTTGAATACGGTTATAGCTAGAACTAGCTTAGCTTGAAGAAATGATTGACATTCCTATCATACCATCATCTCCTATTCTCACATTTTTATTTCCACCCCCAGACTCCCTCCCTACCTCAAGGAAGGTGCCCAAGTCTCTGCATAAGCTCTCAATGGCTTCTTTTGCTGGGATTCACACTCTTCAATGTTTCCTCTCACTGGTCCTGGGGCTACTGGACCATGAGCTCTGAGGATAGTCACATTCCTATCCGTCTTGTACATACTTCTGCTCCTGCATGTGTTACCCAGACCTGTAAGTTACCCCCAGCAGTCAGGTACTATTCTTACTCTTCTGTGTATCCTGGCCATTTATGGCAAGGTCTAGCATAATGCATAGTTGGCCAATAAATATTTGCTAAATAATCAAACAATACTTAATCATGTTGGTTCTAGACTTTAGGGAAAAGTGGTACAGGGTACCCTAATGTTTCTTTCAAAATTGACCGGGTTCATAAATGAAGGAAAATGGGGTCTTGGAGTTGCACACACTGCGTATGTTTCTGTCCTCGGTTCATTAAGGACACTGAAAGATTACTGATGCAGCCAAAGAAAAGGAAAGATTCCAGTTGGGGAGATGAGGCTTCTAGAGTGCTGGGAACACTCTGTTCCTTGATCTGTTACGCTGATGTGTTCTGTTTGTGAAAATAGCGAGTTGTACGTTAATGATGTATACTTTTATCCATATACCTTATATCTCAGTAAATGTTTTTAAAGGAAATATTCCATTCAAAAAATCATTTGTCCTATAAATTTTAGTTCAATTTTATTTTTTAAATAAGTTTATTTTTGAGAGAGAGAAAGAGAGAGAAGGAGAATGCGCACATGCACAGCAAGGGAGGGGCAGAGACAGGGAGAGAGAGAATCCCAAGCAGGCTCTGTGCTCTCTGCAGGGCTCAATCTCACTAACCATGAGATCATGCCCTGAGCAGAAACCAAGAGTCAGATGCTTAACTGAGTCACCCAGGCACCCCTAAATTTTAATTTTAATATGACAAACTAATTATCTTTCTTTTGAATCTGCCTCCCAAGTTAATAGGGAGCACAGAGATCATGAAATTTAACTCCCTCCTAACGATACTCTTCTATACGTGCACAGGGTAGGTTAAATAGCAATACACTTGAGGGGCGCCTGAGTGGCTCAGTTGGTTAAGTGTCCGACTTTGGCTCAGGTCATGATCTCGTGGTCTGTGAGTTCAAGCCCTGTATCGGGCTTTGGGCTGACAGTTCAGATACTGGAACCTGCTTAAGATTCTGCGTCTCCCTCTCTCTGCCCCTCCCCCACTCATGCTTTGTCTCTGTCTCAAAAATAAACATTTAAAACAAAATAGCAATACACTTGAAACAGAGGTAAGAAACTGAAATGTCCCTTACTGACAACAGAAAAATCACCATTTTGCAATCTTCAAAGTCATAAGGGATTCAAGACAAGAATCATTAATACTGAAATCACTGTTTAAAGATTAATGGTACACAGGAAACTTACATTTTTCTCCCCACAGATTAGTACTTAGTCTCTACCGTGGGCCACTGGGTTATCAGAGAGAACATTACCAGGAACAGAACAAAATGACCATGTTCCCTCCTAATGTGTGATGCAGTGGTAAGGGATACAACCTCACTATTCCTGCCAAAAAGGCATATTCTGAATCTAATTATATGAAAAGATTGAAAAAAACCTAACTGAGACCTTCTACAAATAATTCTACAATTGCCCTCTTCAAAAAGGTCAAGATCATGAAAAACAAAGGCGTAGGAATTATTCCAGATAAAGGAGACTAAAGCAACGTGGCAACACAATGAGAGATTCTGGATTGGATTCTGAATCAGGGGAAAAATTCTACAACGGACATTATTTGCGCAATTGACAAAATCTGAATATAAACTATATTGTTCTATTAATGATAAGTTTTCTGAAACTGATTGTTATATTGTGATTATGTAAGAAGACAGCCTTGTTCTTAAGGGATACATACTGAAATATTCAGAGCTAAAGTATCACTGTCTGTAAGTTTCTTCCAAATAGTTCTGCAAAAAAAATTAAGGAACATTAATATAAAGGATACACCAGGTGTGGCAAAATGTTAACGACTGCTGAATCTAAGTGAAGGACATACAAGCGTTCATTGTGCTGTAATTCGATCTTCCTGTAGGTTAGAAATCTCTCAGAATAAAATGAAAGACTAATGGTATGTAAAAGAAGAGGGAGGTATTCATATCTAGTGCCTGACGAGTGGTAATCTAACCTCTCTCAGGTAACTCCGGTCACGTGAACTCACTAAACCTTCAAACGCAACCCAAGCCATTATTACAATACACAGGACCCAGATATGAACTCCTGGCACTCCGACAACTGGGCAGACAACTGGCTCTGGTCTGCCACAAACAAGATGACAATGTAACACTTCTTTAGATGCTTGAGTAAGATTTTGTTGGGACAACTGAGATCTGTGCTTCTGGGGTAAAACCCCTCCTGTCTCTAGGTCATTACCCTAAGATGTGGTTTCCATTCTACCTATAGTCTTGGGCGCTAGTAGATGCACTCTGTAAAGTCTGAGCCATTTATGGCGCTATCCACAAATTATATCTGGCTAAGGTGATCTCATCAGAGCAGAGTCAATTAACTTTCTACTTCCATTTCTCACGCTAGCACCCTATTAGCTGAGAAATCATAAGTCATCTGAGTCCTTGTCCTTAGTGCATTTGAGTTTTGGGAAGGCAGAACATGTCTTTATGATCGGCCCCACTAAAAGTCAACTTGTCAGTTGTCATAAACTAACATTCCACCCTGTCAGGAGAACCTCAGTTCTGGGTTCTCATCTTGTTACAATTAAAATGACTGGACAAGGGCACCTGCAGGCTGGCTCAGTTGGTAGAGCATTTGAATACTGATCTCAGGGTCATGAGTTTGAGCCCCATGTTGCAGGTAGAGATTACTTTAAAAATAAATAAAAGGACAGTGGTGAAGGACAGGACGCCTCAGCCTCCCAGTTAGATCACAATATTTTAAAGGGCAGGGATCACATCTAATATGTGCAATCTCCCCCAAAATCACAGAAGACAGAGCTTTAGAGAAGATGTTTAGTTGACATACTTGTTCATTTTAAATGAAAGGGTTTAATTTACAGTGACCTAAGGATATCTGACAAAATGTAAAACTTAAACAGATTTGTAAAACTTGCCATAATGTTATATGAACAAATCTTCAACAAAATTAAAAACAGAAAATTAGAGACATAAGAAGGAGTATGGTTGACAGGCTGACATTATTTTCTAACTAGAAAGCAAGAGAAAATTTTCGTTTTCAAGGACAACTGGAAAGTAGAAAAAATATACAGGTTTTTATGTAGCTAAACATACTAATAATTAAGAACTACCATTGAAATACAGAATTATCTTACCTTTCCCCGAACTGCAAAACAAAGAAACACAGAATATGTGCTTTCTATTATAGAGTAGAAATTAAGAAATATTCTCTCCTCTAGCACAGAAATACTACCAAGAAATAGTTACAGTAAAGCCCTGGCCATTCAGAGGATAATCTTAACGCATGAGTTTCCCAATCAAAATACGTTTCTTTTATTCTATCTTAGAGAAATTGCTCTGAGTTCCTGCAGACTCGTACCTCCTTTAACATAATTTAGTATCTGGAGTTCCTAACGATGATGCTGAGCCGTCGGGGAATTACTGTCGGGGAATTACTGTCGCCGCTGCGCTACAATGCAGTCCTCAGGGCGACAGAGCCAGCCAGCATCAAAGGGCTCTCGCCGCTGCACTGCTCATGGCTTCACCGTCCTCCACATCTGTATTCCTTCATCATGATGTTTCTGCAGCCTACCAGCCATACTCTCATGTCTCTCACTTTCTACTTTCCATTCTGTTGAAGTTTTGATCATACAACATTATGGCAAGTTTGACAAGTCTGTTTAAGGTTTAGAGCTGTGAGGAAAACTCAAATAATTTGGTGTCTAACCAGGGACTCCAAGATTATATTCTCTTTAGAGCATAAGCCCAGCGTAATCTATTCTGGCATCCCAGAAGCTATTTCTACTTGTATTCTGAACCTTGGGTATCATTGAATACTTTTTATGTTAAGATCCATAATATTTACCTTCAAGCATGTTCCTGATTTCTTTGTCATAAGTGACTTCTTTTGCTGTCTGTCCACTCC
Source organism: Paguma larvata (assembly GCA_030068075.1). Lineage (NCBI taxonomy): Eukaryota > Metazoa > Chordata > Mammalia > Carnivora > Viverridae > Paguma > Paguma larvata. The sequence goes on along the minus strand of CM057835.1, from coordinate 45,793,148 downwards.
CATTAACAACAGTGGTATCTGCATTATATTCTAAAAGAAGCATTACCAACCCCTAAAAAAGCAGAAAAATTGTTTTTAGTTATTAAACTAAGACTTTATTATAACCTTTTCCAAATTACTAATTACTACATCAAGTTTCTATAACAGAAACAAGTACCATAGGAATCTGAGTATTACATCAGTTGTATCTACAATAAGCAAATACTAAGTAACTATAGTAAGTTGAATAGAGCCAACCCTTGAACGATACAAGTTTGAACGGTGCGGATCCATTTATATGCAGATTTAAAAAGTAAATACAGCACATTTCTGCAAACCTTTTCTCTTCCTTACAATTTTCTTAGTAATATTTTCTTTAACTTACTTTTTTCTTAGAGTATATAGTACATATAATATACAAAATATGTGTTGATTAACATTTATGTTCTTGGTAGGGCTTCCAGTCGAGCAGTGAGCTATTAGTAGTTAAGTTCTGGGGGAGTCAAGAACATATAAATTTTCACTTGTGCGGGACTCAGTTCCCCAACCCGTGTTGTTCAGGGGTCAACCATACTACAATTTAGCTAACTGTAATAACTGATGATTATCCAAACAATTGCCAATCCACAGTTAACACAACTTCTATAATTGATTTTTAAGTAAATTATCTGCTTGTTTTACCAAATTGATTCGTGTGGTTAAACCAAATGTATAAGTTAGCAAAGCCATTATTGAATTGCAGCAGATAAAATATTCATTTAACATTATTCCTACAACACGTGTTGAAAAAAAAATTTCCCCAACAGACCTAGATTTAAAAAGAATTTGATGTGTATAAGACATAGACCCTTATTTTCTAAAGTGATACAGACTGACTGGATACACCGCCAAAGGAATGGTTTCTAATGAAGCAAACGGTCTCCTAAAATAAATATTCAACAATGAAGAATAAACTATATCATTCACATTTACTCTAAGCAGTTAACTGCTTTGAGAAATTTCAGACTAACTGGTAACGTATAGAAGTCCTGCATCGCTGGTTCAGTTCAGTTATACAACTTAACAGGGCAGCAGAAATGAAAAACAATGCAGATCTGCAGGAGAATACTAGAGATCTGATGTTCAGTGTTACTGGAATAGAGAGTACCCAGGGGTACTGGTGGATGTGGTAACACTAGGGCAGGATGAAATACAATCCATCCGCACATGGATACATATGAGTGTACCTTGTGTCATATGTGTTATGTTTTTCCATGAGTTACATTTTTCCTTTGGACCAAAAAATTTCCTATGTTCTTTCCAAAAATTATCTTTTTTTAGCAAGAAATGCTTAAATATAATCTAAAAAACACAGTAAGTAGAAAACAAAATACTCATTGACCTAGTCTCTCTATGAATACTATAAGCATTCTGGTGTATTTCTTTCTAATCACAACTTTTATATGAAAGAAGTTATAACTCCTTTCACCTAATATATTGTGTATTTTCCAGGATATTAGATTTTTAAATACAACTTTCATATGAAAGGAGTTCACCTAATATATCATGTATTTTCTAGGCTATTACATAGTATCTATATAATGATCTATATAAAAGACTTCACAGCTGAATATCATTCTACAAAATATGTTACATTTAAAATAGAAAAATGGTTAATAATTTTAATAAAGCGAATTCTAATAAAATCTTAGAATTTCATATCATCTTAAAGGCAGCATTTTGGGAAAAGTGTTTTCATACAGTAAAGAAAGTGAAAACCCACAGAATGATAGAAAATATTTACAAATCATGTATCAGATAAGGGACTTACATCGAGAATAAAGAACTTTTACATCTCAATGAAAAGATATATAACTCACTTTAAAAATGGGCAAAGATAAAACAAATAATTAGAAAACAAAACTAAGGAAAACTTTTTCATTTCATTTACAATAGCATCAAAGGAAATCAAATGCTTAGCAATAAACTCGACCATGGAGGCAACAGACTTGTTCGGCAAAACTTTAAAACATGGTTGAAAGAAACGAAAAAGGACAAAGTGGGAAGACGTCTAATGTTCACAGATAGTTAGGCTTAAGACTTAATACTAAGATGTGAGCACCACCCAAAGCCATTTACACATTCCCTGGAATAGCTATCAAATCCCAATGATGCTTTTACCAGAAAGAGAAAATCCCATCCTACCATTCATATGGTATCTCAATGGACTCTGAACAACCAAATAGTACTGGGGGAAGAAATGTAAGTCAGAGATCTCACACTGCCTGATTTCAAAATTTACCTCAAAGCTACAGTAATCAAAACTGTGGTAATGGCATAAAGACAGACCTACAGACCAATGAACAGGAGAGTCCAGAAATAAACTCTCCCATGTATACACTCAAATGGTTTTCAACAAGGGTGCCAACACCATTCTAAGGGGAAAATTTCAACAAATGGTGGGAAAACTGGATAGTCACATGCAAAACAAAACAACAACAACAAAAAAATGGAGTTGGATCTATGCCCTACACCATATACAAAAATTATATCAAAATGGATCAAAGACCTAACTGTAAGACCTAAAACAAAGATCTTAGAAGGAAACAGAAAAACTTCAAGACACTGGATATAACAATGAATTTTAGCTATGACACCCAAAGCACAGGCAAAAAGGAAATGACTGCATCAAAAATTAAAATTTTGTCCATCAAAGGGCATATCAAGAGAGTGAAAAGGCAATCCAGAGAATAGGAGAAAATACTTGCAAATCATGTATATAATAAATTTATATCCAGAATATGTAAATAACTCTTAAAACTCAGCAAGAACCCTCAAACAATCCAATTTAAAAATGGGCAAAGAATCTGAAAAAGCTACTAACCATATGATTCCACCTACATGCCTTTCTGGAAAAGGCAAAACTATGGAGACAGTAAAATTATCACTCGTTGCCCAGGAGTGGAGTAGGGAGAGGAATGAATAGGCAGAGCGCAGAGGCAATGAAAATACTCTGTATGATGCTATAATAATAGACACATATTATTCTACCTTTGTCCTAACCCAAAGAACATAGAAGATCAAACTCTAAGGTGAACTATGGACTGGAGGGGCGTGGGTTCTGATAGGTCAACACAGGTTCATCAATTGTAACAAATGATGGGAGAATGATCATGGGGGAGGCTAGGGATGAGTGGGGACATGACACATATAAGAAATCTCTATCTTACTCTTAATTTTGCTGTGAACCTGAAGCTGCTCAAATTTAAGATCTATATCTATATACATCTATATATATATTTTTTTTTAAATAAATGGGCACAGGACTTTCAACAGACTGTTCTCTAAAGAATGGCCGATAAGCACACAAATAGACGCTGAACATTTGCATTACAGAAATGGAAATCAAAACCAAATGAGGTAATGTTTGACAACAATTATAATGCCTAAAATTAGGAAGACTGACAGGTGTTGGCGAGGATGTGGAGAAACTGGAACCTTCATTCAATGCTAGTGGGAACGTAAAATGGGGCAGATGCTCTGGAAAACAGTTTGACAGCTCTGCAAAGTACTCAACGGAAAGGCGCTCTAGGATGCAGCAATTCCGCTTCTAGGTATACACCCAAGAGAAATGAACTGAACGATAAAATCTTACATGTAAATGTTCAGAACAGCATTATTCATAATATCTGAAAAGTGGAAACAGCCCAAATGCCCATCAACTGATGAATGGATAAATAACGGATAAATAAAATGTCCACACAATGGAGTATAATTTGTCAAGAAAAAGAATAAAGCACTAACATAAGCCACATCATGGATGAACCATGAGAACATCACACGAAGTAAAAGGAGCCAGTCACAGCAGACCATGTATTACAGGATTCCACTGATACTAGATGTCCGGAACAGGCAAATCCAGAGAGATAGATCAGTAACTGCCTGGGAATGAGGGGAAAGGGTAACAGGGAGTTGGAGGAGTATGTGGCTTCTTTTTGGAGTGATGAAAATGTTCTAAAACTGTGTTGATGGTTGCACAAGTCTGTTAACATAGTCGAGTCACTGAATGGTGTACTTTAGATGGCTGAATTGTATAGTGTATGAAATAGATTGCAGAGTTGCTCAAAAAATGATTAGAGTTATTCAAGCCTGGTACCACATAGCACATTTGAGTTAAGGAATGTTCTTCCTCAACCTATTAATACCTCGCTAGTTGCCTTATACCATTTTTACAACTGCACAGAGTTCAAGTAGTTATCCTGATATGATTTTAGGAAGGCTATAACGATTAATGTGGAACTTGAATGATCTAAATCCCCAAAGGGACAGACTATGGAGAATTGGCAGAGGAAATGGTATATACGCAAAGGTACAGAGACGCACCTCTGTTAGAAGAATATGCTTCAATAATGAGGAAAAGGGCATAGGGAGGAAATAAGTCAATGCAGAGTGTGAAGAGTTGTTACATGCAATTATAGGGAGATCAGGTTGTCTGAATGGTAATGAGATGGGTGTGAAAGGTTTCAGAACAATTGCATTGGATTGCAAGTTAGAAAAAATCAGTGGACCGTCATTTGAAAAAGATTTAGAGCAAAAGTTCCCAGAACTTGCTTCCCCAGCAGGATCAGTGTATCCCATGAAATCTGCAGAAATGCAAGTTCTCAGGTCCCATCTCAGACCCAATGAATCAGAAATGATGAGGATGGGGCCCCCAGTAACCTGTCTTTTAAGAAGGCTTCCAGGTGAGGAATATAAGCACTTAGGCAGGAGCAATATCAGAAAAGGTTGTTCACTGAATCAGAATTAGATTTAAGAAGGCACCTTAATGACACCAGCTGCTGGATTTCTAATCCAGGGACATGAATGCAACGCCCCAACAGGTAGGTCAGTACCTATTTTCAGTGCCATAGTGAGTGGAAGAGGTTTTAAGAGTCTGCTGCAGGATCATTATTCATATGTACAGAATAAAGTAAGCCTAACCGTGTTTCTCTATGCCAAAAGGAAAGACCATCCTGCCTTCTTAAGCACTTTGTCAGACATCAAACAATGAGTCGTTATCTTCCTCTTCACTCCCCCAGGATCTGGAATTCCTACCCTAGTCCTGAGTAGTCAGTGGTGCTTTACAAAAGTCGCAACTCCATCCGCTTCTCCCTCACAGGCACACTTTTCATCAGCTGACTATGTGGCTCTCTCCCCCAGCCTTCGCTTAACACACATAAGCTTTCAACATTATGCAAGACTCTCCATGAATCAGAGAAAACAAACTTAGATAATGAATAACGAAGGGATCCCCTAATCAGAGCTGACATTAGGATACTGACTGGGGACTCCTGCACAGGGTGGAATTAAGAGATTTCAAAATTAGAAAAGTAACTAGGGAGACAGAGCAGTCCAGGTAAAGAGCAACGAGTTTGTTCTCAAGTGGAGACAGTAAAAAGGAGGATTTAAAGTAAAACATATTTCAATAACCAACTCGAATACTGCCTAGGGAGCAGATGGAGATGAAGAGGAGGCCCACCGTAGAAGCGTGAAATTACAAGATTCCTGAGGGCAGGTAGGGGCACCCAACATGCAGCTCGACTGAGGACCAGGTCCAAACACACATTTCCAAACAACCCCCCAGGAAAAATAATGAAGCCGTAAGAGGACGTGGGTTTCGTTATGGGAAAAGTTTCAAGGGAAAAGGTAAGAGTGGTTAAAAAAAAAAATCAGAGAAACACCTATAATAAAGGGTAAAGAAAGAAAGACAGATAGGAACCATCAAAGCACCCAGACATGCAACGACAAGACACTGTCCTCCCTGAAGTGAAGCAGAGGTACAGAAAATGTGAAAACAGAAAACTGATGACCTTGAAGAAAACACTCAGTGCATGGGCAGAGCCAGGGCCTCGACTACAAAGGGTCAAAAAAACCAGGTGCTAAGAAGTTGGAAAAGGAAGAGTAGACACATTTTAACATTTGTTATAATTCAGAACTAAAACATACATCTTGCTCGGAGACAGTTTCCTGCCCACCCTGTGGTTCTAATTTCAAAACATGTCATTACCTCAAAAAGTCACTTGAGAGTGGCAGGTGCCCACCCCCTAACTCCTTTCCTTTTGCCCAGTTTCAATTATTTTCATAGCCTGTGTAGCTTCCTGTACTTACTGTCTTGTTCTCTCCTGTGAAGGAAGTTTGTCTGCGTTGTTCATTGCTATATCCCCTCCGCACAGAACAATGCTACTTATTTAGTATTTATTCCTAAATATATTTGCTTAAAGTATTCCTCGCCAAGATAGTTATTTGACAAATTGGCCAAAGTGCTAACTACTAAGAAGAAGGGTTAAAAAAAAACAAAAAAAAAAAAACGTGTCCCATATAATACATTCAGCCTAGTAGTACACAGCAAAGGTTAAGGCAAAACAGAATTAACACAACTGTAAATCGTGTCCCTAAACTGCCCTAACCCACTCTTAGTGAACTGTCATTCCCTTACTGCACCATTATTCTGCTCCCATAATACATCTCAGCTAAAACACTTAGAGGAAAATGTCCATACCCAGACTGTTTTTTAATAACAGCTTTAGGACAGAAGTCACATACCATAAATCTCACCCTTTTAAAGTGCACAGTCCTGTGGCTTTTTGTATATTCAGAGTTGTGCACAATCATCACTGTCTAATTTCAGAACATGTCATTACCTCAAAAAGAAATCTTACCCATTAACTGCTCCCCAATCCTTTCCCCTACACCCCTGGCAACCACTAATCTACCTTCTGTCTCTATGGATTTGCCTATTCTGAATATCTCTATAAATGGAATTATCCAGTAGGCAGCAGCTATTTGTGTATGGCTTCTTTCACTCAGCATGTTTCCAAGGTTCCTTTGTGTTTCAGCGTGCAACAGTACTTGGTTCCTTTGTATTCCTGAGGAACACCCAATGGTATGGGTGCACCACATCTGGTCTATCCGTTCACTGGTTTATGAACATCTGGGCTGCACCCACCTTTGGGTTGTTATGAATAACGATGTTCTGACCATTCCCATGTTGGTTTTTAAAGATATTTTCTCCCCTATGAAATTAATCTACTTTTAGCAGAAATTCTGTATGAAAATTTTACTTCTGTAAAGTCATCTCTTAATGCAGCCTTCAGGTTTCAAAGTTAGAAAAAAGAAATAATTTCTACAAATTATGAACACCGAACTCTTAGAATTTAGGACAGGTTCAAGAAAACTACTTAAACAATGAGTTGTGACTTCAATACAATTCTAAGGAAAATATGAGAATACTTAGGAAGGTTTCACTATCTTGACACATTGTATTAGAGAAAGCAGGGAAATGTATTAAAACATTTAAAATATAGCTATCAAAAATCTACCATGGCCAATTATGGCCAACTAATATACAACAAAGGAGCCAAGAACATACAATGGGGAAAGGACAGTCTCTTCAACAAACGGTGCTGGAAAAATTGGACAGTCACATCCAAAAGAATGAAACTGCACCACTATCTGACATCATACACAAAAAGAAACTCTAAATGGATTAAAGATTTGAACCTAAGACCTAGAAACCATAAAACTCCTAAAGGAAATGTAGGCAGTACACACCTTAACATGTGACTTGGTGATGACTAAAGGCAACAAAAAGCAAAAAATTTAAAAATAAAAGTAAAAAGTGGGACTATATCAAACTAAAGAGCTTCTGCACAGCAAAAGAAACCATCAGCAAAATGAAAAGGCAACCAACTGGAGCACCTGAGGAGCTTCTCAGTCAGTTAACCATCCAACTTCAGCTCAGGTCATGATCTCAAGGTTCCTGAGTCTGAGCCCTGCTTTGGGCTCTCTGCTGTCATTTCAGAGCCCACTTTGGATCTTCTGTCTCCCTCTCTCTGCCCTGCTCCTGCTCACTTTCTCTCTAAAATAAACATTAAAAAAATTTCTTAAAAAAAAAAAAAAAAGGCAACCAACTGAATGGGAGAAAATATTTGCAAACTATCTGATTATCCAAAATACACAAAGAATTCCTCCAAGTCAACAGCAGAAAAACAATCCAATTAAAAGATGAGCAGAGGATCTAAATGTAAATTTTTTGGAAGAAGGCATACGGATGGCTGACACCTACATGAGAAGATGCTTAACATCACTAATCATCAGGGGACACAAGTCAAAACCACAATGAGTCATCACCTCATACCTGTGAGAATGGTGGTTATCAAAACAGGTGTTGGTGAGGATGTGGGAAAAGGGAATTTGTGTGCATTGCTGGTGGGTACATGAATGGGTGCAGCTGTGGAAAACAGTATGGAGGTTCTTCGAAAAATTAAAAATAGAAAAATGACTGGGTAATCTCACTTCTGGGTATTTGTAGAAAACAAAAACACTAACCCAAAAAGATATCAGCACACCTATGTTCACTGCAACATCATTTACAATAGCCAAGGTATGGAAACAACCTTAATGTCCATCAGTGGACGAAAGGATAAAGAAATGGTGGTATACATATACAATGGAGTATCATTCGGCCGTTAAAAAGGAGGAATATGTTGCCATTTGCAACAATATGGATGGACTGCGAGGGCATTATGCTAAGTGAATTAAGTCACAGAGAAAAACAAATACCATCTGATCTTATTTGCAGGAATCCAAAATAAAAAACCAAACTCAAAGATAGAACAGACTGATGGTTGCCAGATGCAGGGGGTAGAGAGGTGGACAAAATGAGTAAAGGTGATCGAAAGGTACAAACTTCCAGTTATAAAGGAAATAAATCATGAGGATATAATGCACAGCATGGTGACTATAGTCAGTACTGTACTACATATTCGAAAGTTGTTAAGCATAGATCTGAAAAATTTTCACAAGAAAAATCTATTTATGGTGATAGATGTTAATTATACTTATTGTGATCATTTTGCAATATATACCAATATTGAATTCTTATGTTATATACCTGAAATTAATGTTACAAATTAATTATACCTAAATTTTTTTTAAAGAGTTTAAGTCATCTTTACACCCAACATGGGTCTTGAACTCACAACCCCAAGATCAAGAGTTGCATGCTCCAACTGAGCCAGCCAGATGCCCCAATTATACCTCAATTTTTTTTAAAAAGTTGTATTTTTAAAAGCTAGCTACTTAAAATGGTAAGCTTTAGTGAACCAATAGCCGTACGTGTGGAAATACAATTCCCCAAGCTAAGGCAAATAAAGTATTCCCCCAAATCCAAATTAAAATATCAGCAGATATGCATCTGAAAAATGTTGCATGATTTCCTAACATAATAATAAATTAAGAGCAAATTTAGGGCTAGATATGAAAAAAAAGAAACTATTTCTAAAAAAATTACATACTGATATCTAATATTTAACATTTACAACGTACCACACGCTGTTCCAAGAGTTTTATTAACTCATTTAAATTTTCACAAATCCTATTATTCTAACACCTCTTTTTAAAAGTGGGAAATCTCAGGCACTGAGGTCAATACATGTTATATATGAAAACACGTCACAGTCTACTATATAAATTCAACAAAGTTCACCCTACAATGAAGCCCACAAGTCAGCAAGTCCTACTCATGCTTACCAAACCTCTACAAGTTTTGAGAAGCATCACTCTTAAATGTGAATAGCCAATTACGACCCAGATTTGAGATCTGACTGGCGCAAATGACAAAGACCAAGAGAGGTAAAGAAAAAACACTGGAGACAAAAATGAAGAAAACCTTAAAAAGAACTAAAACATCCTCAGGAAAATTTGATATTTCCTTATTAAATAAGAAATGAAAACTACAAAAAAAAAAAAAAAAAAGAAACGTTCAGAGAAAAATAAAGGACTCTTAAAAATAATAGCAAATTAAATACTCAGTAGAAAGATTGGAAGATCTCTCTCATAAAAATAGGGAAGGGGAAGATATTTAAGAGGGAGTATAGGTGAAAAAAAGATAAAAGAATTAGAGAATCAATCATGGAGGTCTTTTACCTGGTCAACTGGAATTCCAAAAAGATAAAACTGATAGAAATACACATGCATAGCCACATGCAGATTCCTTTTAAAGAAGCAGCTCACAACGTCTTAAGGATTTTTTTTTAATTTTTTCTAATGTTTATTTATTTTTGAGACAGGGAGAGACAGAGCATGAGCGGGGGAGGGACAGAGAGAGGGAGACACAGAATCTGAAGCAGGCTCCAGGCTCTGAGCTGTCAGCACGGAGCCCTGATGCGGGGCTCGAACTCACAGACCGTGAGATCATGACCTGAGCCAAAGTCAGACACTCAACCGACTGAGCCACCCAGGCACCCCATTAAGGATTCTTAAGATGTGCTAAATATTAACTGATCCATGTAAGACACAGTCACATGACCAACTTAATTAAACACTTAAGTATTAGCGGAGTTTCTGAAGTTACAAGAAAAGCCTGTTTCATAAATTAACCCAGACTTGCAGATTTCACCTGGGATTTAGAAAGCTGGAAAGTACATCACACCCCCTCTAATAAAAAATCAATTAATTAATCAATTAATTTTAAAAATGCAGAGGGGTGTCTGGGTGGCTCAGTCAGTTAAGCATCTGACTCTTGATTTCAGATCAGGTCATGATCCCACAGTTCAGGGATCAAGCCCTGCATCTGGCTCTGCATTAACAGCGTGTGAAGCCTGCTTGGGATTGTCTCTCCCCCTCTCTTTGCTTCTATCCTGCTTGCATGCTTTATTTCAAAAATAAACTTAAAAAAACATTTTTTTCAGGGAGCCTGGGTAGCTTAGTCAGTGGAGCATCCAAATTCAGCTCAAGTCATGATCTCACAGTGTGTGAATTCAAGCCCTGCGTCGGGCTCTGTGCTGACAGCTCAGAGTCGGGAGCCTGTTTCAGATCCTGAGTCTCCCTCTCTCTATGCCCCTCCCCAGCTCGTGCTCACTCACCGTGCTCTCTCTCAAAAATAAACATTAGAAAAATGTTAATTTTTTTTTTTCAACAAAGGAGAAAAAAGATTATCTACAAAACTACTCTGCTGAACCCAGAGAACCGAGGTCATATACGGTGACCAACTACAGGCCCCTCTCATTTTATTGTGCTTTAGAGATTTTTTTTTTCCTTTTACACCAATGGAAGGTTTGTGGCAATCTTGCATTGACTAAGTCCATTAGAACCATTTTCCAAACAGCATTTGCTTACTTGCTGTTTCTGTGTCACATTTTGCTAATTCTTGCATTATTTCAAAACTTTTCATCATCATTATATTTGTTACAATGATCTGTGATCACTGATCTTTAAAGTTACTATTGTAATTGCTTTGGGGCACCATGAACCGTGTCCATAGCAGACAGGAAACTTATCAATAAAATGTGTGTATTCTGACTGCTCCAGTAATCAGCCGTTCCCCAGCTCCCTCTCCTCATGCCTCCCTGGTATGGGAGACACAATATTGAAATTAGGCCAATTAGTAACTCTATGATGACCTCTAAATGTTCATCCAGTGAAAGGAGGAGTCATAGGTCTCTCACTTTGAGTTAAAAGTCAGAAATGATTAACTTAGTAAGGAAGGCATGCCCACAGCTGGGTCAGGCTGAAGGCTAGGCTGTCGGGCCAAATAGCCAAGTTGTGAGTACAAAGCAAAAGTTCTTAAAGCAAATCAAATGTGCTACTCCAGTGAACACGTGAATGATTAAAAAAAAAAAAAAAAGAAAAAACAAACAGCAAAACAGCTTTATTGCTGAAATAGAGAAAGTTTGAGTGGTCTGGATACAAGCCACCACATTCCCTTAAGCCAAAGCCTAATCAAGGGCGAGGCCCTTACTCTCTTCAGTTCTATGAAGGCTGAGAGAGGAGAGAGGAGGAAGCTGCAGAAGAAACGTCTGAAGCAGCAGAGGGTAGTTCATGAAGTTTAAGGAAAGACGCCGTCTCCAAAACATCTACATGCAAGGGAAAGCAGCAGTGCTGACGCAGAAGCTGCAGCAAGTTGTCCAGGAGATCTAGCTAGAACATTACTGAAGGTGGCTACACTAAACAACTGATTTCTAATCTAGATGAAAGAGCCTTATTTTGGAAGAAGATGCCATCTAGGACTTTTTTTTTTTTTTTTTTCCCCCAAAGGACAGCCTGACTCTCTTGTTAGGGACTACTGCAGCCGGTGTGCTCTAGAAATGGAACAAGGAAGCCTAGATGATACCACATCTGTTTACAAATGGTTGACCGAATATTTTAAGGCTACTATTGAGACCCACTGCTCAGAAAAAAAGATGCCTTTCAAAATATTACTGCCCATTGACAACGCACCTGGTTACTCCAGAGCTTTGACATGGATGTAGAGTGAGATTAAGGAGATTAATGTTGTTTTCATGCCTGCTGACACAACATCCATCCTGCAGCCCATGGATCAAGGAGTAATTTCAGCTTTTACGTCTTCAAACTTAAACAACGCATTTCATAAGGTCATAGCTGCCATAGTGATTCCTCTCATGGATCTGAGCAAAGTAAATTGAAAAACTTCTGGAAAGGATTCACCATTCTAACCGCTGTCAAGAACATTCATGATTCAAAAGAAGAAGTCAAAACACTATCAACATTTAATGGAGTTTGGAAGAAGTGGATTCCAGCCCTCATGGATGACTTTGAGGGGTTCCAGACTTCTGTGGGGGAAGTCACTTGCAGATGTGGTGGAAACAGCAAAAGAACTAGAATTAGAAGTGGAGTCTGAGGACCTGACTGCATTGCAATCCTATGATAAAACTCACAGATGAGGAGTTGCTCCTTCTGGATGAGCAAAGAAAGTGGTTTCTTGAGACGGAATCTACTCCCAGTGAAAATGCTGTGAAGACTGTTGAAATAACAAAAGTCAGAATATCACATAAATTAAGGTGATGGCAGGGTTTGAGAAGATGACTCTAACTTTGGAAGAAGTTCTACCGTGGGTAAAATGCTATCAAACAGCCACACGCGCTGCAGAGAAATGGTTCGTGAAAGAAGAGCTGATCCACGTGCAAGCTGCACTGCTGTCTTATTTTAAGAAATTGCCACAGCCACCCCAACCTTTGGCAACCACCATGGACATGGAGGCAAGACCCTCCACGAGCAAAAAGATTACGACTTGCTAAAAGCTCAGATGATGGTTAGCATGTTTTATCCATAAAGTATTTTTAATTAAAGTATATGCTTTGTTTTGTTAGACATAACACTATTGTACACTTAATAGACTATAGTGTAAACATAAATTTTATGTGCACTAGGATACCAAAGTATTCATTTGACTTACTTTGTTGTGATATTTGCTTTCTTGCAGTAGTCTGGAAACAAGCCTGCACTATCTCTATGAGATATGCCTGTAGTCTGGAATCTAAGGAAACTGCCCCAGAGTAAGCACTGGCTCACCTGCGGTAGGCATGGGAGGAAGACAGGGAACGGCAAACAAGCAGATAAAAGAATGCAGCTGACATTTTTAACAAACTGCTCCAGGCTGAAAGGCTAGCAAGAGAACCTCTGTAAACTGCAGGTATGAGGAGGCTCGTGCCCACCTACGCGCCCTTCCCCAAGGACCTCCACCTGGTGCTTAAAATTAAAAAAAAAAAAAAAAAAAAGGATGGGGGTTCAGGCAGGTGACCAGAAAGCGCCTTTCCCTCAGTGGTGCAGGCCTGGAGGAAGGGGGCTGCCACCAAGGCAGAAAAGGGATAAAGCCCAGGCAAGCCTCTCTGCCTCAGGTTATTCCTTAAGGAACAACACTGCTGTGGGAAGGCCAGCAAATCTTTCACCCCCAGGGCACAGGGAAGAACCTTTGGGCCAAGGAAACGACAGGAAATGATCAAGGATCCACAGCACCAAAGGTCCCCTACCTTTACGGGAGGAGCAGAGTCACTGATTGACAGCCATCCAAGGAACCCCTGTCCCTTAAACAGGGACACCAGGCCTAAGATGGAGGCTGGGCCAGGACACAGAAATCACTCCGTCCCCTCCTCTCACCTCCAAGACTAGCAAGTCCTGAGAACAAGCAAGAATAGTCAGTTCATGGGGGAGAAGCAACAGCATGGACAGAAACACTCTGAGGCACAAGGCACACTAGGAAGGCCTAAAGCTTAGAGTAAAGCAGAAACATCCAAAAAACAAACAAGCAAATGAAACCTCCAGAAAAATCAGCCTGCACCTTATGCAAAAGCAATACTGAATTTGGAAACAGGAATTTGAAGCTGGTGGTGCACAGAAGGTAACCATGGCAACGATAAAACCCAAGCTCAGACCTACTCCAGACTAGACTGACCGGACCTCCTACACTAAGAGGTATGCTCACTTCCAGGCCCAATACTATGGACCTCTATCTCTACTAGCTTATGGGACAGTTAACGTCCCATAAAAAGTTACCAGACACACAAACAGCAGGAAAAAGCAATACACTGTCAAGAGACAAAGTTGTCAGCAGAATGACACAGAAATGACCAAGATGTTGAAACGATCAGATAGAGAATTAAAAATAACTAGGATTACATTAAAAGGTCAGTGGAAAAGGTAAACTACATACACAGTGTGAGAATTTCAACTGAGAAGTGCAAACTATAAAAAGAGTTAAAGGAAAATGCTAGAAATAAAAATCATAGTAATGGAAACAAAGAATGCCTTCTTCAAAGGTATCAGTAGACACCAGGGCAAAGGTCAGGAAAGATCAGTAAACCTGAAGGTAGTGTTTGGCTAATTTCTACTGGCCCATGACCAAAAGGGGAGAGGGGGGAGAGGGGGGAGAGGGGGGAGAGGGGGGAGAGGGGGGAGAGGGGGGAGAGGGGGGAGAGGGGGGAGAGGGGGGAGAGGGGGGGAGAGGGGGGAGAGGGGGGAGAGGGGGGAGAGGGGGGAGAGAAGAAACAGAACTGAGCACCCATTGGATGATCGGTCTAACAAATATGTAGTAAGTTACTGAAGAATTTGTATGAGGCAGTTTTTCCATCTAGCAAAATGAGTAAAAAAGCAAAAAAAAAAAAAAAAAAAAAAAAAGGCAGTATCTGCTATGCAAATATAATTTGTCCTCGAGACTGCCATGTTGTTAGCCACTTCCATAACTCTCTGCAGGCCAGTCCTCCTGACCCTGCCCCTCTTAGCTCACTGTTTATTACTATAATTGCATCCACATGGCTTCTGATGTGTAAGTGCCACCTCCAGGCCTCTGTTTCAGGGTCCTGGGACACAGCCCCCAGCCCACATGCCCCACCATCAGTGAACCAGGTCTGCAACGGCATTTCCTAGTGGCAGCCCTAGACTTCAGAGGAGAAGTCTTAACAAGTTTCTCTGTGATGCTGGTGCTTGTTCCACCGGTCATCTCTTCCTGTTTTGGTAAATGATGTATCCTCTAGGGCCTCCCGGGTACAAAATGACCTGATATGATCTTATGTACCACGTCCAATCAAGCAAGCCTGCTTATTTAAAACCTTCTGCTGTCTGCAATGGCATTTCTGGCATTTTGACACCCCTAAGGGGTCACTGCTTTGTCCATGCTGCTAGGAAGCATCCAAATAAAAACTCAATTTGTACCATCAGAAAAAATTCAATGATGAATGGTCAGAAGCTGAAGACAGTCGCTGAAGAAGTCATGGAACCTTGTTCAGTTTTCTGGACTTCAATCAATTTTGGACTGAAAACTCTTAAAGGAGAGACCTGATTTGGGAAGGAAAGATTCTGCAACACCAAACCAAACCTACACAGCCATGAATTTCCTAGACTATTCCCAAGGGGACCAATGACCTTTACTCAAGTAACTACACTGGAGAAAAGGGAATATCCAAACATTTCAGGAATTGTTAGGTATAAGGTCCAAGCTGACGCTGATGCCAAGAGACCCAAAGAGTCATCTGTCCACTTAGTAAAGGGGCATACATGAGAGCGAGATGATAAATGCAACCTTGGCCCAGGTCTGGCTCACAGTACATACACTGGGTGCACAATTACATCCAATAGTCACTCCCTCAGTCTGTGAACACAGATTGGAATAGACACACTTAGTTGTTGGCAAAGTCTCACACGGCTCCCTTGGTCTATAGTGTAAGAGCCAAATGGAAGGCTCTAAAATTGCCCTCCCCCATTCCGTGGCCAGGATACATCAAATCCTATATGGGGAGAAATGGGAGAAATCAGTGTCACCCTTAAACCTCAAAACTCAGGGGTGATGGTCCCTATTATATTTCCATCTAATTCACCAGTCTAACACTGCAAAAACCAGGGGAACGTGAAGGATTACAGTGGACTTGCATAAACTCAAATAGCCCCAATTATAGCCACTCTGCCAGACATGCTATCTTGGCTAGAGCAAGTTAATACTACTTAAGAACACGGTACGCAGCAATTAATCTGACAAATGTAGTCTTCTTTCCCTATTAGGAAAAAAGATCAAAATCGGTTTGCATTCCCATAGACAACAGGATACATATACAGTTTTGCCCAGAGCCATTTGGCCATCCTGCAGAACATCACGCTGGTTTACTTTATCAATGACATGTCAATAGAACCAGATGAACAAGAAGATGGTAGAATATTGAAAGCCTCGGTAAGACAGGATGCTCTAGGGAGTGGGAAATAAATCTTGGGAAGAATTCAGGGACTATGCAATGTCAGTAAGTTTTTAGGCGTTGAGTGGTCTGGGTAATGCCAGGACATTGTCTTGCACTTCCATCCTGCACTTGCCAAAACAGAGAAGGAAGCACAATGCCTGACTGCTTTCTTCTGGTTCTGGGCAGCATAACCCACACCTGAGGATAATGCTCTGATCCAAGGCCAATAGATGAAAGGATGCCCGAACAACCCACTATAGTCTGCCCCACTATCCCTCCTCCTGTCCACTGGAACCCTGAAGGGGCTGCTCCCAAAAGTGTATGAAGAATGAATCTGAGCAAAATAAGGGGTGGGCTGCGGTCCAACCTGTGCTGCACCGCCGAAACTCGCCCTGAGGAATAAGGGACTTAGTTCCCTAGCTACTAGGAGTGGCCAAGACACAGCTGTTACCTTTAGTGACCCCAGAGATCCTCTCAGCTGAAGAGGGCTGCCTCATGCAAGGTCACATCCCTTCCCGGGGCAGCCTGTACCCACTGACTGACCATCGCGGCGTTGAGCTCCTTACCTCCAAGGAGGACAGTTCTGCCGGGTCTCTTCTGCAGAGCTCCCCACCGTTGGCTGAGGCGTCCCTTAAGAGTGCATCACAGCTTGACTTCAGTCTCTGTCCACTCCCGCTTCCTCCCCTCCCTGCCACAGGGAAGTAACCCTGTGATCCCACGGCACCCCCACTGACCTGCTGCACACTCATCTCCAGCTGAGTGGCTTTCTGGGAAGTCCAGCCTACAAGAAATAGCACTGTTTATGCCTAGAGTTCAGGGATGTCATTCTCTATTAAAGGAGACGATACATATCAAGTCATCTGTGCAATGCCTGATATACAGTAGGCATTTAATACATATGCACGAGAAATGGGATCTTGAAGAACAAACAAGGCAGATAAGCTTATATAAACTTCGGGATTATATGTATCTTCTGTATGCCAAGTGGTGACAGATAAATAGTTCCTGAGACACAGAACATAAAAAGCGTGTATTTAAAAAAACCTTTTTTAATGTTTGAGAGAGAGAGATGGACACACAGAATTCAAACCAAGCTCCAGGCTCCAAGCTCTCAGCCCAGAGCCCCATGCGGGGCTCGAACTCAGGAGCCATGAGGTCACGACCTGAGCTGAAGTCAGATGCTTAACCCACAGAGCCACCCAGGAGCCCCAGTTCCAGGAAGCATATATTTTAAATGTATGCTCAGCTCTGCTGGAAAACAATAGACAACACAAGGTTCAGGACCACGATCCCATTATTTACTATACTGATTGTATCCATATTTTTACACTAATCATAAATACGTTAAAATTTCAGAATTCTAACTGCATTTGAAAAATAAAGGAATATTAAATACATTTTAAAATTCTGGTATATCAATTTTTAGTAAAAAAAAAAAAAAAAAAACACCAGCAGGGGGCACCTGGGTGACTCCCAAGCTAAGGGCCAACTTCAGGTCAGGTCATGATCACACAGCTTGTAAGTTTGAGCCCCGTGTCAGGCTCTGTGCTGACAGCTCAGAGCCTGGAGCCTGCTTTGGATTCTGTATCTCCCTCTCTCTCTGTCCCTTCCCCTGCTCACACTCTGTTTATTTTTGAGAGAGAGAGGCAAACATTAAAAAATAATAAAAAGACACCAGGGGTCACTTGAAGTTCCCTCACAAAATTTTGGGACATTTTATATATTCAAATGGACAAGAATGTAGAGTACTTGAATAACAAACCAAATCCCTTTTTGGCTCATTGTATTTATCAAATCACAGAATCTCACTATCATATTTTAAATTATATTCATGGTAATGGATCATATCAGAACAAGATAGTTGGATTCCTTTCGTAAGCACAATTAGAAAATAAAACTTTTTGCAAAATACAATCATGCTCAAATATTAAGCACATAGATTTTAAAGTTTCCTATGTGATGTACCCATTTGGCATCAGCTAAATTTTCTTATACAAGATATAACATGATTTATGTGGAAATATTCAAATCAAGCAAAGGCCTAACTTAGCACAGTCTCATGTTTGAAGTTCAAGAATACAGTAGAAATTGGCAAATATGTAAAGAACCAAGTACGGATAAACGAACTGATCAGATGAGGCTGATCAGAGATGGGCAGAAAGATGTGTGCTGTGCTTGTCAACGGAACAAAAACGGAAACGTGTGAACTCCTTGAAAGCAAGAGTAATACGATCTGGTAGTAACACACAGCAGTAATCACAAGGTAGAAGATGAAAGAAAGTGATGTAATAGGCTTAGGAAATCTGGAAAAAGCGTAGCTTTCTTCCAGCTGCAGGAAGTCAGGAAAGAATTTACACAGACAGCACCTGAACCACACTTTCAAGACTGGGTAGACTTGAGCCACAGGAGTCAGATGGCAAAGAACTTTCTTACACCAAAAACAGACGGGTGGTGCGGGGCTACTGAGGCAAAGAGCAACAAGTTCATATATGGATCAGGGAAATTAACTATCTGCAGCTCAGTTTTGAAATCCCATAGAGTCAAGTATAGTAATTTACCCACTACCTTTATCTTTTACTATAAAAGTTACATTTTTCTCAGTTTGAGCAAGACCCCATATCTGGTTCACAAGTATCCACATATGAACATATGTGAACATATGAATAGACTAATGGAGTGAAATGTACTAATTAAAACATGCTTACTACTCACTTACAGGGTTCATACATAAAAAATGTGAAATATAATACACTAACTTGTGATAAATGCACATAAATCCTCCTAGTATAGGATTTTAAAATAATCCTTAGGGGTATTAAACTATGGTCAGTAATCAAATAAAACCTTCTATCATAGTTAATTTACCAAATCATTCAAATAATCCGTAAAAAAACAAAATCAGGGAAAAGGGGGGGAAGCAACTTTCAGCTACGGAGGTATGAAAAGATCAGAGAACAATCATCCTGCAAAATGAGTATAAAAATGAACAAAAACTAAAACATTTCATGGTGCTGGATATTCAGTTAAGACAAACAGGGGCGCCTGGGTGGCTCAGTCGGTTAAGTGGCCGACTTCAGCTCAGGTCATGATCTCACGGTCTGTGAGTTCGGGCCCCGCGTCGGGCTCTGTGCTGACGGCTCAGAGCCTGGAGCCTGCTTCTGATTCTGTGTCTCCCTCTCTCTCTGCCCTTCCCCTGCTCATGCTCTGTCTCTGTGTCTCTCGAAAATAAAGAAACGTTAAAAAAAAAAAAATTAAAAAAAAAAAAAGACAAACAAACTGAAAGGCAACTCAACAGGAACTAGAATGTCAGGCAAGATCATCAGGCATCACTCGCCTCGAAGCCACAGGCCATTCCTATCCCGCACCCACCTCCACCTCCCAATTCCATCACATTGTGGGGACAAGATTTCAACACATGAATTTTAGGGGGACACATTCAGTCCCTAACAGAAACAATGCTAAAACATTAAAACAATTTTTGAAAAACAGCAGAGGTATCAGGCCAGGCATATTCCAGATCTCACGAGTGAAGACCAGACAAGTTAATAAAAAAGAAAAAAATAACCTGAAGAGAGACAAGTCAGAATTCAGAGTTGCTAAAATGCATTATAAAAAAATGTCCAATTTTGTGGGCACCTGGGTGGCTCAGTGGGTTAAGCATCTGATTCTTGGTTTCAGCCCAGGTCATGATCTCATGGTTAGTGGATTCGACCCCTGGTCAGGCTCCACACGGACAATGCAGAGCCTGCTTGGGATTCTCTTTCTCTCCCTCTCTCTCTGTCCCTCCCCTGCCCACTTGCTGTCTCAAAATAAATAAACTTTAAAAAAATTTTTAAAGATTTTCCAATTTTCAATAAAAACTTGCGAGACATACAAAGAAACAAGATACCTATAATGAGGAAAATGGAGATAATAGAAACTGACTTTCAGTGGGCTATGTTAAATTTAGCAGATAAAGAGTGTCAAGATATTTAAATACATTTAAAAAGCTTAATACCCAGAAAAATTTAAATTTTACACTAAAGGATGTCTGTGTAACACAAAAGCAGGCAGTAAAGGATGAACAAAAGACCTAAGACATATAGAAAACAGATACAATATCAAAGACATAAATCCAAAACTGATATTAACTAAATGTGAATAGACTGAACACTAAATCAAAAGGCAGAAATTGTCAGACTGGATAAAAACATGACACCAAACAGGTGGCCAACAGACACATGAAAAGATGCTCAACATCACTCATCAGGGAAATGCAAATCAAAACAATTAGATAATCACCTGACACCTGTCAGACTGGCTAAAATAAAAAAGACAAGAAACAAGTGTTGACAAGGATGTGGAAAGAAAGAACCCCCATGAACTGTTGGTGGAAATGTAAACTGGTATAGCCACTGTGGAAAACACTATGGAGGTTTCTCAAAAAATTAAAAATAGTAATACCATATGATCCAATAATTCCGCTATTGGGTATTTACCCAGGTTAAATGAAAACACTGACTTGAAAAGATGCACCCTTATGTTTACTGCAGCATTATTTACAACGGTCAAGACACGGGAGCAACCTAAGTGTCCATCAGTAGAAGAATGGGTAAGGAAGATGTAACACACACACACACACACACACACACACGGGAAAAGTACACAACCATAAAAAGGATGTGATCGTGCCATTCGAGACACCATCTTTGGGCCTGGAGGGTATTATGCTAAGTGAAATAAATCAGACTGAGAAAGACAAGTATCATATGACTTCTCTCATAAATGGAGTCTAACAAAATCAATGAACAAACAAAAAGCAGCATCAGAACTATAAATACAGAGAACTGATGGCTGCCTGAGGGGAGGGGGTGGGGGGATGGGTAAAATGGGTGAAGGGGGGAGGGAGATATAGGCCTCCAGTTACAGAATAAGTCACTGAAATAAAAAGCAGAGGATAAGGAATACAGTCAATGATATATAATAGTGATGTAATGGGACAGATGGTAGTTACACTTGCAGTGAACAGAGCAAAATGTATAATAAACTGGTCAAATCACTAAGTTGTACACCGGAAACTAATGTAACATTGTGCGTCAACTCTACTAAAAACACGTCACACAATTGTATGCTGTCTACAAGAAACATATTCAAAGATACAGAGAATTAGAAAATGAAAGGGGTGGAAAAGATATACAACACAACCAGTAACCATGAGATAGCTAGACTGGCTATATTCATAAAACAAGATAAACTTCATGATAGGAAATACTACTGAAGGCAAAGACATTTTGTAATAAGAAAAAGTCGATACGTGAGGAAGATATATGCCATATAATATATTCCATATAACCTCATTACAGATGTGGCCCTACCAGAAT
Organism: Paguma larvata; assembly: GCA_030068075.1. Taxonomy (NCBI): domain Eukaryota; kingdom Metazoa; phylum Chordata; class Mammalia; order Carnivora; family Viverridae; genus Paguma; species Paguma larvata. The sequence continues at coordinate 45,771,331 of CM057835.1, read as the reverse complement.
CCCAAGATTCATGACACAGAAACTGACAAAATTATAACTAGACTTCAATACCACACTCTCAATATTTGATGAAACACACAAAATCAGTTAAGGATAAAAAATTTGTAGAACATTTTTAACTGACTTAATAGACATTAATGGAATACTCTACCCCCAAAACAGCAGAGTATACATTCTTTACAAGCACTCAAGAAACATTCTCCAGGACAGATCAAATGCTATATCACAGATTAATTCCTAATGAGTTTTAAAAGAATATTATATTCTTCAGTAAATAATCCAAAGTATGTTATGTGATCATAAGGGAAATTAAATTAGAAATCGATGGAGAGAAATTTGGAAAACTTCCAAATATGTGACAGACATACTTCTAAATCTATGGGCAAAGAAGAAATCACAAAATAAATTAGAAAGTATCTTAAAATAAATGAAAAAAAAAAAAACATGTCCAAATATATTGTATGCAGCTAAAATGAAAATTTATAACTTTAAGTGCCTGTATTAGAAAAAAGTAGGGTGCCTGGGTGGCTCAATCAGTTGAGCATCTGACTTTGGCTCAGGTCATTATTTCCAGGTTCATGATTTTGAGCATGCATCGGGCTCTATACTGACAGCTCAGAGGCTGGAGCTTGCTTCAGATTCTGTGTCTCCCTCTCTCTCTCTCTCTGCCCCTCCCCAGCTCACGCTTGCTCTCTATTTCTTTCTCTCCCTCAAAAATAAACATTAAAAAAATTGGAAGAAAAAAAAAAGGATCAACAAAATTGACAAATCTTTAGCCAAATTAACCAATGGAAAAATACTCAAATTAGCAAAAACAAATGAACCAAACCAACAGATATGCAAATAGGAGAATATTAACAACTTTATGCCAGCTAATTAGACAATTTAGGTGAAATGGAAAAATACCAAGACAAAATAACCAAAATGGATTCAGTAAGAAATAGAAAATTAGAACAGATCTACATAAAGTAAAAGTTGTTTCAATAATTTAAAATCTTCCCACATAGAAAGTCCAAGCACAGATGGCTTACCTGGTGAATTCTATCAAATATTTAAAGAAGTAGTAAAGCCAATCCTTCACAAACTATTTCAGAAAACAGGAGAAAAAAACATGCTCCAACTCCTTCTATAAGGCCAGTATTACCCTGTTACCAAAGCCAAATAAACACATTTCAACAATACTATAGAGCATAATCCTCATGAATATAGACCCAAAAAATCTTAATGTATTTGCAAACAGAATCCAGCAACACATAAAAATTATTGTCCAATATGAAGTGAGTTTTACACAAGAATGCTTAATATCCCCAATTAATGTAATGTCCACATTAATACACTAATGAAAAAATCACATCATCTCAAAACAGAGGAAGAGCATTTGACATCTATTCATGATAAAAGCTTTCAAGAACCAGAAATAGAGTTAACACTTCCTCAACCTAGTAAAGAGCATCTGAGAGAAACTTACAAACACCATACTTATTGGTAAAAGACTAGATGCTATTCCCCTAGGATCAAAAAACAAAGATTTCTGCTCTCATCATATTTATTCAATAGTATACTAGGATCTAGTAAAATAAAGAGCAGGGGTTGGGGCGGGGGGAAATATTCAGCTGGAAAAGAAGTACATTTGTCTTCATTTGCAGATGAAAAGATCCAGTGTAAACAATGTTATGGAATTTACGAAAATCTACTAGAATAAATGAGTTCAGCAAGTACACAGGATACATACCAACAATAAAAAAAATCAACTTGTCTCTCTATATAGTTGCAACAAGAAATCAGAAAGGGAAATTAAAAATTCCATTTGAAACAGCATCAAAAAGAATATAATGCCTAGAAAACAATTTAACAGGAATAAAAGATTTGTACATTGAAAATTTCAAAACACTGCCAAGAGAAATTAAGGATCTAAATAAAGGGACAGGCATTTCACATTCATGGATTGGAAGACTCAATATTGTTAAAGTGGCCATTCTTCCCAAATGGGTCTAAGATTCTATACAACCTCAATCAAAATTCCAATAGGTGTTTTTGTGGAAATTAAGATGATCCTAAAATTTATATGGAAATACAAACTTTTGACTGAAAATAGCCAAAATAATGTAAGTCACTGTTGGAAAACTCAGACTACCTAATATCAAAATTTAATTATAAAGCTACTGCAATAAAGGCAGTGCAGTACTGACGTAACGATAGACCAAAGGAAGAGAACAGAAAGCCTAGAAATAAACCCTCGCATTTATGATCAATTCATTTCAACAAGGGTGCCAAGGCAATACAATAGGAAAAGAGTCCTTTCAGTAAACAGTGAAAAGATTAAAAAATGTGGTATAGCCATAAAATGGCAGGTTCTTCAGCAATGAAAAGGAAGAAATTACTGATACATGGATGCTACGGCACTGATAAACTTCAATACTATCATACTAAATTAAAGAAGCCAGACACAAAGTTTGTATGATTTCATTTGTAAATTTCTAGAAAAGAGATTTCTAGAAGGGACCAACGTCCTAGAGATAGAAAGCCAGTCAGTGGTAGCCTGAGGCGTGGGAGAGCAGCAGGGAATAAGCACAAACAGGCATGAGGAAGCTTTCTGAGCTGATGGAAATGTTCTAAAACTGGATTGTGGTGATGGCTGTACAACTGTGCAAATGCACCAGGAATCACTGAAACGTGCTCTTACGGTAGGTGAGTTCCACGCAACATAGAATTATACCTCGGTGAAGCGGTTTTTTAAAAAAGGAACAATCAGGAGTTCCCCATCCCCGAAGGAAGGATGTGAGTGGAGACGGAAGGAGTCCCTATCAGGAGGCCAGAGTGGAAGTACCCGACCTCACTGTTCATTCTAAGAGCTTGTGGCCTTTTGACCCAAAGTGCTGGCTTATGTATTTGTTGTTGCTTTTCCCAGTTGCTATTCAGAGCCATAAAAAACACAGGTGACTGCTCGTCCAAATATTCCACTTGCAAACACCGAACATGGAATGTTTTCACCTTTCGTCCTGTAAAGGCAGCTCGATGAAGCGGTGTGTCTCCCATGTCATTCAACACATTCACTTCTGCACCAGCCTGACAAACATGAAAACTTTAGGCATCTTTCACGTGTCAAGAAATATTAAATATTTTTTTCAAAGATTTTATTAAGTAATGTCTACACCCAACATGGGACTCAAACTTATAACCCTGGGATCAAGAGTTGCATGCTCTATAGACTAAGCCAGTCGGAAGCCCCAAAAATGTATTAAATACTTCAAAATCAAAATAATTGTTAATATTGATTGGTTGTCACTGCTAAAATTCAATTTAATTCACAGTAAACAATAAAGCTTCCTGAAAGGTAAAAGTCTATGTGATGGGTGGAAGAGTAAAAAGCTACTTTTCTTTAAAAATCTATAGACTTTCACTCTACTTTAGAAAATCAAATATTGAAAAAAACTGAATGAAACACATTTTTGGGGCACCTAGGTGGCTCAGTGGGTTAGGCATATGACTTGATTTTGGCTCATGTCATGATCTCACAGTTGTGAGAGCCTGCTTGGGATCCAATCTCTCCCTCTCTTCCCCTCTCCCCCTGTTCATGTGCTCTGTCTCTAAATATTTTAAAAAACACATTTTCTCCACCAATTTAATAAGTTCTCGTGACGATAAAGAACCACTATTTAAATGTACAGTTTACTAATTAGATTGAAGACCAATTTCAGAAATACCAAAATGTGAAAAGAAGTATAAAATTGAAAAATGTGAGATCTTAAATCATATGGTGCTCATTACGAGATTCTGACATCATTTTTGAATCATTTAAGATGTGCTTTGGTTATTTTTTTAACTGTTATATTAAAAAGCAATAATAGTATCTTCACATGAATTCATACAACCATTTTTGCAATTTTAAAAAGTCAGTAACAGAAAAATAAAATGACTAATAGAATTTTAATTAATCAGTCTAACCTAATTCATGTACTTAGCACAGAACAATTCAGTGCGTTAGTGATGAGCTATTGCTTTAAATAAGCCATTATGGTTAGTTGGCTTTTCTAAGACTTCCATAATTTCCATAATAGCAATATTTATTTTATTGATTTAAAAATTACAGATATAGGGGCACCTGGATGGCTTAGTTGGTTGCGTGTCTGACTCTTGATTTCAGCTCAGGTCATGATCTCACAGATCATGGGATGGAGCCCCGCATCGGGCTCTGCAGTGAGCAGGGAGCCTGCTTATGATTCTCTCTCTCCCTTTTCCTCTGTTCCTCCCCCACTTGTGTATGTGCTTGCTCTCTCTCCAAAAAAAAAAAAAAAAAAAAAAAAAGTCATATACATACCTTTAACAGATCCTGGACCACTTGTCTATGTCCAAAATAGCATGCTAGGTGAAGAGGTGTCCACCCCAAATTCGACTTACTTCTTCCTAAAAATGGAAAAAGAGAAGGCATTTTTACATGTTATTTAGGTAATTTTATACTAAAATTTCTCTTTACCAAGGAACTCCCATACATTGGCCAATCTCCCCTTCATATTACACTGATGAACGAGAGGCAAGAGACAGGACACAGAAGCATAACGAGTGTAATGGATTAGAACCCACGAGCCCCAGATTCTGGTGCCACCTTCCTAACTTACTAACTCAATGTCTTCATTCTTAAAAGGCAGGGGGGGGGGGGGGGAGACACGATGGGGGTTATTCGAAGTAGCTCATCTCTAGTTGGCTCCAAGATTCTGAGTCTCTAAACATCTCGCCATCATCTAACAAAGACGTGGTTCTCTTGGCACAGTTCTTTGAAAACCTATGCCATGTCAGGAGGGTGAATGGAAACAGGGAATTGATAAAGAATCTTTTCTGCAGCATTAGGAAAATTGTTAGCTCTGCAGATAGTGACAAAAATGGAGTCCCGACTCTAGATAAAATCTCAAGTAATGAGGAAGTGGGCTGGCAGAGTGGTAGAGTCCTACTAGATAACAAGCAGCAGAATTAAGAGCAATGAAATGTTGGATCCTTGCTGAGGAGAGGTACAGAATAACTGAGTGTGACAAAAAAATACAATTCAATTCAGGAAAAAAAATAGGTCATTGTAGCTTGGAGCCAAGATAGCTCCAAAAGATTACCAAAATTCCCACTCAGGCTTGAGAATATAGCCTATCAAATGGCAAAGCCCAGTACTCTGGAGGGTCTACCACAGCCCGGGAGCACGCTGTCTCCCATACGGCACTCCTCTGGAGGGGCTGGAGATTTAATGTCTGCCCTCACTTCTTGGATTTCAGGTTTTGAGCCAACAGAAACCCCAGGCACCAACCTCAGTGTATCCAGAACAAGCACTGGAAGGCTCCCTGAGGGACTGCTGCCACCAACAGTGTCCTGTGATTGTTTGCCACTTACCCAAACTGCCACAATGGTATCCCCTAAAATGTGTACCCTCTGGAACCTGTAATTCCAGTCAATGAATCCTCCAACCACAATCTGTTTTGTGGAACGTTTCTTTTACCTTCTGTCCTTAAATGAAACCTGATGTCCTTTTCTTAATGACAAGGACTCTCCTTCATCCCTCAGGTGGAGTCTCCCCTCCCCCAATTCCCACACTCTCACTGGTCCTCACACGACAGAAGTCATGGCAACCTCCGTATCAAAACCCAACACTGTCTGTAGTCAAGGACTCCACTCACATTACAACTCCTCTTGTGAGACTTTTTTAAATTTTTTAATGTTTTTACTTATTTTTGAGAGGGAGAGACAGACAGAGCACAAGTGGAGGGTGGGGCAGAGAGAGGGAGATACAGAATCTGAAGCAGGCTCCAGGCTCTGAGCTGTCAGCACAGAGCCCGATGTGGGGCTTGAACTCTTGAACTGTGATGTGAGATCATGACCTGAGCTGAAGTCAGATGCCCAACCGAGCCACCCAAGTGCTCCGAGACTTTCTACCATTAAGCCTCAAATGCCTTCTCTGCTGCCATTTACCAGCCTCCCACCGGCTCGCCCCTCACCAAGTAATGCTGGGGGACCATCTTTCTCCCCGTGCAAACCCTGCCACCGTCCTAGCAGTGCCTACTACTTTCTTCAGTATGCCAGACCCTCTGTTCCTCAGCTCCCTCGTTTCCCACAAACTTTGCCTCTGCTCAATGTTACACGCCCGGGGCCAGGGCCAGAGCCTGGGTGTCGTCATCATCTCCGAGTCATAAACTCCCCCACTTTCCAGCTTATTCACACAAGTGTACTCCCAGACTTGTTCAGCTGAATCACCACTTCATCTTTTGATCATTTCTCATGGATGTAAACACCTCCATCTCTACTTCCATCAACAAATCCAGTATTTGGATCCCTGACTTTAACTTCTTTGCCAATCCCCTCAACAACTGTGGCAGCAGCCTACAAAAACCCTAAGGCCTGATCAGTACACTTGCCTGATTGTCCTAGAACCACACCCAGGTTGCTAAACAGTGGGAGAACAAACATAACAGAACCCTGTGGATTCATAGCGCCTTAAACTCAGGATCTCATACTTCAGCGAGCCTCTAGACACTGCCTGGCAATCCTTTTTAGAATACCCTATTCAGAGGTCTCTCCTACAGTCCACAGTAGTGACTTCAAGTCACCCCTGTTCTCCTCAAGTCACTTCCCCAAAAACCTCCCCTTAACAAAGGGCCTCAGTGGGGCACCTAGGTGGCTCAGTCGGTTAAGCATCCAACTTCGGCTCAGGTCATGATCTCACGGCTCATGGGTTCAAGCCCTGTGTCGGGTTCTGTGCTGACAGCTCAGAGCCTGAAGCCTGCTTCTGATTCTGTGTCTCCCCGTTTCTGGCCCTCCACCACTCACGCTCTCTGAAAAATAAATAAATGTTAAAAATTTTTTTTTAAAAAGGGGGGGAGGAGGGCCTCAGTCTCTGAGCTTCACAATGAGAGGTAAAGCTTTCATGGACTTCCCTGGGCTTCCTGGAGCTAAATCTAGCACCGTACCCCCATCTATAGGCGTTCTTCCATCCTTCCCTCCTGAGGCCTAAGGCTAATCCAGATCCTGTGCCTTGGATTCCACCCCTTTCTGCTTCTGAGGTACTTTTCTCCTTGATCTTCCACCTCTCCCTCCTCACCTATGAGTAAGGACGAGGTAAACACTTGGGTTTCTTCTATCTTACAAGCAAGAACAAAAGCCCTCTGTGATCCCATCCTCCCTACCAGCTACTGTGCTCATTACTCTTCCTTCCCACTCTGCCTTCACTTACTCTTTCCAGCCCAGTTACTCCCATCAGCCCCCACCACAGGGCAGACTAGGCTCATCTCCCACCATGTCATTCAAAGGGTCCTCCAGTTTTAATCCACAAATGCTGTTACTGAGTCCCAGGGACACTATTTAGCGTCACAGCGCTGTGTCACTGCATATAGCAATGGACAGTACGGCCCACATGCCTTCCGAGCTGCCACAGCCCTGCACTCTGTAGGGTTTCTCATCGCCCTGGCACTTCTTTCAGGATCCTTTGGATGTTCCACTGTCCGATTAGTCCCTCATTATTAGTATCTCCAATAATGGCAGCTCCTGGCCCTTTTCCACTGCTTTCCTTTTTTCTGTGGTACTGACTTCAAAACCCATATTCCAACTCTTTACTAGACACCTCCATTTGGATGATACAAAATACTTTGTTCTCAAAGAGCACAAATCTGAGGGGCACCCAGGTGGCTCAGTCAGTGAAGAATCCAACTTCGGCTCTGTCACAATCTCGCAGTTCATGGGTTCAAGCCCCACATCGGGCTCTGTGCTGATAGCTCAGAGCCTGGAGCCTGCTACGAATTCTGTGTCCCTCTCTCTCTGCCCCTCCCCCACTCATGCTCTGTGTGTCTCTCTAAAAACTAAAGAAATTTTTTTAAAAAAGCACAAAGCTGAACTCACCTATTATTTTATATGTACAGAGAGGACCACTGAAAAACACTGGCTTTGAACTCTGTGGGTCCAACTCACATATGGAGTTGATGAAACACTTTAAATATATTTTCCTTATGATTTTCTTCACATTTTTTTCTCTAGCTTACTTTTTTATAAGAATACAGCATAATACACATAATATACAACATATGTTTCAACAAAGTTATCAATAGGGTTTCTTTCTGGCCAACAGCAGGCTATTAGCAGTTAAGTTTTGGGGGAATTCAAAAGTTATATGTGGATTTTTTTTTCCACTGTGCAGGGGGCTAGTGCCCTTTCACCCTGTGTGCTTCGAGAGTCAACTTTGCACAATCACTAAAACTATCTCTTCCCCTTCCCACATTTGATTTCACAATGATTTGCCATTATTCATCTTCTCAAGTCATAAATAAGCAACTCTCTTGCCCCCTTTCTCCTTTTCACGTCCACATTCAGTGAGTCCTACTGATTCCATCTCCTACATGTTAAACACACTCATGTGTTGCCATTCCCATTGCTTCCACCCCTAGCTAACCCGTAACAGCTTCTGAACTGGTCTCCTCACATCTAAGGTTTCCAAGTAAGATTCTGGACCAAGAAATCGGAATTTCCAAAATACTACATTATTTTTAAAACACTTCATTCTTTATGGGTAGTAAAGAGTAGTAGCAAAGTTAGCAGTAAAGAGTGTCTTCTTTCTACTTACCACAGATATCCAAAAAATTTTGTTCAATAAGAAATGTCAAATTGAGGAATATTTACAAAGGACCATATCCTACATAGAATACTGAAACACTGGGACACACCAGCAGATACTATGGTAACATTCACGTAACTTCAAATTCAGAATGTCCAGCAAACTGACAGGACACCACTACAGAATCACGGACACGGACAACATGTGTTCTTATGTCAAAACAAGACCCGGTGTTGACCTCGCTCTGCACTTGGTAACTGATTAAGTTCTTCTCACCAGCTCATTTTGTAACTCAGGCAGAAGACCTGGCAGACAAAGCGTCCTGGAATGGGAACCAAAGCCAGCCCCTCGAGCAAGAAGGACTGCCCGGCCATGCCCTGGGACTGATCCCAGGACGTTTATTCTTGATTGCCCAGCAGCATGCACCCACCAACCCTTGTTCCACGTTTTCCTTATTCAGACCTAGAAGTATTTCCGGCACTTTGGAGACAGTCTTTGGGACCCTAGCCTGCTCTCCTGATGTTGGCCTCCCTGAAACAAATCCCTTTCTTGTTTCACCACCACTCTTCTCCCTGTCTTTGGATTTTGTCAGAGGTGAGTGCCTGAGCCTGGTCTGTGTGGGACCCCCCAGAGCCACGTGCTCTGGCACCCTTGGGCCTCAGTTACAATTTTGCTTCCAAAACTTCTTTCTTAGAACACCGTCAGAGTAGGCAGTTAGTTAGGTCCTAACAGGATACCTCTAGGCCAGCAAAGAGAAGTCATGTGTGGCTATCAGGAAAGTCAGAGGCCAGTTCCGGCAGCACTCCACGAGATGCTGGGTCAAACCAGACAGGCCCAAGGAGGCAGGAGCCCTGACCAAAACCCCAAGACCAAATACAGAAGAAAAGGCGCAAAACTCTGCTTCTAAGAAATCCTCGCCTGAGTAATGAATGTTCCAACTCCTAGTCAACAACGGTCAACGTCAGATAGAAACCCACCCTCGAGGGCATGTACCTCCTGCCTGTCCCTCTAAGCTCACCACACTCATATCCTGAGACTATACTTTTCACTTTAATAAACTTTTCTACTTTTGTCACTCATCTGCTGTATCACGTATCTGTCCTTGAATTCCCTGACGCCTCTTGGGATGGGCTGTGTTGAGACCCCAGAGCCAGGGGCTCCCCAGTTCACCCGGCAATACCACCACTCATAGAATTTACATAAAGTATACTGTGCATATAAACATTAATTTTTGCAAGAAAGTCTCACCGTTAGCAATAGACAGGGCTGTGAACACACAGAGACAGCTATAAGGAAAACAGATTAGATCCTCCTTTGTGCCCCTATCCTAGAAACATTGGCCTTAACCTTCAACTGCAGGCCAGTGCTTCCTTCTGTCACTTTCAACTTGACATCGGTAATTCCTTCCAACCAATAACATCTCTATGTTGATTGTTAAGCATTTTTTTATAAATTTTTTTAATGTTTATTTATTTTTGAGAGACATAGAGACAGAGCGTGAGCAATGGAAGGGCAGAGAGAGGGAGACACAGAATCCGAAGCAGGCTCCAGGCTCTGAGCTGTCAGCACAGAGCCCGACGCGGGGCTCGAACTCAGACATTGAGATCATGACCTGAGCCAAAGTCGGCCGCTTAACCGACTGAGCCACCCAGGCACCCCTAAGCATTAATTCTTAAAGAATTATAGTATGTTTTACCATTTTCTCAGTTTCTCAGGGTTTGGAAAAACAAATCGGATAGCAAAGAAATCCTATAAATGCTGGACGCGGGCAACCCCACTCACGTCCTGTCCCCTGGCCCCCACTCACTTCTACGGGTGAACTGCACATAGCTGGTAGGTCAGTCCTCTACATACATCCTCTAAACTGCCCCGAAGACGAAGTCTGACTGACAGGAGAGTGATGAAATTTTGGAAAAGCGTTTGCATCTATTGCGTAGTTTTCCATTTCCCAGTAGACGACTCTATACCAAGTAGCCTGGGTACAGGAGTAAGGATGGAAAGGGTAGATAAAGGGCCAACAGGATTATCAAATGCAGGAATGTTTCTAGCATTCAAAATAGAACCCCAAGATAAAGATTAAGAACCAGTCTTCATTGAACGACCGGGAGGATTTTTACAATTCCTTTAGCATACCAAAAACAACAATTATTTTCTGGACAACTCGGATCATAGTTTTCTCTCTGCTGCAAAGATAATAATCTTTCCCCGGCATGGGTGAAGCCATAAGGTTTGTTGCTCTAGGACAGAAGAATGTGACCCAGCAGAATAAAATATGCATCGGGGACAGAACTGTGAGAAAGACACCAATGAAGAGACATGGTGCTCCTGATGACGAGCCCGGAGAGCAAGATAAATCAAGGAACACCACGGACAGGCAAGTGGCATCTGGGATGACAGGGAAAGATACCCTAGCAACCACCTATCCCAGCACCCACCTGCAAGGTGGCCACAAGGTAACAGTCACAGAACACTACTTGTATGACACACTGAGAGACACAGGTCTGACTTTGTACCAAGGTTCAGCTCCCAAAGCTTCGGGAGCACTGGGAAGACAAGGGTCACTAAGGAACCAAAGGCTACAGACACACACAACAAGGCTCCTCTTTATTTCTAAACACCAGCTTAGGGAGGCGGGACAAGGAAAGTTGAGAGGTTCTGGAAGACCAATCATTTATCAAAAAGCAACTGAGATCGAGACACCCAAAGACTAACATTTATTTAGTCCTCCATACTCCAAGAAGGAGAAGGTGCTTATTGAGATATCAGAGCCATTTTAGAAAATAAATTCTATTTCTCTGCACACCTGAGTGTAGTAAGTACAACCTTGCCACAGGTGCATTAGGATTTGGCTGTGATTTACCTTCCCTTCCCTCACCTCACGCCCTTGCCACCTAGACTGCCTCTACCTCAGGACCTTGGCATATGCTGTATCTCCTTCCTTGAATGCTTTTCTTCTCTATTTTCACCTGGTTAAGTTCTACACGCTCTTTATAGATCACCTTGGAATCATTTCCTCTAAGAAGCTAATCCTTCTAGGTCCAGTTACAGGCCTCTCCTATGGGATCCCATGACACCCTGGGGGTCCTTCTGGTACATATTGTAAAGTGTAGACGAGTCTGATCTATTAAACCTCTACACTAGTCTCAATGAGGGCAGGGATCCTGCCTAACATCACCTGCAAGGTACTTCACAGGACCCTGGGCATAAACTGAACACTCAAATTGGTTGATTTAACTATAATACCCTATCACAACGTGCATCTTGTAGTCTCAGGGTCACTCTCGTAGCTGATAAAATTGTCACAGACCTTAAACCTTAAGACTAGATCTCAATTTCTCTGACTTAGGACTACGAGAAATCTTTTACCTACTCTTAGGAAGATCCTTTCTAGAAAAAGATCTAGGAATTTATTTCTAGCAAGACCAAAAAGATTAGTGCTACATAAATGACAGAGTTGTGCATACTCACAAGAAAAAGCTTAAAAACCCACTTGAAGCTTACCTTTGCAATTAATGTCAGCAATTACTTCATTTCTTTCCATGGTTTCTAATAACTGTCGAACTTCTTCAGCATTGCCATTTCTGGCATGATGGAGAAGCTCCTGTTCTGCTTCAGTATTCATTTCTAGATTTAAAAATAATAATACTGTATTATCCAATAGCATAATTACCTTTTGGATACTATCTGCTAACACAAAAAAAATTCACTTTTCAATTAATAGAAAGACATAAGAACTGACTAAATGAATCAGTTGCAGGGCCAGAACTTGACCTGGAGACTCCTTGCCCTTTTTATTATCTGCAAAATAACCCGCTTCCTTATCTGCAAAATAACCAACTTCATGAGCTGTTATTACATTATATTTGACAGAATTCTTTTACAGACATGAAATACTTTGCAAATGGTTAATACAAACATTATATAGCTAGATATAAAATTAAAATGTGGTCTTACGATAAAAATATAAATTAACATATTCAAAACTTGTGCAAAACATCCTGAATAGGAAAAATTATAGATAAAGATCCTTGAGTGACCATACTTACAATTCCTTTGTTTCCTCTTTCATATTTTACTAAGCTTCAAAATAAATATAGGACTACAACCAAATCTAAGCCATTTGTCAAAATGTTATAAGTAGCAATTCATAGAGTATAAATTTTTCTTACTAATAAATGCAAATAAAACAAGTATTTTTTGCCTACAAAATTAAAAAAGGTTATACACCTGAAACTAATGCAACATTGCATGTCAACTATCATTCAATTTAAAAAAAAAAAAAAAGAGGAGACATGCCTAATACCATCATGGACAGAAAACAGGCACTGCAGTAAACTGCTAATATGAATATAAACGCATACAATTTTTCATATTACAGGGGGAAGGGCTCCGATTTGTCAATATTGAGTAAACATCAAAATACACATACACTTGGGAGAAGATTCTACTAAGATGACTAGAGTATAGAAACACCAGGAATCTGTCTCCCCACCTAGATAATGATTGCACGGGCAGAATCCGCCTGATGTAACTATTTTGGAGCTCTGGGATCTACTGAAGGTCTTACAACCACCAGGGAAAGCTTGGAAGGTGAACTGTGGTTAATTTATGTCAACGGAAGCTCTTAGCAAGGCAGCAGCTACCCATCTCCGCCCCCACAGTCTGCCAGTGCATGTGTGCCTGGAATGGCTTGCAGGAACCAGGATGAGCAAAAAGACCCCTGTACTCCAAATATCGGAGAGCTGAGCTCTGATCACTGCTGCTTCTGACCACAGAGGCAGACAAAGAGGCAAGTAGCCACTCTTATTGTACCATCTCTCACTGCTTTAAGCCCCTCCAGTGGGTTGAACTTCCAGGGGATTTAAAGGACCAGCATTCGTTTGTTTCCCCCCCTCCACCTTCATTTCTCTGATTTTCCCCATTTAAGAGCCAGATGCTAAAGACTAGAACATTGGAAAACAACTGTATTTATGGAGAAAATTAGAACATGACTGCTCATGACCACCAAAAGGCTCAGAAAAGATCTGAGAAGACCTTAAGTTTACAGCTAAGGCTGACCTCAGCACAGAAACAGCCTGTAACAATAAAAACAACAACAACAACAACAACAACATATTAGAAAACTTGAGGAAGAAGGAGAATTTGCTATCTAGAATTAGTACTAGATTCCAATGTCCAGTTTGCAATAATGAAAAAGGTTACAAAGCATACAAAAAAACAGAAAAGTAGAGCCCAAAGGGAAAAACAAATCAATAGAAACTGTCCCCGAAGATCTGATGGCAAATATATGAGACAAAGGCATCAAAAAGGCATTCAAAGATCTAAAGGAAGAGATGGGGGAAGACAAAATGCATAAACAAAATGAAAATATGAATAAAGAGATAGAAAACCTAAAAAGAAACAAGAAATTCTTGAGCTGAAAAGTACAACAAAAAAATTCACTTGAGAGATTTAAAGGCAGATTTATACAGGTGGAAGACTCAGAAAACTTGCAAAATAGGACATGGAAATTAGGGAGTCTGAGGAACAGAAAGAAAAAAGATTGAAAGCCAAACAGAGCTTAAGAGACCCACCAATGGGCAGATCAACGTGCATCACGGAAGTCCTAGAAGAGGGAGAACAAGGGTGGAGTCATTGGAGAAATAATAGCTGAATACTTCCCAAATTTGAGAAAACAAAAAACCATAAATATAAACATCCAAGAAGGTCAATGAACTCTAAGGGGAACTCAAACAGATACACTACGTAATCTAACCGTCAAAAGAGAATCTCGACAGCAGCAAGAGAAAAGCTAAATCACCACATTCAAGGGATCCAGGGTAGGGAGATAGCTGTACTTTTTGTTTTCTACATGATTTAAGAGTAAAAGAAAGAAAAAAAATATTGGCTTAAAAGTTAATATTATAATTTTGTCTTCTAACTCCAAATCTTATTTTCTACATAATTTAAGGGACTAACACATTTAAAAGAATTATTTTTGTTTTGGGTACACAGTGTGCAAAGGTGTAATTTTGTGACATCAGTAGCCAAAAGGGGTGGGAACAGAGTATAAATAAGCAAGGTTTCTGTGTGTGTTATTTAAGTTAAAGTGGTATAAATTCAAATTAGTGCTAACTTTAGGGTGGTAAATGTAATCCCCATAGAAACCCCCCTCCCAAAAACATAGCTACATAATCTACAAGAACAAAAATACTTTAAATATTTCAGTATAAAAAATATGAAATTTCAACGAACTCTAACTAGCCAAGACGATCTTGAAAAAGGAGGCAATGCTGGAGGATTCACACTTCCGGATTTCAAAACTTATAACAAGCTACCTGAATCAAACACTGTGGTACTAGCATAAAGACAGACATAGAGAACAATGGAATAGGGAAGCCAGAAATAAACCCTTGTGTATACAGCCAATGAGTTTTTACAAGACTGCCAACAAGATTCAACAGTCTTATCAACAAATGGTGTTGGGAAATCTGAAAATCCACATGGAAAAAAATAAACTGAACTTTTACTTAACCTCGTATTAAAAACTAATTCAAATTGGATCAAAGATCGAAATGCAAAACATAAAACAATGAAACTCTTAGAAGAAAACACAGGGCAAATGCTTCATGACATTGGTTTTGGCAATGATTTCTTGGATAGAACAAGGGCATGAGTAACAAAAGAAAGAAAAAGACAAAAGTGGAAATGAGAATTTTTAAATTCTGTGCAACGCCACTATCAGAGTTAAAACACAAACCACAAGAACAGAGAAAATATCTGCAAATCATATATCTGATATGGATCAATAACCAAAATACACAGAGAACTCCTAAAACTCAAACAAAACCCAGATCGAAAATAGACAAAGTACTTGAACAAGCATTTCTACGAAGAAAATATGCAAATGACCAATAAGGACATGAAAAGATGTTTCCCATTACTGAGCATTAGGAAAAGGCAAATCAAATACAATGAGCTACCACCTCACACCCATTAAGACTACTATAAGGAAAAAACCCCCATAAAACAAGTGTTGTCAAGGATGTGGAGAAATTAGAACCCCGTGCACTGTTGGTAGGAATGTAAAATGGTACTGCCACTGTGTAAAACAAATTAGCAATTCCTCAAAAAATTAAAAAACGAACTACCCTATAACCTGGCAATTTCTGGCTATACACCCAAAGTAGGGTCTCAAAGAGGTATTTGTACATCTATGTTCAGAGCTGCATTATTCACAACAGCCAAAACATGGAAGCAACACAAGTGTCCACCGGCAGATGAACAGTTAAGCAAAATGTGATATAGATGTACCATGGAATATTTTTCAACTTTTAGAAAGAAATTTTTGCAATATGCTATGACATGAATGAACCATGAGGACCTTATGCTAAGTGAAATAAGCCAGTCACAGAAAGACAAATACTGTATGATTCCACCTTTATGAAGCACTTTGAACACAGCAGTCAAAACGGAAAGAATGTGGAATGATGGTAGCCAGGGGCTTAGGGGAGAGGAGAATGGGGAATTATTTATTAGGCATAGAGTTTAAGTTTTATAAGAAAAGTTCTCAAGATGGATGATGGTGATAGCAGCACACATTATTAATGTATTTAATACCACAACATTTTTGAGATGGTAAATGCTATCTTATGCATATTTTACAATTAAGAGTACACATATACCATTTCCTTTCCCCGGGAAATTCTACTTCTAGGAATCTATGCTATAGGACTTCTTACATAAGATTATTTCATAAGCATGTTCATAAGGATGGTTTTATTTACAATAGTGAAAAGGGTACTAAAAAGTCCATGTCCAACAATAGGCAACTGGTTAAACAAATCCTCTAAGGCTAAAAGAGATGCTCTACAGACTAGAGGATGGAAGAGTTGAAGGATGGTTTCGAAAAGTAGCAGCCTATGCCCAGTGAGCAGCATGACCCCCGGCCCTCTTCCTTCTTCCCTAATCTGCATTCCTAATGCTGATAAAGCCAGGCTTCACCCCCTGGGAGGAGACTAAGCTGGTGACAGTCCCTGAAGGATAACGTACTGAGAGACACCAGTAGCTCTCAACAAATAGCTAAGCCAGATGAACCTTAGTAAAAAATGGCACTCAACAAAGTTCCCCTACTTTCTCAATTTCCAGTCAGCTTTCGAGTTCCTCATTCTTAAATGCCAGTGGCCAAGGGCAACAAGACCTCTAAATAAAACCTCTAAAACATGAAAGAGACTACAATCAAAAAGGGGAAAAAAGAAACTTGAAAAAAAGTTCAGAGAATAAGTTAAATAAAACCTAATCTTTAGAGAATGAAATTATATTCTGAAACAAAACCAAGACACTATATTAAAATATAAAACTGCAGAAAAATATATCCGAGTATTAAAATGACAGCAAAAATGTCAAAGAAACCAGGAACTAATTCTTTTTAGACCAATCTTGGGGCACATGGGTGGCTCAGTCAGTTAAGGTCTGACTTCAGCTCAGGTCATGATCCCACAGTTGGTGGATTCGAGTCCTGCATCAGGCTCTTCTGTGCTGACAGCTCAGAGCCTGGAGCCTGCTTTGGATTCTGTGTCTCCCTCTCCTTCTCTACCCCTTTCTCCGCACACATTCTTTCTCTCTCAAAGATAAACATTAAAAAAAATTTTTTAAAGATCTTTAGCCAGACTCAAAAACAGATAACTCAAAATCAGAAATGAAAGAGGAGAAATAATCGACACCACAGAATTACAAAGAATTGTAAGAGAACATTGTGAAAAATTGGTGCTAACATATTGAACAGAAGAAATGGATAAATTCCTAGAAATTGATTCCCAAAACTGAATCAAGAAGAAACAAATTCTGAACAGACCAATTATCAGCAATGAAACTGATTCGGTAATCAAAAAATTCCCCAAAACAAAAGTCCAGGACCAGATGGCTTCATAGAATGAATTCTGCCAAACATTTCAAGAAATTATAATGCCTATTCTAAAACTATTCCAAAAAATGAAAGTGTAAGGAAAGCTTCCAAATTCATTCTGTGAGGCTAGCATTACCCTGATACCAAAACCAGATAAAGACACTAGAAAAAAATAGAGATAAAATATATGAGAGAGAGGAACTATAGGCCAATATCTCTGGTGAACATACATGCAAAAATCCTCAATGAAGTATTAGCAAACCAAATTCAACAATACATTAAAAAAAATCACACACCACAATCAATTGGGATTTATTCCTGGGATGCCGAGGTGGTTCAATATTCACAAGTCAATTAACATGATACATCAATCAACAAGAGACATGATCATATGGGTTATATCCTTTCACTACGTATAGAAAAAACATTTAAGAATGACATCCATTCATGACAAAAATCCTCAACAAAGTATGTGTAGAGGGAATACACCTCAACGTAACAAAAGCAATATATGAAAAACCCACAGCTAACATCATATTCAGTGGTGAAAAATAGAGCTTTTCTCTTAAGATCATGAAGACAAGGGTATCAACTCTCACCACTTTTATTCAACATAGTAGTGGAAGTCCTAGCAACAGCAATCAGACAAGAAATGAAAACATCCAAACTTGTAAGGAAGAAGTAGTAAAACTCACTATTTGCAGATGACGTGATACTATATATATAGAAAACCTTAAAGACTCTACCAAAAACTACCAGAACTGATAGATGAATTTGGCAAAATCGCAGGATACAAAATCAATATACAGAAATTCATTGCATTTCTATACACTAATAATGAAGTAGTAGAAAGTGAAATTAAGAAAACAATCCCATTTACAATTTCAACAAATATTTTAAAATACCCAGGAATGCACTTAACCAAGAACATGAAAGACCTACACTCTGAAAACTATAAAACACTGACAAAAGAAATTGAATATGACAAAACCAAATGGAAAGATACTCCATGATCATGGATTGGGAGAACAAGTATGTTTTTTTGTTGTTTTTTGTTTTTACTTAGAGAATGCCAAGCAGGCTCCACACTCAGTGCAGAGTCCAATGCAAGGCTCAATCCCATGTCCCTGGGATCATGACCTGAGCCAAAATCAAGAGTCAGATGCTCAATCGGCTGAGCCACACAGGCGCCCCAGGAGAGCAATACTGTTAAAATGTCTATATTATCCAAAGCAATCTACATATTTAATGCAATCCTGTCAAAATACCAAACAGCATTTTTCACAGAACTAAAAACAATCCTAAGATTTGTATGGAACCACAAAAGACTTCAACTAGACAAAGTAATCTTAAGAAAGAATAAAACTGGAGGTTTCACAAGCCTAGATTTCGACACATACTACCGACCTGTAGTAATCAAAACAGTACGGTACAGGCCAAAATACAGACACGTAGATCACCGGAACACAATAGAGAGCCCAGAAATAAATCCACAGTTCTATGGTAAATTAGTCTTCAACAAAGGAGACAATACTATGCAATGGGAAAAAGACAGTCTCTTCAACAAATCATGTTGGGAAAACTGGACAACCACATGCAAGAGAGTAAGACTGGATCGCTGTCTTACGCCACACATAAAAATTAACTTGAAATGGATTAAAGACCTAAATATTAGGCATGAAACCACAGAAATTACAGAAGAGAGTACAGGCAGTAATATTGCAGACACCAGCCATGGCAACATTTTTCTAGATGTGTCTCCTAAGGCAAGGAAAAAAAAGCAAAAATACACTGCTAGGACAATGTCAAAATAAAAAGCTTCTGCACAGCAAAGGAAACAATCAACAAAAACTAAAAGGCAACTTACTGAATGGGAGATTTGCAAGTGACATATCTGATAAAACGTTAGTATCCAAAATATATAAAGCACTTAGAGAAGTCTGGCTAGCTCAACTGAGGACCTTGTAAGTCATGAGTTTGAGCTCTACAATGGGCGAACAGATTATTAAAAAATATATATAATATAAAGAACTTATGCAACACTGAAAATAATAACCCAATTAAAAAATGGGCAGGAGATATGAACAGACATTTCTCCAAAGAGACATACAGAGGGCCAATGGCCACATGAAAAGATGCTCAACATAATCCATCAAAAGGAAAATGAAAATCAAAACTACACTGAGATATCACCTCCCACCTGTCAGAACAGCCAAAATCAATAACACAAGAAACAACAAGTGTTGGCGAGGATGTGGGGAAAAGGAAACCTTTTGCACCGTTCGTGGAAATGCAAACTGGCACAGCCACTGTGGAAGACAGTATGGAAGTTCCTCAAAAAATTAAAAATAGAGCTCACCTAGGGGTGCCTGGGTGGCTGAGTCGGTTAAGCATCCGACTTCAGCTCAGGTCATGATCTCAGGGTTCGTGGGTTTGAAATCCGCATCAGGTTCTGTGCTGACAGCTCAGAGCTTGGAGCCTGCTTTGGATTCTGTATCTCCCTCTCTCTCTGCCCCTTCCCTGCTTGTGCTCCGTCTCTGGCTCTCAAAAATGAATAAACATTAAAAAAAACAAAATAGAACTACTCTACAATCCAGGAATAGAACTACTCTGTATTCACCCCAAAATTTGAAAACACTAGTTCAAAGGGATGCTTGTACCCCTATGTTTATTGCAGCATTATTTACAATAGCTGAACTTTGGAAGCAGCTCAAATGTCCCCTGATAGATGAATGGATAAAGAAGATGTGTGTATACACCTATCCACCCACATGATGGAATATTATTCAGCCATAAAAAGAATGAAACCTTGCCGTCTGCAACATGGATGGAGCTAGAGTAGGACACTAAGCAAACCAAGTCAGAGAAGGACAAATACCATACGATATCACTCATATGTGGAATTTAAGAAAAGAATAAATGAGCAAAGAGAGGAAAATGAGAGAGGCAAAGCAAGAAACAGCCTCCTACCTATAAAGAACAAATTGATGGCTACCCGAGGGAAGGGGAGTAAGGGAAATGGGGATATCAGGGGTGGAGATTAAAGAGTACACTTACCACGATGAATGAAATAAAATGACAAAAATAAAAATAAACCGTAGCCACGTAAACAGTCCACTGTAATATATTAACCACAACAGTTGCCCATCAATGCTGGGACTGGGATAAAATGTACCTCACAAATGTTTGTGAACACCTACCCAAGATGGGCGGCCTGCAGGAGGCCTTGGAAGCACAATGACCACAACGCAGTCTCCGCCCCTCAGCAACAGGCCAATCACCATACCAACATGTGCCACGACCAGTAACGTGTGCAAGGGATAGTGGCTGTACAGGAGAAAGAGCGTGGTTCGCTCTTCATCTGCATCGGTTATAGAAGGAATCACAGAGAAGGTGACGTTTAAGCTGGAGCCTGAAGACTGAAAAGTTCCCCAAGACCAGCAGGGTGAAGAAAGTTGCTAACGTGGACAAAAGCTAGGAAAGGAACAACCTGGGTAAGCTGTGAGTGCATGCTGGCCGTGGGGAGTCCGAGATTCCCGCGGGAACTGGAGGGGGAGACGTCCCGAGAGCAGCGCGAGGAGAAGCACGCCATTGTAGGCTAGAATTCACACGGTGGGACTCTCAGCCTAGCAGCGGTCAATAAAGTCACAGGAGTAAATGAGATCCCTCACCTGGAGGAGCCCACCATTTAAGGGGACGGAGGCCTGTGAATAAAATGTAGCAGAGGAGGACCAAGGTTGGAAATGGGACAGAAGAGAGGGACAGCACCGAAACCAAGAGAGGACCGAGTTTCATAGGGGCCGGATGGGTGTGACATGGTAAGGGAAGCACAGGCCCAGGTGTGAAATCGCTGGCTGGTCCAGTGAATTGGAGGTCACTGATGGACTCAAGGGTACGTCTGGTGGAAATGACAGAGGCAAAAGCAGATGTGGGTACACTGAGGAGTGAATGAGGGATATTAAGGAGAGAGAACACCAGACTCCTCTAAAGAAACTTTTTTCTGAAAAGCTAGTGTTAGCTCCAGACTTAGGATAGTTGGACATGTGTTACAGGCTGTGGGGCAAGGGCCAGAAACAGGAAAAGCTTGATATATAGGAGAAAGGAGGGGTGCGGGATGGAAAAGATCCTAGAGATGCCTAATGTAGGCGGATGAAAAGCTCAAGAGAAGGGAGCATGGCACTGAGGCCAGGGGCAGGGGGATGGTACTTACGGGGCTGGCGGGCAAAGCTAGGCGGCCCAGGAATAGCTCCTGTCTGATGGCTAACAATTTCCTCAGAATAGAAACAGATTCTTAGGTATCTTAATAGGGAGAGAACTCTTACTGTAAGAAGGATGGGTGGGTGGCAGGGTGTAATAAAGGTAAATAAAATACAGATTATTTTGAAGGGAACCAGGCCAGTTAAACTTCACCAAACTGGGGGTGGAGGGGGGAGAGAAATCTCTTGCTGCTCTCTGCTTAACTCCCATAGATTTTAATACAGGTGCCTGTTTGATTAAAAAAATATTCTTAAAGCAATTTGGACATTCTGTCATTTTCAAAGCAATTTTAACACCACATCTGTCAAAACTAATTAGCCTATCAGCAAACCAAACCAATTCCAAAGGTTCGTGGACTGTAAAATTTAGGACTTAAGTAGTATCCTTGAAGATAAATTCCAAAATGCATTTTCCCTACATTGCTTTCATAAACTTCTATGAACCTAGAAAGGAATGGCAGGGGTAGGAAGGTGACTAACACTTTCCCCTATCTCTTGTAAAAACAAGTCTATAAAATCACATATATGTTTAAATATATATGTTTTTAATGTTTATTTTGAGAGAGAGCACAAGCAGGGGAAGGGCAGAGAAAGAGGGAGAGAGAGAATCCCAAGCAGGCCCTGCACTGCTAGACAGAGCCTGATGTGGGTCTCAAACCCATGAAGCTGTAAGATTGTGACCTTAGCCAAAACCAAGAGTCAGAGGCTTAAAGCCACCTAGGTGCCTCAAAATCATATATACATTTAAAACTTACTTCCATGAACAAATCATTTCAGAACTGTCGGGAGCAGAAAACA
The DNA here is from genome assembly GCA_030068075.1 of Paguma larvata. NCBI lineage: Eukaryota > Metazoa > Chordata > Mammalia > Carnivora > Viverridae > Paguma > Paguma larvata. The sequence continues at coordinate 45,748,818 of CM057835.1, read as the reverse complement.
GTAAGAATATATTTTAGCAAGACGATTTCTCAGTGGCTCTAACACACAAATTAGCAGAACTCCAAAAATACCTGTAATCTAAGAACTCAGTAAACTTCCTAAAATGCTAATAGCATGACCAGCATATTTATCTTTATGTTCCTTCCAACTAAGCTACAAAGAAACTGTTCCAAAGCGAGGCATAAAACCATTCACGACAACTTCTTTCTCCATTCAGGAATCAAAACTCCAAGTCCACTGCTGATGAAGCAGACATGAAATTTAGAATATTCACTAGGATCTTAAACCACGGGCCTTCGGCAGACATCCAGGTAGTCAGCACGGGCTGGGACGGTGTCCGGGGTCCGGTGTGACATGCCCAAGAAGCTGCACCTTCCCTAGCACTTGTGTCCCACACCGAGATGAATCAGCAAACACTTGATTGAGGGCTGGCCGCATTCCAGGAATACCACATTCTAGGTATTGTCCTGAGCTTTGCTGGCTCATTAATGAATAAAACCGGGCCTCATACTAGGGGGAACTTAGAAATACTGTAGGGACAAGTATACAAATCACTATCCACTGCTCTCAAGAAGTCAGACTTGCCCTCTTCATTCCCAACCTCAATTAGATCCTTCTTTCCATTTACCACACGTCAGTCTGCAAGTATTCATGTGGTCATTTCTTTGGCTCTTATTTTGTTGTTTTATAAACACTGTAAATTACCTAGTAGACTGGTCCCCATACTTAATAGTCTGTGCCACTAAAGGCCCACTCAACACAGTGGATAAATCCTGTAGCTCTTAAAACTCTGAGATCCTGGCAAAGACCCTAAACCTTGGAGGCTAAAGGACAGTCATGACTTGCTAAATTTGCTTGGAGGTCTATCAGAAGTTGAATTGCTACTTTTATTTAGTATTCGAGTTTAATGTCTACAGAATCAATGTAGAAAATTCCTAGAGAAATCAAAGATTATAAGGTTTGAGGTGCCTGGGTGTTTCAATAGGTTAAGCTTCCAACTCTTGATTTCAGCTCAGGTCATGGTCTCCCAGTTTGTGAGTTCAAGCCCCACGTGTGGCTCCATGCGGACAGTGTGGAGCCAGCTTGGGATTCTTTCTCCCCCTCTCTCTCTGCCCCTCCACTGATTGTGCTTGCTCTCTCAAAATAAACTTAAAAATTTTAAATAAAAACATAATAAAGTTCAACAATCATAGCTAATTCACCTGAGTACCATAAACTCAAAATATGGTCTTCGAGTTCTTAATGGTATTTAAAAAGTTAAAATTCAAAGACATCCATGCTACCTTTATTCAGTCATACACATAACATTTAACTGGGCATCATAAAGTATCAGGAAAGTGTAGCAGTTTCTCAAAAATTAAGAATTACCATATAACCCACAATATACCCAAAAGCATTAGAGCACAGACTCGAACAGATAATTGCTCACCCATGTTCACAGCAACATTCTTCACCTTAGCCAAGAGGTGGAAGCAATCTGTGTGTCCAGAGACAGGTGAAAAGAAAAAGTGTAGCATATACATACAATGGATTATTATTCAGTCTTGAAAAGGAAGCAAATTCTGACACATGCTACAACATGGATGAACCCTGCACACACTGTGCTAAATGAGACACAAAAGGACAAATATCACATGCCGTTTACAGGAGGTACCTAGAGTAGACAAATTCATAGAAATAGGATAGTGGTTACTAGGAGCTGGAGGAGGGAGTGGGTAGTGTTTAATGGTTACACAGTTTCTGTTTGGGATGATGAAATAATCCTAGAGATGGATAGTGGCAATGGTTGCACAATGATGTGCATTACTTAATGCCACTGAAGAATATACTTAAAAATGGTTAAAAGGGTAACCTTGTGTATTTTACAATAAAGGAAATCCGGGAAGCATCTGAAATATGGTTCTTAAAATTGTCAAATAGCTTTTGTACTATTAAAGTCAAAAGGACCCGAATTATTCAAAATTGACTACATGTTGTGATTATTTTAAAAATTCTTAGGGGCACCTGGGTGGCTCAGTCAGTTGAGCGTCTGACTTCGGCTCATGGGTTCGAGCCCTGCATCAGGCTCTGTACGGACAGCTCAGAGCCTGGAGCCTGCTTCAGATTCTGTCTCCCCTCTCTCTCTCTCTGCCCCTCCCCTACTTGTGCTCTGTCTCAGTCTCAAAAATAAACATTAAAAAAGTTAAAAATTCTCAGATACTGCTTTTACGTTTGGTATTACAATATTTGAAACACACTGTATCTAGGAATTTGAATAGTGAGAAAAATTAAATGTATTTATGAACATATTTTACAAACTAAATTGAACATAAAAATCTGTAGTGCACTTAGCACTGCATTCCAATGTAGCTGGCTGCTTAGTGGTATGGGTTTTTCTTCCTGTTATATATTTTTAATGTGAGGAAAATATTAAAAATTGAACTATGTAAAAACATGACAATAGCAAGAAAATAAATTCTGTCCTCATGTGACTAATTCATAGAAAACAGGGAGTTCTCTACTGTGATCATGTACCTGTGTGTATGTACATATAGACACATAAATGTATGTATACGACTATAAATTTGGGATAACAATTACACAAATACATTGTTTTAGAAACAATATTGGTAGATTCATATTTAATCTAACTCTGATTTTAGAAATGAAAAAAACTGAAAAGTACAGAGGTAAAGTTACTTGCCAAGTATTTGACAATAAAGCCACACAGAATCTAGAGCTTCTAATCAAGGCATGTTATTAAAGCTATATGTTTCATAAAACTCAAGTCAGCCTCTAAAATTAAGGCTACTGATTCTAGTTATTGTTCCTGTGTGAGCATTAAGGAAGTTAAATCTGAATTATGGCTTAATCTCATTTTTAGGAGCTTTATTTACAACTAAAAGGAGGTAGCCAAAACATGGCAATTTAAGGAAAACAAGTCTATTTTGGGAAGCACTCACTTCTTTCTTTTAAAAATGTAAAGTTCAATTAAAAGTCACTTAACTTTTAATTCAGTGAAACTTTACAAATTCCTTCCAATAAGACTTTGTGCCCTGATAAACAGCATTGTGTTCTTTGGAGGAGAAATAATAGAGAAGTAGCTAAAATTGTAGTATGGCACACTACAGTTTGCAAACCACTGAAGACAATGTAAAAACATTTATACAAAATTATTTACTTTTCATTTGACATATTTACACTACCTTCTCTTATTCATACTTGTTATGGACCTAGATGCCATACTAATATAGTAAAAGAACAATCCCACTTGCTATGTATTTATTTTACCTTTATTTGGTTCAAAGTTTTAATCAAAATTTGTGAAAATCACATAAGCTTCTTGGCCTTGCTTTATGAAATTGTTCAAACTGACTTAGGTTGCTATACATTTTATGTGCTTCAATAACCAAGAACTCTTAGATGTGCAACCCTGATTTGCATTTGAACTTGATAGATTCTGAAAACTATTACCCTGTTTCAAAGAGTTTGGATCTGTAGAAGCAAAGGGCAGAGAAATCCACACATTAGACAAATCCAGTTTTAGATAGTAAAAATTCTCTAACAATGAGCTTGATTGTTACCTTTAATGATAAAATTCCTCAACTTTTACTTAAAATGTATTTAAAGGTTTTCCACTTTTATTTCACATTTGAAAATTATCTTCCAAACTTAAATTATGTATGTCAAATACTGACCTGTTATGTACCACATAGTCAGAAGATTCTCTTTAAAGAAAAACCTTAAATAACAAAGTAAAAACATGTGGCTACTTTCCATGGTCACATGATAGGAAAATGGACAAAGACGGTTTTCACTACATAGTAATTTCCTACTTTGCTGGCTGATACATAGAAAAACTCAAAGCCAGTGACCTAGTAGTTCCTCTTACTAAAAGCGGAAAAAATGTATGGTGACAGATGGTAACTACATTTATCGTGGTGAGCATAGCTTAATATACAGAACTGTGCAGTCACTATGTTGTACACCTGAAACTAATTCTCTATCAACTATATTTCAATAAAAAAGCTTTAAAACTATTTTTTATACTTGCCCACCTTATTAGTGGTTGAGGTCAGATAAGTGAGGAAAAATCCAACATTTCCAGGGGTCAAGAGCATCCTAAAAGATACTTATATGACATCATGGTCAATATAAACTGTACAGAGTGCATCTTTTCTAACACTTCGTTAATGAATCCTGGCAAGACTGGCATAAGCTGGTGATTACACTGCTAACACCTGCCCTCCTTCTAGGAACTGGAAAGAATTTACTCCTCATCAATAAAGTTCTGATTACCACGGCTTGGCTTGGAAGACCTGACAAGGTTCCTAATCACTTCAAATTTCTCACGTGCGTTGGCTAGCTCATTCTTTCCTTTCCATGTTATTCCTTAAGCGGATTTCTACCTCCTACTACTTTTCTCAGTGAATACATAGAATGTACAAAAGCTCAGCTTTTAGTTATGTCAAGGGGTAAGAAAGGGCCACAGAGTTCTAACTTGAGAAGATTAATGATTAAATATAAGGATGTTTCTGTAACTTAAGGCCACAAGAAGAAAAATCTTAATTCATCTAACAGACACTGCACCATGTTATCCCTCAAAAGCAAAACAAAACGGCTGTATTCTACCTACTTGTTGATTCTAAACAAGTATTCCCCCTTTGTCCTAAGGGCAGAGTGGGGGGAGAAATGTTTTTGTAGAAACATCAGCTGCTATGAGTTACAGGTGTAAGTACTGCTTGAAAAATACCTCCAAGACTGAAGGGCCTCCAGAGACCAGGATTAGCCACCCACCATCAATTTCCACTGACAAGATTCCGCTGAGATATTTAGCCAGTGTCCTCTGATAAACTGACCTTGGCAGAAGACTACAGAGAATTACAACAACTGCTTCAGATAAATCTACTCAACTTGCAGGCAGTTACCTCCTGTTTTGAATATCAAATGTTCAGGGCTGCCAGGAGAAAACAAAAAGGTGATAAAATTTAAAACTGGTAATGACAGTTTTCTTTTTTGTCTCCTGTAGATTGTAGATAGAGCCCTTAGTTTAGAACTAGGGGATGAAAAGAAGGTGGATTTTGTAACCGTTCTGTAATTAACACAGAGATCCTTAGAATTTTCACCTGGGGGATGCAGAAATTATGCCTACAATACTGGCTGCATAAAATTCGTTGTTCTCAGGGTTTGAACGCACACATTGCTAGCCTTCAAAACAAATGAACAAAATTATTTTCCAAATGCTTAGTAAAGACGTGAGGATATTTCGAACTCTATAAAGAATGCACCAACTACAATACTAAGGCTTACATTTTCAGGGAAACGCATTAGTGCTTTTAGGTATTACCAACACTATCCACAAGAGCCTAGTAGCTAAATGTGCTAAATTCGAGCAATCTTCACTTAATATCACATTGCCAAGAGTTCAACTTCACAATATAGTCTGCATAAAGCAAGGACTTTGACAACGAAAAATATTAACTAAATCAGAATAAGCCCTTTCAAAGCCTTCCGCCAATCAACAGGGTCACCGGGCAAATGAATCGTTGTTTCTATTGTGCAGCTGCAATCTTTCATACTGTTTGTGAATCCCTTTGATAGTCTTCCATGCTTGTCGAAGTGACCACGAGGTACACTGTGAGAATGGTCACATGGACAGCTCGTGACTTGCACTGAGAATCAATCCTCTCTCGATGGTAGCAGGAAACTAAAACTTATGATGCACACATCAAAGTACCGAGAAAGCAGACAGCTGATGACTTGGTAGGGAATGCATGTAGCACCAGCACGAAGTTGTTGCACCCCGAGTGGAAGCGCAGCACCCCGAGTGAAAGTGCAACAAACGCCAACACCTTGCTACTTTTAACAACTAACTTCATTGCAGCATTGGAGAGCAGCCACAGGGTAGTGGAGCTCAGCCTGGGAGCCCAGCATCGCCACGACTCAGGCTCAGACCATCCTCGGACAACCGCGTGAGAGGCCCGCGCACCCCCCACCAGGGGATGACAGACCTTCCCCGCGCACCAGGCAGGGAGAAACGCGCTCGCACAGGAACCGGCCACGGAAACTGACCTACGCGGTCACCCGGGCTCCCAGAGCTCCCGGGGTGGGGGCCACGACCGCAGGCTTCCCCACGTCGATGAAGCGGCCGGCACCGACTCCGGCTGGCACTACCGGAGGACTCGCGGCCGCGCGGAAGGACGCTCTCCTGAGTCCCCGAGCCCGGAACGGGGCGGAGCGCGAGGCAGCCAGGCAGGACTCCACGAGGTGGCGCCGCCCCTCCACGCCGCCCGCGCCAGGAGCGCGCGCGCGCCCCAATTATTTGCGCCGAGCCCGTGAAGCACGTGACCGGCGCGCGGGCCTGGAAGCGTGCCTTTGGCACGCCGGGACCCCGCCCCCCGCGCCCCCGCCCGGCACGCCCCGCCCCCGCACGCTCAGGTGCCGCCTGGACAGCTGACCCTGGCCCCAAGCTTTGCTAAGGGCTGCCAGGAGCTGCAAAGGCTCCTTCTTTTCTCACCAAACTCCCGGCTCGGAAGGGGTGGCCCTGATACTTAGGAGTTGTGCCGGGGAGAGGAAGGGCCCCTTCCCCAGCCGAAGCGAATATAAATACTGGGTTAATGCTCTGGAAATATGTCATTAAACAAATACATAACCCAGCTGCTCAGATTTTTCTTCTCCTGCTTAGGTTGCGACTTTACCCATGGGAGCTTAATTGGCTTTGTAAATTAGCTACACCCCTTTCTCTTTTCACGTGTCAAAGGATGGGCTTAAAATGCCATACAGGTGTAACTGTTACAAGATAGATACCAGTGAAGAATGCTTAAAGAGATGAGGATTTACAAAGTTTCCTTCACCTCCTCCCCAACATCAAAATATCTTTCATAAAGAGTCACCTCTTCAGACTTGATTCATAACAGGTCTAGCTAGAAGACTTAATTACGCAGTCGTCAACTTGAAGGTTCAAACTCTAGTATAATTACAACTTTAAAAAAATTATGCTTAACTAAATAAAGGAAACAAAGGAAATTATGAGTATATTTTCCCAACTTTTCTGTATTTTCCAATATATTTAATGAACCTTTTTGTAATGAAAAATTAATAAGTAGGTATTATTTTTTAAGGGGTTGTAGTTTTCCTGTCAATTCCATTTTGGAAACGTATTGAGAACGTATTATGGGCCGGTTGGTCATTGTGCTACACCTGATGCATCATGCGGCAGATTTCTTAGAATGTTTCTGGAGAACACAAAGTAGTCTTGCTTGTACTTCCCAGGCTAGTATCCTGTCTTACTAACAAAAAGGGCACTTGAGTAGTACAGTACTTCAACTGCAAAATGTGTGGTAACTGAGGCAGTCATATTTGCCTCACAAAGAACATCAGATTTATTTTCTAAGGATACTGAATTATCTTCACAGCCAAAATAAAAACTGACCATTGAAATAATTTTCCACAAAATTCTACAAAAGGCTTCCTTCTCACTATGATATTTAAAAGCCTAAATTGGGGTGCCTGAGTGGCTCAGTCGGTTGAGCGTCCGACTTCGGCTCAGGTCATGATCTCGTGATCCATGAGTTCGAGCCCCGCGTCGGGCTCTGTGCTGAAAGCTCAGAGCCTGGAGCCTGCTTCAGATTCTGTGTCTCCCTGTCTCTCTGCTCCTCCCTCACTCGTGCTCTCTATCTCAAACATAAATAAACATTAAAAAAAAATATTTTAAAAGCCTAAATTTACTACTCTCATTTTTTTTCAATTCACTGTACTGTGTTGAGTTAGTAAATGAAAACAGATCCTAGCCAAATAGGAGGATGAAGGTAATAGAAGGTAATCATCACGTTTACTAATAAAAGAAGTTCCATCTTGACAAGATCACTAATTTTTCTGTATATTTGTATGAGTCTCTTTGGCATTCACATAAAGAATTTTTAGGAAAAGATACCTCTTTGGCATTTTTATTGCCGACTAATAAGATGAAAACACAACAAAGGTGTTAACAATTCTTATTGTAAAACACTGCTGTCAAATGGAATTTTCTGCACGGAAATGTTGGAAATATTCTATAATTCTATCTGTCCAATATAGTAGTCACTATACAATATAGTAGTCACATGTGCCTACTGAGTTCTTGAAATTTAGCTGGTGTGGCTAAAGATCTGAATTTTAAATTTTAATTAATTTTAATAGCCACACGTGGCTAGCAGCTACCATATAAGTGAGTGCTATTCTAGAATAACAAATCAGTATATTTCCCCAATCATGGTATATTCTTTCTTGAGAAACGTTTGGCAGATACAGAACCTCCAGAAGCAAAAGTTTCTCCAAACTCTTTTCTGAGCTTTTGAAAAAGTAGGTACTTTAATTTTACAGGCAGAGCATGTTAAAGTAACTATAGCATCCTTAACTACAATGTGTCTAAGTAGAAATAGAAGTGGAAGCTCTAGATGTATGGAAAGGGGCTTTGGGAGTAACTAAGCCTTTACCCTGCCATTCCCATGCCTGCTTGACCCAACTGAAAACTTAAAAAAAAAAAAAAAGATGTGGCTATTGTTCTTTAGACCACAGTACCCGTCAGAATTGCCCACTGCCTGGTGCACACTAGATCCACCTGGTACTCTTTCATTTGCTTGATTCAACAAACTTAGGAGCCCACAGCTTTCTACCACGTCCCAACTATTCCCTCCAGAATACAGTACCTGATGTTTATATCCCTGCAGTTTTGTCTTAAGCCTGAAACACCCCAGAATGCACTTTGTGCATTCCATGTTTTAAAAACACTCCCCTGGTGCCAGTGTGATTCTGAAGTGCTGCAGGAACACACTAAAGGCTTGTTAAATCTTATTAAAAGGAGGATTTTATAGACTGAGACTTTGGGGAGGGCTTTGGATAATTACTGCCTGGAATGCTGAAAAAGTAGGTCAGATGTCATCAGGCAAATTTAGATCAATTGTTGAGGTGGGGGAAATTAACCATCCCCTACACCTACATATTAAGTACTTCGTAGTTATTATGAACACCAGACCATAAATGCTATGAGGTCATTGGAAGTTTTTTCTCTTTGCCATTTGTACCATTACAGTTTATTTAGCAGCTAAAATAAGGGGGTTGGTATATTTTGAGCTGTTAAATTATTTTTTTTAACATTTTAATTTATTATTGAAAGACAGAGAGAGACAGAACATGAGCAGGGGAGGGGCAGAGAGAATGGGAGACACAGAATCTGAAGGAGGTTCCAGGCTCTGAGCTGTCAGCACAGAGCCCGATGTGGGGCTTGAACTCACAAACTATAAGATCATGACCTAAGCCGAAGTCGGACACCCAACCGACTGAGCCACCCAGGTGCCCCTAAATTATTTTTATCTAGACTTCATTCCGTGTTTGACCCTCTGTTCCTAGGGTGACAAGTCACAGATGGCTAAGTAACTCAACTTCCACAAATGATTGATTTTGCTGGGTCTCCACACGAGAAGCTTAGAAAGGTCCCCTATACCTATAGTTTCTTGGTTGCAAGCAATGAGCACTGACCCTGGCTAACTGAAACAAATAGGGAGTGTATTACGGTATCAAAGGAAGCTGAAAATCTGGCCTGGCAAGGGCAGGACTGGGGCACTTCCAGGGATTAGAGCAGGAGGAGCTAGTCTATAGCTTTTCTAGGAAATAAGAATAAGTTCTGATTATTTTTGTTTTCCTATCCTATCTATCTTCAGAAGAGGGAAAATCAAGAAAGAGAGGGAGAGACTGACCACCTTGGCTGACAATCCCACAAGATTACCTTCCATAGAAGTAGCCCCTCGCCTACACACACACACACACACATACACACACACAGATGAGAGAGTGAGAGAGAGAGAGAGAGAGAGGGAGGGAGTGTCCTGGCAAAGTGCTATAACCAGAAGAAGGGCCAATGCTTAATGGGCAGCTACCATCACAGAAATGCCCTTTACAGCCTCTTTTTTTTTTTTTTAAATCAAGCCCTTCTGTTTCATAGCTTGTGGCATAAGGCTCCTTGGGCAATATTTCCAGCTCCACCTTTAGCCCTTAGCTCTATTCATCATAAATTACACCCTATTTTCCATCCAGTGTACCTGACAATTAAATACTACCCCTTCTTAGAAGTTGCAGAGTCTGGGAACGCCTGGATGTCTCAATTGGTTAAGTGTCTGACTTTGGCTCAGGTCATGATCTTGCAGCTTCTGAGTTTGAGCCCCGCATTGGGCTCTGTGCTGACAGCACGGAACCTGGAGCCTGCTTTGGTCTGTGTCTCCCTCTCTCTCTGCCCCTCTCCTGTTTGTGTGCTCTCTCAAAAATAAACAAACATTAAAAATAAAGAAGTCACAGTCTGCCCCACCCAAGCCCCTGTTTTCAGAACTTGCTAATGCAACTTACTATCCTTGGCTCGGCAGAAGGTGCAGGGTCAGGGGCTAACTGAATGGTACCTATTAGGCTTACCAAAGATCTGGTAGATACCCTCTGCCCAGCAGAAAACCTCTTTACTGAGTAGCATTAAACTATCTAGATTCCCCCTGGGTGTATTTGACCATAAAGTATACAAGTACGTTCTTTAGCCAGGGTACATGCATAAAGGCATAGAGGTAAGTGAAGGCAGAGAACAACAGAAACCATAGGACGGCAAGGAGAGTAGAAAAAATGTGATCAGAAATAGAAGCAACAGCAGAGAAAAGGACAGAGACCCCAGAGTGCAGGAACACTAGAGTAGGCAGCCAAGGGTGAGGCTCCTAGCTCGAGAGGGCGCCACCTGGTGGCTGCAGTTGTACCTTCAACAACCTCTCAGAGCAGCACAGGTGTTTTTGCTTTCAACAAATCCTGCTCTTTACCAGGTGAAACCTGAGCGCTGCTATATTCCTTGAACCGAGAAAGAACCTAATATATCACTCCTACCCCCCTCCCTGCATTCAGGTCTCTTACTCTTCATCATTAACAAACAGCCCTGTCAATACCGCCTTTCTTTCCAAGACCCACCTCTTCCTTCAGGGTCTCTACTCCTTCCACTTCTGAGCCTTCTAAAACACATCTCTTTTCCAGATCCTCACTAACCTCATCTGTTCCTGAGTCTCCTTTCAACACCTGATACAGCCAGGCCCAAAGCCCTACTGACAATGAGTTGCCATAGCATGAAATATTGGTTCAGATCTCAGCATGGGGATTTGACAGGACCAGTCTTTGGGCCCAAGTTGGAAGCACAAATCCAAACACAGACTCTCGGAACTTAGATTTGGGAGAGCCATCAGAAATCAGCTAGTCTACCTCAAACCTAAAGCCACGCTGTCCTCGACCACATTCTGAAGAGGCTGGGAAATTCCTAAACTGGCAGATCACTGTTTCACAGTGCAGCTCAAACAATCCCCACCAATACGATTACGGTCAGAAGTTCCTCCCGCTGAGGCAAATTCTAGCTCCACACAGCCCTTACCTGTTGGTCCTCAAGATAAAGCCGAACACAGTAAGTTTAATTCCCTTTTCCCAAGCCATTCTTCTAAATAGCTTAAAGACATGTGGGGATCAAAGATGATATGTAGGGTAGCTTTTTCTGAATTTAAAATACACTACAGAACTGCAGTATTATTCTCTCCACTACTGTAAATACTTCTCACCCTTCTTCATACCCAAAGAAGATCCCTAGACTTCACAGTGCAGCTTGAGGGGGAACAGACTATACCACCCAGAATGTGCCACTTTGGCAGTGGATATTTTCAAGTTGAAGACAATGGAGATCCAGCAGATTCATGAAAAGAGTTTTACGTCCCTCTTTTTACAAAAAAAATTTTTTTAATGTTTATTTATGAGAGAGAGAGAGAGAGAGAGAGAGAGAGAGCGCGCGCACAGGCAGGGGAGGGCATAGAAAGAGAGAGACACAGAATCCGAAGCAGGCTCCAGGCTCTGAGCTGTGTGCACAGAGCCTGATGTGGGGCTCGAACTCACAAACCGTGAGATCACGACCCAAGCCGAAGTCGGACACTTAACCGACTGAGCCACCCAAGCGCCCCTACTTCCCTCTTAACTGCCTAAAATAATTTAAATCCGGGGCATGTACCAGGAAGAGAGCTGTTACTACAGAGAATGTTTTATATCAGAAAAGACTTCTCTGCATGGCATGGCAAACATGTGTTTACCAAACATTTACTCTTTTCATCGGCTTGTGAACATCTCTTCATCTCTTCCTCCCCTTTGAAGCCCCAGACCCTGCCTCCTTCTCCTTGGCTCAGGATGAGTAGATAAGTCTCAATCACCTGACTGCAGGGGAGTCTCCCATTTTTAAGGCGCTCCAGTAAGTATAAAATTTGTTTTTCTCTTATTAATCTGTTGTATGTCAATTTAATTATTAGACCAGCCAGAGAACCTAGAAGGGAAGAAGGAAAGCTTTCCAACCTACAAGCTCAAACCATACCGGCCCCTGCCACCCCCACCTCAACTTGCTTACTGTTGCAAATTCTTCTAGAGAAAAATGTGGTCTCCACACTGCTCTCACCTGTTAGGTTTAAAGAGCCTTGCACATTTATTTATTTTTTAAATTATTTTTATTTTTTTTAATGTTTATTTACTTTTGACAGAGAGACAGAGAGAGAGGGAGACACAGAATCTGAAGCAGGCTCCAGGCCCTGAGCTGTCAGCACAGAGCCTGACGCGGGGCTCAAACTCACAAACTGTGAGATCATGACCTGAGCCGAAGCCAGTGCTTAACTGACTGAGCCACCCAGGCACTCCAAGCCTTGCACATTTAAAGACAACTAGCGTGAGCTGCTCTGATTTCCTTTTCAAGGCTAATACTCCTTGATGCTCCAGCTGGTCATGGCTGGTTTGTACTTTTCTCTCTTAAAATTTAGTGCCGAGACTTAATCAAATCACATCTGTTCCTAGGAAGCTAAAGAGAGTAATCTTAGTTAAGTCCTATTAATACCAACTTCACTAAACCTAAGGCCTTTTTCCAATCCCTAGTCTCTCTGACCTCTCTACTGCCCTCTGGTGGTAGCTAGTTTTTTTCTCAACTAAAAGAATTGGAGGGATCAGAGACAGATTGGAGAAAGGGGCAAAGGAGTACAGCAAAAATGTGATTACATTTATATACAAATTCTTGGCCTCCTGAAGCTTACAATCTAATGTTGGAGGCAAAGTATACAATGGAAACCAACAGAAAAGACAAGCCACAGTAACACCTCCAAGGATTTGGGAAGACCAGATCAGTGAGGACTAGAATAAAGAAGACATTTCGAAGTAGTGGCATGGACACTCAGCCTCAACTTGAGATAGGAAACACCAAGAAATGGGAAATTAGCACCTTCCACATAGTAAATTTGAAAGATACAGCAAGAAACAAAATGTGGGAGTTTATTCTAGAAGCCGACTTACGAATCACCCTCAAGTATTCATGATAGGATTACCAGTGGAAAAAAAATTGGGATAATGACATGTAAAGACTTACCAGAGCAGAGAATGTGTCATTCATTATGGGTTAACTCGTTTATTCATTAGTCAGCAAATACACATTAACTGCATAAATGACATGATTTTGTGGGTGAATACATGCTCTCAGCTGGGACAGAAAAGATGCCTTTGACAACGGCCTTGCCTTCAGGAATTTAACAATCTAGTAATGCAGATGAGACAATATAAGACGTGTAAATCAGCAGGTATACCACATAGGAGAATGAGAGTCAGAAAAAATGTTTAGATAAAGGACGAATAAGAAGAGGAAAGTTTTGTTTTCCGCTGGGGCTATTAGTGAATGCTTTACAAAGAAGATGGCTTTTGAAGTCGAGTCATTAAGAGGGACAGGATTGGAAGCTGTGGAAAGAAATAGTTGAGGAAAGGACATGTTAAAGCTGATGAAATTGTCTGAGCAAAAGTGGGGGTGGCATACGAGGCAGCATGGGGCCTCACGCGGAGTAGGCCACGCTGCACGCGTATGAGGCTAAACCGTGGACGGAATTCTCAGCTCTGCCGGACGGTCTCCTTTCCTCCACCGGCAGCTCTGAGCTGGAGCAGGAGAGGCAGAGTGGGGAAGGAGCCCTTGAGATACTCAAGGGTAGGTGACAGGTATGAATGGTCCAACGGTCAGAGGTGAGGCCTGAGCTAAAGATACCAACCTGCCATTGTCTGTGCAAAGGTGACTTGAAGCCACGAGGCTTGCCGGGGAACACCCAGGGAGCAGGAAGAACAGAGTGAGAATAAGAGGGGCCAGGGCTGAGCTTCGTCTCCTGCCCTGTGTCCCATCCCTTACCCCGCCCGCACCCTTGCGCTCTCAGTAGATGACCTCACCTCCTACTCTCCCAAGGAAACAAAAGCCATTAGATGGGAACCCCCTGGAATTCTTACCTCCGAGCCAACAAGCTTACCTGCATCCACACCCTTTCTTACATTCCTTTCTGTTAACGTGTCAAGGCCAAGGGCCTGCACCTGCGTTTGTGGCCTCTCCTTCTCCTCAGCACCCTCATTCCTTCAACTCCCTTTCTCCCGGATCTTCAAGTGCTCTCACAGTGTGCCTGCTACACAGAGCGTCTCTAACCTGCCACCTTTTGCAAACCTACCTTCCTCTCACTCTCTCTCTTTTCTCTGCACTGCCACTTCTGTTCCCACTACTCCACTCAACAGGCTCCCGCTGAACACACTGAAGGTCTCTGGTTGCAAAACCCAACAGACCCTTACTACTGCTAACTTTATTTGATCTTTGGCAGCATTTGACATGAATGACCCTTTCCCTCCTCCTGGAAATGCCTTAGTTTCCCTGAGCTCCTTATCCTTGGCCCTTCCCTTAGATGTTGCAAGTTCTGCCCTAAACTCTACCTCTCCTCATACCCTCTCAGGGTGAGGTCATGTGTTCCCTCTGAATGCTGATGTCTCAAACCTGTAACTGGGTCCCAACATCACATCTGAGCTTCTGACTCACACACCAATTCATCAAACTCAGTATAACTAACGGGGCAATTTTTCCCTCCACACTCCCCACCCTGCAGGCTGCTCCCCTCCTTCTATTCATTCACTTTCTCAAGTGGCAAACATTTTTGTCTCTCTCTCCATTCTCCCCAATCTACCTTTTCCTCTCTCCACCCTCCATACCCAACCCTAATCCATTTTGTAGTCAAAGTATGTTTCCACATTTTAAATCTGATCCAATAATGCTCTTTCTGAGAATTCTACTCTGCCTTTTAATTGCTTCGGGATGTAGTCCAAACTCCTCAGCACCATAAAGCCCCACAATGTCCTGATTCATGTCTCATTATCACCGTGATACTTGACACTTCAGCAATCATGAACAACTTTCAGTTCCCTGTATTGACACAGTCTCTGATGCTTTCAAACCTTTGCCCATGTTCTCTTGTGCCTTGAATTCTCCTCCCCAGCTTCCTCATCCTGCTGAGGCTTACACTCCACACATTAAAGTATCTCTAAGGTATTTTATCCAAGGTGGGAGGCAGTGTAATGACATGGAATATACACAAAATTTAGAATCAGAAACTCGGATTGAGTCCTAGCCCTCTGCCACTTAACCAGATGTCTGACCATGAACAATTCATGTAAATTCTCTGAATAGAGAAGCCGATCAGAGGCTGGGCACTGCACAAGCTGCCGGCAATGCAAGGATAAAGAAAAACCTAGCAACTGCCATCGAGAAAGCCAAGTCCGAAACAGTAGATGGTAGGAGGGAGGGGGAAGGAGAGAGCATCCCAAGCAGAGGGGGTAACAGGTGATAGGATGGCAGGTAAGCAATCATGTACTCATGGTGGGAAGTGACAGTGTCCAGTAAGGCTACATCTAAGGTGCAGACCAGGCAGCTGGAGAGTCAGGATAAGGAGACGAGGCTGGAGAAATCCATGGGGACACCATCACGAAGGGCCCTTCACAACGTGTCATAGAGTTTGAGATTCATCCTCAAAACCACGGAGTTAAAACCTAAGAGTCTCAACACTGGATGCCGATCACGGAAAGAGAGAAGTCTGGTGGCAAGGCGGAGAAAGGGTTGAGAGGCAGTGATGTGCGAGGCAAGAACACCAGTCGGGAGGCTGTCACTGTAGTCCAGTCAAGAGATCACGGTGGCCTGAACTTTGGCAAGCACTGTGAGGATGGAGAAAAGCAGCAGTTAACTGACTGATGGAAGATTCGGGGGACAGAACAGAAAGAGCGTGGTGATCGACTGAACAAGGACAAGCGAAGGCGGCACACTGCTGGTGCCGGCGGCTGGCCCACGGGGCGCCCTTACTGAGACAGGCGATGCAGAAGACGGGAAGGTTTTGGGACGGAGGACTGACACGACCCGAGTGGCACTTTAAGGGCAGAGTTCTGTAGTCGGGAGGACGATGCGTGGAGGAAGGGTCTGGAGTCAGGAAGATGAGCAGGAAGAGGTTCCTGCCATAGTCGGAGTGAGATGAGAGGGCCTGAGCTAAGACAAGCAGTGAGGGTGGAAGGCGGGCAGGGCTCGGCAATCACAGTGCACAGCCCTGCGGCACCTCACCCCCCGCCGAGGAGAGAGGGGCACGGAAAGGACTGAGCTCATGAACGCACAGTCCAGAGCAATCAGTCTGGGATGTGGCGCCACGGAAAGAACAAAAACAGGTGGGTAGAGTGGTATACACTGCACGAGGGGGACTGATCTGACCGTTGCTGAAAGCCAGGCAGAACTGAGCCTCGATTCGGTAGGAAAAGAAAACTTTAAAATATCCCAGGGCACCTGGGAGGCTCAGTCGGTTGAGTGCTGACTCTTGATTTTGGCTCAGGTCATGATCCCAGGGTTGTGGGACTGGACCCCACGTGGGGCTCCATGGTGAGCACAGAGCCTGCTTAACCCTCTCTCTCTCCCTCTGCCCCTCTCCCCTGCTAGCACACTCTGTCTAAAAAAAACAAAAACAAAAACAAACCAACAAAAACACCTTAAAAGTATTCCTGAACGAAGTAGCATTTAAGGAATAACACCAGATCTAGAATGTGGAAAGGTGGAAACAGGACTCGAGTGAGGAAAGAAAGGACAGAGGCAGCAAGGAGACTGGTGATCATTCAAATAGAAGATAACCCTCTGAGAAAGTGGTAATGAATGAGGAAGGATGTAAGATATCCGACTCCCTTACTGCGAGGCGTAAAGGAGAGGAGGCACTGACATGCAGCCTCGGCACACGGCACATTTATTTGCTTACATGTTTACCTCCATCAGACTAGGGGTTCTTGAAACCACAAACCAGGTCTTATTTATCTTTCTATCTTTACATAGCGCATTTTGTGGCACAGATCCAGGCTCGCAAATATTCTGAAACAACCAACTTGATGAATAAATAACTTGGAAGGGCAGGGTACAGTAGCCCCCCCTTATCTGTGGGGGATATGTTCCAAGAGCCCCAGTGGGTGCCTGAAACTACAGATAGGACCCAACCCTATATGAACTACATTTTTTTTCCAGACATACATACCTGTGATAAAGTTTAATTTATAGATTAGGCACAGGAGGAGATGAACAACAATAACTAATAATAAAATAATTATACTATACTATATAGAAGTTATATGAATGTGGCCTCTCTCTCAGAGTATCTTACTGCGCTATACTCACCCCTCTCCTTGTGATGATGTAGGAAGATAAAATGGCTGCGTGGAGAGGTGAAGTGAGGTGACTGATGTAGGCACTGTGACGTAGCGTCAGGCTACAAAAGTATTGACCTTCTGATGATAGGTCAGAAGGAGGACCATCTGCTTCTGCACAGCAGGTGACCACAGGTAACTGAAATCACGGAGACCGAAGCTGTGGATTAATGGGAGACTACTGTGTATATGAAAACAAGACCGTTTGGGGAAGGTTTTTAGTTTGGCTGTGAAATTTTGAGTTTAAGATAACATCTAGGACCGCCTGGGTGGCTGAGTCAGTTAAGCATCCGACTTCGGCTCAGGTCATGATCTTGTGGTCCATGACCTTGAACTCCGCATTGGGCTCTGTGCTGACGACTCAGAGCCTGGAGCCGGCTTCAGTTTCTGTGTCTCCCTCTCTCTCTGCCCCTCCCCTGTTCGTGCTCTGTCTCTCGGTCTCAAAAATTAATAACTGTTAAAAAAAATCTAAAATAACATCTAAAATATCTACTTATACACATTATAAATAATATAAAAGTCTTACAGAAAGAGGAAGTGCTCAGAAGCTCAATAGAGAGAAGAAACCTGGAGGGCGGCACATTAGAGAGCCATCAGTGTCAATCGGCCCCCTACAACCATCTGACATCTGAAACAAACAACCGCTGAAGCCTCAGTGGCTTCATATTATAGTGCAGTGTGGTCAGGAGGGAGGTCTGCTCTGAGCACTCAGAGATCCATGCTTCTGCTATTGTGAACATCACCGTTAACGCACAGACTCCACAGTCACTGCAGCAAAAAAGGGCAGAGGGGATGGGACTGGAGGTTTTATGGTTGGGGCTGGACGTGGTTCATACTGCTCTATCCACCTGTTTTTTTTCTCTCCTTGGCTCCAAATCCCAAATTATTTTTTATTTATTTTTTATTTTATTTCTTAATGCTTATTTTTGAGAGAGAGAGAGAGAGAGAGAGCGAGCAGGGGAGGGGCAGAGAGAGGGAGACACAGAATCTGAAGCAGGCTCCAGGCTCTGAGCTGTCAGCACAGAGCCCGATTCGGGGCTCGAACCCACAAACCTCGAGATCATGACCTGAACCAAAGTTGGATGCTTAACTGACTGAGCCACCAGGCACCCACCCCCACCAAATTCTTTTTAAAATATTTATTTATTTTTAACAGGGTGGGGGGGGCAGACAGAGGTGGACAGAGGATCCCAAGTGGGCTTTGTGCTCACAACAGAGGGGCTCAAACTCACGAACCATGAGATCATGACCTGAGCCAAAGTTGGACACTTAACTGACTGAGCCACCCAGGCGCCCCTCCAAACCCCAGACTGATTGTTGTTCTGGACTGTCCATTTGCCTCTCTGTCCATTCTCTGACCTTTTCTACTCTGCTCTGTGAAGTGGGAAAGCGAGAGAAAGGGTATACAAATGAGTAGTTGGCAGATAAATTTGCTTGGCATTGTACAAAAATCATGCTTAGTGGCACTACACAGCTGTGGTAAGAATCACTTTAGATAACCAATTGTAGGTCGCAGATGAGAGAGAAGAAAAATTGGTTTCAACACATTTAGAAAAAGTATGTAAGAGATCTAGAGTTTTGTTCCAACCACACAGCAGAGTTTTGCTGAATTTTTAGATGGGAATGCCTCAATGGTAAGAACTGAGTCTTACTAATACTCATATCTCCAGCAACCATAATGAACCATAATGAACTTTCCACACAGCAAGCAGCAAAAAATATTGACTAAGGTGGAGAATGAAACTTCATACTGTTTTCTGTATGATACATTATGGAGATGTTTACTGTAAATGTTTCTTAGTTATATAGCTCTTTACACTCTGTAATAACGCTATGATGATATGACAACATATTATAACCTAAGATAAAAATATTTATTGAATGTTTACTATGTGCTAGGCAATATCCTAAACTCTTTACATTGATTATATCATTTCTTAAATTATTTTTTTTTTTTACTTATTTTGAGAGAAAGAGAGAGCACTGTACTATCAGTGTGGAGCCCAATGTGGGACTTGAACTCACGAACTGTGAGATCATGACCTGAGCCAAAAATCAAAAGTCGGACACTTAACTGATTGAGCCGCCCAGGTGCCCCCATAGATTAGATCATTTAATTTTCATAATGATCCTATAAAATAGATACTATCATCATCATCCTCATTTATGGACAAGGAAACTGAGGCAAAGAGCAGTTAAGTCGCATAGCTAAGTAACGGGCAAAGTCAGTATTTGTACCTAAGGATTCTGGTTCTGGAGCCCTTCCAAAGTACATGAAGAAACTATACACCTATTGCAGCTTAAATGTATATCACATCAACTTCACAAGAGATGCTAAACACGGCCTGGCTATTGCTAATAATTCTGAATCTCTTCAGCACAAATTAGAATAATTCAGTGTGCTACACATAGTTGAAAAAAAAGCACAGTTAAATAATTTCCTTTATTCTTTCATAGCCTTCTTGGAAATGAATTGCATAGTGCTTTGTTTCCAGCACAAAATAGGCCTTTAATATTTACTGAATTCAACCAAGCTAGTAAGTTTTCATTAGCTTTGTAGGAAAACGTATCAGAAGGCATTAAAAACAAATAAGCAAACAGTGGTAGAAAGATACACAGTCGATATAAACATAAATTATCATTATTGACTCCTAGATACAAATTTTGGCTAGCTTTGGGAAAATGATTCAATGAATATTTTTAGACTACAATTTAAAATGGGGCACCTGAGTGGCTTAGTCGGTTAAGTGTCCAACTTCAGCTCAGGTCATGAAATTACGCTTCATGGGTCTGAGCCCTGCGTCAGCTTTTGTGCTGACAGCTCAGAGCCTGGAGCCTGCTTCGGATTCTGTGTCTCCCTCTCTCTCTGCTCCTCGCCCACTCACGCTCTGTCTCTGTCTGTCTCAAAAGTAAATAAATGCTAAAAAAAATAATAAAATAAAATGGTCACTAACTGCAGTAAAACACATATATACCTGGAATGCTTTCTTTGAAAGCTTCAGAGTGATTTCCAAATATACCATACTATTTTTTTAAGTCAATTTATTTTCAGACAGACAGAGACAGCATGAGTGGGGGAGAGGCAGAGAGAAGGAGAGAGAGAGAGAGGCAGAGAGAAAATCCTAAGCAGGCTCCGTGCCCCTTGCTAGGGAGTTTGATTTGGGCTCAAACCCACAAACCATGAGATCATGACCTGAGCCAAAATCAAGAGCTGGACGCTTAAGAGACTGAGCCCCCCAGGCGCCCCAGCGTTATAATGAGCATAAAAGAGCTATATTCAATGCTATTCTTTTTATATGTACAGGAAGCTTGGGCCTGGACACTAAAAGTTCTGAGAAGATAACTTACAATGGCTATTGTATAAAGATGATTGAAAGACCTTGTTTTTTCAGGTTCTGTTTCTTGAAGGTAGTAACAATAAAATTGGCAAGGACTAGAATATCTACGGTACATAACTGGTCAGATAAAATCAGATTTGACCATTTTATACTCTCACAGGATTCTTTAGTTAGAATTCAAAAGGCCATTCATTCTAGAGATAGTAGTTTCCCAGCCTCCCAGATCAGGTACCCTATCGGAGGATGACCTGGAAAACCCAGAGGTGACTTGAAATGGCTGTACCGTCAGGCATATGCTTTGACGCTACCTCACTTCCCTTTGTGAACCTCTATGCCCACCTCTGTTTGAGTCCTTTCCCCAAGCACCTAACTTATGCATCCTTTCGATTAATATTTATTGAGGATATACCACATGATGGGGCTGCTTTTGACACTGGAGACAAGCAATGAATGAGAAGTTGATACCATGCCCTCACAGAGCTTATATACATACATACATATATATATACATACACATATCTGTATGTATACACATATACATACATACAAACATACATATGTACATAAAGTCACACACACACATTAAAAATATGTTAAGTTATATAACTGTTGGATACCGATTCATACTATGAAGAACATTACACACACAATGGGATAAAGTGGGAAAGGAAAAAAATCATGTTTGCTGGGAGCTGGTCTGGAACTTAGGAGCTAGATGGTGGGAACAGAACAGTTTCGTAGAACAGAACAATTTCGTGGCACATCGACATGAGATAAGACCACTCTGGGATTGTGATGGAGACAACGGCAAAAGACTACTCTACAGTCATGTCTAACCATAGACAAAACCAAGTACGCTGGACAAACCCCTAAAATAACCGAACAGACCCTCACCCAGCTACCACTAGTGAATGCTGCTCCTTTACTAACTGCAGCTTCAGCCCCACTCTGCTCCTCCTGCCTCTAAGATAAAATTTGCTAAGACATGCAATCACAGGATGCCTCCCATTTCCTAACAGCCCCCAATCCACAGTAAATCTCAGTTCCTTGATACAAGCCCAAACTCTTAACATACCCCACTATAGACTTTCTTCGGGATGTCCCATGTTTTACCAAGATGTGCAATCTCGCTTGCTGGCAGGGGCATCTATAAGCCCAGCTTTGTTGGATTACAGTGTGTTCCTGGTGGTCTTCGATTAATGGGCATCAATAAGAGGGAGAGGGAACAATTCTCTAGGATGGTCAGGAAAGTCTTTGATGAAGAGGTGTTGTTCTAAGAACTGAAAGGTAAGGGGACAGTCATTTGAAGATTGGGGGAAGAACATTCCCATCAGAGGAAAAACCAGTTTGGATTTTTAAATTTCAAGTATATCATCTCCTTTGAACACTGATTTTGCGGTGGGGGGAGCTAATCCTATTCTCATATTCTTCTTCTAATCAAGAAAGCTTTTGGGGGCGCCTGGGTGGCTTAGTCGGTTAAACGTCTGACTTTGGCTCAGGTCATGATTTCATGGTCTGTGAGTCTGAGCCCTGCGTTGGGCTCTGTGCTGACAGCTTGGAGCCTGGAGCCTGCCTTGGATTCTGTGTCTCCCTCTCTCTCTTGCCCCTGCTTCCCACCCTCCCCTCCCACCTCCCAGCTCACATGGTGTCTCTCTATCTCTCTCAAAAATTAAAAAAAAAAAAAAAACATTAAAAGAAAGAAAGAATAGCTTTTGGAGAAAAAGGAATCTGAGATGTCACGTAGAGGGGTAAGGAAGTAGAACGTGGAGGCAGCGTGGGCTAAGGCGGTGTCAGTGTGCATAATGTTGAAGAAGGCTTAGCCCTGGGTTTACTCCTATTCCCACCTAGGGCCCTGTCCTTGTGGGCTCTATCTCAGTCCTTCCAAGGTTTTAACAAGCAATTAACAATAGGACTGGTAGCCTTCCCTCATAGAAATATGTTAAGAAGACATTTCTTGAAAATAAAACAATCAAAAAGTCAGAGTTAATATTTTTGCCAAGTGGGAAATAAGGTCCTTCTTAATACTGGACCAGCAATAGATAGAATTGTGACCTCGAACTATTATCTCCAGGAGAACATGAGATACAATGATGCTTAATGGGAGTAGTACTTATCAAAGAGTGGTCTAATAATGCTACTGCTCCCAGATTTTAGGGAGTTAGGAAGGAAACGTAGGGATTCCTTAGTCAAGTCCTCTGTAAAAAGCTGAAACTATTACCCAGTCTTGGAGATTTATATTGCACATAGAATACTAAGGGCTCTGAAAGATCTAACGTAAAATTATCAGATGAAGTGTGTTTACCACAGTGATGATAAACCTGATTGACCACATAACACCTTCCCCCCTTGACAGCTTGAGGGAATAATTTCTGTGGCCTACACATTTGTACATGCTGTTACTGCAAAATCAACCACTGCCCTAGAGGGTGCACACCCTGTCAGAGACAGGGGTTCCTATTTCTGAAACAGGAGCGCTAGCTTGGATCGCTACCGACAGGATCCGTGCAGCCCCACTGTGGGTGAGCTCCCACGGTGCCCGTTACACGGCACCTTCCCATTCCCTTCAAGTCTCCTGAAGTCAGCAAATGCCTGGTGCCACTAGCTTCTGGTGACTGTTTGCCGGCTAATCTTGCCACATTACTTACGGTGACATTATAATATTCAGGGATTTCTTTCCTTCTTCAATTGCTTGCTAATCGTGACTCCATTTCCTTGACTATTTGACAAAGCTTCTCCATAAGACTTGTATTTTAATATCCGGCATGTTAATCTTCCTTTGTACCTTTATCACTTTTCTTGGCCACATTTGATTAAACTGTTGGCAGAACACAAATAAATGATGCAAGCAGAACCTATAACCTTAGCATTCATTGGCCTGCAGTCTGCCAACGGGCTTTCCATTGGGAGCACAAGATAAACACAGAGAAATAAGGGAGAGACTTACTATTAATAGTATGCCAAGATAGTTTGTGTTTTGTTTCTTAAATATTTTAAGGACATATTTTCCTAAGAAAAAATTTTCAGAACTAGATATTACTGCAAGTCAATACTACATGGCAGAATTCACCTGTGTTACAGTGTATCCCAAAGCACCTTGTGCTGCTGGAGAGGCAGACCCTAAAATGAGGTTAAATGTGCAAGAAATTTATTGGGAGAAATACCTGTGAGAGAAAATAGGAAGGGAGCCTGAAGAGGCTCAGAGAGCCAACACACTGATACAAATCTGACCCTGAGTGAACGGGGAAACAGAAGGAGGGACAGGGAAAGTTGTGTGGCACTAATTCTAAGAAAAGTTTAGCAAGGCCTTCAGGGGAACCCTGGAGCCCAAGTTCGCCATCAGAGGAGTCTTGTCTTCTAAGGACGGGCCAGTCTGTGTAACTCTGCTTTGCTGAGAGCAGCCCATGGGAAGCATAACCTCTGTGCAAATGGAGTAACGGATCCCAGAGCACAGGAGCTGGGGTCTTCAGTCAATTTCTCTCCCTGCTTTTAAGATCTAAGAGGCGCTTCCTCATGGTTGTCACACAAGATTCTCAAAATGTACATACAAATCACCCAAGAATCTTATGAAAATGCAGATTCAATAGGTCTGGGTGGGACCTAAGTTTCTGTATTTCTAACAGGTTCTCAGATAATATGATGCCATTGGTCCACACACCTCACTCTGAGTAGCATGGTCCTAGAGAATGTTTGCAAGAGCCCTATTCAAACTATCTAAGTAGGATTATGGAGAGCCCTTCACAGGATTAATTGCTCATCTGATGTGACAACCATCTCTGTCACAGTCAGATGTATACCCTTCCAGGTTAGTGTTGTTGCTTTTTTTCCACATAGCTCATTCTCCTTGCCTCTAATATCACAGCTGTCAATCTCATCTGCCACACTGCTTGCGAAACCTGCCAATGATCATCTCTATATCACGTCTACATCTATACGCAATCATTTTTGGTAACAAGGCAGGGCTTTGACCCTTTGTGATCTCAGTAACATCCCTTCTCCCCTCCAATTATTCGATTCGGACAGTTTATGTTTCTTAATCTTTTTTTTTTTTTTTTCCTAAGTAGGCTCCATGCCCAACGTGGAACTTAAACTCGCAACCAGGAGATCGAGAGTCACTCACAACCATAAGATCGAGAGTCACATGCTGTACCAACTGAACCAACCAGGTGCCCGTTTCTTAATCTTAAGCAAAAAATTTCAAGCATCTCCTATCAAACATATTGCACTGTCAAGTTCATCCTACCCAGAAGCTCTGGTGCAGCCCGTCACCCCATCTTTCTTGGTGAGAAGTCCATGGGATCTGGCCACATGTAGCTCCACTAGGCCACCTGAAGCCTTCTGCAGTTATCACACTAACACCATGTAGCCAGACACATATTGTTAAACACATCTGCTCTCTTCCTTCACTCTGGTCCCTGGCCTCTTTGTATATCTTAACTCAATTCTATACACAGTGTTTATTGTATAAAAGAGCAGTTTTCATACTTTTTTTTTTTTAAGCCATGGAATTCTTTCATCGAGAGAAGCTTAAATAAAATAAATTAGCTTGGTCTCACTGGAAAAGTGGGACATAGAGAGGTAACCATGAACACGCCTTGGGTATTAAGGTGCTGAAGCATCATCACAAAAGCCATGGGCAGCAAGTGAAGGATTTCAAGGAAGGAATAAGACATGATCAGACTCTAACTTTGTGAATGATTACTCTGGCAGGTGTGGGGATAACTTGAAGAGGGTCCAGATGGAATCAGAAAGACAAGGAAGGAGGATACGAGGAACATAAGGGATTTAGGAATCAGAATCATCAGAAGTTGCTGTTTAGGTGCGAAAGCAGTGAAAGACAAGGGTACGGAATATCTCCTGGGTCTCATGCTTGGACCATTAATTGCTTGGGCAATTAATTATCGACACAGGGGTGCAGGGGTTGCCAATTCCTGAACTGGGGGAAGACAGGAGGAAGAGGTTTAGGGAGAAAGATACTGAGTTTGGTTTTGAACATACTGAGTTTGAGGGAGATATCCAGTAACCAACATTTTGGGTAAACTGATGTGAAACTCAGAAGAATCTGGCTTAGAGACTCCTCTTGGATCCAAGCTTATGCTACTGTTTGAAGACCATTCTCAGCCTCTGCTTAGGCAACGGTTCAAAGTTCGTATTAAGTAAAGTCTTGTCAACTGAGTTGTCTTTGGCTTTTTCTCCAAAGTGTTTTACAAAACAGGTTGTCTGCTACACTTATTACTTCAGTAATAATTTCTTTCCTTCTCTTCCAAAGTGCTCTTTGCATGTCTAAGTTTGGGGTTCTCTGTATCTGACAAATACTAAAACATTCAGTGCAATAGCGAGGGTTTTATTCTGTTCCTTATGGCAAAGGATCATTTCTGTTCAGAATTTGAGCTCAAAAGAAAAATTAAAAGTTCTAGCTAAGAAATAGGAATTACAGCTGACCTTTAAACAACATGGGGGGTTAGGGATGCCAACCCCCTGTGCAGTTGAAAATCCACACATAACTTGACTTCCCAAAAACTTAACTACTAATAGCCTACTGTTGACTGGAAGTCTTACCACAACATGGTCAATTAACATATTTTGTATATGCATTACATACTGTAGTCTTATGGTAAAATAAGCTACAGAAATAATTGTTTACAGTATTGCACTGTATTTGCCCAAAAAGGCCCACGTGTAAGGGGACCCCTGCAGTTCAAACCCATGTCGTGCGAGGTCAACTGTAATAGAATATCGTGGGTGTAATCATGGGTTTCTGTGATATATGTAAGAAAAGAGATATTATGTATAATAAACTGCATATAGTGTGCTTTGTTTAGACTGTTATGTTGCACTGTGCATTGTTTTGTTATATTTTAACACAGTAGTTTTCAAATTTGGGCTTAAAGTCTTTGAGTGGCCCCTGTGGGGGGGAGGGAGGGTTGTTGGGTAATTTAGACTTCAGGCCCATCACTATTTCAGCCAGAATGACCTTATCTGTTTTACGTAAGCTTTCATTGAAGGAAGGATTCTGGTTTTGTTTTTTTTTTTTCCTTTTTTAAATTTATTTTGAGAGAGAAAGAGAGAGCATGAGCAAGGGAGCAGCAGAGAGGAATCCCAAGCAGACTCTGTGCTAGAAGCACAGAGCCCGATGTAGGGGCTCGGACTCACAAACCGTGAGATCATGACCTAAGCCAAAATCAAGAGCCAGATGCTTAACTGACCAACTGAGCCACCCAGGTGCCCTTATGGCCTTTTTTTTTTTTTTAATTGTGAAAAACACTATTTTATGCAATAGAAGCTGTAAAAAAATATGAAGAGGTCAATGAAGGAAGAGTTCAGAGCAAGGAAGAAAGCTGTTTAACAATGGATGGACATCTAGGTAGTATTAGGATGCTAATTGAAGAAAGTTTCAAGCAAATTGGAGATGCAGGGTGGCCAAACCCCATAGCACTTCCAAGCAAATTCCTCACTGAGTAGAAAAATACCATGATAGATTTTGGGGCCCAACTTGGTTAGAAGGAGGGGCTAGAAACTGTTTTAGCTCAAGATGAAGAAAAACACACTGTCCAAATAATTAGAGGAGGAAATGTGATTGACAGTACAGAGGGCTGAAGCCCTCCAAGTCCTCTCTTGGAACCAAAATGAATGCACACCTGCAGATTTATGGAGACAGTCAGAAAGGGGTTATGCAAGCCATGTGACAAGAAGTTAACAGCCGTGACGTCAGAGGCAACGGACTGCATGAAGTTTCTTAAATGGGCCATAATTTTTCTGGCAACACTTTTCTCACCATCTGGAACTACCCTCCCCTTCTTCGATTAGCTAACCTTTACCTTTTCTTCTATAACTCAGTGCAAGCATTCTCTGGAACAAGAAGCCCCGTAAAATTTGGATGGATGGGGGCACCTGGGTGGCTCAGTTGGTTAAGTCTCTGGCTTCAGCTCAGGACTTGGTGTCCAGGTTCGTGGGCTTGAGCCCTAAGTTGCCTGCTTGGGATTCTGTATCTCCCACTCTCCCTCTCTGGCTTTCTCCCCGCTGGAACTCTTTCTCTTAAAAAAAAAAAAAAAAAAAAAATTGGTTGGATGGCCTTTCTTTGGGCTACTAACACAACAGGACACAATTCTAGTCCATTTTAATCTTAATTTACTTTTGTTGCTCCACATCTTAGCTCCTTAAAGGCAACGCATTATGTCTGAAAATGCATCTCTAAAGCTTAGCACAAGAGCCTAATAAATATCTGAATTAATAAATCCACAAGGCTAAGATCTTCTCAAAATAATTTAAGCAGAATTCTTTACAAGTACTTAAGTAGTGCACCCTTAACTCAGGTAAGTTTTACAGGGGAATTAAAACATGCCCATAATTAAGTAAGACAAAAGAGAGGAAGGATGTAATATTTTGAGGTTTTGTTTGTGCGTGTGAAGAAAGTGAAGCAAGAAGGGACAACATGCCTGTTGAATAAGAGATTATGTGGCTTAATTACGATATCTATACAATTCACAACTAATGTATTGGAATGTAGGTGACGTAATGGGTGGGGTGGAGAATAACTGACGCAACTTGATTCCAATTTTTTGGGTAATGAAACACCATTACATTGGCTGGCATAACTAGTATCTTGTACAAAAGGTGCTTTTAGGCAAAATGTCCAAGAACGCTAAAACAACAACCAACCAAAAAACAAAAACCCAAAAAGCTATCGCAATACAACAGTGTAGTCGGTTAAGTTTTCCTGCGCGCTTCCAAAATGCCGCCTGCTCTCTCCTTTCTTGGTTTTGGAACATCAAACACATCCCTGCCGAGATTAGACAAAATACCTCAAAACACGTTTTTAAAAACCCAGAAAACAAAACAAAACCCTGCCTTGAAATGCAAAGACGAGTCTGGGCTGTGGACCGCGGTCGAGTTCCTCCCTGGGACGTGGCAGTAAACCCGACTCCCCAAAGTTTCCCGGGGACTCCGGGGTATACCGCGGCCGCAGTGGGCGACCTGAAGCCCCCAGCCCCGGCGTTTCCAGGACACGGAGCTCAGAGGCCCTCCAGCCGCCTCTCTGCGGGACGGCTTCCCCGGGCGAGGCTAAGGGGCGAACAGAACGCTAGCGCAAGGCCAGCGAGGTAAACCCCGGTGCGGAGGGCCCCTCGCATCACCTGGCCCGCAACCCGGAAGCAGATGCGGGCTGCGCGGCGCGTCCCGGGTTGCGATTCCGGGTCGGCCGCGCCGCAGCCCGTGCTCCGCTCGCCGCCGCAGCGCCCCGCCCCCGCACTCCGGACCTGGGCAGGCGGCGGCCGCCCGGCTGCTCCCGGGGCCACATGGCTGAGGGGGACGCAGGGAGCGACCAGAGGCAGGTGAGGGCCCGGCGGGGCGCCGACCTCCAGGCTCGGCTCGGCCTCGCCTCGCCGTCCCGGGCCTCCTCCGCCGAGAGGCCCTCTGCCCGGGGCCGCCCCCCTTCCCGCCGGCACCGTCCGGGCCTCCGGGCGCGCCGTTTGCTGCACCGTGTTCCGTTTTCTTGGCGCCTGTTCTCCGCCGATCACCCTCCCGCCAGCCGCTCCCGGGCGTCGGCGGGCTCGGCCTGCCTCCGACTGTGTCGTCGTCAACCATCAGCACGAGAGTGAGCAGCTCCGGGCCGGCGACAGAAATCCGGGCTCTGCTTTCTGCCCTGTCGCCGCCGGGTCACCTTGGACAAGCCATTTATCTCCAGTTTCTACCTTTGCAACATGGGCAATAATAACACAGACCCTGGAGTTCCTTGAGGGCCCGCTGGATCTCACTCTTGATAGTGAGCTTTCCCTAGTGCGTGGTTCACGTGGGTGCTCTCAAAAGCTTTTCCTCCTGGGCTGTGAGGCCAAAATGAGATGATACAAGGTTGCATACTTTGCTTCCCCTTTTCACCTTTAGATCCTGTTATTTTTCTTTTTTAACCCCAAACCAAAGAATAATTTCCGAAATGTTTTTAGGTTTTGATTACCAAAAAATCCAATAAAAACAACCACCCAGCCCTGTGCCTAAATCCAAAAGAAACAATGGAGATATTAAGTAGGACTATATGGCTAGTGTATATAGCAAGGATACTGGGGAGTGGGGGTGAGGATGACCTCCTAAGAAAAGGTGAGGCCGAGAATGTATATTCAACTTTCCACTTGTAAATCATGCTGCAGGGTATTGGGATGCGTATATATATTTCGGCTCACTAGTGGCCAAAAACCCAGTGATGTGGCAGCAAGGCTGATCCCAGTCCTTGTAGTAGTGTCTGGGGACCACTTACAGAGCAAAACATGGTGGCCCGTCAGCTTCAGGGATCCTTTATAAAGGCTAGTAATGTTAAATGCGAATAGTTTGTCAGGGAGGAAGGAAAACTCAAGCTTTTAGGGCATGTACGTTCATTGACTTTTTTTTTCCCCCCTCCCATCAACTTCTTACAGAATGAGGAAATTGAAGCCATGGCAGCTATCTATGGTGAGGAATGGTGTGTCATTGATGACTGTGCCAAAATATTTTGTATTAGAATTAGCGACGATATAGATGATCCCAAGTGGACGCTGTGCTTGCAGGTATTTTCCCTCCTTTTCCCGTTTTCCAATTACAACAGTGACTCTGTGTGATTGACTAGTGCTGTCTTCCTCTAAATGACTGTTGTGTGACTTCTAAATTGTCTTTTTTGTTGTTGGCTTTTGTTAACAGTCGAGTGTCTAAGCACCTGGGTAATGAAATCTCTGATCATTCCAAGACACGCTTTAATTGATAGTCTCAATCTTTCCTATCCCAGTTATTTTAATTAGGTATTATTAATGTCCTTTTGACAGACTTGAGTTTCACTTCCTTTCATTGTTCTGTCCATTTAATAGGAGAGGGTTTAAACCTGGAAGGATGGCTAACCTTTAAGAGGAAGAATAGGTTAGTAATTTAAAAGAGTTTATAAAGCAGGTACTTATTTCTTTATTAACTGAGAATCAGTGTGGTTACGATAAATAAATGACAAGATCAGTATGACTTCTGTATTAATGCGTATTTTTTGATGACTGCCTGTATTTTCAACATAAAAGTTTTTGTCAGTGTTTGTTTTTATAATAAGACTTATTTGGAAACAAATGTGTATGGCTTTCTGTATTAGCTATTTAATGTATTTAACAGTATTTAATAGAATTTTTTGAATATTTTTTCAGAAAAATACCTGGAACATGCTATAGTGCTACTCTATTCACTTGACATTAGGGTATAATGCTCCTTTTCCAGTTGATTTTCCTTTCATCTTTGTCTTCCTGACCCTTAGTTTCTAACTTTCATTGCTCATATACTTTGTCTGTAAATAATGTGCTCCTTAAAAATTGTCATCATCGTTAACAACATATTTAAATTGTAAGTATAAATATGAAGAGGCATTTGTCTCTTGAGATTGAACAAAATAATGGTTTTGGTTTTTAGTCTGGCAAGTAAGAAATTTGTCCAGTGACTATCTTTATAAATAGTGTTATTTTTGAGGCTCGATAAAGTATAAACAGATTTGTTTTTAAACTGCTTTATAGGTGATGCTACCAAGTGAATACCCAGGGACAGCGCCCCCTGTTTATCAACTGAAGTAAGCTTTATTTCTATTTCTATTCTTCTAAAAAGATCATACTTTTTAAAGATTACTTCTCTAGACTGTGCATTGTGTTTATATAAAATATCTTTCTTAGGAAAATATATAGAGAGATTAAAAACACATTTTGGGGGCACCTGGCTGGCTCAGTTAGTTAAGCTTCTGACTCTTGATTTCGGCTCAGGTCATGATCCCATAGTTTGTGAGTTCAAGCCCCGTGTCGGGCTCTGTGCTGATAGTGTAGAGCCTGCTTGGGAGTATCTCTTTCTCTCTCTCTCTTTCTCTCTCTCTCTCTCTCTCTCTCTCTCTCTCCCTCTCTCCCTCTGTACTGCTCCCCTGCTCATGGTGTGTGCTCTATCTCTCTCAAATAAACTGTTTTTTAACGTATATTTATTTTTGAGAGAGAGACCAAGTGTGAGCAGGGGAGGGGC
This sequence comes from Paguma larvata, assembly GCA_030068075.1. Lineage (NCBI taxonomy): Eukaryota > Metazoa > Chordata > Mammalia > Carnivora > Viverridae > Paguma > Paguma larvata. Next base: position 45,716,941 of record CM057835.1, on the reverse strand, counting down.
AGAGAGAAAGGGAGACACAGAATCCCAAGCAGGCTCCAGGCTCTGAGCTGTCAGCACAGAGCCCAATGTGGGGCTCGAACCCACATGCCGTGAGATCCTGACCTGCACGGAAGTAGGTTGCTTAACCGACTGAGCCACCCAGGCACCTCTTTTTTAAAGCTTATTTATTTCGGGGTGCCTGGGTGCCTCAGTCGGTTAAGCAACCGACTTCTGCTCAGGTCAGGATCTCATGGTTCATGGGTTCAAGCCCTGCGTCAGTCTAAGCGCTGACAGCTCAGAGCCTAGAGCCTGCTTCAGATTCTGTGTCTCCTTACCCCTCCCCCCCGCCCCTCCCCTGCTCACTCTCTCTCTCTCTCTCAAAAATAAAAATACATAAACATTTTTAAAAAATGAAAATAAAAAAAAGGTACTTAAAAAGAACACTTTTTGGACTTGGTGTAGAGCATTTAAATAAAAAATTAATTTATATAAAAACACATTGCAGAATGTACTTAGTATAAAAGAGAATCACAGGGTTCATAGGGATAAAACTGCTAGTGAATTGTCTTTAGAATAGAGAGGGAGATCTTTCTCTTTAGACAATATGGTAATCTAGAGTTTCTCCTAACCTGGTTCTGCTGACCTAGCCATAGTTCCTTGACGTGCCTCTGCCTAACAGTGCTTCCCTCTCGGAATTACCCATGCTTGGTGCTTCTCCCTGCCCCTTAGTGTGGAGGAACCATCTTCTTAGCAGCCTCAGCTTAATCTTAGCGAGTCATGACCTGTTGATTGCAAATGATCTTTGATCAGCTTTGCCCACTTGACCTCCTAAGATGTATAAACTTGTGTGAAGAGAATTCCATTAAATCAAAATTATTAAAATTTTTACTTACCAGTGGGATAATTTTTTGTCTTAAAACAGCAATAAAATTTGCTAATAATAATGGTTCTGTTGTTTTAAATATTTATTTATTTCAAATGATAGATACAATTTTAAAATGCCTATAAACATAAATGCCATTTTCAGGAAAAGTTGATATGTATGTTTGCAGTCATGTGGCAACCACTCTATTTGTTAAAGTTGTTTTTTGAGACACTATTTAGAAAAAAATTGGCAACTCCTAACAGTGTTGCAAATACAGTGAATCCGGAAAATTGGCTTCTCCTGCCACTAATGTAAACCTGGACAGTTCATCCTATGAACTCACCTCTGTTTTTTAAACCATATTTTAATTGAATAATATTAAGATTGTCTTCATCATGGTTTCCTGGGAGGACACAATGAGTTAATGCCAGTGAAAGCATTTTGGAACTGTATACATTTGTAGAACATAACATTTTAATGAAAGTGGGTAATTTTTAAAAGCTAGCTAAAATAGTTAGTAATTTAATCAGTAATTTCTGTTTGAGATATAAACACAATCCTTGAATAGTGTTCTTCATTGTGTTTTATTTAATCCTAGTGCTCCTTGGCTTAAAGGGCAAGAACGTGCAGATTTATCAAATAGCCTTGAGGAAATATATATGTAAGTAACAAATGATTTAAACAACTTCTACCTGTGATTTTATTGTGGGTTTTTGTTGGAACTGATATGTTAAGGGCTTTTCTAAATTTTTTGTTAAGCTGCCTTTCCATTAACAAAAAGGATGCATTTGAAGAGTCTTTGAAAGAATGGTTATATAATTTTATATATACATTTTATGTGATTTCTACTTAGATTAAAAAATACAGTAATAATTCAGAACTAATAGCTATAAAAATACCAGGTTGTGAAAGTAGGCTCAGAGATACTGCTCTTGGTTTGCTATTTTCACAGGCTGTGTTGAATGAAGCTGGTTACAGTAGGCAGAATCTTGTATTAGGTCATAAGACTGAGAGTCTATGGATACACTGTATTTTTCACTCTTTCATTCATTCAAGAAATACTACATGACAGGCTCTGTACGAGGTCGTGGGTACACATAGCAAAAACCAAAATGGTCCCTGTTTTCATGGCATTTAGAACTTACTGATAGGAGAGATATTACTCATGGCATTGTAAAATGAATGTAAAACTGCAGCTCTGACAGTTCTGTAAAAGAAAGATATTAACGTGTAGTGCTAAATGAGTTTGAAACAAGACGTGACCTAGTCTAGGAAGTCAAGGATGACTTATTTGACTTCAGAACTGAGTTTCTGAAGTGAAGGTAGCTAGCAAACGGCACAACACGTGCAAAGGCTGTATGACAAGGAGCTTGTCCAGACACAAAGTTGGTGGTATGAAATGGGAAGAGAGAGGAGGGGAGAACAGGGTGGATGGTGGGACAATGACCCAGTGAGGTAGGCAGGAGAGGTCACGCACAGTCTTGGAGGCCACGTGAAGGATTGTTGTCTTTGCCCTAAGACCCGTGGGAAGCAGAGGTTTTTAAGTGGTGTAATGCTGTGATAAGATTCCAACTTTAAAAATACCAGTCTGTTTCTGTGTGGAAAATTGATTGGAAGGAAGCAAGAATAGAGGCGTTAGGAGGCTAATGCAGTAGTCCAGAGAAGGTGACTGTGATTTGGATTAATTTTAGCAAGATATATTAATTTAGTAAAGTAAACAATGTTTAGAATCAGTGTTACTGTAATCCAGGAACTGGTAAGGATCGTCTTGTATGTTCTAGGTGGCCACCCCATTTGGTACAGTGTATCCCTGGGATCTCGGCCAGGTTCCTTTTCCTCCTAAAATATTTAATTAAAATATGGTAAGTCTTTCTGGAATTGATTCTGTTCATTCCTTCCTAGAGAAGTGTGGTCTTCCTTGAGTCCCAGGTTTACACTTGACCCTGGAAGTAACCAAGAACTGGACGTATCAATAAAGGATGACCCCATTTAGAGATTCCTCAGCATATAAGTATCATTTATTTCCTCAATTAAATGTTTTCTGATAACTTTCTCTAACTTTGTCATTCCAACTTTTATGCCGCCAACAAACTTCTTTGTGTAATCTTTTATGCTTATTTGCCAATTTATCTTCTCCCTTAAAGTAAATATACTGCAGATTTGTTCACCAATGATGTTGTATTTGTACATCTATGGTCATTTTTTTTAGTTCTTATCTTACTTGACATCTGTAACTTATACTGGTGTTGAAGTTCCTCTTTCTTGAAAACCTTCCCATATTTGGATTCTATCATACTAATCATGTTCGTAAGTTAGATTTTTCTTCTACACATGCACAATGTCATGTACTCAGAAATGGATTCCCATCTGCCTTTTTTTCTATCCGAAAAGCCCCTCTTTTACTTGATATCTCTTCCCATAGGACACAATTTGCTCTTCTCCCTAACTGGTTCAGTTGAGCTATTCGAGAATTAGGAAAGGTCAGAGATTATAAAGTAGTTTGTTCTAAAGATAGAATCGTGGCTTATACTGTCTTGCTTATTCAGAAGAGCTCGAATAATCCTAGCCCAGTGGTATTATTTTCACACAGGTTGTCTGAGTAAAAATAAACACTCTTTTTAAAAGTTTTGTGACAGCCTTTAGTATTTTTCCATAAATCCAGCAGGGGGCAGCAAATTGAAAAATATTATTAGTTTTGAAAATTATTAAATGTATTAATATAGTTTTTAATGTTTATAGTTTCATTATATTCTAAATATTATAACACTATCAAGATTTTCACATTAGCATCGTTTCGTATGTAAAATTTGATTTTGGCCTAGACGAGAAGATGAGCCATGGTTTGTTTCCTTTTAGGTAGGAAAGGAGAAGTCCGAAAACTAAATTTTTCCCGTAAGCATTTATTGAGTATCTCCTATATGCTGGCACTTTGTTAGGAGTTTGGAATTTAAAAATAAAGATAAACATGTACCAGTACGATATAATGACGTAATTACTGACAGGTTTGGACTAAGTGCTATAGTAGCATTTTTTAAAGAGGTTTTAGCAACAGACTCTCTCTGGGCATGTGGGTGAGTTTGTAAAGAAGGGTTCCATTGTGAAGGAATGGAAGCACGGGTGTTTGCTAGGTAATCAAATGGGGAGCAGTTTTCTGGGAGAAGGAACTACATGAGCAAAGTCATGTAGGCGTGAAGCAACCTGGCATCTTCAGAGTTTAGCAAATAGTTTAAGATGCCAGGTATATGAATTAGGTGGGGATAGGAAGAAAGAACTTGTAAGTTGGGAAGGAAGTTCGGGCTTTATGTTCTAAGCTCTAAGTGTTTTACACAGAAGAGTGATATAATCACATTTGTATAGTAGTGTGCGAGCTGGGCAGTGAAGAGTTTGAGGGAAGGGACACCATAGGAAGAGCAGTCAGTAACTCAGGAGGGAGACAGTGGAGGCCTTTTTAGGAAGGCAAGAAGAATGTGGATGGAGAAGAATGGTCAGTTAAAGAAATACTTAAGAGTATAGACTGGGGCACCTGGGTGTCTCAGTCGGTTCAGTGTCCAACTCTTGGTTTTGGCTCAGGTCACTTCATAGTTCAAGAGTTCGAGCAGCATGGAGCCTGCTTGGGATTCTCTCTCTCTCTCTCTCTCTCTCTCTCTCTCTTTCTCTTTCTCTCTGTCTCTCCTCCTCTCAAAATAAATAAATAAACTTAAAAGAAAAGGAATTTTCACTAGGATTTGGTGATTAGTTAGGTGCAGATTAATTTGCTTATCATACCTTATTTTTGATGAAATATTTTACATATGAATATTATAACTCTATGAAAATAATTATTTTAATAAAGCAAAAGGTAAATGATAGATTTTAAAATACCTAGAACATTATAATAAATGATGTTGTTTAAGAGTAGAGGAGGGGCGCCTGGGTGGCTAAATCGGTTAATCATGCAACTTCAGCTCAGGTCATGATCTCAGGGTTGGTGAGTTCGAGCCCCGTGTCGGGCTCTGTGCTGACAGCTCAGAGGCTGAAGCCTGCTTCCGATTCAGTGTCTCCCTCTCTCTCTGCTCCTCCCCTGCTCACACTCTGTCTCTCTCTCTCAAAAATAAATAAAAACATTAAAAAAAAAAGATTAGAGAAAAGGGATTACCCTTTTTTTTTGTAGTACAGGTTTTTCCCACCGTCTAAAAGCGGAGCATTCCTATTAAACCTCTCAAATGCCAAAATGGCATAAAGAAAGAGTATCCCCGACTTTCTGAATGTTCAAGTTACACCGGTTCACTTTATGAAGAACCTACCTTTGGTACAGTAATGGCGGTTTTTGTAAAAGTGAAAATCCTCTTCAGGTTTCTTTTGGTTAGTGAAAACAGCTAGGGTAGGTCTTTGTAAAAGTGCAGTGGCATACACAAACTTTTGGAAAATGGGGGAATATCTGTATTAAATTTATGGTGGTTCATTTTAACAGTATTTAATTTAAAATCCAAGAAAATGGTTTTAATTTCCCACAACTCCTCACGTTTTGATTTATCATGGAGTCTTAGATTTGAAAGTTGGGAGATGAGGCTTATCAAAGCAAAAATTGCCACAAAGCTAAATAAGTGAGGAAGACATTGTACAAGACTATTGCAGTAGGGGAGAGAGGCCAGAACTCAGTCTGCACTCAACTTCCAGAAACAAAAGGCAGAATTTTTTGTGTTTTTAATTCCAGTGAGTTAACATATAGTGTTATATTAGTTTCACGTAGAAAATATCTTATTTCAACACTTCATACATCATCTGATCTCATCATGACAAGTGCACTCCTTAATCCCCATCACCCATTTCACCCATCTCCCCACCCCCCTCCCCTCTGGTAATCATCTGCTTATTCTCTATAGTTAAGAGTCTCTTTCTTGATTTGTCTCTCTATTTTTTTTTTTTGCGTCCTTGTTTGTTTTGTTTCTTAAATTCCACATATGAGTGAAATCATACGGTATTTGTCTTTCTCTGACTGACTTATTTCACTTAGCATAATACTTTCATCCTTTTTCTATGGCTGTATAATATTCCGTCATATATATTTATGTATGTGTCACATCTTATCATTCATGAATGGATGGACACTGGGTTGCTTCCATTTCCTGGCTATTGTGAATAATGCCGCTATAAATATAGGGGTGCATGTATTGCTTTGAATTAGTTTTTTCGTACTTTTTGGGTAAATACCTAGTAGTGTGATTGCTAGATTATAGGGTAGTTCTCTTTTTAACTTTTTGAGGAACTTCCATACTGTTTTCCACGGTGGCTGTACCAGTTTGCATTCTTACCAACATTTCACAAATGTTCCTTTTTTCTCCACATTCTCATTAACACCTGTTGTTTCTTGTGTTGTTGATTTTAGCCATTCTGACAGGTGTGAGGTAATATCTCATTGTACTTTTGATTTGCATTTCCCTAATGATAAGAAATGAAGAGCATCTTTACCTGTGTCTGTTGGCCATCTAGGTGTCTTCTCTGGAGAAATGTCTGTTTATATCTTCTGTCCATTTTTTAATTGGTTATTTGTTTTTTGGGTATTGAGTTTTATAAGTTCTTTACTTATTTTGGATGCTAACCCTTATTGGATATGTCATTTGCAAGTATATTTTCCCATTCCATAGGTTACCTTTTAGTTTTGTTGATTGTTTCTTTTGCAGTGTAGAAGTTTTTTATTTTTATGTAGTCCCAATAGTTTATTTTTGCTTTTGTTTTTTTGCCAGGAGAATTTTTAAAATTTTCATTTCAGTGTAGTTAACATACAATGTTGTATTATTCGTTTCAGATGTACAAAACAGCATCAACATAGGTGTACTCTTAATCTCTTTCACTTAATTTCCCCCATCCCTTCCGCCCCCACCTCCCTTCTCGTAACCATCTGTTTATTCTCTATAGTTAAGAGTCTGTTTTTTTATTTATCTTTTTTCCTTTGTTAATTTGTTTCTTAAATTCTACATATGAGTAAAATCATATTTATCTTTCTCTGACTTATTATGCTGCCTAGATCCATCCATATTGTTGCAAGTTTTCATCCTTTTTAAGACTTAGTAATATTCCATTGTGTATGTATGTATACATACATACACACCACATTTCCTTTATCCATTCATCAACTGATGGACACTTGTGTTGCTTCTATTGTTTGGCTATCATAAATAATGCAGTAAACAGGGGTGCATATATCCTTTCAAATTAGTGTTTTTGTATTCTTTGAGTAATTACTCAGTAGTGTGATTCCTGGATTGTAGGGTAGTTCTACTTTTAATTTTTTGAGGAATCTCCCTACTGTTTTTCACAGTGGCTATACCAATTTGCATTCCTATCAACAGAAAAATTTGTAAGGGCTGGGATAAGGATTTGAGGGAAGATTAATCAGTGAGGTATGTAATCACAGTAAGTTATTTCCTGCGTTCGCAGATGTGTTTCTTATGATTAGGCCATCTGTATTTGCTAATTGTTGCTCATCAGAAGTTAGGCTCCTCCCCTCCCACAGAGACGGGAAAAGGGATGCCATCTTCCTTAACGATTACAGTTCAAAATGATGGCTCCCAGGTCCTTGAGAAAGACACTTTTAGGCTATAAAATTGACAGGAGTCTTCTAAAAAGATGTCCATATATCCCAAAGGAGCAAAGAAAGAATTTATAATGACAAGTTTTCTAACAAAAATGCATTAAGAAAAGGGAAGTCAGGGCCTAGCGTCAGGAAGTTCTGCCAGTCTAAAGTTTAGCCAAGCTGACATTAAGGCTGTCTTGGCCAGGCTTCTAGAATCAGTTTTGGAAATAACATGACCTCTTTGAATCTATTTTCTCATCTGTAAAGTGAGGATAATAGAATAATTCTGTTGTGAGGATTAAGTGACATGATCTGTGTAATGTGCTTTAGAGCCATATGATAGTAACTCTTAATTTTGTTGTTATTGAAAGAATCTCTCATCCAATTTTGTCATTTTGAAAATGGGATGAAGGAAACTCAGATTGAGTGGTTTGTCTAAGGTCACACAACTTAGTAGTGTATTTTAGTGGGTGGCTTTGTCCGTAAATCAACAAATATAAATATTAGAAAATTAAAGATACAACAATTAGAGCCACAAGTAAAAGTAGAGTTACAAGTAACAGGACTTTGTTTTGATCATTCTGGATTGGCTAATAGTCGTTTAAGTGCGGCTGTTCACAAAATAGCTCAACTAAAATATCAGTTTTTAATCCAAATTGGTCTTTATTCAATTAGAAACAAATATTGTTCCAGACATTTTATATTTAACTACTTTACCATAATTTAATTTCATAAGTAAAAGCTTAGCATCTCACCCTATGATGAGTAGTTTTTAAATTTTGTACCAGAGTCCTTAGGATTCAGTAGACTTGCTCCAGGACCAGATGGGGGTTGGGGTTGCAAGGCAGATAGACACAGGAAGGCGGACTCTCAGCTTTTGTCTGTTTTTATTTGTTTCTCATTCTGTGAGAGATTTCATTATGGCAATGCAAAAGTTTGAAAACCACCAAATCCTAGTGGATAGTTAAAATCTTGGAGCAAGGAGAAAACGGTTTCTTCTTACAAGAGAAAACACAAATGCAGCAATAACAACAACAACAAATAAACAAAAACACCATTAGTGATAGCATTGGAGGTTCCAAGGGAAAGAGTAATTTTCATTTTCCTTAGGAAATTGTAAACACCCACTACAACTTCCTTACGTTGGATTTCAATAAGTTTTATTAAATGCTAGGGGAGGGGGAAGCACTCGGTAACTGATGTTGGGCAGAAGTGCTGCTGTACATTTTTCTGCAGAAAGCCATGGGCTGGAGGAGAGAAGATTTGGAGTTAATGTTTAATATCTTCTTTATTATTTGGAAAAGTTAACATATTAATCGTGAAAATTCTTCCAAGGTATTTTCATAACCTTCCGACGACAATCCGAAGACCCTCAGGGCAGAACGTAGAGCATGGTATAGAGATGAAGCCTTTGAAGTTACGTTGAGCAAATTAAGATAGATTCACTTGAAAAGAAACTGTTTCTGTAAAGTAAGATGACATGCTCTAAGTCTCTATTTTATAGATGAAGAGACAGACTCAGAGTTCAAGTGGCTTACTTGCCTAAGGTCATAGCTGCTTGATGGGAGAGCAAAATGCAGTGGGCACACTGAGCTTTGGAGTAAGTCTGCATTCATTTTCTGTCCCTGGGCTTCTTCACTGTTTCTAAGACTGTCTTAGACAAGTTAATTGATCCGTCTAGGTCTGTTTTCTCATTTGTCCAATGGGGAAATAATACTTCATTAGATAATTTTGAGCATTTAATATGTTGACACATCTAATGAACGTTGGGTTTTGTATATACTCAATTCATCATACCTTTCTGTGTCTGTAACTCTAATAAATCTCTTATCGAGAAGAGAGGATAGAAATGGAATTGTTTAAAAGAAATTCAAGCCACATTCTCAAATTTTTAAAACCGTCCCAGTTGACTTCCTCTCTCTAAGAATCTTAGACACCGGTTACCAGAGCACAGGGGGGATTGTTTAGTGCTAAGGAGTTATGGGGGAGATGGGGAAGATTTGAGGGTACAGAATTATTTGAAAACAATATTGTTTTCTTCCGTCTGCTTGTTTTGAAAGTTTCCTTTGGTGGGTACTGATGAGTAGTGATAAAGAGAGATAGTGGTTTCAAGTGGAATTTTCAAAGAAAGGAGGTAAGGTATTGTTATGAAGTAATATGCTGATTGCTTTAAATACACGTAACGGACATTTATCCAAAGTTAGTGTCATTCCCTAAAGAGTAGACACCTGGAGCTTTATTTTATTGCAGTTGTCATCGTTTGACATAACTCTCTGGACATGAGCCACGACATGTTTTTTTTCTCAGTGACTTTTGAGATGGATTTAATTTATCTGAAACAGTCAGACATTATTTGGAACCAAAGTGAGCCAATTTGGGCAACAGAATATTTTGTCAAAAACAAAATGTGAATATAAAGTCGTTACGTGAATTGTCTTTTAAGTCTTTTAAATTTGTTCTCTGAGGGAGTTCTGATGCTTTGCATTCTTCTTTGCTGAAATAATTATACAAAATAAGTGTGCCAAATGAGGGGTTTGAAATTGTTCAAAAAGCTTAAAAAAGCAAGTAGTGACATCAGTACTGAAACTATATCCGCCTACAGAAACTAAAATCACATTTACACCTATCTGCTTCATCTAGTTCAAGTTCAGGAGTTTTCTTTACTCTCTTTGGTTGCAGCTTTTCTCTTATTTTAAGTAAGCAACGTTAATTTGGAGCCCGTTGGAATTGTTAATGTTTATATGAACATCTGTATGAAATACTTATCTAACAGATGTTAGGAAATCTCATGTTCTTATAAATTCTTTTTTAAAAGGCATAGCTAGATTGCATATAATTCCTTGGATTGTAAATATGTTTATATTTTCTTGAATTTGAGAAGGAATTTTTTTTAATGACCAATTTTTCTCCTCGATTTTGTTTAGACAGAATATTGGTGAAAGTATTCTTTACCTATGGGTGGAGAAAATAAGAGATGTTCTAATACAAAAATCTCAGATGACAGAACCAGGTAGGATTGAAAAATATTATTAATGCTCTTTTAACTTTAGTTGTAATTAAATTTCCATGTAAATATTCTAAGTGAAATTTTTAATGAAAATCTCTATTCTGTTTTATGGTTCATATGTGATAAAATGCAAGTTTCTCTGGAAAGGTTCATTTACTCATGCAGTTTTGGTTATTTCTTTCTATATGATTTTAACCTCTTTGGTTTCATATTACATTCTTACAGAACTTGGGTTAAAGGCCGTGGGTCTAAAATTTCTGCCCCCTTTGACTATGAAGGTAATATGAACCATGTAACGTTCTTCATGAATCATTGGAGTACATAAGTTAGACATGAGCTTCAAATGAGTAAAGTGTTTGTAGAAAAAGAACTCTGGAAAATACATCGGCTGATGTTTAGGACATAAAAATTTACTTTGAAAGTTGATTTTTAAATTGAGACATAATTCACATACCATAATTCTTTATCCTTTAAAAATGTGTAATACAGTGGTTTTGGTGTATTCCAAAATTGTATACCTGTCGCTACTATCTACCTTCAGGACATTTGAAAATCAATTTATTTTTTTATTATTCTTTGGTTGAATCATTCTGTGACAGTGTGGAAATTTCTAATATTTCATTGCTACTGCTGATAGAATTGTTTTCAATCCAGTAAAGAGATTTTTAAAAACCAACAATAGCTTACTTACTTTTTAGAAGATTATTTATAAGGAACCAATTATTTAGGACTCACTTAGCAAAATCATTATACATTTAAAATCAATAGTAGTATTAAGTTTTTCAGAGCATTTTACTATTTTTCTATAGAAGCTAAACTTTTTTACTGCTTCTGTTAACATCTGAGATAAATGATATGAGGATATTCTCTTCATGTGACAATCTTTTTTGAATTATTTTCCTAACTTTTATGATTCGTGTCCTGATTTTGTAGCATTTCAGGGCATCCATAGGAAAAGTAGTTCCCAAACAAAATTGATTTTTGACAATCTGCCATTCTAGAGTGTGGGACAATTGCAAAAAATGGAATGTATACTTAGTAAAAATTTAGGTCTCCAAAAAATTTGGAATCACTCAATTCTCTGGAGATTTTTAAAATTATAGATCTTAAAAATATGATATTTTCCCCTTTTCCTTCTGTATCCACAATATAGTTTAGCCACTCTTCAAATTTTAATGTTACTGATTTTTGTTTAGAATTCATAGTTATACTTTCTAGAAATTTTGTTTGGTATTTTTCTTACCAAAAATAATTTTTGTAGGCTTCATACTAAAATGGAAGGATTTGTAATTCTAAAGAACTAATAAGGGTACAAGCTAGTGATCAAGATATCTCATGAGAATTTTCCGTTCTACCCACTTGACAAGTAACTAAGTTTGATTTTACTGTTAATCTTCAGTACAAATTTATTATTTCATTTTTTTTCTACTATAAAAGTACTGAATTTTGAAGTAATTATATACACAAAAAACTTTTTACAATTCTGAACTAATTTTAGACTCACAGAAAAGTTGCAAAAATAGTATTATGAACTCTTTTTATCTCCCTCACTCTGCTTCCCCTAGTAACATCCTACTTAACCACAGTATAATTACCAAGAATAAACTAACATTAGTATAATATTAGCCAAACTGAAGATTTGAATTTCACGGATTTTTCCCACTAATATCCTTTCTGCTGTTATAGAATGCTGTCTAAGATTCCACATTGCATTGAGCTGTTATTTGTCTTTACTCTCTTCTAGTCTATAAATAATTTCTCAGTCTTTCCTTGACTTTTATGACCTGACACTTTTGAAGAGCAGAATGTCCCTCAGTTTGGGTCTGTCTGTTGTTTTCTCACGATTAGATCAAGATTAGCCATTTTGACAAGAATACCACAAGTGATATTGTTTCCTTCACAGTGTATATAGCAAGGAACTCATGATATTAGTATGCTTTGTTATTATGTTTACCTTGATCCTTTGGTTAAGGTGGTATCTGTCAGATATCTCCACTGTAAAGTTATAGTATTAATCAAGGCTCTCCAGAGAACCAGTTGGGTGTGAGAGAAAGATAGAGGGAGAGAGAGAGAGTGTGTGTGTGTGTGTGTGTATTTCTAAAGACAAGGAGGTCTCTTCTCCCTGTCTATCTTTTTGATTATTTATTTTTATCAGTATGAACTCATGTATATTATTTTATTCCATGGGTTAAACTTCTATACTATCTATACTAGGCAAGGACGGGGGAAGAGAGGGAGGAATGCAGAAGGGAGGAAGCGATTAGGAAGAGAAGGAGAGAGAGATTGATTTAGGGAATTGGCTCATGAGATTGTGGAGTCTGGCAAGTCCACACTCTGCAGAGTACTTGGGCAAGCTGGAGACCTAGGGAAGAATTGGTGTTGCAGCTCAAGTCTGAAGACTGGCTGTCTGCTCAAAGAATTCTCTCTTCCTCTGGGGAGGCTAGTCCCTTTTCTATTAAGACCTTAACTGGATGTAGCTCTCTCACATTGTGGAGAGCAGTCTGCTTTACTCAAAAGTTAACTGATTCAAATGTGAATTCCATCCAAGAAATACCTTCAGAGAAACATCTAGAATAGTGTTTGATCAAATAAGTATCTGGATACTGTGGACTAGCCAAGTTGACATATAAACAACCTCACAGGTCCTGTTTTTCCCTTTGTAGTTGATAAGTATCTTGAGGGAGATACTTTGAGGCTATGCTAATATCCTGTTCCTCTTTAAACTTTCACACACTAATTTTAATATCTATTAGTGTGTCTGTCAACAGTATTTATTACTGTGGTGTTTGTGTAATGATGATTCTCATTTTCTTCTTTCCTTCTTCATTGAATTGGAATTCTGTTCTGAGGAAGAGAGGTCCTTTCTCCCTGTTTATTTTTTTGATTATTTATTTTTATCAGTATGAACTCATGTATATTATTTTATTCCGTGGGTTAAAATTCTATACTATCATTATTTTGTTGCTCAAATAATTCCAAGTTTGGCCTTTGGGAGCTCCTTCAGGTGGACTCCTGTATTCTTTTTGTAAGCTCCCCCCTCCTTTTTTTTTTGAGCATTTCTTTGCCCTCTGGAATCATAAGATATTCCAGGCTCATCTTTTATTTTCCTTGCTCCAACCGTGGAATCAACTACTTCTCATAAAAGTCCTGGTTCCTTCTATTGAAGAATGGTTTTTAGAGACAAAGACCAACTAAGTATTAAGAGGAATTCCTTACTGTCCTCAAGTTTGCTCGTAATGTCTCCTATCCACGTAGGCCCTGACGTCAAGAAGAAAACTGAAGAGGAAGATGTAGAATGTGAAGACGATCTCATTTTAGCATGTCAGCCGGAAAATCCTGTGAAAGCATTGGATTTTGAGATTAGCGAAAATCAAACAGGTATGTCAGCAACTAATGTCTTTTGAGGCGCGTGGGATGGCAGTATGCTACCAACTAGTTTCTTTTGAAGTGCGTAGGATGTTTCTGAAATGGCATAAAAATATAGTGAACTCTAACATGTTAAGAAATAGTTTATTAATTTGCAGAGAATTGAGAGTTTTTTTTCTGCCTGCTGACCATTTTGATGTCTGCTGGGTCTATCAGAAGGATGAGGAAAAAACAGAAATTTCTCCCTCCCCCCACTGTGTGTGTGTGTGTGTGTGTGTGTGTGTGTGTGTGTGTGTGTGTGACTTTCTAGAGTTTTGAATTAATGATAGGAGAAACTGAAACTAAGAAAAACTCTGTTAATGTTTTCAATTCACATCCTGTTTTTATGTTTCTGTTTTGAAATACTCAGCTGTCTCCTGATGTCACAGTTAAGTTTTAGTCTGTGTTCATAAATACAATAACTGAAAGTGCAGTCACTGAACTCAAGCTAGTAAAATGCCTTTAAGATTTTAGTTTTCGCTTAAGCAGATTTGTTCCATAATCAAGTAGTATTCAGCTTCTGAATAGGTTGATGTGATAAATCAGTCAGCTCTATGTTGCCATCAGAAAATACCTTCTATGTTAGACGTATCTTCAAATTTTGAACAGTAGCGTCAGTTTCCTCAAGGCTTTTACAAAAACATGATAGACCAGACGGAACATTGATTTTCTTTGAAGGTAAGGAGTTTCCTATACGTTATACGGTAGCTTTTAAACAATACTGTGAAGATTTAAAGTTCTTGCGCAGCGTTTCAAGACTAGGAAGGGGGATAAACAGGAAGAGAAAGTGGGAGGCGAAGACCCAGAATTCCCACTCCTGCCTCAGTCTCACATTTTATTCATTTATATATTTGTGGATTTGGCATAAGATTTCTTTTCGGAAACAGGATCCACTATTAAAAGCAAAAGAGTAAAAGTCCTAGTCAACAATAAATAGTATCCAGTTCATGTTGACCTTAGTACTGTCCTGGTACAGTGGTCACGGTTTGTTCAAGAAGAGGACACTCTCAGGAGGAAGGCAAAACACCCTCATAAACCTGGTTTCTTGTCGAACCCCCCGCCACACACCAGTGCAGTAAGTTTTGACAAGTTGCTAAGGCTGTATAGAAATATTTTTACACGTGTTAGTTGACCTAGTTCATCAATTGTAAGGCAAGCTGACTTGGTGGGATTCAACAGATCAGCGAATAGAAAAAGGAAACAATTTAATTCTTTTTCCTATTCGCTTTAGATCCTAAATGAGGCAGATGTAGCAGCCAGGATGGTTGGTAAGTTTGTCATCAGAGTTAAGGGCAAATTAGTGGTTCTTAAACTTGTTTAAGAGGCAGAATAACTGGAAATCATGATATGCCATGGAATGCCAATTTGGTGTATCGTTGATACAGTCAATCCTATGAAGTAGGAAGAGTTTTATTAGCAGAAAACAGTACAGCTACCCAAAATAAAGTCATAGGTTTCCTAACCCAGAAGTCGATCAACAGAATGGATCAATAAATTGTGGCTACTAGCCCCTGATAATCTTTTTGGTCTTAGGACCCTTTTATACTCTAAAACTTAGTTATTATACCAATTTATACTGCTGTAACGTCCCAGGAGTTGAGTCCCAACCTACTGGGTGACTTTGACAGGTGAAAGTCATAAGTCAAGTAGTTTAATCTTATTTACATTTGGAAACATTTTACTTAAAATTACAATTTAATTTTAATAGACAACTATTAAGGGCAATTTGGGTTGATTTGCCATATAATTTACATCTCTTTCCCAACTCCCTTCCCCACCCTCTACCCACACCATTGTCAGTTTTTCATTATTCAGTTGTAAGAATTTTTAAAATAAAAGTAATATAATTCTTTAAATTTATAGAGATAGAAGAATTACCTCCGATTGATCATGGCATTCCTATTACAGACCGAAGAAGTACTTTTCAGGCGCACTTGGCTCCAGTAGTTTGTCCTAAACAGGTAAAGTTACTATGTCCAGTTCCCTTTGATGTTGTTTTACCAAAGTAATTCAAATAAATGGTTTTCCTTTTATGTTTGCTATTATGTTTAATTTTCATGTAAGATGAAAATTATTTGTTCATTTTCCTACCCTGGAATTACTGTGAATCATGGAAGATTTGTCTTATTTCTGTTTGTGACTGCTTTCAAAATTGTATATAAATTGTAATTAGGGCTTAAAACCCTGTAATGGATTTTCAAACAAAGGAAGCCCATCATGTGGAAAATTATGATGCTTAATAGCTTGTTAAAAAAATTATTGGTCCTGTTGTGTGGGAGCTCTGCAAAACCCAGTCGGCTCCACCGATGCCCAGGGAAGAGGATAGTGGACAGACTGGCTGAGCAGTCTTTCTGACCTGAATTCCTTTTCCCTTCTGCCTCTTGACCTTAAGTGACTTGACTCCCACTCAAGGATATCAGATGGGAGAATTTTTAGTCAAAACTATAACTGCCTAGAAAGTTAGATCAACAACAAAAAAAGTCTTGTTAATTTAGCATAGGTTCGAATCCTTAGTTCTTCCCTTTGGTCTCTACAGCTCCTCTGCCCGGAGCTCTTCTGAAGCCTGACCTGCAGGGTACAGTGCTTTGTACCAGGCTGCACTTTCACTCTCCTCTGCATTGACTTGTGGCCAAGATAACAGCTTTTGGTGCAGGCTTCTGATTCTTTCTCTCCACAGTTTGTCCTTGGCTGTTGCCCATAATCTTACTACCCGGGTCCTCCTTAGACATTTTGTTCTGAATCTGTTCATCCTGGACCCTCTTTCTTTTTCTGATTATAGTCACTTGGACTTAACTGGATCATAATTGTGAGAGCTAAAATAAATCTTAAAGATCAATGTCTGCTTTATTTTGTTGATCAGGAATCTGAAAATCTGAAAGAGTAAAAAATGATAAACACAAGATAACATAGTTTCGGATTCAAATTGATCTCCCTGGCTGCAGGTCGGTCTTCCCTACCTCCAGTATTTCTTCCATACTCTTTGCCAGTTACCTTTCTGAAAGATCTGGCCATGTGTCACTGGCCCCACCCCCGATCTTTGCTCGTTTCTGTTGTGTACCAGGAGAAACTAAACTCTTCTACAGGGCCCTTTGTGGTAAGACCCTCGCTTTATCGTTCCTGATACATTGTCTTTCATCTCATTCATACTCTAACTAGTGTCTACATAAAACTATTGATCACTTCCAGAACCTTTCTCTTTTATGTCCCTGCTAGGGTTACCAGATAAAATACAGGATGCCTAGTTAAATTGGAATTTCAGATAAACACTATTGCATGGGACATACTACTAATAAAAACTTATTTGTGGTTTATCTGAAACTCCTACTTAACCGAGCATCCTTTATATTTTATTTGCTAAATTTGGTAGATTTGCACATGCAGTTTCCTCTGAATGCAATGGCTGCTTCTTGCTGCCCCCCTTTCTGCCCTCTTGATGCAGAGGATCAGAGATTCCCACTTATCTTTCAAGACCTGGCTCTTGTTACCTCCTCTATAAACTGTATAGGACTCCGAGAGAGAGCTTTGGTCTTGCAAAATTTGGAACATAACCATGTTGTACCTGTCACTTTGGATACATAAGTGTGTTAAGTTTTCAGAGTTCATTTTAAAAATGGTCATATTTACCTTTAAAATTCTTTACAGGGGGAAAATTTCATCTATAAGTACCTTAGACATGGTTACCGCTCAAATATTTGTCGATATGTGTTACTCAAAAATACCAGGTCTGGAGGCCAGCCTGACCACTCTTGTCAACACTGTGTCCCGCTTTGGCTCAAACTATAAGGCCCAATAAAGCCTTGCCTGTGCCTTCGAAGAAAAAAAATATGTATTAGGTCTGTAATTTTTTATACCAATAGAGAGTATCAGTTTCTGCCTCTAAAATGAGAACACTTTGGAGATGGCTTTTTCAGGGTGTAGTAGATTCTTTACATCACTATTTCAGTACAACAGTATTTATATCAATATGCTGTAAGATATTTTTCTAGCATTTATGTATGGAATAAATCAGAAGCGTACATTAGTTTACTTTTATTACTGCTATTTTTAAGGTGAAAATGGTTCTTGCCAAATTGTATGAGAATAAGAAAATAGCGAGTGCCACCCACAACATCTATGCATACCGGTGAGTGAGCCTCATTTTAGGAATGTTCAATTTGTAAAAAAAATGGGGGAAACTGATGCATGATTTTTAAAATAACAACTATTATGTGGAGTTTTTTTCACTATAAAGGTAATAAATATACATAGAATATTTGGAAGCTGCAGAAAAGAAAAAAAAGGAATCAAAGGGAAAATCAGCCTTTTTCTGCCATTAAATGTAACTGATAATAGTTGAATATAGTTTGATAATATATCGGTACATTTTCCGTCTGTCTTCTATGCAGCGTTTATCTTTTCAGTGCATTACTGTAGTATCCTGTTTCTTTCTTAATTTAACAAAACCATGTTAACTAGCTAGAATTTAAATAAAAACTTGAAACAATTTAACAAAAGCATTTTTCCGTGTTGTTATAATTGCTTCATGAACATTATTGTAATAGCCGTGTACTATTTCTTTGAGGCTGTGTCCCGTCATTTTCTTTTTATTCTAGTTTTTCATATTTTTCACTATTTTTATAAAAATATTTTTATATTTTTTATTTTATATTTCTTATTTTTCACATTTTTTATAAAAATATTCCTATGAACATCTTTGTATACATTCTAGATTATTTACTTGGGATAGGGTCTGGTTACTTGAGATTATTTTTTGAAATGAAATGGGGGTGTAATTAAAAAACAAGAAAGAATAGATTCCTGGAAGTAGGATCATCAAAAAGTATGAACAATTTTGAAACTCGTGATACATAGTGCCAAATTTTTTCCCAAGTTTTTCTCTTAAACCAACGCATGCTTTCATTAGCAGGGAATTAAGTGTGCTTCTTTTGCTGTACTTTTAGTTTTGAATGCCAAGGTTTTATACAAATCTTTGCCGAAGTGTTAGTAAACAGAGGAAGGGTATATTTATAAATATGTAAATTAGTATAGACTTAAAAGAACATAGTTGGGACTAAAATGAATCAGAATATAAATATAGATATTTAGTGCGAATTTAAAGTGTGATTGAGAATATTGGTAGAATCTAGGCTATCTGAAAATCAGAAAACTAAAAAAAAAAAAAAAAATCACTTTGGATAGGGGAGTTTTTAACATTACTAAGTCACATTTCTTTAAGTGCCAAAATTTACAAAAACTATTTGTTATATGATTCCCTACATCCTAGAGTATCACTGGACAAGCTTTTGATGTTTTCTTTATGAGTTAGGATCATCAGTGTGAAAACAATCGTGCTTGCTGTCGGTGATCCGAACGTGCTGTGAAAGCATTAATGGCCATTCATTCATCCCATGTGTTTAGTGAGTGCCTGCTCTGTGCCAAATACTAAAGTTAATTCTGATTGTTCCAGCAACTCTGCCTTTGCAAAAAGGCTAGCTTTTTCAAGATCATAAAGTTGTTAAGTGGTAGACTTGAGTTTGATAAACTGATTTCTCTGTTTTATTCCCTTATGGCTGTGTGGCTGCACCTTCAACAATCAGTCGCCGGATAGAATGTTGATCTTAAATTATCAAAAAGTTAGATAATATCCCAGATATTCTATTTCAGACCCCAGAGTTTTGGGCTTTTAAGTACCTGGAAGTATTTTTGTAGTTTTTCAGGTTAGTAGGTGATGGGACCAGCTGTCACTTCTCACAGATTTCAGCATGACTACATGCAGCAGCCCCTCCGCCTCGCTTCTTTATGTTATAATTGACACTTGGGAATGAAAGAGCTTAGCTTGTCAGAATTGTGTGTCACCTAAGACTAAACAGGTACAGAGTGGAGGCTACAATGCAGCCCTACATTATTATTCCAAATGCTAACTTTTTAGATCATTTAAAAGGGTAAAAATATCATGACTTATCTCAGATACTAATAATTAGCCAGGGGTAAAATTATAGAGACAGTAAATCTATAAATTTTAGAATGGGGAGAATAGAGAAATGTTTGGTGGCTAGAATAAGATGTGAGGAAAGTATAAAATGTTAATTTATGTTGATTCTGTCATCTCTATCTTTTTTATATACTCTTTGTCTCTTCCACTAGCTCTAAGGCTTTTTGAAGACTGAAGTATTCCACTTTTTTCTTTATATCATTTCATGCTGCCTACATGCTTCTCTACAATATATTCTCAATAAATGTTTTTCATCGACTACTCTCTGTAATCTTACAGCTTCAAGGTTAAATGAAGTGTCAGATGTGTAAACTCATCTGCCCATAATCATAGTATTTCTGCTTTGAGGGAGGCGCCCTTAATTCCTAACTTTCCCAAATATAAAAAAATGAAATGTACTGGATGACAAATCAGAGAAAAATGTATCTAATATACAGCTTAAGAAGAATTTTATTTATAACAAATATGCCTATTTTGGAAGTAAATTGATTGTGACAAGTATGTAGGCGTAGCTTTTAGGTGCAATATTTTGGGGTTTCAAAGCATAACACCATTACATGTATTTCTAGAATATATTGTGAGGATAAGCAGACCTTCTTACAGGACTGTGAGGATGATGGCGAGACAGCAGCTGGTGGGCGCCTTCTCCATCTCATGGAGGTAAGTGTAAGTTAAACTCTGTTAGTCCTGCTCTCTGAGCCCTAAAATTCTTCAATGAAACAGAGTTCCATTTAGGACTGAATAAATCAGTTAGGCTATATGACTTGAGATATATTTGGGTTAATTAGTAGTTATTTTTTAAACATCGAGAGAAACTTTTAACCACTTTATATGGGGTAGAAAACACAAGGTCCATACCAAGTGCTTTGCTTGGAAGGTCTGGCAGTCATAAACGATAGACGATTGTCTTCAGCTCTAGAAAAGCATCTCCTTTTTGTTTTTCAACAGTGTCCTCCCTATATTTTCTCTGTTCTGTCTTTGTGCATCTCTTGTTAGTTGGGTGTTATTGGACCATCTGGATAGACCCAGAGTATTGCTTTTTTCATTAAGTTGTCCATCTCATCACCTTATGTTCTAAGACATTTTCTTACCTGTCTTCCAAGATTTCTGTTGAATTAAAAAAATTTTTTTAGCAATCATGTACTTAAGTTTTAACAGTCCTTCTTGGGGCATATGCCTGGCTCAGTCGGAAAAGCATGTGACTCTTGACCTTGGGGTCATGAGCTTGAGCCCTTTTTGATAATGTATTGTTTTGGCTTTATGAATGCAATTTCTCTGAGTACAGTAATTAGAGGTTTTTTTTTTTTAGATGTTCTCCCCCTTAAATTTTTCCTGGTCCATTTAGTTTGTTTATCTTGTCCTTTCTCTTTCATGCTGCTGGATTTTCTTCATCTGTGTGGTGATCATTGATTGTCTATTAATTTTAAAGAATGGATTGATTTTTTTCCTAAGGTAGTTGCTATAGTTTCTTCTGTTACCGTATGTGGAGGTTTGCTTTCTAACCAGGTCATTTCCATGATAGGAACTCTGTGTGTGGTCAGGCCTGTAGACTGGTGGGCTTCATGTTAAGAGCAGCATTTGACAGATAACCAACTGAGGAAGACCTTGCTGGTAGGCACCAGCAATTGCCCGTGCAGCCCCAGTTCTTTCGAGTGTTGTGTTCAGCAGCATGTTTTTGGGTGTTGTGTGGCCTAGGGGCAAAAGGCTGCTTAAACTGAGCTATTCTGGTTGAATTCATGAAGAACTGGAACCATTCCTGCATGATTTCCCCTTCACTCTTCCCAGCTGGCCCACGATTTGGAATTTGAGGACACCGTGGAGCAGTGTTTGATTTCTAAATTCCGTCACCGGAATGTTAGGAATCTTACTCTGCTCACTCGGGTGGTTCAGCCATTCAAGTCATAGGGCAGTTTTATGTTCAGTTTTGCATACGGGTTATTTCCTTTTCATTTAGAACTCGAATTTGTACATGTCTGTGTGTATATCTAATTACGCTTCTGAAAATTACAGATTTTGAATGTGAGAAATGTCATGGTGGTTGTATCTCGCTGGTATGGAGGAATTTTACTAGGACCAGATCGCTTTAAACATATCAACAACTGTGCCAGAAACATACTGGTGGAGAGGAGCTATACAAGTTCACCGGTGAGTGCTTATTGATATTGTATACAGCGTTTCTCACCATTGCCTAGGAAAGTAAAAAAAAAAAAAAAGAAAAGAAAATTAAGAGTGAATCAGAGTGTTTGTGATACACTGGGAAAACCTTTGGACTAGGAAATTGTAGACTTAGGTTCTAGTCAAAAGAAGGTGACTGGCCAGTTAGTTTTGTAACCTTGGGCAGATCACTCCATCTCTTTGAGCCTTAATTTCATAGATTCATACAGAGTTTTATAAAAACCTTAAAGACTAATTAATCTTCACTCGCTAAAATTGAGGCCAGGAGAGGTCGCGTAGCTAAAGCTATGAACTAGATGTTCTTTAAACATAATGTAAAATTCCAGGGCACCTGGGTGGCTGAGTCGGTTAAGGCATCTGACAGCACAGTGTCTGTGCTGACAGCTCCGAGCCTGGAGCCTGCTTCCGATTCTGTGTCTCCCTCTCTCCCCCCCACTTGCACTCTGTCTCTCTCTCTCAAAAATAAATAAACATTAAAAAAAATTTTAAACATGTAAAATTCTGATATTCTCTATTAGTGTGAGAGCCCCTCCCCTCTCCCCTAGCATGCGTTTGGATGCCTGTCCTTAAACTTTGAATTTTTTTTGTTTCATGTTTTATAAGCATGTTTATTTTATTTAAATTTTTCTACCTTAATTTTGGAGAGTGGACAACAGATTAAATAGCTTCAAACATAAGTCTGTTAGATGAGTATTTTCCTTGACTATTCTTGATTATTTTGGAAAAATTAAAATAGGCTATAAGTGAAAAATGTCCTGTAAAACAGAAAGATGATATACGTGGAAGTAATTAATGTTTTCACTGTTCTATTTGTTCTGTATGATTAGACTTAAGGTTCCTAAGCCAGTATCTTCATATAAATGGGGAGATACTACACTGATTTATGCCTTTTTTAGGAGGAATCATCTAAGGCTTTGGGAAAAAACAAAAAAGTAAGAAAAGACAAGAAGAGGAGTGAACATTAATACCTAAAATTATACACAAATTCCACAGTCATCAAGGAATCTTGTGCAGAGAGAGTCCTGGACTGCTCAAGTCAGCCAATCCATTGTGAACACCGACGTTATCTTTTCTTCTTTGGTTATATCATCTGCCAAAAATAGAGAACTTGTGATATATTCATGTGTATTTCAGGCTGGTTCAGAAGAATTAATTTGAACTTAATTGCCACTTCATCTAATTTTAGGAAGGTAACAGTTGCCCAGGGCCGTACCTGAATTAACTGTCCATTTCAGTACATGTCAAGTGCCTTTGTTAGGTGGGGAAGAAATGTCTCGAGAGGAATATAAATACCTGGTATCTTGTCATCGGGAATCTCATAACGTTAAATGATTATTGCCTTTTACTGCTCTTTATGGCTTATTGGAATAGGAGCTCATTGGAGATTGATCTTGGAGAGTTTCTTCTTGTGATTTTGGTTCATAGGAAGTCACCTTGCATTTTATAGTGTTCATCATTGAGTAATGATTACGTGAAAATCCAACACTTACCCCTCTGCAGTTATGTGCTAAAGTGATAATTCATCTGACTTACTTGTTAGCGTAAGTATTATGCTTTGATTTCTGTCACAAATTGGTGATTGTGAAATTTCAAAATGTGGTTGTTTGGCTTTTACTTTTTTTGTTTAATTCTTGTAATACAAAGCAGTAGATATGGAGTGTCAGTAGTCTCCTCTTGCCTCTGAAATGTGTTAGTGTAATATTCTGGTTTTGGGTTTTTTTCACATCCAGGAAGTACCTTTCTCGTGATCTTCATCAAGGAATTATGACTACTCTAGAAGCTCTGCTGCAGTTAATGGGGCCTTTCTAGAAGGGGATAGAGGTGGGAAAGCAACACTCATATGGGGCAGAGCGTGTCGTCACATAGGTATGTAGGTATGCTCCAGCCATCTTTCTCAACTCCGTGACTTTGTGGAGAAAAGGAACAAACATTTTGGTTGGGAAAACAAAGAAAATCCCTCTTCTTGATCATTCTTATCAGATCTTCCTTTACATCAGTGTTTTATGTTCCTTTCATCTGCAAGTTATGCCGTTCACTTCGAGACAATACACCTGTCTTTGAGATCGAGCAGTAAGTCATTAACTGTTCCCCTTTAGATATGATTGCAACCAATTATCGAGAGTTACTAATTGATCGCAGATTTGCCTGATATTCTCTTCCAAAGGAAGGGAACAGAAATTAAGAGGCAACTTGGAATGATGCTTGCATCATGGAAAGCATTACAGAAAAGCAGACAGACAGATAACCTTTTCTGTTCTCTTGATGTCTTACCTTTAAAAGATCCAATAACCTTATTTGATATTTTTAATAGAAATTGAGTAAATAGCTTTCCACTAGGATGGATTCTGAGAAATAAAATCCAAGTCATATTTGTTGTAAATACGTCTAATGTTACCAGGGATCAAGAGTTCATTGGAGAATGTGTTATATGTATTTAGAACATCTAGATCAGATTCCATGAAAATATGTTCTGTGTTGTTAACTGTTAAAGAAGTTGAAAACCATTAATTAACACTAAAATAATTTCACAATTTTGGCATGTTCTAACGTATGAGCAAAGATATAAAACAGGAAGAATTTGATGCTGCAGAAAAATTGAGTTAATTTTTCTTTAACATCAAATGTGAATTTCTTTCTTGCTGTTTCATCTCAGTTGTCCAGGTCTTTATAGAAGACCTTTATATCTGTGATCTCATTTTCCCTTATTAATAAAAAATCTTATTTTTGCTTCTTTCTATAAAATTAATCACATTTTCCTGACTAAAATTATCTAATCTCTTTTGCTTAAAGTCAGTTAGCTGGGAAGGAGAGATCCCAAAGTCTCTAATTCGGAATCTGAGTTATTTATACTCAACCAGTATGGACCCCTAAGTAATGAGAGCATCTTTTTCTCTACTTAAAATGTCTCTCTATTAGAGGATTTTCAGATTCTCCAAACAATAATTTTCTATAGCCAGATCTATGCTGTGGCATATTTTATAGTATATTGTATTAGTTAAAAATGTTCTCCATGTGCCAGTTATGTAAGAGCAAGTAGCATCTACTTTTTACGTGGAAAAGCAGTAGGATTTAGAGGTATGTATCATGAAACAGACTACTTGAAAAGAGTTCTATCAAGCTGATCACACCCAAGAAAGAATATCATGAAGCAGATACTGTTTGGAGGGCAGGTGAAATTTACTGGGAAAATCGTATAATCACCTCTAATTCTATTATCTAGAGATAACCATTATTAACATTTGCTATGTACATCCTTCTATTTTTTTCCTATGCATGATTTTGTATATATGGCTATTTTTCTTTCCATAAAAATGGTATTAAACTGTATATACTGTTTTGTATCCTGCATATTTCATATAGAAGTATATTGTTAACATTTTCCCATGTCAATAAATATTCTTCTATGGCTTAATTTCTATGGCTATATTGTATTCTATCTTCTGGGTATGTCATAATATACTGACTAGTCCCCATATGTTTCTAATTTTTTAGTTTTTTCAAATTTTTTGCTTAAATATTTATGAAAAACTAAATCATTGTGTGCAGATTTTTTGGTATTTATCTCTAGGTATTTAGGAAAAATTCCTAGAACTAGAATTTCTTGGTCAAACATTTACACATTCTAATAGCTTGATTGGTTTAGCCAACTTGCTCTCTAGGAAAGATTTCTTCATTATAACTCCATTAGCGTTGTGTTAGGAGATGCTTAGGATTCCAAAGATGTGGGACAGTAGGGATTCTGGGAGAAAAAACTACCAATATCTTTTTTAAAATTGATCTTTTTTTGTTTCGAAATAATTATGGATTCACTAGAAGTTATAAAAATACTCTGCTTTCCCTGCTAGAAACATCTTCTGTAACTATAGTATTTATCAAAACCAAGAAATATATTCTGGATGCAAGTTCTTTGTCAGGTATGTAATTTGCAAATAATCTCCCATTATATTGCTTGTCTTTTCATTCTCTTGACAGTGTTTTTCACAGAGTAAAAGTATTTAATTTTGATGAGATGTAATTGACCTTTTTTTTTTTTTAAATCAAGTTTTTGGTGTTATGTCTAAAGACTTTGCCTAACCCCCAGGTCATGAAGATTTTCTTCTGTTCTCTTTTAAAGTTCTAGAAAGGTTTTTTTGTTTGTTTTTCATTTAGATCTATTATCCATTTTTAGTTAATTTTTGTATAAGATAAGAGATTTAATTTGTAGTTCATTTCCATATGGATGTCCAGTTATGGAAGTGACTAATTTTTTAAATCAAACTTCTTAATGATGAGTTTTCACAAAATACATTTATATTACCAGCGCTTAGGTTGGAAGAAAGGACACTACCAGCCCCACAGGATCCCCTGTGTCTCATCTCACACAAGCTGCTCTCCCCCTCTGCCACCTAACCACCTTCCTGACTTGTGACACATGAAGCTAATTTGCTCTGTTTTGACTTTGACATAAAGTCGAATCACACAGTATGTACCCTTGCTTGGACTCCTTTTGTTCCAACATCTTTTGAGATTCATCTGATTCTTAGATGTGGCAGTTATTTTATTCTAACCACTGTATAATAATTCCATTTAGTGAACACGGCAGTTTATCAATTCTATTTATGAATATTTGGGTCTCCAGTCTGAGGCTGTTCTGATTAGTGCCGTTATGAATATTCTTGTACATGGTTTTTAGTCAGCATATATCCACATTTCTAAAGCATATATACCTAGAAATGGATTTGCTGAGTCAGGATCTGCGTATGTAGAGCTTTAGAGTACACCGCCCCAAGGTGTGCTGGAAGATTTTTTAACTGTCTCTGGGGTGGTTTCTCCTTAACGTTGGCCAGTTCCTGTGGTGCATATCCTCCCGCACTGTCCAATTCCAAGCTCCCAGTGTGAACTGCTGGCAAACTTCCTGAAAACCTAGCAGTCGCTTCTTGGTGAGCTCTGGCACACATCACTCATGCTCCCAAGCCATTTTCCAAAGCAGTTAAACCAATTTACACTCCTGCCACAGTGGCAAAGAAAGTTCTAGTTACTGCACATCCACATTTGGTATTACCTGACTTGCATTTTAATTATGCTTTGTGGTGCATCGTGCCTTCAGTTTGTGGTCTTAATTTGCATTTCCCTGATGACTAATGAAATTGAACACCTTTGGTTGCTATAATTTATACCTGAAATGACTGGGTAATCTTAAATGACACATTTCCCTCCTTCCAG
The DNA here is from genome assembly GCA_030068075.1 of Paguma larvata. Lineage (NCBI taxonomy): Eukaryota > Metazoa > Chordata > Mammalia > Carnivora > Viverridae > Paguma > Paguma larvata. The sequence continues at coordinate 45,689,784 of CM057835.1, read as the reverse complement.
CAGTGGAAATATTGGGGCTTGTTACCAAGTTGTTTCAGATGCAGAGAAGTCAGTTTACAGTTTTGCATATCTGCACACCTAGTCTGTAAATTTTAATATTCCATCACTGCCCCGCTGGTATATTCTCTGCGAATTTATCAGAGAACTTAAATTTTTTTACTCTTTGATTCCTAATTTGTAAAGATGTAGATTATGATTCTTCCCTGTCTGGGATATTATAGAAATGGGATATTATGGATATTAAATGAGATGCCTTCCACGGTGCTTAGTATGTGATAAGCATCTAATAAAGCCATTAAATAAGTATTATCTTTTCCTCACTAGGGGAGAACTGCCCTCTTATTTAGGATAGGCTATTACTGAGTATTTTAACAGTACTGAGAATTTTACGTTGACCTCGAGATTACGAAGTTCTTATGCTCCCTTAAGGAGGCAACGTAGCATACAGCTTTGAATCCTATGTCTGCTTTTCGTTAGCCTTGCAGGCTTGAGCAAGTCGTCTAATTTCTCTGCATTCAGTTTTGTGAAGTTCATAAAGAGCTAATCAGGCCATGGCACTGATAGTAAAAGACTATCGAGTTAGGAAGTCGCAATAGAGAACCCTGAGTCTAGTCAAGGAGTATAGACCAAGGGTTGACAAACTTTTTTGGTAAATACCCAAATACTATATATCATGCTGCGTGAGCCAAGTCTGAACAGCTACTCCATGTCACCATAGTGTGAAAGCAGAGACAACACCCACACACACCCATGAAACTATTGATGGATATTGAAATTTGAGTTTCATCTAATTTTCATGCATTGTGCAATATTTTTCTCGTGACTTTTTCAACTGTGTAAGCACGAAAAGGAAAACACTCTTCCTGTGTGTCTCCTCTACTCTCAAAAACTATTCATAGACTACTTCACTTCTGACACTAGATGTATCAGTTTTCCACACGTTAAGTAACCGAGCAACACCAGCTTGGTGTCCTACAATTCAGTTTCAGTTCTAACACTGTCTGCCTAGAAATAGCCTCAGATCCCACAGCTTGGGGCTCAATTTCAGAAGACTGCCCCCCACCCAACTCCATGTGCCAAGTCCAGGCTGTCACCTTGTGCTTTTATAACTCAGGGATTCCCAAGATCCCCTCTTCTGGTTGGATTAATTTGTTAGAGTAGCTCACAGAACTCAGGAAGACATTTTATTTACTAGATTACTGGTTTATTAAAAAAAGATACAGGGGTGCCTGAGTGGCTCAGGCAGTTAAGCAAGCATCTGACCGGCTCAGGTCGTGGTCTCATGGTTCATGGGTTAGAGCCCCGCGGCAGGCTCTGTTCTGACAGCTCAGAGCCTGGAGCCTGCTTCCGATTCTGTGTCTCCCCTCCCCACCCTCTCCTCTCTCTCTCTCTCTGCCCTTCCTCTGCTCATGCTCTCTCTCTCAAAAATAGACAAATATTAAAAAATTTTTTTAAAAAAGATAGAACTCAGAAACAGCCTGATGGGAGGCATAGGCAAAGTAGGTAAGAAGGGGCACAGAGCTTCCATGCCCTCTATGAACCATCCCACCCTCCTTGTATGTCCCTGTTCACCCTGGGAGCTCTCCAAGCTGTCTTTCTGGACTCTTATGGAGGCTTCATGTCATAGACATGATTAATTAAGTCATTGCCTCCTGGCAATTGATTCAACCTCCAGCCATCACCTCTCCTCTCCCCAGGGGTCAGGGGTGGGAAACCAAAAATAACATCATTTTAATCACACATTTGGTTTCCTGAAAGACCAGCGACTCCCCCCCACCCCAACCCCCAGGACTTTCCAGAAGTTCCCTCATTACTTAAACTCAGGTGTGGTTGAAAGGTTGAAAAGGTCTTGTTATGAGTAACAAGACATTTCTTTTAACCTTTTTGGCTCTGGAGGTCTTTCAAGAACCAAGGACAAAAGACCAAATATTGTATATTATATAAAAGCACTTAGGAAATTCCTAGGGTTATAGGATTTCTGGGCCAGAAATAGGGATAAATACCAAATATATATATTCCTAATTATAAACTATAATATCACAACATGTAAAAACCATTCTTAGCTCAGGGACCAAACTATGATCTGTGAGGGATGGATTGCCAACCGCCTGGTGTAGACCAGGTAAAAAGAGAAAGAAGGTCAGATCAAAAATTATAATGCTTACAGATAGAACTTTGGTTTCTGAACCTAGGGAAGAGTTTGTTATGTTTTGTTTTTTGTTTTTCCACTTAGCCCCAGTTCTGAGTTCCATACTGTTTAGGTTCACAATAAAGTTAATTCATATATCAGGACCCACCAAATGGGGCTGCCCCAGTAGCATGACCCATGTCATAAATCCAAACATAGGTCTGCCTGCACTTAGGGGAAATGCCTCTCAAGGAAAGCCAACTTATATCAATCACAATCCTCCAACTCCGCTTTAGCTAGCTTACCCTACTCTAAATGAGACCTGCTAGCTAGCCTTATAAGGAATCTGACCTCCTAGCCAATCATGCCCTGTTTCTGCCTTACCTCTCCTATTCTATAAAGCTCACTCTTGCCCAAAATCCCTTCAGAAGAATGCTCTGATTGTGAGACCTGTACTCTCCTAATTTGTGGATTGTTTTCCTTTGAATAAAGGACATCAAACTCATTACCAAATTGTATTATTGTCATTTGGCAGGCCAGAGATAAATCACAACTATGTGTTTGTAATTAAGGAGAATTAGATTTGCAAGTCAGAGTTGGACTTAAATTTTGGTTCCATGCCTTGGACATGGAAGTCATCTTGGACAACTTAGCCTCTTTGAAGTTTATGTTTCTCATCTGTAAAAGGGGGCTAATAATAATCCTTCCTCATAGGACTTTTGGAGGGTTGAATGAAATGAGATCATGTGTGAAATGTCACTAAAGTTTCACACAAAGGGGGAGCTTAATAGATGTTTCTTGTAAAAGAAATGAAATCAGATCTGAAATCAGTAAGATATTGGTGCTGACGGGTAGGTGAATACGCCACCCTAAAATAAGCCTCTTTGGCATAAGGATTATTTTGAGCTAATTATTTAAAAAAACTGCAGAAATAGCAGAAGTTTGGAAACTGAGTAAAAGTTAACTTTTTGAAATGGAAATCTACATTTATAAAAGAAATTTGCATTAGAAAGGGGGCCTTTACCAGGAAGAGAGGTATTACCATATACAACTTTTTCACCTGAGTCTTATCTGTAAGTCGGCCCTGCAAAGGGCAACCTTTGCTTACCGATCATTTCCTCCTCCCACCTTCCCGTAAATTACCTTCTTTCCCCTCTCCCCCCAACATCTTTCTTTTGTCTTTAGCTGAAGATGGTATTTAAGGTAGTGGCTTGGATCATCTCAGGAGTTTTACTTATTTTTCCTGGGTATCTCCCACGCATATATGAGGCATACATGTTAATAAACTTCTACTTGTTTTTCTTTTGTTAATCGTTTTTTTATTACAGGGAGCAAAGTACTTGAACAGAGATTTATCCAAAGAATATGTACAAATGGCACATGAACAGATGCTCAACATCATTAATCATTAGGGAAATGCAAATCAAAACCATAATGAGAAATCTCATCATACCCATTAAGATGGCTGCTATGAAAAAAAAAACAAAGTAACAAGTGTTGGCAAAGATGTGGAGATATTGGAACCCTTGTGCCCTGCTGGTAGGAATGTAAAATGGTACAGCCACTAGGGAAAGCAGTATAGTGATTCCTCAAAAAATTAAAACAGAATTAACCATATGATACTCCAATTCTAATTCTGGATATATACCTCAAGGAACTGAAAGCAAAGTCTTGAAGAAATACTTGTACATCTATGGTCATAACATTATTTACAAAAGCCAAAAGATAAAAGCAACCCGAATGTCCATCAACAGATAGATACATAAAATGTTTTATATACATTCAATGGTATATTATTCATCCTTAGAAAGGAAGGCAATTCTGACACCTGCTGCGGCATGGATAAAACTTGTGGACGTTAACGCTAAGTGAATGAAATAAGCCAGTCACAAAAGGGTGAATGCTGCATGATTCTACTTACATGAGGTACCTACAGTCTTGGATTCATAGAGACACAAAGTAGAATGGTGGTTGCCAGGGACTGAGAAGAGGAGGAAATGGAAAATTGTTGGTAATGGGCGTAGAGGTTCAGTTTCGCACAATGAAGAGTTCTGGAGATGGTTGTACAACAGTGTGAATATGACTACTGAATGGCACACTTAAAAATGGTTAACATAGCAAATCTTAAGTTATGTGTCTTTTGCCACAATTAAAAAAAAATAGTAACAGGACCCTTTATGGTATAGAGTAGCCTGGGCTTCGTTCTAACTGTTGTAAAGTGATATGGAAAGCAGGAAGAAAGCTCCAGTGAGACTAGCTGATGGAAGTTGCCCAAAGGCATAGATAGGGCTGATCAATGTGAGAAAAAAATTACCAACTGAAGTAAATGATCTGGGGAATTGCATTAGTGGAAGGACCTACCTAGTCATTGTTTTACTATAAATTTATTGAGAACTTTTGCTTAGAGGAAATGAAAGGTCAGGTGTGGCTGGGGTGCAGGGGACTAGAGAAAGAATCTTGTGAGATGAAACAGAAGAGGTAGGCAAAATGAGTCAGTCAGGTAGAATCTCATAGACCTGATAAGATCTTAAAGAGAACAATGTGAAACAACAAAAGATTTTAAGCAGAAGAGTGACACAATCAGATTTGTCTTTTAGGAAGAGAACCGTAGTTGCTTGGTAGAAAATGGATTGAAGATCAACAAGAGTGGGTAATGTAAAGCATTTAAGAGGCTATTGTAGTAATAAAGAGATAATGGTAGTTTGGATTAGGATAATGCAATGGAGATGAAACTATGTAGATGGATTTGAAAGACATTTAGAAAGCAAACTTAGAATCTCCTGATGGATTGATTAGATAACAGGATGAGCCATTGGCACAGATCCATATTTTGATCCTCTCATAAATATACCTCTTGAAATATCTTTCTTTTTCTTTGGTATTCCTATTCCTAGGCTTTTGTGAGTTGCCTGTGATACACAGTTTGCCATCCCTCAACACAGGGATGAGAAATGTATGTCGTCTCCACAATGGGACTATCAGAGAATTTCACTGGCATATGACAATTTTTAAGAATTCTTTTTAACTTAAAAAAAAAAAAAGAATTCTTTTTAACTTTAATTAATGTTACTTCATTTGACTGATTAGTTTGCAAATTAGTTATATATCCTAATCAGGATGAACAAATAACTGGAGAGAGCATGGGTTTTGTTTGTTTTGATTTTTAATAATTTGAATTTCCTTTGGCTTTTATTTTAATGGACTGGAAAAACTAAATTTGATTGTACGGCACTTGTCTACTGATAATGAAATCTATGACTCGTTGAAACTACTGAGTGAAGTCATAAAACTGTGTTTACAATATACATTTACAGCTAATCCAAGTCCACTTTCAAATAACAGTCTACTATTTCATGTACCCATGGGTAGTATGAGTATTCTATAACAAAATAATCCTAAGTCCTCCCGTCTGTCCCTAATGTCATTGCTGTCATTCATTTCATTTACAAGTAAGCATATATAAGAATGGATATGATACCTACCTACGTATACATAAACAAATATATTATTGGTATTATTTTAAACAAACTATTATCTGTTAGATCAATTAAGAATTAGAAAAATATGGTGTACCTGAGTGGCTCAGTCAGTTAAGTGTCCCACTCTCAATTTTAGCTTAGGTCATGATCTCACAGTTTGTGAGGTTGTACCGTGCCTTGGGCTCTTTGCTGTCAGCATGGAGCCTGCTTGGGATTCTCTCTCTCTCTCTCTCTCTCTCTCTCTCTCTCTCTCTCTCTCTCTCTCCCTCTCTCTCCCTCTCTCTCTCTACCCCTCCTCCACTTGCTCTCTCTCTCTCTCAAAATAAATAAACATTAAAAAAAGAATTAAAAAAAAGAAAAGGTGGGTTTTGTTTTTTTTTTGCCTTCACTTACTCCTTCTTTAGTGCTCTTCCTTAGCTTATGTATATCCAAGTTTCTGACCTCTTTCTTTCTCTCTAAAACACTTTTTAATATTTCTTGCAAGGCAGGTCTACTGGCAAGAAATTCCCTCAATTTTTGTTTATCTGAGAAAGTCTATTTCTCTTTCACTTTTGAAGGATAATTTTGTAGGGTACAGGATTCTAGGTTGGTGGGTTTTTCTCTCAACACTAAAATATTTCACTCTCATCTTGCAGGCATGGTTTCTGGGAAGTTGGATATAATTCTCGTCTTTGTTCTTTTATAGGTAAGGTAGTTTTTTTCCTCTGAAATTCTATCAGGATTTTTTCCTTACCTTTCATTTTCTGCAAGTTTGAAATAATATGCTTAGGTGTAGCCTTTTGGGTATTTATCCAGCTTGTGTTCTCTAAGATTCCTGGATCTATGGTTTAGTGTATGACATTTGGGGAAATTCTCAGTCATTGGTGTTTCAAATATTTCTTCTGTTCCTTTCTCTCTTCTTCTGGTATTCTCACTGTGCATATGTTACACTGTTTGTAGTCAGCCCACAGGCCTTGGATATTCTTTCCTTTCAGTTGTTCTTTTTGCTTTTGGTTTTCTAGGAGTCTATTGACATAACCTTTAGCTCAGAGATTTTTTTTCAGTCATGTCCAATTTACTAACAAGCCCAGTTTTCTTACAGTGTTTTTTATATCGAGCACTTATTTTTGGTTTTTCTTAGGGTTTCTACCTCTCTGCTTATATTGCCCATTTGTTCTTTTCTTTCTCTCTCTCTCTCTCTTTTTTTAAACTGCAGTATAATTGACATATAACATTATGTTAGTTTCAGTTGTACAACATAAGTATTTGAGATTTGTACATATTGCAAAATGATCACCACTGTAAGTTGAGTTAATATATATTATCATAAGTACTTTTTTCTTCTGATGATAACTTAAGATTTACTCTCTTAGCAAATTTCAAATATTTTTAACTAGAGTCACCATGCTGTACATTACAACCCCATGACTTCCATAACTGGAATACTGTACCTTTTGACCTCCTTTTCCCAGTTTGGGACCTCCATCCTACCCCCACTTCAGGAACCACCTATCTGTCCTCTCTATCTATGAACTTGGCTTTTTCCGTTGTTATTTTGTTTTGTCTTATTTTTTTAGATTCCACATACAAGTGAAAGCATACAGTAGTTGTCTTTCTGTGTCTGATTTATTTCACTTGACATAATGCCCTCAAGGTCCATCCGTCGTGTCACAAATGGCAAGATTTTGTTCTGAATGATATTCCGTTGTATGAATGTTTGTACACCGCATTTCCATTTTGATTCATCCATCAGTGGAAACCTGGGTTGCTTCCATATCTTGGCTATTGTAAATAATGCTGCAATGAACAGGGAGGTACATACATCTTTTCAAGTTAGTGTTCGCCCATTTGTTCTTGCGTATTGCCGTCATTATCCATGAGAGCCCTTCTCATATTCATCATAGTTTTTTAAATTCCCAGCATGATAATTCCAACATCCCTGCCATTTCTGGTTCTGATGCTCACTCAAGTGATTCAAATTGTGTTTTTCGCCTTTTGGTATCTCTCGTAATTTTTTTTGTTTTTCTTGATAGCCAGACATGATGTACTGGGTAAAAAGAACTGCTTTAAATAGGCCTTTAGTGATGTGGCAATGAGGTGTCAGAAGGGGGGAAGCATTCTACAGTCCTGTGATTACGTCTCAGTCTTTTAGTGAACCCATGCCTACGGACTGAACTGTGTAAGTATTTCTTAGTGTCCTCCATTAGGTGGGACAAGATAGCTAAGGTGGGCTGGCATTGGGTGTTTCCCTTCCCCTAGATCTGTTAGGCTCCAGTCTAACGCCAGGAGGTTAGGCTCTGGTTGACTAGTTTCCCCTGAGAGCAGGCCTTCTTAAGAACACAAGGGTATGGCATATTTCAAAATGGTTTCTTTTTCTCTCCCCCTGGTGGAAGTATGAGATTTTTCTGAGACTTACACTGGGAACTTGGTCAAACTCTTGGAAACAAATCTCATAATATTGTGGGGCCCTCCCTATGACTGGATCCCCCAGGAATTTTAAACTCTGAGTTAACTGCCCTGATCCTCTAACAGTTCATCAGTTACAGTTCATGTTTTCCTATGCCTGGCACCAGTTTGTTAGTGTTTTCTGTCTTCACTCTTTCTGCTTTGATGACTCATAACTCTGTGTATTTATTTGCCCAGCTGTCTTTCCAATCCTGGGGACAGCAGTTTGCCCTGTGTCCCTTCCTCTCTTACAGATCCTAGAAGAGTTGATTCTTCAGCCTGTTCAGCTTTTTACTCATGAGGATGGGGTGGTGAATTCCCAGTTCCTTACATGTGGAACTAGAAGTTCTAAGACCATGTCCGTATGTTCCTTAACTTATTTAAATATAATCATAATGACCAGATTTTAAATGAAAGTCTATGCTTAAGCCTGAAAAATCACACTGTTCAGTTTTGTCATCTGCCAACTATGCTGTTGTGCTATTTAAAAAAAAATTTATAAAAGCTTAAATGAATGTACATTGTTTGAATGCTAAAATGTGATTTCATATTGATCTTAAGTGCTGGTGAGTTTTCTTTTTAATATTGGCTTCCCTAATGATTTTGTGTCCTAAATCTAAATGATTTTATGTCTTAAACCATAAATTTCTATTTCACAGGCTTAAAATATACTTTATTTTGATGTTTAAGATACAAAGATATTGTTAAACCGAATAGAAAATAAAGAAGAAGATGGTATTGGCATAGGAATAGACATAAAGATCAACGTACTAGAATTGAGAATCAAGAAATAAACACATACATTTATGGTCAGTTGGTATTCTACAAGGATTCCAAGGCAATTCAATGGGTTAAAAAGTAGCTTTTCCAACAAATAGTGTCAACTTGACATCTACCTGCAAAACAATGAAGTTGCACCCTTACCTCACACCACATATGAAAGTTAGCTCAAATGTATCAAAGACCTAAATACAAAGCTGAAACTATAAAACTCACAGAAGGTAACATAATAGTAAATCTTCATGACCTTGGATTAGATCATGGTTTCCTAGCTGTGACACCATGAGTGTAAGCAATTTAAAAGAAATCAGTTGGAACTCATCAAAATTAAAAACTTCTGTGCTTCAAAAGACATTTTTTTCTTTTTTTATAATAGTTTATTTTCAAATTGGTTTACATATAACACCCAGTGTTCATCCCAACACATGCCCTCTTTAATGGCCGTCACCCCCTCTCCCCCCTCCCTCACCCCCCTCACCCTCAGTTTGTTCTTAGTCTTTGAGAGTCTCTTATGTTTTATCAGAAGACATTATTAAGAAAGTGAAAACAACACACAGAATGGGAGTAAATATTTGCAAATTATATCTGATAAGGGTCTAGTATCCAGAATATATAAAGAAGTCTTCTTTTTAATGTTTATTTATTCTTGAGAGAGAGAGAGAGTAGGGAAAGGGCAGAGAGAGAGGGAGACACAGAATCTGAAGCAGGCTCCCAGCCTGATGTAGGGCTTAAACTCACAAACTGTGAGATCATGACCTGAGCTGAAGTCGTCGGATGCTTAACCCACTGAACCACCCAGGCGCCCCTATAAAGAAGTCTTAAAACTCAACAACAAACAACGCAATTGAAAACGCAAAATAGCCTCAGGAAGAAAGGAGCCTGGTCCTTCTACTTCCTCTTCATCCCTAAATTTAAACCTGCTAGAAAGCCTCTGGATGGTGATGGTTTTAGTCTCTTGTTCGTTAAAGGAGATGGGATGAGTTGGAGACCAGCAGATTCTGCTAGGTAAGGTTACGTCTCTTGCTGCGATCCTCTTGTGACATTAGCAAGATGAATCTTTTTTTTTTTTTTTTTAGTTTATTTTGAGAGAGAGAGAGTGCATGCAGACTTGAGCACAGGAGGGGCAGAGGGAGAGGGAGAGAGGGAATTACAAGCAGGATCCGTGCTGTCAGCACAGAGCCTTACTCAAGTGAGCTGAAATCGAGTTAGATGCTTAACTGACTGAGCTACCCAGGAGCCTCAGAAGATGAATCTTTAACAGTAACTAGATTAGGCGAAGTTTATTTCTGTTCTTAGCTATATAAGCATAATTAATGGATTAAGTTAAAGGATCTGAATAATGCCAAAAGGCCTTGGATCACTGGTCACAATTTACTTTAAAATAAGTTATCTAAATTCATTATTTAATAGCAAATTGCTAATCGATGTATAAAAGTCCCTAGATGTTTAACAATCTTGATTAAAAAGATTTAATCATGGGGTACCTTGGGTGGCTCAGCCGGTTGAGGGTTCAACTTTGGCTCAGGTCTTGACCTCACAGTTTGTGAGTTTGAGCCCCGCATCAGGTTCTGTGCACACAGCTCAGAGCCTGGTGCCTGCTTTGGATTCTGTGTCTCCCTCTCTCTCTGCCCCTCCCTCACTCACCCTCTGTCTCTTTCCCTCTCAAAAGTAGATAAACATTAAAAAAAATTTTTTTAAGGGTTTAATTATGACTTTTTGAATGTTAACGTCCGTGAGTATCAGTCTCTGTGCACAGGTTCTGCTGAATGGTGAACTTGCCTGTGAAGATTATTGATGATAGCTAATTCGATTTATTTATATCTATTTATTTTTATTTACAGACCTTGAATTTTTAAAGTATTATAAATACTTTAAAAAGAACCATTGGACATACATCAGAAGGATAGAAAAGAAAGGGGCCTGCCACACAGGTTATAGCGACTTAACACCAGTAAATTTAAATAAATTTAAACAGTACCTAGAATGGAATTCTGAGCTATGCACCTAGTCAACTCTCTATTCACACAAGGTAAGAGGATGAAATTTTGCCCAATATGGTTTGTCATTATTCTTTTTCTCAAATGTTCCCTACCTTGGCAGTCCACTTCCATGAAGGCAGTTCCCTACAACTTCGGGCCGCAAGGCAAGCTCTCCACGTCTGTTGGATTGCTTTCTCTTCCCACATGAAATTACAACAAAACAAAACAAAACCAAAAAAACAAAACAAAACAAAACAGTCCAGATTACCATGCTCTGTCCATAAAATAAATCCCTGTTTACCTTCCGGCCCAACCCGCTCAGTGCCCCTTTACAATCTTATCTATACTGCTTATAGTCATCTCGCTTACTTTTGTACCTTATCTTCTACCACAGACAAAGTCAGCTGTGTGTGTATCAGCCTTTCTTTCCTTCCCCTTTCACACCGAATGTCTCTAGAGTCTCCAATTTAGAGACTGGAATTAAGAAATTACATTTAAACCAGGGCCGCATTGCTTTTTTAATAGAAAGGCCTGAAAAGTTGACTAAACATAAAAACTGGTGAGTTTTGGGGCGCCTAGGTGGTGGCTCAGTTGGTTAAGAATCTGACTTCTGCTCAGGTCGTGATCTCATAGTTCGTGGGTTCAAGCCCCATGTCAGGCTCTGTGCTGATAGCTCAGAGCCTGGAACCTTCTTTGGATTCTTTGTCTCCCTTGCTCTCTGCCTCTCCCCTGCTCACGCTCTCTCTCTCTCTCTCAAAAATGAATAAACATTAAAAAAAATTTTTAGGGGCGCCTGGGTGGCTCAGTCTGTTAAGCGGCCGACTTCAGCTCAGGTCATGATCTCACTCACGGTCTGTGAGTTCAGGTCCCGCGTCGGGCTCTGTGCTGACGGCACGGAGCCTGGAGCCCTGCTTCGGATTCTGTATCTCTCCCTCTCTCTGCCCTTCCCCTGCTCATGCTCTGTCTCTATGTCTCTCAAAAATAAATAAACGTTAAAAAAAAATTAAAAAAAAATTTTTTTTAAAAACTGGCTAGTCCCTTTTGAAAGGGACTTTGTAATTGTGGAAGGATGTAAAAAGTCCTAATGCCTCTTGGTAATGAATTAATAATGAGTGGATGCAAAGAAGAATAAAGATTAAGGAGATTGATGAGGAACATCATTCAGATTTTTAAAAAAGATTATTATCATTAATTTGCATGCCATGAATGAAAAATAAATCAACCATATTTTAAGTCAGATCTCACTATGTAATCTCACTATGATTTTTATCAGATACATTTTTTTTAAATCACAAGCACCATCTTGTACACAAGACTTCCAGCTTATGTGCAATTAAAATATATATAGTGGGGCGCCTAGGTGTCTCAGTCAGTTAAGCATCCAACTTCAGCTCAGGTCATGATCTTGCAGTTTTTGAGTTCAAGTCCCACGTCGGGCTTGCTGCTGTCAGCACGGAACCTGCTTCAGATCCTCTGTTCCCCTCTCCCTCTGCCCCTTCCTTGCTCATTCTCTCTCTCTGTCTCTCAAAATTAATTAATTAACACGTATATTACAGAGCAGCTGTGCAGCGGAGTCCTATCTGATACTCCCAACTCTCATCTTCATCTCCTCATCTCAGAGAAGCTTCTGGGGGCTCCTTCTGGAAGACCACTCTCTGCTCTGTGCCTGGAAACTCTCAAAAGACAGTAAGCTGGAGCAACTGCAGAGCTCACCTCACTTTTCCCCCCTTTTCTTAGGGATCATTGCTCTTCATTGCCTGATGGCCAGTGCCTTGAAAACCATTGTTTCATATATTTTGCCCAGTTTTTTGGCTGTGTCAGATAAGATGGTGAATTCAGCCCCTGCTTTTCCATCATGGTCAGAAGGTAATCTTTAGTCCTAGATTAGTTTAAAAAATGAATCTCATTGGAGCCCACTTTCTTACTTATACAATGAATCCATTCTATTTCATATATATTATATAATATTGCTCTATTAAGGGAGAGATGGCTAAATCACATTCAAATGTTTACAATAAAACATTTCACTGTCTTTCGGAAAATACTTGTTCAGTGTCGGTTAAAGGGAAACTGTTATCACAAGCTTGCTTTATCAAGAATCAGGAAGTACAGTGAGATCAGCATTAGATCTTGAGAAATTTTGTTATGAGTAGGAGACTATATATTGTAGGTATCTGATTGGAAAACACATTTGTCAGAATTGTCTTGCTGGATTAGTTTACTCTACAAGGCCTCTTCATCATTTGAGGCGATGTCAGCTACTACTAATAGCACAATTGCTTTACCACCAGGCACTGACATTTTTTTAGCATTTTTAATGTGCTTACTAGCTGCTGCTATAATGCTAGGCAATGCTGTAGTTGTTGTAGCCTTTGTGGTGGACAAAAAGCTTAGACATCGAAGCAATTACTTTTTCCTTAACTTGGCCATTGCTGACTTCTTTGTTGGTAAGTCACATATCTTTATTTCAGATAATCTTTTCCAATTATAATGTATTTCTATAACCTTAAAATAAGCTTTTGTTATTTCAAGGGACTGTATAGAATTAGGGATTTTAAAAACAAAGTTTAAGGGTTAAAGTTCTGGGGAGGCCATATGGCACTTTAGGGGAGTAGTGTATATATATATATATACACTATTGTGTATATATGTATATATATATACTCCATTGTGTATATATATATATATATATATGTATTCCTTATATATGTAAGTCAGGTTTGTAGGAGAATTGTCATTTGAAAACCATTTATTTTCTTTTTATAGAATAAAAAATGAGTCCAGAATAGTTCTAAAATTGTTTTAGTCTAAGAGTTACTTGTTTCTAGAGCTATCCTCTTTGGATGTTTAGGTTTATAAATATGTGTAAAAAAGTCAGCTGATGATATTGTTTTATAGGAGCTTCTAGTATAATTTAACTTGTCATTGTCTATAGCTACATAAATGCTTTTGTATATGTTACAGTGAAACGAAACTCGTAAAATATTTACTTTATTGCCTGGAACATAGGGTTGCTCAACAAATATTAGTCCTCTTCTCTTTTGATTTCTCTGAAGACAGTGTCGACTCCAACCAAGGTCACAAATGTCAGTAGATTACCTACCCATGTGTAAGGACTGTTAGATACTCAAGTATGATTACCTAATGAGGAGCTCTATTGAAGACTAAGTCTCTTTAGGAAGGTTTCAATGTAGGAGAGTGGATAAGAGATGTTCACCAGTGACTGTTACAGTATAGAGTGTTTTGAGAACCACAGAGACCTACCAAGCTCTGTGGGTGCTCAGAGGTGAGAGAGAACATTTGGTTTGTGAGTGGTAGCATCTGAAGTGAACTTCAAAGGATGGGTAGAATTTCCAAAGGCAGAGATGGAGAGAGGAGGAGTATTCCAAGAATCAGCAAAGACGTGCTTGTAGAAAATCATTGTGTATGTCTTTCTAAGTGTGAACTGCAGGCCAGCTAGCGTGAAAATGGCTATATGGGATCCGTAGGGGATGAAGTTGGAGTAGCTGGAATCTATATGATGAAGGCTCTTAAATACCAGTTTGTCTGGATTGGAGGTTATTCAGCAGGCAGTGTGGAAATCTAGATTTGTAAAAAAAATCAAGTGACTGGATGGAGCGAAGCTTTATCTCAGAGGCATTAGCAGAGATGCAGCAGGTGGGAGAAGCTGGAACAAGGGCAGCTTGGTTTTAAAAACAATCCCAGAGCTAAGGCACAAGGCAAGGCTCTGAGCTATGGTGAGGAGGGTGGAAAGGAAGTCTGGGAGGCAGAGTTGCAAGAGCCGGGCTGGGCCGGAGAAAGAGAAAACTAGTTAAAGACTGAGTTCGGGGGACAAGAAAAGTATGGCATGATTAAGAGGAAGAGGAATAGGGGGCATTTGAGAAGGCAGCTTATACTTCTGATATTGAACTGGTAAGTGTTCTGGAGGAAACTTCTTCACAGCATAAAAATGACTAGGTCACAGTGAAGCTAGCGGACCAATACAGCAGTATTGAAAAAAGGCAACAATTTCCCCGTTCTCTCCTCAGTTCTGCCTCTCCAGGTAACCCGCATTAACAGCATGATATAGCTCATTCCACATCATTCTCTATAATCACAGAAACACATGTAACTATATGAGTATATTTCTGTGAACAGAGAGAATATTCTGGTATAAATATCAGATATCAGATATCTGGTATAAATATCGCTTAAAGTCGACTATGTATTTTGACTACCTAAAAGGGAATAGTGGTAGGGAGGAATGGGGGTAAAGCTGTACCCAGCCAAGAGAGCCTAAGGCCTGAAGTTTTGGAACATAGATGGTTCTAGTTATGAACAGAATGTTTCCTTGTACGGCCCAATGGGAGCATCATGGCAGTCCCACCATCATGGGCTTGGGCACCACAATATAAATGCGTGGTTTATCTTGGGGAACTGTCCCTGCTGATGTAGTTATTCAGCCGTTCTGGGAGTTCCCCTCCATTGGCAGGTGGCTGGGAAAAGAAATGACTTTGCTGCTAATGAGAGCAACCGGGCACAAGCCAGAATCTCTGTTAACCTGCCAGTCTCCTCTTCACATTTCCCGTGCCCCTTGTCAGCTTCATCCAGAGGTCCACTTAGTTAACGGCATTTGCCATGACGGTAGAAGAATTAGAACAGTTTCTGAGAACCTTCTGTAACAAGATTGGAGTTTTGTGTCAAGGCTGTTCTTTTCCCTTAGCCATGCTCAGCAAAGTGGGCTTTTTGGCTCTGAGCCTGTAGGCTCGTGACAGTTGTGGTGAGCCAGGGCACAACTCATGTAGTTGTAAGGCAGCAATTCTTAGGACTTGTGGTCAGGAGACCTCAAGCTCCAGAACCATGTGCCAATGGCTTGGAGCATCACATATGCTAGGTATTATGGGCTTTTGGCCGAATGCCCTTTTCTTACAGATTTTGACAATGGCCTCCCGTCGAAAAATCTAAATTCATAGCACCTGAGAAACTTCCTAGGCCAAATGTCATGTTGGAAAGCAAAGATTTATTGAGGAAAAAAATCCCAGGACCAGCTACATTGATAGAAATACATCTCATCTGCACGCTATTCCAGAAACAAAGTACCATCAATATATATATAAATATAGAGGCATCTACAAAATTGGTATTACATACATCTGCACTTGTGTGGGCATTTATGGCCTACGTGACCAGGTGACAGATGGCCCAGGCAGGATCTGCAAGGACAAAGGTGGTTGGGGCTGACAGAGTCTGAACCACATTTTCAAGAGGGCACACTTAATCTTTGCTCTCTTCATGCCTCAGTTCAGGACTCTTCTCTTTTCTTGTGAGTTAGCTTGGGCTGCCACAACACAATACCCCAGTCTGGGTGACTTAACAGCAATTGACGTTTTCAAGATTCTGGAGGCTGGAAAGTACCAGATCAAGGTGCTGGTTGGTTCGGTTCCTGGTGAACACTCTTGTCCTCATTTGTAGATGGCTGCCTTCTTCATGTGCTCTCCCATGTCCTTTCCCCTGTGTGTACATGGAGAGATAGAGCAAGCAAGCTCTCTAGTGTGTCGTCTTCTTTTTTTAACGATTATTTATTTTTGAGAGAGAGAGACAGAGAGAGCAAGAGAGGGGAGGAGGGCAGAGAGAGAGAAGGAGACAGAGGATCTGAAGCAGAGTCCACACTGACAGCAATGAGCCTGATACGGGGCTCGAACTCATGAACTGTGAGATCACGACCTGAACCGAAGTCAGATACCCAACTGACTGAGCCGCCCAGGCACCCTTCTCTGGTGTTTTCTTCTTATAAGGACACTAATCCTATTGGGTTAAGGCTGCATCCTTATGCCTCTTTAACTTTACCTCTTTGTAGGCCCTGTCTCCAAATGCAGCGACTCTGGGGGGTAGAGCTTCAACATATGAATTTGGGGGCGACCCAAACATTCAGTCCATAACACCCTCTAGGCGCTCATTGTTATCCACACATTCCTCTATTGGACCAAACAATTCACAGGGGCTTTTAGCTCCCTCCCCACCCCACCCCCCATTTGACTGTCATTTTCTCATGGAAGATGTAGCTTCTTAACTGGCTTTGGAAAGAAAGGACAATACCGGACTGGTGGCAATGTTCGGGCAAACTGGGCTTCCCCATTCTCATCTATTCATCCAATACTGGTTTATTCTGAAGCAGGCACTCCTTGAGGTGCTGGGGATATGGCAGTGAAACTAGGGACAAAATTCCCTGTCCTCATGGTGCTTCTGTTTTTACTGGGGGAGGGGCAGTGGGGAGACCCACAGTAAGTATAAATAAGTCAATAAAATTATATAGCATTTTAGAAAGTGATCATTGCCAGTGAGAATAACAACAGGGAAGAGAGAGAAAGGATGCTAGAGATGGAGGTTGCCATTTAAGTGTCAGGGGCAGAGCTCACTGGTCAGGACACTTCTGAGTAAATAGAAGGGGCTTCTGAGAGAGAGCATTCAAGCGCAGGGGTCTGAGGGGTGCATGCGGTGTTTTTGAGGCCTGAGGAACTAGGATGGAGGGCGTAGCAGGAAGTGAGACAGGAAAGATAGGGGGCAGGCTGGGGTGAGCAAGTGGCCCGGGCTTTCCTCCCGTCTTTCTTCTTTCTTCTTTCTCTCCTTCCCCTGTTCCTTCAAATTCTTGTTTTTATTTCTTCACCATCTTCTCTTAATATAGTTTGTTTCCTTCAGCCCTCACCCCCTAGACCCTCCTTAATGTGTCATGCCAAAGGCTTCTTGGCTCCTTTCAAGAAACTGGCTCTTAGTTTTCCTTATCAAGTCTGTTTGACCCAGAAGCATGCGTCCAGAGTGGAAGTTACAGAAACACTTCAGAGTGGGTGTGTCCTAGAAATATTTCCGATTCTACAGTTGTGGAATGAGACACAAACATCTCCACCATTCAGCAAGACGGAGGATATGAGCATGGCAATTGTGCTAAAACATCATGTAGAACAAAAGAGGACAGCGGGGGGGTTTCATTAAAGCCAAAGGAATAGACTATGGCCTCTTTTAAAATGCTATTTCAAGCAACAACTAAAGTTTTGAACACACCCAAACACACACTTCCTCTTTCGTCTGTTTCAGAAAATGTGTGGACAAGATGATTGAACTCACACCCTTCCTTTAACATGTAATGTTTGTTTATTTTTGAGAGAGAGAGAGAGCAGAGGAGGGGCATAGAGTGAGGGAGAGAGAGGACCTGAAGCAAGCTCTGCACTGACAGCAGAACCCACGAACCCGTGAGATCACGACCTGAGCCGAAGTTGGTGCTTAGAAGTTGGTGCTTAACCGAATGAGCCACCCAGGAGTCCCCCTTCCTTTAACATTTAAATAGACAGTGGTGTCTGTCAGGCAAATGAATACTGGCATTGTACTCTTTGCTGTCATTTCTGTGGAGGAAGTGTGTGTGAGTTTGTGCGCGTGTGTGTGTGAGTTTGTGTGCGTGTGTGTGTGTGTGTGTGTGTGTGTGGAAAATATTCATGTTGGGAATATTGGAAGTCACATCTCTGGACCAAAATATAATATATGTCTCTGTTTTGAAGATTCTTTGACTTATCTCAGGTGACTTATCTCAGATACTTTGGTTTATCTTATTTATTTACCTATTTTGTACCACAGGCGTGTGTATGCACATGCATGCACGCAGACACACATCTTTGAGATGGAAGATACCATGGGCAGCTTAGTAATCATTAAAAATATAATTGAAACATGAAATAAGCAGGCAGTTTGAACTACACATAAGAACTGACTGGGGTGCCTGGGTGGTTCACTTGGTTAAGCACCGGCTTCGGCTCAGGTCATGATCTCACAGTCTGTGAGTTCGAGCCCCGCGTTGGGCTCTGTGCTGACAGCTCGGAGCCTGGAGCCTGCTTCAAATTCTGTGTCTCCCTCTCTCTCTGCCCCTCCCCCACTCACACTCTTTGTCTCTCTCTCTCTCTTTCTCTCAAAAGTAAATAAACGTTGGAAAAAAAAGAAGAACTGACCACACAAGTCTTCCATCTCCATGATGCCTTGTCTCTCTCATCTTTGTATGTGAACTTAGGTACAGAATGCTAAGTTCTACTCTCACTGGTGCTGAAACCATACCATCGTATCCTCATGTCATTTTGTTTTGGGGAGAATGTAGGGTTGCCTTCATCCTTCCCTTTTCTTCTCCTTTCTTTTTACCATCATTATTGTTCTTCGTGATAGGCTAACTTGGTTCTCATATGAAAATGGGCAATCCTGACAGTGCCTGATGAAACATGAAGAAACTCACTGAGCTTCCACTTAAAAGATTACATTCTTAGTGAGTAGTGTCACCTATTTGAAATGTCAATCCAGTGAGAAACCCCCAACAAAGCTAAAGGAAAGGGAACCCGGCGTAGTCATTTTTCTTAATTAGGCTATTTCCGTGCTAAGCTGAACCACTCATGACGTATTTGTTCATTCAGTGAAGTGTAGTGGTTAAAGTCAGGAGTCTTTTTTTTTTCTCTTAATGTTTATTTATTTTTGAGAGAGAGAGGGAGAGAGTGTGCGCATACGTGGGGGAGGGGCAGAGAGACAGAGACAGAGCCTTTGAAGCGGGCTCCATGCTGACAGCAGAAAGCCTGATGTGGGGCTTGAACTCATGAACTGCGAGATCAAAATCTGAGCTGAAGTCGGATGCTTAGCAGGCTGAGCCAGCCAGGTGCCCCAGTGGAGAGTCTTGAAATCACGCTGCCTAGTTTCAAAGCCAGTCTTCCACTTACTAGCTGAGTAGACCTTGGGCAATCATGTCTTCCTCTTGAGCTATAGGTTCTTTATCATCTAACTCAGCATAGTTTCTACTTTACACAGCTTTGATGAAAATTTGATGAGGTGATATATGCAGCAGACATAGCACAATGTCTGGCATATGGTAAGAGTACAATACATAGTGGCTGTTATTAATTTCCCCAAGTCATATGTGTGAGCCATTGGGCAACTCTAAGTGCTATGAAAAATACAAAGATCGACTTACAACATGGTCCTGTGCTTCAGGAGAAACCAGTTAAAAGATGACAGAGATACAAAGTAGCATGTATTCGTACCTGAGAGAGGGGGTGAAGAGCAAAGTGCCAACACAGTGCAGGTGACAGAGAGGTCCCTTCTGCCAAGGAAGTTCCAAGAAAGATGACAAGGAGAAGGGCATTTTTTTGAATTGCGTGAAGAATGAGAAGGAGGTAAGCTTCTCAGAAGAGAGGAGGCTATTCTAGGAAGAAAGAATGTGGTTGGCAAAGGCAAAGGAGAGGTGAAACTACAGGCTGTGTGTGGGGGAAGGCTGGCCCATCCTGTCTGGGTTGAATCACGAACGTGAAGATGACTTGTGCTGTCTGCAGCTGGACATGCAGGTCTGGGCCTGAGCTTCATTCGGAAAGCAATAAGGAAACACGTGATATCTATGACAGCCATTGTAAAAACGGTATTTAAAGAATGTGTAGAAAATCAGTCCTGAGTTTGTTGATGAAACACTATGGATTTCTGAATTATCATCAAGCCATTTTTGGTCACGTCAGATGTAACATTGTGTTGTGTACCTCTGCCTATTGGTATTCATTGATGTGCTTTTTAACCTTCTTTTTTCTTGTACAGGTATGGTCTCCATTCCTTTGTACATCCCTCACTGGCTGTATGGTTGGAACTCTGAAAATACATTGTGTGTGTTTTGGCTCATTGTTGACTATCTTTTGTGTACAGCATCTGTGTATAACCTTGTACTCATCAGCTACGATCGATACCAGTCAGTCTCAAATGCTGTAAGTCAGAACATTAATTTACCTTCTTGAAACATTATGTTCTTGTAAATTTTGGGTCCCCAAGCAAAAATTTTTTAAGTGTAATTGTTTTGTTTAGTTGGCAAACCTTAGAGGAGCCTGATTATCCTTCAGTTATCTGGCACTAAGTTTTCATTGGCCCTTAGTGAACAATTTCTGTGTGTCATTTGGGTGAGTCACTCCCCTATGTGCCACTGAAGTGGGAAGGCATCAAAGAAAATCCAAGGCGAGTTGTCAGAAGTGGTATGTACCTAGTCCATAGTAGATTGGATAGACATGAGGGTCAAGGTAGATTTATCAGTCTCCTTTTTTCCTTTTTTTCTTTTTTAATGTTTATTTATTTTTGAGAGAGAGAGTGAGAGAGCAAGGTGAGTGGGAGAGGGGCAAAAAGAAAGGGTGACAGAGAATCTGAAGCATGTCCACCTTGTCAGCCCAAAGCCCGATATGGGGCTTGAACCCACGAACTGTGAGAGATCATGACCGGACCAAAGTCTAATGTTCAACCAACTGAGCCACCCACACACCCCTATCAGTTTCATTCCTTACACAAACTAAGACATGAATATTTTCCTCAGGTGGGATCTAGTGGGCAAGTAGAAAGAGGCCCACACGTTTGAATGTCATGAGAAAATCAATTCTGAATGGCCGAAGGAAAAAAGACAGTGTACAGGGAAGCTATAGGTTAGACAGTGAGACCACCCTCAAAGATCAACTCCCAGTGCCAAGGTAGGACCCATGTCGAGAAAGTCTGAATTGACCCAGGATTCGGAACAGCCTCATTAACATTAGTGGCAGTTCATAAGCCAGCTAAATTTATCAGCAATAGAACAAGGGGGAAAACAAGGGCAGATGCAAGTAACGATAGAGGGTGAAAGGGGTAGAGAAATATGGGGCAATAATCTAATGTCTAGGAAACCTAGATGGGCAACTTCCTCCATTCTTGAATCCTAGTACCCAAATCTTCAGGGGATGCTGCTCAGTGCAAGGGATTTTGCTGAGTGCTAGGATACAGAAATGAATTAGCAGGGTCTCTACTTTTTTTTTTTTTTAGTTTATTTATTTTGAGAGAGACAGAGACAGCATTAAGTTAGGGAGGGACAGAGAGAGAGGGAGAGGGAGAAAATCCCAAGCAGATTCCATGCCATCAGCGCAGAGCCCGATGCAGGGCTTGAACCCATGAAGCCATGAGATCATGACCTGAGCCGAAACAAAGAGTCAGATGCTTAACCGCCAACTAGGCGCCCCCCGAGTCGAGGGGCATAATAGTCTAATGTGGAGACAGATCCAGAAACAAACAGGCTCAGTACAATGGACTAAGTGTGGTGTTGGAAGTGTTGAGAGGATGGCGACAGCTCTGACTTGTGAAGTCTGCACAGCTTGGAGTAGACAGGGTTGAGAGGGCATATTGCTGAGCGAACAAAGATGAGACTCAAACAAGATACAAATTGATTTTCCTATCGCAGAACAGTCCAGGAAAGGTGGGAGGCTCTGCTCCAGGAACCCATCCAGGGACCTAGGTTAACAGTGTTCCTCTGCACCCTCTGGGGGAGGGGTCAGCAAACTTTTGCTAGAAAGGGACCTATGGTCTCTGTTGCAACTGCTCAAGTCTGCCATTATGGAACAAAAGCAACCATACAAAATATGTTAAAAAAAAAAAAAAGAATGATTCATTCATTGTGTTCCAGTAACACTTTATTTATCCAAACAGGTGGTGGGCCACATTTATTTCATGGACAGTAGTTTGCCAACTCCTGCTCTAGTTCATTATTTTCCTCTGTGTGGTCAAAATCACTCCAGGTTCTAGAAAGGATGGGCAAAGAGCAGAAATTCAGGGCAAGGGATTTTGTCTTAACCAAGGGGTGCAAAATCATACAATCATTTCCACTCACATTTCACTGGTGACATTTAGTCACGTGGTTCCATCTCATAGCAAGAAAAGCTGGGAAACGTGGTCTCTAGCTGAGCTGCCGTATTGCCAGGAAGAAGGGGAGAATGAATGTGTTGGGACATCAGACACTTAGCCTTGGGTACTCCGTTGACATCAGGGTCTACTGAGGTCTGTACTGGACAAACTATGGAGAGACTGCAGATCAACTTGGATGAACAATTTAGATGCTTTATAAGCTCATGTTTTTCAAGTTGCAGGTTATGACCTGTTATTGAGTCATGAAGTCAGTTCAGTGAGTTGTGACCACTTTTTAAAAAAATGTTTATTTATTTTTGAGAGAGAGAGAGAGAACGTGAGTAGGGGAGGGGCATAGAGAGAGGGAGACAGAGAATTCCAAACAGGCTTTGCACTGACAGTGTGCAGAGCCCAATGTGGGCCTCCAACTCACAAACCATGAGATCCTGACCTGAGCCAAAAGCAAGAGTCAGATGCTTAATCAACAGAGCCATGCAGGCACCCCCACTCTTTTTTAAATGAAAAAATGCAGAAAAGAACATATTAAAACAATTTTTAAAAATTAGAGTATAAAATATTAGAGTACTTCGTACATAATAAATATGTTATTTTATGACTACTTCTGTCTATGAACTTAGTTATGATGAGAAATGTATTTCTTTTTTATTAAAAAATTTTTAACGTTTATTTTTGAAAGAGAAAGAGTGTGAATGGGGGAGGGACAGAGAGAGAGGGAGACAGAATCCGAAGCAGGTTCCAGGCTCTGAGCTGTCAGCACAGAGCCCAACGTGAGGCTTGAACTCATGAACCATGAGATCATGACCTGAGCCGAAGTTGGAGGCTTATTACCAACGAGCCATCCAGGCACCCCTAAAATGTATTTCTTTTTTTTTTAAATGTATTTCTTATTTTAAGTCAGTCAAAATGTTCAAAAAAGAGAGTTCTAATTCATAATCTTTCCTATTTGTACTTAAAAATTTCCTTTTTTTCCTGTGTTAATATTTCTGTTTTAGCCTTTACTGGGTGTTCCTATTTAACATTCACTAGGACATCCTTTCACTGGATGTTTAAGTTCTTAGGTCTACCCCAGGTTTGTGCTAAGGTAAGGGACAGTTTGTGCATTTAGGAAATGTGTATAGCAGTCACAGAGACAGGGATGCCTGGGTGACTCAGTTGGGTAAGTGTCCAATCTCAGCTTAGGTCATGATCTCACAGTTCGTGAGTTCGATCCCCACATTGGGCTCTGCACTGACAATGTGGAGCCTGCTTGGGATTCTCTGCCACCCCCCACCCCATCTCTTCCCCATTTGTTCTCTCTCTTTCAAAATAAATAAATAAACTTAATTAAAAAAAAAAAAAAAGAAGTCACAGAGACATAAGGAGTGATGTCCAGAGAGAAAATGAGTAGGTTTGTTTTCTAGTCTTGCCCTGAGGAATTCCTCTGGCCACGTAAGCTGTCTGTGTGGTGAGCACTGGGCCAGCTGGATCCAAGGTCCTTAGCACATAGCACAGAGTCAATTGTGTAACACCAGTGCATGGATGCTCACGAGGGGCACTCAGACAGCTCTTGTACCTCTGTTGCAAATAGTTCGAATACAGCTCTGTGAGCCCGGAAGCCCTCAAAGACCACTGAAACTTGTAGGAAGTGGTTGTGGGGAAGTTGAGCTCTTGCTGTTGTCTGAAGTAGAGTGATAGGGCAGGGTGGTGGGCTGGGCCTGGGAAATGGAAATCTGACAATAACTTGGAAAAGGAAGGCTCAATGCAGATGACAGTGCATGATTACAGTGCTCAGACACACTTTCTGGAGGGCAGATTTCCATGTGGCTAAAGTAGGGGTGGGTGGGGGAAAGTGGAACAGTGTCATTGGAAGGAGTGGGAATTAAAATGTACACAGAGTTAGGATGGTAAGTGGAGAGTATACTGAAAATGAAGGAAGCTTGACAGGAAAATCAAGACCATGAAAAATATTGTGCTGGTTTCCTAGGACTGCTGTAACAAAGTACAACACACTGGGTGGCTTTAAACAACAGAACTTATTCTCTGGAATAAATTTAATATTTGGAGACTTGAAGTCCCAAATCCAAGTGCATGCAGGGGAATGCTCTCTCTCTGAGGCTTCCAGCAGCCAGTTCCATGCCTTTCTCTTAGCTTCTAGTATTACTGGCCATCCCTGGCTTTCCTGGCATGCCTCGACTTACAGATGCATCACTCCACCCTCCGCCTCCATTGTCCGTGGTATTATCCCTGCGTGTCTGTGTGCTCTCACAGGGAGGCTCCCCCTAACCGAATATGACCCTATCTTAACTTGGTTATATCTGCAAAGACCCTCATTGCAAATGAGGTCATGCACGCGGACACCAGGTGTTAGGACTTCAGCGTATCTTTTTGGAGGACACAGCTCAACCTGCAACAGGTACTTAGAAGGGCTCTGCAATCCCGTCTTATTATGAACACAGGTACTCCGTGTTCCGCGGGCTGCTCTGCCTCATGAAAGAAATCTGATTGATAGAATGTTTGGATATTTTATTGGGGCAGGGAAGGAAGCAGGCTAAGAGGCAATATTCTGCATAATGAACTGAGTCTGTGGTGGGCAAAGACTGGGCCATTGATTGATGTCAGGAAGGCCACACCAACTGGCTTGGGCCTGGATTCAAGCAGTGCTTGAGCTGTCTGTCAAAAATGCTACCGAGAGATGAAGAGATGGGCATCATCTTCTCAATTCCCTTGCATGTCCGTTATCCCATTTGACCTTATGCATGATAGAAGAGAGACCACTTTCCAGCACACTGCATTACATCATTACAAAGGCTGAATAGAACAATTAAAAAACTAAATGCAATTTTATGACCATCTGGGTATTGTTACCATCTTCATAATCATTAGATTTAGTGCGAGAGATGTATTAATTAGTGGCATGAGAAGCAGAAGGCAAAAAGGCGTATTATATATGGGAACTTGTGGTCAGCACCATATGCATTTTAGCTTAGCCTAAGAAATACTAGTAATATGGGGGAAAAAAACCCACTTCCTTGCAGTTTTTAAAAATAACTTTTTTTTTTTTTTTTTAAAGCCAGCTTCCTCTTACCTCCAGCCAATTGGTGAGCCTTTTCCAGCCTGCACAATCCATCAGAGAAAGATGGTGCTGGGCATTGTTGCACCTTTTAAATAAAAATGAGTAAACACCATAGCATGAGACCTAGAAACTCAGAGAAAATAGTACATGAGCGATAGTGGAAAGGGAGGCATGTTCCGTTTTCTTGGGGGAATAATTTCCTTTCCCTTGAGTGAGGAAATCAGAGAAATATGGAACTTCTGAGCTCAAAGGAACCTTATATACTGATCTAAAAGAAGCTTGGGGAAGTTGCCTATTCCAGGTCCCCTCAAAAAACTCTTGTGTTTATCTCTCACATAGGGTGGTTGACCTTTTAGATTACTTACCCAGTTACTGAGTAATTGCCAGGTAACTTCCCTACCTCTTGCATATCCCTGAAACTCCTGAGGGCCTGTGACATGCCTTATGCAACCAACATATGTTCATTATAATGGAAATAGTTTATTTGCTCTCTTTTAGGTATCTTACAGAGCCCAACAGACTGGGATCTTGAAGATCGTGACTCTGATGGTGGCTGTCTGGGTGCTGGCCTTCTTAGTGCATGGGCCAATAATTCTAGTTTCAGAGTCTTGGAATAATACCAGTATCAGAGTCTTGGAGAAGGACTGTGAACCTGGATTCTTTTCCAAATGGTACATCATCGCCATCACGTCATTCTTGGAATTTCTAGTTCCAGTCTTTTCAGTGGCCTATTTCAACATATACATTTACTGGAGGCTGTGGAAGCGTGGTAATCTCAGTCGGTGGCAAAGCCAGCCTGGACTCACTTCTACTGCCCCTCCCAGTGAGTGTGGACCCTCATTGAGGGGTGGACTGTTTTCAAGAACATCTCTTCCTGAACTGAAGGAAACAGCAACATCTGTTCCTTCGAAGAGACACGGAAGAAAGAACAGTCTCTTGTTTTCTCTGAGAGCCCAGAGTAATAGAATTGCTTCCAAAATGGCTTCCCTCTCCCATTGTGATTCCCTATGTCTTCACCAAAGGGAACACATTGAACTGCTCAGAGCCAGAAGGTTAGCCAAGTCACTGGCCATTCTCTTAGGTGTTTTTGCCTTTTGCTGGGCTCCATATTCTCTGTTCACAATCATTCGTTCAGCTTACCCACCAGAAAAGCGTTCTCACACAATTTGGTATGATATAGCCTTTTGGCTTCAATGGTTCAATTCCTTTGTCAATCCTTTTCTGTATCCATTGTGTCACCAGCATTTCCAGAAGGCTTTCTTGAAAATATTTCATCTGAAAAAGCAACCCATACCATCACACAATCAGTCATTGTCCTCTTAAAGATGATTTTATCATTTATAAAAATTTTAGTTTTAAGCTCACCTACATGAATTTGATCTGACATTCATTTTTCCCTTTCCACTAGGCAGGGAAAAATGAGAAAAGTCCATAATATTGTAACACTCGTAAACTTAAAAAACAATCAGAACCTGGAAGTCAAGGGAAAATAACTAGAAATAGACAGCAATATTTTTTGTAAACTCATAGCCACAAATGCACTGTACTTTTCTTACTCATTGCCTCTTCCTTGTCTTTTAGACCTTGATAATAACATTGATTGTGAAAGTCAAGAGTTCTTGTTTTCTATGTTCAGTGTTTGCTAGAGTGTTAAGTGAATATGCTCTTTTATTTTACAGTGATGACAAATTGTCAAGTTTTAAAGTCATTTTTCCTAAAGTATCTGATAGAAAAGAGAGATATATTGTCCTCTTTGCTGAAAGTGGGAAGGCATGTTGGGGTTTGAGTTGTCAGGAGTAGGGAGCAAGGGTGTGCCCAGGTGGAAATGTGGAAGACACATGTACTTTCAGACTCTATGCTCCTGATCCCAGAAAAGAAGAAAGTGTGGGGAGGGAAGAGCAGGTAACTGTGGTTCTCAAAGTTCCTCAGAGGGCGCGGCAATCACAGGGTAAGAGAGTAAGGGACAGACAAGATCACCAGCTGGTTGAAAAGATGGCTTTCCTCTTGTCCTCCCCCCCCCCCCTTCTTCTAACTTCCCATCAGTTAAAACCTCTGTGAGAAAATATGGAAGAAAGAGAAAGGCTAAGAGATGGCAAAAGAACTATATGATTTAACATGATGTAGCTGGTTTAACATTTCGGAACTAGTACATGTCAGTAATTATTAATAAACTACACTTCCGTGTTTATTTGATGTCTTTAACTTGCATGTAGTGCTAAGAGTGATACCTTTATATGCCATTAGTATAAGTTACACCTTGCTGATGAGTCACACTTTCTTAGTCTGGTGATGTTTTATAATTTTTTTGTTATTATTAATTTTTCTTCCTCTCATTCCTCCTCCCCCTCCCCCTCCTCCTCCTCCTCATTCTTTTCGTCTATCTTTGTTGATTTTTGATTTCATTGTTAATTTCATCTCTCCTATAAGGTTTTATTAGTGTTTCTTTGGTAACTTCTCACAGACAGTTTAGTCATTTCCATATTTTTTTAGACCTTTTAAACCTTGGTTAATTTCAAACACTAAAATATGAAAATCCTTTAAGTACATAAATGCTTAGATATGCCCATAATTTTTATATGCAATTGTACCTTGCATTAAGTTAAAAAATAGGAGACATCTGTTTAACATTCAATAGTAATCTTGAAAATTTGAGAAATAAACCCTTATAAATACATGTTTTTATAAAATTGTTACTTTTCAGCTATTGTTTTTGCCATTTATATATTAGCAGTTGTGGATTTCACATGATTACTGCAGCCATGAATGTTTATTGAATCGTTTGGCCCCATGAAAACTTTTTCCAGCTGAACCCTAGGGGAAACATGCCTAAATATTCATAATGTATTTTCTAAAGTATAGAGAATATATTATATTTCATTCAAAGATGTCATCTATGTAAAACATTATTATTTTTCTGCCACTAAAAATAAAATGTTGCAAATTATCTATGAAATATTTGTTTCTTTAAAAAATGTTCATTTATTTTTGAGAGAGAGCACATGAACAGGGAGGGGCAGAGAGAAAGGGAGAGAGAGAATGCCAAGTAAGATCCATGCTCTCAGCGCAGAGCCCGATGTGAGACTTGAACTCATGAACCATAAGTTCATGACCCGAGCTGAAATCAAGAGTGGATGCTTAACCGACTGAGCCACCCAGGCACCCAATGAAACAATACTTTAAAAAATCACATCGATAGTAAGTCTCATTCTGATTTCGGAATTGTGGAAAGGTGGGCAGTATGGATTTTGGAAGTGATGAAACATGATATATGTATGATGAATAAACAGAACAAGGCTAATCCTCTGTGAGATGAGAGTTTGAATAAATAAATACTTTTGATGGTAGCTTCATGTCTTCATTAGACAAACACTTATTAGGAGTCTACCATGGGTTAGCTACTCAACTGTAAAGATGCCTAAGAACTTTGCTGATTTAAATTCCTCAGGATAGGAATTTTACTTTGGGGTTCTCTTAATGTAGTGCTAGGCACCCCACAGGTGCTCAGTAGATATTTATTGAAGAGGAATTCATTAGGCATTTTCCTTAAAAATGGAATATGAATTCTAGGTTTAAAATCCACGTCTTTTAAATTTGCCCTGGAGAAACTTGAAAATGCATTTTTCATTATAAGTGAAGTAATATGTAACAATCATAAAAAGACAGTTTTATTACTGTCCTTAAAACAGTTAAAAACTATTAATTAAAACTATTTAAAACAATTCCTATAACCAAGAAACAGTCATAATTATTAGTTTGGTATAGGTGTTTCTAGGGAAGAAATAATGCAATTCCATTTTTTAGACACGTGTTTGTATATCTAAACTTCTTACAGTATCTTCAGGTGAGTTTTTCCCTAAAATGAAATTCTAGTGTGAGTAATTACTGTCCATTTGCCACATATAGAGCGGACTTATAAATACTTATTATGTTTTAAATAAAAATACGTAATTTCAAATTGATTTAAAATATTTCAATACATAATACTTAATTTTAAGTATTTTTAAATACATATTTTTAAAAATTTAAAATATTAGTGCATTTTAAATCCAGACCCAACTTCACTGGTATAACTAGCAGAACATTCCTTAGAATGTTGTTTCCTAAGTGTTGGCTTCGGTTGACCTGTTTAGAAATAGATTCTAGAAGGGGCGACTGGGAGGCTCAGTCAGTTAAGCATCTGACTTTGGCTCAGGTCATGATCTTGTGGTTTGAGAGTCTGAGCCCTGAGACGGGCTCTGTGCTGACAGCCTGGAGCCTGCTTCAGATTCTGTGTCTCCCTCTTTCTCTGCCCCTCCCCAGCTCATGATTTCTCTCTCTCTCTCTCTCTCTCTCCCCCTCCCCCCTCTCTCTCTCTCAAATAAATACACATTAAGAATAATAGATTCAAGAAGAGTGAGGACAGATTTAGGGATATAAATGCCTATTATGACTGACCCTTCAGGTCTAGTCTTTTTACGAATCATTAGGGTTTTGATATAAGTAACAGAACAATCATAACTATTTTACAGAAGTCCTTTTTGTGGCTGGTTGGTAACTACTTTCTTATAGCAAGGATCTTGGCATTTGAAGAAATTATTTTTCACATTATGATTTCAGGAAAAGAAATTCAAGCATACAAAGTAAACTTTGTGTTCTAATGATTGTTATCAGTCAGAGTTCAGGAAACAGAAGCCATGCTAATTATTTCAAACAGAAGGAATTTAATACACAGAATTGGGTAAGTACAGACTATTGGAAAGCTAAATGAGCAAGAAGTAGATGTTGACAGAGCCCAGACATAATAACTTAAGCGAGCAACAACCATCTTTAGGGACAGAGAGAATTGAAAGAGAATCAAAGAGAATCTGGAATCCCAGAGGACCAATACTTGGAGTTCTGACTGATGCCTCATGTCCAATAGTTAGGGCTTAGATGCCAAAGAGGTGGGGCCAGCGGTGCTCAGACTTCCATGGTGGGTGGGGCAGGATACTTCCCTTCATTTAGTTACTTCCATTTACTGGTTGTTTCCTTCCACCTTGGGAATTACAACTCCTGCTCTATATGTAAAAAGAAGAGTGATTTATGAAACTAATGAGTACCCGAGGAAGTACAAACATGGCCTTTTCTGTTTGGAATTTTATGTTCTGGGGCTCTTTCAGTTAGGATTCTTTAGGTTACCAGTGACCATTTGAACCTCCTGGGCCAAAGTGAGCGTCTTCGTTCCTGCTGCCAAAGTGCAGAAAGACAATGGTATGAGATAGTCCAGGGACTCTGTGGCAACTTTATTTTATATGTGGCTTCTTCATAAGGCTGGGATAATGAATGCTCATGTTCTTGATCAGAGAGGGACAGCACCTCTCCTAGTAATGATGAGAAAAAGAATTCTTGGAAAATATCAATCGAGTGCCCAATGGTTATCTCGTGTTAATATCTCAGGACCAATCCCTGCAGGGGAGAGTAGATGCTAGTACTGCCCTCTTGGGTTAGTTCCTCCTTCAGACTAATCTCTGCGGCAGGGAGATGGGGTCAGCCCATTCAAACTCTGTGACCGGAAAGGGAGAAACGGTTTCCTTAAATGAAGAGAGGTACAGTTACCAAAAGAAGAGGAACGAGATAATAAAAATCTATTCCAAGAGATATTCAAAAATTGAAGATGCCATGAAGATCTGATTGTTTTCCTTATACATTGCGTGAGCCTGCCCAAATGGACACAACTCTCTATCCCTTCCTGTGTCCCCACCCTTTGCAATGTGTCTTTGCAGCTCTTCTCATCAAGAGAGACTCGTGGTGGCTAATAAGCTGCTACTAAAAGGCAGCAGAAGTGACAAGGCAGATAGGTCTCAAGTGGCCTCTGTACATCTGAATCTCAGCTGCCGGTGCACACACCCAGGCTGGACTGCTGGAGGATTAGAGACCATGTGGAGCAGAATCAAACTGTAGTAGCTGAGCCCTTCTTAGAGCAGCTGGACCCCAGCTGACTCAGCAGCCGATTGGAGATGCATGGGCAAATGCAGACTAACCAAGACCAGCCGAAAGAAGCCTAGTGTGGCCCAGACCAGAAGAATCCCTTGGCTAAGCCAGAGACTCTTGAGCAACAGCAAGACACTGCATTTCGGGGAGTGGTTTGTATTCAGCAATAGCTAGCCGACACAAAAGCACTTACCCTACTGTATTGCTTTCCAGAGAGATGTAGATATTTACATCACTCATTCTTTCGAGGGAGCTGAGAAAAGAGACAAAAACATTCTTATGTAACGGGACAGACATTTTTTTAAGGCCATACCTACTTCTCCACAGGAACACAGTCATTGCGAAATGACTTCATAGCAAGGTTAATTGATTTTGAAATATCACAAAATACACAACGTAACACTAGTACGGTGTGACGCACCCATGAGGGTAAAGTTGCATTGTGGGGATGGAAGAGGAAGGGCATCACAAGCTTCAACAAGCTGTTCTTAGCTCTGTAGATCTCTCCCTTAATTGTCTTTCGCTTTCTTCAAGTTTCTATCTTAAGTCAGATACTGCAACCTAAGGACTGGTTATGTGGTTTGTGTTAAATTCTCTTTTTTGGACTCCTTGCTCATGCCTGTAGTCATTTCTTTCTCTGCCTAAACTTCTACTAGGAGGGAAGAGGGGAAGGGAGAAGACTTTAAATAGAACCAGCCAGTCTGGTTCATGATAAGTAGCTCTATGAAGGCTTAGTGGAAGAAGCTGAATTTATCTTGTTCAGATTGCAGTTCTGCCTTTCTCTGTTCTCTTACCACAGATCACAAGGAGTTGACCATAAAAGGAAACATCCTGCAGGAAAAGTTTGGGTAACTGTTAGGTAATCAGAACCTAACTTAGTTAGCCAGAGCAGTTTAGTTAACCTGCTGAGGCATTATAGGGCCTAACCGACCTTGGGGGGAGAAAGTACCCAATTCCAGCTGGCAGTAGCCATCCAGACCCATTTAACTGTGGAGAAAAAAATACAGAAAGTTTGTGAGGTTCACAGTCCAGAGTCTCCGTAAAAGATCTAGACCTCATCACAGGACTAAAGGGCACTTCCCCTCCCCTTCCCTCGCCATCACATTATAAAGGCCTATTTACTTTTATTCAGTCCTTTTTAAATTGCTTTTATTCAGGTCCTTTTATTTTAGCCCTTTTATTCAGGTTCTTTTATTCGGTACATCCAGTCTGGCTATCAGAAAAAATGACAAGGCATACCAAAAGGCAAGAAACACACTCATTCTTTGAATAGTGATTTGAATAGACCGAGCGGGCATCAGAACCAGACATGGCGGAGATGCTGGAATGATCAGACCGGGAATTTAAAACAACTATGATGAATGTGCTAAGGGCTCTAACGGATACAGTTGACAGCATGTATGAACAGATGGGTAATGTCAGCAGAGCAATGGAAATCCTGAGAAAAGTTGAGAGAATTGTTGAAACATTTTTCTGACGTTCAGCCTTACCTGAAGCTTTAAATAGTCAAGATAAAGACATAAAAGATATACTTTTTCCTTGATAGAAAGGCTTTTATCAGGTCCTTCTTAGAACCTAGAAGACAAATGTTTTCAAAATGATTACTCCATCCTTCCGGTGCTCTTGCCCCAATCTAGGCCATCTGGGTCATGGCCAAGGTGACAGTTAAGCAACTCGTTGGATGTTCGCTTTCCTGCCTTCCTGTTTCAGGAAGACAACTGTTTTGCTTTCAACCTTTATTTTGGGGTTTGTTCCTGAAGTTTCACTGGCTCAGGCTGGGCTAAAGCTCATAATTACTGACCTATGAACGAATAGCTCTCAAGGGCCTGTGGTCCCCCTGGTATGGAGTTGGATACCATGATCTAGTCCTCAGTATTCTTTACTCTCTGGCATTCAGGAGGACCCGGAAGAGGGCGGCCTGGAGTTCTATAGCCCACATTCTTCTACACCGCTCTCCGGACTGAGGATAACGTCTGCTGCTTTGAGAGAATAGCACCAACAGGGTTCCTACCATGTAGTGGGCACTGACGGGGGGGGCAGGTTAGGTGGAGTCCATCCTTGCCTTTAAGGGTTACATGTCAGCTAGCTTGGAATCAACAGGGACTTGCACACAAAAGTGCATGGCCACGAAGTGACATAGCATGATGAATTGTTCCGTTTATAGTGATGTTTGTAGGGATGCACGAGAGGGCAGTGCCCTACAGCTGTGCTGTCGCAGAATTACCCTGCCTGGCTCTGTCTCTCCAAGCAACCCAGCGTCTTCACGGCAAGGCCATGTAGCCGTTCTCTCTGACCAGCACAGACAAGGCCTCCACTGGAAAAAGCTACAATAGGATTTGCATGGGTAATGGTAACATGGAAACCTGTGTATGTGCCAGACAGAATTAATTCCCCTCTGCCTTAGAACACCTGCGTAAAACAGACACCATTGTTATTCCATGGAGAAGGAAACTAAAGAACAAAGGGAGTAGATGATTTGCCCCAGTGATATAATCAGCAGGTAACGTAACCAAACTTGAACTTAGGGAGTCTGAAACGAGAGCCCAGATGCATAAGCCCCATGCCTCACGGCCTCTCCACGCTTACCGGATCTCTGCTTTTTCCTCCCCCCGCCACAGGAACGTTAGTGAATCAGAGCTTTTACGAGGAAGTGAATGTAAGCGAACTCAGCAAAACCCCAAGTCAAATCAAATAAACGCAAAAACAAATCCAAATCAAGGAAACCTCCAAATGTAATGGTCCTTTCTCCCACTTTCACAATAGTTAGGCTCTATTTTCTCCACAAGATGGCAGTCATTCCATGTAGTTTTTCTGTTTCGCATTTCTGGTGGAGCGGCCGCTGAATAAATACATGGGCAATATGGTTTTGTGTTACAGTTCAAAGAAATCTGATAACGGCCATCTCACTTGTCAATATTTTAAATTGAATTAAGCTCATAAAATCAGGGAAGGCTGTATAAACTCTATGAAAACAAAACAACGACCATTCCTCCCCCACTGGAAGGTATGACTGAGTCAAGGTGGTTCCACAAGGGCACCAGTGTGCACATACAGACACCACACACACACCCACTTTGTCTCACACATTTTCTCACTTCCACCCACAGCAACCCATACACACGTCTGTACACCCACGTATATCTACTCCCTCCACAGCCACACAAAGATACAGACACACACACATCAACACACATACATAGACACACACACATACATAGACATGTACATTCCAAGAACAAGAATCTTTTCTCAAGGAATCTTTTAAAAATCCCTTAAGACTAAAAGGAAAGTATAAAAGTTTTCTGTGCCTATTTCATTTGTATCATTTGCTAATCTTTCCTTTGTGAAACCATTACAAACGATTGCTTTTTTAAAAAAAAATCATTGCAAAAAAATAAATAAGTAAAATCACTGCATTACAGGATCTCCAAAGCCTATGAAAATTTTTTTCTTCCCCCCAAAAAGAAACTATCAACGAAGTGAAAAGACAACCTATAGGATGGGTTTTCATAAGAAAACCATGTGCCTCATAAGAGGTCAATACCCAGAACACATAAAGAACTAACAGAACTCAATAGCAAAACCCCCAAATAACCCAATTAAACAATGGGCAAAGGACCTAAATAGACATTTTTCCAAAGAAGATACATTAAAGAACAGGTACTTGTTGTACACGAAAAGATGTTCCACATCACCAGTGAGTTAGGGAAATGCAAACTAAAACCACAGTGTGATGTCACGTCATGCCCATTAGAATGGCCATCGTCAAAAAGACAAAAGATAACAAATGCTCACGTGGATGTGGAGAAAAGGGAATCCTAGTGCACTGTTGGTGGGATTGAAAGTTGGTGCAGCC
This sequence comes from Paguma larvata, assembly GCA_030068075.1. Taxonomy (NCBI): domain Eukaryota; kingdom Metazoa; phylum Chordata; class Mammalia; order Carnivora; family Viverridae; genus Paguma; species Paguma larvata. Next base: position 45,654,452 of record CM057835.1, on the reverse strand, counting down.
AATATGGAAGACAGTATGAAGGATTCTTGAAAATTTTAAAATAGAATTAACATATGATTTAGGACTTCCACTTCTGGGAATATATCCATAGGTAATAGAGGATCTCTGTGTCCCCATGCTCTCAGCAATAGTATTTACAATAGTCAAGACACAGAAACAACCTAAGTGTCCACTGATGGATGTATGGATAAAGAAGTTGTGGTATATATACACAATGGAATATTACTCAGCCATGAAAAAACAAGGAAATCCTACCATTTGTGACAACATGGTCCTTGAAGGCATTATGCTAAGTAAAATAAGTCAGACAGAGAAAGACAAATACCATGTTATCTTATTTCTATATGGAATCTTAAAAAACGCAACCCAAAACCAAAAATAAAACAAACAAACAAACACACACAGATACAGAGACCAGATTGGTGGCTGCCAGAGGTGGGGAGTGGTGGTAGGGAATTGGAGGAAGGTGGTCAGAAAGTACAAACTTTCAGTTATAAGAGAAATAAGTACTCTGATATAGTGCTTATCAGACTACAGCTAATGAGGCTGTGTGATATACATAGGAAAGTCATTAAGAAAGCAAATCCTAAGTGTTCTTATCAAAATGCAAAAAATTTTTTCTTTTATTCTTTTCTCTTTATTGTATCTATATGAAAAGATGGATGTTAGCTGAGCCTATTGTGGTGATTTTTTCACAATATGTATAAATCAAGCCATCATGTTGGAGACCTTAAGCCTATACAGTGGTATATGTCAGTTATTTCTCAATAAAACTGGAAAAAAATCTTTCTTCTCTAAAATTCACTGAAAAGCAGTAATTCTCTTCTTATTTTTATACATAAACCTATGCACGTCTTTCCTTAACTATTCTTTTATTGGCATTTCTTTTTCATCCATTCTTTACATTTCTTGGTGATCCCCCAAAGTAGCTGTGTATTTCTAAGATTGGTATGCCCAGGTATCCAAAACTTTAACAGTCAGAGCCAGTTGTGAACTCGTGATCCTCTAACTTCGATGATCTTCCTAAAAACAATTTTCAACTTCCTTTTCTCCTTTTAAGACAGCACTACCTACAGGCTAATTTTGGTATTGCAGTTCAGGTCTAGTTAATGTCCAGCGCCCCCCACCCCCCAAAGAAGCTTGTATTATTAGGAGGCAAAAAGATAAATTATTTTAATTACATAATCATTTATAATTTCTTGTTACACCATGTTCCATGAGTCCAAGCCACATTTAGAATCTTTATCCTGCCCCCAGTTTTCCATTCCATTTAGTTGGGGCATTCCTCAGTGTTGATAGGTTTTTTAGATGTACACAAAATTTTGACTCAGGAGAGTCCCAGATCCTGTTGATGCAGATTATACTTTCATTCCATCTCTATCAGTCAATATTCATTTCATTTATTAAAATCCTGTGAGGTTTTGTTTTGCAGTTTGGGAAAGAGAAATTTTATCTCCTGGCTTATATTTGAACTTGTCTGGAAAGAGGAATGAGGACCAGAAGTTGCTAGAATTAGTTTACTTGAGGACTCCCTTCTAGGCAAGGGGTGATCTAGAAGTTGATAAAAAAAAAAAAAAAGTCTCCAGAGACACTTTGTGATTCTCTTGGCACAACAGAACTGCCTGGGTGACCAAATGTCAAAGGGCGACGCGGAGCTAGGAAGGAAGGGTTTTCCTCCACGCTACCAGGACCCCAGCACTGTTCTGAGAACCCGGTCTCCACATCATTTGGACTTCAGCATGACCACTGGATTCTCCTGCCAGGCACTGGCAGTACTGTGCCTTCCCCACGCAGGAGGCTTCACGTGTGGTGGGCAAGGACAAAGGAGAGCAACGATGGAAAAAACGGTGGTCGCGTCGTGCTGACTGCGGCTGACAGCCTGGCTTGTGGGCATGTGCAAGGACATCTGCCAGAACCGACAGGACGCGTACTAAAAAGGCCCATGTCTGGGAATCAGACAAGTGTGGGCTTTAGTCTATTCTAATTTCTCCAAAAGGTAAATGCTTCTTTCCCTCTGTATATATTACGATAAAATTATGATATGTATGTATGTATGTATATAGACATATACATTCATGTTCGAAGTAATCGCAGTCTATGAGATCTAGGATATTTGGGCAACATCCACTGGCGCAACGAGCAGCTTCGATAATAACCTTTGTTACCCATGATGCAATGCGAGCAGGTGGAATTCGGACACTTACCGCCTCTGAGGGAAGGGGGCGGGGCCTGGGACCCACTCCGGCTTCTGTATTCCCACGGCCTCCAAGATTGGGTGGGAAGGAGAAGGAGGGTAAACATGGGGAGAGAGGCTGACGAGAGAGAGTTGCCTGTAAGCTTAACTGTTTACTTCTAGAAGTTACTTGGGCATTGATCAGGGTTAACTGGGAACTTGGCTCATTCTGTCTGAAAAGCACGCATTAGTTTTCACAAAAGCGCGACAAACGTCTAAAGCCATAGAAGAACACAGGCAGGAAATGAAAGGTGATAAAACCACAGCACCCCCAACCCCTCGACTGCCGGTCTTCGCCGCCGCGCATGTGCGCGGCTTCTCCACACAGGCGGACTTCAAGGGAGGCGCTGCGCCCGCAGAACTGCCCGGGGACCTGGCCTCCTCACCCCTCCTCACATTTTGAGGTAGGCAACGCCGGCTTTTGAATCAGGAAGCAATTTAAAAATCAGTCATGTTTTGATCCCGCAGGCCTGGTTTCGTCTGATTAATAAGCTGTGCGTTCAAGGCCCCATCCGTTGACTTCCCCTGGGGAGCTCTCCTCCCCAAGCCCACCCTCCAAGTGACTGCAAACGGGACCCTCTTTCCCCGTGTGACCGAGCCCCGCACTCGGATTCGGTGCCGCCTTACCCCGAAGGCGCAGCCCAGCGCCGCCTGACCTTGCCAGGAGGAATTTCTCTCTCCTGCTCGAATTTCCTTCCCGTCGAGCTCCAGGCCTTCGCTGCTGGCCGCTCCCCTTTGACCACCCTGAATAAATCTTCCCTGCATCCCTGACAGCTGCTGATTTGGCTTCTTTCTTATTTTTTTTTTAATTGAAAGTAAACCTTCAAAGCGGCCCAGCCACCTGAGAAGCTCCGCTGAGCGCTGCAGCTGGGCCGGTGAACCTCAAACAGAAGAGCTGCGTTTTCTGGTGTCCCCCTCCTGCCCTGAGGGGAGAGGGGGGTCGCGGGGGCTTTGTGTGCTGCCGCGGCCACTCAGCTTTCAATTTAGCTTTTGCATTAGAAGAAGGGAATTTGGACGTGGGTAAAGTGGTTGTGGCGAGGTTTTGAAAGTGGCTGTGTAAACCTGAGGGAGGTGGCTAGAGGGGATGGTGGAGACAGAAGAGAAGAGAGGTAGACAGAGACAGAAGGAGAGAGAGAAGTAGAGAGGGAGAGGGAGGAGGAGAGAGATTTGCAAAGGGAGGTGTGAGTCTACGGGCAGAATGGAAGTTCAGTTTATTTCGAAAAGAAATCTAGGGTGTCTTTGTGCCGTCGGTTAGACTATTGGGGGTACTTTGCAAAAGGGAATTGATGTAAAAAAGCATATTCAAATTTAACAATCGGTTTGTGACACCAGGGAGCAACAATGTCCTGGAGGGCACAGAATTAGAAGTCGAGATTCCTAGATTTTGTTCCAGGGTCTTCTTTGTTACTTGTCATTTTCAGCTCGTTCACCTCAGGTTTCTGTATCCTTCCCCCCCCCACACACACACAATTTTTTATTATAGAAATTTAAAAATACTTGGAAAAGTTGAAAAAAAATAATGTAACAAACACCTTGATACCCACTACCTAAATTCACAGTGGTTAACATTTTTTCCATATTTGTTTTATCTTTATCTCTGTCTCCATGTGAATACGTTTTATCCTCCTCCCCACACACGCCTATTTGTTGAACCGTTTGAAAGTAAATTACAGACATCATGACACTTCACCCCTAAATACTCCAGCATACATTTGCTAATAAGGACATTCTCCTATACAACTGCAATACAACAATCACACCTAAGAAAATGCAAAATAATCTCCTGATAACATTTACCATTTGGTCCACATTAAAACTTCTCCAGTTGACTCCCAATGATCTTTAATAACTGGTTTTTGTTTTGAACCAGGAGTCGGTCCAGACTCAGCCATAGGTTTGCTTGTTAAGGGTGTTAGTCTCTTGACCTCTCTTCTCTCATTGCTAACCCACCTACATAGTGTACAAATCTCAAGTGTGGACCATGATGAATTTTTTAACAATTGATTTTGTTTCTAAGAGCTGTTTTAGATCTTGATGAATTTTTATTAAGTATATTCCTATGTAAGCACTAACCAGATCGATAAATAGAATATTTTCATCACCCTGGAAGGTTTTCTCTTAGCTTTTCCTGGTCAATATTTCTTCCTCCCCATCTCCCAGAAGGGGTGAGGATCTGGAACCCTCAGATCTTTTGGCTGGAAGTGTAACTTGGTTCAACCACTTAGGAAAATTGTTCACCAGAATCTAATAAATTTCAACTCATACTGTATGATCTAGCAATGCCATTTCTCAGTGTATACTCAAGAGAAATAATTGAATGTGTCACTAAAAGGCATTTGTGAGAATGCTCATAACAGCTTTATTAATAATTTCTTCGAACCGGAAATATCCCAGATGTCCATCAACAATAAAATGGATAAAGAAATTGTGGTATATTTGCGCAAAGGAACCCTACACAGCAATAAAAAGGAGAATAATACTGAATCATGTAATAGCTTCGGTGAATCTCACATGTTATCTTTTTAAAACAATTTTTAAAAATGTATTTATTTTGGGAGACAGAGGAGGAGCAGAGAGAGAGGGAGAGAGAGAATCCCAGGCAGGCTCCATGCCGTCAGTGTGGAGCCCGATGTCAGGCTTGAACTCACAAACCATAAGGTCATGACCCGAGCCAAAACCAAGAGTCAGACACCCAACCAACTGAGCTACCCAGGTGCCCCAGATGTTATCTTGAACAACACAAGCTTGATACAAAGAGAGTATATAATATATAAATCTTTATAGATAAAGGTAAAAAATACACAAAAATCATCTCTAATGGGAGATCATTCATCTCCTATAATTAACAAATATCACTTTTTTTCATGACATTTTCTTTTCGAAGAGACTAGGCGAGTGGTTTTGCAGAATGTCGCATATTCTAGATATGTCTGATCATTCCCTTGCTTAACTTGATCCTTTGCAACTGGAGATTCAGGAAAGAATTGAGCTGTAATGTCTCATGACACCCGTTTTATGTCATGGATCAACTTCTATCCCAATGCAGATAGAATGGTACTCGTTATGTTTCAGTCTTGGGAAAATTGAATAAATCATTAGTCAACTCATTTTCTGGATCTAAGGTTCAGTGGAGGAACTTCATTGGAGGAAGGTGTCCTGAAAGTCAGGTGTTGAGGCTGATGAGGGTCAAATTAGACATTTTTGGCAAGGCTATTTTGTAAGTGGTGCTGTGTCCTTCCCACTGTGTCATGCTGAGAGGCATTCAGTGCAGATCATTCTAGTATTAGTGCTGTGGATGTGGAGTTGGATCACTTGGTTAAGGTGGTGGCAGCCAGCTCTCTTCATTGTAAAAGACATTTCTTCAAGTCTCGGTGGTTTAACAGCCTCATTGGTCAACACGAAGCACTCATAGGTCAGTATCTCCCACTTGATGGAGTTTATTCCGGCAAATTTGGCTGCACGGTAAGATTGTTCAAAGCAAAATGATTATTTCACCTTCAGAGCTTCACCCTAAAATGGGAACTTCATATCTTGAAAATGACATCTTAACCACAGTAGAACAGTTTTCATCTTTGAGATTTTCAGATGACATAAAATAAATTCCCTTGTGACTTGAGATGCTTTGATAAGCATGACATTTTTGATATTAAAATTGCTTAGATTTAGGACACATGATACTGTCATTTGTATGCATTTTGGTGGTGATAAATATTATGTGAGGTTATGTTTAAATCATCGGCAGACATAAATTAAGGATTTCGTGTGTATGCCTAGAAAACTCAGACCTGAAAGAGATGTGTTTCAAAGCATTTTGTATTTTAAAAAGTAACTTTTTAAAAATATTTAATGTTTATTTATTCTTGAGGATGTGGGGAGGGTTAGAGAGAGAGGGAGACACAGAATCGGAAGCAGGGTCCAGACTCCGAGTTGTCAGCCCAGAGCCCAACGTGTGGCTCGGACTCCAGAGCTGTGAGATCTTGACCTGAGCTGAAGTGGGATGCGTAACTGACTGAGTCACCCAGGCACCCCAAAAAGTAACTTTTGAGAATTTACTTCGGTACTCTCACTTGAAGAAGGAAAAGTGGTTTAAGCATGATTATCCACTGGCTTCATGGGAAAGAAATAATTTCAAGTGACTTGGATTTTGGTGTGATAATCAGCATACTAATCTAAAACGGTCTGGTGGAGAAATCCCAATGGTTAAGTCTCACTACCTGAGAAACCGTGGCCAACTCTAAGCCTTGACATCCTTGAGGCAGAGTAAAGATGGTCACAAATTGGTTTGTTGTTCCTTCAAGAGGTTGTGTCGTGTCTGGTCTCTTTGAATATTGGTGAACATGTGCCCACTCTGACCAACAGAATGAGGCTCAAGTAATGATGGGCCAGGTTCTGAACCCAAGCCTTAAGAGAGTGGGAGCTGCCGTTTCCTGTTTTTTGGGATGTCTGCTTCTGAAACCTAGCCATCATGCTCTAGGAAGCCCAAGCAGCGTTATGAAGAAGTCCATGTGGAGAATAACCCTTAGCTGACATCCTTGACTCAGCTGCCAGCTAGCCCCAACTTGCTAGCCATGTGAGAGAACTATTCTTAGAGGTGGAGCCTCTAGTCCTTAGTGAGCCACGCAAAGTGGTGGTGCATGGAGTAGAGACAGCCAACCCCGCCAAGCACTGCCCATAATTGCAGATTGGTGAGTAACATAAAAGAATGCACTTCTTAAGCCACTAGTTTGTTATTTAGCAAAGATAATGGCAACAATCTTCATTTGCAATATGGCCATAAACCCACTTGTCTTGTATACACAAGGAAGGCCAAATAGAATAGCGTTTATGAGAGCGTTTTGCAAACCAGAAAGCAATTCTATGCCAATATAAGGTGACAGTCTCTGAAGTAACCCATAGAATGGAAGGATTCTGTAAATATTAGCAATCTGAGATTGGCATTTTGCTCTAATTTCTATTGACTCCATCTCCTGAAGTTAGAAACATGATACAGTTACTTATTTTTATTGTGACAAGATATACATCCCATAAAATTTTACCATCTGAACAATCTTCAAGTGTACAGTTCAGATCATTTACATTGTTGTGTGGCCATCACTACCATGCATCCTTCTTCGAAACTCTATTTGCTTTGATAACATGAAATATATCTTTTTTTTTTAAATTTTTAATGTTTATTTTTGAGAGAAACAGAGAGAGAAACAGAGAGCAAGTGATGGGGGGGGGGATGGAGATAGAGAGTGAGACAGAGAATTCAAAGCAGGCTTCAGACTCTGAGCTGTCAGTATAGAGCCCAACACTGGACTTGAACCCATGAAGTGTGAGATTATGACCTGAGCCGAAGTTGACCGCCCAACTGACTGAGTCACCCAGGCGTTCCAGGAAATACATCTTCTTAACAAGTATATTTTCCTCTTCTAAACATGAAGCGAAGCTAAGTCCTTTTAGCACTGTATATGCTAATTTCAGGAATGAGCCCACGTGCCGTAAAGACAGATAGGTTTCCAGAGAGACCATAAAGAATGGCAGGCCCACAATCTGCAGTGGAGCCTCTCTTCCTTCCCAGGGCCCATTCCATTCCTCTAGAACCTCAATTAGTCATTAGTCAGCGTGGGGATGGGGGAATATTTAGAGAGAAATGAGCACTTATTAAAAAGGGCCAAGAGAGCAAGTTTTCAAAGCTAGAACACTCCAACGAAACCATTTTATATATAAGCAGGCCCTCCGGAGTTAGCACACATACTTGCACCTGGACCCCACCTGGACATAATTAGTTTCCCTGTGCTCAGAGCAGAGCAAACACCAAAGAAAATGATGTCAAAAAACGGAGCAATCTGTCATGATCTGTGCTGCACAATTAAAGCGGCGTGCTTTCTGTAAGAATTATGTAACACAGATGACATGATATTTGGATAGCCAGGACTGGAAGGCCATCTGGTTATGTTCGACTTCACAACTATTATGTCTGTTTCCTGAATCGTTTTGTATACTTTGGGATGGGAGTCATACGAAGGAAGGATAAAATGCTCTTGGCTGATCTGTAAGAAGTATTGTTTATCTGTTTGCAAGTTTAAATGTTCTAGATAGGACTTTTTTAAATGTTTTTTTTAATTTATTTTTGAGAGCAGGAGAGACAAAGCATGAGCGGGAGAGGGGCAGAGAGAGAGTGGGGGACACAGAATCTGAAGCAGACTCCAGGCTCTGAGCCATCAGCACAGAGCCCGACGCGGGGCTCAAACTCACAGACTGTGAGATCATGACCTGAGCCGAAGTCGGGCATCTAACCGACTGAGCCACCCAGGCGCCCCGCTAGATAGGACTTTTAATTCTAAGCAAGCAAAATCCTCAGGGCTCGAGAACCAAAATATAAGATAGACAAAGATGGGGAGGACCCTGAGTCACAGCAACACGTTCAGGGCTGGAGAATAGTTAGAACATCTTGAAACGAATGGGGAAATGTATTCCGTAGGCTTATGTGAGCCATCCCCTGACTCTCTCCTTTTGGGATCTAAATGCCCAGGATAGCACCCCATCTCCTCCGCATTGGACCTGTTTTATCGGACTGTATGCCACCCTCCTTTGGTATGAGCTGAGCTGTTGAAACTAGGCTGGAGTTTCTCTCACCCGATGATTTTGGTGATGACTGAATCAGGGCTTACTGACCAACCACAGAGTGCCTAACAGTCCTAGTTTTCTGGGGGTCACAGAGAAATAACTAGAAATAGTTTATGAGTGAGTCGAGGGAGCTGTGTTCATGGGCAACAACATGGGTAGGACAATGAGTAGAGTTGCTAAAGTCAGTCAGAGTGGACCAGTGGTGTCTGAGATTGAGCCACACTCACTGTGAGGCTGTCCCTACCCTTCCGGGGACATTACCTCACCCTCACCTTCCTGCAGCCCCAGGGGTTGGGGGAGGGTGTATGTGCGTAGGGGGGAAGGAGCTAGGGTTCAGATTCCAGTGTTTAGTGCGTGCCTCTTAGTTCCCAGAAAGCTGGCTAAATGCTGCCACAGATCTTCCTTCACAACCCTGGGAGATAACTTCATCCCCATTTCAGAGATGAGGAGAACAGTTCCCTGAGACAACACATACTTGGTGCAAGACCGAATTATGAGCCAGGGCATCAGATGCATGTGATTTATTGAGGGTGTGGATATTAGGGAAACCAAAGGGCAGGAGGGGAGCTGGGGAGGGATGGGAAAGAGTGAGCGAAGTGTGGCCTCAGGTCATATCTAACCTGCTGTGGCTGGGGGGCTGGGGGGATGTCCTCTGGAGCCTGAGTCTGACTGAAGAACCCATATTAATTGCTTTATTTTCTCAGTGAAGAGATAATTGGCCTTATTTGTTATGATATTGGGTTTGTATGTGGGTTGGGAGTTTGAAGAAAGTGCACATATTTGATTTTTACTGGCTTCAGTTTCAGAGGCTGATTTCCTCTCCCCTACCCCCATGTTTGTCTTCGGCTTCTGGAGACTTCCTTACACATGGCATATAAAATATATATATGTATTTTGTATAAAAAATATATAAAGTATATATATATGTGTGTGTATATATATATATATATTTTTTTTTTTACATCTGTGCTTTATTGTCATCTATGGGTGACTTATCAATTCACTTGATGTTGTCCCTTAATAGGAACCAATTAGTATGTTTGCAATTAGGAGGATCTGTGTGACCTTAGGTTCCCCCCTGTCCATCATCAATGTCACAGGACATAAGATGAGGCACCAGAAAACATCTGGAATTAAAACTGACCTAGATTAAATCCCTTAAAGTGTGGAGGTGTAGGTATATTTTCAAACCCCAGTTGGGCAGTCTCCTTCTTCCTTTCTACTGCTATTTGTGAAAACTGCTACCCCAGACTGTAAGGATTAAAAAGGGGTTAGACACACCAATAGAACGACTATAAAAACAAAAATGGGAAACAATCAGTGTTGGCAAGGATGTGGAGAAAATAGGACCTAGTGCATTGCTGGTGGGAATGTAAAATGATGTGGCCATTATGGAAGACAGTTTGGTGGTTTCTCAAAAAGCTAAATATAGAATTACCATATGACCCAGAAACTCCACTCCTATGGATATACCCAAAGGAATGGAAAGCAGGGACTTGAACAGATACTTTTTGTTGGAGTGATAAGACATTTTGGAAATAGTGGTGAAGGTTGTGTAACACTGTAAGTGTAATTAATACCACTGAACTCTATATTTACAAAAGGTTAAAATGACAAATTTTACATGCTATGTATTTACAACTTAAAAGAATTAATACTGTAATATTCCAAAGCCCATTTAATTCTACACTTAAAAATGGGTGAATTGCATGGTATGTGAATTACATCTTAATAAAGCCGTTGTTTATACCTTAGGGATATTCACTTTTCCTTCACTCTGCATTCAGGCCACAGGGACCATGAAAAACCTGCACTGGAAAAATAATATAGTGCAAGTCATCGGGGAGAGAGAGCTCTCTTGACAGCCTAAAGAGATTCGGGTAATTAACTCAGTCACTTGCCTTTCTTAAGAGGCTGAAGGCCATGGGATACGACAGGAAAAGAGCGGGTGGTTCAGAATCCAATGGTGTATTGCATTGTATTTTGTGTCGTGGTGGGTAGGGTTATTCTACTGAAAGGCGACTTTTACTGGCATAAAGCTCTTCGGAGAGAAATCACCGCGTGTAACAAATGCACGAATTCTGGTTTGCAGTTGAAGGGTAGCCATGTTTTGAGTCTCAACCTGAACTCTCACTGGCTTGAAAAACAGCGATAGGAGTTTGAGTGGAGTCCTATGAGCCATTGCATCCTGCTCTTCTCTGTGATGCTATGTCTGCAATGGAGAGTGATCGATGTTTTTAAAATGTGCCTTTGGAGTTACAGGAGAGGCCATCCAGAGTGTCCACAATGTCACTGGAGGAGACAAAACCATCCATCCATTCAGCACAGCACAAAGCAGCCTACACCAAGAAAACAATACATCCCCAAACAGATCAAACAGCTGCTCATCAATCTGGTGCAAGCTGCAGGTTGCCTGACTAAATTACTGTCGGATAGGCAGACGAGCACAATTTGTCAGTCAGCATTGAGTTTAAATGAGCAGAGACGCACATAAAGCCAGCAATGCAATTGTAATTAAGAATTATAGGCATCAAGTTTCTGCCAGTGCTTTCTTAAGATAGCAGTGACTGAGCTCTAAGAAATTATGAGGGAACCAGGGCAGAATTAAAGCCAGAGCATGGTCTACCTAGAGCCCTCTACGGTTTAAGCTACTTGTCGTTGTGTAACTGTGAGGTGTAGATGACGGGGAATCCATGAGAACTCTATTTTTCCTGTTTTCTTAAGAAACTTTATATCACGCATATTAAAGAATTGGTATTAATATTATAAAATGATGCTCTTGATACCACTACCCAGATTAAGAACTAAAACATTTTGATTTGTTTTAATGGTGGTTGAAATCATTGTGACAACTGACAAATCTCTGGGTGCTGAGTTGAACGAGATTTAATACAGGTTGAGTGCCAACAATGAGTTGGCGTTGAAGCACATGAAGACGAATAAAGCAGACTTGCTTCAGAGGGTTTACCGTCTGGAAGGAAGACGAAAATGACAGCACAATTAGCCCTGCACCCCATGAATCCACAGGAAAAGTAGAGGTGTCATAAGAGAGGCACACAGCACTGTAGAGGCTCAGAAGAAGTTGGATCACGTAAGGCAGGGAGGGCTGTGAGGGCAGGAGCTCAGGGAAACCTTTGTGAAGAAAAGCCTTTGTGAAGAAAGTGGCATCTGAGCTGAACATCAATGGTAAGCAGGGGCTTTACAAGACAGGAGACAGTGGGAGGAAGGGCATTTTGGGTGGCATGACTTAACACAAGCAGAGAGAAGAAAGTCTCAGACCTATAGAAGATAATAAATTAATTTGTCTAGAATAAGAGAAGAGTGGAATATAAGATTGGATAATCATCCTGATTTAATTTTTTACAAGACCCTCACGTCCTCAGGAAACATTCCATCCTTGAAGGGCTAACTTTCCTTGTCACCTGAAGACTAACACACCCAAAGTCAGTCCTACTTAGGGGACTATATGAGGGGAAATTTTTGGTTTGGGCATTCATCTCATTATCTCTTCTGCCTTTCTAACAGCTCCCCACATTTATTTGGTCAAACTCTTCCTCAATATTAGCCTATGTAATATGGAATGGGATTGACTATTTTTTTTTTTAGCTCCAGGGTTAAACCTCCTAGCTTAGTTGTTTGATTCAGATAAAAGCAAGTGACCTAGTTAGGCCCAATAAGAACAAGATCCAGGGCTTTGGGGACACTGTCAAGGAAGTTGAACATTTTCTTCTATGCTAATCATGAAGGTGAGAGAATGTGAGGTCTAGGGTTTCTGCAGCCATCTTGTCAGCACATGGGGAAAGCCTGGCTCAGAATGAAGTCAGCACATTGAGGCAGGGTCAATATTCAAAATTTGATAGAAATAGACTATGGACACCAATCAATCAGAATGGACACCAGTTGGTATGCTGTTCTGGGGCTCTGCCTGGAGAAACTCATAAATTAAAAAAAAAAAAAAGCTTTATTTATGATGTATTATCTCAAACAAAAAGTGGTCTGTCTATAATTTTTTACTTTTATATATAATGTTATGTTAGTACTAAAAATATTTATAATACCTTCATCTAAAACCCAGATTATATTGTTTTCCCCAGTTTAATATTTTTTCTTTTTTTAAATTTTTTTTATGTCTTATTTATTTTTGAGAGAGAGAGAGAGAAAGTATGAGTGGGGGAGGAGCAGAGAGAGAGGGAAACACAAAATCTGAAGCAGGCTCCAGGCTGTGAGCATAGAGCCCAATGTGGGGCTTGGACTCACGAGCCGCAAGATCATGACCTTAGCTGAAGTTGGATGCTTGACCGACTGAGATGCCCCTAAAATTTTTTTTAATAGTTTCTAAATCAAGAAATAAACAAGGTTATGGTATATGAAAAGGTTTTTTTATGCTGGAAACTGTTAGAAACAACCAATGTATGGAGTCATAGGTGCAAATCCTGACTCCTCCATTAGCTATGCCCTCAGAGACTCCATTAAAACTCTTCAGTTACCTCAGTAATACCTAATTCAGAAGTTGTTGGGAAGATTCTATGAAACAGAAAATTATCAGTCTGTGTGAATAAAAGAGGTGACTTTGTGTGATGGTTAATTATGTGTCAATTTGACTGAGCCACAGAGTACCCAGATATTTGGTCAAACGTGTTCAGGGTGTTTCTGAGAGGACGTTCTTGGCTGAGATTAACATTTAAATCAGTAGACTAAATACACCCTAATGTGGGTGGGCCTTATCCAGTCAATTGAAGGCCTGAATAGAACAAAAAGGCTGACCTTCCCCCCAGTAAGAGAGAATTCTTTCTGCCTTAGGGCCTTCAAACTGGGATGTTGTTTTTTTATTTTGAAGTCTTTGGACTCACACTGAAACACTGGCTCCTCCTGGGTCTTGAGCTTGCCAACCTTTGGATTGGAACTACATCATTGACCTTCCTGTGTCTTCAGCTTGGCGACTCACCCTGTAGATCTTGAGACTTGCCAGCCTCTATAATTGCATGAGCTAATTTCTTATAATAAATCTCTTTACACACACAGACACGCACACACACACACACACACCACTTACTTGTTTTGTTTCTCTGGAGAACCGTGACTAATTTTACTTTGTAAAAAATGCCCACATTTCTATGGCCAATGGCCCCCATTGCTTCAGGATATCATCCCTTCCCTCTTTCCTTAATCTTCCTCCATTATTTCTGAACTCCTGAGAGGATTATCTGACTTGGGTTTATGAAGAATCTTCTCACAGACCTCTTCTTGTGGCTGACTGCTGTCTAGCAAACCAAGACCCCACTGTAGGTGCTCTTGCTCTGTTCTTGCTACACACAAGGCACAAAAGCCCAATGACTCCAAAGAGTCACTACTTAAGTCTTATATCTCACAAATTCTCTCAAGAAAATAGCTCTAGCTAGCCTCTGCCTCCAACCTCTTGGGCTCAGACCTAGTCCTGAAGGTTGGGTTCTCAGCCAACCTTATATCCATTCATATCTGCTTCTCCTCACTTCTGCTTGGCTACAGTCTCCATTCCACTGGACAAAAAGATCCTTGGGGCTGCTTGGGGGACAGCCAGACACTTATTCCTCATTTCAATCTGACTGTGACCTTGGCTCTAAGTCCTTCACATAGAGGGAGCTCATGTTGGAACTCAACATGTATTAATCTTCTCTTTTCTATGTTTAGAGGTGGAGTGATTACAACTTTGGAAGAGCCAGTGTCAAGACAAGAATATAGTCAATCTTGCTCCTTTTATGAGTATGTTCAGGGACTAGATCTGGTTACCCAGTCTGGGGAATATTTTGTTTTATGAGCACATTTTTGGGTAGAACTCTAACTCTCTGAACTTAATATAACAGTTTTTATACTCTTCTGTTTTCATGAATATTTTAAAAAATGTTTGTTTATTTTTGAGAGGGAGACAGAGCGCAAGCAGGGGCAGAGAGAGAGGGAGACACAGGCTCCAGGCTCAGAGCTACCTGCACAGAGCCCGATGTGGGGCTTGAACCCACAAACTGTGAGATCATGACCTGGGTTGAAGGCAAACACCCAACCAACTAAGCCACCCAGGTGCCCCCATAGACCAGTCCTCATCCTTAGGAGGATAGCGGTCTGACTAAACTTCTCTTGCACTTAGGATGTGACCATGCTACATCACGCATGTCCCAGCCAATTAGGTCAATACAGAGGAGGGGATGGTCTAATCCACATGGTTGTTCAGGACCCAAAGATCCTTGCATTGAGTGATCCCCCTGGAGCAGGGTTTGGAAAACGATGGCCTATGGGCCAAATCCAATGCGCTTTTGTAAATAAAGTCTTATTGGAGCACAGAAACATTCATTCATTTACATATTGTCGATGGGTGCTTTCCTATTACAACAATAGAGTTGAGTAGTCACAACAGAGACTGTATAGCCTCTAAAGCCTAAAATATTTCCCCCTGGCTCTTCATAGGGATCACCTTGCTGGCTTCTACTCTAAGGCTTTGAAATTTTCCCCTGGATTCTCAGAGTCTGGCTAGGAGATGAAGGAAGAGAGATAATAGAAAGGATTGTATGAAAACAGTTGTAGCCCATGCTCGAAGGTGGAGTATACCACTGTGACCCATATTCCAATGTCCAGAACTCAATCACCAGGCCACATCTCATCACAAGGGAGCCTGGGATATGTCGTCTAGCTGTGTGTCTAGGAGGATAAGTCAAGTAATTTGGTGGACAATCTCTGCCACATATGCCTACCTATGTGGTCGGCTCAGCTGCTGTGCTGTCTCTAATCAACCCCCGTTGGGGCAATCGGTTTTGAAAATCAGAGCAGATTCCTCTGCTCTTAAACTGAGCCTCCTTGCTCTGATCTGACATAGTAGTGGAGATGCACTCTTCAACCCTGCCCGCCCTCAGTGATTACCCACACATTCTAGTGCATAGTGAGCAGTGATGTGTAGGGTCTCGATGAACCATAGACTTCACTCTGTTCCATGGAATGCACCATTGTTAGAGTAAGTTCTGCATCAGAGTGCAAGAAACTGAAGTCTGGTGCTGGAAATGTTTTGATCTCATACTTGAAATGCAGAACATAATGGTATCAATCTCTGAAAATCAAATGAAATCTTGTGGGAGTAGGTTAGGTCCAATGAATAAAATTATATAAAACAATTTCATACTTGACATTTACTGAGAGGGGCTTAACTTTCCCTACATATTTTAGTCTGTTCAGCTGGCATTATTTATTCATGTCTCTTTCCCCATTTGGTTCACAATTTATCTTTTGGGAGCCCAGAATTAAACTGTAAAAATGTATATATGCTAGACACTGTTTTATGTTCCATCAATGGAGAAGTCATCAAAATCTCTAACAGAATAAGATTCAGCCTATTACAGGGGTGATTTAGCTGAAATAAAATGTAATGCTTAACTCAGAGAAGCTGGAAAAAATGAGATTTAGGAATATGGAATTGAATAATCACTCAGTGAAATGACAGTGGTTTCTCTGTCAATCTCCTAGTTGAAAGAATATTAGGACATCAAGATTATGAATGGCCAGAGCCAAATGAGGATTCACGAGAACCCAGCAGGACAAGATTGGCTTCTGATTCCAATGATAACACATTGTTCCCTAACGCTGACAGAGTTAAATAGAAGAAATTCAGTGTTCTGTGCCATAGCCCTTTGTTGCGCTGGTGTATTTTGCGGTAGGGAAAGAATTAATGCATAACAAATTAAAAAAAAAACACAACTCTGGAGAACAGAGCAGTTTCTGACCCAGACCACTGTGACTAAATATTTCATCAGGTTTTTCATAAGATAAGGGAGAATTTATGCACCAGAACTTGAATGAGAGACATTGGGGAGGGAAGTTAGAGAAGGAAAACCCACAAAAAGAAAAGCAAAGACCAGTGTATCAGTTTCCTGGGGCTGATATAACAAATTACCACAAACTGAGTGGCTTAAAATAACAGAAATTTATTCTTTCACAGTTTTAGAGGCTAGAAATCTGAAATCGAGGTGTCTACAGGGCCCTGTTCCCTCTGAAAGCTCTGGGGGAGGAATCCTTCCTTGCTTCTTCCTAGCTTCTGGTGGTTGCTGGTGATCCTTGGGTCTCTTTGGATTGTGGATGTATCACTCCAATCTCTGCTTCCATTGTCACATGTCATGCTCCTGTGTATGTGTGTGTGTGTGTATGTGTGTGTGTGTGTGTGCGCGCGCGCATGCACCCACACACGTCTTCTCTTCTTTTTTTTTTTGCAAATTTTTTTTTAACATTTATCTATTTTTGAGAGACATAGAGACAGAGTGTGAGCAGGGGAAGGGCAGAGAGAGAGGGAGACACAGAATCCGAAGCAGACTCCAGGCTCTGATGAGCCATCAGCACAGAGCTCGACGTGGGGCTTGAACTCACAGACGTGAGATCATGACCTGAGCTGAAGTCGGCCACTCACCAACTGAGCCACCCAGGTGCCCCACGTCTTCTCTTCTTATAGGGATGGTGGTTGTGTTGGATTAGAGTCTACCCTAATCCAGTCTGGCCTCATCTTAAGTTGATTATAGCTGCAAAGACCTCATTTCCAAATAAGGGCACATTCACAGTTTCTGGGGCCAAGGATTTCAACATATTTTGGGGAGGACATAATTTAATTCACAATCAGGAACTGAAGTTATCTATGATAGTGTCATGAGATGGATGGAACAGTCCACAGCATCAGGAACAGCCACTTGGAACCATGACACAAATACAATATGAGGGCAAATAGATTTTCAGTTTGTGGTAACGGCAATAGCAATGGACACTGCTAGCATTCTACACCAGCCATTCCAAGAACTTTACATGTCTTGTCTTATTTAATTCTCTCAATGATCCTATGATGTAGGTGCTTTAATTAGCCCATTTTACAGATAAGGAAATCGAGACATAAAGATGCAAATTGGTATTGAGGAAAAAACCCAACTAATCTAATGGGAAGAGAGAGTTTTGGGTGGCAGGAGATCTCAGGTAGGGCCCAAGAAATGCGACAAGGGTAAAGATGGCAATTTAGGGTAGTAGCAAAAGTTTTTTTGACTGGAAGATCTCCACGTTTTAGATTTTCCTACATACTTGAGACTGCCTGACATTCCACAGTAGAAAATTCATTCATTGAACCAAAGGCTTAGATCCCAGTCAGTTTTGAAGATCTGTTGGATATTCTGTCATAAACTATTTGAGTCTGTATTCAGGAATCTCAAAGGCTTGGCTATCTTACTTAGACCATAGCGAATGACAGATGACCTGTCAGTATATTTACTCTTCCCTCCTGCTGACATTGTATTGAAAGAGGGATATTTGGGATGATTATAGATGTGTGTGTGTGTGTGTGTGTGTGTGTGTACACATTCTAAGTCCAGAGACAATAGATTGTCAAAAGATTGTTATGATTAAGATCTCAGTTTTAGAACTGGTTGGCCTACATTCAAATTCTAGCTTTGGCCTCTAAGCCTTGTGACCTGGATGAATTATTAAAACTTCTCTGTGCCTTAGTTTCCTCATCTATAAAATGGGGATAATAATAACATTAACCCCCTCATAGAGTTGTGGGGGAATTAAATATGCTAATATATGCTTTAAAACAGTGTCTAGCATATAGGAAGTATCTATAAGCACTTGCTTTTATTATGACATATGTGTTACAGATGAGATGAGTAACATATGAACACAGGGAAAAGGTTCTAGAAAGTGCATGTTAGGGATAAAAGTTGAGACATCACCATTTCCATCTTATATGTGGCAACTGTTGTTAGATATGCCTTGAGTTTATCTGAAGCTCGATGCAATTTCCGATGCCTAAAGGGGTCTGCCAGCGCCTCAGGACAAACTCATCACTCTATATTGCTGCTATTTATCTTTGATCAACATGTCACAAATTTTTATGCTGCTTAAGGCACAGAGTTCAAAATATTTTTCTCTTCTATGTCACCGGGCTTTCAGTCTGCATTTAACATTTCCCTTCCCTCGCAAAGACCAAAGTAGGATAAGGATGGATGTACCTGGGTGCAGGCTTGATCTCCTCTGAGCTTATCAGCTGGTTTTTATTTTTATTATTATTTTTTAAGTTTATTTATTTATTTTGAGAGAGAGAGGGAGTACGTGCATGGGGAGGGACAGAGAGAGAGAGAGAGAGGGAGAGAGAGAGAGAGAGAGAGAGAGAGAATCCCAAGCAGGCTCTGTCCACTTAGTGCAAAGCCTGACAGGAGGCTAGAAACTCACAAACTGAGCCAAAATCAAGAGGCAGTTGCTTAACCGACTGAGCCACCCAGAAGCCTGGATGAGTTTGTTTCTAAAAACTGATCATCTGTGGGTCAATCCTCAACCCCTTGCCACCCCGAAATGGAAAGCCTATCATAGTAGTCGTCCTGAGGAGCTTCATACCACTGGCTGTCATTGAATGGTAAGTGACGGGGCACAGATGTCAATAACCGAGTCCATTAAATACCCCTGCACTAATCTTTGAATGTGGCACAAGTTAGGAGTCTATGGAGTGGGTATGACACACAAATTATCGGCAAAAAGAATAAAGAGATAAATTGGACTACATCAAAATGAAAAGCTTGTGCATCCAGACACTATCAACAGAGTGAAAAGGCGTCCTGCAGAAAATATTTGCATATCATAAAACCAATAAGGGGTTAATATCCCGAATACGTAGAGAACTCCTATGACTCAATAACAAGAAAACAGTCTAATTAAAAAAATGGGCAAAGGGCTTGAACAGTTTCCAAAGGAAATACAGTAAAAGCACATGAAAGAAACTTAACATGACTCATCATTAGGGAAAGGCAAATCAAAACCACAATGAGATATCACCTCATAGTCATCAGCAGGATAGCTATTATAAACACACACACACACACACACTCACAGAGAGAGAGAGAGAGAGAGAGAGAGAGAGAGAGAGAGAGAAACAAGTGTTGGTGAGGTTGTGGAGAAAATGGAAACTGTACACTGCTGGTCGCCCTTCCTTCCTTCCTTCCTTCTTTCCTTCCTTCCTTCCCTTCCTTCCCTTCCTTCCCTTCCTTCCTTCCTTCCATTAGTATGTACTTTTGGAATTTTATTTCATTTCAAGAATATCATCCATTACTATCATTATTTATTTTGATGCCCAGTGGGAGCACCTTCGAGTTGGCTTCTGTGTTCCTTTGACAGGTCCTTATCATTTTTTGAACACTTCCTTGGTTTCAGGCACAAAACAATATGCCAGGAGCATCTTTCCCTTTCCCTGCTCCAGTCCTGGAAACAGACTTTCTTTCAAATAGCCCTTGGCTTCTTTTAGTGGAGAACAGTGTTCAGAGATCAAGATCTTCGTTCCAAAATTCTTTTTTTTTTTTGAGTTTAGAAATGAAATTAATCTATGGTCTGTGAGTAATCTTGACTTCTTGCTCTGCGTGAAGAACTCTGACCACCACTCCAGTCTTTCAGGAGTAAATGCAAATCCTCGGGAGGCTTCCTCTGACCTTCCCCTCCCCCAACTCATTCCGTTTCCTAAGACAGCCGGGCCCCCTAGGACATCAGCACTAAAATCTTTATAAAGTCCCTGAAGCTTCCTGCTGGTGTGGGTTTCAAAGGCAGCAGAGTCAAGGTGGAATTAATGCAGGGAGTGTGAGAAAGAAAATCTCAAACCATGTGACAGAACCTCAAACCATTGGAACAAAAGCAGATAGACCGATAAAGAGTTAGGTGTTATTAAGAGAGTGTATCATCATGTTTTGAAGTCATAGTCTTGCATCAAAAAGCAAATTTCTCTTTTGAAAAATATTTAATATTTATTAAGGATTGGCTCTGTGCCAGGCACTTTTGGGCTAGGCACCCTACGTGAACTATCTCATTTAATCTCCATGGCGACGTGACATGGTGGATGGCTTGTGTCCTCATAGAAGTACAGAGACATTAAGTAGAAAATGCTGGAATTGGGATGTATGTCCAAGCAGACTGACTTCAGAAGCTGTCGTCCTGCGGGATGCCCAGTCTCACGCAGAGGGCATGATGATGAAAAGGTGGGCATTGATCTCTTCAACACCAAGCGCAGACATAAAATGAAATCACCGCCACTGGTAGGATCCTAGTGGAAAGCAGAAAACAATGTTATATGCAGTTTAAAAGGAAGTCCCAGAGGGCAGGGTTTTCTGAACCAGGCATTAGTAAGTAAGGAGGCCAGCGATTGTGAATAAGGGCACACATATTTTAATTTTTACTCAACATTTTTTTTCTTATTGCTGTAGTAAAAATACATTCCCACTTTGGAAAAATTGGATACTATGAAAAATAAAAAGGGAAATATGTGCTGTAATCCCACTTCTCAGAGATAATTATCATCAATGTTTTAACATTTTTTTCTATGTGATTTTACTTAGTTGAGATCCCGGTGTATAAAAAGTCTCTGGCTTGCTTTTCTTGCTAAATCCTACCAGCACATTCCCATGTTAAAAACTCTTCATAAACATCATTTTTAATGGCTGCATAGTATTCCCTTTTGGGAATGTAATATTATTTCCTTAGAAGTTTCCTTAATGTTGTCTATTCAGGTCGTTACTATTCCTGATTACGAAAAAAACAACACAACAAACAAAGAAACCCTTCTGACAGATCTCTTTGCACCTGTGCTTTGGTCTGTTTCAGATTATTTTCTTAAAATAGAATCTTAGAAATGATCTTACTTTATTACAGTACAGATGTTATTTGTGTTATTTAAAAATAGCTTAATAATTTTAAAATTATTTAAATTATTTTTCATAAGTAATACAAATATGTGTAAGATAAAAATTCAAGATACAAAAGGTCATGCAGTAAAATCAAGTCTCCTTTCCACTCTGTCTCCCAGCCACCACGAATCTGGCCTCATTTTCTTGCTTTTCCTTTTAGATAAATCCTTTATATTACGAGCCCATATATCCTGGAGATAGTTTTGTTTTGTATATAATGAGATGCATTTTCCTTTTTAGTAGCTGTGTGATAATCGAGTATATCTCTCTTGTTGATGAACATTTATGTGAATTCTAATCTTTTTCTACAATATACAATACTGTATTGACTATCACTGTGTAGACCTTCTTTTCTGCCATATAAGATACTAGGAGTTCGTTGGTTGAAAGTTATGATACGGGAGGATATATTTGAAGACCCCCAGTAGATGCCGATGGTAGTACCAAATCTCTATATAGTGTTTTTTCCTATACATACAAATCTGTGATAAAGCTTAATTTATAAATCTGGCACGGTAAGAGATTAACAACAACTAATAATACATCAAACACTTATAACAATATGCTGTAATAAAAATTATGTGAATGTGGTCTCTCTCTCTCAAAATATCTTTTTTTAATTTTTTTTCCTTTAACTTTTTTTATTTTATTTTTGAGAGACACAAGGACAGAGCGTGAGCAAGGGAAGGGCAGAGAGAGAGGGAGACACAGAATCTGAAGCAGGCTCCAGGCTCTGAGCTGTCAGCACAGAGCCCAATGCAGGGCTCGAACTCACAGACCGTGAGATCATGATCTGAGCTGAAGTCGGCTGCTTAACCGACTGAGCCACCCAAGTGCCCCTTAAAATATCTTATTGTACTGTACTCACCCTGCTTCTTGTGATGATGTGAGCTGATAAAATGCCTATGTGATGAGATGAAGGGAGGTGAATGATGTAGGCATTGTGATGTCATGTTAGGCTACTACTGACATGATGGTAGAATCATCTGATTCCATACTGAGGGTAACTGAAACTGTGGAAGACAAGATCATGGATGAGGGGGGACTACTGTATTACAAAATGTATTTCTATTGAAGTTGTATCAATTTATGTTTCTACTAGTAACATGAGAAAAGAGTGTTTTTTTATTCTCCCCATCTACACAATATAGTACAAAATGTTTTGATCTTTGCCAATTTAAGAAGCTAAACATTATTTCATTATAATTTTAATTTATTTTTGAATGAGGTTGAGCATTTTTAAATAGCCATTTATTATTTCCTTTTGAGGGGTGTGGTGTTTGGGGGGGTGTTTTCTTTTGGGTTCTTAGTTTTTTCCCTATTAATTTGAGGGCATTATTTTTATATTGATTAAATTATAGCTCTTTGGTTGTGATATTATTTGCAAGTATTTTTTTTTTCAGATTATCTTTTCAGTGTTTGTTATTTGTTTATTTGTTTTTGTTATTCAGATATGTTCTTTTTCCAGAAAGGTTTTAGGTATATGATTGTCTGTATCAGTATTTTTTATTTTAAACATCTCGAGTTTTGTCATACACACTTAGAAAGTCTTTCTCTACTTGGAGATTTTAAATATACTATTCTATTGTCTTTGATACTTTTACGAGTTGTATTTTACACAAATTTTTGCTGAACATAAAATTTATTTTTGCGTGAAGTGTAAGATAGAGATATAACTTAAATTTTTAAAAAAAATAGCTAATCAATACCATTTGTTGTATGTTATATTTTTCCCTATTATTTTTAAATGCCAGGATTATCATATATTAAATTCCCATAGATATTTGGGTCTGTTTCTAATTTTTCTATTCTGTTCTATTGATCTGTTTTTTCATGAACTATACTTTAAGACTTTTTATGATATATGCCAGTACCTGGCATAGCTAGTGCCCCTTCTTTATTATCATCTTTCAGATTTCTTTCTTTCTTTTTTTTGATATTCTTGTCCATTTATATTTTCCATAGAAATATTAGAATTGCTTTGCCTGCTTCCCCCCACCCCCAAATTCATTGATTAATTTGGGAAGAGATTATATCTTTATAATGTGATAGTCTCTATTTTAGAAAATGGTTGTTTTCCCATTTGTTTTTTGTCCTTTTTCCTGTTAGCAGCATTAAAGTTTAATTTAAGTAGATTTTGCTCATTTCTTGCCATTTCCTACGTATTTTAAAATCTTTTTTTTTTTTTTTTGCTATTGCAAACGGAGTCTTTTCTTCCATTTAACAGTATAACTGGTAGTTGACATTAAATATATAATGGCTATTAAAGATATGTAATAATTTTGTCACTAGTCATACTATGACTTGTTCTCAGTTTTAATAATAGTTTTGCAATGGAGTCTTGACTATAAGACCACTTGTATATATATTAATAGTCTGAAAACTATTAGACCACTTCAAAGAATAATAATTTTACTTCCTCTTTTCTGATTTTTATGCTTCATTTCTTTTTCTTATTTTGTTGTCTTGGTTGATATCTCCAAAATAATGTTAAATAGTAGTTGATATAATGAACATCTTTGTTTCTCATTTTACTAAGAATATATATAGTTTTTCTCCATTAAGTATGATGGAGGTTTTTGGGTGGAGAGAGGCATATTGTGTCATGGAGGAAGTACCCATTTTTCCTATTTTGTTAAGATTAAAAAAATAAAAAGCAGATAGTGAAGTTTTCAAATATCTTTTCAACATTTATGGAGGTAATCATGTATGAGTTTTCACTTTTGATCCATTAATGGATTTCTTGGTATTTTTGGAATGATCCCAGTGGTGTAAATATCAAAGACTCTTGGTCCCTACTGCTAATTAGCCAGGTAGAAAGACTACACTGGATTATAATCCCACTCTAGGTGTATCAGAACACCTAGCAAACAAGTCTTGGGAAGGTGATCCATGGTCTTCGGTAGTGAAAATTTACCTCTAAAGAGATGAGGGGAATCATCTGGGTATAAGCACCCCACATCTTTGCAACATAGCCATAACAACAGAAAAATTAAGAACCCACCCACATTGAACCATGACGCCTTGGGTTTATGAAAGAAATACAGTTTTCTGTCCCTATAGGAATAATCAGGCATATTATTCAAGTATGCAAAGAAGCAAAATCCAACTAACATGAGCAGAAAAAGAAATGTATGGGCTCATATAACTTGAAATCTAAGGGTAGATCTGACTTTAGGTACAGCTGAATCCAAGCATTCAAATATTATCACTGAGGTTGTTCTTCATGTTTTGGCCCTTGGCTACCTTTGTTGACTTTGTGTTTCTAAAGGGGTTCTCACATCACAGCAAACATGGCCACCAGCTATCCTAGGTTCACATCACCCTCTACTGTTCTTGAACTTAGGGGAGATACTCTTTTCCTCCTAGAATAAAGATAATTCTTGCAGAATAACTATGGCTATGCTATGTCATCGGTCCACATGGTTTCCAGTTACTTTGCCTAGGTTTTGATTGATTTGCCTTTGCCTCTGCAGTGGGGAAACTGAGCAGTCACCAAGCTGTAGATGACCAATAAAGGGGTCGAAGCAAGAAATTCAAGGAGCTTCCTGACATTAGATAAAACCCCTACTCTGGATCTTGACAGAAGTAATTATTTCCTCTTCAAGTTATACAAAAGCCACTATGATATTTTGAATGATCTGAATAACCTCTGAAATTTTAATATTCTTATCTTCTTTCAGCCAGATCATGGGAAGCCAGCATTCTGCTTATAGATACTCTGGAATGCTGTTGAAAAGCCTGTTAAATTAAATATACAGATCCTTGGCAACAAGGGATTGCCATGAATTTGACTGTTATCTGTAGTGTGTCGGGAAATACTTTGTGGTGTTTTCCTCAACAATGACAAAGAAAATAAATTGAAATTAATTGTTTTTAGTTGATTAACTTTATGGCAATATTCATAAACTTTAGGGGTGTGGATGTTGGGAAAACAACATTAAAGAAGAAATTGCATGGCAAGACTTGGAAGAGGAGAACTCACAAATACAAGTGAG
This sequence comes from Paguma larvata, assembly GCA_030068075.1. NCBI lineage: Eukaryota > Metazoa > Chordata > Mammalia > Carnivora > Viverridae > Paguma > Paguma larvata. The sequence continues at coordinate 45,628,905 of CM057835.1, read as the reverse complement.
AGAGGCTTTGACAGTAATGGAGTATCAAGGGCTGAATTGGCCCTTAAACTGCGTTCATTAAGTGTTGTATGTTTTGTTTTGTTTTTTTGAGGTTTATTAAGACCCTTGAGAAGAGACTAACACATTTCAACACAGAGAAATACAGATGCTCATTTAGGACTATAACATGTCTCCCCTGAGTTTTTTTTTTTTTTTTAATGTTATTTTTGACACACTTCTTTGGCATTTTGACACTCTGCTGTTACAAATCCAGTCACAGCACGGTACTTCCATTAGACAAAAACAACAAGAGCATTTTTTTCTCTCTGGGCAAAAAAGAGTTTCAATCGAGATATGAATTGACTTCCACGAACTCTTCAGTGAGGGCAAAGAGTTGAGAAGATAAGATTAAGATGGTATTCCTGTGATGAGAGAGGGCTAGGTCCCTACCTCTTCCTCCAGGAACCCAATCCCTACCAGCTGAGTCACCATGTGGGATGAGATCCAGTAGCACCACATCCTTGACCTTGTCATCAGGCATTTTGGAAAGTAGAACGCTCACACAGGTACTGTGCATTTGCCAGAAAAATGGAAGGACTTTGGCTTTTTGCCAGAGGAGAAACTTTTGTGTGACATCTCAAGGTTGCTGTCCAGACAATTTTGTCATCTAAAGTCTTTGACAATAGTGTAGACAGACCTGGAGAAAACTTGGGATTCAGAGAAGCCATTGTCCTAGTGTTTTGGGGGTACCTGAGCTCTGAGCCAGGTCTCACCTTACTTCTCAATCTCTTCTCTTGCCGCCTTTCTCTTTCCCATTGATTTCCCCTATCTGTATGAATAATAAAATATAAGGCACCAAGTTACATACACAAGATAGCATGTGTCTAGTCCTGAGGAAGGAGAATCACAGGGCCCTTTGAGCCCACTTATGCTTCTCACATGGTCAGACCAGGAGAAGTGTCCTGAGCTTCCTTGAGCTTCCACTTCTCAATTTATAAAATGAGGATAATTATATTTACCTCATGGGGTCACTGTGAGGCTACATGCACTCACCACTATGTTTAGAACGAAGTAGGTGTTCCGAAAAATGTTGGTTTTCTTTTCTCTTTTTCATTTATTTGGAGGAAATGAGGTGTAAACATATGAACAAGTGATTAGCGTTTTTGGAATATTTGCAGGCATAAAGATTCCAGTCTAGACCCTATACATCAAGACAAGCTATAACCATGGAAGACTAAAAAAATATTTTCTGTGATGATGTACATGCTACTTTCCTCAGTAGTGGCCCAGCAATAGTCTTTTGGAAATATAGACAACCTGATTAAGGAGAAAATATGAATTAGGATAGGTTGACTGAATTAAATGAATAGGAATGGCCTCATGGAGGAGTAGGGTGGCAGGGTTGTACAGTTAGACCACCTGGGCTCAAATCCTGGCTTTGCTTTCTACTCCTTGGTGAGCTACTTAGTAGCCTCATTCTGCCTAACCGGCCTCATTCTTCTCGTCTGTGTATGGGGATGATAATAGGGAATGGCAAGATGAGGACTGTCTGAAGTAATAAAGAATATAAAGCACACAGACAGGGCTGGCATGATATACGGACACTTAATGTGAGTTACCACTAACAATACAAAATGCAAGTGTGAGCAAGGTTGGCTGTTTGCGTGTTTGTGAGGGAATAAGGACAGAGAACCAGACTCTAACACAATTCAGGGTGTTTCTCCACACAAGGATTGACTATTCCAAAAGGTGTTAGGGCATTTGGGAAGTTGCTATTTGGAAGGTATTTGACCAACGACTAACATCCCTGCTCCCCACCCCCGCCCCCCACCTCGAGTTGCGGATCGGTGCCAGCTCTGTGCATGAAGCATTACTCATACTGTCTCTTCACACAGCAGTTAACCTTACTTGTCACTGCTTCCGGTGGGAGATCAAGCACATTGAAATTATGGAGGTGGCACAATAAATCATGGTCACTTCTTGACATGGCCAGACAAAGCAGCTGGAAAGAGTCTCACCACAATGTCAGCTCAAAGTTGAAATGCAAAGTTTTAACATATCAATTTTCTCTCTTTTTTTAATTGTCATCCTGATTTTTCCCTTCTTCCCCCAAGACTCCAATGAATGAATTGGAGATTGATCTTGGCAGCTTGGTGGGTTAATTCACCATGCATGGTTTTGCTTTCTTTCTTTTTTCTTTTTTTTCCCTCGAAATGTGAACATTCTGATTTAAGAATGAAATAATTGAGCAAACCTAACAAGAGGTAGTGAAAAGAACTGTTTTCACCCATGAAATCTCAAGTTTCTGTCTCTCACTTTCTAAAGACAAATTCCCTCAGGCTATAGCCCCAGGATTTAGCAGTGCCCCAGGGACATAACAGGCACTTATCAAATATTTGTGAAATGAATGGATGGCAGTTCTAGCTTTCCAGTCCGGCTTGCTTTTGTTTCTCCTGTTCTTCATCAAGATCTCCCCAACTGACCCCTCAAGTGTCTCCCAGGTATCAAGGATAAACATTTCTGGAAGAGTTGCCTTCTGGGTTTAGTTCTTTTCCTACTCCATTTGGACCCCAAGACCAAGGACTTTAACTGTATACTTGCCCATACAAGGGCTTAAAATCCTGAGCCATCTCTGTCGGGTTATCTGTTTTCTTGGCTCCTAATACCGGGCAATTGGATTTTAGGAAGCTATAAATCTCCCCCTAGAAAAATACACAGATACACAAAGCACACAAGGTTTGCCACATGATTTTTTGGGGCCTTTTGGGAGCACATTCATGGGTCCAAAATAAAGACCGTGCCTTTGGTAATTGCCTATTTAATTATGGATAACCCCTGCGGTAGGGCTTTCCCTTGCTGGATGGCAGAGAACAGGTCTTTCTCACTTCCTATTCATTTCTCATCTTACTACAGTATGGCTTCTCACCATCTGCTCTTCAAAACTACTCTGCAGAAGGGCAGAGGGGCACCAAAGACTACCTAACTGCCAAACTTCACACCCAGTCCTGGGCTGCTTGATAGCTTGGTACCAACTAATGTTATTTTTTGCCCTTTTCTTCTTCCAGCTCTCCTGTTCTTGGTTTTTGCAACACCATTCTTGGATTCTTCCTTCTGCATGCATATATACATACATACATACATACATATACATACATACTTTCTGGGCTTCTCTTTGCTCTACCCTTTGCTCGCATTTCTAAGGGCTCTCTTCCTAGTTTCCTTTTCCTCACACTCTGCCACCTCTTTCTGAGGAATCCCATCTCTGTGCATGATTTCAACCACTACTGTACACTGTGGCGTTCAGATGCACGTCCCAGCCCTAGACTTCTCTCCTGAACATTCCACATCTCTTTCTCTGTATTCATCTGTGAGATGGTCCACTGAGATCTTGGAAGCTTTTGCTCAACATATCCATTAAAGGAAATGCCCTTTTTCACTTCTGATGTTTTCTTCCATGGTCAGTCACACTCATTAGCATGACACTCTAGCATCTCTCTACTCTCCACTTTAGAGAGGAACAACCTCCCTGATTGGTAAGCTGCTCTCAGAGCGGGCATGTGCTCCTAAATGCTCTTGACCTGCAGCAAGCTTAGTGGCAAAGGTCTGGCATCTATCAGAGGAACCAAAGGGCACCCAGTCCTCCCAGAGTAGAGAAGGAGGATCTAATTCAGAGGCTCCAATTACAAAGTCCACTTGCCTGCCAGTGTACCTCTGTTCTATATTATAAACCTTATTTGGAATAGAGAGGGCAATGTGATCTCCTATTTGCTTTATTCTTTTGTTTTATTTACTAATGGTTCAGAACTTCCAGAACTTTTTCTTGGAAAAGGCATATGTTTGGCTAGAGTAAATGAGGTAGAGTAAGAATTTCAAGTGCTATATTACCCTAAACCCAACTAATCATGTTCTCATACTTTTTTCTCTGCAATTTGCCTCTCCTTTGGTTTCTTTTGTTTTTCTTAATGAAGGACCTATTTTTTTTCTCCTCTTAGTGGTCTTTCTAGAACTTAGCTACTTGCCAGAAAAATTTTCTGAAAATACCCTTAACGTGTGTTAAATGGACAGACGGGAAGATTTCATTCAGATTGTCCATTCTGTCTCAAGAGCACAAAGGGATATAGGTGGGAAGGATTCTTTTTCATGCTTATGGAGGGGGGGAAAAACAGACTGGTCAGTCATGACTGTGACCTGTGATTAAGTGAGTGAAATTTCCCTAAGTACCTTGAGGCTGTCCAAAGGAGGTGGAAAACAGGTCTTGCTGTCATGAAGTTTATCATTTAAGTAGGAGGACTGAGTAAACAAAGATACATAAAATCCTTAGAGTGCTAAATATTAAGATAGACAGGAGATCAGGAAGGATTTTAAATTGAAGTGAGATTATTGGCATGATTGGATGGGGTGGGAAGACTGACCATGTGGTAGCTCTTAGCACCTATTGATGGCTATTAATATCACTCCTGGAGGAGCTCAATGTGTTGTTGGAGCAGGTCAGGATATCTGACTTACTTTTGTCTCTTAAGTTCAAATAAACTACTTTGTACCCCGAGACCTCTTAGTTTGAGCTCTACACTGCATCTGGTGCTGTTTTGGTTACCTTGGTTGGCTTACTGTATAGATAAGGACATGGTTTCTGTGTTGTTTAATTCTTTCTCAGGCTTTATAGTATATATCTTGACCTAATTCCAGCAGATATGAACTCAGTCCATAAACAACAAGAAATATCACATTCTGTATTTGCTTTCAATGAATATAAATCTGTTCCTGAGTCCCTATTCCATAGGACTGTCTGGAAATTCAATATTGGTCATTACTAGGGCTCTCTGTAGGCTCCCGGATCTGAATTTTGCAAGGGTTTTGGGACTTGGAGCCTAGGCATCAGGGAAGACCATCTGGTCATTCTGGCCACTGGTCACAGAAACCCTTGGTATCTTGATCTTCAGATTCAGGGGTTCTGTTCCTTGAGTGTGGTGCTTATAGCAGAGGAATTCTGGAGGAGATTGAGGGATCTCTGGGTTTAACTCTGTCCTTCCTAATTGTCCCACAGAGAGACCCCTTCTAGGTCTTGTCACCTTACTGCCTGCCAGACTCACACACCTCTCCCTCTAGAGCTCAAAATATATTTCTCTGTGTTTGTGCTGAGTAGTGTCGCCCCTAAGTCCTATGTTGAAGTCCTGATCTGCAGTACTTAAGAATGTGACTGTATTTAGAGGTCAGGCCTTTAAAGAGGTAATCAAGTTAAAATAAGACCATTAGGATGGGCTCTAATCCAATATGACTGAAGTCTTTATAAGAAGAGATTAGGACACAGACACACATAGAAGGAAGACCATGTGAAGATGGAGGGAGGAAAAGACAACCATCCACAGGCCAAGGAGAGGCCTTAGAACAAAGAAACCCTGCCTGTTGACACCTTAAATTTGAATTTCAAGCCCCTAGACCTGTGGTCTGTTATTTAGGGTCCCCAGTCTGTGGTACTTTTTTATGGTAGTCCTAGCTGACTAATGCACTTTGTACCTTAAAAACACATTTCTTTTTATTAGCTTGGGCTTCTTTGAAAGGCAGAAGAGCCATTTGCTTTACATAGCTTCTGTTTTGTGTCTTAAGTTTCTGTGGCAAGAAAATAGTAAGGAAATTGCTTACTTGAAGGGGGTGGCAGAGGAGAGGAGAGGAGAGGAAAACGCACTAAGGCATTTTGGTGACTCAGTAAATTACCTATCACAGTCTGCTTTCTGTTTCTTCACTTTTGTTTTTTCATGTCTGCCCGCTTTTCTCTTTATGATGAAACAGGTTTCCCTGCCTTCTTTTCTTCATCCCCTCTTTATCAGGCATCTGCTTGCCGGGTGCAAGGCTCTAATGTATTATTCTCTTGGAACTGAACCATATAGGGAGAACTGGAAGATTTGGGGACAACGATACCAGATATTACAATGACTTCTAACCACACTCATGTCCCAGGAGGCAAGTGGGGTTTTTGAGGACTTGTCCTCCATATGGTTCAACCAAGGCGATTTTGTAGAAACAGGCTCAATATTTATTGAAGCTCTGGCCAAGCTGTTAGCCAAGTGAGCCAATTTATTGTCGAGCCTGGTTTCCACATTCATATTAAAAGTCAACTGGAAAAGACAGGATTTCCAAGCAGTTTGTAGCTCACTTTATTTCGCTCCCTTTCTACCACTCTATGATTTTGGTAGCTCTAATGCTCTGATTGGGAAAACTGTTGTCTAATGATATTAAAATGTATGACCATTGATAAACTGTGACCAGTTCTTGGCTTTTTGCAAGACTGGGAATATTAAGATGTCATTAAATATTCTATCTCCCTTCCTTCATGCTATGACTTTAATGCTGTGTTCAAAGATCATTACTCAGTTACGCTGGTAAGCCTCCTCTCCTTTGAAGACATTCTGTACAAGAGCATGTAATATTCATTATCATTCTCTGCTGCCTGCTCTTTTCCATGATATTCTCTCTTCGCTTGCAAAAAGGTTTGACTGGGGGCAAATGATTTTAGGCAGCACAAATATATTACTGAAAGTTATACACACATAATATGGTTTTCCACAGTTTTCCATGGAAATTTGTGGGGTATATTTTAGAGTAAAATATGTTTTTACAGCACAGTGGGTTCTGATTAATATGAAGGCTTATTGACTCTTGGGTCTGATGTGCCGAGGTTATATACACATACAACTTTTAAAATGTGGGAGTGCATGGTGGTTATGTTTTCATCTGTGTGAAAGGAGGGTTAGGGAGCTGGCTGCAGAAAGGAGACAAGAAGGCATGTAATATACCTGTAAGAAAGAAGGAGTAAGAAGGAAAAGTATTTGTAGAGGTGTGAGTCACCGGATGGTGTGTCCAAGTTTTCTTCCCTAGTGATTGTTTTTAAAAATGAGAACCGACCATGTCCTACATGGGAAGGATTAGGTGTTGCCTTGAGAAGGGTTAAGAAGATGGAAAAAATGAATCCAGGTGCAGTCGAGGTCCCAGGCTGAGAAGCCTTCTTAGGAGGAGTCCCCAGAGAGATAACTTCAGGACTTGACTTCCAACAGAATATCTCTTGAACAGTTTGCTTGCCATCTCACAACTAGTTGTCTTTCTGTCATCAATATGGTCATTAGGAAGCTTGAAGTCAAGCTCGGGGCTCACCTCTTACAACCAGACAGGGTCCCATGCTGTGCATCTGCATTCTGATCTTACCGCTGGGGTTTACCAACTTCCTGTTCTCATTTATTGTTGCCTTGACTCCTTCATCTAGCTTATTCTTTTGTAATGCATATACTTTTGTAAGTTACCTGTAATTCTTTGTGGATGGAGGTGAGGGTGAGTATAGGCAACAAAAGAAAATGAGTTCTGGAGTTTCTATTGCTGCAGACAGTTCTCTATGTGATGGGATGTTGGAAGTTGGCCATGATGAGAGGGACTAGTCTTTCCAAAGTATTTTGTGTTTTGTGTTTATTAGACCCTTGTAGCTACTCAAATTAGGTCCCTTGTTCTGAGGTAGGGTCTAACTCGATGATAACAGGTTAGAATATGTGCCATCGGCCTGCAAAAATACAGGATAAATGGTCATAATATTTATAGATTAAATAATACATTGAGAATAAAGCAAAAGGCAGGGAAGCAAGAGAAACAACATAAATTTCTACAATTGAAAAAGTTTGCGTTATTTGACCAGTGACAGATAAAATACTTAAAAATTTATAACATTAAACTGCTACATGGAATCTCTCTCTCTCTCTCTTTTTTGCCAAGACAAAAATGTCTTTTGGATTGAAGGAATTGAATACTTTATATATAAAAAAATAAAGACTACAATATTTTTCTTCTTTTCCATGTCAATAAATAGTGCATTTTGAGATATATTTTACATCTACCCTTAAACTATCAGGTCTGAAATCTGAAATCCCTTGTGACTGCTCATTTTCCTTTTAAGAATGACAAATGCAGTATCCCCTGGATGCAATCAATGCGATTTTAACTCATACCAGGACAAAGAAGTGGGTTTTGACTAGCTGTTGGTGACTTGGCATCTCAGCTGTAATTCTGAATTTTATGGAGCACTAGTGTTTCTGTTTTTATTTGTAACATAGAGCAGAGGTAGGAAAGCGTCTTTCACTGCTCTCCTATGCCCCCGGGAGACTCGCTGCCGTCAGCCTGCATTCCAATGCTCTGTCTCACAGCCTCTCCTGAGATTTCTGGAGTTAATGAAGTAAATCAAAATCTCTGAGCAAAATGATTCCAGTCTCTGGAGGTAAAGTTTGCCATGTGGGACGATGCCCAGATAAGAAACCATGATCACATGTCTCAACAGCAGAAATATTTGCTCACAGTCTGAGCTAGGGCGGGTATGAAAACCTTAATCCTGAAATGTAAGAAGCTTTTGTGTGCGCTTTGTTGAAATGCGGTTCTCCATCCTAAGTAATGTTTTAGGCAGCATATTGGCAATACAAAACATTTGAATAAAAGCAGTGACGGTATTAGTCACAATCCACCCCTGTCCTTGAATCTCTAAGGATGTGCGTGCCTGAAGCGCATGCTAAAATACACTTAATCTAATCACCTCCGGAGATTGAGAGGCGTGTGCTCATATAAATGTCAAGTTGGGACATAATTTAGCTGATCTCTGGGGTTTATCGCTATTGCCAGACTCCCTCTTTATTTGATCTGGTGAAGCAAATGAAATGTGTCTCTTTGGTTTTAAACCAGGTAAGATCAGGAGATTAGACTCTGTGAGTTTCTTATTTGGTTACAATAATCATGCAGCCAACTCTGATTTAAGGAGGCTGCAAGATCCACTGTATGTATGCACAGGAACAACAGACAGGAATCAAGGTCAAATTATCTTGGCGGAGCTGTTATCTGCTAGTTGGTGGTTGTCTCCTTGACAACATTACCAGATGTATTAGAGGTGGTGAAGCAGAGGTTAGTTTAAAAACAAAAACAAAATCGTACTTAAATATTAGAGGGGAAACTCTCCTTGTGTACAGCTGGCCCTGGTCATTTTTCTCACCCATGTGAGAGCGGAACCTCCAATTTACTGCATTTGAGATGCTTCGATAAGGAGAACTCATCCCCAAACACAATGGCTTCTGGTGGGAAAAAAAAAAAAAAAAAAAAAAGATGGCTGTTGACCGGATTTCAGGAACATCAGAGCTCAGTCATGCCTGCCCATTGGGTTTGGAAAATGCATCTCGAAGAAGCCCATTGGACTTGGCAAATGCATCATTGTCAACTGGGGTTACTTTGCTCCGTAGCAGACACTTGGCAACATCTGAAGACCTTTTTGGTTGCCACGTATTGGGGGATGGGTGTTACTGACATCTTGTAAATAGATGCCAGGGATACTGCTAAACACCTTGTGATGCGAAGGACAGCCCCCATTGCACGAATTATCTGGTCTAAAATGTCATTAGTGCCGAGGTTGAGAAATGGGTCTAGTGGAACATTTACATTCCTTTCCCTCTCATATAGCATTTACTGAACTAAATGAACGAATAAAGAAGAAAAACAGAGGGACCTGCCTCATCTTTCTAAATAAATGCAAGTTCTATGGTAACTGGGGTGTTAGTATTCCAGATGCACTGCAGAGACAAATTTTCTGCCGAGCAGTCTTTCCACTATATCACTAAGCAGCAAAGCAAAACCGTTATCCTGAAATTGCAGAGCATACGTATCTTTCTAACGGCATAAAAGAAATAGAAAACAAAGCTTGCAGAGGTCTTGTTCACCATATGAAATAGACACATCCAAAATTTCAATTTGCAGCATCCTTAATACTATGCCCCTTAAAGTATGTGTTCAGATTTAGTTACAGATAGCTGTTCTAATCATGTCGATATTCAGAAGAATATATTTCGACTTCCTCGATATGCGGACTCAGAAAAGAACATTTTAGCATCATGGGGTATTGCATAAAACAGTTGATGCCTTGAAAATGGGTCATTTCATAAAGTGGTGCTGTAAATATTTTTATTCAGTATGCCGAGTTTCAGTTGGCGTGCCTACACTCCGCCTCTGCCGACGCATGCGTGTTTCTTCTTTGGGCCCTGCCTCTGTGCAAACTGCTCGCTGCAAAAACAAAGTCTTTGCAGCATGGCAAAGACTTGAAATAACCACCCCCACCTTCTAGCGATGGACAGAAATTAGTCCCTTCCGCATGTAACCCATCTTGTACCACTGACTTCTGAAATGGAATAGCTTTTTTTTCTTTTTTCTTAATTTTGATCCTGTATTTTGGTTTCAAGAGAAATTATTTATGTTTTGAGTGATTGCTCCATAGCATAAACCAGATGTGCATTTACCAGACTGTTGATGTTGTTTTTTGATTGACCAGTGTTGATACTTTTTAGCTATTCCTCCCCACGCCCCCCATCCCGCCCAACACTCTAGCACCTGCTGGCTTATTTTAATCCTAAAGGCAAGTTGGTATGGTGTCAGCCTGGAAGTTGCTGAGGTGACCAGCATTCCTTACTGCGCCTTACGCGTAACTTGCCTTTACCTTAATGATGTCCAGTAGAGCGCTAATTCTCGTGACACCTGGGGCCAAGTAAGTGGCTCAGAGAGGCAGCACAGCACAGTGATTAAAAGTACTGGTTTTGGACTTGTGGCTCGAACACACAGTAATTATGTGGATATTGAGCACAATTTCTCTGGGCCTCAAGTCTCTTCATTTATAGCATGGAGGTCATAATACCATGTAGGTGTCATGAGGACTAATAAGGGCCTAATTAATGTAGCTTTGAGAAAATGAGAGGCACAGATGCAATTCATTGGAGGCTTCATCTCCATTACCTTTCTTCTGTGCATTGATGAGAAATCTTGGTCAGCGGTGAGAGCTAGGTACCGAGTCTTTCACAGTCTGGTCTTCCCTTCCTTAGATCCACTGAGGAATTCGTCAAATTACTTTTGTTCTACTCTGGCTCTACAAACTCCTACTGTTGCTCTCTGCCAAAGGGCGGAAGTTCTCAGCCCTTCCCAGTTTCCGAAGTGCTAAGTGCTGGTCTTTCTTCACACCCCACAGCCTGAACTGTTTCCTGGTAAGCTTCAGCCAACCCCTACCTTCTGCCCAGCCTTCTGAATCCCCAAAAGGGTAGGAGTCTTCGCCTCGTCTGCTCCTCCCAGGGCCCTCCCAGGGCCTGGTCATCTTTCTCATCATGGTCTCTTGAGCTCCACGCTGAACTTCTAAGGCCAGCTCTCTTTCCTATCTCTCCTGCTTCTCTGGTCGGCCGGTCTAGGTTGGCCCACGTTTGGATGTAATTGGTGCTTTGAAGCTGCTTCCCAAATTGGAAGTTTGGCTATCAGTGTTATCCTATCCTGTCATTCAGGCCTAAGACTCCTTCTTCTTGGTGGTCAGAAAGGTGGTGTGAGTCTTATTTCCTTCCTAAGATTTAGAGAAATTCTGCAACATTTGACAGCTATCTACCAGATGATGAGCTTTTGGTTAGGAGCAATGTTTTGTTCATCATTTTATCTTGAGAGCCACCCATGTGGAAGGTGTGAAATAGAAGCTCGCTAAATGAATATAGGGAGATGTCGATAAAGGAATCCTCTGTGTGATTTTGTACTTGTTTGAGATGTTGAGAATTCTCTGGGGGAGGCATTGGGTAGGGAGGGGGCATGATGTGGGTGGCAGGAGGGAGGCACAGAGTGGGCAGGACCACTCTCATGTGCATTTCAGGCAGTTAGTATGTATGGGGCAGGTGATGGGAAGCCACGGCATAGATCTTTAGCTGAGGCCTGATGTCTAGTTATTAAAAGGTATCACTATGTCTAATTCTTTAAAAAGTTGCCTTGAACCATATGATTTCACTCATATGTGGAATTTAGGAAACAAAACAAATGAACATATGGAGGGGGGTGAAAGAGGGAAATAAATGATAAGAGATTCTTAATGATAGAGAACAAACTGAGGGTTAATGGAGGGAGGTGGGTGGGGGATGGGCTAGATGGGTGATGGATACTAAGGAGGGCGCTCGCTGCGATGAGCACTGGGTGCTGTATGTCAGTGATGAATCACTGCCTTCTATTCCCAAAGCCAATATTGCACTGTATGTTAACTAGAGTTTCAATCAAAATTTGGCACGAGAAAAATACAAGCTGCCTTGAAATCCTCAAAAATTCTCAGAAAATGAATTTAAGTGGACTTTCTTTTGAAACGGTTATGTTTCTGTATGGTCTCTTTTATGTATTACATAATGAATTAAGTGGAATCCAGTGACAGAGTACAGCTGACGCCCGTAACTACGGATGCAAGAAGGCCCCTTTCTCTGGTCTCTGACCGGACCTTTTTCTTTTCTCTGACACTTGGGCTTTTGGACCTTGAGAGCTGCATACTGAAAGTGCATATAAAGACCTTTAATTATGCATATGAGGCTGAATAGGTTCCCAGGATGCCAAATATGCTCTTGGGAAGTTGTGGAATTACGTATTATGTTAGAAGGCGAATGACATCTTGCTGATGGGAGAACCCATAAGCAGGAAGATTGTGTCGTATTTGTAATGATTCATTTCAGCAATTCTTGAATCTCACAAATCTTTACTTTAATCTAGACTGCAGCCCATCTGCACAGAAGATGTAGTAAAATCGTCAAATGAATTCACATGCACACTCTTTAATTTATTATTGCTTGCAATGTTGATATTATCGTATTTCATGTGGAGAGGAGAGTATAATGATTGTGCTAACAATTTATATATGTGTGGCTTTTCACGAATTCACAATTTTCTAGCAATGGTCAAGAATGATCTTCTTAATACAAATGTGTTTTCGTTGTTTCAAGACTTTACGCTCTTTTATACTAATTACAGTTTTCAGAAGAAATCACTTTGGATTTCTCTGTATTTTATTATAATTAGAATCTCAGATGTACTACTGTTACCAAGAATATCATGTTTTATTACATTTTTTTGGTAAAGTTATAGGATAATGAATTATTACATGAATTGGAAATCATCACTTTTGCCATTTTTTTTACAGGCTGTGCAAAAATGCCATTTGATGTAGTTTAAGACTCTTTTAACTCTCCTCCACAGACATGGATCCAGAGGAGAATGGTATAAGATGATCTGGACTATATTTTTGAAATTTTTGCTTTATTTGCTAGCACTGTATCAATGTGATCAACATATTTAGTAGTGAAATCTTCTAAACAATAAAGATACTTTTCTATGTAACTGGCCCCTAAAATGTTATTAAAAATTATTTATATTGAATGCTATTTTCTTGTTACAAATATTTTATTTAAAATTAGATAGGGGCACCTGGGTGGCTCATTCGGTTGAGCTTTTGACTTTGGCTCAGGTCATGATTTCGCGGTTTGTGAGTTCCAGCCGCGCGTTGGGCTCTGTGCTGACAGCTCAGAGCCCAGAGCCTGCTTCAGATTCTGTGTCTCCCTCTCCCTCTCTTCCCCTCCCCTGCTCTCTCTGCCCCTCCCCTGTTGAAAAATTAAAAAAAGTAAAATTAGATAAATAATCTAAAGCTATAGTTTATGCAAAACCATCTAGAGCACGTCTGCCCAAAAGGGTCTTTAGGTTGGCTTCCTATAAATCTGGCTGTCAGGACCCAAGGGAAAAAGCAGGAGCTGTCTGAACCTTGACCTTGGGGGGTGCTTGCCACAGGTTCACGTTCTGTTCTCCTGGGCCACTACTTAGTAGTGAGTGGGTCAGCTGCTGAATACCTCTGTTAGCGAATCAGATAACTAAACATGTACATTTTCGATGTAAACCACACAGACGGAGGATTTATGGACACTGCTTTACCATTCTAGCTTTTTTACTCAGATCAGTAAGATCACTCTGAGTCTTTATTTTTCCTGCTGGTCTTCAGATCAAAACTGGGCTGAGCAGACCTGCCCTGTCCCTAACTGGCAGGTCCTTTAGGATAGAATGTCTGAAACCCCCTCCATTCATTCATTCATTTATTCATGGAGTAAAAGACCATCTGAGCACCTGCCATATGCCAGATACTGTGCTAAGTGCTGGGGATACGGCAGCAAATAAGCCAAAGGCCTTACCCTCAATGCCGTTCTCTGCCTGAGACCATTAATCTGGCCGCATTCTTTCAGCTTTCCTTTCTTTGTTCTGTGTTTGACTTATGGACTACTTTCTCTCCTTTTTTTCCTCCGGTGTGCATTTATGGCTGTCCCCACACACTGGGCTTCCCGTGGCAACTCATTGCTAGCTCCAATTTGGCAGGTAGTTTATTACCTGTTCCATTTTATAGATGAGGCTGTAGAGAGCTTTTTTTTTTTTTTTTCCCTCTACATTTGAGCAAAGCCTGTCTGCAGACATTAAAGCTGCAGGCTGGGAGACTGAAGTCTTTTCCTGCATTTGAGGACACAAAATTCGAGTCTTTCTTGAAGTTCAGAAGAACCCCAAATGGAGTTGCTCAAAAAACAATTTTCCCGGTATAATTATTTCTAGGTTGGGGGCAAATTGCAAACCTCATCTGGGTATAACTTAATTGACCACTGGATGTCACTATTGTTCCATACACAGGAAATACTATGGCCAGCCGAGAGGCTCAAGGATTTGGGAGGTTTTGTAGGTCTGTCTCTGCATTTTTAATACTCTTGCTTTGTCCAATTTGCATTACAGTCACCACAGAGCTTCTTTGAGGCAAGGTTGGATTATAAATAAGCAACACAACAAAGAAATAAACATCTTTTCAAGGAGTAACCATTGTTAATGATCTGATTTAGGTGGCAAAGAGATGGTTGAGCACTTGCAAATTATCTTCAGAATAACCCATTGGAAAGCCACCATTTCCCCTTTGTCTCAACACCTGGACTATTGAGAGTCTGTACCACACTCAGACTTAGCACTGTACTCGTGGAACTAGAGAGTCCCATCTTAGAGACCACCTCTTCCAACATTTCACCTAATGCAGGATCTCCACTAGGACCTGGATGAATGGCTGCCCATCTCTGTCTGATCACCCCCAGGGACCTTGCTCACAGATTCACTACACGGCTCCATCTACCACTTGAGTGCTAGAACCAAGTTGGGAGGGATAGAGAGATCTCTTTTGGACTCATAGTTTTGCTGTTTCTCATATGCTTTACGATGTTGTACACTTGTTTGCAAAGGATGCTGTGGGAGAAGTTTGGAAGAAGGAGCTTTGGCCAAGCTTACAGGCTGTAGGGAATATCAATGGTGGAAGGCTCTGTTCCTGGAGCAGACTAAGTAAGGCATGGGAGGGAGGCCGTGGGCCTTTTGACTTCCCTTGGATCACACACATAATAGATACTCACTCTGGCTGCTCACAGACACCGCGCTTTATGGAGATGCTCCTGGATAAGCATGGGAGGAGTTGGATGAACTCAACAGTGGTTAAATTTAATTAATATACTTCTTTCCCCCTGGAGCTATGTAAAGGTGAAATCCATAATTGAATCCTGCTTTTGTACTGGCTTCTGGTACAGAACTGCAGTACCACTGCTACGGAGAGGCTATGCATTTAAAGCCAGGAGAAACACCACCTGCTTCTACCCCCCTCTTCTACCGTCATCTTCCAGTGGAGATGCAGATCACTACTGGGGGGAGCATCTCCCCTCCCACTTCTCTCCATTAGAAACTCAAGCTCAAGGCCTCCACTGAAGGCACAGAAGATGGAAGAGATGAAGAATTCTCTGAATTTTTACAAGCCCCCAGGTCGTCAGAGACAAGATTCTTTTTATCCATTACTAATGGGCACTCAGCTTTTTCTTTGGCTCATTTCCAGTTCAGAATTTTAGTGAAATGCCTAAAATCACGTGGAAGCTCTGGAATCCAACAGATAGAGACTTAACTCTTAGTTGGTCTCTTTCGACCTGTGTAACCTCAGGCAAATCACTTAACTTCTTCAAACTTCAGTGAAATCTTTTGAGAATGAATCCAACAATAATCTGAACATCACCCCTCCAGGCTGGTGTTAAGGATAAAATGAGAATGCATTTAGGGGTGTGTGGCACAGCTCCTGGCTGTGACACCTGCTCCAGCAATGCTAGCTGCAAGTACGAGATTGGATAAGATGACTCAAGAAAGGACAGAGAGAACTTGAGGTTGACATGGTAACCATAAATCTCAGAGAGGCCCTGAAGAGCAAATAATCAGATCGTTGGCATTCACTCCGGTAATAAGCATTCCTAAAAGCCTTTTGTTTGTCAGGCATAATACATAGAGGAAGATCCAGTCTCCGTGTTCAAAGAGCTGACTCAGAGAGTGGCTAAGACATGCCAACAGACGATTATAATACACGTGGTGGGTGACTAGCAGACAAATGGCCAGAGGTTAGACAAAACCAAGGTTAGAGACTCAAATTTCCATGTATGCAAATTTAATTAATAGGTGCATCTAATTAACTATTTTTCTTTGCTGGATTCCGTTGTTGCAAAATCCAGGGATTTGGATGGTTGGCAAAGAGGCATCATACGTAGCCTATGGTGCTATTCCAGGATGAGGAGCTGTAATATAAGTGACATCCATGAAAGTGGCTTTGAAAAAAATGAGACTTTTATGTTCTTTTGCCATATAAATGTTTATGTTCAGAGCAATAAAATTAAGATTGCCAGAAAGATACCACAAGCACATTCATATTTTCAGATGACAATACCTTTCCCATCTGAATATACTTCCTGTCATACTTGCTGGGCTTTTTACATAAATCACCTCAATGTTTAAACCAGTTTAAGGTTTATATGTGTACATAATGCATAGATTAAAAAATATGCAGAATCAATTTCCTTTTACTCAACTAATTATTGTGGTGGTGCTATTTAAATTGCACCCTGGTAACATTGCCCCTCAGGCTACATCCTTCTTGACAAATGTTGAATGCGGAGCTATCATTTTTATCTTCCCCATCTAAAATGTTAATTGAAGCCAAGACTTCAGAATTTATTTACCAGCAGCATATTTTTACAACTATTCATTTAACCGGCATTATTGGGTACCTACAATGCACAAAATACATCAAACATGAGCTTGCAAAGGCCAACATCATGTTGTTTCAGTTAACCTGTTTGCTTAACATGATGTAGGCACCATTCGTAGAGAAGGAAGGACCTAAAGTGTGTGTTTCTTAGAACAACTGTGGAAGGCGATACACATTGGCAACAAAAAACCATTGCAGGGACCCAGGTTCATGTACAGGGGGATGCCGTCCAAAAAAAAATAATAATGGGGAAAAAAAATTTCAGAACTTCCAAGCTTATACAATGAAGAAGAAATACAGCTATGCATAGTTCACAGGACTTTTATTTTTATTTTTATGTATTTATTTTTGACAAATAAAAATTGCTTATATTTAAGATAGACAATGTGATATTTCGACACATGTATACATTGTGAAATGATCACCACCATCAAACTACTTACATATCCATCACCTCCCACAATTACCATTTTTGTGTGGGTGTGCTGAGAACACTTGAGATCTACTCTCTTAGCAAATTTCAGTATACGATACAGTGTTATTAGCTATAGTCACCATGCCGTGTGCATTAGGTCTCCAGAACTTGTATCTTATACCTGAAAATTTCTACCCTTTGATCAATATGTCTCCTTTTTTTTCCATCTCTCAGCCTTTGGTAACTCCCATTCTACTCTCTGTTACTGTAAGTTTGTCTTTTATTTATTTATTTATTTATTTATCTATCTATTTATTTATTTATTTAATTTTGAGAGAGAGAGTGCAAGAGCGCAAGGGAGCATGGGGGAGGTGCAGAGGGAGAGAGAGAATCTTAACCAGCTTCCATGCCCAGAGCGGAGCCTGACTTGGGGTTTGATCTACCATGAGTTCATGATCTGAGCCGAAATCAAGAGTTGGTCACTTAACTGACTAAGCCACCCAGGCACCCCTATAAGTTTGGCTTTAAACAAAAAATGCACATATAAGTGAGAATCTGTGATATTTGTCTTTCTCTGGCTTATTTCACTTAGCATAATGTCCTTCATTTGTTGCAAATTGCATGATTTCCTTCTTTTTTAAGGTTGCATTACACTCCATTGTTATAACGCATTTCTTTTTCCATTTATCTGTTGACCAACTCTTAGATTCTTTCCATATTCTGGCTACTGTGAATAGTGCTGCAATGAACGTGGGAGTGTAGAGATCTCTTCAAGATAGTAACTGTATTTCTTTTAGATATGTACTCAGAAGTGGGATTGCTAGATCATACAGTAATTCTATTTTTAATTTATTGAGGAACCTCCATATGATCCACTCTGAAGAATGCTCCATGTGCACTGGGGAAAACTGTGTGTATTCTGCTGCTATTGGATGGGATGTTCTCAATATGTATGTTAGATTCTTTTCATCTAAAGTGTTGTTCAGGTTCAATGTTTATTGATTTTCTGTTCGGATGATCTATCTATTGTTGAAAGTGGGCTACTGAAATTCCCTACTATTATTGTATTGCTATCTCTCTTCAGAGCTGTTAATATATACTTTTTAGTGTTTATTTATTTATTTATTTTGAGAGAAAGAGAGCATGTGTGTGGGTTGGGGAGGGGCAAAGAAAGAAGGAGAGAGAACTCCAAGCAGGCTCTGTGCTGTTAGTGCAGCATCTGATTTGGGGCTCAATCTCACAAACTGTGAGATGATGACCTGAGCCATAATCAAGAGATGGACAATCAACCCACTGAGCCACCCAGGTGCCCCTGTTAATATTTACTTTATATAGTCAGGTGCTCCAATGTTTGATGTATATATGTTTACTATTGTTATTTCCTCTTGATGAGTTTATTCTCTTATCCTTATATAATGAACTTCTTTGTCTCTTTTAATGGCTTTTGACTTAAAGTCTATTTTGTAGGATATAAGCATAGCACCTACTATTCTATTTTGGTTTCTGCTTGTGTGAAATATCTTTTTCCATCCCTTTATTTTAGCCTACATGTGTTCTTGAGGCGGAAATGAATCCCCTTGTCAGCAACAAATAATTGGGTCTTTTTTTTTCTTATCCTATGAAGCTACTCTACATCTTCTGATTAGACAATTTAGTCCATTTATATTTAAAGTAATTATTGGTCAGTTCACAGGACTTTTTGAAGAGGGTAGATTTCATGTTGTAGAAAACACTTCTGTGAGCAACTAGGTATGTTTGATACATAAGGGAGAGCAAAATCCACTTTGGACATAGTGACTATATAGAGAGAGTTGAACTTCTCCATATAATAATGAGATTAAGAATGGTGGTTTCTCAAACAAATCTGGGACGGAGGAACTATAGAATGGCAGAAAGAAGGGGAAAGTGGGGAGAGAAAACAGGGAGATGGCATTGCGCTTTGTAAGCCTGTGCCGTGAAAGGACAAGGGAGAATTCTGCGTGAGAGGAAGTCAGAGGATTATGAAAATGAGCATGTCTAAGACTTGATATAGTATAAACTAAAGACTCCTTTCTTGAGCTCTCAACCTTAATACCAATATCTTGCATACATAGTTTTTTTACTTGTTTGTTTTTTTTAAATGAAGGCAGAGTTTTATCCCTAGAACAGCATTACCAGAGGACCGGGGTGACAAAAGCAAGCCCTGGGGGAAGAACCATAAACTGAACTACTTAAAGAGAAGCCCTGGATGATATGTTAATAGGTTTAATAGTATTACTGAACATCGGAGTTTGGCTTTGAGCATCTGTAATCCACAGAATATAGGTTTGAATCACTCTAACCCAGGGTTTAGGGGGCAATAGCGACTCACCCAATTAATATTTGGAGCACCCAAAAATAACAAAGTGACCCTTTCTTGATGACTGACCCATTTAGCCACACTGGATGATAGCAACTATTTATCACAACAGGACAGAGAAAGCACATGTTGGTGGAGGAATGACTGACAAAACACTTCTGTTTACTAAATGGCTTCTATGTCTATGGTAGCTTGGAAAACAGAAGTCAGTAAGTAAAAATTCACAAAATAGGAAAGAATCAGTTTTATGCTAAATTATCAATTATAAAATATTTCTTCAAATTTCTCTATTGTAAATCTTATAAAAACTGAAACTTTAAAACATTAATAGAATTATACTGATTTTAAAGGTCTTATTGAATGCTCATCTATGAAATATCTCACTAAGGGCCGTATTTATGTCAAGGTTAAAGGTGGGAAATTGAAGCAATACATTATTGCTAGAAAAAAGAGTCACAGACTCTAGGTTGCTGTTGTTGTTTTTCAAATCAAAAATCGTCTATGGTATAGTCTGATAACACTAAGATACCCAGTCAGGCTGACCTAATACCTACAGGTATTAGCTAAGGTCACTGCACTGGGAATTTTAAAATTCATTTCTGAATGGATAGAAAATTTTAAATAGAAAAAAAAAATCACATCGACATTACTAATAATATCTAATAAGTGTAGAGTAGCAGACTACCCCCCCTGAAATATGCCACTTTCACATATGGATTACTTTGAGCTGAAGGCAATTGAGAAGGAGTAGATATAAGAAAAGTGCTCTGCCTTCTTCCTATTTGCTGAAAAGCTGGACACAAATTTGTGAAAGTGTGCTTTGTCCCTTCTCTGCCAGGAAGGAGAGAAGTTAATCATTAAGACAACTAGATCTTTATCAGTACAGAGATAGCACCAGAGGAATCTGCAAACCAACTTTACTAACTGGCCCTTATCTGCTATTAGTTTCCCTATATAATTGCCTTTCCTATAATTTGCTCCTTCTGGAAGCTCAAAGTTCTTTTCCTTTGTCCTGTTGGTTCTCTATAAAATTATTATTCTTTGCTCAGGTACTAGTAACTTGAAGTTTTAATCGCCCCTTTGACTTACTCATACTCATCTCTCTCTCTTTTTTTAAATGTTTATTTATTTTTGAAAGAGAGAGACAGAGCGCGAGTTGGGGAGGGGCAGGGAGAGAGGGAGACACAGAATCTGAAGCAGGCTCCAAGCTCTGAGCCT
The DNA here is from genome assembly GCA_030068075.1 of Paguma larvata. Lineage (NCBI taxonomy): Eukaryota > Metazoa > Chordata > Mammalia > Carnivora > Viverridae > Paguma > Paguma larvata. The sequence continues at coordinate 45,608,043 of CM057835.1, read as the reverse complement.
TGTCAGCACAGAGCCTACACAGGGTTCGGACTCATGAGCTGTGAGATCATGACCTGATCCCAAGTCGGACGCTCAACCGACTGAGCCACCCAGGAGCCAGGAGTTACTTATCTCCTAATAGTCTTGTGTGTGTGTGTGTGTGTGAGATGCACATGTTAATAACCTAAGGCTTGTTTTCCTCTTGTTAATCTGTTTTATGTCAGTCTAATCTGCAGAATTCCAGCTGATGAGCCTAAATGGGTAAAAGAAAAAGAATTTATTCCCTCTCTTATGTAAGCATATTGTCTAGGTTCTGTTCAATATGAAAGGAAGTACATGTGACAAAAGTAACACTTTTTCTCTAAGAGTCTTGAAAAAGAAGCTAAATGTCTGTGTAAATATTTTAAGAAATTTACATTCAGCTATCTTACCCTGGGTCTCAGGTAGTTGGCATCCCTGATGCCTTAATTCGAACTACAATGTTAATGGTTTGTATGCTCTATCTCCTGTCATGTTTGCATTTTAAAGTTTGTTTGTGTGCGTTTATGTACGTACGCATGTAAGTAATCTCTATACCCAACATGGGGCTCGAACTTGACCCTGAAATCAAAAGTCGCAAACTCTTCTTATTGAGCCAGCCAGGTGTCTCTCATACTTGCATTTTAAAAGAGACCCGAAGAAGAGGAAACTTCCTAATTTTAAATTCTGCTTTAGGCTGTAAGTCTCTTCCATGGTGGTGTTCCTGGTGTTTTGGAACCTGGGCACAGGGGATATTCTTAGGAGATCTCAGGGGACAGCTACAGTCACCATATTAGGTACCTACCTGCCTATTTGTTTACACGGAAAGCCATTCATGAAGATGAAAATTCACATGGAGGAAAAGGAGTGAATTCTCTGTGTTGCTTGCAGCAAACAGATAATCCGATATATTGGGGCTATTGTATTGGAACAAAAGAGCCAGATAGCTTTGAGACCGAGAGAATTGTGAATATGCCCAAGCAGGCTTCGAGGGGGCCTTCAATGGCGGATCGGGTTATTTTTCATTAGCTGAGAATAAAGTAATTTTGGTTACAGTATTTTTAAGCCCAAAATTTTAATTAGTCATACTGTTAGTTCCTGTTTTCTTTTGAGAACTTAATAATTAATTGTGCAATTGAATCTCCCCAAAACTGCATTAGCAGAATGGTTTTGTATTCTGCCATAAATTAAACAGTGCAGAGGGTCACCTGTATTTTCTTCCCTTTCCTTCCTAACACACACATTGGTAGACTTTAGAATTCATGTGACTCATTACCTTAATTTCCTGCCTACGCCTTTCTTGCCCATTGCCTTGTTCAGTTTTCATGACTTTTTTTTTTTGAGGCCTGGGAACCACCGGATATTTTCAGGGCTGTTTTTACCTCAGGATTTGAGATGGTACCTAGAGTCCAATTGTTTTAGGTATTGCTCTGATTAACACCTTCCTCACAGGGCTTTTAATCCTGAAAAAGCTGTGGCAGTTTGGAAAATCAGAGTCCTGATGTTAACTAGCCGTAGGAGAGACGAAATGATGGTCCCAGGCAACCTCATCTCCAGAAAATACCAAAGCTGCAAGAAACAAACATGTAGATTCGTTGGAAGGGGTTCAACGAGTTAATGAGGGGTTAAATGGGCAAAGATTTAAACAGGAGGGGTGGGTGTTTGTCAGGGGAAAGGACGACACCATTTTTCAGGTTGGCAATTGAGGAGTTAAGCTTTTAGGAGTGCAAAGAACAACAGTTGAAACCATCCAGAGCCCCTACCAGCAGTTTTGACCTTTATCTCCAGGGTCCAAATCCAGACAAGGGTCTTAATTAGCTGCAGAGAAATCTAGAGTTTTGGCAACATACCAGCACACATTATAAAAAACAAAAAAACAAAATCAACCAGTAAATAAAAGAGCCATCTTTTTTTTTTAATCAGAAAAGTTAAACAGGAACAACATCTATATAACCTTTTTGGCGTTCCTGTTTCCCGATTTCTCACTTTATTTTTTTATTTTATTTTTTTCTGGTCTGATTCTTTTCTATGGCCTTCATTTTATTCCCTCTTGTTTTTCTTATCTGTTTATATAGTCCCTTGAGCCCTTTAGATGCTTTTTTTTTTTTTTGCATTTTCTGTATGTTTCGTATTTTTTTATTATAAAAGGCACGCAAGCCTATTGTATAAACAATTTCCAACAATGCAAAATGCATAAAGTTATAAAGAGCCTCCCATGTGTTCGAGATTTTTTTCTATGCATTTTATATAGATGTGTGTGTTTTTGTATGAGTTCAATCACATATGTACTGGAAAATTTTTTTTAACAAAGAAAGGATTATATATACAATTCTGCAACTTGCATTTTCTATTTATTCATATATCTTGTTGTATCTCTACATTGGATTTATGTAGCTCATGTGCTTTTCTATACAGATTATTTTATTTACGAAATTCTAGCATGACTTTTAAATCCCTGATCAGAATATTTTAAGCTGTCTGTCCAATCAGATGCATGTAGGTGGTGTAATTTAAAAAAAAATACAATTTTACTTATAAGTATAGCTTGCATATTATATTGGCTTATTTCTTTGTGCACTATTTTGGACATATAATCGATGTTTCTTTCTGCTCTTACCATTATTACAAATTTAATCTTTTGTTCATTCAAATAATTGTGTTTATTCCCCCCTCTTTAAGTCTGTTTTTGTGATAATCTTTGTTTTTTTATCTTTCTCATTCCATTTTCTCCCCCTTCTACTGGTTCAGAAGTTTTATACACTACTTCATTCTTACAATGTCGATGGTGGGAATTTTAACATGCATATATAACTTAACATAGTCTACATTTATCATCTTTGCTGTCTTGTTAGATACTCAAAACCTAAGGTGACTAAGTCTGGTTAACCCCTTCTGACTTATATACTACTACTGTTTGGTACTTCTGACTCCATCTTGACTGCTTTTCAACCCACAAATTAGACATTTTATTTTTTTACACAGTTAAAGATTATCTCCCTCTCACTATTCTTTCTTGCCAATACCAGACTCTACTCTGGTATAATTTTCATTCTTCCTGCAATATATGTTGTAGAGTTGCATTTTGTGAGCATCAGTTGGTAGGAAATGCCTTAGTTATGTTTTTCTTTTGGAAAATTTGCTTTTATTCTTGATAGTCTTTAAAATTCTGAATTGAGAGCTATTTGCTCTCTATTTGTTGAAATACTCCATTGCCTTCTGACTTGCAATGTTGCCTGCCATGACTTTAATGGTAGGTAAACTATCTTTTCTCTCTGATTGTTTTTATGATCTTTGCTTTGTTTTTCGTATCCTTCTTTGTGATGTGATTAGTGAATTTTTAAAAGTTTTTATTTTAATTCCAGTGAGTTAACATACAGTGTTATATTTATTTCAGGTGTACAATATAGTGATTCGACAATTCCATACATCACCCAGTGCTCATCGTGACAAATATATTCCTTAATCCCCATTACCTATTTAACCCATTCCCCCACCAACCTTCCCTCTGGTAACCATAGTTAAAGAGTTTATTCTCTATAGTTAAGAGTCTGCTTCTTGGTTTGTCTCTCACTCTCCCTTATTTTCTTTTTGTTTTGTTTCTAAAATTCCACATGTGAGTGAAATTATATAGTATTTGTCTTTCTCTGATGGACTTATTTTGCTTAGCATTATACTCTCCAGCTCCATCCATGTTGTTGCAAATGGCAAGATTTCATTCATTTTATTGGCTAACATTCCATTGTATATATATAGATATCAGTGCTTCTTTATCCACTCATCCATAAATGGACACATGGGCTGCTTCTGTATCTTGGTTACTGTAAACAATGCTGCTATGAACATACGGGTGCATGTATCCCTTTGAATTAGTTTTCTTCTATCCTTTGGGTAAATACCCAGTGGTGCAATTGCTGGATGGTAGGGTAGTTCTATTTTTAACTTTTTGAGCAATCTCCATACTCTTCCAAAGTGGCTGCACCAGTTTGCATTCCCACCAACATTGCAAGAGGGTTCCCTTTCCTCCACATCCTTGCCAACACCTGTTGCTTCTCATGTTGTTGATTTTAGCCATTCTGACAGGGGTGAGGTGATGGCTCATGGTAGTTTTGAATCTTTTCATGTGTCTGTTGGCCATGTGGACATCTTCTCTGGAGAAATGTCTATTCATGTCTTCTGCCCATTCTTTAATTGTATTATTTGCTTTTTGGGTGTTGGTTTGAGTTTTATAAGTTCTTTATATATTTTGGATACTAACACTTTATTGGATATGTCATTTGCAAATATCTTCTCCCATTCCATTAGTTCCCTTTTAGTTTTGTTGATTATTCCCTTTGCTGAGCAGAAGCTTTTTATTTTGATGTAGTCCCAATTGTTTCTCTCTGCTTTTATTTCTGTTGCCTTGGGGGACCTATCTAGAAAAAAGTTGCTATGATAGATGTCAGAGAAGTTACTGCCTGTGCTCTCTCCCAGGATTTTTATGGTTTCATGTCTCACGCTTAGGTCCTTAATCCATTTTGAAATTAGTTTTGTGTTTGGTGTAAGAAAGTGGTCCAGTTTCATTCTTCTGCATGTTGCTGTCCAGTCTTCCCACACCATTTATTGAAGAGACTGTTTTTTTTTCCCCATTGGGTAGTCTTTCCTACTTTGTTAAAGATTAATTGACCATATGATTGTGGGTTTATTTCTGGGCTTTCTATTCTGTTCCATTCATTTATTTGTCTATTTTTGTGCCAGTACCATACTGTTTTGATCATTACAGCTTTGTGATATAATGTGAAGTCTGGAATTATGATACCTCCAGCTTTGCTTTTATTTTTCAAGATTACTTTGGATATTTAGAACCTTTTGTGGTTCCATACAAAATTTAGGATTGTTCGTGTTAGCTCTGTGAAAAATGCTTGTGGTATTTTGGTAGGGATTGCATTAAATGTGTAGATCGCTTTGGGTAGTATGAAGCATTTTAACCATATTTGTTCTTCCAAATGCCTTTCCATTTCATTGTGGCTTCTTTAGTTTCTTTCATCAGTGTTTCATAATTTTCAGAACCTAGGACTTCTACCTCTTTGGACAGGTTTATTCCTAGATACCTTGTTATTTTTGGTGCAATTGTAAATGAGATTGTTATCTTAATTTCTCTTTCTGCTTCTTCATTATTGGTGTATAGAAATGATTAGTGCATTTTATTTGTATTTCTTTCTCTTGAGATTCACTGGTTTTCTCAAATCTGAAGGACAGTTGATATTTCGCAGTTCTGGATACTTGCTTCTTCCTCATTTTCTCTAATTTCTTTCTCTGAGACTCTGATTGGATTTTAGATCTTATTCTATCCTCCGTGTCCTCTGACCTCTCTCATATGTTCCTTCCTGTTGCTTCTCTCTGTGCCACATTCTTGGAAATTTATTTATCTTGCTCCTCGAGTTTCCATGTATTTTCTTCATTGTTTTTATACATCTATTGACTCCTCCCCCCACTTAGTTTCAATTTTACATTGTAGAAGCTCTATTTAGTTTTCTGAGCCTATTGGGGATCTTCGATACTATTTTAATCCTCATCATAATATTGAAAACATTATAAATATTTCTCAAAGCATGTGAACGTATTTAGTTTCTAGTCGCTATATCACTATAGCAAAACCTTCAGGTTTGTGACTCCAGTAGATATGTTTTGCCGTGTCTTCTGATTCCTATTTATGTTAGTTATTTTCCTCATTTGTCTAGTGATAGTGAACTCATGTTCTTTGCAAGTTTATTTGTTCTTTAATATCTAAACTGTGTTTTTATGGATTTGTGGATTCCTTAACCAAGACTGCTTCATAGTAAATTTTTGGCTTGAGTTTTCTTGGGCTCCAGCAGTAATGAATTATAGACCCAAACATGCATGAAAATGGGCTTATGGTTAGTAATTACTGGGAGAGAATCTTCTTTGTTATGCTCTAACCAGAGATAAGGCTGAGACATGCAAGTATCCGTACCATCTCCCTCTCTCTCTCTCTCTCTCTAGAAACCTTTTAAAAAATATACCCACCGGGGCACCTGGGTGCCTCAGTCAGTTACACATCTGAATCCTGATTTCGGCTCAGGTAGTGATCTCAGGGTCTGGAGTATCAAGCCCCAGGTCAGGCCCTGCACTGAGTATGGAGCTGGCTTGGGATTCTCTCTCTCCCTCTCCCTTTGCCCCTCCCCTGCTTTCTTTCTTTCTCAAAAATAAATAAACAAACAAATAAATAAACATACCCACCGAGGTGTCACTTTTGGGGAGTCTCAACTTTAAGGTACATCCCCTGCTCCGTTTGGCCCCAGGTTTTGTTTTCTTTCTTGCCACCTGTAGGTGGGTAAGAATCCAGGAATGTGCACCGATGGTGGCCGAATGGTGGTCTCAGTCATCGTTATCTTCGGAGTCTGACATTTCTCACCATTTTGGGCTTTAAGGACTTTCCCTTCTTCCTCACCAGCATAGCCATACCTTTAAAAATGCTTTCGGGGGGCACCTGGGTGGCTCAGTTGGTTGAGCATCTAGCTTTGGCTCAGGTTTGTGGGCTTGAGCCCCATGTTGGGCTCTGTGCCGACAGCTCAGAACCTGGGGCCTGCTTCAGATTCTGTGTCTCCCTCTCTCTCTGACCATCCCCCACTCACACTCTGTCTCTCTCTCTCTATCAAAAATAAACATTAAAAAATTAAAAAAAATTTTTTACCAACATCAAAATTAAAAACTTCTGTGTATCAAAGGACACTGTCAACAAAGTGAAAAGGCAACCCACAGAATGAGAATAATATTTACAGATCATATATATGATAATTTATAAAGAGTATATAAAATATATAATAAATATATATGTGTGTATATGTACACATTTATGATTTATATTTATACATAAAATACATAAGAATTCTTACAATTCAATAAGAAATCAAACAACCTGACTAAAAATGGGCAAATAAATGGACAGAAAGCACATGAAAAGATGCTCAACATTACTAAACATCAGGGAAATGAAATCAAAACTATGATGAGATACCACCTCACATCCATTAGTATGGCTATTATTAAAAAACAACAACTAGCAAAGAAGTGTTGAGGTTGTGGAGAAATTAGAACTTGGTGTGCACTATTGGTGATAATGTAAAACGGGGAAGCTGATATGGAAAACTACAGAAATTCCTCAAAAAATTACAAATATAATTACCATATGATCTATGTGCTAGAAGATTCTACTGCCGGGTATGTCCTCAAAAGAATTAAAGGCAGAGACTTCAATAGATCTTTGCGCACCCGTGTTTATAGTGACATATTCACAATAGCCAAAAGGTAGAACGGCCCAAATGTTTACCCATAATGAATGGATTAACAAAATGTGATGCTTACGTACAATCAATAATACTGAGCCTTAAAAATGGAAGGAAATTTTGACATGTGTTACAACATGGATGAACCTCGAAGACATTATACTGACTAAGACTAAAAGGAGAGTTATTGTGTAATTCCACAACAGTCAAGTTCCTGGAGACAGAAAGTAGGGTGGTGGTTACTAGAGGCTGTGGGGAGAATGGGATGGAGAGGTTAACGGGGATAAAATTTTAGCCTGGGATGGGGAAAAAGTTCTGGAGATGAATGGTGGTGATGGTCACACAACGACATGAATGTACTCAATGCCACTGCACTGTACACTTGAAAATGGATAAAATGGTGTTATGTGCTGTATTTTACTACAATTAAAAATGCTTTATAATTTATTTGGCATTTTCAGGTTTCTATTCTGAGATATGTGGTCTTCTATAATGTGGGAATTAGAAATCTCCTTAGGACTGACTTCTCCTGTGTGTTCATGGTGTCTACCGGGCACTCAAGTTCAGCTCCATCTGGATACCCAGTCAGATTCCAACACTATGAAAACCGGCGTGATAACCTAGGAATTCAATGTTCTGCCTCACTGAGTGGCCCATACTGTTCCTTTTGTTCTTTGAGTCTCCCAGATATTATTTGACATCTCATTATTTACACATTTCCTGATGACATGTGAGAGCACCAACTTTACAATTCTTCCTTTGAGGAATAGATCCATATTTCACATCTGTAAATCATGGATAAATTCATGTGTCAAGATAATTTGACTTGAATTCCTATCACCTTTTGAGTATGTGTGTTTGTAGGTCCTTCCTTCCTTCCTTCCTTCCTTCCTTCCTTCCTTCCTTCCTTCCTTCCTTCCTTCCCTCCTTCCTTCTTTCCTTCCTTCCCTCCCTTTCTGTTGTGTATGAAGCACAAGCTAGGCATTGAGGATATAGAAGAAAGAAAGACGAATTTCCTGCCTAGATTCTAAGAGGGGAATAGACAGTATCCATATCAACAAACAAATAAACAAGGTAGTTTCAGGTAATAAAACACAAGGAATATGAAAGGGTAATGGAACAGAGTGTGACAGCAGGAAGAGGCCTCCATTGGCCAGAGTGGTCAGGAAAGGGGCCTCTGGGGATATCTGAGCCGAAACCTGATGTTAATGATGAGAAGACTGTGCAAATATCTGGGGGAAACCTAAAATCCAAATAGGCAAGGAAGTTTAGCTTGGTGAATATTATCCTTAATGTACACAGCTTCTTAAAATCGTGTATTGATGAAATAAAAACAGCCAGAGTATCCATTAAAATCAGCAGCAACCAATTTTCAACTCTGCAATCAGTTAACATTTTCTTCTACCTTTCTGGTCGCTTCAGGCAGTTGGGGAATACTTCTTCCACTACTCGCTCTAGCATGCAAGTATTTAATAGGTAAACTATGAGGACTGTAATGGTTTTCCTTAAGATTTCATAGCGATGACTAAAATTAAGCTTATTTTTGTGTACAGATAGAACATTGTACTCTCCTTGCATATTCTATGTGTCTTGGATAGTTGGAAAACTGGAACCTAATGGTTTGGGTACCTCACTCAAATTTACCATATGACTGCAAAATAGCACCTCCTTTTTCTACTTTATAGACAAAAGTCACAAGGATAATCACAGAACTAGCATATAGAAATATCCATTTGCCAGTTCAGCTTTTATTTCACTGGGAACAAATAATAAACCCTGAATATGTTCACATTCTGTTTCTGATTTATACACTACCCACTTAGTGCCCCATTTAATCTGCTCACCTGTTGTCACTTTGTTCTGAATTTCATGGCTCTGTTGTTTTAAACTCTCTCTTGCATACATTGTCAGAGTGAGCCTGATTACTGCAACCCCTTGGTTTTGGAGAACTTGGAACACTGCCACCATGTCTGAATCGCCTGAATAAAGAAAAGAAGGTCCTGTGATTATTTTATTTTCTCTCTAGTATGTGATTTGTTATTGATGATACATGCACCGGGTGCTCTCCGCATTAGGCTGGCTGATCCCTCTACTATGATGTTAATGTCACAGTCACTATGCTCAGTGCTGTAGTTGGTTAGGCAACTCTAGTATAGAGAAGTGAACATGTACTTTTTACCGTGTCTGAGATAGCAACATCCAGACAAATGTTCCCACATGCTTGCTGATGTCATGCCTGGGGCTCACATAAAGCCCGGGAAATTAAAAGAAAGGACAAAATGCTAGCTAAGGCTCTAGAAGGAGAGATCATAGAAGCAGGCAACAGGAAATTTGGAAAAAAGAAAGCTGACCAATATATTAACTTTTAAGTCTGACCTCCCCTCCCCCCAGCCACCTGCAAATAGAATTGCATCGAAGACTCAAACTATTAAATAAAGAAATTTCAATTTTAATATAGATAATTTTTTTCATGTGCTCCTTTACAGAGTAAAAGAAACACACAGACAAACAAAACAACTCCCAATAAATTAAGGTGGTCTTTCCCTCCACTCCATCAAAAAATGCATATCACAGTATTTACTTGGTAGACCAATTATTTTAAAAACTGGGTTTCAAGGAAAAAGTCACTCTCTGGCAGAGACCTTACATGACAAGTTCCGTTCCACAGTGGATTAAAATGGTTGAGAGGAGATGCTAACATAACTTCAACTATAGCAGTGTGAACATACCACTGTAATAATTCATTTAGAATGATGACACCTGAGACCTAATTTAAAAGTCCTAGATGAATACCAGTCTCACATTCAACCCCGAGGGCTGCTGCACACATACCTAAGAAAGTCTAAGAACCATGGTGAGTCTAATTGAATTGGACTTAAACGGACCATTGAGATGGCCTCACTGAGCTCTGGGGAATTCATATTGTCTATACTGTATCAGAATCACAGCTTGAACTGAATAACTGGTTACACTCAATCATGTTACTGTAACTCATGCTTGAGGTAAAGGGGAAACCTTTTGCTATCAGCAAGACGGGATGGAAAACAATTTCAAATCACTTTAAACCCAGTTGGCAACTACTTTGCCAATTATGGAATCCGGTGGGAAAGGTGTGTGCTAGGGCTCAGGACTAAATGATTTATGTCAGGCATCCGGGCCTCCGGAGGAATGCGGGAGAGTGTGCGGAGGAGGGGCATGTGGCTAATTATTTCTCCTAAGAATACTTTAGCGAGGTAATTTGTGCTTGCAGATGAGTCACACCGCAGGCTGGATAAAAGGCGAGGTAAGCACACACACTCCTAAGATCCCATTTAGAGATGGATAAAGAGAGAACCGAAGGATTCAATACACTTTCTCATCGCTTCACTCAGAAACATTTGGAGATATAAACTATAAAGAGCAAGCCTAGTTTTCCGTTCTAACGGGCAAGTTGGGATCAAAGCCTGTAATTTGTACCTCGGATATTGCACTGGCTGTTTTGTAACACAGGGTTACTGGCACAGATGACACACTGTAACTCATCAGATGAACAAGTGTGAATCTGGAGCCCTTGATAATGACCCTCTTTTATTTTTTAAGTCCTAATTTATTTTTGTTGACTTTGGTTGTAGAGATGAGAATTCCTATACTGCCCAATGCTTTCTAAAGAAGAATGTCCCTGTTCTCTGGGATTCATGTATGAAACTGTCTAGCTGAGAAATGATCCCGAAAATTATCCCAAGGGTGATGGGTTCCTCCCCCCCCCCACTTCAAGCAACAATAAAGGCGATGACAGAATTCCATTTTAGTAATGAACAGTGGAGACACATAGGCTTAGGGAATGGTCTTTTTGGACCCTTTCATTATCTAAAGGATTTTAAAGGTGTTTTCAGTAATCTGGAAGAGATGATTAATGCTATAATTATATTACATCCGGCACTGGACTCTTGTTACAAACCTCAAGTGAGGGTGCTGGTATAAGGCTGGTGCTCTCTTGCTTTCTCGGCTTCCTTCTCCTTCAGCAGATGCCTAGCACCATTACACCTAATATAGTGGATTAAACTTTCGGGCTAGCTGGCGGCTCTGAGTATCTCTCTAATGGTTTCCATTGTACGCATCTCTAGAAAACACTTCTGACCAATGAACCCCTAACTGCAAATGACATGGGCAAGCTTCATTGAAAATGACACCACTGGAGGGAACCTTGAGCTCATTTGGGATGTTTCCTCACTGGGGAAAGAAGGCCATTTCGACAGTTATACCAAAAGGATATTGTCATGTAGCATTAACTTTTCTGAGGCGCTGAATAAAGCAGTGGTGTAGTGTGTGCTCCTACATGCTAGCTATGTGCTCGGCTCTGTGATGTCCGAATAAGTAACCCAGCGTGTTCATACGAAATTGAGAAACAGCAGTCTTCCTAGTTCACCCTGGTATGCTCGTATGGAATGGAGAAGGTGGGTGTCAGACAATCTATATTAAATTGATCTATGTCTGGAATCAATCTTGTTTAAGTGTCTGGATTATGACAAATGGGAGGCAAGTAATGTCAGAAAGGGGGAAGGTGGCAGCAGAAGGACCCTGGGACTGGTCATTGGAGGACCTGGGTTCTAATTCTTGGATGCAGCCAAAGATGGTGATGGCCTTGGGTGAATTTCTTCACCTGTCTGGGTCTCCCTCACTCCCTCTGTAACAGGAAGAAGGTAGACCAGATGGTTCACCATAACTTAACAATTTTTAATTTAGTGTTCAGTTTGTGCCGAGATTTGTGCTAAGAAATGGGGGGACTATGAGGGTAAATCAGATATAGTTCATGTCCTTTTGGATTGTATAGGATAATAGGTTAGACTAACATTAAAAAAGTAATTTTAAGGTGATGCATTTTAGATGGGAAGTGTATGGTTCTATACAAGTTTGAGGAGTCAAGGAAGGCTTTGAGGAAAAGTGTTTAGTGTGAGATGAAAGATAAGGGAGTTTAGGTTGAGACTGAAGCATGAGAAAGAGCTAGCTGGAAGAGTTGGGGGTGAGATGGAATCAAGGGGGCAACACAGACAAGTAGCATTTGTGAAGATTCTACAGCAGCAAAGTGTTGGGACTCAATTTGGGAACAGGAAGGAAATGTAGGCCACGTGGAGGGTTGCACATGGTGTGGTTAGCATTTCGTTCATATCTCAAGGGCAATGGTAAGCCATTGAAGGGTATTCTATTGCAGACTGGAGTTGATGTCTGAGGATTCCTCCAGACCCACTATTCTGGGGCTTTCTGCATGGTTGCTGGACCTCTCTAAGACTCATCAGAGGGATTCAATATTCAAGTGCAATCCAGAGAAGAGGGCACAAAGCAGGGACCCCCAGAAACTCACTTCCAATCTGCAGCTTGTTGAGGTTTGGTATGTAAAGGTGGATTTGGGTATGCAGGTTGGATTTGGTGCCATTGTCTTTGGCCTCCAAGGTGGAAATTAGCATGGACCAGACTTTGGGTCATACTCTTCAGTCCTCTGTTGACTCACCAAGTGGTTTTCAAAGAAATTAAGAGGTTGTGTTATATGCCCAAGACTCCTCACCAAGTAAGAAGGTGGGAAAAAGAATCTTTAAGAACTTCAATGATTTTTCTTTTTTTTTTTAAATTTTTAATGTTTATTTATTATTGAGAGACAGAGACCAAGCATGAGCAGGGGAGAGGCAGAGATGGGGAGACACAGAATCAGAAGCAGGCTCCAGGCTCGAGCTGTCAGCACAGAGCCCGATGCCGGGCTCGAACCCTTGAACTTCAAGATTGTGACCCGAGCTGAAGTTGGTGCTCAACCGACTGAGCCACCCAGGCACCCCCAATTATTTCTTGACCAACTCCCTTAAGGCAAGATTTCCTGAGCCTTGCATTTGTAGTGACTCTCTCCACTCCTGGGGTGCAAAGGTGTTTGGCAGGAACTGGACCTCATTCAGAGGGATCCAGCATTAGGTGGCTATATAGCAATGATAATCATTTATGGAGTGTCACTAGGGGAAGGAGTTTTACATTCCTTATTCCATTCGAACACCTCAACAACCCTGTAAACTAACTAAGTGAAACAGGTACGCTCCCTTTCCAGATGAGGAAATGGAGATTTGTGAAGGTGGGGCCCTTGCCCACATCAGGTAGCAAGTAAGCACAAGAGCTAGGAATCAAACCTGATGTTGCAAACCCTCAGATCTGGACTTTTAAAAACAATCTCAGCCTGCCTTTTATGGAAGCTTCTGGTGGATGCCCGAGGGTAAGAGAAGGGTGAATTTTAATCTGTTAATATGCTTGCTACTTTCCCCTTCTTTTGTGTGGATGTAAGTATAATTAACCCTGGTCTCGTGATGCTGTGGTCAGTCTCTACAGTGGGACAGGTGAAATGTAGGTCTGTGGGTGGTCCTAGCATGGAAGGTGACTGTTTGCACTCACCTGTCCCCGCACAGGCAGCGTCAACCAGCTCAGGTTTGCTTCTGTCACATCTGTGCAAAGTGTTAATTGTCCACTGCCCCTCAGGAGGGATGGGCCACGTGGATGCATCAGGAATTGTCCTTGTCGTTCAGGAAGAACAAAAGTTGCATCTTCATTTAGATAAGGCACCACCTGCATTTGGAATCTGTCCATTCTCTGGTGTCTGAAGGTAACAGCAGAGACGGCAGTAACAAAACCGTGTTGGGAAGAACAGTGCAGAGGGAGGAATTACAAAGCGTCTGGACAGACACTGGAGTGTCAGTCTCCAGGTTTTGGGTGTTCTCTCCTAAGGAAGGATATACGCCCTGCTTCAAATGTTGGAGAAATAAAAGAAAAATGGGGGAAAATGAACTTTCAAGATTCGCTGTTTACAAAGAGTTGGTGTCACCCTTTTCCTTTCAAGCCAATAAAGAAAGTGGATTTGAAATGAAGGCAAATATTGTTCATGGGACTAAAGGGGCTTTCATGTTCTCAGTTCTTTGTGGTTATTGTGGTAATGGTTTCCTAATAGAATAGAGCCCAGGAATTAAGTGAAGAGTTGTGCGTTCAGAGGCTGCATGGTTGTTGCTGTGATGAAGGAAGACATACAATTTCTTTGAATTTTTTAATGTTTATATATTTTTTGCAGGTTGGATATGGTGCCTTTAAACTAAAAATTTATTTATTTATTTTTTGAGTATGCAAGTGGGAAAGGGGCGGGGAGGGGGGCAGAGAGAATCCCAAGCATGACCTGAGCCTAGATCAAGAGTTGGACACTTAACCGACTGAGCCACCCAGGAGCTCCACGATGTGGATTCTTAAAAATGTATAAGACTAGGTGTTTAATTTTTTGGCAGAATCAGTATGATACTTTTTTTTAATCATAATTTATTTAAAGCATATATATATATTTTTTCTCTTTCTGTCTCTGCCCCTCCCACTAACTCTCTATGTCAAAATACATAAACAGGGGCGCCTGGGTGGCTCAGTCGGTTAAGCGGCCGACTTCAGCTCAGGTCATGATCTCACCTTCTGTGAGTTCGAGCCCCGCATCGGGCTCTGTGCTGATGGCTCATCAGAGCCTGGAGCCTGCTTCGGATTCTGTGTCTCCCTCTCTCTCTGCCCTTCCCCTCCTCACGCTCTGTCTCTATGTCTCTCAAAAATAAATAAATGTTAAAAAAAATTAAAAAAAAATACATAAACAAACTTTTAAAAAAACTTTAAAAATATATACTTTTTTAATTTAGAAAAAGACGCTCAGAGAATAATCCAGGCTTCAAGAAGCAATTTTGTGATATGCCAACATTGGGTCAATTGTCAGATCTGATAGTGTTCCCTTAAAAGTTTCTGCTGTATTAACATTACCCGAGAGAGATGAGTATTTTGTGTTATGTGTTAAAAACAAGACAACGGTCCCCAAATGGAGTCACTTATGCTCAGCCTCAACTCACCAAACTGAGACATAATTACAGTGTTGGCTCTTCCAGAAATGGGATCTGAAGGCAGTCAGTCAGGACCCGCCTGATCAGCACTAGTGAGGTCACCTGCCTGATAGACCCCCGCTCTCCCCTAAAGGAAAGTAACTTTGAAATAATCAACCTGTGTTTTTTTTTTTTTTTTTTTGTCTAGTATAACTTCCTTGATCCCACTGCCTCTGCCTCTAAAAGTCTTTCATTGCGTACAGTTCCGTGGTGCTCCTTTCTATCTGCTAGGCTAGATGCTACCCAGTTCATGAATCATTGAATAAAAGCCAATAAGATCTTTAAAATTTATTCAGCTGAATTTTGTTTCTTCACATATGTAATAGAAATCCTGACTTTAAGCTATGATAAGTTCGGTTCTGTTAAATCGGATAAGCATCGGACAAATACTCACCCTAGATTCTACATCTAATTATTTTCTCTAGATTAAGGAATGAGACTTCCTCTCTTTCCAGGCAGAAAAGGCCTATTTGAGAAGGTGCAAAGCCTGGTATTTCTCCCATAGGGGTCTGTTTCAGGTGCTTTGTGGTTTAGGCATATATATATATATATATATATTTTTTTTTTTTTTCTGTTTAAAGTTTGATCATTGTAATTTACTAATTCATTACCAAAATTGGTTTGTCAGATAAATCAGATGACACATTATAAAGTGGAGAGTGGGGTTTGAGGGAATAAGATAGTGAATAGAAAGGTAGCTAAGTCAGAGTCAGCCCTCCGAGCAGCCTGCATCAGGCACCCTAGGGCACTCCTGGTGAGGAGATGGCGACCACACTGAGAGCCCAGAGGGCCACGAAAGCCCAGGGGAATCAGCCATGTCCCCTGGGCCTCCCAGGAGAGGGCTGCCTGTCTATATCATGAAGGCCAAGTAGAAGCCTGGCTTGCCCGGGCCATGGAAGTGGGGTGAGGGCCTGGGGATGGGGGCACTTGGGTTGGGGCGAGAGAAGAAGGAGCCCCAAGGTCAAAAGCGCCCCACTCAAAAATGCCTCCTTTCTGGAAACGGGCCACAGTATGTGTGTTCATAATGACCTTGCCTCTCCCCAGCTGTGTGATCTCAGCCACGTCAATGTCACCTCTTGAGCCCCATTGTGACCACTGGTACAAAGAAAGCCTTGGCTAGGGTCTCTCCTGGACCCTTCCCGTCTTGGCTTCCAGGATTGGAAGTGGGTGCAGTGAGGTGTGTTTGTCTCTGTACTCGCACTGCCTCTGAGTCCAGTGCTCTGGGAACTTTCCTGGCAGGAGCTTGAAAATCTTGCTTGTTGAAACCCAGTTTCACAATTTCCTTGCTTCACTTTGCAAAGAGCCAGGGCATTTTATTTGCTACCCACTGCTTAATTGTGGTAACTCTCAGCACAATTAAGGTCTTATTGAGGAAGAAAAGGCTTTGATCACCTTTAACAACTCTTGGAAATCCCTCTAAGTGCCTCTGCTAATTCTCACCTCTTTTAATAGTGTGGATATGTTCAGTCACCCCTGTCCCACCCTCTCACAGACCCTGCCTATGGTTCCCCAGGCAGAGATGTTCGCTGACTTAATTATCTTGGAAGCTATTGTT
The DNA here is from genome assembly GCA_030068075.1 of Paguma larvata. NCBI lineage: Eukaryota > Metazoa > Chordata > Mammalia > Carnivora > Viverridae > Paguma > Paguma larvata. The sequence goes on along the minus strand of CM057835.1, from coordinate 45,591,307 downwards.
AAAATAATATCTGTGATATCGATAGCGTTGAGTGTCCAAGTGCAGCTTGTGGGGAGTGAGCAGTGCTATGAGCACGTGATTCGGAGCCTCGTTCCCAGCCCGGAGCAGATGGACTTCCTTCCACCTCGTGCGGTGGCGACAGTGGAGCGAGAGCCCAGCTCTGTGTCTCAGTCTGGGGGGTGCCAGTGAAAACGATGGGGGTGGGGGCTGGAATGGGAGAAAGAGGAGGCTTGTCCTGGGTCTTGTGGTTCTTTGAGGGGCCCACTCGATCTCAGGCCCGGGAGATCCTCATAAGGGTTAGCAAGGGCCCTTCTTTCACGCTCAGCCACCCCCACTCCTCTGCATATACCTCCCACTGTGTCTCCCTTTTCTATTCCCCAAGAAGTGAGGTTCTGATTGAGCAGGGTGTTTTAAAATATAGTGCATGAATAGGAAATGTGAGGTCTATTTAGGTCGATAGGCCGGAGACAGCTGCTACTGAAGAGATAGCTTGTTACTCATAAGGAGAGGGACCACTCTGTGCCTTGGAGGCCACACAGGGAAGACTAGGAGTCCTGCCTAAGTCAGGAGGCAGATGGAGAGAGGGGACCTGTGGGCAGGAGCCTTTCCTGTGGTTTCCGCAGGAAGCAACAGACAAGGAAGGAGGAGCGGGCATAGGACTGGCTAGTTTGAATCATTTCAGCAAGCCCTGGGGCTCAGGGGATGTCCCTTGTACCTGGTCCTGGAGTGATTAGGGCAGGTAGATAGTGGCCTGGACTGTGAGAGTCACTAAAGGAGGTGGTTGGGGTGCAGGCTGCGGATTGGTTGGTTTGCATTTGGAAAGCACACCTGGGGCACCTGGGTGGCTCAGTCAGTTAAGTGGCCAATATCGAGGCCCGCGTCTGTCTTCATGCTGGGCATACAGCCTGCCTGGGATTCTCTCTTTGCCTCTCTTTCTGCCCCTCCCCTGCTCCTGCACTCTCTCTCTCTCTCTCAAAATAAATAAACTTTAAAAAAAAAAGCACACTCATGGTTGAGTTGTTTACTATCTTTAGGAATTGGCTAACCCTGGGAGAGGCCGTCCCTCCTAAGTCAGCAAGGCCCCAGAGGTCAAAGCGTCAGAATAAGGAAAATAAAAGACATGGTCAACCCATGAGGATGTCATGACCTGACACGGGGCACCAGGCCAAGGTCTCAGGAGACATCCATTCTTCCTTTCCTTGGTTCGACTTCTAGTACACATTTTGTATTGGTCTTGACTCATTGTTCTATATATCACCTTGCTTAAACCATCCAGTGGGATCCTATTACATTGAGAATGAAACCCGAACTCATTTCTCTGGCCCATCAGGACCTGCTTCCTCTGCCACCTCCCGCTCCAGCCTTACAACCTGCAACACCTCAGCCTTCTCTGCTCTTCCACCGTGGCTCCTTATTCTTCAGTCGTCAGCCTGAGCTGCACCTCCTCATAGAAGCTGATCGCTTCATCTAAGTGATATCTAAACACTCCTCTACGCGTGCCTCTCAGAAACCTGTTGGTCCCTGGCTGTCATGGTAATTGGCTGCTCTTGTTTGCTTATTTTCTGGATAACCGATAGACCAGCACAAGAGTCCAAAGCACAGGTCTGGGGTCAGAGTGTTACAATTGAAGTCTGGCTACACTGCTTATCAGCTCCATGACTAGTTTCAATGAGTCTCAGTGTTTCCATAAGTAAAATGGGCATAGTAAGAGTACTCACAGGGTACCCACAAGAGGAGTATCCACAAGGAAGTACTCATATTTGTGAGGATGACAAGAGATGTTCCATGTAAAGTGGGCAGCATACAGTGCTTTATAAAGATAGCTATTGTCAACTGACATCCTAGATCCAAGAAGAAAAGGAACATTCTCTGCTGCTTATGATTGCCTCCCGAGTCTTTCAAACTGCCTGGCTCATGAAGGGCTCCAATAAATTTACTGAATGATTTATGAAGGGCCCTTTTTGGCAGTGTTTAGCTCAGGTACAGTCACTGCCCCGTTATCCCAGTGGGACGAGATTTCCCCTACAAGCAAGAAAGTGGTGAAAAGGCCATCTAGGCAGCTGGCAGCTGGTAGGTTGAGGCAGCATCACCTGTCCAGGACAGCCCCCCATTCCAGAGGATGGGAGACCTGGCTTCTAGGTTTTGAACATCTGTGCTCCCTCAGGAAGGTCACCTGACAACCTCTGTGGACTTCAGCTTTCAGATGTGCAAAAGGAGGGATTGGACCTGATGACTTCTAAAGACACTTCCAGCCTTGACATTTCTTTCTTTCTCTCTCTCTTTTTCTTTCTTTTCTTTTCTCTTTTCTTTCCTTCCTTCCTCCTTCCTTCCTTCCTTCCTTCCTTCCTTCCTTCCTTCCTTCCTTCCTTCCTTCTTTCTTTCTCTCTTTCTCTCTTGGTTTTGTTTTTAACAGCTTTTGGGGGACCTGTCACATACTATAAAGTTCACCCATTTAAAATGTACAATTCACTATTTTTTAGTATATTCATGGAGTTGTACAATGATCACTGTAATCTAATTTTAGAATATTTTCATCACCCCAAAAAGAAACCACACACTCATTATAATGCAGTCTTGTGCCATTTCCTGTCCCCCAAGCCCCTCCTCCAGCCTCCAGCGACCATTAATATATCTCCTTTGTCTCTAGGTATACCTACTTCTGGACATTTCATATAATTTTTAAAAATGTTTATTTATTTTTGAGAGAGAGAAAAACACAGAGCATGAGTGGAGGAGGGGCAGAGAGAGAGACGGAGACACAGAATCTGAAGCAGGCTCCAGGCTCTAAGCTGTCAGCACAGAGCCTGATGCGGGGCTCGAACTCACAAACCATGAGATCATGACCTGAGCTGAAGTCAGAGGCTTAGCCCACTGAGCCACCCAGGTGCTCCTCATATAATGATCTGAAAAAATTTTCTCCTATTTTGGGGGTCATCTTCTTGCTTTTTTAATGGGATCATTTGCAACACACTAGCTGGTAATTTTGATGAAGTCTGACTTACACATTTTTTCTTTTGACCCTTTTACTTTTGACATGAAATATTTTTAAATAACTTAATATTTTAATTTTTTGAAAGGTGAATATGTGCATATAATAAGAAAAACAGTACCTACAAGAACAGGAAGAAAAGAGCTTTCTTCCATCCCTGACCTTAGTCTGTCTTTACCCAAGGTGATTGCTGTGAGTTTCTTAGGAAGTAGACATATTCTTTTTTTTTTTCTTGTTACTAAAATTTGTTTTTAATAAATGCTATATAACCAATGTGTCTCTACATCTCCTGCCCCAGGAGTGGAGGGGTCCTGCTGCATCCCTGGTGGCAATTATTGTGAGGAAGATGGTTGGAATCCCCTAACCCCTGGTGTTGCTTTCAAGCTTCTCTACACCCAGCTCTAATCTGAGAACTGGGGAGAGGGGGGAAGAGGGGGAGGGGATAGAGAGGAAGAAGGAGGAGGGAGGGGGGGCAGGAGGACAAAGGGGAGGACAAGGGGAGAAGGAGAGAAGAGGAAAGGAGAGGAGAAAAGGAGGGAGGGCTTTCAGTTGCCAGAGGCACCCAAATGACCAAGCCACATTGGACACTCCAGCACTGGACTTTGGGTGAAGCATTTTGGGCAGCCCTGCTGTATGAGACACTGTGGAGACAAATCTGGACAAGGCTGCACATTAGCACTAGGTGTCCCTGGAGAGTGTCTGGCTGTCCTACTGTGTGAGCATGGTAAGTATCCCTGAGCTCTGGCCACTCAGGGATGCCTTGTCTGGCAGCTCGGGCCATTCTTCTGAGGCAACCAGCCATGCCTGCTCCTAGGCTCCTCTGGTGGAGAGAAGGTGGGATTTTCTTCCAGTCTGACAGCCCCACTGACCTCCTGTCACAGGTGCTATCTGTCAATAATCTTTTGTTCCCCTAAGTCTGTTTCTGCTTCTGGAGAAAGCAAATCAGCACTGCCCATAACTACTTCAAAGTGATGATTATATATGCTGCCTCACTTGGTAGATTTGTCATTGGAGAGGTCCCATAGGGCATCTAGTCCAGCTGTGAACCTGTCCCTCTCCTAACTGCTCAACCTTCCTGCCTCTCGCCCATCCTGATGGGCCCAAATCAATCCAAGGCCCTCCCATGGCTGCCTACAGTTTACTGGACAGGACAGGATTAACCATTCTACTTTCCGACCCTCACCTCCCTCACAATCACCTTCTCTAAGGTCTTGGACTTCCAGGTAGACAGTGTTCACTCTTGCCTGTGCCTTTACTTGCATGTCGCCCTCTTCCCTGGATGCTCTTGATTCTTTTTTCAAGTTTTCCTAGAAGGACAACTCTCCATGAAGCGTCCATGGTCCACTTGGCCTGCATTCATGCTTCTATGTTCAGCATTTGTTCACAGAACATTTGGAAGTGACTCTCTTCTATCCCCAACTCAAAATCTGAAGACAAGGCTGCCCTGCCTAATTTTTCCTTTCCCTCATGGCAGTATGCACAATGCTAACTGGATAAGTATCTCATGAAGTGGTTCTCCCAGTGAGCCCTGGGCACTGCAGCATGATTGAGGCACTGCAAACTATCCTCCCCTGCTCTTCATGGGCTGTGGTCCAGAGGGGGGCGGCCTCTCACAAGGGCACAGTTTGTAACAGATGCTCAGATGCCACGTGACTCTGGTGGTCTTCCCTCAGGGGGTGCCATTTCTCCAGTTAGGCCATAGGAAAGCACAGATCGGTGGGGGCACATTGGCAGGCACTGATGCTTCTAAATGCTCTCTAAAGATGAAAGCAGTGAGTCACAGGCCAAGCTCCAGATAGCACACTTCAGGACAAAATGTGTAGGAGAACCAGGCTCCCCACTCAGACCCACTTTTAGTATCAGCTTGCTGACACTCAGATACTTCTTGGAAGCTTGTGGCACTTCCTCCATCCTATCACTGAGTCTCCGCCCTACCCAAGGCTGAGTGTCAGGTCTGCCTGTTGTATGGCAATCATCCTGTTCTGTTCCCCAAGACCACAACATACAGAATCCCCTGCTGGCCAGCTTCCCATTTGGTTCAGGGAGATGGAACAGGAGGACATCAGAAGGGAAATTTCGGAAGTAGACATATTCTATCTACACATGTACATAACTGTCTAACCCTTAAACACACACACACACACACACACATGGAAGCATCCTATATATATATTGCTCAAAATGCTCTTTACTCATTTTTTGCTTACAACATATCTTAAAGATAGTTCTACATTCATATTTTGAGTAACCATTCTATAAAACGGTCATGTTGTATTCAGTCGGATAAAGGTACCAATATTTATTTAATTATTCTGGTGGTAATGGACATTGAGGTTGTATTCATCATTCACCACTACTGCTTATGCCCCACTGAATACACTTTTACACAGGTTTTCACCCTCATGTGCTGAACATATCTTCGGGGTGGATTTCTAGACCTGGACTTGTGGACTCGATGAGAGAGAGTGCCAATGTACATGCTACACGAGTCACCGGTTTATTATTGAATTTCGATCTGCTAGTATGGAAGGCTAGAAATTTTTTATTTCATTTCAGGTTGTATTTATTTACTTTTATGATTGAGTTATCTTTTCATATTTTTCTGTGGATGTTCTCTGCATATTCTCTATGTCTTTTTCTTTCTCTATTAAATTGTTATTTTTCTTGTTAATTAATTCATTATGTAAGTTTATATATTAGAGCGATTAATCCCTTGTCATTTGTGTTGCAACCTCTTTCTCATTTTCTTTTAAAAAAACTTTGTTATATGTGTGTGCTTGGCTTTATTATTTTTTTCCTGTGCTAAATTTTACTGTTTTATGTAGTGAGAGTTTTTATTATTTTCTTTTATGCATTGAGACTTGCTTAGAAAGACCTTCCTACTCCAAGCAGATACAAAAATCCCCAGGTTTTTCTAATATTTTTTAAAATTATGGCTTAATTTTAGACATCGACATATTTCATATCTCTGGGATTTGCTTTATTTTATTTTATTTTTTGGCATTTATTTATTTTGAGAGAGAGAGACAGAGCATGAGCAGGAGAAGGGCAGAGAGAGAGGAAGACACAGAATCCGAAGCAGGCTCCAGGCTCTGAGCTGTCAGCACAGAGCCTGATGCGGGGCCCGAACCCATGAGTGAGATCATGACCTGAGCCGAAGTCGGACGCTCAACCAACTGAGCCACCCAGGTGCCCCATGGGATTAGCTTTAAAGTTAGAAGTTTAAGGGTGCCTGAGTGGCTCAGTCAACTGGGCGTCTGACTTCTGCTGGTGTTATGATCTCAGGGTTCATGGTTTGAGCCCCGCATCAGGCTTGCTGCTGTCAATGCGGAGCCCACTTTGGATGTCTGCCCCCCGCTCTCTTTCTCTCTCTCTCTCGGAAATAAATAAACATTAAAAAAAAAAAGAAAAGAAAAAGAATGAAGTTAGGAATCTATAGAGGCACTGCATTTGCCTCTACCCCCAGATAGCTGTTGCAACGAGATATTCCAAAATCATTGTTTGAAAATCTATTATTTCTCCATTGATTTGAAATGACTTCTTTATCATGTATTAGATTTCTAGACCATTTCTGGATACTATCTTTGGTTTCATTGCCCTATTTGTTTCTTTACGGAGAAAACATCATGCTATGTTAATTACTGTGGGGCTTTATAATAGGTTTTAATACCTAATAAGACTGTTTCCTTAATTCTTCTTCTTTTTCAGTATTGTTATAGCCATTCTTATAACCAATCTACCTCCAAATATAAGACAACAAAGTATAATAGTTGGGAGATAATAATTTTGATTAATTATGATAACACTCAGAAACACGCCTGTACTCGTGATATAACGTATAGATGATTTACAATCAGCGTCTCGCTCATAACATAGTGTCTATGAAAACAGGTTCTGTAGGTAGTAGCAGAACAGGATCAAACTTTGACCAGACTCATCCCATTCCCATTTTAATTTAGTAAAACCGCAGGCGACGACGCCAGTGAAGGCCGGATACTTCGTGTCGTCCAGAAACAGTGCTGTACTGAAATCCTGCCTTTCGTGCCTGGATGCTAGTTCATATGTATTAAGGTTGTTGGACTTCTGGGAAAGAGTAATTCTGAATCTGTTTGTGGTTTACCAACTACTATTACTATCTATTGGAATATTAAAAATCCATATTAAGGTGGTGAAATGTTTAGATATCATAACACACTTAGATATGATTGATAATGAATAATTTCAAACTCTTGCTTTATTCTACACCCGAAAGCATCATTCCACCCTGTAGAGAAAAAAGTACTGCCCTTATAGTTAATGATAACAGTTTAGCTGCTGCTTATATTTATTTTACATAATGAGGTAAAAACAAATAGAAGAGCTTGCTTTCATCATGGTTACAATGGATTTCTTTATCTTTTTTGTCAATTGAAAAAAATCACTTACTCCAAGTTAGCGGATGGTTTGAAGTCTGGTTTGGAGAGGAAAAAAATAAACACAGCACATGAATTTAGGCCGTGGAGACAAGTACGTTTCTTTATAGAGATTACATGTTGCTATCTTTGTAAATAACTTTTTTTCTTCTTCAAGAAAGCAATACACATTCAGACCTGGTTTTGGGAAAATATAGAAAAGTATAAAGAACAAAATGAAAATTGCCCTCTGATAATTCTTCTTGAAGCCATTTAACATATCAGCTTGTTTTAGGAGGAAGGGGAAAGATAGAAAGAAGTAACTTGCCTTTACAGAGACCCTGTCAACCACTATGTTATTTAGGTTTATATATGTCATCCCATTTAATTTTCCCAGCGACCGTACGTGAAAGGTGTTACCATCTCTGTTATCTAGAGTATGAAATTTGAGCTCAGAGATGTGTATTAACTTGCCTGGGGTTGAACCAGATCGTCAATGCACAACTAGGTATGCCCAACTTTTAAGTCTACAACCCTCCCACTCATCACAGTGATTTGTTTTCTAGTCCATTTGCTTAGCTTGGTGCTAAATTATGAGATTTTCCTTCCCATACATGTGAAAGTAGTTACTCAACAATTTCACTTTGATGTGTTCACTCTGATGAGTGAGTGTGGTCTGAGGAGGAAAATCCGGGGTCTCTGTACTGACAGCGCCTTGAAGGATACTTCAAGGAAGTGCTCCTTGGTGTGTGTGGAGAGGGGGAAGCCTTGTATAACCATCTTCTAAGGAAAAGGATACAGAGTTATTTGACTTGATTCTGTTCTGCCTCAGTGCAGGGGTCAAATGTACCGATAGAGATGAAGGCAAAACCTGCCATTGTATGTGTTTTTTTTTTTTTTTTTTAAATAATTCCAGATGGGAAACTAACATGATGAATATCGTTTTCTGAAAATTAGTTTAAAAACTCATTTTCTTCTGCTTCCAAGATGGCCTCAGGCAAAGCAGCGTTTTCATGTTTCAAGACACACTGAAGTTAGAGGAGAGGCCATGTGGGGTAGTGGCAATGGACACGCTGTAGGTCAAGGAGAGGTGGGTTTCTGGCACATGTGTTTCCAATCTGTATCCTCTCATGCCTGTCCCATGGGGGAAAGAGGCTACCTGGGGAGGAGAAGCAGGAGGGGGGAAAGTCCAACATGAAAAACATACAAAAGAGTTGCCTTTCCTTGCAAATACAGATGGTATTGCCTTTCTCACTTGGTTCCTTGAATGCTGTGCTTTTTTTTTTTTTTTTTTTGGTTTGCCCAGGGAAAGGGAATCAAGGCAGGAGGAGTGGCTGAAGCTGCCCAAACTCTCTTGTACAACTACAGGCTTCTAAAATGGCGCCCACTTCTATCAAGCCCCATCTTGGTGGTTGCTGGGGATGGCGGTGAGGGAGGTCTGTGTCCCTGCTAAGGCTAGGATTCTTCTTATAGATGGAGAGGAGGCCAGGTGGCTTGTGAGTCCTTAAGCCTTCCCCTCTTCCCTGGAAGGTGTGGCAGAACCCAGGCTTGCCCAAGCCTAGGTGATGAAGGCAAGGGTTACTTCTTGGGAACCTAGCCTTCATTTGTCTAGTATTCTTTTCCTTTCTGTCAACGCCTACATGGCCTTGCCGTTTATTCGAATAAAAACTTGTGTTTGCTTCCCTTATAACAGTCCTTACTCAAGTTAGATGTTCATGCTTCTGTGGTATAGAATGAGGTTTAACTGCTATTTGAACTATTTTTCTTTGAAACAGTTATATAATTTAATGTATTTTTGCAAAAAGATTAAATAAAATCCTGATTTGTCATGGATGTCATTGCATAGGATGTTTTAGGTAGGGTAAGTGCTAAAATGCCATAACAAACTGCAATGTGTTTTTTTTTTTTCCACCATTAAGCAATTAACTCAATTATCACACTATATAAGTGGAGATACCATCAGATCCCCCAGGTTAAGGGCTCAGTCCTACAAGACTGCCCATCACCCCACTCAGACACCAATCACAAATCTAGGTTGTCACCTGTCCTTTCAATCAACTGGCTATAGAACTAATGGGGCACCAGTATGGCTGAGTCAGTTGAGCTTCTGACTCTAGATTTTGGCTCAGATCATGATCTCATGGTTAACGAGGTCAAGCCATGCATCAGGCTCCATGCTGACAGTGTGGAGCTTGCCTGGGATTTTCTCTCTCTCTCTCTCTCTCTCTCTCTCTCTCTCTCTCCCTTTCTCTGTTCCTCCCAGTTCATGTTCTCTCTCTCAAAATAAATAAACTTAAAAAAAAAAAAAAGAACAGAGGTTCCCATGATCCCCTCCTTGGGTTCAATTAATTTGCTAGAGTAGCAGGGTGCCTAGGTGGCTAAGTCAGCTAAGCATCTGACTCTTGATTTCGGCTCAGGTTGAACACGACCTGAGGTTGTGACCTGAGCCAAAATCAAGAGTTGAATGCTTAGCCGACTGAGCCACCCAGGTGCCCCCAAAATACAGTATCTTAAATAAAAGAGAAGTTATCTTCAATGTAGTTGCCTTGAACTTGGGTCCATGAACCTGTTTAGGGTTCTGGATTTCTTGCATTGTGTCACTTTGCCATCTTCTATGACATTGCTCTGCTCGGAGGGATTGAACATTGCTGTTTCCAGCTTTTTAGAGGGAAGAAGAGAGAGAAGAACTCATGGCAAGGAGCTTAATTCCTCTAAATAAGTGGAAGTTGCATGTGTTACGTCTGCTTATATTCTGTTGTTACGTGGCTGTGCCCTTCTGCAAGCCAGAACTCAGGAGTGCAGAGGTGCTTATTACCTTGAGGCAAAGGGCAGAATGGAAACTAGGGGACGGTCGGCAATCTCCGCTGAAGATTAAAAGTTTACACATAAATTTTGGTGTGCCTGGGTAGCCAATTGATTGAGTTTGACTCTTGATTTTGGCTCAGGTCATGATTTCACAGTTCGTAAGTTTGAGGCTTGTGTCAGGCTCTGTGGTGATGGCACAGAGCCTGCTTGGGATTCTTTCTCTCTCCCTCTCTCTCTCTGCCCCTTCCCTGCTCATGCTTCATCACTCTCTCTTTCAAAATAAATTAAATAAACATTAAAAAAATTAAACATGAATTTAGAAAAAACTAATAGGTAATGAGTAGTACACATTGTATACAGATGGAGCACAAATTGGAAAGGAGGTAGGGGAATGACTGAGGCTTAAGAAATATTGCATTTGAATGATGGATAATGCTCAAGGTCTTCCTTCTGTCAATAGTGTTTGATTTCATTTATTTATTTATTTTAAGTTTATTTATTTATTTATTTATTTGAGGGGGACAGGGGCAGAGAGAGAGAGAGGGAGAGAGAGAATCCCAAGCAGGCTCTGCACCATCAGCGCAGAACTTGACACAGGGCTCTGTCTCACAAACCATGAGATCACCACCTGAGCCAAAATCAAGAGTCGGACTCTTAACTGACTGAACCATCCAGGTGCCCCCCAAGAGTGTTTGCTTTTAAACAAAAGACGAAGGGTAACAGAAAAAAGGGGCTCCACTTGGCTCAAACCACATGGGTCCTAGTCTTCCCGTCTTCCCTGGGCAGTATGTTCTTGTCCTGAGGCTAATCTAATTTTGATTTTGGGTAGATGGTGATTTCTTCTTCTAGTATATCTGTAAAAAAGGAGGTTTGGATGAATGTTGATGCCCCTTTCATTGTTAAAGTGTCTGTGAATGCCTCATTGTGGAGCTCATCCTCAACAACTTATAAGGGAAGTAAGTCACTTTTGGATGGAGTAGAGGCATGGGCGTCCCAGGACCCCAGGTGTTTGTCATCTAGGTGAGTTGTGCTCTTTATCTTCTCCCTTGTCTCCCCTTTTGCCATCTGTCTCTATATTTCTGTCTCTTTCTTTCTGTCTCTTTCCCTGTCCCTCTCTTTCTCCCTCTTTCTTTCCCTCTCTGTACCCCCTTCTCTCTCTCACACACACACTCCCACCCACTCCCCTCACCCCCAAACTCATGAGATGGTCTTTCTTTGGGGAATTTATGCCTGCTGAGATACATACTTCTCTCTGCCTGCCACTCACCTCCAATGTGGTACCTAAGAGACAGCCCTCTAAGACACTTCCTGTAGTTGCTGATAAGATAGGTCCATATTGTTATTTTTCTAACAATAACAATGATAGTAAACAAGGCAGTCTTTTTGTTGGTTTTGAGCATAGACTCTGGAGCCAGATAATCTGAATTTGAATCTTAAACCTATGATTCACTAGTCACGTGACTTGGGAGAAGTTATATAAACTCTCTGTGCCTCAGTTTTCTCATCTATAAAATGGGGATAATAATACTTACCTCTTAGCATTGTTGTGACAAAAATTATTTAATATTTCTAATGCATTTAGAACAGTGCCTGGAATGCACTAAATACTATAGAAGAGTTCTTGGGGTGCCTGGGTGGTTCAATTGGTCGAGCATCCGACTTCAGCTTGGGTCATGATCTCATGGATCGTGGGTTCAAACCCCACATCATGCTCTCCACTGACAGCTCAGAGCCTGGATCCTGCTTCTGATTCTGTGTCTCCCTCTCTCTCTGCCCTTCCCCTGTTTGTGCTCTCTCTCTGTCTCTCAAAAGTGAATAAACATTAAAAAAAAATTAAAAAATACTGTAGAAGTGTTCATTAAATAAACAAATAAATGAATCTGAAAATTCAATTCACCTTAATCCTAAGTATTGACTTTAAGCTGGTATTAATTTCCTATTATTTGTTATGTGTGTGTTATTATATACATATTTATATTTAAAACTTTATCTCTCTATTAAGTTTGTGCAATTCAATTTCTATACATATATATCTTGTGACTTTAAAAGTTTTACAATACCTCTGGACTAGGTGATTTTTAAACGTATCTTTCAGGTTAATAGTTTGATCATTCCCTGGATGCAGCAAAATTCTGTGGGATCATCATATAGACAATAAGGTTTCAAAAATGGGTCTGAGGCATTTTGTTTGTAAATCTTAATCACGACGTGAAGTAGGCTCTTCTTCTTGTGCAATATTTTTCTCTTTCCCTTTGACTGATTGATTTGTTGATAAATGCAACTAACATGTCCGTGTAGAAAACACTGTGTAGACTTGGTCAGAGAATTCATGAATGTATAAAAGATGATACAGTCCAAATGATGAAAAAGAAACTTCATCACTAGAGTACACGATGGAGAGTGACAGTGACTGCCAAGACCCACATGAAAGGCAACGGTGTTTCAAAAGAGAGAGATTATTTCCAAATGAAGAGCCTCATGGAAAAGATGGCGTGTATGCTGGAACTTTAAGGGAGAACAGGATTGGTCTATGTGGCAGTGGGATAGGGTGTGTCAGGAAAGGACATGGCCAAGTTCAGCTGTGAACTTGTGGAATTGACAGTGCCTGAGGGAAATCCAAGTAGAGACACCATGAGGAGGTAGGCACTTCTGAGAGAAGGGAGGGCAAATGTAAGCTGTGGGTGTCACCTGCTTAGGAGTAGCGGTTCAGGCATGAAGGTCAATGAGAATGGAGGAGGGGACTGTTCTACACTTCGCCACCTTGCAGTGTTTTACTTCTCCTTTGACCTAGATCCTGGCACACTTTTTCTCTTACTACTCTCAAATTCTTCTGGTGTGGAGGTTGTAGATTTCTTAACTTCTTTTCACAGAAGTGTCAACGATGCAAGGCTTTATCTTTGCATGTTGAAAAAGCACACTAGGGGAGGACAGTGCTTTACTCAAAGTTTAGCAAATGCAAGTTAAGGCAAGAATTTGAGGCCAGATAGAAGGTGTCTTCCTGTTGGAGTTGAGGATGTACTTAGTAAGGAACCAATTAATTTTGTTTCTACGGAATACCCTGGGTTTGGGAATGTTAACTCCCTCCACAGCTGGAAAGACAACATTCCCCGTCTTGTTCTCTGACTTACACCCGGAAGCATTTCCCAGCTGCATACAGGGTTAACCTTTGCCCCACTGTGAAGCTTCATATTACTTCTTTAAGATTATTGTAGCTACCCATCATGAGGTTTCCCCAACAGGAAAAGTCTGCCTTGAATACACCTACAGAAGCAGCATTAGGGACCCCAAATCATAAATCCTCTCCTATTTTGCTCCTCTGCATTTTGCAATGCAGCTTCCTCCTCTTTTCTCCTTTTTCTTCTGCATTTACTCATTCATTCATTCATTCATTCATTCATTCATTTGTTCGTTTTTCATTTATCTGTGACTACAGTATGCAAAACCCTCTGGAGCTGTCAAGAGTAACAAATATTTAAGATATCTTTTCTGCTTAAGGTTCTGCCTAAGGAGTTCATGATTTATTAGATCTGATGGTCATTAATTCTTGGCCAAAGGGTTCTAGTTTTCTCTTCTCTACACACATGGCAGGAATATTTCGTATCGAGGTTATCTGCATTCTTCTGTTGAGGATCCAAGTGTACAGAAAATGTAAGTAATTGGTCTACCGTCACTCTGTCCATCTGACGTGACGACGGTTCACACTGACACTACTGTGCCACCTGGGTTTACGGCCGGCCGGTGTTTTGACAGGCAAAGTGTCCAAGAAGCCATTCCGGGTTGAGAGAACCATGCAGGCAAAGTGGCGGGGGCAGGAAAGGTGCCCGACGTGTTGTGGAAACAGTTGATTAGATAAGCTGAGGTCAGATGGGAGGAAGGGCCGTGCCAGACCAGAAGTGGCGGGCGAGGCTGGAGGGTAGAGAGCCTTGCCTGCCGGGATGAGGAATTTGGAATGTCTTCAGTCTCCAGCGATGTGTTTTAAGAAATGCACCATACCACACCCCAGGATGTATTTGTCGAATCTCCAGAGAGTTTGTCTCCCTCTCTATTAAAGATAAACAAGATAAAATGGTCTAAAATGGCAGAACAAAGGGTTTAGGGAACATATTCGCTCACCTGCTAAAGTACCGTGCATGTTCTGGGTACTGGGGTGGGGGGGCTTGATAGACAGAATAGAGACCTACCCTCTTAGAGGAGGTTACAGGAATATGGGGGAGATGGGGATTAGTCAGTGGAATAGCTCACGGGAGAGAATTTTCCATCTTCTTCTCCGGAGGACAGACCCCATCTATCTTGAAGAGCTTAATAAAGATGTTGTCTTATTTTAGAAAAACAGAAAAGGAGTAGGGACTAGGAGGGTGATTTTTTAAAGATGAAGGTTAAGGAAAAGGCTCTAAAATACCAAGCATGTAATGAATATATACTCTATTGTCATTAGCAAGGGAGACTAAACCGGCAAGGGATTATTTTTTCGTATGGCTTCTTCGGGAAGAAATAGAGGAGACTAACTGAAAATCATGCAATTAGACAGCGCAGGAGTTTTGGCATCTTGCTCGTAGCCTGCTGAGCTGGAAGGCACGTGACTGAAGGTCAAGGAGGGAATGCAAGTAGATATGGATTAATAAACACACTGGAGTGTCTTACTGAGATAGTAATATTTGGATTATAAAACACTTTTAAAAACTATTTGAGCCCATGATTAATTGAGGCTCACAAATTTCAAGCAGTGAAATGTGTTTTACTGCAATTGCTATTAAGAACTCCTATCAGCTCTCCGATTCCTTGATTTCCCAAGTGAATTTTATAATCTAAATTAAACAGAGAATGGTATAAATTTTCCCTTTTTTGGGTAGCTGATTAAAACCAATATCATCTCAATATACTGTTACCTAGTAGTTATATCTTACTCTATGGAACAATTTATTACATATCCGATTACTTTCAGTATTTTTATGAATTGGTCATAAGCCAATTTGAAAACTTACTGATCTAAAAAAAGTTCAGTAATACCAGGATATACTGCCTACAAGAATTATTAATGAAATAAATCAGGATGCATGGAAATTAGCATCTCTCCTCGTATAAATTATGTTGTCATGAGACTGTAAATCACTGCCTGTCACTTATTTCTAACTCCACACTTAATCTGTGGTACTGGCTTCATCACCAATTCATACGTGTGCCTGAGTAAGGGAAACTATCTCTGAACAGATTTCTTCCCTAAAAATTTTACAAGAAGAAAAAAAGAGACAGACATGAGGATGAAGGGATGCCTGTCTGTATGTAATTGTAAAAATGTCTAAAAAGGGCAATATTTTTATTAAAATAGCGACAGTGGCTTACAAGCATACACGCCATGTTAGATATGGTCGAAATGTACCAGTGGAATTTTTTCTCGAGTTTTTCAAGAAAAAAATTCTTGCACACAAATTGCTCAGGCGATTCATCACACAAAACCTTGAGAGGGAGAAGAAAAACTGACCGAGACTATTTTCATTCCCTAGAACCACAGCTGTCTGCTTGTGTTACAGAACAGAACGGGAGCAGAAGGGAAACCAAACAAAGGACAGCTTCAGGATGTTTTTCCCCACACTCACAAACTGGGAAACAAAAGAAAAGCTTCTCAGAGGAAGTGGGGCTGTTTGTTTTGACCCCCTCTCTTTCTCAGCACTCTTGGTGTCTTTTCCATTGGCAGGGATCTGTCCCCTCCTCCAAAGTGCAGGAGGCAGCGAGATCTATTTCTCCCGACCTTCTCCGCGAGGTTTTGAGGGGCCAGGGAAGAATTTGTATTCTCGATGCAAGAATTAGTTGGATTAACTTTATGGAGGGTCCATGAGAAACCGCAGAACTTTAGGAAGTGGATAATTAGGGGCCATGGCTTTTTGGGGATATGTGTTGCTTGATCTCCCCGCTTTCCCCCTAGTCTCAACCTCCACAAAGTTCAGGACCCTTTGTTGCCTTGTGGGGACCCCCCTTGAAGGCTGTTGGTTCCCACCTCCCTACTGCCCGTGTGAATATACAACAATCTGAACAATGGACTACTGCACTCACACATTCTAGCTGGTTCTTTCACAGGAGTCTGTGGACTAACATTGCAGGTCACACAGGCTTGTGTTGCTTGGCAGCGATCTGTGTTGATGGCAACTGATCCTTCTCACCGGTTCTTCAGGGTTTCAGCTTCTTGAGATGTGATCCCTGTGTCGTGTGACAGTCAGTATTTCTCTTTATGTGTGGCTGTCTCTCCCTTCACCTTTTCATGTCTTTGCATTGCTATGTTTGCGTCCACAAGGGATCTGCATTCATGCAGGGTGGTGGGACCCGGCAATGCATCCAGATGATAATGTTCCTCAGAGGTGGGGGTAGGACGGGGTCAGTAACGGAAATGCTGAAAGCAAGTAAAGGAATGTGTTCCCTCGCGGGGGTGGGAGTGGGGAGGAAGGGAAAGTCCTGGGAACCGCATGGAAGCCAGGAATCTGACTTCAGGAGAATGGAAGTCTGTCGGGAAGTTAAGAAGGTGGAGAAATCTGTATATGAAGTAAATTAAAAAGAGCACCGGACTGGACAAAGGCCAGCAGAGGGCTTTTGTGTTTAGGGAACAGGTGCATAAAATAATCGTGACGGGGCTGTTTACAGAGATAGTGTCATGAAAGCTGAGGGAGCAGAACTTGGATAGAAGAGAGGGAGGGGGAAGGGGTTTTCCATGGCTGGAAATGACTGGCTGGACCTGCGTATGGGCCCCATATAAGAAGAGACACTCTTTCCAAAAATCGACCCCTTACTCTTCTCTTATATTACTGGATGCTCTCTCAATGGCTGCTTAAAATTTACTTTTTTCCCATGAAAAATATTCTTTGGAGAACACATATGAGCCTAAAATGACCTTAATCAATGATAGTTTTACATGCTAATAGATGTTACTTAATGGATATATACTTATAATTTTATACATTCATATTTATTTATATAATACATATGGTTTCATATTTAAAAATATATATGATGTTTTACACCTAAATAACAAAATTGGATATATATATAAAATCACTTAGTGTAATTTCACATAATTTAGTGATCGGTCCTGGAAATAGCAGGAAGTATCAGCTCCTCATGTACCAGACACTGTGGTAAGAAAGTGGAGACAGATGGTAATAAAAGAGACAAGATTTCTGCCTCACGAGGAACACAAAATCTTGGAAGACGAGTTCTATGGCGAAAAATACAGCAGGCTAAGTGGGCAGCTGGTGAAAGAGGTGTTGTTTAGAGAGGGTGGTCAAAGAAATTCCCTCTGAGAAGAGATTTTTTTTTTTTAATGTTTATTTATTTATTTTGAGAGAGGAGGAGGAGAGAGAGATAGTGAGCTTGAGCTGGGGAGGGGCAGAGAGAGAAGGAGACAGAAAATCCCAAGCAGGCTCCTCACTGCCAGTGCGGAGCCTGATGTGGGCCTTGAACCTGAGAACCGTGAGATTGTGACCCGAGCTGAAACCAAGAGTTGGACGCTTAACTGGCTGAGCCACCCAAGTGCCCCTGAGAAGAGATCTTTGAGCAGAGACCTGAATGAAGTGACTTCAGAATTGCAAGTTTTGAATGATACTGTAAAAAGCCTTTACGAGACCACTTGAAAAGCCATGCAGTCAACGGTTATGTTGTGAAGATCACTAATGTACACCAATAACACAAACAAGTTATATCGAATGCTCTGCCTATTTTTATCCTAAAGGGCCCTTGTGACTTAAAATCTCCTGGGTCCGTCTGAAACATGAAATCAAAGGTACTCGGCTAGGTGGTATGACACAAAGGGCCTTAGGGCAGAGGTTACATCGATGTAGAAGCAGCATGTGAAGAGCCTGACAAAACTGTCCCATGGTATGTATCACAGAAGGAATGTCTGTGTTTTTCCCAAATTCATATATTGAAGTCCTAACTGCCGATGTAATGGCATGGGGCCTTTGGGAGGTGATCAGGTCATGTTGGCGGAGTCTCATGATGGGGTGAGTGCCCCGAAGAGAGAGAGAGATGAGAGCTCATCCTGTTCCTCTGCTCTCGGCCCTGTAAAGACACAGCAAGAAGGTGGGCTTCTACAAACCAGGAACGAGGCTCTTACCAAACACCTGTTCTGCTGAACCTTGATTTGGACTTTCCAACCTATAGAACTGTGAAAAATACACCCTGTTGTTTAAGCCGTCTGGTCTATGGTAATCTGTCAACGGCAGCCCTAGCTGACTAGGGTGGTACGTGAGAGTGGAAACAAGTCAGGTTCTCAAATTACAACATTTTATACAGTTTGATCTTTAAGTTATGTGGGAAAGTAAATTATAAATGACACATCAGTAATACACATTTTCTATGTCAACTACAACCCTAAAAATTGCTACATTTAAGTTGGTCCAAACCTTCTCTTTTAGGCCTTTTTGTCGAGACACTGGAAGGTCACCTTGTCTTGGGGGTTGGCTTATTTGGGGATGTAGAGGATAGGCCCGGCCCGTGGATGGATTACAGATGCCTACTGCTGCCCTTTTAAACCGGCTGCACAGATTTTAGCAAGAAACAGGTGCTCCATGACGGTTTGTGGAATGCTGGCTGAAGCTTCTATCCCTAAGAACAAGCTCCTTAGGCTGACTTGCAGATTAAACCATCTGCTAGTACAACACCTCTCCCAGTTTTTGAGCAGTCAAACTGAAAGCCTGAGGAGTAGGCAGAACGTTCTCTGGACGCTCTGCACGAATGTGAATGAAGCAGAGTATGACAATATCGTATGGAAAGCCTTTGCTCACCGTGTTGTCCAGACTGGGTAGGTGGTGGGCGATGTGAATGAAACTGAAGTCTTCATAGACTCTACTTCCTGACGCTAGTCTGATAGAGGCAGGGCAGTCCGCCCAGACCTGATGGGTGTCCCGTTGTCAAAGTGCTTACAATTTCCTCTAGCAGGTGTCATACAGCCAATCTAGGGTCCAGTCTCTCTTTCAATTCCCCTGTGTCTGAGCTCTTATAAAAAGTCAGAGGTGGGTGCCTGGGTGGCTCTGTCAGTTCAGCGTCAGACTTTTGGTTTTGACTCAGGTCATGATCTCACGGTTTGTGAGTTGGAGCCCCACATTGGGCTCCACGCTGCTGGTGTGGAGCCTGCTTGGGATTCTCTCTCTCTCTCTCTCTCTCTATTTCTCTCTCTCCCTCTCTCTCTCTAAAAATAAATAAATAAACTTAAAAAAAGTCAGGGGTAATGATCAAAAGGAAGGGATACTGGAACCCTGTAACACATTGGTGTTGTTCATTTATCAGGTTAGCTGGCCTAGGGAAGTCCTACTGGAATCGGATGAACAGTGAGCTAAGTTTGATTGACCTGAATGGAACCA
Organism: Paguma larvata; assembly: GCA_030068075.1. Classification (NCBI taxonomy): domain Eukaryota; kingdom Metazoa; phylum Chordata; class Mammalia; order Carnivora; family Viverridae; genus Paguma; species Paguma larvata. Next base: position 45,571,778 of record CM057835.1, on the reverse strand, counting down.
TAGTCTCCAGGGCTCTAGGAAGCTGAGGGCAGGCGGAGGACTCTGGAACTTTGGGCAAAGCAGGAGCATCTATTTGAGAAGCAGAATTCTAAGATGCATTCAATGGCCCACAGCTGGTATCATTTCCTCCCTTTGAGTGTGTGCAGAATCTGCGAATAAGATGAGATATTACTCCCTTGATGATGTTACATTATATGATAAAAAGGAATTTTGCAGATGTAATTAAGATTCCAAATCAGTTGACCTGAAAAGGGAGTTCATCCAAGTGCCTACTCAAGGAGCCCTTTCTATCTGGATCCAAAGGTCAAGAGATGGAAAAGTCAAGAGTGGCAGCATGAGAGGATTTAATGTTCTTGATGATGAGGGTGGCCAAGGGGCAGGGAGGCAGCCTGACAAGACAATGGGCACCTCAGTTCCTACGACCATAAGAACAGAGTTCTGCCAACACAAGAATGGGCTTGAAAGTGGATTTTTCATGAGCACTCAGCCTGGATGACACCTTGACCACAGCCTTGGGAGGCCCTGAACAGAAAACCACAGTGTGCTGGGCTTTGGACCTACAGTGCCATGAGCTAGTTAATGGATGTTGTTTTAAGCCACTGTGTTGGTGGTCATTTGTTAAGCCACAATGGAAAATGAATCTGTTTTGCTGTTGTCACAATTTTTCTGCATATTCACATTGCTAGTGTATTGTTTTCTTCCTTTTCAGACAGGTCAGTGAGTAACATTTAGATAAGGTCCTTGTATTCTGTGGCTGGGAAAACTGAGGATTGTGGGGTGGTCCTTTTCCTTCACAACAGGATATGCTATCACAGAATATGAGGAGGGCTTTTTTTTCCCCCCAATTTGGTTTTCCTAGCACACCTCCTTATTACAACAAAAGGCAAATATAGTCACTAAATAGCATGTTTTGAAGCTCCCTTATTGCCCTTTTCTCTATGTCTTGCTCCATTTCCAAACATTTCCAAACCCTGCTCTTTATTCTACCTTCCAAGCCAGCCATTTTCACCCTGAGCAAACCCCCCACCCCATAAGGACATTCCGCCTCTGTGTTGGTGCAAGGTCTCTGCTCTGCACAGGTGTGTGTTCTGCTTTCCATCCCATTTATGGCCACTGAGAGCCCTAGTGTTTTCCAGCCATTCTGTCCCCTGGGGCCTCCCACCAGCCTCTTGAACCCTCATATTTTCCAGTAGCAACAATAGAGTGGTAGCGTTTGATTTTCTTCTTAGTCACAAGTGAGTGGGAGAGACCCATGGGCCTGGCAGCGTGAAGGTTATCAGATCAATGCATTTGCTTAGTTGGGGGCTCTAAGTCCTGAGGCCCAGGGGTTAAGCAATGGCTCAGGGTCATCCCAGGGACTCAGCCCCTGAAATCTATGGCAAGCTCTGCGTGGACATTCAATTCATGTTAGTGATGATGACAGATCTGATATTTAACTCCCCCAAACTGTGGATGCTAGGGTGAATGACTGCAAAATCCATGTATTAGCTTGACACGCAAGTTATCCAGTCAACAGGGCCGTTACAGTCACTGAAAAAAATGAAACTTCAAAAAATGGATGATTCAACAACTACTTTGGCTCATGGCTCCATCTTGGGTTCTTAGATCCACCCATTACTCTTTTAGGATATTGTAAGAATGGGCCAGATTAACTTTTCCACTGTAGTTAATCATCATTTTCCACAACCCATGAAGGTGGCCGTTTTCTTTCTGTGGCTCTTCTTCCAGGCCATTGTCCTTCACTTGATGGCTTCTTCATCCTATTCATAAAAAGATCTATTTATAGCTATTTATATTGTTATACAATAATAAATTTATATTTGGTCTTGCTCTTGGTTCCTGGTACAGAGGTACTAAAACTCATAATTTTGTGAGTGGTAAGGATGCCAGGAGCATCTTCTGTTATGCATAATAAGCCCCTGTTAGCCATATGTAGGTTTATGCTAATGGGGTGACTCTTGCCGTTCCCTAGATAGCTGGTTACCAGCTATGAGGGCTGGTTACCAGAAGATCCAAACATGTGATTAGAGGGCTGGAACATTTAGCCCTACTCTTGACCTCCAGGGAGGGGAGGGTGACTGGGGATCGAGTTAATTGCCAGAGAGCAACGATTTAATCAACCATGCTTACGTGATGGGTTCTCTGTGAATCTAAATGATGGGATTCAGAGCGTTTCCAGGTTGATGAATGCACCCAGGTGCTGGGAGGGTGGGGCACTCCAAACTCCAATGGATAGAAGTTTCTGTACTTGGGATGCTTCTGGACCTTGCCCTGTGTACCTACTTCTTCCTCTGGCTGTTCCTTTGTATCCTTTATAAAATCCTTTTGTAATAAACCAGTAACAAGTAAAATGTTGCTCTGCTGTGAGCTGTCATAGCACACTATTGAACCTGAGGAGTGGGTTGTGGAAACCTTGATTGATGGCCAAGTTGGACAGAAGTGGGGGTACCTGGGGAGCCACCTCTTGAGATTGGCATGTGAAATGGAGGGGGGAAGTCTTGAGGCACTGGGTCTTTAACATGTGGGGTCTATGCTAACTCTGGATACTTAGCGTCAGAATTAAACTACATTGTAAGACACCCAGTTGTCTTCTGCAGAGAACCAGAGAATTGCTTGGTATAGAAACATCGCACATTGGTGTCAGAAGTGTTGTGAGTAGAAACAGATCATGTTGCAAACACACACACATTTACAAACACACGCACACATGCATATGCATATTGATTATACTTATCAAGAGTAATGACAGCCACGTGCTCTCTTTCAGGTAGCTAAATCTACATCCTGTGGTACAGGTACTAACTAGAAGAACGTGATATTTGCTCAAGCGGGGAGGAAGCATAACGTTTTGCTCCAGTATCTGCCTGTCTGTTGATCAGGGCTGTGCTCTGTCAGGCGGCTCCATTTGAAGTTATAGTCCAGCTAGGTTTGGCTCTTGGCTGCCAGTTGGGCTCAGGATTGCTTCCCGAGGATTCATTCTGGGCCCAGACAGAGAGACAACAGTGATCTAATGGGATGTTCTTAAGGCCATGGAAGAAGAACAAGAGACTCAGTGGAAACAGATGCTGTCCGAAAGCACCCTGTTGTGTCTACCCATGTTTCATTGGATAAAGCAAGTCACATGACTGAACCCCAAACTGGAGGCGTGGGAAAGTATCCTCCTGCCTTAGAAGAGGAAAGCAGGGAGTAAATAGTTTTGGACGGCAGTCTGATCTACCCTAGGAGGTACTGAATAATGTGTGGGGGTATATATATCCTGTTTCTTTAAATACCTGAGCACCCATGCAGTCAGTGATGTGTCTGAAGTGTTGAGAGACTCTAATGCCTGGGCATATAACATAAATGGACAAGCAAACGGAATCTGGAATAGTGTGCAACTGCCTTAGCACTAGGGCTTGCCTTGTATTAATTTCTTCTGCTCTTTATTCTGGCCTCCCTACATTAATTCAGGTCACTCACTGCTAAAAAACGAGACAAGAGAGTGTTTCAGAGAAAAATGTTCTCTATGAAATATTTAAATGTGGTTAAAACTACTAGCAAGATGGAGTTGAATGTTTTATGTGGTAACTGGTGCTCAAGTCCTGGTTCCCTTCAGGTAGAAAGGAGAGAACAGAAGTGGTAAGCCCTGTGCCTTCGTTTTATTACTCAGTCACCCAGAGGAATTTTCAGGTGGATTCTGTCGCAAGGAGCAAAGTCAAACACTCATGCTGAGCTGTTGGATTCTCTCAGTTTTCAATGAGAGGAATGGAAATCAGAGTTTCTAGTACCTGTGACTCTACAGAAAGAATTAAGGGAAGGGGAACATGGAGGGTGGGTGGATGTATTAATAGCTGAGGATTTACCATGGGCTAGAGACTATGGTTCAGACAGGTGAAGCAATTTATCTAAGGTGTCTTGGTTAGGAAGAGGTGAGTGAGAATTCAAGTTTGAATAGCCTATGCTCATAGGAATGACACTGTGCTTGGGTGTAATGGTGTTATTCTCCACACTTCAGTGACTGGAAACTCACTGTTTGTAGGGCAGTTTGTATAGACAATTAAAGTTTGTAACGATGACCTTGTATTGACATTTGGGCTTTTTATAACTTCCACCAGTACTGATTAGCAATCTCTCATCTGACAGTTCTTTAAATTTCCTCCTTAGTCTTCTACAGGCTAGTTCCTTCAACTTCTTTCCAGACGACACAGTATTCAATTTTAATCATCCTGGCTATCTTTTTTTTTTTTTCCAGATGAACCCTAGCTTTTCTTAGGCAGCAAGGAACTAAAAGCCAGAAGAATTCTCAGAGAGGGGGGCAAGCCTACCTGCTTTCTCTTGGTGCTACCAAAATAAGCACAGGCGACTTTCTGGTTTGGATGTTGACCTGGAAGTATAGTCAGCCTCTTGTCCGTTACGCAGCATGGAAGTCCTCCAGGGAGCATGGTCTGCACTGTGTCCTCAGCTATTGAACTCTAACCCTGGTTTGGACGCTTGATAGAGTTGAAGGCATAGAGTCTGATATCACTTGCTTCTCTATGGTTATTTATTAGCTGAACATTTATTATACCACTTAAAGAAGAGACACAGAATGGGCGCCTGGGTGGCTCAGTCGCCTGAGCATCTGGCTCTTGATTTCCGCTCAGGTCATGATCTCATGGTTCTTGAGTTTGAGCCCCATATTGGGCTCTGCACTGACAGTGTGGAGCCTGCTTGGGATTCTCTCTCTCTGTTTCTCTCTGCCCCTCCCCTGCGTGTGCTCTTTCTCTCTCAAAATAAATAAACTTTTTTAAAAAGTTAAAAAAAAAAAAAAGAAGAGACACAGAAAAGAGAGGCCAAGCTGAAGAAGGATCAGAAGTGATGGAATTCCTCATGCTTTTTTCCCCCTGTCACCTGGTGAGTATGTGATAAGAGACCATAACCAGTTAGTCCCTGCATGTCTCAAGAATATAGGGGTGCCTGGGTGGCTCAGTTGGTTGGGCGGCCGACTTCGGCTCAGGTCATGATCTCACGGTCTGCGAATTCGAGCCTCACGTCAGGGCTCTGTGCTGACGGCTCAGAGCCTGGAGCCTGCTTCAGATTCTGTATCTCCCTCTCTCTCTGCCCTTCCCCTGCTCACGCTCTGTCTCTATGTCTCTCAAAAATAAAATTAAAAAAAATGTTAAAAAAAAAAAGAATATAGAATATGCTCTTTGCACTGCTCAACAATCAGGGGATGGACTAAATGTATGTCTCACTAGGTATGGATTTATGAATGAATATGGAAGATATAGAATACTGAGGATAGTTGAGAAGAACAAAAATAGCATGCTTAAGGACATGCAGTAAGGAGATGGACCTCCTCCCTCACACATGTAAAATTGTCTCTGTGGCTTGATATGCACTATACAACAATAGCTTATCTTGTTTTGGGAAGAGCCTTTCCCCTTTCTCTTGGAGTCTCAACCAAATTCACATGTTTCCTTGGTGCTTTGTAGAGCACATCCACTCGAACATGTGACTGCTTTGGGCGTACACCTCTCTGTATTTGCTATACATTCCAACCTTGAAGAAGTGATTTCAGTCCCAAATGCACCTGTAAATCCCTTGGAAAAAGGGATTTTGACAAAGCCCTATGTTATAGGTTGAATTGTGTACCCACCCCAATTCATACATTGAAGTCCTAACTCCCAATATGTGATCTTATTTGGAGACAGGGTCTTTAAAGGGATGAAGTTAAGGGGCACCTGGGTGGGTGAGTCCAGTAAGTGTCTGACTCTTGATTTCAGCTCAGGTCATGATCTTAGTCTTTGTGGGATCGAGCCCCGTGTTGGGCTGTGCATTGACAGTGCATTGCTTGCTTGGGATTCTCTCTCCCAATCTCTCTCTCTCTCTCTCTGCCCCTCCCCAGCCAGTACCTCTCTCAAAAATAAATAAACATTTTAAAAAAGTAAAAAGATGAAGTTAAAATGAGGTCATTAGGTTGTGCCCTAACTTGATATGACTGGTGTCCGTATCAGAAGAGGAGCCTAGGGCACAGACACACAGAGGGAAGAGAACATAGACAAACACAGGGAGAATACGGCCATCCACAAACCAAGGAGAGGGGCCTGGAGCAGAGACTTCCTTCGCCCCTCTGGAGGGTCCAGCCCTGTGTACATCTATTGAGACTGCTGGCTTCCAGAACTGTGACACAGAGAATTTCTGTTTTTTAAGCCGCCCATTTTATTATGGTGCTTTGTTCTAATAACCCTAGCAAATAAATACACCCCATTCAGAAATACAGGTAAAGGGGGGCAAAGGGAGAACGGGAGAAAGAGATTAGTTGGGGAGAGTTTGATTGTCTCACAGTTTATGTGGAAGCGATAGTGGCTCAGCTTGAGAGAGGAGCGGGATAATTGATGACGTGTCCTCCGTGAATCACTACACTGAGTGTTCAGTTTGTTTCAAATACATAAAAATATCGATGTTCAAATCAGACTTAAAGTACTTCTAACATGAGTAATTTTCATTTCCTAATTTTTTTTTCAGTTGGAATATTACAGTTTCACAAAAGCCTAGGTTGAGATGCCAAAAGAGAAGCTGTTTCTTCTTGGTAGGAATTTGCATGTTTTGGGCTCTACCCTTGCCCCCGGGGGGGGGGGTGCTACCCGCACATCCTTCCGTCATGGGGACATCTGGCTGAAGGGAGCCCGAGGCCCTCTGAAAGCAGCCACTGTGAATTCCTTTGGGTGGGGATTTGCTCGGGCTGTTTTCGTTCTGCTTTCTATTAAGATGAACTGCCAGTATGTGTTATGTCCAGACAACCACCTCGTGGAAACCCAGAAAAGCTGCAAAATAGAAACGAGGTAATCTCCTTGAAGTGGCTTGTCGGGGCTTCTAAGGTCAGCGGGGAGGAGCTGAACTCCACGGTGCCCTTGAGATCTGAGTGGGGTTTCAGGAGTGCCAGGGCGCCTGCCCCGGCCTGCCTCCTTGCACACTTGGAAATCACAAAAAGCCTTTCTGTCCACCGCGGCTTGTGAATTGGCTTTCATCATTGGCGCCAAAGACCCGCCACTCTTAGGTAATAAAGGACACGGAGATCAATCCTGAGGGAGAAGACTCCAGTTCCAGAATGTCCCTTTGTCCGGAAACAGCTGTGTGGAATTCGAGACTATCCAAGGATGTAAAGATCACAGGCTCTCTTTCTTTCATTGTCTACTTGTTCGTCTGGGCACCACACTGTGTTTCTGCCATCAACGGAGCTGCCCACCACAGTGAAGGCATGAGGCCTTAGGTTAAAGATTTATTCTTTTCTGCTGAGGCTCGAGCCAGTTGTTAACCCTCTCCTTACCTTTCTTTCATTTAGAATTTTTTATTAATATTTTTTGGAAATATATATATGAAAGAGCATGGAGATCCTATATGGACAATTAAAAAAAGCAATAAAGCAATAAAGCAACCAACGTCCAGCTTTAAGTTCAAGAGTAAATGCTCTCTTCTCCTAGCAGTTCTGTAGTAACACTAGTGGAGTCTTATTTCTCTTTGGAATGCTCTCTTTTGAAAGGGCTGCGTTATCCAGTCAAGCTCTGAGGCTCGGAGGATATTAGGGTATGAGAATAATTAACTTGGATATTGGGATATGTCCTACCCCTCCTAGTGAACAGAGGCATAGCATGGTGGCGAATCTTTGTTAGCGTCATGATGCGTATAGCTCAATTAAAAAAAAATCTCTGTTTCAAATTCAGTAGGATCATAACTATATAGATTAAGATTCATCCATTCATCTATCCATTCATCCATCCATCCGTCCGTCCACCGGATATTTAATTTATTTGGAATTCATTCATCAAATTTTATTGTGTCCTAGGTATGTACAAGGCACTCTTAGGCAGACCCAACAGGAGTGGGATGAGGGTGGGACACAGGGCCAGGAACAGAGAGATATCTTACAGCCTATTTCCTCCCCGCAAGTCAAGGATCCTTAACCTTTTTCTCATGAGCATGAGAAAGTATGACCTCGTTCTGGTGAGCCGATTGTAAGTGTCATATTACAAGGTCAGTTCTGGGCTGTAAGCAATGCGGGAAGGTTTGACTTTTTAGATTCTCAACTCTTCAACCTTCCTCACTCCCATATTCCTCAAGGTAGTATAGCCTCACAAAGGACCTTAACCTGCCCTGTGCCCTGATGTCCGCTGGTGCCCTCTCTGAGGGTGGTACAAATGCTGTAGTCCAGGAGGAGCTCTGTTCTCCCGGGGCCTGCTTAGGCAATTGTATGAACACATGTCGCTCTGTGAAGTGACAATTCGAGTGAATGAGATGACCAGCTGCAGATCTTCTGCTCCGTGGAAGCTGACGGTGAGACTGGGTACAGCTTGTGGGACAAGGACAGAAAGAGTGCAATTTGGTTGGATACGATGAGCTCAGTTTTTCCTCGTTTTCCAGTTTTCAGTTTTCCTCAGTTTTTCCTGGTTTTTCTCTGAGGGGAAAAAGGACGGGGTCACATGTATTGATACATATGTTGTGTGTTAGGCACAGGGCTTGCGTTGATATTTTTATCTTCAGAAACCGCCCCTCCTCGGGTGCTTTCTTCTCATTTTCCAGAAAAAGAAACTGAGGCTCTGAGAAATTGAGTGTCATGTTCAAGAAGTGATGAGGCTGGGGCACCTGGGTGGCTCAGTCGGTTAAGCGGCCGACTTCAGCTCAGGTCATGATCTCACGGTCTGTGAGTTTGAGCCCCGCGTCGGGCTCTGTGCTGACAGCTCAGAGTCTGGAACCTGCTTCAGATTCTGCGTATCCCTCTCTCTGCCCTTCCCCTGCTCACGCTCTGTCTCTATGTCTCTCAAAAATAAAATAAAAACATTAAAAAAAATTTAAAAAAAAGTGATGAGGCTAATATTTGAACCCACTCTTCTTTCACAACACTCTTCAGTCTCACATTTAGGGTTTGACAACCCTTGACAGCACTGTTCCAGAATGTGGTATGACAAGTCATCCCAACACAATGCGTGGCTGCCTCAGAGGTTCCTCCTGCCCCCTGGTGTACCCATAACTCTCTACTGCTCAGGTCTGAAGCTGGGACAGATGATAGTCAAGTTTTTCACTTTCCTAACCTCCTTTCACTCTCCTTTTCCTTGTCAATGTTTCTTTTTTGTTGAGGTGTCCAGTGCCTCTGGCACCAGGGGGAGTCTGTGGACTTGAGATAGAACCCCAGTTCTGCAACCAACTGTGAGATTTCAGGCAAGCCTCAGTTTCCTCATCTGTAAAATGTGTGCTGTGCGTGCAGAGTCTAGCTATGGGGCCCGGCATCCATAGACACTCGCCACACAGGACTGACTCTTTCTCACTTGCATTGCTTCATGATCTTTCCCCTCCCTTCCCATATTAGCACTTCTGTCCACATCTTCATCCCCTGGGCTGTCTCCTGATCTTGCTCATTCTTCCTAACGCATTTGTGACATTTGTGACAGTGCCACAAAAGTAGAATGGGTAGCAGCTCCCTGTAGGAACATCATTGCATTTTTTAGCAGGAAGTTCTTTTCTAGAAATAGTAACAGCCCAAAGAATGAATTTCCAATGATGTCATTGAAGGCAAAACGATGGTCCAGTGAAGAAGACATTTCTGGGCCGATGGGCCTTTCTGATTCCTGAAGTCTTGACGATTTGCCCTTTGATGCCTATACAACACAGGCTCTGTCCTGTCGGCAGCATTTGGCTCCACATGTGAGTGTGTTGATGAAAGTTGGGGAAGCATATTGCCAAGGCGCCATTTGAAACCCAGAGCCCATGTAATCTGCTGTTATCCTCTCTGTGTTACTGTATCTATTGCATAGTGTGTCTGTATTGTTTTGTATATGACAGTCACCATATTACCAGAGAGCCTCATACATTAATACAGTTCTCAGACCATCCGGCTAGCGGGTTGCCAGATCGGGAGTTCATTCTTCGGTAGAATGTCGTATACTTAACAGGGGTTGGTATCTTGAAGCTAACTGATCCCTTCTACCCCCACCGGACTGGTTATGAGGATCAAATTGCAGTGCATGATCCTTTAGCACTTCCCGGGTTTGGACATACAACGACAACTCTCTAGAAGTATGCGTCTTCGTGTGAGACCCATCAATCTTTAGCCTCATAGACTTAAGATAATTTTTTTTTTAAATAGTGAGCAAACAGTGGTGTGTGTGTGTATCTGTGTGTGTATCTGATCACCCTTGAAAGAAAAATTGCTTTGAGAAATGAAACGTGCACACACACACACGCACACACACACACACACACACAGAGACATGCATACTTACATACACGAAATGCCCGAAAGGTTACAATCTGTGATTTTTCATGACAGAGAGTCTTAAAATGGACCCGACTGTAGTGATATCTAATCTAAATTCTTCACTTTCTAGTGCAGAAACTGAGGTTCAAAGAGGAGAAGGAAAGCCTGAGTTTGCGCAGCTAGTTATGAAAGGTCAGAGTAAGAACCTGGGTCTCACGCCTGGTCCAGTGACGCATGAGCCCTCCCTTCCTCCCTTCACCCCTGCCTCATTACTTCCCTCCCTCCCAAGTTCAAGTGCACTTCTTTAGACCTGTTCTCCTACTAGTCACACAGCGGGCTCCCTCACTGTCTTCAGGTCTCTGCTCAGCTGTCACCTTAGTAGTCAAGCCTTCCCTGATCACCCAGCCCAAAGCAAGTCCACCCACCCCCTGCCCGCCCCGGGATGGTGCTCCCTCACCCCAACGCACTTTCTCCCATCCTACTTGTGTCTTTCCTGAGTGCTCCAACTAGACCGAAAGCCTCAGGAGAGGAAGGACTTTGTGTGTTCACTGCAAAACCCGCAGCACCCGCAGCAGTGGCTGCCACACAGTAAGTTCTCCATAAACACCTGGGAAGGGATGGATGAGCATGCACCAGGTGTGGCAGAGAGTGCACAAACAAGAATGAGCAGAAACACCTGCCCCTGCCCTCCTGGAGCGTTCAGCGGAATGCAGGAGGAACTTGACCTTAGTAATCAGGCATTTCCGATGAATTCCGCAAAGCCTTTACAGGGGCCACAAGACTGCCACGCGGAGGGTCTCAGCTTGGTCCCGGGGCTTATCACAGTAGTGGGAAAAGACCACCCACACTCTCTGTGCCATTGATTTGGAAACTGGCCGAGAGAATGGGTCCCTCCCAGTAATGTTCAAAAGAGGTCGTGTCAGACAAACTTGATTTGATTGCTGTGTGACTAGCTGAAGTCTCTGAATAGGCCCTCTGGTTAAGAGTTCAGCGCCGGGATGATCCTCTGGATAAGACTGTGTAGAGACACATATCCCCGTGACTTTCCTAAGCATGGGAATCTACACTCTATTCACTGAATGAGTTTTGAATGAATTTACTCTGAAGGGAAGGCTGCACGCATGTCGACGTTTCCCCTGGGGAAATTCGGGGTTGGGAGAGAAGACTAGTTAGCTACCAGAGTAGCCACATGATGTCGCTGTTGCTTAAACATTTAGATGAACGAAAGCCCATCTTTTGTGAGAACCAACTTGATGAAGTTTCAGGAACGTGGAAAACTGCTCCAATAAAAGGCACACTTTTAGGCACTTAAAAGACATTTCTAAGCATGACAATGCCTCGCCTATCCCCCAAGATCCCTGTTTTATTTTTATTTGTTGTTATTATTTTTACTTTACTCAGCAATATCCAATCTATCTTGGTCATGCCTGGCGATTTGCTGAGAAGAATTCAGAGCACCCTTGTGTCTAATAACTTATACGTCCTCAAAGAGTTTTAAAGTACAAATGTTTCAGTGAAACATTATAAAAACCAGAAGAAAATGCTAGAAATGGAAGACTATGGGATGATTACCTCTGCTCTCTGTACGGAAAGTCATTTCTAAAAATGGCCGCCTACAAACACAGATGATGTCTATCTACTTTTCCCAAACCAACATGGTTTCTTTAAAAATTTTCCATTGTCTCGAATTTTTAAACTTTGTCTCTTAATTTTCTTCCATTTGGCTTTAGAGAATTTAGAGAAAAATTTAGAGAATTTTTATCATTTTTGAAAAATATCATTTCCATGATTTATTTAATTCTTTTTTGAATTTCATTCGTTCCTCAAACATTTACTGGGCGTCTGTTATGCCTGTTTCAGGTACTGTGGGAGATAGAAAATCGGCGAGTGTGTCACTTCCATACACAGGGCTCTTACAATCTTGTAAGGTCGTAGGGCCAACTCACAAAATAATAAGCTGAAGGTTTGTGTATGTCTTACATCAGATTCTGTGCCAAGCTCCTTACCTGTATCTCAGTTAAACTCTTATGACACTCCTTGTTAGCCCCATTTGAAGGCGGGGAAACTAAGGTTTAGAGAAGTTCAATAGTTGGCCTGAGGCTAACATGCTATGTATGCTGGTGCTAAGATTTGAATCCTGGTACATGTGACCACAGAGCCTGAGCTATGCTTTACAGACTTTCAGTAATATTAGGCAAAATTAGTTAGTATTAAAAAAAATAGAGATTCAAAGTGCTATGGGTATTCCTATCTGGGAAAGTCCCACGGAAGATGTGGCATTTGAGATTGCCTTTGAAGGATGAGTAAAATTTCCTCTGGTAGGGATGAGAAGGGATGGTCAGCCCATCAAGGTTTAGTTCTTGCTCACGGTAAATTTACAAGATAACCTGGCAAGGGATCTTGGTTCTATGCATGGACTCAGGCACCCAGGCTGAAGGACCAGTATCTATAGATAGGTGTGCACTTTGGAACATGAGCAGGAGAAAAGAGAATGTTCATGAGGGGTTGATGATGTTTGTCTAGATGTGACTCACTTCACTCTGCTCACATTTCTTTGGGCAGAGCTAGTCACATGGTCCTGGTTAACTGGAAGAGGGCTTGGGAATGTAGGGCACAGTTGGAATATTGGTAATGTTCTGTTTCTTCTATTGTGCTGCCTCCCTGGAAGTAGGGAAGACATGCATCGCTCTCCAGATTTAACCAGTGGATAGACTTGGGCACAGAAACGAACCGGCTCACTCAAGTTTACATGGTTTCCTTGGCCATAGCTGCCAAGAGAGGGAGGAATAGACCACTGTTGACATGATGCATTGTTTATGAGCTTGCTACCCGCACCGCCCCTGTGCCTTTCTTTCCTCCCGTGATAGGGTAGACAGAGCTGGAAATTCTACAATTTCAAATGGTTTTCTTTGGCTTGGATTTTTTTTGAAAATTAAAGGAGTCTTTAGAGAAATACCCGACTAGTCCTACACCACAGGGGTTCACGTCTCCTTTTGAATGATGGGATGGGGTAGAGATTTTTTAGGACAAAAAATTAAACAAATAAGCAAATAAGATTTCAAAACGACACCCATTCTCATCTCAAGCCCGGTGTTTTCCAACCTCTTCCAGTGGAAGATCAAGGGATTGGAGGGCATTTTTCTCTCGTCGGCCAGGTGTACCTCTGTACAAACCTAATGGCAATGCCGTGGAAAGCAGTCTAAAGACTGACCCATTGTTGTCTGCGACGAAGGGAGCATTTGCTTGTTTCAAGTGACATACTAGGTAACTCACTTCCAAACAGCAAGGCGCTTACCCATGTGAAAAAAAAAATGAAAGGAACAGCCAGATTTGGTTACTGTCGGAGCCACATGATTCACAGATATCCTTGATAATGACAGTTGCACAGCTGGATAATTAATCAAAGTATGAAGAGAATATAGAGCACTCCCATGCACACAGCCCCATCCAGTCTCTACGGGATCCGGCCATCATCTGTTTATTCTCCTTTGGAATGGCTTGAGATTATTCAATTATTCAATAGCTTCCCTTCTTGCTGTGATGGGATGTATGGTTTTTAATTGGCACCAGGGGTCTTTCGGTTCCTATGAACTTTGCTAGTCACTCTTGTGATTCCAGTCCCCAGAAGCCTGAATGTTTATCTTTGTCTAGAGTTGGGCCCAAACACTGCACCTTGAAGTACCAATCAGCTTTTCAAAAAAGCAGCTCTGCCAAGCAATTGGTAGCAAAATCATGACAAGGATCTGGTTTCAGTATTGGGTTTTTTTTTCTGCCTACCTGTGTTGTTCTTGACATAGAATATAGGATTTTTTAAAACATCTGTATTTGACATGATTTTCCTCTGCTTTTATGGTTAATTTTGTAAATGTTGTCCTTTCCTTAGGAGAGATTTTTAAGGTTTTAAACCAACTGGTGTATAAATATTTGCCCATGATGGCGTTTCTTGGAAGTGCTTTCTGGAAAAGCAATTCAATTATTTCTGATACATAAATGCAATTTTTTTTCAAACTTCGGAGACAGATTATTATAATTGTTTGTTCTGAGACATTTATTAAAAATAGATTACAACCTGTTTTAGGCCTTTGAACATTAGAGTCGCAGTGACATCTCATTAAGAGGGCTGCTTTTACCATTCTTAGCACTCTAAATTTTTGCCCTCTTTAGTGGAATTTTTCTCCTTGAGATGCAAATTCGTCCAATCTTCTGTATTAATTAACTCAAATTGTTCTTTCCCAGCTTGGGCCCTGCACAGTTCTGTCAGACAACATTTGTAACACTTTCCTGCTAATTCTTAGCCTTCTTTCCTCCTCCGCCTGATCACTTCGAGAGTAATAACTTATCACAAGTCCGATGACTTGCTCTACTTTTGAAGGCTCTATTTCACCTGACCCCCGCAGGTGACCCTGCCTTTATTCTCACTACCTTCTCGACAAACACCTTTCCAGCATATCTTTTTGTTTTGTTTTGTTTTATCATCTTCTAAGTGCCATCGTCATCAAAGTGAGGTTCCCAGAACAGCGGCAGGCAGCAGCGCCACCTGGGAGCTCATTAACATATAGACTCTCAGGAGAATCTGCATGTTAACGAGTTCCCAGGTGATTCCTGAGCACATTCATTTGAGAAGCCGGTTCCAGTACCTTCTGGCCGCATTCCTGCCTCCATGCCCTTGCTTTCGCTCTTCTTCCCCACCCAAGACGCTATCCCTTCTTCCTTCCACTTAGGCAAATTTTATTCACCTTTTTGGTGCCGGTCACTTGAATTTCCTTCTTTAAACCTTGTCACGTTACATTTGAAAACTGAGTCTTATTTTGAAGTTAGTTTCTGAGGACAGATCAGTAGGGAAAATCCTAGAGTCAAAAGGATCCTTGAAAACATTTTTGTAGCATAGATGTCTTAGTGCATCTTCTGCTGTCGACAAATCTACCTCCGGTAAAAGTTTCCTCCCTAGTCAGAACATCGTGCTTTTTCTTTGGTTGAATGCCAGGTGGACTGAATCACGTTGTGGAGAGTATGTCCCCCAAGACTCCCCCACCCTCCCTTCAAGCGCATACAGTTTGATTTGATTTGCATAAGCTAAATACATGTAAGAAGTAACTCCCGTGAAGTCAGGCCTCGTATGTCTGCCCACTGGTGCTTTTATTGCCCTGTTGAGTTGAATCTGGTCGGGGCAAGCAGAAATTCTTGAGGCTGTTTAGAAAAATATGTCTTGGGTTCTTTCGAGATAATGGCGTATCGTTTCCTTTGCATGAAAGGGAGGATCCCGAATACTCAGTGTGTGAAAAGAATAACAGGAGAAAAACATTTTCTAATTTACCACGGGGCTTATTTGGAGCAGGGAACGATCTGTATTTAATAGGAAAACAAAACGAGAAGAGAGAGGAGGAGGAGGAGAAAATGTGGGAGGAGCAGGGAAAGAAAAAGCCTTCTATGTAAAGTTGAAACAGTGGAAAAAGACATTTTAGGGAGGTTAATATTGTCTGTTATGACTGAATTGTGGCCCCTCAAAAGTCATATGTTGCAGCCTTAACCCCCAATGTGACTGTATTTAGAGACAGAGCCTTTAAGGATGTCATTTAGGTTAAATGAGGTCGTAAGAACGGGGCCCTGATCTGTTAGACACCACAGACTGATCCTTCCCTCTCCTTCTCCCTGTCCCTCTCTCTTTGTCTCTCTCCCTGTGCTTGTGCACAGAGAAAAGGCCATACAAGGATATAGTGAGGTGTCAACAGCCGGCTGCAAGCCAGGAAGAGAGGTCCCATCAGAAACCGACCCTTTCGGCACCTTGATCGGGACTTCCAGCCTCCGAAACGGTGAGAGAATACATTTGTGCTGTTCAAGCCACCTATTCTGTAGTCTTTGTTATGGCAGCCTGAGCTGTCTAAGACATTGCCAAGTTCATAGTCCTGAAGACAGAACGGATTGCTGCTTTAACCCGAAGTCTCGTATTTTGGCTGTTATGAAGGTATAGTGGCAGTATTAGGATTCATTGTTCAGGTATCGATCTGTCCATCTCAGTAATTGCTTCCTGCTTGATAACATTCATGAGCTGAGCGGCGTACAATTGCTTGTTAATTCTTGTATCTGTTTAGATTCAAATTCACCGCACTCTCCAAATGTTTCCCCATGCGTTTAGCATTTTCTTTTTTTTTAAGTTGCTTTATTTATTTTTGAGAGAGACAGAGACAGCACGAGTGGGGGAGGGGCAGAGAAAGAGGAAGAGAGAGAATCCCAAGCAGGCTCTGTGCTGTCAGTTCAGAGCCCGATGCAGGGATTGAACTCAGGAAACCATCGGATCGAGACCTGAGCTTAAACCAAGAGTCTGATGCTCAACCAACTGAACCACCCTGGCGCCCCACATTTAGCATTTTAAAAGGGATTCATCTACCTAAGTCCTGGAAGAAGATGATACTGAACCGAAATCCGTTGTTTGCAATGGTAACGACCTTATTGCAGTAGAAGTGTGGTGGGAATCTTCCAGAGTTGCAGTTTTACTTCCTCAGCTAATAAAACATTCTTCCAGTCAATTAAAGCAGTGAGGGTGGGAAGTCTCCTCCTATCATGGAGCTTTCTCGATGAGGTGTTAAGTTCAAAGCTTCCACTCCCTCGCTTGCCTTTAATGAAGAAGAAAAGACGGTAGGAGGTACAATTCAAAGCACTAAAACTGAAATAGAAGAGAAGTGGAAACGCGAACACTAATGTGCTCCTCCTCCTACAAGGAAGCACATCACACGTTCAGAATTTCTGACAAGCGGACGTCGAGGAACTTGTCCTGAGCTTGCATTTGGTGCACGTACCTCTCACTGTTTGGTATTTCACAATATTCTGCATCTAATATCTAGAGCTCTTGAAGGGCTGCAAAAATATTTTATTAATGTTATTTTATGGCGGGGTTGGGATTCTGTGGGGGATTTATAGAGCTGGGGGTCTTGGATGCATTCTCTCTAAATTATGTTTTGTTTCTTTTCTTGGTTTGAAATGTGTCCAAGTAGCCATATTGCAAGAGAAAATCACTTAAAGCGTATAATGAATACATTTGTTAAGCATAACATTTCACTACACCTAGCTTCTTGCATTGAAAACGTTAAGATGCCAGAATTTAGTTTTTTCAAAAGTATAAGTCTTATCGAGGCCACATGATGGAGTGAGTGAGCATTCTGAAAATCAGGAGGTTTGGGTTTTAATTCCATTTCTACTTCTAACTACTGTGCATGATGATTAATTTTATGCATCTGCTTGGATGGGATATAGGGCCCAGAGAAGTGGTCAAAGTTTTTCCTGAATGTTTCAGTAAGGTTGCTCTTGACCAAGATTAACGTTAAATCAGTGGATTTTGAGCGAGATAGATTGCCCACCATAATGCAGGTGGGCCTCATCCAATCAGTTGAAGGTCTAAAGAGCACAAAAGACTAACCTCCCCAAAGCAAGAGAGAATTTGCCAGCAGATGGCCTTCAGGCCTGAACTACAGCTCTTCTGGGGCTCCAGTCTGCCAGGCCCACCCTGCAGATGTTGAACTTGCCAGCCTCCATGGTCTTGTGAGCCAGTTCCTTACAATCCACCTCTTTCTCTCTCCGTACACATCCCATTGGTTCCGTGTCTCCAGAGAATCCTGACTAATACACTGTGTAATCCTGGTTTCATCCTTCTTCTCTGAGGCTCAAGGAAGTAGCACTGCGTAACCTCTAAGGCCTTCTAAAGGGAAAAACGGCAAGATGAAAAAACCTGCTAATTTTGAAATGTAAAATTTTTATAAAGAGTAATGGAGGTACATTCCAGAGAGACATTAGATGAAGATATGAAAACACCTCCTCATTTCTTGGCATTTTGCTTAAGATGTGGAGGTAGCGTAGCGAGTCTCTAAGTGCACAGACCTCAGCACGGCTCCCCAACACAAGATCTTCTGCCCGAGGGCCTGCTGTGAAGTCTGTCTGTCCAGTCACAGGCCTCCCCACACCCCACTGTCCTGCAGGCATTCTCCTTCCTGGAGCACTGGCGCCTTCTGGTGCAGGCTCAGACCTCCCAACTCCTGAGCCAGGCACAGTCCAGGCGGGTCCAACACCAGTTGACTCAGACCCCAGCTCTCCGATGTCCAGGGATGAGAGGCTGGGCACGGCCAGCCATTCCATCACCACTGGTTTGCTTGTTGTGTGATTATTTCTTTGATTCTTTTTTTTTTTTTTTAACGTTTATTTACTTTCGAGAGACAGAGCGTGAGCAGGGGAAGGGCAGAGAGAGAGAGGCAGAGGCAGAATCCGAAGCAGGCTCCAGGCTCTGAGCCATCAGCACAGAGCCCGACGCGGGGCTCGAACTCACAGACGGTGAGATCATGACCTGAGCTGAAGTCGGCCGCTTAACCGACTGAGCCACCCAGGTGCCCCTTATTTCTTTGATTCTTAACCCTTTTTCCTCATAGCAGATTCATTGCACAATATAGCACTAAGCAGAAAATAATAGTCACCCTTTGTGGTACCTAGAGATAATCACTATTCACATTTTGATATATTTTATTCCTTCTCTAATTCAGGTAATAATATAATTTAACCCTCCTTGCCCTCCCTCTTGAAGATCATCTTGTTCCCATATACTTAGAAGAGAAGGAAGATTTCATTTCCAGTCCTGGATCAGTTAGGGTCACCATGTATGGATGTGCATGTTGTGCACTGCAGAATTTGTGAGGCAACTCATCTCTTTACTGTCAATCCTTTAAGTCTCTAGTGACCCTGCCATAGGCTTTTGTGCTTAATGGATTTTCCCGGCTTGCAGTTAATGGAGGGGAGTTAGATTATATCCCTGCCTAGAACAGAGAATAAGTTACAACCGAAGAATAGACACCACTGTGTTTAAACATCCCTCAGGCATCTTGAATAAGGGACTATTTCTCACAGGCTACTTCTTCCTTAGTCCTCCACTTCTCATCATTTTCCTGGGACTTTCTTCCTGACTATAGTCCATTTCTCAGCCAGGCCTGTCAAAGCTTTAGCTCCTTAGGAAAAAGTTCTAAAATTCTCATTACTTTGTTACAGGGAACATTTTAATTCTTCTCTTTATTTTGAGACAGAGAGAGTGAGAGAGGGAATCCCAAGCAGGCTCTGCATTGTCAGCATGGAGCCCAACGTCGAACTTGAACTCACAAACCGTGAGACCATCACCTCAGTTGAAACCAAGAGTCAGATGCTTAACCAACTGAGCCATCCAGGAGCCCCTTTCAAATTCTTCTCTTGATCCTATCTTTTTTTGACTAAGTCCAGGGTGCCTTACTTTTCACAGCCAAAGAAAGGCCCAGAAGAGTGTTACCTTGAAAGATCAGGTCCCTGCTCAAAAATTCTCTACCCTCCCTATTTGTGTATATAAGACACTCAGAATGAAAAAAAAAGAGGAAATGTTAATTTTCTTTATCGGTTTTCCTTTTTCTCTGATGTCTGCATTTTCACTCATGGCAAAAAGATGGTAAACTTAGGCCGAATCACCGTTTTTGGGATACGTGCACCCCAAGCTTTGCCGTGCCTACCAGGATTGCTGCGTGGTGACTGGGGAAGGCCCGTGGGCTGGTCTTTGTGCTCTCCCAGGGAGCTCTTTCGGCTTTTGCAAAGATGTCTGTTGTCTTTGCCGGCATGCTGTTACGGTCAGCTGAGGGGTACGAACCAGTGTGACTCAGGAGGACTGCTTTTGGCTTGGTCAGGGCCCGCGCCCGTCTGCCGGCTCAGCCCCGCCTCAGCTCTGCCAGGCCACAGAGCCTCTGAGTCTCGGCCACCGGTCGTCCAGCAGCTGGCCTACTCATCCCACTCCTCATTCTCCACTGGGGGTCACCTTGCAGCTCCTCACGGCAGGGATGCTGGCCTGTCGTTTGCATCCTCCCCTGCGAGCAGACAGAAACACCTGGAACATTCCTTCTGTTTCCACCCGAACCCCAGGAAGACCCAAGACCCTATCTCCTGACCTTGCTCTACTTGCCGCGCTGCTGCGTCAGTACTTCTGTGGCCCCCTGGGTGTATTTGACAAATACAAATGATGCTAGATACCCAGTTAAATTAGATAAACCATACATACTTTTTTAGTATTGTTAAGTATGTAGTATTTGGGACATACTTCCACTAAAACTGGTTTGTTAGTAGTTTATTTGAAAGTGAAACATAACTGGAAATCCTGTATTTTATCTGGCAACCCTACCAGGGACCCAAGGGGACAGTGGGACACCACTTTCTTCTGCCTTCGGCTTCCTGTTTCATTTCCTTTGCATGGAATGAGGGTCTGCGGGCAGGCTCTCCAGTCTGATGAGTTCCTGCTCACTTTACCCCTCCCCTCTGAGATAGAGAATGTTAAAGCTATGCTTATTTATAAATTAGGGTTCTATGGGAAGTGGAGTTTTATTTTATTTTTTTAATATATTTTTTTAATGTTTATTTATTTTTGAGACAGAGAGAGGCACAGCATGAGTAGGGGAGGAGCAGAGAGAGAGGGAGACACAGAATCCGAAGCAGACTCCAAGCTCTGAGCTGTCAGCACAGAGCCCGATGCGGGGCTCGAACTCACAGACCGTGAGATCATGACCTGAGCCGAAGTCGGATGCTCTACCGACTGAGCCACCCAGGCACCCCTATGGGAAGTGGAGTTTTATATTCATTTCTTTCTTGCTTGGCAATGGCAATTTTCTCCAAACCTTGATTTTTAGTGGCTCGTGAATTTCACATATGGCTGGATTTTTGACTGGGTCTACAAGGCGTTAATTCAGAAGTGTTTGTTGAACAGCTCTTACCTGCTAAAGTATTGTTTTGGTGCTGGGGATACAGCAGTAAGCAAATCAGAAATGTTTCACCTATTCTTATAGAACCTGCGCACCAGTCGGGAAGAGAGCAGATATGTGAGCCACAACACAGTAAGAGTGAGTGTGAGGGCCGGTGGTGGGAGCAGTGCCCACCAGCCTTGCCTCGATTGACTGGTCCAGGGAAAGACGCGTGATCCACGCTGGACCAGTAAGAATCCTTTCTTCGGGCCAAGATTGGGGCAAAGAGAGAGAGGTCCAGGCAGTCTCACTGGAGAGCAGTGGTTGCAAGATGTAAAATTCAAGAGCG
Organism: Paguma larvata; assembly: GCA_030068075.1. Taxonomy (NCBI): domain Eukaryota; kingdom Metazoa; phylum Chordata; class Mammalia; order Carnivora; family Viverridae; genus Paguma; species Paguma larvata. The sequence continues at coordinate 45,550,501 of CM057835.1, read as the reverse complement.
GGTGGTGGCCATGTTTACCACTGAATGAAGAAATAACTAGTGAGAGAGAATAGTCATAACGTAGATACAAGTAGTGATAAGGATCAGAAATGTTAGAAGCATTTGGGTTCCTGGGTTCAGACGTTCCCGATCTTCACTGCTGCCTCTGTCTTTCCAGTTTGGGTATTCAGTCCTTTATGAAATCCTAGGAGCCGATAAGTTATATTTTCGCCGAAGCTAGTTTGATTGCGTTTCTATCATGAGCAACCTAGAGTCACCCTGACTACTAGTAAAGGGAAGTACAATAGAGAGAATCATTTGTAATGGCTACCCACCTCCAGACCCATGGTAGGGTCCTCTGCTGGTCAGCTCTCTGTCCACTGCCACATGACTAAAGATAGCTTGTTTTCATCTCTTGACTCGTTTATATCCTTCCACACATTATTTTTAATCCTAATGTTTTTCCAGTTTCGGAGAAGTGTTTCCTTCTCGGCTGTATGAAGTTGACCTACTAGTTTATATAGTTTTTGGTCTTAGGTTGACCTTTTCTTAAAATGACCGCCCTCCTACGAACGTTCATTCCATTCAGATAGAGTCACATGCCCAATCACAAAGATATCATTTGGCCCCATAGCATGAATAGGATGACCACATAATGTCCCCAAATCTGGGTTATTCATTGAGAAATGATGCCATATATGAGACCTCCCATGCTCTGTCAAATCAGACTCCATATAATTTTCTTTTCAGGTTTCTCTTGAAAAGAGTTAAAAAAACAAAAACAAAAACAAAAACAAAAAACCCATGGTGTGCATGAAGGGTTGTATGTGTGTGCAGGACAGGGACAGTTTCATTTGGTGACACCTTATTATATCTGGAAATAGAGACATGGTTTTCTCATAAAAACATTTTTCTAAATGATTCTTAAGTTCCTAGGCTGGACACAGATGTCTGTAGTTAAACCTACGCTTTATTATTTTTTTAACGTTTATTTTTATTTTTGAGAGAGGATAGAGTGCACACAGTGTGCCCCAGGGGAGGGAGAGAGAGAGAGAGAGGGAGACACAGAATCTGAGGCAGGCTCTAAGCTCTTGAACTGTCAGCATAGAGCCTGACACAAAGCTCGAGCTCATGAACCCCAAGATCATGACCTGAGCCGAAGTCACATGATTACCTGACTGAGTCACCCAGTCGCCCTGAAGCTACACCTTAAATAGTGCTAACTGCTCTAAGCCCACAAAGCTGCTGGACACCATTACCCTCCCCTAGGCCTTGAGCCCATTGAGGCTTGAATCTGGGTCCAGCACACTGATCCCAATGTTACTCAGTGTGAGTTAAACCTGAGTCCTAGAGCCATTCTGAGCACCAAGGGATTTCTGAGTCCAAGGACACCTGATAGGTGGCAGGGGGAGGGATCCCAAATCTGCCCCAATGACTGAGCTTTGCAGCCCAGGATGAATTATCTTCTTCCTGGCTTTTCACTTCCCCTAGGTGGTTCCATCGTTCCTTCACCCCTATACTGAGAACCACTCCATCTGCTGAGGCATTCCTAACTAAGCCAAGACACGGATCAGTAGCTGTTATGACCCAATCATCTCCATTCTTGTCTGGGAAGGGTGTGAGCAAAGGTCACTCTCTTAATACCTGGTGGCTCAGCCAGGCCTGTGGGGCTCCCCCATGTGCACCTCCATCTGCCCCTCCCCCATCACTCCTGCTGCAACCTCAAGTCTCCTTTATTGCCAACTTGATTCAGGATTTATAGACTTTCAGAGCAAGCCTGGGACACTCAACTGTACTGATCTCTGCTTCCTATACTAGCCACAGGCCTCTGCTTCTGTCCACTATTCCATTCTTTGTGTCTGCCTAGTATCTTCCTAACATTATGGCCCCATTCTGACTCCTACACCCCTTGACCTAGGCCTTGATTCTCTACCTAAGTCCTTTCTAGTTTCCTCCTTGGGCCTGGATCTGATACTTTGCAATTGCTGACCGAAGATCTGTAGAATGCAAGTGACTCTCCATGGAATGTTCCATATTTGAAAATTTAACATTCCAAATTTCAAAGCTCGGTATAAATCCTCTTCTCTGACTTGATCAAGGTGTTGAACTAATTTAAAAAGTACAGTTAAAATAAGGAAGGAATAAAAAAAACTTAAAGCATACACAGTAGTAAATCCTCATTCTTGCTATAGGGCCAAGACCTTTTTATGGCTCTGATTTTTGGAGTTTATGTGTTATATGTATAAATCACACCTACAGTGCACTGTTAATACATTCCACAATTTTTTCCTTCTTAGTGGAAAGAGAACTTAACAATTTAGAAGAAGTTTGAGTTCAGGATCATTTTGGATTTTTAGAATTTTCTCCAACTCCAATTTTAGACTTTTCTTATGCTCATTTGCTGGCAAGTTGTTAGTTGTCTTAAGTCTTTCCAAAGACTTCAGCTTAGTTTTCATGGAAACACCAATTCTAATTATTTTCCCATTTACAGTCATGCAGTGTACATGTACAAGATATAAGCAGGGTTGGGAACAAATGCATGGACTGTTGCTAGATATTCGGCTACGGGTGTGTAGCCTCTTAGCCCCTGGGCTTCAGAATGGCATGGGCATCGATGAGAATGCTTTGCAGAGGAAAGTCAGCCAGAGGATGGCTTAAAGAGCTTCAACTATATCTGACCCAAGTCTGTATTTCCTATTGCTGTGTGGTTCTCATGATTTCTAGACTTATGATGGTGATAACTCTGGGGACTCCACCATCAAACGCTCTGCCTCTACAGGCAGGTTCATTTCCCTGGCTTTCTTATCTCTGTTTCCAGCTTCCTCTTCTCTGGGTGTTCTGCTGATCTGAGGGCAGAGTCCACTCTCTCTGGACTGGTTATCACCTGGGGCAGCCATGGGAGGGGACCCAGTGCAGAGATGCCATCCTCTGTTTCCTGACATCATCAGTAAAGTCCTCTGTTCCTTGCATGAGATTTTTTGATTTGGTGCAAAGAAAGAAAGGGCCAGTACCCATATTTAAGTTTAATGTCATGTGAAGGGCATGGATATGGACAGAAGATGTAGGTGGTAGGTTGATCCATAAACAGAACTGAATTATGGAAACAAGAGTTTGGAATAGAGGGGACTAGGACTTCATAGGAACCCTGGTGTAGACATTGGACTTTTTGCAAGTGTGAAATGGGATTGAGGATATCTCATCTAGCTCTTAAGAGGTATGGAAACCCCAATAATATCTTGATTACTTACGGTAAGCTGAATTTCTTTTCAAAACACACACTTTTCCCCTGATATTTTCATTTTAATCCAGGCCTAGAGACTTTAATCAGACAACAACCTGAATTATGGTCCATCTTATCATTTACCCTTGAATTATTATGTCTCTTCTCTTTGGTTAATTGAAGAATAACAACCCATCCAGAATTAAACCACAATCGGCAACAATTTCGTCAGAATCAAATTGCGTTAATGGGTTTCTTTTTCTTTATTCGTTCTTTAGTGTCCACAAAACATCCCCCGTAAGTAAATGCTGCCTTGAAGCATTCATGTTTGAACAAGATATGGGGGTAGGCATGTTTGTGGTTCGCAGCCAACCTGTGCTCAATTCTTTACACAAATCTTTTGGCTGTGGCTGGAAGAGGGGATCTTGTCACCATGTGTAGGATAGATGGCCTGGTTTCTCCAACCTGATTGCAGGAGAGGGGTAGCCACCTGATTCACACCGGGTCGATCAGGTCCTTTCTCTCAAATTACTAACCATGAAGCTCCGAAATATTTCAGGCAGGGGTGAGCACTGTGATGGAAGGTCTTAGAGGTTCAGGGAACTGGACAGCTGTAGGACTGCACTCCTGGAAGAGGAGAATCTGTCTGAGTGAGAGAGGAGTGGTGTAGAATTTTACAGAAAAAGGTATTTTCTTCTCAAAAGTGGGGGAAGCAATAGAATAAAGAATCAAGTATGTGAGCAAATATTGTAGAAATTAAAAACATGCCCTTCTTAGGAGGCAAACATGTAGATAAAGAAGTTGTTATAAAATATTAATAACAAAAGGTAAAAATGACATGTGACTCTTTTTGGGCTTAGGTAGTGCATTAAAAGAACAACTTTAAACAATGTTTTTATACAGATCATAGAGTTATAAAGATAGTTCTAGAAAGGAGTATCTAGTACATAGACCATCCAGTACTACAAAGACCAAACCTCACCCATGGCTACCTACAGTGAAACTCCTTGGTATGACCTCATGGGCTTCTATCACTGAACTAAATCTGTCCTTCCAACCATACCACCCCTTCCCTATTTCTGGGCATTCTGTGCTCTACTCACACAGGGATACTTGCCATTTCTTGAACATGCCATGCACTGCGTCTTGGAAGATGGCTCTTGGCAGAAGTGAAGTCCAAGGCTATGGTAAGATTGGTACCTGGAAAATATACTAGTTGGTTCAAGTCAACAGTCAAAGCTGACCCCCTATGGTGGGTTCAAATGGGAGACAGAATCAGCCGAATAAGCAAATCCAGGTTCCAAGGAGTGATGCCAGGCTAAAAGTGCAAAGGTGCTTCCTTGAACCTTAAGATACTTTTACCTAGATACCAAACAGCACATACATCTCCTTTTCTACGTGTAATATGCATAGTACATAGGTGATGCGTTTAGAAAAGTACCTAAGAACAATGGCTTCCTTGATGCTAAGTTAATTTTTGCTTTGATGGGCCAAGATTGAAATACCTACCATTCTCTTATGCCGGGTTGTTTTTGTCAGCTGTCTGATCCTCTGCACTAGCTCGACCCTCACTTGGGCTTGGGATGCAACTGATGTTAATTGCTCACTCTGAACTTACCAGAGGATTCTATAGCCTGTCTTCAAAGTAGCCCCTCCTACCCCTGACCTGCTGTGCAACTGCCAAGCTCTGCAAATCTTCTCTTTCTCCTTCTATTTGAGTAGACCTCAACAGACATTTAAAAAAGACACACAGTCACTTTGAAGATGTGTATCCAATTTCTAATTTACTCCTTAAGAGCTATGCTTTCTGGGCGAATGTGACAAGCTTGAGTTCTCAGCCCTCAACAAATCATAACAGAATTTTAAACAGACTCCCCTATGCTGAAGATTAATAAATGCTGCTTCCCATTTCTAAGTACCCTTGTATTTGTTAAACATTATGCTTGTAATATTTTGGATATTGAAAAGAGTTTTGTTCCAGAAGTATATTAGAAAAATCTGCATAGTGTAGTATTGGGGCCGGTTTAAAAATGAACACATTTTGTTTTCAGAGAGAAATGAGGCTAAAAGAAAATGATTTATCCCAGAACTCGCTGAGTCCATAGTTAACTATGTACTGCCTGTGACAATTCTATTGTTTCTTTCTTCATTTGTTTGCTCACTTTCATTCATTCATTAATTCATTCACTCACTCAGTATCCACCAAGTGCCATCTGGATATGAGAGATGCCTCTGGACCCACCGGTCATAACAATAACAACAACAACAACAGCAACAGCAATATAATAAGAGACAACATTTGTCGAGTTCTCATACCGTGTCACATGCTGTAACTAATTATTTTAGAAGCATTATAGCAATTTATCCAAACAACCCCATGTTACAGATGGAAAAGCACCATTACCTCACAGAAATTAAGTAAGGTGACTCACAGTCACACAGTTGGGACGTGGAAGAGTCAGTGTCTGAGTCCAGGACTGTTGGGTTGTGCCAACACGCTCATATGGATGGGGCCAGCTCGTGGCCTGAAGCAAACCTTCAACACTGGCCCCACTGGGTCTCGCCATCAGCCTCAGCAGCCAGTCACTTGTGAAAGTCTAGGGTGAACATGTACATCCAGGTGCTAGTTTTTCTCTCTCCTGCCTGCTTTGGATCATGGGGGCTTTCAGACTCTGGGCCCCAGTCCTGATTCTGTACTCCAGGGTATTTGGTGGTTTCACTTTGCCTTTGTGACAATTTCCTGCTGAGCTTCATTCGTTTTCTGAGCTCTTCCCACTCCACCTTCTTTTATCCCATGAAGTGATACCAGCTCTTATACACATAACAATATGATGACGGAGACAATCAGGATTCTGAAAATGCATAGGGCTCCTCGCTGTGGAGATTATTTCCAGTTTCTATGAAAATTCTCACTTTCCTCAACTCACTGAGTCTGGAGATAAAAATGAAGTTAGTGTATCATGGCGATGGGTGAGTCGCCCAACAGGGAATGTGTGGCCAATTTTCCATATTTCGAGCCAGACTTAGCCATTCTTTTCTCCCCTTCTCAAAGTTAATAAGGCATTTCTGCCTTTTCATTTCTTCCTTAAAAATCATACTTAGAAGAAAAGGTAATGAGTCATGAGCCGAGTGCTCATCGAAGAATGCTTAATACCAAGCCTGGCTGGGGAAGGTGTGTTGATGTGGTGAGTGAGACTGTTTTGAGAGGGCTGCATCTATTTCTAGTAAATCATGAAAGAAATCCCAAGTGGCAGTCTTCGTTTATTTAGGAAAGCAGAGAAAAGCCTGGATCAACATTTGGGGTTGAAACAATTAAACATTTAGGATGGCTTAGTCTGTTCAGGCTGCTATAACAAAATACCATGAACTGTGTGGCTTGTAAACAGTGGACATTTATTTCTTGCTGTTCTGGTGACCGGGAAGTCCAAGATCAAAGTGGCGGCAGATTCAGTGTCTGATGAGGGCCTGTTTCCTTGTTCATAGATGGCTGTCTTCTCACCGTGTCTTCACGTGGCAGAAGGGGTGAGGGAGCACTCTGCAGTCTCTTTTAGAAGGGCGCTAATCCCAATCGTGAAACCTCCACCCTCATGGCCTAATTACCCCTCAAAAGCCCCACCTCCAAACACCTTCACATTGGTGTTAGGATTGAACCTAATGTTAATCTAATGTTGGGAGGACACAAACATTTAGTCTGAAGCATAGGATCACAAAATAATTTTAGACAAATTTTCAAAAGAAAGCCACAAAGAGGGGGGCAGTTGCCTGAGTCTGTTTGAGGGGGCTCACGTGTGTTATCCAAAGAGCCTCCCTGCCGCGAAAACGTTAGTGCAGTCTTAGCATCACATCCTTGTTTAATCAGAAGGGCCCCAGTGATGATTGTAACCTTTATTAAGCAGAGCAAGAAGTCCCATCATCTTCCACTTGTGTCTCCTTGGGCGTAAGTCCTATGAAACTGGGAAAGTGAGCTTGTAGCTCTCTCAGGCTCTATGACAGAGGTGGAGAGAGACAAGAGGGCTGGGAATGGGAGTTCATTTTGTAAAACATGAAGAAAGAGTACTCTTTCTTCATTCTCTCCGCCTAATCATGCTTAGTCAGCACTTGGCACACATCGCTTCTCGTCCTGGAAGCCAACTCTACTCCTGTTCTAGCTTACAAGACTCTGTTTATCTTCTTCACTCCTAGAGCCCTTGTCTCCACATGTTTAGATCTCCCCTCAACCGGTCGAAAGATCCTGAAGGCAGGATCTCCTCATATGTCTTTGCATAACTAAGAGTGTTTACTCTAGAGCTTTGTACATGGTAGAAATTAAACAAAAAAAAATTGTGTCAGGATGGTCGAGTGTGCCTTTGCTCACTTTAAAATATTAAGCAAAATTTAATAAACATTATGCATATAGAAAAAATCACCTCATCAAAACTTTATCCTTCAAAACCCACCTGACATAGCACTTTGTCCATGGAGCTCTGCTTAATCCCTCTTGCCAGCCCTAAATCATCTCTCTTCTGAATTTTTATCCTATGTAGACAAAAGATGCTCACAATGCTCTATTCATTTCCATTCCTTTTTGGAAAATTTATTCTAGAATGGGCAGCCATATGTGAATTTGCCTGTTTGGGCCCTGCTGTGTTGATTATAGTTGGTATTTGACCCATGTTTAGGCCAATCATATTATTTTCCCTGGAATATGTCATTGAAAACAGACATTGGGTCATTCGGATGGCGCTGAGTTACTGGCACTGATAAAACCATGCAGAGTTGTGTTCATAGTTGCTGTCACAAGAGCCCATACATGCTGCCAATATTGATTGACAGAGGGCTTGCTATGTGCCTGGCATGGTATGAGGCCATGGGGAGCAAAATCAACCAACATGCCTGCCCCCACAGGTCCTCTAGTGGTAGGATTTCCTTTTAGACACGTCAGACAGAATTACAGAAGAGCAGAAACTGAAAGGGGAAGAGGAAGACAGTTTGAAGCAAAAGGAACCAAACAAATGAGCAAGAAATTCTGCAGCTCCTGGAGACAGACTTGGAGATTCTGGCTCATATTGTTTCCATGGGGCTAAGCCGTGCATCTGCTACAACCTTCACTACTTTTGTTGCTGCTGTTACTAGTTGACCTGTATTAAGTACTTACTATGTTCCTAGCACCTGGCTAATGTCTTGACATGTAGTTAATAGTCTCAGTAGCCTTATGGTCCGGGTACCGCACTATCTCCACTTTATATGTGAAGGAATTGAGGCTCTGAGATGAGAGGTGCATTACTTTAGGACACCAGCTAGTCAGTGACATGAGAGGGACTTGAAGTAGGCTGAGCACATTGCAAATGTGTCCCATCATATTAGTCTGCATCTTGAAATATCCTTGTAATAAACCAGCTTTGCTGGGTGCCTGTTCCTTCCTGTCAGCAGATACCTTAGGTAGCTGGTTAATGAAGCTCAGACTGGAGGTGGCAAGAAAAAGTCATTCTTTGACTTTCTGTTATTGTGTAAAAGTACAGGTGTTTTAAATGGAATCAGGATGAATAAGCCCCCTCTTGAAAATGTTCAATAAAATAAAATGATTATTGTTTTAAGCCACTAAAAAAAAAAAAAAGAAAATGTTCAAAGGTAAATATCTATGTAACTGTTTTGGCTTGCATATTCGTTATTTAATTTATTTTTTAAACATTTATTTAAATTTTAGTTAACATATAGTGCAATATGGGTTTCAGGAATAGAATTTAATGATTCATCACTTTAATACAGCACCCATATACTATATACACCCATATACACTGAGTGCTCATCATAACAAGCGCCCTCCTTACTACTCATCACGCTCTAGCCCATTCCCCACCCATCTCCTTCCATCAACCCTTAGATTGTTCTCTGTTGTTAAAAATCTCTTGTGGTTTGTTTCCCTCTCTCCTCCCACACTTCCCATTTTTTTCACCTGTTTTTTTCTTAAATTCCACATATTAATGAAATCATATGGTATTTGTCTTTGATTGACTTATTTTATGTAGCATAGTATATTCTAGCTCCATCTATGTCATTGCAAATGGTAAGATTTCATTCTTTTCGATGGGTGAGTAATATTCCATTGTATATTATATATGTCACATCTTCTTTATCCATTTTCAATCGATGGATGTTTGGGCTCTCTCCATAGTTTGGCTGTTGTTGATAATTGTGTATTCATTTCTTGAGCTACATGACTACAATGAGGGCTCCCACTTTGGGAGCATCTGAGCTCTGGCCAAAGGGGGAGGAGAGGGGTGGAGCTGGTACAGAGTTAATCCAAAGAGTGCACGAATACATATGCACACCAAGCATTGCCTGTAAATTCAATAAATAATACATTCTGTGCATGCATGGACCATGTATTCTAAGCTTATGTAGGAGTAGTTAGTATCAATAAAATAAAGATTCATGTAAAGTAGTTACTGAATTCATACTAGCTTTTTGTCACTGATATTTTCTATATCAACAGACGCTATGGGATTATATGAGAGTCCATCCTACTCATGATATTAAGACTCGATTCGGATAATCAAAAGTTGAAAGTCACTATTGTAAATTACACCAAAAGCGTACTGAGTGTTTGTAATGGAAAAGCCAGATATGGGGCTGTCTGTCACTCACTCATCCTGTGCACGCAGGAGGTGGCTCTTACTGATAAGGACATTCCTTGTGGAAGATTCTGTTATAGCCTCACATCCTCATCAGTAGTGACCAAGAAGCCACTTTTTGCAGTTAGCTGTGAGAGGAAGTCACTACTAACTCTTTGCAGTTAGCTGTGAGATGTTGCCATTTTTTGTTTAGAGAATGAAGAAACTCGTATTCAATGACCATCCCTTTTTATTTCCTAGGGTCTAGAAAGAGTATTAAGGATCAAGAAGCTAGTTTTATCTGATGTGTCCTGGCATTTGGCTATGTTTCAGTGTTTTCGAGGGACCAAATCTGGTGTCTTATTTATTTCAGCTTGTCAGGTGGGTAAACACACACACATTCACACACACACACACACCCCTCAGCTCTGTATATGGCATTAATAAACTAACATTGTTGAGCTTCTGTGGAGAGCAGGTAGTTGCGGAGTAAATGTTATGGCATAATTGAAATAAGTCTTTCAACTCCCAAAGCAACAGAAATCTCCCCCCACCTTCAGTTTTTGGATGATTATTCTCATCCCCCGTAAAAATAGCACAGGGTCTGTGGCAAGACGGTGTGCAAGTTCTCTGGAGCTTTAATCACTAATGACCTCATCTTCAAGTGGTCAGTGATAATAAACAAGAAGAAGGGATTTCCAAGGGGGCAGAGCATTAATAAGGTAAGATTTTAAAATTAATTTTTCAAGTTAATTAAAATGTCCAAAAGCACAATAAAACTGCAGAAAATCTGGCAAGGGAATGGCGGCAAGGCCTGATTAATGCAAGTCAACTGTCTTCTGAGGGTAATAGTAATAATGATAAGATTATGGATATGGAAGAACCCTGCTAAAGAGAAATGTGATGTATGTGGAATACAAACTGCGTCCCAGTTACTATTTTATGGTGCACAATGGATCTTATTAAGGAGGAATAGCTGCAAGAATTACCACCGAATTGCTCAATAAAAGTATTGTGTAATTAACAGTGTTGTAGCAGCAGCTGGAGCAATGCCTCCCATTGATATTCCATATTCTCCATCTATTTCCAGTTTGCTGAGAGGGTGTGAGTTCTAACTAAGTCTGTTTATTTATCCAGTCACTCAGTAAGCATTTATTGACATGGTGAAGGGTATGGTGATGACTAAGGCACTGCTCTTGCCTTCAGGGGGCTTATGTTCAAAGAGGGGAGTTAAGATGAGTGTAATTAACTCTGATACAAATTCCAATTGTCTTGAAACTTTCCATGAGAGGTCAAAAGAGAGAGAAATTCCTTTTGGTAAAGGGATTTAATAAAGGCACCAGAGAATATATGGCATTTGAGAAGGTTTTGATTTTGATGGTGGTAAAGATAATACCTTTCTATTTGTAAGTTCTTAAATCTTTAAAAAGGCGATGAGGTATGTAATGCCATGCAGATTTATCTTGTGCAGAGGAGACTTTGGGCATTTTGGAGCCAGGCAGTTGTGACCAAGTCAGATCTAGTTGACTTAACACTGCTTATGAAATTATCCTGGCGGCACAGTAGACTTGGGGGACAAGACACGGATTGGAAAAATGATTTGGGGGGATTGCAACAATAGAAAGTGGTGGAGATGCTGAAGGCCTAAACGTGTGGGATGTGTTTTATGAAAACGGAAAGCAGAGAACAGTTGTCAGTCACTTGTGAAGGCAGAACTAAAACTTGAATGAAGAAGAAAGGGAGGTCAAAGACGACCACGGACTTCTGAGTTTGGGTTGTTAGGAGGATGGCTGTACAAATGTCAACAAAATGGTAGATGGAAGAGCGTTGGGGAAATAATGATGATACATTGGTACAAAGACGATGCACCTGCAGAAATACTTCTCCATCTTGAGCTTTGAGGCTGAACTTGACTTATGCTTCTTAGCTCCTGGGATAATATTGGATTTAGGTGCTATCAGAACGTGCTTGTGACATAAGACATATTGACATGGAATAAGACGTTCTTCAGGCATGTGCAGAAGACAGTTTAGACATCACCCATTTAGGTGTCAGTGTGTTTCAGGACCATTTAGAATGACAGCTCGGCTCTCTGTCCCTGAGGTGGGGACAGTTGGGTTAAGCTCAGTCCTGAGGTCCTGGAAGGATTCTGGGCCCAAGATTATGGGAGGCAACTGATCTGTAGTTTGGATTTTATTAGATTATCTTCAGGCCTCCTTTTAATTTTCTTTTAGCACCAAAAAATGCATTCCAGCCTCCCTTTTTCATTGGGTTTCTATTATTTCTGGCTGTATTTTCCTCATTCAGTGCCTTTGCTTCTGGCATCAGAGCTGATAGGCACAGAGAGTGTTGAAGCGTGGATGCTAGCTGACTTGCCCAGAGTAGAACGAAGCAGAACCACTACATTGGAGTTGAAGAATTGATATGAAATTAGAGTTGGGGTAGTTTATAGTCTGAAAGCTCAAATTCCATACTGGGCTCATAAACTTTGTTCATTTTCAACTCCCCTGCCTCCTTAGTCCCTTGTAACAATTTTACCCGCAAAGTATAAAGTTTCTGAACTTTGTTACTTCTCAAGTCCCTCCCTACCTCTCTAGCTTGGAGTCACAGTCCCAGTGTCCCTAGCTTCTTTAACAAGGACCCATACAATCTTCTACCTGGCTCTCTGGACTCTCTTTTCTTGCAAGTTTTCCTGGGTCCCACACTGTATGTTATTTTCACTCCGAAGATTCTCCAAAGTCTCTATGGCTCCCAGTTCCTCCTAGAATCAGATTGAAAATGCTAAACCTGGACTTTAGGGCTCTCCACTGGTCGTCTTCCTCCTTAGGTGTCCTCATCAGCCGCTGCAGCCCACTCACTTCTGCTCTTGTTGGTAAATAGCCTACTGCACTCCATGCACAACTTACGGCCACATTAGAGAAGTACCAGAGCACCACTGCTTCTCCTGAAATGTCATTTCTCTTCCTGTCTCTCATACATGCCTCAGATTTCCTTTCTTTTTCTTTTTTTAAGTTTATTTATTTATTTTGAGAGAGAGAGAGAGAGGAAGAGAAAGAGAGAGAATCCCAAGCAGGTTGTGTGGTCAGCATGGAGCCTGACTCGGAACTCGATCCACCAACTGCGATCATGACTTGAGCCAAAACCGAGTTGGATGCTTAACCGACTGAGCCACCCAGGTGCCCCCACCTCCCCATCTTCCCCAATTTCTTTTCTTTTGGAGGTCTTTCTTGTTAGGATCAGGCAAGCTACTTCTTAGCATGACTGACATATATTTTCATCACCTTAAATGCAGGTGCAATGAATGAAAGTTACCACATAACTTTCTTCTTAGCAGATGGTAAACGAATTTTATACCTTTTATTACATTTGATTGGGAAGGTATTCTGTATCCTGTATCCTCTTCCCCTGATGGTTTTTTCCTTGAGCGTTTTTAACTCTACTCTTTTGCTGTATGAGATGGTTACTATGCAGTTAAGCTCAGCCTCCTGCTAAACATAGATCCTAGAAACATTGGTTATAGAAGACCATAGTACTTTCCAAAGGGTGCTTGGATTAACAACAACAACAACAACAACAACAAAGGGTTCGATTTTCAGAGGAGCGTAGGAAATCCTGGATTAAGCAGAGTGAAATGGGTTTCTTTCTGCAGGACTACTTAGAAATTTAACACTGTATATTATAGATCTCCAAGAAGGGATGTTTTATGATCCAACAGAATTAGAAATAGCTCTCCTCTCTGGGTCAGTCTTCCTTTGATTCTTTTTTATTGCAATGAAATGTAAATTTCAGGACATCACGAGATAGAGACTGATCAAAAGAAGTTCGATTGTCTTTTTATTTCCCACACCATGCGGCGCTAAGTACCACCTGGGTATTTCTTATTCTCTGCCTGCAGGTGAAAGCCTTCAGGTTTCCGAAGTATTCAGGGCCCACAACCAGCTCAGGTCACTGTGTCCTTGCGGGAGGATGACAGAGGAAGCACCTCCTACAGAAAGCCAAGTCCTTGCCAGCACCAAAGGGCAGTTATTCCAAAAAGGGAAGTGTGGTCTCAGTCCTTCTTATTGAGCAGTCCTTAGGACAGAAGTGGCAAGCCAAAAACAGCAAAACTCAACCTTCTTACCTCGTTTCGGCCACTCGAGGTCAGTTCTCTTAGTAGAACGTTTCAGAAAAAGCAAACCTAACTTCTAAACAAGGAGGGATTTTTCACAGGGAAATCAGAAACTTGTCATGTTTCACTCCCTTGTTGATTTAGAAGCTCCATGTTCCAGCATCTTGCTCCCCACCACCCCGTAGACACCTCCACTTATACCCCTTTCTCCTCTTACTTCCCTTCTCATTTGGAGGAGACAGATTGGGGCGCTTGTCTCGTGCTCCTTGCTCTTTGCGCTGTGTTTCTGGAAGAGGCTGGTCCCTCCTGAGTCCCACCTCCCACGGGCAGCCCTGCCGCATGGCCCTAGCCCCCACTGGCTTCCAAGGACAGCCTTCTCCCCTTCCCTCTGCCCACAACTCTGCAAACAGTCACTGCCAGTTTTTAAAGTCCCTTGAACCATCCGAGTTGTGTTTTATTTCTTGGTAGACCCCAGGTCGTATGCTATATTTTTGGGAAAGATACAGTGGCCCTTGCTGTCCTCCCTGTGAAAAACATCAGAGAGCACTCCCAGGTTACTCTTGCTGCCTACTTCCTATGAGAGATGGGGAATGCCCCCAGATCTCAGTACCACAGGAGGTCTCCCAGGGCCTCCAGAAGGTGGGCTCTGCATGCTGCGTTTGCCCAACTTTCTGTGGCTGGAATCCCTTTTTGGTGGGGGGCATCTCGGGGGACCAGTATTTCACAGAACCCATTTTGCAAAGCCCTGGGCCAGAGTGTATTTCATGGAGGTGGGGAGGTGGAGGAGCACGTTCAATGGTTTGCCGAGGGCAGGAATTTAGGAAGCTGATGGAGACTAAGCAGGAGCCACCTATTTCTTTTAGAGAGGCTCTGAGGTATGCCTCAGCATGAATCTGGACCTCTGTTTTCTTCAACAATGTCTAAGCAAATCTTTGCTTGACTTGAGGAAGGGTATACTATGGTTTTTGAAATCTATCCCAGCAAAGGAAGACTAGGAAGGAGAGCAAAGGTCCTGGCTGGCTTCTCGCCTCCTTCCCGGAGGTGCAGTAAGGAACAGGAGGGCCACAACTCTGACCTGCTGCCTGCCTGCAGTCACAGGGAATGATCCTTACCCCTCAGAGCAAGGGGGTGTCCTTGTTCTCTCTGCTTTCAGGGGGATGGGTCCCAGAGGTAGGTAAGGAAATGTCAGTGCCCACCTTAATTCTGGTAGGTGTTGGGGATGGGAGGCATGCTGGGGTGGGAAATGACTGGAAAGGAGGTTTTATCGTCATTGAATTCGCTTGTCCTTCAGAAATAGAAAAGGTGGGAACTCAGTTTACTCTTTCAATAACCCTGAGGTCAGCATGTAATGGTCAAAGGCCACATGGTCTCTTCAAGATGTCGGGGGGGGGGTGCCTAGGAGGGAAGCCACCGTACATATGGTGGGCCTGTGGGGGTTCAGGGTGAATAAGGGGATACCATGGAGTTCTGAGAAACCAGCAGAACTGATCTGTGGCCGGCTCCCTTTCTTCCCTGACCTTTGGTACAGCTGGCCACCTGGTAATTCTCCTGGGACCCCTGTGAAGCCCCATATCTGTGACTCAGAGTCTACTTAGACGACAGACAGACTCAACCAGTGACCCCTTGTGATGCTCCCTCAGCAGGCCTGGTGCCGCGTCATTCTGTCCTTGTCTACTCCACAGTCATATAGTGCAGGAACTCACTTTGTCGTGACTCCTTCTGCAAATAGGGGACTCCTCTTTGGGCAAACACAAATGGGTAACTGGGAAGTGAATTACAGTGTCATACGGGGCTCTTCCAGAAAATTCCCCCAGGCTGACCAGGTAGGCGACCCTCAATATCCTGGGGGACCTGTCCTCCAAACAGGGCCTGCTATGTTCCATGTGCATGGTGCCCCGGGCAGTGGGGAGCATGGAAGCTTAACTCCTGTGTTCCCCACAGGGACTGTCACAGTGAGGCCTGGTTCATCTTCACCCTGTGGGAAGGGGATGGCAGCATTGGAGGCCTCTGTCAGGCTTCAATCTCTTTGCTCCTCAGCTCTGGAAGGGATTTGGTAATCCAAAAAGCAGAAAATGACCTGCCGCATCTCCAGTTCTGTTCTTCACCCCAGTCCTTTGCCTTCTGGCCAAAGACCCGGGAGGGGAGGAACTTGATGGGCAGGGCCTCTCCCTTCTAGAAATATGCCTAATTATTTTTCAAAACCCTACTCTTCTCTCAGCCTCAAGCTGTCTCTGACCTCTCTGTAGAGTGACCGACTTGTCCTGGTGTGGCCAGGAATTTCATTTTTTTAAGACTGAAAGTCCTGTGTCCCAGAAAACCGCCCCCAGTTCTGGGCAAGCCGGGATGGTTGGGGGTCCTCCCCTACGACCCTCTCCTGTCTGAGGCTGCATATCTGTTATAGGGCACATCACACTATGTGCTCACTGAGTCTTCCCTGGGAGTCTGTGGGCTCTATGGAGAGAGGGCTACTGTCTGAGGTGGCTTTATCTTCCCTCATGCCTGGTCCTGGTAGGTGTCCCATAAATATTTGTTGAGCTCGAATCATGCTCAAGGCATAGACTCTGGATGAACACCTCACTCCCAGCTGCAGTCTCAGGAATGACTAGAGAGAAATTCTACCTAAGAATCGACACTGTGGATCCCTTAATACCTCACATCTCTGATGAGTTTACTTTATTCCCGACAAAAAACCGGAAAGCTTAAACTTTGCAATGATTATAAAGGTGCTATACTTATCTGTAGCAGATAAACTTTTCTTATTTAAGAACTATTGACTTTTCCCCTAAATGTTGATGGTAGATAATTGAAAAACACCAAGAAGAACATACAATGACCCCCAAGTTCATCCTTGGAGAAAAACCACTGTTATGTAGTCGATCTCCTTTACAGAACAAAAATTGAATCATAATTTTGCAGCCTGTTGCCTTATTTTTTGATACAAAGTGAACATTTTCCTGTGTATTGTAGAACACTCAGGCCAGGATAACAAAATACAATAGACTGAGTGGCTTAAACAACAAACATTTATTTCTCATGGGTCTGGAGGCTGGGAAGTTCAGGGTCCAAGTGCCAACAGATGTGGGTCTGGTGAAGGTCTGCCTGCTGTTCTTCCACACTGTGTTCTCACGTGACAGAATGGGCAAGAGAACATTCTGGGGTCTCTTTCAAAAGGGCACAAATCCCATCCTGCGGGCTCCACCCTCATGACCTAACCACCTTCCCAAACCCCCATCTCCTAATGCCGTCATGTTGGGGATTGGACTTCCACATTACAAATTTTGGGGGAACATGAACAGTCACGTGTTCGCCTTCAGTGGATAGCTCCTCATCAGTGACGTTCTTCTACCATATAATTAAAAATAAATTTTAAGAAGTTTTGTAAGAGACAAAAGAGGAATCACCAGTTTTTATTTGTATATTTTTAGGATGCTGAGTGATTTCATCATAAAACATGTAAAATTAACATATGCTAATTAAAAAAAATCCAGGCTATTCCCAAAGAGAGAGAAGAAATCCCACTTCCCAGGGATGGTCATTGCTAACACTCCGATGTCTGTGTTTTTAGACATTTTCCTGAGTACAGGCGCACGTGCTCATGTGTACACAAACACATGTTACCAGGAAGGTTGAACGTGCCCAACAGAAATATATTCAGAATGCTTTCTAGACATTTGAAATTTTCACTTCTGAAGGGTTTGTTCATGCAATTTGCTTTTTTTTTTTCCTGGTTGAGTTTCAATTTTTCATATGGATTTATATGATCATTTTAGCATATTTAGGGATATTAAATATTTTATTTTAAAATTTTAATTTATTTTTACATATTAAATATTTTATATTAAAATTAAAATATCTCTTCTAGAATTTAATTTCTTTTAGTCATTTTTTTCTCTTCAGAACTTTACATTTTAATGGAGTCCAGTATACCAATATTATCCTTTTTGGTTTCTGCCTTTGGCTCAAGGTAAGAAAGGCCTTGGCCGCCTCCAACCGTAAAATAAATCAATGGCTAAGTATAAATTCCCTTTTTATATTTTAATTTTTAATCCATCTGGAATTCATCTGGCATAAGGAATTACACAGTAAGGATCCAAATTTACTTTTCTCCCCCCAGAAGCCTGCTAATTGTTCCAACATTTTTTTCCCTGTAATAAGAAATGCCAGCTGTAGCATTTATATGTGGTGTTCCCATTATTGTTATTCTCCAAATTATTCTACAATTGCAGTTTTGACTTTTTCCCTTAACCAGTGAAATTTAGAATGGCCTAATCTCTGAAGAGTGGGCTTCCTTTGTTGTTTCTTTCTATGATATTCATCAATTTATATCTGGTATTACTTTGCTGTTGTCAGTGAGTATGATTTGAACTAGTTGGCATTTATTAAGGTTTCTCTGTAATATATATTGTTTTATTTTTGGTAAATTTCCTATTCTGTAAATGTTGACAAGAAGATACAATTTCTATATAGTATACACCTCCTGCTCTCACTCACATCTGTAATTTCTATCACTATTAAGCATGCGGTGATGCTTTTTCAAAAGAAGAATTTGGGGTGCCTGGGTGGCTCAATCAGTTAAGCCTCTGACTTCAGCTGAGGTCATGATCTCGCGGTTTGTGGTTTGTGAGTTCGAGCCCCGTGTTGGGCTCTGTGCTGACAGCTCAGAGCTTGGAGCCTGCTTCAGATTCTATATGTCCCTTTTTCTCTGCCCCTCCCATTCTCATGCTCTGTCTGTCAACAATAAATTTTTAAAAAGTTAAAAGAAATTAAAAAAAAAGAAGAATTTGACTTTTGGAACTTGGTTTGTTGGGGAAAGAGACCTTCTTGAAATTTAGGTTAAGTAATTGCTAGAATTACTGGAGAGTTCCTGTTTTTCCAGTTTTATTTAGATATAATTGACATAATAACACTGTTTAAGGTGGACATTGTAATGACTTGACATATGTATATATTGTGAAATGGTCACCACAGTACGCTTAGTTAACATCCATCACCTCACATAGTTGTAAAATTTTTTTTCTTGTAATAAGAACTGTAAGAATCTATTCTCTTAACCACTTTCAGATGTACCATACAGCAGTGTTAACTGTAGTCATCGCCATTATTATTATTTTTTATTAATTGTTTTTTTAAGTTTATTTATTTTTGAGTAAGCACAAGCAGGGGAAGGGCAGAGAGAGAGAGGAAGAAAGAGAGAGAATCCCAAGCAGGCTCTGCAATATCAATA
The DNA here is from genome assembly GCA_030068075.1 of Paguma larvata. Taxonomy (NCBI): domain Eukaryota; kingdom Metazoa; phylum Chordata; class Mammalia; order Carnivora; family Viverridae; genus Paguma; species Paguma larvata. The sequence continues at coordinate 45,531,380 of CM057835.1, read as the reverse complement.
CAGAGCCTGATGTGGGGCTCAAACTCATGAACGCTGAGATCATGACCTAAGCCAAAATCAAGAGTTGGATATTTACCAGTTGAACCACCCAGGCACACCTCACCATTATTTTATTAGAGAGTTTTGCACAGAGTTTTGGGAGCAAATTTTCAGACAATTTTAACATGCTACTTTGCCTTTTTAAAAAAGAATTATTCTTTTCCTTTCAACCATGCTGACTTGTTTTGTTTTAGATCAATCTCTTAGGTATAGAATACAGTTGAGTTTAGTGTTTTGATTCAGAATGAAAGATATTTTCCCCATTAATGGTTTTATCCTTTAGGTATGGTTGTTCTATTGGATGTATTCATTCTTACTTAATTTGCATTGGCGGTGGATGGCATTACTTGTTCTCAGTCATTCGGCCACCCCCATACTTAGCCATTATTCCTAGTGGGGCAGAGTGTACTCTCCTTCCTCCCTCTTTGACTTTGGGCTTTGCCATGGGCTTACTCTGACTAGTGTGGTGTGGGTGGAAATAACAGCAGCCAGTTTTGAGCAGGGATTTTAAGAAGCACCTTGAGTTTGGCTTGTCCCTTGAGCTCTGTCCCTTTGAATAAGAAGCTCCAGAGAGTGGCTGCCTCTACATCTTGGGACATAGGATGAAAAGACTCAGGGAGCCCAACAGAATCGATGTGCCCAGTAGCACTGCCAACCTGGGAACCTGCAAGCAAGAAATACATGCTTATTGTGACAACCCATTGAGATTTGGGGTTGCTCATTACTGCATTTCCCTTCCCTTTCCCCATCCACTCCTTAAAATTCTTTTCTTCCTTCCTTCCCTTCTATCCATTCATCATCAAAAAACCATTAGCAGACTAGAACAAAGGAGACATCCCAAGCAGGTATAAGGGCCTGTGTGCAATGTGGCAACAGGGGCTGTGTGGGGCTAAGACATTAGCCATATAGAGGAGGATTGAGAAATATATTCAGGATAATCAGAGTCAGCTATCTTACTCTTGGAAAAGTAGAGCATGTATATGGAAATGGAGACAGTTAGAATTAGGGTTGCCAGATTTAGCAAATAAAAATACAGGGTACCATTTGGAACATATTTATTCTAAAATTTATTTGCTTATCTGGTTGAGATTGAACTATACATTTTGTATTTTTTTCTGGCAATCCTATAACCAGAATAAACCCTGTAGTGTTAGATTGTAGTGTAGAGGAAGCAGTGTGAGTGAATGGATTTTAATATATAGAGAGAAATATAGATATAAATACGGTGAGTGTGTGTGTGTGTGCGTGCGTGTGCGTATATATGTGTGATGTGTTCATATATATATTTTCTAGCTCTGCCCACTCAAAAGGCTTGGAAACAATGATACTCTAGTAAGCCATGAGCACACTTGGTCAAGATCTTGGTTTCCAAATATGCCTAGGAGTTCTGGGTTTTTTGTTTTTCTTTTTACCAGGGCTCCTGGGAGAAACAGCCTATTTCAGAGCAGGGGCAGGAAAAGGACAAGCTGGAAAAGGACACTAACACTATTTTGTGCTAGACTGTAGGGAAGAGCTCAATGAATGTTGGGGAACACTGAAGCCAGCTTGACATAACTCCCACTGGCCAACTCGGAGACGGTTTAAGCATCGAAAGAAATAAAATAGTAACCGATTATAAACCCTTGGATAAAATACAAATTCTTAAGTTCACACTGATGAAATAAACAAATGAATAAATAAATTGGGAGAAGAGAAAGCTCTTTACAATAGAAAGAATGATGGTAATAGAGCTATAACTATGTGGCAGTTTTCATCATGATAATACACATGAGAAATATCGATGGATGCTAAAGTTAGTGTATGAGAGTGTGCTGAGGAAGAAAAGTTTACATGATTCCAAAGTATCTGCCATAAAAAGACTTACCAGTTACAAAAGGGAAGAAGTGTCTTTGCAGGAGATACCTGCAGATACCACCTTAATGAAGTCGTCAAAGCTGACACCACTAGTAAGAGCACACATGGATACTGTGTGCTGGCCAGCAGGGTGCAGCAAGGAGAACACATTATCTGTAAAATTCCAGGCAAAATGCAAAACCTGGCTCTAATCATGAGGAAATATCGGACGAATCCAAACTGAGAGACGTTCTGCAAAATGACTGGCCTATAATCTTCAAAAATGTCAAGATCATGAAAGTTAAGAACACATAGGAATTGCTCCAGATTAAAAGAAACTAGACACTCTGCATCACTGGGTAGAACATGTGGTCCTGAATTTGATTCTTTGCTACAAAGGACAGTATTGGGATAACTGTGAAGCTTCGGTGCATGTCTGGGAGAAGGGGATGTAGGGATTCCCTATATTATCCTTTCAACTTTTCTGTAACTCAGAAACTCATTAAAAGTAAATTTTTGAAAAATATTGTAGTTTTTCTACTTTTTTAGCTTCCTTGATTTTTGTTCTCTTTAATAATTTCAAAGGTGTATATACTCATAAGTTGTGGCTTCTTTTTTTCAAATAATGTATTTAGTCTTGTATTTCTGAATTTATTACATCTTCTTTAAAGTTATTTCTTCATTTTAAATAGCATGGAATATTTACTTTTTGTATACCTATAAAATATGTATATATACACATATGGTTGTAGGTAGAATATGTGTATTATATGTATATAAGTATATGTGTATATATAGTATATGTGTTTATATTTGTATATATATATGTATATATAATATGTGTGTAATATATGTATATATAATATTTGTATATTTTATATATATGTGTGCATATAATATTATAATATATACATATATCACATGCTTGTAAATATACGTACTATACATATTATATATGCAAAATTAAAATATAATTTATATATTGTAACTTTGTACATGGTAGGTCTACCTCTTTTCCTTGCATATTCTAGACAGTGCTCCACTTTTTGTTGTCATTCATGCTTCTCGAGGGAAGTTTGAGAGTTATCTAATTTCTTTCTTATGTCAATAACTTATTGCTTCTGCCTGGATGCTTATTGGATACTTTCTTCATATATGAAATTCAACGACTTGCCAGATTTGGTTTGCTGTGAGTTTATTATTATTATTTTAGCTGGCATAGAGTGAGCCTTCTGAGCTCTATATACAAATCTCCTTTTATTTCACAAAGATTTTCTTCTATTGTGAATTTTGATATTGTCATTGCTTTTGTTGTCATTGTTGTTATTTCCTCCAGGCATAGAAGTTATTTATATATTAGATCTCCATTATTGGTCTGCCGCATAAACCATATTCCATCCAATTGCTTTTATCTTTTTAATTCTTTCTCCATCCATTCTAGGTGATTTTCACAAACCTGTGCTCTCTGCTATCATTGTGATTCTATAGATTTAATTCTGCTTCTGATGGCATCTTAGAATTCTACGCTATTATTTGTCTCAGACATAGTCACTTAACTCTTCTAATTGCCTTTCCATCCAAGTTTATCTTGATCCATCATCTTTCATTCCATTTCCTTGATTACCCTGAGAATGCAAACTAGTTGCTTTCTAAAAACTTCCTTGACTTCCAGATTAAATCATCATCTAAACTGTTCTTTATTCCTTACATATTAGTTTCAGTCCCTCTGTTTTGTTGCTGTTGGGAGAATTATTGCTCAGATACCACACTGGTTCTTTTTGAATGGGACATTTCTCTCCTGAATGGCTATTTATTCTACGTAGTTCTATAGAGTTTCACTGTATGCTTTACCTAGCAATTGTTTGGGTCCTCCCTGTCCACACTGATCTGGAGGCTGGATGGTCAGTGTTAACACAGTCTGTTTAGCCACTGAGTTGCCTGAGGAGGGTGTAGATGAAGTCAGGGCATGAGAAGCTGCAGCTAGCAGACTAGTCTTTCTAATAATTAAATCTTATCTTTACCCTCGGTAAATTTTAAAAGTTTTCAAAATAGTTGGTGTCTAAGCAGGGCACAGAAGCCATCTGAATATTTAAACCCAAGGAATTAAATGCTGGCAGTTAGTTCCATGGGTGGTGAAAGAGCTCAGAAGGGAAATGGGACAGTGAGGCGACTCGGAGATTAGCAACAGCAGGAGTACCCACCCCCCAGGCTGGAGCTAGAGGCGGGAGGCAGCATTTCTGGAGCCTGCGGCCAGGGTCACCTGCGGGAGCTGGCTGCTTGAAGACAGTGTCCAGTGGGAGCTGGAACGATGGAGAAGAAGTTACTACCGAGGTGTCTCCTGAGGCACAGAAGGAGGAGGATACCCTAAATTCTTCCTTCTCCCATTGTTTTAATCTCCCTTGCATTGGCCAAATCCGGCCAGAATGAGCTGACACAGGGGCAAAGATGATGCAGCCAAGAGCTGTCAGCCACTTTATAGTAAAGTCCAGAGCAGGGGCAGTAAAGATGTGAAGGCAGCAGGTCGGGACTGGCACAGGTTTTGTGCCACAGAGGTTCTGTGCGTATATATATATTTGCTAAGTTATATCCCAAACTAAATAGCTACACACCACACGTTCTCACACACACACACACACACACACACACACACACACACACACACACACAGAGTGTGAGATCTGCTTTCTATATAATTTATAGCATATTCGGGAATGCTACTTTTATACATTTATTTATTTTTTTAAAGTTTATTTTTATTTATTTTGAGAGAGAGAGAGAGAGAGAGCAAGCAGGGGAGGGGCAGAAAGAGAGGGAGAGAGAGAATCCCAAGCAGGCTCCTCACTGTCAGCGCAGATCCGGTTGCGGGGCTTGAACTCATGAACTGTGAGATCATGACCTGAACCAAAGTCAAGAGGTGGATGCTTAACTGACTGAGCCACCCAGGTGCCCCATAGACCTTTATTTTTTTTGTAATAGTCACCATCTAGGGCTCTCAAATAGTCCTAAAACTTTTCAGTTTTTTAGTGGACTCCTTTGGGTCGTAAGTAGGACTGATTTTTATCTCATTGTGATTCCCGTGGCCAATCCATGACCCTTCCTGCTCCTGGGAAGTCGTAGGTCAGCACGGCCTCAGAAGGAAGTGTATATTTGGTACTCCAGTTGTGTCTGGATTCTAGAGCAACCAGCTCAGTGCCCTCTAGGTCAAGGGAGTCCATGCTGCCTGCGTTCTCATGGCCACATAGATTTAATACTTGCAGCTCTTTCATGGAAAGACCTGTTTTGCCTGCTTTTAATCCGGGAGTTCTGCTCTTGTAAAACAGCCCATGTTTCTCCTCGAGCATCCGATTGTACAGCAGGCCTGGGTTTTACCCTGGTGTTTTCCTCTGCTCACGTTCGTTTCCAGTACTTAGCCTAACACAATTTCTAGAACTGTTCTGCAAATATATGTCACATATGCTGCCACTACTCCTCACTTCGGATTCAAGGTTGACATCATTAATTAAGTTTAATGAACTAAACTGATTAATTAATTAAGGTGATTAATTAAGATTAATTGATTATGTTCACTTTCTTTTTTTATGAATATGGGCTCAGAATACTTCCTGAAATTCTGCTGGAAGGCTCTCCCTGTGGGATGTGGAAAGACAACAGTTTCCATCCCCGGCTTTGTAGCAAAGTCTAGACTCCAGATCAATCTTCAGCAGGTGACAGTTGGTTACAAGGCAACAAACCCAAGGTGTCCCTTCAAGTGTGAACCATTGACTGATTCTACTTTTGCCATTTTTTTTCCTTCAGGGGAAATCTTATCAGGAAATACCAAACAGTAACAATAGCACAAACAATGGGAAATCAAGATTAAAGAGCAGAACATCTATAGATAAAGAGTGGGATTCAGAATCCCATTGGAAACTTTCTTAGATTGAGTTCCCTGGAAACAGACTCTGAGATGAAGGGTTGTATACTCCCCCCAGGATTCTTGAGGGCGTGCTTCTGAGAAACCATCTGTAAAAAAGTGAGGATGACAGGAACAGACAGAGGGAGAGGCTGGCCCTCTGAGCCATTCGTACCTGAGACCTCAGCTGATTCTCCAGGGAGCTCTTGGGAGAATCGGGGTGGGACAGAACACTTCAGAATGGTCCCAGATCAAAGTCAGGGCTAAGACTTTCTCTTCCCACATCAGCTAGTCATTGACTATGGACTGCTCTCAGCAGAGGGGAGGGCAGCTGGGACAAAGCCGTTCCCGGCGGGATATTATCTCGCCTACTTAGTGCCTGGTGTTTTTTCCCCCACCACATATTCTCTGTTGGATCATCCGGCCACCTAGCACTGCTGATTGCACTTGCATAACAATAGTAATTTAAAAAAGTATAAATTATACCTTGTTTGTAGTCTGGAAGGCATGTTCCTTAACATGCCCCAGTCTGCCTGACCCCTAAACACCCTTCACTGAGATAGTGGCTTCCTGCATCCTCTTGGAGCTTCTCATTGACTTTTGGACTTCACGTCTTTTACCAAGATCCTCCAAAGACACTCTCCACTTTCTACAAATCCAGTTGATTAACATGACATCGCTGGCATTGTGGACTAATGTGATATTCTGTGAAATCTCCAGAATGTCCAAGTCCCTTCGGACCATGTTATGACAGAGGCCCTGAGGTGTTAACAGAGATGTAACAAGGCCCTGGGGGAGGAGGGTAACTGTTTACTACCATCCATCCTGTGGGAATATCAACTTCTGATCCTTCTTTCCTATAGTGATGGAAAAAGCGTTAGCTGTTTTGATAGCTCTGGATATGCTCTTATTGTGTTAAAGATACCACAAATGGTGCAGTGGCTGCAATGGAGACTTCGACTTAGTCGTGTCTGTGGTAATCTGTGTGCTGAAGCAGCCCCGTACTGGCCTGTGAGCACTGACTGTTACGTTTTCAGGAGCCTCGTGCGCTGGTTGTTAACCCTCTGGTGGGAGCATTACACCACGGAACGTGGCAAAGTCTATAAGCTTCCCCCAAACCCTGGAAAGCCAGTTGCTGAACACTGATCAGCACACCGCTGGTGGTAGTCCGCTGTCATCCACCATGATTAACACAGTTTTTATAGGGTCTAGACTGGTGAATTAGAGGGGATATCATGGTGATCACCATTCCGAAATATATTCCTGAATGGGCACAAATTTTGGCTATTCTCTTTCAGATATGATTTTTAAAAATTTATTTGCTATGGAGGGAGGCAGTGGGGACATTTCAGAGGTTTCTACTTGGCTTTCTCTACGGCAATAGCTCTTATTCCACAGATCAAGAATCTGATATCAGGGTCTGTCATTTATCATGTATGCCTATTCTAGGTTTATATTTGGGTACAGGGAAACGATCACTGGCTGAAGACCCAGTGGACCCACAGTGAGCTGCACCTGGGCTCATAACTGGACTCCATTTTCTTCAATTACAGTGGAAGTTACAGTGGTGCTTCGGATCCCTGGGAATTAAAGTCAACTCAGACTCTGGATCCAACAACCCTTGTAAGATCCTATTATCCCTCTGTGAGTAAATGGCTCTAGGTCGCTTTGGGGGAACATCTGGGAGAATGACTCCTGAATATACTTGCCGTGGCATTCCAGTGTCTTTTTTCATGGGGATCCAACTTCTCTTTCAGTTGTTCTAGAAACAAAAACTGGATCTGGTGCAGAAGCCTGGCGAGCAGTCATGACCTTTTATTCGGGCAGCTGCCTGCAGACTCTTGATGATTCATTCTTGATTTCCTTTAGTCGGATAATTTGTGCACCCTTGCCGGCTGCCCCTAGGAACACCATAGCTCTCTGAGGTTCCCTGGCTGCTACAATGACCTTGCTTTTATTGAGATAATTGCTTTGGATGGTGAGATGCTGCCGCTAGACCTCTCTTATTTCAAAATCCCCATTGTTCTCAATGAGTTCAGCTCCATAATGATGTTTCCGACTCTCAGCCTGGACTACAGAGGATGGCCACCTCGAAGCTTCTCGACAATGCTCATGCTCCTCTCCCAAGCACACTCCTTCCCTCTTTGGGAAAAGGGCGTCCCCTGGGACCTCCTATGGCACCTTGCTGGCTGATGGGGAGTTTTCAGACCTGCCTAGTATATGCCCTCCAGCATACCCTCTTCTCTGAGCTTTGAGATGCCTCTCTGGGCCACTTGAAATATCAGTTTTGGTATTTCTAATTCACTGGGCCATGGGTCAGCACATTTTCCAAACTTCTAAAAGTCATCCTAGTATCCTAGCAGGGGTATTTGCCTAGGTTTCTATATCATGGGAGAGTGGTCCATGCTGATAAACTTGCCTTAATTCAACTTTATATTCCGTGCCCCGACCTCCTAGTATCCATTCCTATGCTTATCCTTCCCACACCTGCTGATACATATTGGGCAGATCTTGCAACTCTGTTGGTGTATAGTCCCTATTCTCCCTTAGCTGACCCAGCATGTCCCAGTTAGGGGGTGCTGAGATCTAACCTCATTATCCGTCTGGTTTCCAGGAGGGGCGATGGGGACAAACATTGTCTTTTTAAGGCACAGCCTCAATCAGGGTCGAGTCAGGAGATCGAAACCACACAAGTAATTTAAATAGAGAATATTTAATCTAAAGAATTATTAATTAGCAAAAGGTATTCAACTACCAAAAGGAATAAAAGAGGACTCTAAGGAGTATAGAAATAGCATGTGTGGAAGGTAGCTACTCCTGCTGGACCAAGAAAGCATGAATAAGGACAGACCGAGAAGTTAGAAGAAACACGTCCCCTGTTCTCTTCCTTCAAGGCCCTCAGGACCCAGACCTCCGTGGAGAGGGCATTGCTACCACGGGAACACAGTGTGCTCGGGAGAAGAGACTTGCCGGTGGCTCAGCTGGAGCTGGTCTGCAGGAACAGTCCTCTGGGGAAGGTTGGAGGTTGCCAGCAAGGCAGGGAGGAGGCTGGAGGTCACCCATGAGTGCTGGCGAGTGAGTACCTCCAGGCTTCCTGCATGCTGACCTGCTGGCAGTCAGGCCGAAGAATGATGGCACAATGGGACCAGAGAGAGAAGCTCCTTCATGTGGCTAAGGCAGTGTCACTCCAGTGCCCTCCAGGGACCAAGGTATTTCACCAGCTGAGAAGGGAGAAATGGTTACCAGGTCTTGCTCCAGGCTCACAAAGTGTGACTGGTATCCTTCGAAAGCCTTAGCTTACAAGGTTGGCCCTGGGTTACCATCCAGGAACTCGGAATCTGGGAGGCTTCCCACCATTCCTAGAATGGGTAAAAGTGGCTCACTGTGTGTAGACTCTTTGTACACATCGTTCATGCTGAACACCTGCTTTCCTTCTGGGATTCTGGAATTTGGGTATGTGCCAGGCAGAGACTGCTTAGATGACCAGCCCCCGACGAGAGCTCTGGGCAGAGTCTCCCATGAGCTTCCCAGGCTGGTAACATTTTGCATGTGTTGTCACAACTTGCCAGTGGAGGACCAGGTGCCTCCCGTGTGACCCCTGTGGGAGAGCGCCCTCGCGAGCATGCACCTGGTTTCCTCAGGGCTTCACCTCGTGCGCCTCGTCCCTTGCTGATTGTGCTTTACATCATTTTGCTATAATAAACCGTGACTGAGTACAATGATATGCTGAGTCCTATGAGTCCTCCTTGCAAATTGTCAAACCTGGTGGGGGGAGGTGCCTTGGGGGCTCCTGATGCACTAGTAGAGACACCTGCTTCATTCGAGATCTCTCAGGGATCTTTAAGCAAGTGGGGGTGCTATTTCTTCTCTTTTTTTGGAATTCTTTTTTTCATGCTTATTTATTATTTTTGAGAGAGAGAAAGAGAGAGCATGAGCAGAGAATGGGCAGAGAAAGAGGGAGACACAGAATCCAAAGCAGGCTCCAGGCTCTGAGCTGTCAGCACAGAGCCCGATGCGGGGCTTGAACCCACAAGCCTTGAGATCATGACCTGAGCCGAAGTCAGACGCTCAATGACTGAACCACCCAGGTGCCCCAGGGGATGCTGTTTCTAACAAAGAGACGCGGACCTTGTCTGTAGATCCAGGGAGCTAAGGGGACCTGAGAGAGAGCTGAAAATTCTCATCTGCCTTACTCGAGATCCCCACCTCATGTCCCAGAGTCCGACACTTTCTCTATTAGGGCCCTGATCTTGGCAGAGGAAACCTTCCAGGAGGAGATGCTGACTTTCTCTGAAACTCTGCCACTCTTGTGATTCAGTTCCGAACCTGATCATTCTGTCTGCCTGCCCATGGGCAGCCCTTTCTTAAAGAGATCCATGCTTTCTTAAATGTGGCCTAGAAGGCCCTCAGGCTTCCACGAGTTTGCTCGGATTGTCGAATAGTCATCCTGAGCTTGTATAATCTTTTCTTAAGAAATCAAAGGCCCTCAGCAAAGCCAACTCAATCCCATTTATGTAACATACTCCACACACATCTCGAGGGCCAGAGATGCCGCGATAGCCAGTGCACTCACTTCCACCGGTGAAAATGTTATGACTGGAGCCCTGCCACTGCTGGGGCCTCTCTCCCCACCCCCACCCACTCCCACCATTGGGGGAGGGGCCTCCTCCTCATCCCCTGGGCTGACCCAGCTGTTCCATCACTAACACCCTACCACTTGGTGCTATCATGACCATGATTTAATTCTACACATATAATAACACTTTTAGAGCTTCCCACGTGATTGTACATAGAGGCTCCCTTTTATTCTGGAAACTGTCCTGCAGGTGGGCGGTGGAGTTGCTGTTATCTCCAGTCTCGGTGAGGGGACGAAGCCTCAGAAGAGTGACTCGCCTAAAGTCAGGATCCTACCAAGAGGCAGAGTCAGAAAGAAAGCCCAGATTTTTGGAACTCGAAGTCCTCTCTCTCTCTTTTCTATCATGCTGTGTCGCCTTGCCAAAGAACGGGACATTTTAGTCCCTGTGGTAGGCGAGCAAGCTGTTGGGTTTGCATTTGCTCGTTCGAATTCTTATGATCACCTTAGTATTGATATGGCTTGTGGCTATCTCTATCGGAGACTTCTGACCAGAAAGAATCAAGGGCATATTAGAGCGGGGCTTGTCAACTTTAATGTGCAAACAAGTCCCTTGGGGATCTGGAATGTTAAGCTCCACACTCTGATTCGGGGAGTCCGTGTCTCTGACAAGCCCCCTGGTTGATGCTGATACTCTCTCTTCCCTATCACACACAGCAGCTACTTCCTTAATAGTTCTTGAGGGATTCAAGGAAGAAAAACATGTAGGAATCTAGATGCATCTTCATTCTCAACTTGGTAAAACGGAAAACAGTTCCTCATGTTAATTCAACTCATAAATACTCTTGCTGAAAAAAAGGTAACAAAAAATATAAAGCTGCTAATAAAACTAATAAAGCTAATCTAATAAAGTTAAATTATTAGAATTTCGCCTGCCCTAAGATAAAAAATGATGATTTCTAACAGCTGTATTCAGACATTTGCTTGGGAAAGCTCATAAACAGTGAATCAAATAGGGGTGCTGTTGGTTAAGCGTCTGACTTCGGCTCAGGTCATGATCTTAGAGTTTGTGGGTTCGAGCTCCGCGTCAGGCTCTGCGCTGACAGCTCAGAGGTTGGAACTTGCTTCAGATTCTGTGTCTCCCTCTCTCTCTGCCTCTCCTTCACTCGCACTCTGTCTCTCTCAAAAATTAATAAACATTAAAAACAATTAACCCCACCCCATACAAAAATAGTGAGTCACACGGGTGCCTGTTGTATGCCAGTATGCCTTTCGAGTTTTGCAAGAACAAGTCAAAAGACACAACTAAATTTTGACCCCCAGGCCACCAACCACTTTCTGGTTTCTGTGTTTCCAAGCTTTGCTGCGTGCAGCCTAGGAGTTACCTATTCTTATATCCTGTCCTTCTTCCTGGCAAGTGCCTGGCCATGGGGCTCCTGCCCCTACTGTCCCTAGGCTTTCCTCAGGCTTCAGGGTCCGGACAGGAGCAGGGCACAGTCACCCAGCTCATTCTTAGGGTCAAAGACCGGGGTAAAGGGTCACAAAAATCTAAAGCAGTGGCAATCTTAGAAACAGGGATTGATTTCTTATTCCTTGGACATCTGGAGGCCTTAGATCAGGCTCCACAAAGCTTCCCTATGACTTTTTCAGAAAAGAAAAACCCAGCAATTAAAATCAAGTCAATCCCCACCCCCCCCCTCAGTCTTGGTTCCAAACCAAACCTCACAGCCAGCCTATTGTAGAGTCTTTTCTTAACTGCCTTGGTCCTCAAATGACAAAATATTTCCACTCGAAGTTTTGGGGGCATCCCCTCCCTCCCCCTTTATTTCATTTAAATGGCACCAAGAAGGTGTGGGCTAGAGGGACCTTTCCCTTTTCAGTATGGACTTTTCCCTTAAGAAGCAACTCAAGTCTGGCAATTGAATGTATTTATTTATTTGTCTACCCATCCATCCATTTATTTATTTATTTGTTGTATAAGGTAATAGCTTATGGTACTTACCCAGAGCCAGCTGTTTGCAGGATGCCGAGAGCAGGTGGTCTGGGAGGCCTCTGATGAATTGCAAAAGACACTCACCAGCTGCCGACACTGTGTGTAATGAGCAAACCTGCAAAAATCTTTATTTTCAATTGGATTGTACCTTTAAGTAAGCAAGGGAGACAGCCAGTATAACTACAAACCATGACCAACAACCCACATAAACAGTGTGCAAACACAAGTGATTAATGTACCAGTATTTCAAAACATCGAAAGCTAATGAGTCAGACTTACTAGGGTGCACAAAAGAGGGGGAGAGGGGGTGGGGAGGAGAGAACAACTTAATGGACTTTAATGGCCTTGAGCTGCAGCCGAAGAATTCTTCTGCTTTCCGTCCACTGTGCCATTGAGCTGGTAAACAGATACCCTGCTGGCCCACGAAGGCCATTTTCTTCCTGGCCATTCGGGGGATGGGGGGGGAAGCATTCTGGCTTTAGGATAGAATTAGGGGAGCTAGCTGGTGACCACTGTGCCCTCCAGTGATCTCTGATGATATGCGGGGATAATGGGTTACAAAGACAGACATTAATAAGGTAAGATAAGAGGGGGAGGTTTATTAATTTTTCAAGTAAGTTAGGATGCCCCAGGGCATGGTAAAAGTGTAAAGAATCTGGTGAGCGATGAGGGGCTCGGCTGATTAATGCAAGTCAGCTGTCCTCCGAGGGCCATAGCAATAATGATGAGATTATGGAAGAACCTACTGAAGACAAATGAGATGCATGTGGAATAAAAACGAAGTGTCCTAGTTACTCTTTTGGAGTGCCTGGTGGATTTTTATGAAGGAGGAACGGAGGTACGAACGACAGCCTCCGGAGGTGCCAGGACAGGGCAGGACAGGGAGGTGCTGGTTCTGGTCGAGTGCTTCGGATGCCGGGGCTTTCAGGAATTCTGGGCCAGCCCGGGAGAAGGGTTGATGGGGAAGTGCATCCCAGAAACCCTTTCTGCGTGGGTGGACAGAACTGTCCCCAGGGCCGTGTCCGTATTTACTGCCCTGCACAGTGCTATACTTCCATGCTACCATTTCCTCCAGGACGTGCCGGGAGCCGGGCTCCCTCCATTGTTCACACTGTCCCCAGTCGACTTCCTCTGTGCCACCGCTGACCGATGAACTTGGAGCTGGAGAAAGGGAAATTGGAATTATTTTTCTTGTCCTGTTTGAAATTGCTCCCTGGGTTTTATACTCTCTCTCTCTCTCTCTGCATTTGTCATCTCGCTTGCATGCTTCTCTTTGCTCGGATGCCTCCCCAGGCTGCCTCTTAAGTCTCTATCTTTCAATCCAGGCAAAGGGTGGGCAGGCAGCATCCCCACATCCCCACTCAACCCATGCCTTCTGCACCAACGTGCAGAAGATCGATGGGGGTGACCCTTGAACTTCAAAGTGCAGAATTATTTGCTAAAAAGGCACCTTCAGGTCCTGATCTCCAGGTGGTTGGGGTTAGGTCCCCTGAGCCTGCCTTTCCCACAAGCACCTTATTCACAACGAGCTCTGAGGCAAGCCACTCTCCGGCGGTAGTCTGAGAGACACTGAAAGGTAGGAGATTAACTAAGAGTTGCTTCGGACAGATTCTTCTCAAAAGTGCCCAGAATTTCGCTGCGGATGATGTGGTCCTTTATGTTGGTTCCCTGGGACTTGAGCAGATCTCCCCCCTCCCCTCCTACACAGCAGTAACCCCTTAAATATAGTTAAGGCCACATCAGTGTGTTTACCGGGTTAGAGCAGGACGGAGTTATAGGATCAAGTCTGGAAGGAAGGGACTAGGGAACAGAGAATAGCCTGGAAAAGCAAGGACCGTTGGTGGAGGCAGGGTGGTGGGTGAACCCAGGGGCTCGCACCACTTTTTCTTTTTTTATTTGTAGCAAAGCATTTCTTTTCAAGTGAAATGTGAACGGAAGTCTTAATATAGAAAGCCAATTAAATGCCAGCTTATTAATACACGTTTGTTTTTATTTCAAATTTCAGTAAATTACAAAAATGAAAACATTTGAATGAATGCAAGCGCTCGATACTGGGGAATCATAAACAACTGTTCCAGTGTTAGATCAGCTTTTTGGAATCGGATCAATAGTTGAGATTTCTAAGTTTGTTGACAGCCGGCTTTGCAATTTTAGGAGAGCTTAATCACACTGGTCTGGGCTCTTACCTGTGGAGTAGCAGGAAATTTATATTTTCAAGTTGGATCACTGATGTCACTCAGTGTGTGCTCAAATTCCTCTCACAGACAAGCCACTCAGAAAACAATCAGGATGGGGCACCTGGGGGCTCAGTCAGTTGAGAATCTGACTCTTGATTTCGGCTCAGGTCATGATCCCAGAGTTGTGGGATTGAGCCCCGCGTCGGGCTCCATGCCAAGTGTGGAGCCTGCTTGAGACTCTCGCTCTCTCTCTCTCTCTCTCTCTCTTTCTCCCTCTGCCCCTCTCCTCTATTAGTGCATGCGCTCTTTCTCTCTAAAACGAAAATGAAACAAAACAAAAAACCAAAAAACCAATTGAACAAAAAACAACCAGGACATTAAATTAAGAGCTAGAACCATCTATGACATAGGATAAGCTGGCTTACTGTGGTACCAATGTGATTGCCTAGCAGAGATGAGGATGCCTATAGCTGACACAGGGACCTTGCTTGGTGTTGAATTGGGCCCTTCACTCCTGTGCTTTAATGGCTTACAATTTACACAAACACTCATGCCTGGGCCTGGATTGATGAAAAAAAGTGGAGCATCCCTACAACATTGGACTCGACCCAGTTACTAGAAACAACTTTAGAATCGTTATTTCAAATCTGCACAATTTACTTGGTTGGCGCAAATCTACAATGTGTTAACATCTGTAAGCTTTTAAACTTACACTTTACATAAAATTATGTAATTTTATTATGAATTTACATAAAAGTTGTAATGCAATACACATTTACATATATTACACTTACATGTACATACATGTCCATTTAACTTACATTAAAATGTGCAACTGTTTTGGGGGGCAGAGAGAGTATGAGACAGATGTCACACATTTGAAATACATATTTAAATAATGGGATACAAATAAAATATGTGTAGAACCCTTGGGGCCTCTCTGAAGGATAGAGGCCTGGGCCAAAACTTTGCTAGGACAGACTGTCTCCCAGGTGGGGGTTCGGGGAGGGAAAGCAGGGACTGGACATTAGGAAATGTATGTCTTTTTAATATTTTTAAATTTATTTTTGAGAGACAGAGTGAGACAGAGCACAAGCAGGGGAGGGGCAGAGAGTGGAGGAGACACAGAATCTGAAGCAGGCTCCAGGTTCCTAGCAAGCATTCAGCACAGAGCCTGACGTGGGGCTCGAACTCACAGACTGAGAGATCATGACCTGAGCCGAAGTCAGTCACTCAACTTGACTGAGCCACCCAGGTGCCCCTGGACATTAGGAAATGTCTTAAAGCATCTGTGACAAACACTGGATTTTCCTTTCATCCAGCTAACCTCCGGCTATTTGTTTATGATGCTACAATTAGGAAAAAAAATAGCAAGAAGTAAATGAGGGAAGGGGGTGCTGTAGAGAGAAAAACAAAGAGAGGGAAGGAGAATGGGTTGTGATGAGTTAGAGATGTCTGGATGAAGAAGCCAGTTCTACCATGCATAAAGATGAAAAAAAGGAGGGGCTCAGAACCTTCTGGAAAGACATGAGAGAAGAAAAAAGAAAGAATGTAGGATGGCAGGGAAGAAGGGAA
The DNA here is from genome assembly GCA_030068075.1 of Paguma larvata. Taxonomy (NCBI): domain Eukaryota; kingdom Metazoa; phylum Chordata; class Mammalia; order Carnivora; family Viverridae; genus Paguma; species Paguma larvata. The sequence continues at coordinate 45,515,298 of CM057835.1, read as the reverse complement.
ACCAGAAGGGACTCTGGAAGGGTCCAAATTATAAGGAAACGTGGAAGGACCTTTACTGAAATGATTCATGAAGTTTGTGCTCATGCTGTGAGCTTGCTTTTACTGCCCTGGCAAGAGAGGAGGTGCTCAAAGGACTTTGTCTTGGAAATCCACTGTGGCTCCCCGGTGGCTTGGCTCTTCACATAGCTTTAAACCCTGCCTTTCACTCCCTAGCCTTGTTTCTCTCTGCCTGCTCCCTGTGGTCTCTCTTCTCTTCTCGGCTCTCTCCTACTTAGCCCACCAAGGCCTGTCTATCCAAGTAGAACAGACTTTCATTTTCCTCAGGTTCACACTGTGCATACTGACTAACCCGCTTCCTGCCACTCCAGTGGCCCCTCTCCAGCTCCCAGCACCTCTTATCTCTATGGTAACGGAAGACACTACGATCCGGATTCTGCCTCAGAGAGTTGGTCTGTACAAGCAGGCTTTCCTGGGGTAGCGTGTCCTTTTGCAGTTAACCAAGATGCTGCGGGAGAAGAGCTGCCCCAACAGGATGGCAGACAACAGCCTCCAGATGTGGGCACTTGGCAAGTCTGGGCCGAACGTCTCCATAAAAATATGATGTAATTAACGGACCTCAGCAGCTGGAACAATTCAGCACCTCACATTGATTTTCCATGTCTCCTATTTACTTTCCGTTTTTGAACTGTCTGCCGTGACAGGAAATCAAAGAATTATAATGGCGTGCGTGACGACCATGATGCTGGGTCAGCATTTCCCTGAGAAATCCTGAGACTAATCAGTTTATTATCACTCAATCATCCCTTCTCCCTCCTAAATTGAAGCTGTCCCCCGAAAGGCTAAGAAATAGCAATTTATTTTGGGATATTAAAAAATCAATGTACTATTTTAAAATATGAGGAGAGTTAAAAAATAAAAAAGAGTAGGTCCCAAGTAATGTTAGTTGGATCTGTTTTCTCCTTCAGGCTTAATATGAGGTTGGCAAAGATGTGGGTGTGGAGAGACAGAAGTGCTATATTCACCCTTCCCAAGTTTCACGGGCTTGGAAAAGTTACCTGGTGGAACTTGGAGAGGACTCTCTTTCCAAGTTTTTCCCTGAAATGAAGAGAAATAAGTCTCTCCATTTGTGCTTCTTCACAAACTTTCATATGACACAGGATTGACTTTCTTATAGTCTGTCACTGCGTTTCCAACCTTTGTCAGGTGAGAGTCAGAATCTGGGGTTAGTTTGGATTCCTTAACACTCTGGAGAAACTGGGCCCAAAGCGGAGATTGTGACCAAAAAAATAGGGCTCTATCTGAAGTCCGCCGGTCCAGATTTCTTTTCAAGATATGTCCCAGGCTCCTCAGTGTTGCCTTTCTTCAACCTCACTTGCCTTGGCAGGGTTTCACGTCTCGGTCATACTGTAAGGATGCATTTTTCTTGGTCTTTTTATTGACTCAAGTAATATAATCCCTTCCTAAATAATTCAGAAAATAGAGAAAAGAAGAAAATTGCCCATAATTCTCCCACTTAAGCACAATAGCTATTATTGTTTTGGAGCAATTACTTTGGGTCATTTTTAAATGCCAGGCTTCCGCAGGATTCGAAGCATACCACACAAACAACTTTGTATTTTGCTTTTCCACTTAACGTATGTCAGAAGCGTTTCAGTATTATTACTTTAGTAGATATTTTTTTAATTGCTGCCTGAGCCGCTGGAACATTTTTCAGTCCCTTGCATTGATTTTTCCATGTATCCTGTAGAAATAGAGATACCATATTTGTTGAACTATTTCCATATTTTGGGGCAATAGATCAAACCCATTTTTTCATTGTAGTAAGTCCCGTGATAAGCGTCTTTATAATAAGACTTTTCCAGATATAAGATAATTTCTTTAGGATAAATCCCCAGAAATTACTGGGTCAAAGTGCATGAATATTTTATGACTTGATATTTCCTGTTGCTCTTCAAAACTAGTGTGTCAGTTTGGAGTATCACCTAAAATGTTTGAGGCATCATGCTTTCGAAGGGTCTTTTTTTCTACTAAATAGGCAGTACTGAGAGTGCTTTATGTGAGCAATTTGATGACGCTGACAAATATCCCAGAGATAAACATTTTGGACTTTAAAGGCCTTCCCCTGCCGATTGGGTTTAACATACCGAAGTGACTTCATTACAGCCATTTCTTCTACGTGTGCCGTAAAGGATGAAATTCTTGGCCTGGCTGTAATGTTCTATCTCATCGAACCTCGTAAAATGAATTAGCATCACACCCCCTCAGTTTGGCTGTGAATTTTGAAGATGATACGGATTTCTCTTCCGCGTTGCAGAGAGTTTGGTGGGTAGCCCCTTGCCGGGAATAACACCTTTGGAAAAGAGGAAAATACCGAGTGGAAAGAAAGTACATTTTCTAGGAAAAGAATAAGAGCCCAGAGAGATGGGGTGAGAATTGTACCACCGAGTCCCAGCAGCAGATGCTTTGGGTGTTGAAACTCCCACCAGAACAGCTGCAGAAATGTAGAATCACATCTGGGCATGTGACGCGGCCGCATCATTACCTACCGACAGCAAAACAGCCAGATGCTTCCAGTTCGTTTTAAGGACCAAGCTTCAGGTCTGAACCTGTGAATGTCTCTGCTTCCCAACTGACGACTTATCAATTGTGCCGGCAGTTCATGAAAATGTGGCCTCCCGGGCACCTTCAGGACAGATCTGCTCGGTTACAGCAGGTAGAGGCAGAGCGCAGCTGCCGGGTGCCCAGGCCCACCGCTCCGGGTCGGCTGTGTGGCTCGAGAATGAAGCCATCAAAACCCTTCCACACAATGGCTGCCGCATGGCTTGTCACTGACGTCGGAGCCCTCTGAGGGCTCAGTAGGAGTATGTTTTATTTCTCCTGGAGTTCTTCAAATCCTTTCTGCCTCTCTCTCCCAGTCCCTCGCTGTCTCTCTGTCTCTGTCTCTCCCCTCCTCTCCCAATCTCCCAGGTATAAGTTTCTTTCCCAGGCAGCTGAGCAGATAACTGGATGCCATTATGGTAACAAATAGTTCCTAAGACTCCTGGATGAATACTGTGACTTTTGAGTATGTGGCTATTTTCTTATGTCATTTCTCTCGGCTTATACTGACAGTTATTGTGAAAGTCAAGTGGAAGTGGCTCCCGGTGACAGAGCTCCAGCCCGAAGACGGACTCATCAGAGCCCTCCTCAGCCTTTCCCCTTCCCTGATGGAGTACAACATATGCAGGGCAGCCCACTGCCCCCCCGGGGGGAAATCGTTCAATATATAAATCTCAACCCAGAAGAAAAAGGTTACTCACTGTATACATCTCAACCCTTACAATGGTCAAGGGACAGGTTTCTCTCAGAAACAGCCTGCCCATCCCACACCACGGAGGGAGGGGAAGTTGACACCATACATTTGCTGAAACATGGGGACTCATGCGTTAGATCCAATGTTAACAAGCACCTGAGAAACTAGTAATGGTAGAACACATGGAATTTCTAAAAAAACAGTGGAAGTATCTTCCAGTCTTTGAAGTTACTCACACCCATAAACATGCTTCATCTCACTCAACCATTACACTTTTACAGTTACCTTCTTGTAGAAGCCTCACGTTTGTTATTAGAAGTATTTTTATTATGTCGAAGGGGCAAACCTTCTGTATAGGGCTTGCAAATGGGGGAGGCCAAGAAGTAGACCAGAGCCATAGAAGCAGATAAATACCACCGAAAGAAAAAAAAAGAGAGAAAACTAAAGGAGAGGATAGTCAATAGTCAAATAAACACAGAGTTGGACCCAGGCTTTAAAAAAAAGTAACGATAATATTAACAGAGATTTATCGAGTGCTTACTATGAGCCAGGCAATGTTCACAGTTTACAGTGTTTACAGTTACAAAGTCGTTTAATCCTCATAAACACCTTAGGAGGTAGGTACTAATATTATCCAATCTTGCACAGGAGGAAATAGAAGCTCGAGGAGGTGAAATCACAGTTTTATAGTGTATTTGGACTCCAGGTCCCACACAGTTGACCACCACACTGCACCTGTCTCTGGGTATGCTGCCTTCCCGATTCTACAGTATGGTGCCCAGGACCTAGCAGGATGGGGCTAACCCCAGGGCTCCGGGATCCTGGCAGCAAAGGTCTTCAAACATGGGTGACCGGCTCTGTTGAGCGAAAATGATCTTAGAGTTGAAGGAAAGTTGTGGTGTTGTTCACATCCATCATGACCCCCGGTGGGTATCTCCTACTGGAATGCTTCTTATTCAGTGATAATAAGATAAACGAGCATTTATTGAGGTGTACCTACTCCTGCAGGAGGGACAGAGAAGTCTAAGATGTACATCCTGCCTTTAAGGGATTTCTAGCCTGGTGAGAAGATTAGCAGAGATAGAGGAAAGATTAAGAAATGTTCAAGATCATGGAAGAAGAGCTATGGAGGTTTACATGCAACATGGAGTGCTAGAGGGGTTAGTTAGGCTTCCTGCAACTAGTGAGCAGAGTCAACATCTCAGCCCGTGGGGTTTGGGGGAAGTGTACAGGGAGCGGGAGTAGGGGTCTGAATTGTGTTTGGAAAGTTGCAAAAAATGCCAAATATAGTATTTATTAGAATCAGAAGAAAAGCCATGAAGAAAGGATGCTTGATTGGGCTTGATCGAAGGCGCATTTGGAAACTTTAGTAGCTGACCCTCTGTGGCATAAAGCGGCAGCCTTTTGAGTAGAACCTGAAATGTTGTAAAATGACGCCCGACCTATGGGGAACCAAACTGGGTGTCCACGTTAGAAGATTTCTGTCCATGAGGCAGCTGCAATTCCTCCAGCAGAGTCTAATTTAGACACAGCTTAGCTTTCAGAGCAAACCCCAGGGTTAGCTGGAGTGGGCCAGACAGTGTATTTAGCCCAATTCCTCAATCTCAGGAAAGGTCTTGATGCCCATCCAGGGTAAGTGACCTGCCTGAGCTGTCTTACATTGATTAGGGAATGGCTGTGAGGTGGAACACCAAGCCCGGGGCTTTGCTTTGCAGACACTTCTGCTACTACTTGAAGATTTAAGTTCTCCTTGGGGGCTTGTAGTTTATGATCTCCCTAAGAGGCACACCTGCTCAAGATTAAGGCACCAATATTATTCTTGAAGGTAACATATCATCACCGTTGACAGTCTGAAGAGTGATCAGATACAGTTATGCTCGGGTAGATAATTACAAGGACCAAATACAATTGAAAAGAGTGGAGGTACAGTTGAAGATGTAAAACTGAGTTTGTATATTTGTGTGTCTACCAACAGGGCTGGTGTACATACTTGTGTAACCCTAGGGAGCATCGATACCTGGGGTCTGATGTGGGTTGTGTTCCCTTGGGCCGTGTGGAGGGGGCTCAAGGCGACCTCAGGTTCTTTTTTTTTTGCAGACTTTACAGAAGACAGTGCATTATCCTTCGTTCCAATGTTCTTTTTCTCTCAGTCCAAGCCAGAATCGTTCCTACATAATCTAAAAGGCGATTCCTTTCCTACCTGATTGCCCAATGCCACTCTTCCATTTCTGGCAAATGGAAAATTTCTGGAAGAATTCTCCTCTCTATCTACTTATTCCTATATATTCATCTATTTAGTATTATTTTTGTATTTGTTACAATATTCTGTATGAACATTATTTTAAAAAAGAAAAATGTGACCAAAAGTCATAGAATCAACCCAGCAGCACCCATCTCAAGTTCTCCCCACCCCCTCTTCTCTCTGTATCCATTGGCAACCACATCTAAGTCTCTTAGCTTTTTTTTAATGTGCACTCATATTTGTAAACAGTCTGCTAATATTGTTAATTCTTGATTTATCTGTTTTCGACATTGTCTATTTGCTTCATATGATGATAGTGGAGCTTTTCTCTCATCACCCCCACTTCCTCTCGACATAGTTATACCACGTTCATCTGATTCCTGTTTGGGGTTTACCTTATTGTGGCTATGTAAATATTGTTTACTATTGAACAATAAGTGCTGCAGAGTAGACCTCCTTTATCCATGGGGATATGTTTCAAGACACCCTCTGGATGTGTGAAACTGCAGATAGTACCTAACCCTGTGGGTACAATGTTTTTTCCTGTACATACATACCTCTGATAAGGTTTAATTTATGAATTAGGCACAGTAAGAGATGAACAGCAATAGCTAATAAAAAATATATTATTACAATATTTAATAATATCACAATATACTGTAATAAAAGCTATATGAATGTAGTCTCTCTCTCTCAAAATATCTTATTGTACTCTGTTTACCCTTCTTCTCATGATAATGTGAGCTGATAAGATGCCTACATGATGAGATTGAGAAGGTGAGTCTTGTAGGTATTGTGACATAGAGTTGGGCTACTACTGACCTTCTGACCACATGCCCTGTTTTGGACGGCGGTTGACCCTGGGGGACTGAGACTTTGGAAAGTGAAACCATGGATAACAGGGTTTTTTATTTACTGCATTTACCGTTAGTTTATTGTCCGTATTCCCACCCTTCTGGAATTAATAATTGTCTTTCCCCCCATTTGCTTAGTATCCTATGAATTTATCACTGATTTTTTTCAAGTCCTCTGACAGCGGTGTAAAATGCTTTTCATACAGTTTTCCACAAGTTAGGTATATCAAATAATCTAGAATTCTCCCCCTTGTCCTTACCCCCCACTTGGAGACTTTTCTCCTAAAGTTCTCCAACCCCCTGCCCTCTGCATTCGTTGCTTTTCAGGCTCATTGCACACTCATTTTCTATGTCTTGCTGAGATTGACTTTCTCTTCTCTCCTTTCCTAGATTCAAGTTTTGTTCTGCCTTGATAACTAAGAAAGAGTTTTGGCGAAGCACTAATTCCAGTTAACAGTGGTCAGCACTGACACCTTGAGGAAAGGGTGTGTGGGAGGTGTATTTTTTTAGTCTTTGTTTTTCTGAAAAAGTTTTTATTCGACCCTTGTGTGTTACTAAGAGCTTGGCTTGCTGTAGATATAGACTGAGAATTGTGTTTACCTCAGAATATGCAAGGCATTACCGTATGGTCATTTGGCCTCAGTGTTCCTTGTGAGAGGCACGAATGCCATTTTTATTCCCTGTAAATTTGTGATAGGCTTTCTCTCTGCAAAATAAGATCTTTCCTATACCTGGTATTCTGAAATTTCATGGTATTTGTCTTGGTGACTTTTTGCTTTCGTTTTTCAATACACGGTGTTGGACACTCTGGAAACATGTCTTCTAGTTGTGAGAAATTAAAACGATTGTTTGATCATTTCCACTCCTTTATTATTTCAAGTTTCTCTTTCTGGACTTCCTGATGTTGGACACATTAGACTGATTCTCTAATTTCCTTTTCTCCCCCTAGCCCATTTTTTTTTCTTTTTGGCTTTTTGAAGAGAGTTACTCAACCTTATCTTCCAAGCGTCCTGCTGAATGTTTTCTGTTTTGGTTATTATATCTTTAGTTCCACAAACTCTTCTTTTGCACTCTGATTAATCTTTTTTATTGTATCCTATCTTGTTTCATGAAGGCAATGTTTTTTCAAAAGTCTCTGATGATAGTTACCGTAGGTTCTTTTCTTTTGGTTTTACTTTTGTTTCCTCTACTGCCTCTATGTCTTATTAGTCCCTTAAAAATATATATTTGTTTAGTTCTCTTGATTCATCTTTCAGAACATCTTCAAATGTCTGGTGATCTTTGAATACTCGTTTATGATTAACAACAGATGCAGTAAGAAGCCAATAGGAAGCTCTGCGTGCATGGGGGTGGCTTGGTAAGTATTGTCAGGTGGTGAGCTGGCTGAGTTGATGAAGAACATTTTTATATGGAGTCTCTGTGGAGATTTTCTCCAGGGTCAGTGAATTTCTTTGGGGAATTTTCCTTTGTGCTCCTACTTGGGCGGTGTATCTCCAGACATTCACGTCCTATGAGCAAAGGCAGGAAGGGTGCTTGGAAAACAGATTTTCACCTAAGTGCCTTTCTTTTAGTCTAGCACCTGGTTCTCCATCTGCTATGCCTATTGTTATCTGAGTCTGGAGATTCTCTAGTTCAAGTTCCCTGAAGAATGTAGTCTTGCCTTCCTGGAAGAGACGGAGCAGGGCTGGTGTTTGGTGGGGGAAGAGACAGCTAGACTGTGTATGCAGACTTTCAGTCAGCACCTCTGTTCAGGACCCTTGCCTCACCCTCAACTATGAAGGAACCTGCAGTGTCCCTGTGCCCAACCTCTCCAGGGTTCTGCACCTTGGTAGGTTATAGTTTCTTCCCCTCTGCTGAGCTAGTTGCCATTTCTCCCTTACTTTCTATCCCCTCTGCCCCCAAATGTGTTGACGGTTCTTGTTCACTGCTGTTGCCTCTCTGGTTCTCTTTGATTGATGGGTTTACATCTTTTTAATTCTTTCACCATCATTTTGTCCAGGTTTTGGATGGGAGAAGAGATACATGGGTGTGGTCTACTTACCGTATTTGACCCCAGTTCCCTTCTGTTTACCTGAACTATAGAAATCAAACCTAGTGGATGTTAGGCACAGGGGGTACGATAGATTGTAGTTTATGTCTTGTTTATAGGAAACAAAAACTTCTTTATGTCTCAGAGGCCCCCACGGGGGGGTGACCCTGCCAGGTGGCCTGGCAGTTGGGTCTGTTAGCCTCTAGAATCCTTCACTGCGCCTGGCTTGAATGCAGCTAGGGCCAGAGACACCTCAGGGAATTGTCTCCCTGTGAGCAGCTGCTGGAGCATCAGGCATCTGAGCATGGGAGACAGACTTCTGGGATGGCTTTTGTGTGATTAATTAAGGTCTGGAGCAGTAATTTTCCTATTTACTCATAATGTTCATACTCCAAACTGCCCATCACATTTTTTAAAGGGGGAAACACACAAAGAAACAAACCTGGAGTCCTGCCTCATGGAAAGCTTGTCAAACAGGAGAGCATTACATATACTTTTTATTCTTATCTGCCTTTCTTAACTTGAGAGCAGACTGTTACCAGTGAAACAAGACTGGAACTTATTTCTTTATACCAGACTATACAGATGTCCTGGAAAGACATGGACAGGGGCAACGCTCATCATAAGAACACAATGAATATAAATAACAAAAAACAGCCAAGATTTTAGCAATCAAGAAAGTTCTTACAGAAAATATTGTAAGAACAAAACAACCATAATAAGAATCGACCCCACCTCCCCAAAACTCAGAGGTAAAAACCACCCTTTTTTCTTTGGTTTGTTTTACTTTAAACCAGGGGAGGAAACATTGCTTTGAGTGGTTGAGTTTCAAAGATCCTTAAGAGATTTATTAGCAATTGATTTGTGCCTACAATTTCTTTTTCTTTTGTTTTTTTTTTATCTCTGCAATATTCATCAAACGTCACCATTATGATAAATATACTGCATCAACGGAGACTTAGGAACAAGGCTTAGATACATTTCTGTTTCTTTTGAGGCAAAACTTGGTAAGCCCTTGGATGCTGCTGGAAGCATATGATGGTTTCTCTTATGGGCAGAACTGTGCCTGCCTCCAATTTTGTATGTCGAAGCCCTAACTTCTAGTACTGTAGAATATGACTGTATTTGATATGGGGCCCAGAACAGAGGTGATTAAATAAGGTCATATGGATGGATCCTGGTGTCCTTACACGAAGAGGAAATTGGGATGCACAAAGACACCAGGGATGCATGCACACAGCGAGAAGGCAGCCATCTGCAAGCCAAGGAGAGACGTCTCAGGAGAAACGAAACCTGCTGACACTTTGATCTTGGACTTCTGGCCTCCAAAACTGTGAGAAAATAAATGTCTTTTGTTGGAGCCACCCAGTCAGTGGTATTTTGTTATGGTAGCTCTAGCAAACAAATGTGGTGCCTGGATATTTCTACCCTATTTGATTTAAAATCTGAATATAATAAAAAGCATAGAAAAACTAAGAATCTGACCCTTCTAAAAGTTGACTTTTGCTATCCAATAGCTGAAAAATTCAGGTAGTAGGTCATAACTGCTGCATGCATCACACAAAATCAAAACCACTTTGGCCCTATCACCCATGAGGTGAAGATCTAAGGTGTTGAGTTGGCCTTGGCTTTGGCTTCCAGGGTGGGAACTTGGAGCCTCAGACTCTCCCCAGAATTCCTCTCAGGGCTGGTCCTTGAGAGGAAAATGCCACATCTCTGAGTCTGACAGAGGACAGATGGGAATGCTTGCAAGCCCCCAGCATAGTGGGTTGGATGAAACCAGAAAGTCTTAAAGGAGAAGGGAAGAGTAGAGTAAGGGGGTTTCCTGGTGATGGGTGTCCCTGATGGAAACGGATTCAGGGGCCCATTCTCCTGTCACACACACTAGTCAGCATGGAGAGAAGCACAACTTGGGGTGTTGGGATGCTGCCATGGGGAGCTTGAGAAATCGCCCCTCACTGAGAAGAGCTTTAATTGGCAGAGCCTTCTGGTGGCACCTGGGCAAACATTTCTATAATTCAGGTTGAGGGACTAAGGGAAAAAGCACTGTTTCCATTTAACTATAAACACTAGAAATGCTTGTATTTGAGCTGAGGAAATAGCTGGGCACTGGCACGGATGCAGCCTCCAGCCGCGTGGTTACACATTGTCACAGTTCCTCAGAAGCCGGCAAAGAAAGCCAGGATGTCATGTTTAGGCTGTATTCACCACCAGAGTGTGTTACCCTCCCTGTTACCTGAGTCCTCATGTTGACCAAGATCCTAGATCTGAACAGAGAACAATAAAGAAGAAGAAAATTGAGGGGTGGAGAAGAGAGAGGCAGAGATGGAGATTCAGGGGGACGCAGCAAGAGCCACAGGAAAAAATCCACAAAGACAACGAACGAGCAGAGAGAAGCAGGTGGTCACAGGGAAAGCAAGGCACCAGCGCTACCTCGGATCCCATGGGATTCTTATGGATCGCACGTCGGATCTGTTCTCTTCTCCTCCTCTGATCTGGCTGAAACCCCACTGGAGTGTCATGGCTTAAAGGAACCCGTGGGTGTTTGTACTTGTGATGCGGTTTCTAATGGATACCCTGTGAAGTCACTGAAGTGGAACAAAAAGAATGTGGGAACCAAGTTAATATGTTTAGGTTTTATTAAATAGGTGGTTATGCCTGAGATTCACTCATGTGAGGTGGACGTCTTGTTCAGGCAAGAGAATCAAATGAAGAACTAAAATCGGGGGGAGGCCAACAAGACTCGGGGCAAGGAGTGTTCGTTCTTCCTAAATGAGTCTTTATTGCAAGAGTGCTGCTTTTTCTCGGGTGCTTGTTAAACACTGTATTTATGCTGTGTGTTTGTATACAGTGGGATTAAGGGACCAAACTGAATTACTGATGATGGTTGCTTGAAGGGGTGTTTGACTAGGAGATTTACAGAGCGTTCTTAATAATCTTTTTTATTTATTTATAGAATGTTATCATTCTGAACATACAGTGCTGCCCTCCCTTAGGAAAAATGCTTTCTATTTGAGGACCACCAGCTCTGCATGTTGATTTGAAAAGAGATAAAAGAGCATCTGGCCACCATAGTACAGGCTGCATGTTCCCTCCCTCTTCATTATGCAGAGAGCTGATGCAATTTTTGCTTCTTTCCTATTTATACAAATAAAGGGAACGATTTGGGAAATATGTCATGCTGGCATTAAACACCACCAGTCTTGCTGGGTTGAAATGTACACGTTCCATTAACAACAATTATATTGTATAATTAAGGTTTTGGTCCCTAAAGTCTGACTCGGAAGCTTCCTCAAATACTGATGAGTTTATTGAAGACATGTTAAAATAAATACACCCCTCCCATCACCCCCCTTGTGTTGCCATCCCTGTGTCCCCAGTCCCCCCCCCCAAAAAAAAGTACCACGAGTACCTGTGCCAGTGACCTGGTCTGCGATGAGTGTGGTGTTCAAGTGCCCTCTAGTGTAGCTGTGGCTGAGATTAATAGGAAAGTAGAAAAGAAGCTTTGAAAAGGCAGATGCTCGCAAGCAGAGCCATTAGTCCATTTTGCACATTCCATGAGGCGCCTTTATACTGGGTTCCACGTGAAAGAAACTGGATGCAGATAGACCATTTGGAATGGCCTCTCCAGAATGAGGCTCTCCATGTAATCCTTTTATACTGGTCTTCATCGCTCTTTTTTGTGGGGCTCTCAGTTTACATTGAGGTGGAAATTTCCTGAAGCTTACGCACTCTCGGCACACACACGTGTGTAACCAGCCACGGGGAAAGGGCTAATGAAGTTCAAGCCCTTGCACCTGGGAGCGCTTTTTGCTCCTGTGGCCTTAGCACGTTTCACTTTCCCAGAGCTCTGACCTGTGTCTCATCAGTGACTGCTGCTGGTGGGGACAGTGATGGATTCCTAAGGGCGATTAACACAGTGACAGGGTTTATAAATGATAGATTATGACAACACTCCCTGCTATCAGGTTTTTCCTTTGATGGCCATGGGGCTGTCGATAATGGTTGCACCAGCCAAACGCTGCATGTCTACCTGTGATCAAGACTAAAGAAAAACAAGCAGCTGAAAATCCAGGAACAGACTCACATCCTCCCCAGGAGAAGAATTGTTGACCCAAAGGCTCAAGTGACACAAATCGGGTGTCAAGGAGGGACACACACCTGAATCAGGGACACCTGAATCAGGTCTGGCTGAGTGGCTGCTCCAACATTCCTGGATGGGTGATCTGTACGTGCTGTTAAAAACAAGGCAGCGGGCCCCAAATGGAGTCACTTACGCTAAGCTCCATGCCACTGAATGGAGATTTAACTTAATTATGGTTTCTGTTCCCCTAGAAATGAATCTCAAACTTGATCTGCACTAGTTAAGTAATCTGCCTGATACACTCCAGCCGTCTCTCGAAGAAGAGTAAACTTACAGTAACCAACACCTCTCTCTCTCTCTCTCTCTCTCTTTTTTTTTGCCTAGTATAACTTCCTTGTTCCTGTTCTCTCCCACCTGTAAATATGTCCTTCATTTTGGATAGCAACCTTAGAACTCTTTTCTGTCTGCTAGATTGGATGCTACCTGATTCATGTACTGTTGAGTCAAGCCAATAAGATCTCTAGAATCTACTTAGTCGAATTTTGTTTTGTAACAGTGCATATATGTGTTTCCTTGCTAAAGGGTCAAAATCGGTAGATTTCCTTCCAGCATTGTGTGATTATGGAGGTGCAATCCCTAGACAGGCCTACACATAATGTATGATTTTGTATCTGGTTATTCTTTAGAATATCTGGGAGGAACATGACTCAACGTAGAAAATGGAAGTATGTTGAAAATTTTGGTAGAATTCCTAGAACTCTGGAAACCTGAGCAAGCTGTAGAGGTGAAAATGTTAAGGGGGTTGAGTTGGTATAAAGGGACAAATTCATATTATTATTAAGGTGAGTAGGACAAGATGAACTATTTTGGGAGAGCCCTGTGGCAGAAGCTATTGATTCCTTATCCCAAACTGACCACTCCATTTCTTCCTTCCTGGTAGAGCACTGCATTTGTTTAGTTTAGAGCTCCAAAGACCCCTCTCCAGCCTCAGAGGCAAATGTTGATCATTGTAAGACAATTGTGGGTAGTGTACAAGGAGCCTTTCGGAAATGTCTCCCTTGAAATACATAAAGAGAAGCATGAGAGGAACGCCTTCTTCTTTGCTGGATGTTATGTCTGCGTGTACCATCTGGAATCGCTACAGCCAACTTGCAAATATAAAGGAGGGCTTTGTTAACCTGCCGAGCACAGCAGAGTGGAAAGACACAGAGCACCCCACTCCTGGGAAATGACCACCTTCAGATTTCTTGCAACATAAGGTAACAATTTTTTCTTGTGGTTTTAAGCCACTTTTGCTGGGTTTTCTGTTCCTTGCATCTGCAAGCATCTCCACTGATACAACCACTATTTGGAACAATGCATACTAAGAGTGTCGTCTTTGAATGATCAACACAACCAGAAAACAATTCAAATAAAGCAATTAAATAAAATGAGAAGAGTGGATGACATAGTCTTTAAGCCACCAGTTGGTCCTGACATGCCATGCTTTAACCCTTGGATCTTTCTGTTATGGGAGACATTAGTGATAACAACAAAAAAAGTTTATGAGAACTTTTGACTGATCAAAACGTTGGTAACCTTAGGCATTGTGAGTGAAATATTCTTTGTTTGTAACTCAGACATTTCTAAAATTACACATTGGAATTCTTCCTGTTAAACAAACAAGTCTGTTAAGCAAACCAATCACTCATTGACAAGAGAACTGTAAATTGTTTCCAATGATGTGTTTTGAATGATCACCTCCTGTTTAAGAGTACTTACCCAAATGTCTTCTTGAGCCAAGCTATGAGTGTAGCCATCTGCCATAAAGGTGGAATCATGTGTAAATTTTCTGACTAATGATTCTAAATAAGTAAGTATGGTTTTCTGGACAGACTTAGGCTATCCTTTGTAATGTAGGCATGTACTTTATAATATACTTATCAGACAACGTCCTCTTCAATTTACTTTAACATTGACAGCCTTAAATTTTTTTTAATGTTTATTTTTGAGAGAGAGAGAGAGAGAGAAAGAGAGAAAGATAGAGTGCAAGCAAGGGAGGGGCAGAGAGAGAGGGAGACCCAGAATCTGAAATAGGCTCCAGGCTCTGAGCTGGCAGTACAGAGCCTGATGCAGGGCTTGAACTCATGAACTGAGAAATCATGACCTGAGCTGAAGTCAGAAGCTTAACCAACTGAGCCACCCAGGTGCCCCTAACATTGACAGCCTTAAAATGAACAACTCAGGAAACAACAAATGTTGGTAAGGATGTGGAGAAAGGGGAACATTTTTGTGCTGCTGGTGGGAATGCAAACTGGTGCAGCCACTCTGGGAAACGGTATGGAGGTTCCTCCCAAAATTAAAAGTAGAACTACCCTATGACCCAGCAATTGCACTACTAGGTATTTATTCAAAGGATACAAAAATGCTGATTCAAAGGGGCACATGCTATCCGAGGTTTATAAAAGCACTATTAACAATAGCCAAGTTATGGAAAGAGCCCAAATGTCCATCGACTGATGAATGGATAAAGAAGATGTGGTGTATATATATGTGTATATACAGTAGAATATTACTCAGTGATCAAAAAGAATTAAATCTAGCTATTTGCAACAACATGGGGGGAACTAGAGTGTATGGTGCTAAGTGAAATAAGTCAGTCAGAGAAAACCAAACGTCATGTGATTTCACTCATAGGTGGAATTTAAGAAACAAAACAGATGGGAAGGGAAGGAAAAATAAGATAAAAACAGAAAGGGAAGCAAGTCATAAGAGACTCTTAAATACAGAGAGCAAACTGAGGGTTGCTGAAGAGGAGGTGGTGCAGAGATGGGTTAAATGGGTGATGGACATTAAGGAGAGCACTTGTTGGGATGAGTGCTGGGTGTTATACGTAAGTGATGAATCACTCTGGCTTCTACTCCTGAAACCTATACTACACTATATATTAACCAACTTGAGTTTAAATACATAAATAAGTAAAAGTAAATAAATAAGCAAAAAAACCCTGACACAACATTAACAGCCTTGATATGGGAGAATGAATGACAATGTCTGGATATATATGAATAGAGTCTACTATTGTAATAAAATAAAACTTATGAAAGATTAATCAGATAATATAAAGATATAGGCATATTGGTCACAAGTAACAAGCAATCCACAGAAAATGACTATAATTTATAGTCATTATTCCCAGATTTTCCAAGTCCGTTTCAATTTCAAATATTCTCTCCCATTGTAAGAACAATGGGAATTGATTCTTAGCTTGGGAAATATGGTCTGTCAGAGGATACAATGGGCATGAACTCTACCTTGTAGCAAGCACTCAAGCTGTGTGTGTGGTCTGAGAGAAGAAAGGGGTAGATGGACGGGGACACAGTGGGGGCCCTGAATCTACAACCCAGAAGAATTTTCTCCCTGGGCTTCCATCCACCCAGCAGTGGTCACCAGCTCCCTGGGGGCAGTAAGAATGCTCTCCTCTCTTTTCACTTGAGTAATACAACCCATCACCTTCTCCTTCTGGGAAAAGGTTGCAGAACAAGATTAGCTTTTCTGCTGGTCCCTCCCCACCTGAAATATGGGCTCTGCCAGCTTTTTATATTGTTCTATGTTCTGATAAAATGCAACCTGAAACCTACTGGATAATAAAATGAATTACAATTCATAGCAAACCCAGGGATCTGATTTGTACACTAAGAGATGAATCTTATACTTCTATAACATGCTCTGAATTAGGAAGTTTCATTGACTAAGCTCCTAAGAAGATGGCATTTTGAAGCCCCATTTATGACTTAGTAGCAACATTATTGAAGAGTTAGTGTCCTTTTCCTTTTGTGTGTCTTGGGGTTGATGATGCATTTTAAATTGAGAACCTTTCACGTGAAAAACATTTTCAGGTGTTAGGTTGGAAGCCTTTCCAGGCAAGTCTGCCCAGTTCGTCACAAGCAGCAGCAGCAGAAACCAAGCTGATCTTGTACTCCTTCTGCAATTTTCTCTTCAGTTTAAGGCAGCTCCATGGAATTGTGTTTCTTTGTATGATGATTTCCCTGGCCCTGATGAAGTTCATGTATTGTCTAGTTGTCCTGGTTTTCCTTTGTGACACTGAATTGTTTTAGGAAAACATAATACTTTAAGTGAATCACTAAGGGTGTCTATGGGGCTGTTTTTCTCTTGAGAACTCTAGGACTGGAGAGTTGAAAATTACAGTATTGGCACTTGAATAATGTGGCTGAAGCAGGGACAACAACCATCAGGTGTTGATCATTGACAAGATCAATCCAAGTTGTGAAATGCAGAGAATTAATCTGGGCTACAGGATGAAAATGTCTCCTAGATACCAGCAAGACTCTCAGTTAGTTTGATGCCAGAGAAGGTGATGGAGAGTGGCCACGACTTGCAGAATGCTAGTGTTGGAGTCCATCACAGTATTTGTTGAAATGGGCAGAGATGTGAACTTTCTAGCATTCTAGATGCTTCTCAGAAGAGGGATGTTTCTTGCTTGACTATCTGCGGGAAATGTGTTATGTCTAACTCATGAGAAGGGGATTAAAAAACAACAAAGTGAGGAGCCAGACTTTGACCACTAAACCAGACACGACTGCTTATTTGAAATCCATGCCTTCTATCAGGATAGGCAAGGATGAAGTCAAACTTTCACTTTTTGCAGACGACATGATACTTTACATGGAAAACCCAACAGAATCCACCGAAAGCCTACTAGAACGGATCCATGAATTTGGCAAAGTTGCAGGATACAAAATAAACGTACAGAAATCGGTTGCATTCCTTTACACCAACAATGAAGCAATACAAAGAGAAATAAAGAAGCAAATCCCATTCACAATTGCACCAAAAACCATCAAATACCTAGGAATAAACCTAACCAAAGATGTAAAAGACCTTTACGTGGAAAACTATAAAAAACTTATGAAGGAAATTAAGGAAGACACAAGGAAATGGAAAAACATCCCATGCTCATGGATCGGAAGAATAAATATCGTTAAAATGGCAATACTACCCAAAACAATCTACACATTCAATGCAATCCCAATCAAAATTGCACCAGCATTCTTCTCAAAGCTAGAGCAAACAATCCTAAAATTTGTATGGAATCACAAAAGACCCCGAATAGCCAAAGTAATTCTGAAGAATAAAACCAAAGCGGGAGGCATCACAATCCCAGATTTTAACCTACTTAATCTACCTACCTTAATCTACTACAAAGCGGTAGTCATCAAGACAGCATGGTATTGGCACAAGAACAGACACATAGACCAATGGAATAGAATAGAGAACCCAGAAATGGACCCACAAGTATATGACCATCTAATCTTTGACAAAGCAAGAAAGAGTATCCAATGGAAAAAAGACAGCCTCTTTAACAAATGGTGCTGGGAGAACCAGACAGCAACATGCAGAAGAATGAAACTAGACCTCTTCCTTACACCACTCACAAAAATAAACTCTAAATGGATGAAGGATCTTAATGTGAGACAGGAAACCATCAAAATCCTAGAGGAGAAAGCAGGAAAAACCCTCTTTGACCTGAGCCACAGCAATTTCCTATGCGACACATCTCCAAAGGCGAGGGAATTTAAAACAAAAAATGAACTATTGGGACCTCATCAAGATAAAAAGCTTCTGCACGGCAAAGGAAATAACCAACAAAACTAATAGACAACTGACGGAATGAGAAAGGATAATTACAAATGACATATCGGATAAAGGACTAGTATCTAAAATCTATAAAGAACTTACCAAACTCCACACCCGAAAAACAAATAATCCAGTGAAGAAAGGAGCAGAAGATATGAATAGACACTTCTCCAAAGAGGACATTCAGATGGCCAACGGACACATGAAATGATGCTCAAAGTCACT
Source organism: Paguma larvata (assembly GCA_030068075.1). Classification (NCBI taxonomy): domain Eukaryota; kingdom Metazoa; phylum Chordata; class Mammalia; order Carnivora; family Viverridae; genus Paguma; species Paguma larvata. Next base: position 45,496,935 of record CM057835.1, on the reverse strand, counting down.
CGTCATCAGGGAAACACAAATCAAAACCACACTGAGATACCACCTTACACTGGTTCGAGTGGCTAAAATGAATAAATCAGGAAACTATAGATGCTGGCGGGGATGTGGAGAAGCAGACACCCTCCTACACTGTTGGTGGGAATGCAAACTGGTGCAGCCACTCTGGAAAACGGTGTGGAGGTTCCTCAAAAAAAATGAAAATAGAGCTACCCTATGACCCAGCAATAGCACTGCTAGGAATCTACCCAAGAGACACAGGAATGCTGATGCATAGGGGCACGTGTACCCCAATGTTCATAGCAGCACTTTTGACAATAGCCAAATCATGGAAAGAGACCAAGTACCCATCAACTGATGAATGGATAAAGAAGATGTGGTACATATATACAATGGATTACTACGTGGCAATGAGAAAAAATGAAATCTGGCCATGTGTAGCAACATGGATGGAACTGGAGGGTATTATGTTAAGAGAAATAAGTCAGTCAGAAAAAGACAGTTACCATATGTTTCCACGCATAGGTGGACTTTGTGAGACTAAGCAAAAGCCAGGGGGAGGGGAAGAGGGGAAAGGAAAAAAGGACACAGAGAGGGAGGGAGATAAAACATAAGAGACTCTCAAAGACAAAGAACAAACTGAGGGTGAGGGGGGGTGAGGGAGGGGGGAGAGGGGGTGACGGGCATTAAAGAGGGCATGTGTTGGGATGAACACTGGGCGTTATATGTAAACCAATTTGAAAATAAACTATTATTAAAAAAAATGAAATCCATGCCTTCTACTCCCTGTCGTTATGTGATATTTGACTTGAATTTGGGCCACTTATTGTCAAGTTTCCAAGGGTGTAGATAGTATTAGGGAAAAACACCTCAAAGGCAAATTTCTATGTAGGTAAGCAATGAGTATAAGGTCATAGAAATCAATGAACACAATTATATTTTGCAAGCCCCAATGAGTAATAACTGTAGTTTCTATTGTGCAACCAATTGAACAAACCAATGGATATACTTGCTTTACTGTGACTTTCAGCGACACCTCCAGCAGCTCCATTGTCAAGTGTAGGCTGCAGCTGCTCAAGGTCAAAGATGTACCACCCTGAGCTGCCAAAGTCATCTATACTCTAATCACTATTATTTTTAAGGTGCTTAGCAATTTTTTTCTAGGGCAAAACCCAATAAACATCTTTCGTTTAGTAGTGGAGTGAGGTGGGGCTTGAGACATGCCAGTGGGCTCAAGGGCAATCAGCAAAATAGTGGGAGGCATAAGGGCAAGTGTCTTTTCTAGACTAGAACTTCACCTGCTGCTCAACCTGTTATCATTTTTGGTTGTTCATGAGGCAAGTACTCCATGATGATGGGTGCTCAAAATCATATTATTGAATGACATCCTCAAAGAGTTTGATCGTATTAAGAATGAATGATTATGAATACTGGTAACCCTTCATCTCTATACATGGTTATAATTATTTATCTATTCCAGGTAACATGTCAAGCATTTCTTGGTATTGCTTAAGTGTGTCTGAAGAAAATACTAATACTGTAAGGCCTTAGAGAAAATTTATAATCTAGTTTTGTCTCTTATAATGAGGTTAAAATTGAATGATGGTGGGAGGTCATTGTCCGTTTATTTTTTTATTTGTTTTTTTTTTTTTTTTGTGAATACTTACTGAGCCCCTTCCACATTCCAAGCATTGTGCTAGAGACTACCGATAAAAGCAGAAGGACAATGGACAAAGCATGGTCTGGCTTCAAGGATTTCAGGGTCTAAAGAGAGGCAGACCTACATCAAATAATCACAATTGACAGTGGCACATTGACAATGGAGATAGGCACAGATGGTTGGCAAGGCCTGGGATGAAGACCCTGAATCCCAGGCCAGTGCTGTTGCCTCTGGAGTGGCATCCCTTGCCCCCTGTGGTGCAGGACTTACAAGTTCTTGGGAAAAATAACATTTCAGTGATCCAAGAAGCTCTTTACCAAAGAGCTTCATCAAAGCAGAGTTATCTATACTTTTCTCATATACTGGTAATTTCGAGCATTTATTAACAATCATTAATCTGCCTACTAAAATTAAGAAATAACTTAAGATCACTACATGCTTTTTACTTCACAATAGGCTGACATTCACATGCGTCTTCTCATTGAACTCCAATAATCCTATGAGGTGCTTAGAATGGGCTTAATTACTATTATCTGTTTTCAGATGAGAGCTCTGAGGCACAGAAAAGTTAAGGGACTTTCCCCGGGTCATAGAACTAATTAATTGGTTGATTGAAAGATGTGTATCTAGATCTTTTTAACTGCTTAGACCATGAGTTTTCTTAGTCTATGTTACAATGCAAGATGCTTCTTAGTCTCATTTCACAGGTGGATTTAATAGATTTATGGGGCTGGCCATTTCCCCCTTTTGAAGACTGATTCTGCAGTACATCGCTTTGCACATTTCTTGTGTATTTCTGATTAGTCTTCCCCTGTCTCCAAGAAGCCTTCCTTCCTTTCCCCGCTCCCCCCCATAAGTGTTGGTGTTTCCCTGGAGTTTGTGTCTGCCCTGTTCTCTCCCTCCATACTCTTTTGGCTGGGCAATTACATACATTCTCATGGCATCACTACCACATAGGTATTACCACAGTTCCGAAACTCACATATTCAAACTCTGACCTCTCCCCCAGGCAGCAGAACTGAAATATACCAACTGCCTCTTGACATCTTCCTTGATGTCTACAAGTATTAGACTTTCTCACTGAGCTGTTCTCCCTTCTATTTGGCACTGGAAACTTCACTATTATTCTAAACGCACTTGGCATCAGCACCATCGACCTAGTCACCCAAGCAAGCTTGGAACCGGTGAACTTCTTTCCTCGTCTCACTTGTCACCTCTAACTGGATCGCCACATCTTGATTTGGTCCCCTAAAATATTTTTTGAATTCTGTTCCATCTTTCCCATTCATGCTGCCGCTACCCTTTGTATTGAAATGGGCTTTCCAGTGCATCTGTAGGTTTCTTGAGGAAAAAGGTGTGTGATATATTTACTTACGCATTCCCTCACTAATTCATTCCACAAAAATGTATTCAGACTTATAGATCTCCCTATTGCTGGAAAATTTTGTGTTGGTTCTTTCGAGAAAATTAAAATTGACCTGGGAACTCTAGCTTTTCTCATACTATCTAGGTCAATTAACTATGTATTCCACAGCTCTCGAGCCTTAGCAGATTCAGATCGGGCATTTAGCTGTTAATGTGGCCAGAAATCAAAGATTAAATGGCAATTCTTATCCATCATTCCCATAGTAACCTCTCTCAAAACAACTGCCTAAGATTCTGCTGAACAAATACTTCAGGCTTTGATTCAGAAGATGTTTGGGCCATTTATAAGTCACTCATTTATCAGATTTTTCCAACAGCAATTGTAAAAATTGCAAACTGGTAGAGTTTCAGCAAAAATGTTAGTGAATCTGCAGTAATTTTGACATTGACTTTTTATTCTGTGTGAACTTATGTAAAAATGTTGATAATTTATAAAATTAGCTCTTATTTGATAATATATTTATGAATATATTTGGTATTATATTCATGGAATAGTCTTTATTGAAAGGAATAAAAATAAGTGGAGTTGGAACTGTCTTGGAACCAAGCAAGCAGAGGATTTCCTGCAGAAGAATGGATTTCCTTTAATTAGCCAATTCCTTTGATGCGTTAAAAGGTGATTCATGTTCCAAAATATTGAAGTATAGGCATGTTTCAGAAATATATGCTAAGCATCAAGTAAGGAATGCCTATTATGTGTTAATAACCATAAGGGATGTATTCATGCTAATGAATGTTCGGATTGTGTGTGCTCCCATTCTAGAGGCCTAGAACTTTGACATCTGGTTTATTCAAAGTTACTCAGGTCCTAGGAAGAAGAGGTAGATTAAAGATGACTACAAATTCCTTGTCTTCCATCCCATTGTAAGATGGAGACTATGGGGACTATGGGGCGTCTGGGTGGCCCAGTCAGTTAAGCATTTGACTTTGGCTCAGGTCATGATCTCATGGTTTGTGAATTTGAGCCCCACGTTGGACTTTCTGCTGTTGGCACAGAGTCCACTTCAGATCTTCTGTCCTCTTCTCTCTCTACCTCTCCTCCACTCATGTGCACTTTCAGTCTCTCTCACTCTCTCTCTCAAAAATAAATAAACATTAAAAAAAAGAAGAAGAAGAAAGGAAGGATGGAGACTTATTTCTTCTCTGGAATCCCAGATGGCCCTCTGACCGGTTTTGACTAACGGTATGCAGCAGGAGTGACTCTGTACTTCTGAGGGGAGGGCAACAATTCTCCAGCTTCCACTTTCACTGCTTGAGACACACTTAGTAAGCATCCGCCTGAGAAGTATTATTACCCTGAGACCAGCATGCTACGAGGAAGCCCAAGCTAGTCATGTGGCCACCAGGAAGCACTGCAGTGACAGATATGTATAAGAAGCCTTATAGGACTAGCCCAGATGGGCCCCCCACTGAATGCCATTGAACAATTGACCCCAGCCAATGCTACATGGAGCAGAAGAACTACTCAGCTTACCTTTATCTGAATTCTTGATCAGTAGAATTGTAAGCAAGATAAAAGCAGCTATTTTTAAAAATTTTTGTTTATTTATTTTAGAGGGAGAGCAAGAGTGAGTGGGGGAGGGGCACAAAGAGAAGGACAGAGAGAGAATCCCAAGCAGGCTCCGCACCGTCAGCATGGAGCCTGATGCAGACTCGAACCCACGAACCTACTAGATCATGGTAGAGGGACTTATAAGATTCTAAAAATCAAGAGTCAGAGGTTTAATCGACTGAACCACCCAGGCATCCCCCCAAAATAGCTATTTTTAAGCCCCTACATTTTGAGATAGTTTGTTACACAGAAATAGGTAATAAAAATGATTGACTCATACTATTATCTTCCCTGAAGGAAAGTTTACTTAGGAAACCAAATTGCCCAATGAAGAAGAGAATAAGGACAGAGAAAATGATTTCAAGGATAGCTAGGCCTACATTTCCTGTGTGTTTTTAATTTGATTTGGGTGTCATTTTCCTTTGCCATCAGAGAAACCATTGCCCTTAGTTTGTCTCCTTATGGGCACCATTTTCCCACTGTTATAAGATGCTCTTGTCAGTTCTTCTGATCACTCTAAGTAATCAAATTACATCAAGTTACAGTCTATTTGTGTCAGGCAGTGGGCCTCCAGGAGACACTCAACAGGGCCATTCGACAAAAATGTAATGAGTCCCTGTATCGTGTGAGGCACTGAGCTGGACAATGGGGCACAGGCACAAATATGCAAATATGATACAGTCCCTGTCATCACCAAGCTTGTAATTTTTTAGGGAGAGCAAAGCCACATTCGAGTAATTACACTACAGTTCATGGTTGAAAACACAGGAGTACTTATTTCTGGCTAGGTGGAAGATTTCAAAGGGAGAGTGACATTTGATCTGGACTTGGGACACTGAGTAGGAGCATGGCAGGAGGGAGAGTTTATCAAAGTCATTCCAGCCAGAGCAATATAAGAGAGAGTTTCTGGTGAGCTCGGGGGCCTTCGAGGTGTCTGGTGAGGCGGGGCGTAGCAAGAAATAGGAGGGATGAGACTGGAAGGTAGCTTGGGATCTCACTGTGCTGGTCTTTGGACACTCACTCCCTAGAAAATGAGTTAGACATTTGTCCTTTTAAAAACTGGTGAGATGTGGAAGATTGGGAGGAAGGAGTGGTCATCTCTGTGTTCACACACTATAGGTCATGGGTCTTCTTTCTCTCCCCATCCCACATTCTGGAACCTTTCATTCACGGGCTGATGATAGAGATTGTGGGGAAGAAAAAAGATGAGTAACTGAAAACATGACCTTACAGGAAGTCTGCTTGGTCACTTGAGAATGTAGCTTGTCACTGGACCACTTAAAAACAGGGAAAGATACTCAAATGCTTTTGTGCTATTGTTTTAAGAACAAAAAGACTGCTCAACTCTTAGAAAGTGTAGCATTTGCAGAAAACAAGAACATGTCACTTTGGGGAGATGTTTTTGCTGGTCCCACAGATGAGAGCGGGGCTGGTTCCCGAAGCACCCAGAAAGGTCTTTGATGAGGACTGGGGAAGTGGCAGTTTCTCTCAATCTGTGTTGTGTGCCAGGGATAATGACATATTCTCCCAATCACAAATTAACTATCGCTTCTTGGCAAGTGTCCCCTTCTCTCTGAGTTTATCTTGAAAGAATTCTCAGAGGTCTCAGTAAGCTTCATTTATTTAGATTTTTGCCATATGAATATTGACAAGCAAGTTGCTACTTTATGCTGTTTTGTGCGAGACGTGCTAAGAACCAAAAATGAGATTGAGATCTGGGTCCTGCCATTCACCTGCTGAACTCCACAACCCCTGGAGGGGTGGGAGGTTAACCAAGGAATGAGGTCACTCCCCTTGGCCTTGAGGGGCAAATAGTGCAGGAGGGAGAAACGCATCAGATGAGAGGCATCAAAGTAAAAAAATACTGATTTATAATTATTAAAAAAAAAAAAGAAATAAAGATTTTTAACTGTCACATCTTCAAAGGCTAAGAGCGTAATTTTTTTCCTATTGTTTTATTTATTTTGGAGTTTCCATACGAGAATTAGTCTAGCTCTGTGAAAAGATTCGGAAAGTTTTTTTTTAATGCCATGGAATATTTTGTATAAACTTAGGAATTATCTGTTTCTTTACCGTGTATGCAGAGCTAGTAGGAACACTTTATGGGCCTGATGATCTTCTTGGAGACAATTTGTTGACAACGTCCCTTTTTCCCTCCTTGTTTCTTCCCTGGTTATTTGTCTATTTAGTTTTCTGCTTTTTCCCAAGGGAATTCCTTTCCTTTTCTTTTCTTTGTTTGTTTGTTTTGGTGGTTATTTTATTTCCTTTTTTTTTAGTTTTTAAATTCCAGTTAGTTGACACATAGTGTAGTATTGGTTTCAAGAGTAGAATTTAGTGATTCATCGCTTACATGTAACACCCAGTGTTCATTCCATTCATTCCATCAAGTGCCCTCTTCGATGCCCATCACCCATTTAGCCCATCCCCATCCACCTGCCCTCCAGCAACCCTCAGTTTGCTCTGTGTGTTTAAGAGTCTCTTATGGTTTGCCTCCCTCTCTGTTTCTTATTTTATTTTTCCCTCCCTTTCTCTATGTTTGTATTTTCTTGAAAATCAGCCATTTCAATAAGACTTCATAGTATTCTGTTGTCAGTGACTTCTTCTGTATCAACTATATCCCCACCTCATGCTTGATTTCATCTGTCTTAACATCTTTTATTTTTCTTTAATTAACTACAGGATTGCCAATTTCATTTATTCTGCCCTCCTTGAAACAACAAGCACTTTCTCTTCCCTTTTTTGACAGGCAGTGGGCAGTGAGTTCTTCTAATATTTCCATCAAACACTGTCCTGAGACCCCTCTGTGTGAAAGCTGAGCATTCCAGGTACATTATTTTATAGGACTGATCTCCTTCGCTGTGGCTAATGCCTTTGGCTACAAGATGGGAATCAACTTATGCATTTTCTCAATCATGTCTTCATCACTCCTAAGATCATTTTTAGTTTCCACTAATATGATGAATGTTGGGGAGATGGATACCACTTTGCATACATATTTGCAAATGATGTGGGACTCACAAGGGAATAGCAAATTAAAAATATACCAGTCTGCAGACAGGATAGGGAGTGTAATATGTCATAATCTTCTTGTCCAGATTTTTGCCTTATTATTCCATCTCTAATAACTTTAGCAGAAGTTATCAAAGACAATGGGGATATATTGGTGTGTTACTGACTAGTAGACAAGTTTTACCTACGCTGTATCTTCTACTGCTACATGTGGTGGCCTGCATCTGGGCCAGTTTCTGGGTGGCTTGTGACTGTGGCTGAGCAGAGGCAAGAAGTGGCAGGTTCGAGGGTTCCAAGACCTCTGTCTGTACCACCTTGCCTTAGCAGACTAGAAGCTGAAGCCTGAGAAAGACACCAACCAAAGCTGGAAGAAACCCACATGTTTGCATCTCGGTGGGATTTTGAGGCTCAGAATGTCTCTCCAGCCTATAAGAAACAATCTTACATTACAGACTTTGAAAGGGATGGAAATGGTGGAAGAATACTTGGTCTGCAATCATTTATTCAGTATAAAGTAAATTACTCCAAGTAGTGAACAAGACTTGCATCTAGACCAGATTTCATGAAATGGCTGTGGGTATGCGTACACCCAAGGATGGTCTAGTGGCTCCATTTATTAACAGCTCACTGGAATGCCTTTCTAGAAGAAGGATTCAGCACAAGATAGTAGGATCTAAAATTACAGTCCTAGGATCAGGATTCGAATCCCAAATTCAAATCACAAACAAATAATAAAGTGTTTTTAATCTTTCTAAGTTTTAGTCTCAACATCTCTAAAATGGAAATAATAACATGTACCTACCAGGATTGTTGCAAAGATATAAGTCAATGAGATTAAAAGGAAAAACCAAGGTAAGGTGCTTTGCAAGCTGTCAAATGACTTAAAAGTGAAAGTTGGGGCGCCTGGGTGGCTCAGTTGGTTAAGCGGCCGACTTCAGCTCAGGTCATGATCTCACGGTCTGTGAGTTTGAGCCCCACGTTGGGCTCCGTGCTGACAGCTCATCAGAGCCTGGAGCCTGCTTCAGATTCTGTGTCTCCCTCTCTCTCTGCCCTTCCCCTGCTCACACTCTGTCTCTACATCTCTCAAAAAATAAATGTTAAAAAAAAGTGAAAGTTATGTACTTCACAAGTATTTGCTGAGGGACTATTGTGCACATAAACCATATTAAAGGTCTATAGAAATTTACCAAGTAGGCCTTTAAATGTCTTATACCATTTTAGCCTAGTTGAATAATTTTAAAAGGGAAGCTTTTCTCTGAAATAATTCTGTTTTAAAAAGTAATATTTCTTATTGGCTAAATTCTAGAAAACATCAAGGAGCATGAAGATTTTTCAACACCCGTTCCTTGCTTTTATTAATAAAAAAAAAGAACTGTGCGCCATGGGGGTATGCTTCAGTGAGAAATAATGAGAGAAAATTGTTCACAGGGGCTTACTTGGTTAAGTGCAATTAAACTAGCCTGTAATTTTTGTATTAAACTACTGGTAGTTGGGAACCAATATTTGGAGCTACTCATTAAATAAATTACCTAGATTAAGAAGTTTTTTCCATGATTGCAAACACAGGGAGGAAAGATGTCTTTAAAACCCATGGTCTCTTAAAATAATGGCTAATGCAAGGTTGCCGAAGAGGTAGCTCTAGACCTTGGCTGCACTGTGCTTGGAAACTGTTGATAGGTCCCTCCCTCTCCCTAAAGCACATTGGAAGAGGGAATTATCTTGGAACCAGGGTGCTCCTGCTGCTCCTGCCTCTTTTACATGTGTATGAGCTTTGGCTAGCATGGAAATTCCTTGGGCCCAGTTTCTGTGGCTCAAAAGGGAGCAACCACATCTATGTGGCCTATTGAGTAAGGATGTGGTGCTGGTCTGATCCAAGATGCAAATTATGGGAGAAACTGATTCAAAGAGGGTGAGGAGTTCTTCTCAAAAGCCAACATGCAGAGAATCACCCTGGGGATTGTGTTCCAATGCAGATTCTGCCTCTGGAAGATCCGCAGTGTGGCCCTGGTTCTGCAAGACAAGCTCCTAAGTGCTGTTGCTGCAGTTGGTTCATACAGATCACATATTGAGTGGTAAGGTCTTTCATGATTAAGAACATTTTAGCTAATACAACTGCAATGTCCAGGAGTAATATTGGTCTCAGTTAAGGCTTGTTCCAGCTGTCCAAAAAAGTTACTCATTTCCTTTTGCTTTTTCCTGTGTTCTGGAATGTTCACTTCACCTTGAGGCCAGCTCCCCTCAGGGTACCAAGATGATGGCCTGCGGTTCATGGGGCTTTGGTTCATACATCTTGGTTGTGGCCAGCAGAAAATTGTTTTCCCAATATTCCCAACAAAAGTCCTAAGATTTGTTCTGATTGCACAGATGAAATAAACTGTTTGGCTTACCCTAGGCCAAAGACTCCCTTTGTGGAGCTGAAGGTGGAGTGAAATTCCCCAGAACCTCATGGAAATCGGGGCTAGGATAAAAAGGGGGAAGTGGGTGCTGGGGAGACCACCGAGGAATGTCTTTTGTAGAGGCAAATGAAATAAAGGTTTTAAAGTTTTTAAACCGAATTTGTTTTAACAAATATCATATCTTATATAAATATGAAATATGAGAAGAAGCTAGTTTGCATATTTGCCCATCTGATTTTGGAAAATTCTCTGAGTCAGGAAATACTCGTTTTTGTTAATGTCGAATACGGTTTGAAGGTCATAACACTATTTTAGAGATTCCCAAGATATATTTCTATTTATTACTTTTAATACATTTAACATGGCTTGTGTCTATAGGAATCGCCAAGAAAGGCTAAAGTGAGTATGTCTATGAAAAGGTCAGAAAATCCATAGCACACAAAAGTCTTTTAAGGTGGTTTATAGTTTTTTTTTTTTTAATATTTATTTAATTTGAGAGAGAGAGCATGCGCACATGCGTGTGTGCACAGGGAAGGGGCAGTGAGAAAGGGAGAGAGAATGCCAAGCAAGCTGACTTGGGGATTGATCCCATGAACCATACATAGATCATGACCCAAGCCAAAATCAAGAGTCAGATGCTTAATTGACTGAGCCACCCAGGTGCCCCATGAGTAGAACTCTATTAATGTGCCACTATCGGACTCTTATTTTTCAGGTTGTATCTGCATAGAAGACACCATTTGGGAAGGAGTTTTTGAGAACTGCTCCCTACTGGGTCATTGGATCATGTGGTAGGCAACTTACTGGCCACCGTGTAACTATAAACCTGGATGATTGCATGTTTGGAAAGCTTCTTGGCTATATTGGACAAAATATAGCTGTGGTATGCCTCATAGGCCATAAAATGCTGTGCACAAGAACTCATCACCCTTGTTGTTTGTGGGTGAAAAGTTATTGAGCACAATAGGAAAAAACCAATGACGATGGGTCCTGATGGGATTAAAGGTGTAGGCACCAATGGCAGATTTGGATTCCTTTGGGAACAGGGCCACCTCAAGATGAGGAAGACTGTGGGAGGCCTTAGGGCATACTCGAACTGAATTACGTCCGGCTGTGATTATTACTCGTCTAACTCTAGAATGGTGGACTAACATTTTTGGGTAGGAAACATGTACTCTAACTGCACTAAGGCCAGTTAGTACACAATGGCAACAATATGCATGATGAATTAAACCACATGGCCGAATAGGGCCTTATGGGAGATGGGTTCTGGCCTGTTCATCTGGGACAAACTAAATTCACTTAAATAACATTTTTTTAAAGTATTAAATGAATTTGTTTATAATGAGGACTGGTATTTGGAGGAAGAAGACTTATTAACTAGAATGAGCAAATTAGAGGGATTCTCTTCCCAGAGAAAGGATGGGAGTGAGCCTAGAAAGATGATGAAACTGTAGTGAAGTGTGTCAGATTGACTCAACAAATAATGGAGGGTGGGGTGCCTGGGTGACTCAATCGGTTAAGCATCTGGGTCTTGGTTTTGGCTCAGGTTGTGATCTTGAAGTTCATGGGTTTGAGCCCCACAGAACCTGCAGAGCGTGCTTAAGATTCTCTCTCTTTCCCTTTCTCTCCCCCTCCCCTACTTGTGCGCGCTCTCTCTCAATAAATAGACTAAAAAACAAAACAAACAAATGATGTGGGGTAATGCTAAGACCCAGTGTTGGCAAAAGGCTTGTACCTTGATGGAAAAGGGCCTTTTGACTATTTTAATACAGCCGAAGGCCAAAGTAGCCTTGGGGCACTGGCTCTCTATCCTAGTGGCTGAGGCTCAAGGGCACAACTATGGTAATTTTACAGCTTTCCAAACCTATGGAAAGTCTCTGGGGGCACTTGTAATTTACATCAATGTGCTTTGACTGCCCTGACCTCTAGGGCATATCAAAATAAGACACAGACTGAAATACAGGTAGCAGGGATAGGAACCTATTCTGAATACCACCTGTGTCTTCCCCATAGGAGGAAGGGAGGGGTTGCTATATATCAGCACATAATGGAAAATGGTTTTAGTACAAGCCCCTGAACTGAGATAGGTTGAATGGCTTTGTCCCCAACTGACATGGGTCACTTTGACCATGGAGATAACCAATCATGGCCAATTATAATGGCGCCCGTTCATAGTAATATGTGGTATACTGGCAAGGGTTGGTTGTGTTGGAAGGCATTCCAACTACCTCTTTAATTCTTACTAATTTTGTTCTGTAATGAAACAGAATTGTACCATTATGCCACTGTGGTGCAGTGTAACATTGGCATTGTTGGTAAGATTTGAGTTCCTTATGTACATAACTCTTATGATTATATTCATGTAAATAATCAAATATACTGGGAAATTGAGTTAAAGCCTCCTCAGGATATAATATGAATAGAAAATGACTAATATGAAGAAGAACTAGATTAACTAACCATCAGAATTGCTATGCTAAATAGTTCTGCACAAGTTTATCATAAGGTACATATAGCAATAGATAAAAAAATCAAGTTAGCACAAAATGTTAAAATGATTTTAGTGGCTGTATAGGATGGCTTAATTTCTTTAAATCTATATCCTATCCCACAAATGTTAGGCATATTCATACTGATACTATTGCTGTCTTTGTCACATAAATGCTATACTAAAGGTAGATGCTCAGACAAATATGATCATTTCTTTGTAAGAAGAGATCCTTGGCCAAAGGCCAAGGGGTGGCTTGTGTAATAAATAATTTAAACTTACTCAAGGTGAGATCTGACCTTTGCTGGAGGTACTTTCTAGGAGAAGTATCTGTTTACCTGTGGGCTCTGGGCCACAAAAGACAACTAACCGTGTGATTTATGATGATGGCTTTGGGCTGCACGGTATCTGCTCTACCTCTGGAAGAGCTCCAGAGGGGCTGGAGACCAAAATCAGCCAGGTACGCGGGCAACCATGTCTCTACAATAAAAACTCTGACACCAAGCTTGGGTGGGCTCCCCTGGCTAGCAATATTCTATGCATATTGTCCCCTATTACTGTTGGGAAAGTAAAAATTGTCCATGACCCCATGGTGAGAGGACAACTGGGAACTCCATGTTTGGAACCTTCTGGGACTCTGCTCTTGGCCGATTTCAATCTGTACCCTTTATTCTTTCACTGCAATAACCCATAACCATGATTATTACAGCTTTTGCTGAGTTCATCTAGTGAATTGTGGAGCCTAAATGTGGACTTGGGAACCCCTGAATCCTAAATGTGGTCTTGTGGACTGCACCCCCTAACTTCGCGGGTGGATTTTTTGACTCTATTTAGACCATTTTTTCTTATACCCAACACCATCCACTTCTTCAAATATGTCTCTGCTAGAAACATTATCTTTTAAATGGTTCCTTGGATGCCATTACAAGTATGGCATAATCTGTAGTAAAGCACCATTAAGATGTTAATACAGATGTATGTGTGAATTAAAAAGTAACTCTAAATGCATAGTAACCAATTTACTTCACATTAATAATTCAGCTATTTTTATTTGTTTCTAAACAAAAAACAAGGAGGACCCAGTCCACCGAGCAATTGTAATAGCGTGCACAATTTTTATTAAACCAAAATAAAACCTTTTGAAGTTCTTGGCTTACGAAAGTCACTCAACTTCACTTCTTCTTTCCTATCAAGTTTTTCCTTTGCAAACTTGTACTTTCTGATTGAAGCTGGAGACTGACACGTCCTTTCATTCTCCTTCTGGGGCAAAAGGAGACATCAATACTAGTCCTTTGAATAGGAAATCACACCCACCTCTAACTAGAGTAATTATTCTAGTTTTATTCCAGAATTATTCTTTTTTCTATTCCATCTGTTTCAAATAAGTACAGTTAAGTGATCGGAGCTACAAAGAAAGAAAATGGCAGGCATGCTACACAAAACCCTTAAATTGCACATTTTCAAGATTTTCATGCTTGAGAATAGTAGGCATCTGTGATTCGCAAAGCACTTCACAGAGCAATATTCTTGGCCCCCATTTTGTAACTGGCAACAAAACAAAACAAAAACAAACAAAACGACAGCTCTACCCACCTCCCAGAGAAAAAAAAATCAAGACCAGGAGGGTAGGGCAATAATAACATTATTCAGAGTCACGGAGGAAAGATGAGGAATGCCAGATTCAGAGTCAGTCCCCCGGGGGCAATGTTTTTCTGTTTTTCCTCCTTTGCATGCCTTGGTATTGGATTTCAGTTATCCAATTTCAGTTTCACAAAATTTCAGTTGTGGTTACTTAACTTACAGTCCGTGCTTTTACAGTGCGTCATGAGCACGTTGTTGTCTCTCTCTCTTGACTCTTCTTTCCTTGATCCATTGCATTATGTCACGTGTGCCGCTTTGGGAAAGCTGGTTATGCGACTGTCTGCACGTAGAAAGAGGACAAAATGTCCTGGCGATGCTCCGTGTGCAAAAAGATTTCCTATTTAAGAAGAGCTCACAGAGTTCTTTTAGTTGGCTTGTCCAGGTTACCACAAATGATTTCACTCATTCAAAGAAATTTTACAGACGAGTTTCAGAAACATTTCTATCTTAAAACAGCAATGTTTTCAAACTTGTTAACCCCAATTTTTACCTAAGTGGGAGTCCGATAAAATAATTACCACTATACAATAATAATCTCACCAGTATGAAAAAGTATATAATAGAAGAATTTACAAATGTACAAAATTAAAATGTGCCTATTTTCGGTGCTTACAACCCTTGAGGAAACATAAAATAAATAGAACATTTCAAATTATATGCCCTTCAAAAATCCTTCTGAAAGTGAAATTCAAAATATCATCTTTACGTGAATGGGGCTGGGGATTTTTTTTTTTTTCTGGAAGGACCTCCCCTCTGTTAATAACTGTGGCTGTTGAGTGCTCCAGCTTGAGTATTTGGATCCGGCAAACACTGAGGCACCTCAATTCTTTTCACATTAACTCCTGAGTATCCAGAAGAATTCCTCCCTGCCATTGAGATTCTGAAACATCCCAAATGTACTCGATTGGAACCTGTTTGTTCGAATCGATCCAGAATTTACACGGTTGATGTTTTTTTAGAGAGTCGTCAAAATGAATATAACAAATTAACAAAATAAAACTTTTACAGAGAAATCAGGGGAAGCAAAGATGCCGTCACTAGGTCCCCGGGAGCCGCAAATCTTTTAAACGTGCACACGTATGTAGATTTTGATTTAACAATACTTGATCTAGTAATGATTCTCACTGTGAAATAATATAAATATTTCACCGGAGGCGACTGGGCGGCTCAGTCAGTTGAGCATCCGACTTTGGTTCAGGTCATGACCCCGCGGTTCCCGAGTTCACTGAGTTCACTGCTGTCAGCCTGTCAGCACGGATCCTGCTTCAGATATCTCTGTCCGCCTCTCTCTGTCCCTCCCCAGCTTGCACTCTCCCAAAAAATAACTAAATATTTAAAAAAACAAAGATTTCACCGGGTTGTTGTAAGAATCAATGGAATATTCTGTGTGAAAATATTTTGCAAGTTATTAATCGCATAAGTATGTAGTTACTTTTTTCTATCTCTTTCATTTTCTTCTTCTTCAAAGACATAGGTAAGACACACACTGAGTCGTATTGATATACTTCCCTTTAAAAAGTTTGTTGCTTTGGTCTTTTTTGTTAGTGTATTGATCAGCTATCATCCATTACTTCAGAGGCAAGCTTCATCTGACTGTTTACCACATTGACAGAGAGACACCAATGGACTTTTCATGATTTCTTGGATGTTTGACACTGTTGGAAATAACAATGATTCAAAAAAGGGAACTTCTCGAAATCTTCCTGTTGGAGTTATAGAGTCGTAACTTATCCCACTGCATCTGAGAATTGTGCTACCTGTAAAGAAATACATGGCACTCGGGATGTGTGTGTAGGGGACAGAGATATCTCGTCATAATCTCTCAAATTGTACTTAAAGGAGAAGGGGGAAAGGAACCAACTGTCAGGTTGGTGCTCTGTACCAGACGCCTATGAGGCACTGTCTGTATTATTGGCATGATTTCTCCACTGTGCAGAGAAGAAACTGATGTTCAGAAAAGCTCAGCAATGTGCCTAAAAGCACAGAAGAAATTGGAGCAAGATTTGACCCCAGGTTATGGCTTCCAAGTCCATGTTATTTCCCTGATACTTGGAAGAGTGAATAAGGATGCAAGGAACACAAACCAAGGTCTTGGGCAGAGGAAACCAAGCCTCACCCACTTGCATGTGTCAAATCGCTCGTGGCCTCAAACCCAGTTTTCCAAAGTCAGTATTTACTGCTGCCCGCACCCCTACTTTCCTTAGTTATAGATCCTGTCTCTCCATTATCTGTATTGTCTTCAGTGGCAGCTTCTTCTCAGACAACTAATTTGTCTTGAAGATGGGCTCTGAGACCGGTTCTCTCTGTTAATAGAACTGACCGGAGTTGGAAACTCTGGGGTCCTTGAAACTGAGCACAGGTGTGAGATACAGTTTGGCTGGCTTCCATCAACCAGCTTGGGTGACCCTGATAGCAGAGCAATGACAATACAAATGATAACATTTACTGAGTGACTATTACGTGCCAGGTGCTATTCCAATTGCCTTGTATGTTTTATTTTATTTAACCCTCACAAAAAGCCTTTGTAGTACCTTTTAATGCCATTTTACAGATGAGAAAGCTGAGACCCAGTGAGACCCAGCAACTTGCCCAAGACTAGTAATAAGGCCATAGTAGATTATGATCCATTGTTATTACATCCCTGGTACTCTATGCTGCCCTTCTGAGCAAATCTATGTGAATTGCTATGACCCTGGATTTCTATGTATGTGCCAAGAATACTGACCTCTGGTCTCAGATCACAAGGTTCTTGGTCCAGGACACAAGTGTTCCACTTGCCATGCAGCCCTCGTAGTACGGAGCAGTTCTGACCAAACAGAATGAGTTCAGTGAACAGGGTCCTACATGAAAGAGTAATATTCAGGTACCTACTTGTGAAGGCAGAGAGAAGTAAGCGATTTTAAGTGACATGTTGATATCAAAAGGGAAATTAGACTTTAAACTAACATTAAATACTGTTATGGGCTAAAAATCATTTGTTGAAGTCCTAACCCTCTGAGCTATCCTTAGATGTAGGGTCTTTAAAGGGACAATTAAGGTTAAGTGAGGTTATGAAGGTGGGCCTTAATCTGGTAGGAGTTCTTAATCTGGTATAAGAAGAGCAGACCAAGACGCAGACCATATGCAGATACAGGGAGAAGATGGCCGTCTATAAGCCAAGGAGAGGACCCCTCAGAAGAAATGGGCAGGAAAGGTAGAACTCCACAGGCCCAGGCTGCATGAATCATTGCCGGGGTCGGTCCTTGTTCCAGCGAATCTAATGTTGGGAGCCGTTTTGGGCTCACAGATTGAGAAGGTTGTGGAGAAGGTTGAAGCACCCCTCAGAAGAAATGAACCCTGCTGACATGTTGGGAAATAAATTTCTGTTATTAAAGCCACCCATTCTGTAGTACCTTGTAATGACAGCCCAAGCAAATGGCCCAAGCCATCTCATTGGCTTGTTGGGAGGATAAATAAGGTAATGTTTGGAAAGGTCTATGATACATCTATCTGTATCTATATCTATATCATCTATATCTATATCTATATCTATATCTATATCTATATCTATATCTATCGATATTCATTCCTTGATATTGCTTTTGGGGTCCATATTGACTAATGCATAACTTGTTTGGAAGGCCTGTAATTAGGGGAAAATTATGGTAAGCATTTGGGTGGATGAAGTATGCTGTCTGGAGTGGGGGCAGATTCTTGGAGATTAAGAGATGTATATATATATATATATTTATTTATTTATTTTATATATATATATATATATATTTTTTTTTTTGGTATGTGGGGTCATGTCCATGAGTTGTGGAGAACCACACTCTACTCGTAAGCCATGCCCTTCTTTGGGGCAGAAAGGACCATAGCCATTAATTGAGGAGGCTCTGCATGGAGTAGTGCTGGAGAGGATCAAGCCCCGTCCCCACGTCTGAGTGCCAGTACCTGCTGCATGGCCACATCTGGATGCTCAAAGGAAGGAGAGAAAGACGGGATACTAAACACTGAAGGTCTGGTTCCTTCCTCAATTCTCTGCATCCATTTCAACTCCTGATTGCACTGGGGGGCAAGAGGGCTCCCATAATGACCACTATTAGGCATTTTGCCTTCCCCGGGCCACTGGGCCTCAGAGATTTGATCTGATCTAGAGAAATCAAATTATGTGACAGTTTTCGCACCTGAGAATTGCATCCCAAATCCTTATGCTTGCAAGTATTTATCGATTTTATTTTCTTTGCTTATAAAAATTTCAAAAACTCAGTTTGTAAAATTTAAAAAGTAGAGAAACACATAAAGAAAAATAAATTAATATTGCCTGCAAACTCACCACTGGGAACTAACCACTCTTATATAATATTTTTCTGAGTTTGAACGATGTAAATATAATACATATATAAGTACAGAAGGGTACGTTATACTATGAGTAGTCTTAATCCTATTTTTCATTTAGCTCCATTATAGGTATTTTCTCATGTAATATAAAATTCTTTATAAAGGCCATATACATTCTGCATGAACCCTGTTTTGTGGAAGTGCTTTAGATGATTTAACTTTTTCTTTATTATTGGAAAGTTAGATTGTTTTTAGTTTTGGGTTCTATTAAATACTGTTGTAATGATTATTTGTGTTCCTGCCTCATTTCCTGAGGAAGTTTACCCAGAAGCTGTTCTCTCTCTTATTTCTAGGGCAATATTTCATTTTATTCTTAAAAAGCTCATCTTATATTTTCTTAAACCCATTGAAATCCAAAATTATCTTCAAAGAACCTAATTTTCTTGATAACATTTTCTCCTCACCAGTTACCCCCAAACACCTTCATTTTGAGATGGTTGAGGACTGTCAAAATGGCAAATTAGCAAGATTGGGAAAACTTCCATTCGGTCGTTTAAATAAAAAAATTTCCCTAGCAGCAGCCAAACCAATGCTTCCCAAAATGCATCCAAAATTAAGGTTACTCTGGTGATTTGGTTTTGATGTTCTTTCCACATCTGGCCATACCAAACTCTTGCTGCCATCAAAGGGTCTACTATTTTACTCAAAACTGTCTTCAGTAGGAAGCAGGGGCCCTCAAAGGAATAGCAAGATGGTACTTCATCCTGAAGTGCCACCTGGTTGTTGCCTTCCATTCTTTCCTGGAGCTCTGTCTGTTTGTGAGTGTGTACGCACACATGCACACGTATATGTTCTAGGTGCATGCGTGTTTGTGGGCGCTGGTAGAAAGAAGCTCCTTCGAGTTGTTTTAGTTATCCAGAGTCCCAAATCATCTTGAGGCCGTACTGGACAATCTGCTATGCTGGGTTTCTGAAAGCATAGTGGGTCCTCACTACAGAACCAGCATGGATACGCTCCTTCCCAGAATTCTACTCTGCTATCCCATTTTAACTGCTAAATTTGTGATGTCCCCCAGAGTCGCAAGTTTAATTTGCAATGAAATTGAATATACAGCTCCACAGTATTGTGGCTATAACAAAGGAAAGCCCCCTGGCTGGTCTGTGATAGAAACATTGGCTTGTCAAGGATGATTGTGCATGGATGATGTGTTTGTCCATCCTCGTCAGGCTCTGCCCACTTCAGACCGGGTCCTGCATCCCATAGTCAGAGCCAATGGTGCATTTTCCTTGCTTCTGATGAAGAGTAACAAGGACTTTTGGTTTTAGGGATCAGATAGAGAGCGATTCTCTTTGAAGCTTTCACAAAGCCGGCAAGAATTTCACACCATTTTGAGTGCTGCAGGTGAAGAATTTAACAGCTGGTGGGAGTGCAAATTAGAGCCAATTATAATTTGATTGACCTGCCTTGACAATAAAACTGTCTTCCCTAATTTAAAATGCCTAGCAGGATCCTCTCTGCCCCGGTAAGGTGGTGATTTCAAACGAAGAGCAGCTCGAACTAGGAAATTCTTTAACAATGCTGTGACAGTAATAAAGATTTATTTATATAGCACTTTTTTTTTCCTCTTGGACTGAAATGACTATGTTCAAACTGAGGAATAGCACATTGTGTACAGGAATGAAAAGGACTGGGCTTGGCAGAAATGGCGGCAGCAGAAGGAGAAAATACACGTTAAATTTTGGAAAGTAGTAAGGAAAAGGGGGAAGTGTCTCAGTTCCAAAATGTAGTGCCAGGTGTCATAATATTTATAAAGAAACCACATGTAGAATTGAAAAGCGTATTTTTTGGAACTGTTTAAAAATGGCAAAGGAGAATGTCCTTTTTCTTCCTTATTTGATTTTAAAGCTAATTTATTCTGCCACCTTGTTTAAATAGGTCACAGAAAGCTTCAAACTCCAGTTCAGACTCAGCCTGGTCATTCTCTACTTCTTATTCACATTAGCCTACAGTTTAACTCTCTAAACTGTAGAAGGAAAGGTGTTGGTTGCTCTGCCTTGACTCAGGTCTTTGGGTCATTTTCCTTGAACTGTAATTTGGATGCAGGTGACATGCATGCCCCGTGCTTCTGGCTTCGGGAAGGCAGGGCTCCAAGGAGCCAACCCATGTTACCACCTGGCAGAGACTGAACAGATCTACTCTTTAATCCCACCTCTGCCACCTAGGATTCACTTGATTGTAGGGCCATTGTTCTCTGGGTCTCAGGTTTTTCATATGCAAAATGGAAACAATAAAATCTCCTTCCTGGGGTACTGGGTAATTACTGATACGACAAAGGTTTTCTCCTTGACCAACCTCCAGCCAGGTTCCCCTGAGCACTGCTCCCAACTAAGCCTCAACCTTGGCCTATGGAGACTTGATATGAACACTAACATAGTTCACTGACAGCTGAAGGCTGTATCCTCAGGGCGACACTAGCCTCCTTAAAGTGCCTGCCTGAGAAAACTCAAGGCTGTCCAGAGAATTTACTTTGTGTTCTAGATGACACCTGAAGATAGGGCCCCTGTGTCCCAGCTTCTGTGAGAAGGCAGAAGCTTAACTTTGGTGAGGACCAGTGATTAAACCCAGATGGGTTTGGACCCAACTCCTATTCTGCTTTTGTAATTATTGCTTCCCTGACTCTACTGACCCCTGCTCACCATTCTTCCCATTCCCTCATTCTCCCTTTAAAATACTCTATCATCTCTGTCCAAATCAGTTCAGTTGAGTTGAATTCGGTTCACCCTGGACTCCTTTCTCTTGTTGCAATAGTATATTACTAATTAAAATCTGCCTTTACCACATTAACTAGCGTTCATCTTTGTTAGTCTTTGACAGATACCATATACAAAATGGCTTGGCATAATATCTGGCCCAAGTGGCTGTCGGAAGGTGGGCAGATCCTATTTCTACGTCTGTCAGGATGTCCTTCTCTTTCTCTCCACCACAGAGGCCAGCTTGCTTGCTTGTCTTGTCCTAGTCCCATCAACCTTTGCAATGATGGAGTGGGGATGGTGAGGAGGATGTGGGTGGTGGGGAGGATCGTAGTCTGAGGAAGTGGAGGGGAGGGGGAAAGTGAGGGAGGGAAGATAAGGGATAGGAAGAAGTGCTATTCTTGCCACCTTGATGTTGTACTTAGAATGAATTTCTCTAAGTGACAGTGTCACTCCCGTTAAGTTTCTATAATATTAATACAGTTTGAACCCATTGTATGTTAAATGTACTTTTGTCATTGGCTTTGAAGTTTAATCTCTTTGTCATACAGTTTATATAAAAGTAAGCAAGAAAGGTTAGGAAAGTAGTTTTGACAAAGGCCATGAGATTTATGTCATAAAAAGGTATGGATACTTTCAGTTTTGGGATGCATTGTACCAGTATCGATACAATCTGAATTTTATTGCCTTCAATTTGATGACAAGTAAAATTACCAAAGGGAAAGAAGCCTGAGCTCCAAACAATCACCTTAATATACAAACTCTTGGTTTGTCATGTCATAAGCTGTATACTGCATATAGCCAAGTTTCATCTTCACGGTTATGAACCATCAGGAAGCTTCTATTTAAGGTAGTTGAATAAAATGCAAGAACTTTGTGACAGTGTTATTGTTCCTCTTTTTGGATTAGTTCTGGATGAGGATTAGGGTTTCTGGAAGTCCAGTCTTTACGAAATGTGAGCTTTTCTCTATCATTATTAAAGTGGCTCCTAGGGTCACCTCCAAAAAAAAATTAGAACTTAGAAAGATCTATGTAGTGATGGTTGAATACATCCTTGTATACATCCATGAAACTGAAATTTCTGGTGGGTAACACATCTGGTTGAAAAAATTACCTATAGGAGTATTAAATGGCAAGCAAGGATCCCGGTAACCAGGTCCTGGAGTGCGGCCAACCCCCGAGCAATGAAGTGATGATTTCTGCAGGGCAGGCTTGATGGGGCTGGGTCTGCACGGATGATGGAGGGGAGCAAGATGTTCTGGCAGCTGCTGTCTGGTGAACTGAGACGGGGCATTCACAAGGTGGGCAGACAGATGCCGTAATGACCCACTAAAGAATAACCACATGCAATACAACATAGCTGTGAAACGTGGGGAAACAATGGCAGCAGATGGACAAAAACCTGGCTCACAGCAAGCAGGGAGAGGCAGCTCATTTATAGCAAAAAGCCCTGCGTGGCTCAGGGAGGGACAGGAATCCAGACCCAGAGCAAGCCTGGAAATAGCAACAGGCCCTGGAAGCAGTGTTCATTCTTTTCAAGTATTTATTGACTGCTTTGCTGTACGTAGCGCCTTTGGCTAGGAGCTCTGTGATGAAGCAGGGATGAAGACAGGCATACCGACTTCAAGGAGGGTAGAGTCTAATGGATATGGAGTGGGTTTCGTTGATAGGATATGCTTTGGGAATTATTTTGTGGTTACTGACAACGCCGCCATTTAACATTCTTCAAAGTCTGGTTATTCCTCTCCCAAATCTTGGACGGCGTGACTTCAAAACCAAAGGGGATGGAGGTTCAGAGGAGTAGAAGGCTGCACTCGAGAGGTGATGAGTCACATCTTCAGGGACTTCGCGTCGATTGTCCAATAACTAAGACGGTTGAATGCGATGATAGTGCTTCAGTTTATAGTCACAAAATATAGGGTCACCTTCCCATAAATACATGGCAGGAAGGATGACTGACGCTTATCTGAATTTTAGCTTATCCCAAAAGATATCTGTGGAGGGAGGGGCACTGTAGTTTCCAAACACAAAGGGCAATCCCATTCTGTCAGGTACACACACGAACACACATATCCACACATGCCTTCTGGATTATGTCTTATGTCTTGTATTCTTTGGTTCTGGAGTAAACATTCTTCATCACCATCATAGCCATCATCAACATCTGGTTGTCAAGTAAAAACTAAACTAAAAAAATCCCTTCCTGACAGCTGAGTACTTTTAATAACTCGGGCACAAGATTTTTTTGATTATTTATAATGGGTATTAAAGAGAAAAGGAGTCATCTTGGATTCTAGCTAGAATGCTTTGTAAGGAGTTATACCGTGGAATTGTTGCTCCTCTACACCATGTTTTTCCCCCATACCAGTACAGTCCGACGTGGGTTGAACAGTCTGGCTGGAACCTGCAGATAGTGGAGCAGAGATGATTGCCTATCAATGAATGGTTAAAATATTGTACTTTGGCATGTTCTAGTTTGGCAGATTTAGTGGTGACTATATCACCTTATTATCACCAGTTTGACATCCTCAGAAAAAGCATGATATGATGCTCCATAATGATGGAGATTCTACAAGGCATATACACATAGCTTTAGAGCCACATCCTAGGGGCACCTGGGTGGCTCAGACGGTTGAGCGTCCGACTTCAGCTCAGGTCACGATCTCACAGTCCGTGAGTTCGAGCCCCACGTCCCGCTCTGTGCTGACAGCTCAGAGCCTGGAGCCTGCTTCGGATTCTGTGTTTCCCTCTCTCTCTGCCCCTCCCCCACTCATGCTCTGTCTCTCTCTGTCTCAAAAATGAATAAACGTTAAAAAAATTAAAAAAAAACAGTTATAGAGCCACATCCTAAAATACAAACAGTCTTCATTTCTGCTAATGCCTAACCATAGATATTAATCTATGTAAAATAAGAGATCAACTTGTGATCAAGAATAGCTGAGTTATGAAAATTTTAAATACAAAATAATAGTATGTGACCAATATCTTTATTAAACACAGAGTAGGACAGAGATAACCAAAACGATTCATGATTTCATCTCACTATATGGGAATAAGTTTGACAATATCAAGTGTTGAATAAGACAATCAGGTAATCTCTACACTTGCTACTAGGAAGGTACTGCCATTTTGGAGAACAATTTGGAAATATCTATAGAGAAAGCTGAAGATACACATACCTTACAATCTAAAAGTTCACACTCGACATATTTCCTAAGAATAAAATTTGCATATCCAAGGAGATATGTGTATTTTTACAGTAGCATTGTTTGTAATAGAAAAATTGTAAATAACTTAAAGTGGTAAGTCCTTAAAAAGGAGCACTATACAACAGTGAAAGTAAATAAACTGTAGCTTCCTGGTACCTATGTTGAATACATTTTATAAGCACAACACTGCTCTTAAAACATAAATTGTAGAATGTCCTATGCATTATGAGAGAATTTATGAATATTATAAAAACATGCAAAACAATACTTAAAATTGTCTAAAGGTAAGTATAAACGTAGCAGAAGTGTAAAGAAATATAGGATAATGATATTTGTTTTAACATTCTTTATATTCTTTTGTATGTCTTTAACACTATATTACAAATGAATACACAAGTCAACACAATATCAAAAGCAAAGTAGAAAGGGTATCATAAAATTCCATTGAAGAGGGAGGAGGAAATTATTGAAGGAAATGAATTTTTCTCCTCTATTTTCTGTTTTCCTCTATTAAAGCACATATTAAGAGCAACTTTCTTTAGAAGATGAATTCAAACAGAGAGGCAATCCCCGCTTCATTTTTATCCATCACAGTTTCTTGTTCCTGAGGTGGCCTGAGGACATGGGGTGTGGCTTCTCTCAGAAGCTTTCCTCTCTGAGGGACATGAATAGGTCAATACTTCTTAAGCAGAGAATTTCTGAAACAGAGGTACATTCTATTGGAACCAAATATTGGCCAAACCGTAGATCTTAAATGCCAGTGTCAAGAGGTAAGACTATGTCATGGACATTAGACGGCCACTAATGTACATACGTATGCGGGGAAATGAGAAAAAGATAGATAGATAGAGACAAAGTATACATACTTATGTATCATTATGTATCTATACATAAATTAATCTTCTATGTCTATTCTACCTACCCAACTATCTACCTACCTACCTATCTACTCACCTGCCTATCTATCTATCTATCTATCTATCTATCTATCTATCTATCTATCTATCATCTATCTAATCTATCCATCTAGTCAACTATATCATTTACCTACCCACTTAACTACCTACCTACCTACCTAGCTTTCTATCTAGCTGTCTGTCTATGTCTATGACTTAATTACAACTGTATCTACATCCTCTTTAGAATTCCCTGACTTAATCCAGGATGGAGTGGAATAGGAGGCAGAGTGTCAAAGAGGAATTATAACAATATTAGCGTGTTTCATTTCTTTTATTATAACACGAGAAGGGGAAATGGAAACTTTAAGATGAAATGCCTATATTTAAATGTTATAACTTTAATCCTAATGGTAACTAGTAGACTCTGCAAAGAGCTTTAAAGATGAGAACAGCATATGCTGGTTAATGAGAATGACTATTATTGATGACGATAATATTAACTTGCTAGTACACAATTGGGAAGGGAGATTTACAAAGGATGTTTTTCCTGTGTAAAAACCCGAGATTGATATTTTTGGCTGTGGAATGTAAATTCAGAAATCAGCCCATTCTTTCACATTCCTTTTACAGATGTGACGTATGCTTCTTGGAAGGTTTCTTTTCATCTTTCAAAAAAGGTATAGAATGACACTTATTTTAAAAGTTAGTTTTTGGTGCTAGTGTTATAACATAAAACCATGGTAGATGTCCAATTGTTAAAGTAGCACAATTATCCTAAAAATGGCAATTATATTTAATCACTCGTTTTTTCATTCTTTTACCTACTCTTCTACCGACCACTTAGAGAACGCCTGCTTGCTTTAGGCATTATGCCGAGCCCACAGAAGAAAGAAGCACAGTAGACATGAAACGGTCTTTGGAGAGTCTGAGGCTATAGGAGAGGACAGAAAGTGAACAATGGAAATATGGCATGTGCAATAAGGAGCAAGCAGTGTAGGAAAGAAGCACTCTATTAGTTTAGAGCAAGATTTCTCAGGCTTGACACTGGGGACATTTGGGCCAGATAACTCTGTGGGTGGGGGAGAGGGGAGGAACTGTTCTGTGCATTGTAGGATGTTTAGTGAGCTTCCTGGCCTCTACCCACTAGTACCCAATAGCACTGTCCCCAAGTCATGAACATCAGACATGTCTCTGGACATTCCCAGCCATCTCCTGAGTAAC
Source organism: Paguma larvata (assembly GCA_030068075.1). NCBI lineage: Eukaryota > Metazoa > Chordata > Mammalia > Carnivora > Viverridae > Paguma > Paguma larvata. Next base: position 45,470,365 of record CM057835.1, on the reverse strand, counting down.
AAGGTGACCTATGGTTGAGAACAACTGCTCTACCGAATCCTATTTTTTTTTAAAATTTTATTTAAATCTAAGTTAGAACATATATATATATTTTAATTTTATTTAAATGTAAGTTAACATATAGTATAGTATTGGTTTCAGGAGTAGAATTTAGTGATTCATCACTTACATATAACACCCAGTGCTCTTCTCAACAAATGCCCTCTTTAATGCCCATCACCCATTTAGTCCAACCCCCCAGCCATCTCCCCTCCAGCAACCCTCAGTTTGTTCTCTGCATTTAAGAGACTCTTAAGGTTTGCCTTCCTCTCTCTTATTTTTCCTTGCCTTCCCTTATGTTCATCTGTTTTGTTTCTTAAATTCCACATATGAGGGGTGCCTGGGTGGCTCAGTCGGTTAAGCGTCCGACTTCGGCTCAGGTCATGATCTCACTGTTCCCGAGTTCGAGCCCTGCATCAGGCTCTGTGCTGATGGCTCGGAGTCTGGAGCCTGTCTCAGATTCTGTGTCTCTCTCTGTGTCTGTGCCTCTCCCTTGCTCATGCTCTGTCTGTCTGTCTGTCTCTCTCAAAAATAAATAAACATTAAAAAAATTAAAAAAAATTCCACATATGAGTGAAATCATAATATATTTATCTTTCTCAGACTTATTTCGCTTAGCATAATACACTTACATATTTTTTAGAGTGAGGAAGATTTCCATAGGCTTATTTAACAATTATAATTATTTATTATTTCATTAATTTTCTTCCATTCAGCCAACATACATTTATTAAAGTAGTGCTGGGAACTAGCATGGAGAGGGTATAGTGAAGTTTTCCAGTTCTTTTTTTAAATTTCCTTTTTTAATTTGAGAGAGAGAGAGAGAGTGCATGTGCAAGTGGGGGGGAGGGGGAAAGGGACAGAGGGGGAGAGAAGGAGAATCTTCAGCAGACTTTATGCTCAGTGCAGAGCCCGATACAGGGCTTGATCCTGGGATCATGACCTGAACAGAAATCAAGAGTTGGATGCTCAGCCAACTGAGTCATCCGGCACCCCAAGAATTCCTTTTTTTAAATAGAAGATAAATGACATCAGGGATTCTGTGTGAGAGTCACTTACTTGAATAATTTCTATATTCTTAAGTTTTAAAATATATATTTTTTGATGTTTATTTGTTTTTGAGGCGGGGGGCAGAGCAAAAGGGGGACAGAAGATCTGAAGTGGGCTTTCCACTGACAGCAGAAAGTCTTATGAAGGGATTGAATTCATGAACCGTGAGGTCATGACCTGAGGCAAAGTCTGACGTTTGGCTGACTGCACCCCCCAGGCACCTCTCTATATTCTTATGATTTTCTGTGAGGCAAAAATCAAATCTGTGTTTTCAAAGCCTTTATTGAGGAATGAAGCACATACCATGAAATTCACCTATTTTAAGTGTCTAGTTACATGAGTTTATATGAGTTTATACAGTTACGCAGTCATTGTACCAATCTAGTCTTAAAACATTTCCACCATCTCCAAATTTCCCTTCTGGATGTTTGCAGTCAATAATTGATTGCTTCCACTCTCATGTCCATGTCACCATTGATCTTTCTGTTACTACAGCCTTGCCTTTTCTAGATTTTTTATTTAATGGGATTGTATAATATACAGTCTTTTCTGTCTGGCTTCTCTTAATTAGTACAATGTTTTTGAGGTTTATCCATGTTGTTGTGTGTTATCAATAGTTTATTCCTTTTAATTGCTAAACAGTATTATGTTTTATGGATAACCATATTTGGTTAATCCATTAACCAGTTGGTGGCAGTTTAGATGGTTTCCAGGTCTTGTTTGTTACGAATAACACTAGTATGAATAATCTTCAGGTGGATATGTCTTCATTTCTTTTTGGTGGATTCCTTGGGGTCAAATTGCTGAGTGATATAGTAAGTTCAGTTTAACTTTTTAATATGCTACTAAACTCCTTTTCAAAGGATCCTTAGGACCCCCCCAACGCATGTGTAATTTTACAGTCAGCCAGGGATGCAAGGAGGAGAGCTCATCATAGTTCTTCTATGATGCTCAGAATTCCAGCAACTCCCCATTAAATTTCTGGCTGGTCGACTGCGTACCTTCAACTGGGAAGCGCAACGTTGGTCTAGAGAAGCTGCAAGTTGTTAGGATCTATCCCAAAGTAAATCTGCCATTTTTTTTTTTTAGCTGTGAATGTCATAGGTGTTTAACTGTCCCCCTCCTCCACCTCTGCTCCAAAGCAAGTCAACCTTCTTTGGCAGCAAAGTTGCTCTTTTATTGCAGCTGGCCTAGCTTTCTAGCTATAATTCTTGCCAACTGACCTGGGGGAGAGGGATCTGAGAACAGCCCCAGGCAAGAGGTCACAAATTCCCACCACCCCTACCAAAAACTATTAGTTTTTGTGTGTCAGGTAAATGTTTCTAAATTTATTTTCTGCCTGTGATAGGTTTGTACATGCTTATATAAAGTTTTAGGACAATTTTTATCCACCTGTATGCTTGTTTTGCATCAAAGGGAATCACCTGCTCTCTTCATGGAGGTATGGCTAGCAGATCAAATCTGTGTTTATAATAGATTTGTTAGAGAGAAGCATTCCGTGAATATATGTTGAGCGTGGTTTATCGAAAGGCAGACTCTGTGCCGAAGAGCCTTCGGAGAGTGATAAACTCTGTTTCTTAGGATGCCAGGTTATTTGGAGATGTACATAAATCTTTGTTGAATGAAAAGATGTTCTAAAGTGCTGGCCAAGTTTTTCTTTGCTTTTATAAGAGAAATTTGAGAATACTAACCTAAAAATTCCTTTGAAGCTTTGTTTTGGTAATAAATGTATTGATTTACTTACGTCATTGTGTTAGATTCTATAAGATAATAAAAATCCCTTTCTCAGCTACATTTTAAGAAGTCTTTTCCAGAGATTCAGAACCACTTGTTTTTCATCTAAATCAAATATATACATATATATAAACAAGCAACGAGAGTACACTGTAGGTAACCGTTCTCTGTCATCCCATCCACCCCTTTCTAGTTCAGACTTCTTGACAAGGTTGTTAGAAGGTCAAGCGGTGTTCAGAGAATGTGTCAAAAGGATAGCGCTGGGTTTAATTATCAAGTGTTTCCACATAGGGAATTAAAAATTCTAGCTCTGAAGAAAGCTATCTTGAGCCAGATTTTTCTGAATTATTTGGGGCTTACTATTCTCTTTAGAATGTTCATTTAATCTGAAAGTATGCATTACAGGTGTTGGATTGACTGCCTGGATCAGCCCATGAACAGATTTTATTTGGCCTAAGCAGTGCCTTAACAGTATCTCTTGTCACAATGTAAAAATCAGAGATTTTAAGTAGCAATACAGATTTCTTAATTTGAAGATCGCACAACACAGCTGTATCCCCTCAAGGCAACAGGGAGCCCCAGACCCTTTGGTAGGGAAAGAAGCTCCTGGCCTCATCCAACCCAATTACCTCTTCACATGACCAAGCTGCCCTTGTACACACTGGATTTCATGACTAATGGGACCTGCTTTCAAAGTCCGGACTGCTCCCAATGGGACACACTGGTAACCAGTGGAGGATTAAGCTGTATTTATCATAAAAGAACTTGGGTCAGGTAGAAAGCATTCGAACCCAGGGTAGAGAAGAATTTTGTAGCCAAATATATATATGACATAAATGAAAATCAAACTGAAATGATATAAGATGTCATTCATTTGGTCATTCATTCACTTATTCACAGAGTATTTATGGACTGCATGGGTCTTGTTCAGTATTGTCTCCACCCAAGACCAGAAGTTCCTGACGTATAATAAGCATAATATAGTAAGTTTTCCAATGTGTAATAAGTGTCCCATACATATTCTCTAAATACATGAACAAGTGAATGAACTGTATTCATTTTATTTCATTTCCTTGGAAAATGAGATAATTTATTTCCTTGCTCTCTCCCCTTCTAGCAACCCTCAAAATTCAATTTCAATTGATTTAAAATTAGTACCTAGTAGTATTAATAAAGACTTTCATCCGTGTTAACGAAAATAAAAGGAGACCCTCCCTCCCAGAAATGCTAGACATTTTACCTGTAATCGACACTCAGCAGTTAACTTCTCATAAGGCAGAAAAACCCACATTGGTGGGATCAGGTAGCTTATTATTATACAGAAGACTGTACAGCCTTCCAGTTTCTACATAAAACCGGAGAGAGCAGAATTAGAAAGTGAGTGGACTCTTCCTTTGAGAAGCAGCTTAATTAATCCTTCAGTAACCGAGACAAAAGAGGAGGGAAAATACAAACCAGTCTAAAACTGGCGAACACAAGTTCAGGTTTACATGTTAATTTCATAAGACCTATAGATATCAAGGAAAATACAGATTTTAAATTTAGGGACAGATTCCTTCCTCTACTCGTAGCCTGAATATATTGTGGTCAGAAGCTTGTATTATAAACCCATGGTCTGATACCTCTGCTCCAGGAGGCAAAGCTCTCATGAGAGAGAGAGAGAGAGACAGAGAAAGGGAGATCGAGAGAGAGAGAGAGAGAGAGAGAGAGAGAGAGGATTGGGAGCACTTCAGAGAAAAGATCCAAGAGAAAAGTCTGGGACTCTGCCACCCAGCTCCCTGGCCCTGGGAGAGTCTATGGCAGATGTTTGGAATGAGGCAGCTTGATGGCCTCCCAGGGGCATTCTTATAAAGTCAGCTCTGGTAAGTGATATTCTTGATACTTGATGTGTTGCCAGAGTTAGAATATTGCTTTTCTCTTAAATCTACACACGCTGCTTGGAAGCCACTGGGTTTCTACTGAGAGTTATAGATACCCCAGCAACGACTTCCAGACATCATGTAACATGTATTATCGATCCAGGCATATGTAGACACTTGGGCGTAAGGAGGCAGTGGAGTATCATAAAGAGAAAGAAAGCATTGCCTCAGGAATCAGGAGGCCTAGGGCCCAATGGTATTTTCGACTCCGTTTGACTTTAGCAAAAGCGCGTAGCTTTGCTGAGGCACTGTGGTGTCTCCATGGCAAGAACCATGCCCCCCTCCCCACCCCCTTCTTGCTGCCATCTCCATAAATCCCACAGGGAAATGACACTCGCCTGTTTCAGAGCTGCAAGGCTCACACCTCTCGGTCAGGATTTTAGACTCCAATCCATGTAAGAGATCCTGGCCTTTAACAGAACTAAGACATGGCCTCAAATTGAAAATAGGGTTATAGAATTAAAAAAAAAAATTGGAAAGCCATCTGTAATTTGCGGTAAGAAAAGACTTGTAAAATGAATCAAATTGCGTGAGTCCAAAACGAATAAGAAGGCCGATTGCTGACTATGAATATCTGAACAGTACTACTTTCTAATTGCTTCACTTGCAACAGAGAGAAATAAAATTGTGCGAGTGTGAAGTGTATAAAGGATTCTACCGCTCTCTCGGGGCTCAGAGGCCCACAGATTGGAGAAAGTAAGTGAGTGCCTTTCTGACCATTGAATTCCTCACTCTTATTGCAAGTTAGAAAGCTCTAAGGAGGACTTTAATGAAACGTCTTTGCACTTCTGGAAGGAGAACCGAAACAGCCTGGGACACAGTGCCACCTAGTGTCCATCGAAAAAAGCTTCCTGGCGATCCCTTCACGGTAATTGGCCCCAGTAACTTCCATGAACTCGGGCAAAGAAAATAAATCCATCAAAGCTGACTAACAGAGAGAGATGCCAGCTGAAAGCATTTTTGACTCTTGATGCTTTCAAAAGCCAAGAAACTTAATCCTTGCCTTATGTTTCTTTCTTCGTGCCCAAAAGGAGCCAAGCTCGTCACTAAACCAAGGGAGGTGAAGCAGGTCACTAAGTTTATAATGTAGTTGGTAACTGGTTTTCATTTTTTCTCTGCATCCTGGCAGCAGGAGATAGGCAGCTTGTTATAACTTAGAGGGGGCTCCTGGAAAGCCTGCTCGCTGGGCGTATTTCTGTAGGCGTGGGCTCGCTGGGAATAATATTACCTCATGGAGTCACAGATTTAATAACATTTCTTCCACTTCATTCAGCACAGCACTAAGTTAGCGACTCCGGCTTCAGCGCATTACAGACGCACATTGTTCCCGATAGTATCACGTCGTCGCAGTCCCATGTGGGTCCCAACCACACCGCCTGCTTTGTCGCACATGCCGCACACGCTCTATTCTTACGCTTCCAGGCTTTCTGGCTAGGGTGGTCCTGACCTCCTCGGTTCGCCCCCCCCCACCATCCCCTGCCTTTCCCTCCTTCATTCCCTCCCTTTTGTTCTACTCCGTCTGCTGTATCATCATAACTATCACTTTGGAGCACCCACCGTGTTCCAGGCACGGTGACAGGTGGTTCATATGTAATTTGTCATTTGAGATACAACCGTGTGTATCTTGTGGGTTAGGAGGCGGTGGCTCTCCGTGGGGCACAATCAGAGCGGGGTGGCCACTGTCTCCAGTGTTGCTTTCGGTCTTTGGATGTTTCTACCACATGTTTCTATTTCGCTAGCAAGACACTCCTGGCCTGCTCTTGCTCCTCCCGGAAGAGGAGGGGAGTGCTTATTCTGCTAGGGGGTGGGGGAGGTGGGGTTTGGAGGCAGAATGGGGCTTCTGTAGCCCAGAACCCACTGTTTTACCCCTGCGAGCCAGGCTGCCTGGGCAGAGGATGAATTCTGGTCTGTTTTTCATTCTGTACATTTCACAGGGCCGACCCTGTCCCTGGGCTGCCCAATGACTGCGGGAGCAAGTCTGTTCAATTTTGGGGTTCAGCAGTAGGAGGGCCCACTCACCCACAGATACACACCACAATTGCTGTGCTCCACTCTGTCACTGATGTAGTTGATGTTTTCATTTCTCTCCTCTCTTGGTTCAGAACTTTGATGAGTTTTCTATTGGGGCACCTAAAACTGCTGGCCTTTAGGAAAGGATTTCATTCCTAAATTCAGAGAAGATGGGATTGGGATTATTCGAACTCCAACTTCAAGCGATTCAAACAAACGAGGTCTTTTTTTTTTTTTTTTTAAGTTCAGAACCAATTTACTCTAGTGTAGAGAATGTTCTGGACTGGTGATCAGAAGATACAGGCTTTGTTTGGGGCTTGAAGCCTTCCAGCTTTGCACCATTGAGAGAGAGCTGCTCTCCGCTTTGGCCTCTTCATCTCAGCTTCTGTGATTTCAAGGTCAAGGTGCCATGAACTGTGGAAGATCTTGGTGCAGGGAAGAAGCCTTGCGTCCACTTGAAATGAACCACTGTCTTTTTCCCTCTCCCCTTGTCGGGAAAGTCTGTGTTGCTTTCCAGAACATTCTGAAAACATTTCAGAACATCAATGGCAGCATTTGCCTAACTACCTGCTTTGTTCCTGTCTCACCTGCGACTCTTTTTATTTGTTGTTATACACCCTGGACAGAGGGCAGCTGCTATGCTAGATTTTTGCTTTTGAACCCCAAATTGGGACTTATGCATTCACAAATTATTTTCTTCTCATGTTGCGAATTTGTTCCATTGTTACTCACTTTGAATCACATTTAGTTATGCCTTTATTACTTTGACTTTATTGAGAAGAGTGAGCCAGTGTGGACTGTGGAGAAGAAGTCAGTCACCTAGAGGAAAGTGTAAGAGGGTAGCAAGAGCCTTGCCTCCACTCTGAAAAGACAAAGAAAGGACATGAATTTGGTCATTCTCAGTCTCATCCCTGTAGCCTTGCTCTTGACCCAGGACCTCACCATAGTTTTAGGACATTTTAGCTCCAAATTACGTTGTTATTTTCCTCGAAATAATTACTTGTTCCTCCAGGCCCTGAGATACCGAATATGCTAGAAACCATCTACATGCCAAGTGGCACCCCTATACCTTCATCCGAGTTCACCTCTTTCTGCCACGGAAGAGTCAGATGGGCTTTGCTGTGGATTTACAGGGTAGAGAAGAGTTAGCAGAGAACACGATTAATGGAATGAATGTTGATGTTAATGCCCACTCTAGACACTTGACAAAGAGGAGTCTCCTTTCCTTGGTGAACTCATCCCTTCTCTCTGCTGATAATTCCAAAATTGTTATCTCCAGCTTGGACCTCTCCTTGTCTGTCTGCCTGTCTGTCTGTATATCTATATATCTAGCTATCTATCATCTATCTCAATGGTATATATGTCAATTATCATAGTGTATATATCTAATTGCCCCCTCATCAGCAGGAGGAAGCACTTGGATGCCCAGCAGGTGTCCTAAATTCAGCATCTCTCAGACTGAGCTCTTGCTATTCTCCTCCTACATCTGCTCTGCTCTCAGGCCTTTCCATCTTAGTAAGTGGCATCTTTCTGGTTGCTGGGGCCAAACCCGGGAGTCATCTTTGACTCCTGTCTCACTTGCGTCTTGTGTCTGATCTGTCAGCCAATCCTGTCTTCTCTACCTTCAAATCCTAGCCAGGTTTTGACCATTTCTCCCCACTTCCACAGCTACCACCCTGGTCTCTTGCACGGACTTTGGCAACAGCCCCTTGTGGGTCTCCCTGCCTTCCTCTGTCGCTTTCAACCTATTCTTATCCCAGAGGCCTGCGCCATGTTGTTAACATATGTCAGGCCATGGCACACTGCTACAGCGACCGTCTGGAGTCAGACATAGTCCTCTGGGCTGTGCCCATTCCCTCTCTGCTCTCATGGCCTTCTGTACTGTTCCTGCCACGTTGGTGTCTTTACTTTTCCTTGAATATGTATTCTTACCAGAATGTGTGCACTTACCATGTCCTCTGGGTGGGACTCTTTTCCTGGAGTCCAGGTGGCTCACCCCCACCTCTTACCAGAGGTCTTTGTACAACTGTGAGAGCCCCTCTGGATCTTCTTCTAAAATTGCCTCCCTCCCCACCAACACAGCTTCATCATTGTCCTTAGCATTGCCTCGTTTAATATTCTCTGTATGCTGGTGCTTATACCGTGTCCTCCATGGGAATGTAAGCTCCACTGGGGCAAGGATTTCATTGATTTTGTTCCCAGCTGTATCCCCAGCAATGAGAGCTGAGTGCTCAATACATACTTGTTGAATAAATGAATGATGTGAGGAGGAGGAAGAGGAGGCATGGGAGTAACCTCTCGTGTGAGCACTGTGGACATCAAACAGACAACCAACCATTTAAAACCCAGGGCGTGGTGCGCTTGGGTGACAGGAATTAACTCAAAACAGGGCTATGTTCTGATACCAGAAATTGTATTATTAGGAGTTTATTGTTCTGAGTTATTATTTACCGTCACTTGATCGAACAGATATTTACTGAGTAGCCTGCCATGTCACTGTACTGAGGGCTGAGAGTACAAGTATGGTCCCTGTTCTTGTGTAGAGTAGGACGAAGGGGAGAAATTCACACATTAGTACATCATTTCACTACAGAGTGGTAAATAAATGCTCAAGCATGCCGTTGGGGGTAAACTACTTAGGTCTCCTCAGCTGTTTTCACCTGAGATTTCTTTTTGCCAGTTTCTATAGGAGTGTATATTTTGATGGACAAGAATGGAAGGGAGAAATAATATGCATTACTCAGGAAGTGACTTCTAAATAAGAGCCTTCCGAAAAAGGTAATTGAGGGCAAGCATTGCTAAATAATATTTTGATGGCCTCCCCTCCTTTACTGAGAACTAACTTACAGGGTACTTTAAATAAATCTTATGAACTCTCAGTGCCTCATAATTTCTCACCACAAAGAGAGATTAATAAGATCTTTGTCCCACCAAAAGAATCGTGCACAATTGGGCTGGACGAGCCCCAGTCTTCACCTTGATCCATGCCGTAACCAACAGCTCATCCTAACAAAACCCTGCCCTGTGATGGTACCACTTTGAGGTGTCGTTGGCCATTTGTTGGCTCTGTGTTCCCCGGAAGCCTGGAATTGTGTTTCAGTTGTTGGCTGGATACACAGAGCTCAGGGACACTTCCTAGGCAAAACCAGAATATTTTGGTAACCTGAGACCTTAAAAAACAAGGACAATGGTCTGCTGAGAACCTCACATCCTCTATGGAATTGACTCTGCTTTTCTAAAGATTTATCTTGACCTTAAATGCTTACCTGGTCTTCAAGTGCCAGGGATAACTTTTCTGGGGCATATGCCTTGGCGTCTCTCACCTACCCAGTCTGGATCACGTGAGCCTCTTTTATGTGCCTGTAGCACCCTACATTTCCTCTGTTACAGCCTACTTAGAGTCAGGCCAGGCTTCGCAGGTTGAGTACAGGTCTCCAGAATGCTAAGTCTGCCAGCGGCAAGCTTGGGGGTCCTCAGAGACACCCTTGGGTTCAATATTTCATTAGAAGGCTTGCAGAACTCACTGAAAGCACTATACTTAACCAGCCAAAAGAATAGATGCATAGAGAGAAGTCCAGGAGGGTGGGGAGGGTTCAATCATCCTCAGAGATGCATTATCTTCCTGACATATCCATGGGTGACAATACAGAGTGTTGCCGACCACCACGGAAGCTCACCCAAGCTTTAGGGTCAGAGTTTTAATTGAAGCTTCATTACATATCATGCTTTACTGAGCGCTGGCACAGTGGCTGAACTCAATCTCCAGCCCTCACCCTTCCCCAGGGACAGGCCGATATCACATGGCTCAAGCCCCAAGTCCCTAATCATGTGGTTGATCTTCCGGCAAGAAGTGTCCCAATCTGGAGTCGCTTGTCTGTGTTGGCTATCACGTGTAGTGGGAGGGGCCCACCAGGAATGAAAGACCTTCCAATTACTGGGAAATCCCCAGGGTTTATAGGTTACCTCCCAGGAACCAAGGATGAAGGCCCACCAAATTCTGTGTTACACGCAGTGCCCATGACACTGTATTTATGGCTGCTGTGTCCACCGGTCTGCCTCTTTAACCTTTTGAGGGTGGGGAATATGCTGCCTTGTTCATCGTGGTCTTTGCAGTAAACACAAAGTGGGTGCTCAAAAAATATTTACGGTATGAATGAGCAACAAACTGCAATTTTTAGGCAGATTTTATTCAGGCATTAATTCTAAGGCATCACCATTGGGAGTTGCTAAAATCCTAAGGCACATGTAGCTAAGGCAGTCATCTCCATCTAGATTCTTCTTATGCCTTGCCTACTGATTTTCTCCCGTATCTCGTGCCAGTCCACTCCTCACGACATCCAAGACACTTCAGCCAGAGTAGTGGCTCTCTTTTCCTGAGACTGATATACTTAATGCAATGTGGAAATTCACAAAGTCTCCATCCACTGTTTTTTATCAGTTCTAGCTCCTAGCTACTGCACGGATCCTCGTAAATGCCGGAATAATATCAAGTTTCTTTTCTTAAATGCTTTCTCTGCACGAAACGGCCCTGCTTCACTTGCTTTAATCTCTTCTGCCGTTGCGGTACGGCTAAAGTGGGGTGACAGGAGGCCGAGAGGCTTTGACTGCCCTGACTTTCATCTGTTCGAAGCCGCTTCCAGGTTATTACATTATGAAGTAGTCACTTTTTAAAGGCAAAAGTCTTTCCCTCTCTTTATGACTTAAATCGCCTTAATTTCATGATCGTTTTTTATGTCACATTCATCAATATCTCCCTGACTACCCAAAATACTCCTTCCTACTGGCTATGTCAATCTAAGATTTTATTTCTAACTTTTAAGGAAAAGTTCCACTGTGTGGAACGAATGCCAAGGATAACAGTAGAAAATGGCAGGGACCCGGAGAAGACCTGAAGAGCAAACTCTCCCTCTGAGGGCAGCCGGGTGGGTGGTTCTCCTGGCCTAACGGTGGCTATTGGCGTGTTCCCCAATAAGAGTTTTGCCATGCCAACGTTGACGTGGCATTAGCTCGCCAGTTACCAACCCCACAGTCTTTTCTGGACTGTGGCTTTCTCCCAGATCGGGGAGACGTTTGAGGAGTGGGTGGTGGGTAGAGGAGGGTTTGTGGGGGTCAAGGAAGGACGTTTCACTAGCGTTGGCCTCATTTCAGGAGAATACGAAGCCTCCCTACAAAGAGTTGAGACAGGTTAAAAATTGCTTGAATATTCCCTATCCTTTCTGGAAGTCTGAGAAAAATAAAAGTAAGCAAAAGATGTTCTCACCCTTCCTTGTAAAACACTATAAAATATATTAAAAGGACATCGGTTTTTACCCAAGGTCATAACTGTTCAAAGTCCACCCCTTGTAGAACCAGCGATGTGAGAGGCCATGCTGGTCCTTTTCTTCTCGTCACTTCTCTTTCTCTTCCTTTCCTCCTTTGATACAGAACAATAGGAAGATTGAGACAATGGGGCAGGCTTGCAGCGGCTTTTATGGGAGCGTGCCGTTGGCTTGCGGAGCGCCACCTGAAGGGATAACAATTCTGTGAAGAGGTGAGGCGAAGGGGAGCCCTGGTCCCATCCACATCCAACCCCTGACAGAAAGGCGCGCTCGCTATTGTGTGTATGGAGTAACAGTGACATCCTGTGGCCAGTCTGGTTGATCTGAGTGGCTCCTTTATAGATAAAGAAGACCATTTTGTCTGCACTGAAAGGTGAGCCCTTGTTGGCTCCTTCTTCAGACAATACACAAAAGAGGGAAGAGCTGGATTCTCACCGCAGGCTTTCTGGCGTCTCCATCCGGGCAGCTGTCTCTGATTTAGGTGGGGGAGGTTCTTGGGACAGAAATTATGTCTGTTTTTATGCTTGATCAATTTAAATGTTACCATTTGAGTGTTGAGTGAACCATAATAATAACCATGAGAACAGTGTGAGAAAATAGTGACAGGAGAGAAAGGTACTTCACTCCTTTATAAGACATCCCAGAGGATTAATGCAGAATAATCTGTTACTTAAAAATGCCTAAATTGCTTGACATTTAGCTGCTTTTTTTTTTTTTTAAGTTTTGGAAGCAATAACTTTATTTTGACCTTACTTAAGAGAGAAGAGGGCTGGGTAAGAAAACAACTCTGATCTTAAGTTATGGTAACGTACTTACGAAATCAGGCTAGGCCACCAAGTACGTGGCTGCGCTCCCGGGGGCCTGGGAGTTTTGTGGTTCCAAGTCTTGGATGTGTCACCTCCCATAGTGTTAAATGCAGGTGGGCCCTGCTGGCACCTGGCTTTGGATGTGATCAAACTGCGCGTGTGAAATGTGGGTTCTGGCATGGCGGTGGGTGTGAGTTGAAGGAATTCATTCAATTCAGCAAGGTGGGGGTGTCCACCGTCTTGTGGTTTCAGTCAGAAAGGGGCTGTTGCCCTGAGACACCTCTTGACCTCACCTCTTTTCTAGGTGTCCCTAGGGTCCTGCTCAGGGAATACGGCAAAGGAAATTTGGGAGTTAAGAAGGGAAGTTATGCTCTGGAGTCACACAGACTTGGGTTCCAATCCCGGCTCCACCACTCGCTAGCTCTATGACCTGGGACAAATTCCTTAACTGTGTGGAGTCACAATTTTCTCAACTTCGGGAAAGGGTTAATAATAAGCACCCGTGCTTGGGGTGTGGGGAGGATTATATGTGCGAGGCAGGGTGAGCGCCCGTGCGCTTAGCCTGGGACAAGCACGCACGTGGGGAGCTGCCACACTTGTTGCTGCGTCCACAGACACGGGCCCCGGGCTGAAGGCAACCTGGTAGGAGGGCTCCCTGCCCCTCTTTCTCCAAGCATGGCAAAAGATCTCTGTCCTTGTCTACTGCAGCATGTTTGGGTTGAGGGCAGGAAAAAGTGAGGTGTGTGTGTGTGTGTGTGTGCGCGCGTGTGTTTGTGTGGTGTAGTGCGGTGTGTGTGTGGTATGTAGGCATGGTTTGTGTGTGCATGTGTGTGCACGAGGTGTGTGTAGTGTGGTATGTATGTGATGTGGGGTGTGTGTGTGGGATGGTGTATATGGTGTGTATGTGTGGGGTATATATATACGTGGTATGGGTATATGGCATATGGGTATGTCGTGGTGTGTGTGTGTATGTATGGGTGGTATGTTTGTTGTGTATATGTGCTGTGGTGTGTATGATGTGTGGTGTGTATATGTACATGGTATGTGTGTATATGTGAGGGCATATATGTGTGTGGTGTATGTTTGTGGGGTTATGTGTGTACATGGCGATGTGTGTGCCTGTGTGTGTTTGTATGTGTGTGTGTGTGATGTGTGGTCCTTGTGTGAGCCCGCGCATGCACACACACGCCTTTACTGGCCCATCGTCCACCCCTCGGCGCGAGCAGTTGGCCACAGCAGAGCAAGATGCCAAGGCTGCCCAGAGGGTGATCTCCAGACTCAGGATGGGAATAGAAGAAACAAAAGGGGAAGGGAGAAGGGTTAGGTAAGCCAAGAAAATGCCAATAAAGGAAGGAAATGGAGAGGATTAGTAAAAAGTAAGACTTTCAGCACCGAATATTCTCTTAGGCCATTTTAAAGTTCTCCAAAATCATGATCACTTAATTCCAGTGTCAATAACGATTTCACATACTTTCTGTCTAGTGGCAGAAAAAAGGGCAAGCCAAAGTTTCCTCCCAAAGGGCAAAAATCTCGTGTTTTAGTCCAGAGGTGACTTAACTGAGAACATGAAAGGGATGGCTCGCAGCTATTCGAATCTCTGTCCCAGCTGATCGGCTCATTGTGCCGGAAAGACTGATAATTTTTCCATCTCTCCATTTTCTGTCTAGTTCCTGCATTTCTCCCCTTTTCCTCCTCCTCTCCCTCCCTCTCCCTCTGTCTTTCTTAGCGTCTCTCAATTTTGGGGATGACTCCGGGCCGACACAGATGGCGTTTACTGACTTTGTCTCGAAAACTTTTTTGCTTTCCAATTTTCTCACAAGTTTCTTTATGCCTTTGGGCAGCCACCCTATTTCACTCCAGTTTCTGCTTGTGCTAAGTGACAGATGGATTTCCCACGTCCTGGCTGTAAAAGAAAACCAATTTGTTTGAAGATAGGTTCACTTAGGTGTCAATAATAATAAAGGGGAAATAATGTCATAGTATCTATTGGAGACAGAGTATGAAATCACTGGCCTCGTAATCACTAGGGGAAAAACAAAGTCGAAGCCCTTAGAGGATATTTGAAAGGCATCTTGGCTTGAAGATTTGACTGTAGTGACGGAAAGGCAGGGAAATAAAGCAAACCAAGATTTTACTTGCTTGGATGGAGGTTTGTTTATCCTGATCGTGTGAAGTCTGGGCCAGGAGCGCCAACGATTTTGACTGCCCCTCCGTGTTTCTCTGCACTTGGACAGAGAAGCTATTAAGATGGGCCAGTGTGCTCACGTGATGTGTGCAGGACAGAGATCTCTTTTGGGGAACAAACGCTTGAAGTTTCTGATTACGCAAATAAAGCTAATCACACTTCAGATTTATTTGTGAAAACACATTAAGCCCAGTTTTATACACTAATATTTACACTTTTGAGTATGTCGCCCAGAAGAGTGAATGTGGTTCCAGAAAGTGCTTCATGTAATCAGTGTATGCCCATATGGAAAGCTCCAGGGCAGCCCACAGATGATGCTAACACAATCCAGTTGGCACCTCTCCCCATGTCCTCCCTCCCATTCCCTCCTCTCCCTCCGCATTTCCACACTGCTGCTTCCCCAGTGTCACGAAAAGAAAGAAAGCTTAAGAGGCACTGGTGGCCGGATGGCCCTTGTGACTTTCCATTCCTTTCTCTCCTTTCCATTCTCTTCCTCCCTAAAGACGGAGCTCACATTAGAAGGTATGAAAGCATTGTCCTCTCGTATGAGGCTGAAATACAGTGCTCTGACTTAGCTCCTGAGTATCAGGAGGGATGGTTTTGGTTCCAAGGGATAGAAACCCCCATTTCTAGTGGGTTAAGCATTAAATGACTTTTTTGGCTCCCGTGTTTGCACAGTGTGTAAGTAGGGTGCCTTCAGGGTGTGTCCAATGGTCCAGTAGTATAAACCAGCACCCATATCTTTTTTCTTTCTTTTCCACCCTCCACATTACCTGCTTCATTTTATTTTATTTTATTCATTATTTTTTAAATTTATTTTTGAGAGGGGGTGCAGAGAAAGGGGGACAGAGGATCCGAAGCAGGCTCTGTGCTGATAGCAGTGAGCCTGATGCGGGACTGGAACTCGCGAACCATGAGATCATGACCTGAGTCACTCAACTGACTGAGTCACCCAGGTGCCCCATCTGCTTCATTTTAAGGCCAGATCCTCTCACAAATTGACTTCCAATGCCATTGCAGGGATTCCATAGCTCCCTTTCTGTAAAGAAAAAGGGGGCAGGGGTAGGAAGAGAAGAGAGTGTACACTCGTGTACAAATAAGTTTTTTCTTCTTGCTCTCTCTCTCGCTTTTATTTTGGGGGTGTGCATGTCAAAGCCATTGAAATAAATCCCAGGCAGCTTTCTGATTGGATAAACTTAAGTTCTCTACCTGTTCTGAAGTAGTTGCTCTATTGTTATGCCTAGGGTCTGTCAGGTGCTAATTGTTTTATGCCAACAGGACCTAACTCTGGAGTTGAGGGGAGAATGTGGAAGGCAAAGAAGGCACGTTGCATGCTGTCACTCAACACCAAAGAGATCTCCACTGCCCCTTCTTATTCTGTCTTTATAAACTCTGTTTCATTCTCCATCATCGTGTGTAAGAATCCATTTGTTTGAAATGTACTTAGTATTTATAAAATCAGCAACCTGTATTATTGGTTGTTTGAATTGTGTCCATAGAATCCCCACGTCCCACTGAGGGCAGTTCTGCACCTGCCACTTTCGGCGTCCTTCTATGGGCAGAGCCTCGGTTACTTTGCGGAGGGAACAAATATGGTACTTCCCTTGATTTCTTAGCTATGGTATTTCTTCCTGGAACAGAACCAGCACCCCAGGAGTGAGACTATTTAGGGTCTGGTAGGTGGATAAAGCCATAGAAGCAGGTGTTAGATGCTTGAATTAAACAGATTCATTCTTTTCTGGAGTATCTGCTTGAGAGCTGGACCATTGACAGAGCCAAGCTTCTTTAGACAGTGTACTTCTACAGGCTGCACTGGAAGTTTCATCACGTTTCCCCCTACTTCCCCATCTGTTATTTATTTATTTAGTTTTTGCACCTCCGAAGGGAAGGAAATCAATCCACTGGCATATCCACACTCAAACAGGTTTGGTTGTAAAAACTTGTAAGTGAATCAGAGACCGCATCTCCTTCCTGTTAGCAAGAACAGTCAGTAAGGATTCTAGGACCAAAGCAAAAATAAAACACAAATTCTCATTTTCTGATGATTTACACCAGGTTACTCACAGAAGCAAGTGATAAGCATCAGGTTAAACTCCCACTACCCCTGGGCGTGGTGGGGTGGTGGTAGTGGTTTGGAAGTGCTGGAAAGGACACGTGCCTGTCAGACGCTAGCAATGTTAACCGCTTGTCAAATGGGGAGGTGAACGCTAGGCCTTGCCTGCTGCCTTGAGATACTCTAGCATTCCCTAGCAGTAAGGGAAAGGATTTAAATTAGATACCATTGAGTTCTGACCATCATTTTCTACCTTCTCTACTAATAAAAACAGAAGAGCAGCAAGGCATTAGCATGTACTTTTTCTGCCTGGAGGGGAAGGAGACGCCTCAGGTGGACTAGGGACCATGACTGTAGTCAGGTAACCAGCACCTGTCATCTCCATGAGCCCCAGGGTTCACGTGCCAGTGCAGGTAGGTTATCGGGGTGTTAGGGGTCTGGAGGGGTGCCAAACCTCTCACACCTCACAGCCGAAGACTCATTCACGCATCCTCCTTGCTGGAGCAGGCAGATTCAGGTTTCTATCTCTTAGTTCTTAGAGTTCTGATTTGTTCTCTTATGGATGCTTGGCTTCCTTTCCCAGCTGAATTATCTCTTTCAAGATTCTCTTGCCAAAGAATCACTTTTTTGCTTTATATACTCTTTCGGTAGCTATATTCATTTCTTTAATCACTTGTGCTAGTTTGATACAATTCTGTTTCTATCAGGTGAGTTCATCTATCTCTGTTCTTATTTCTTAGGGGTTGTTGTTCAGTCGAAGTCTTGAAGGCAATCTTCTTCCTTTCTCATATCTTTAGAGCAGGCACTTTAGTTTTCGCCTTCCGATCTACCCTTGACCACTCACTGCCTTTTTCTTCTCTGGCTTCCATCACATCTCTTCCTCTTGGCTTCTTTTAAATCTTCTCCATCGGCTTAACCTCCAAGACCCACTTCATTGGATAGATCAGCCGAGTGCCCACCAGCCAGGCACATGCGCCAAACCCTGGCTGTCTTCCCGTAATGAAACTGGCCCTCTCAGGTGAAGGGGAAGCTGAGGCTCCCCACTCTACTCCGCGTGTTTTCTCCTTTCTCTCCCATGGTCTGGTGTCTTTTCTCCCAGACTTCTGCTCCTTCAGCACTTTCTGTCCCTGACCTGGTCTTCCTTCCAGCTACTCCGTGCCCTGCCACTTGGCCTCTCACTGGCAGACAGCAGGGTGCCTTAGTAGGAAAGCACAAACCTTCCCCTGAGAAGGCTCTCTGTGGGCAACATCCTGACCCCACTAGTGACAATATGGGCAAAGTGTATCCGGATATGCCACCCAAGATAATGTCTCTATGGCCTGAGGATTATTTTGAGCTAAATGCAATTAAAAACCAGTATATTCGAGAAAAACTCTTCACCTCCCCTTAACTACCTAAAAAATAAAGTATAAGAGTACCTGGGTGGCTCATTCGGTTAAGAGTCCGACTATGGCTCAGGTCATATTTTGTGAGTTTGAGTCCTGCATTGGGCTCTCTGCTGTCAGCACAGAGCCGGCTTTGGATCCACTGGCCCCCTCTCTCTCTGCCCCTCCCCCACTCATGTACATCCACACACACACCCACTCTCTCTCTGAAAATAAATAAACTTAAAAAAATAAAGTATAAATTTCCCTGTTTGTAAAGGAAACTTACTTGTATAAAGGAACATCCCATTTATAAAGATATCTCACAGAGCTACTCCCTGGAGACAACTCTTACCACCCAAAGAATCGCATCCTCCTAATGGACCATCTTTACTTATCACATGTCTTTTTGCTACCCCCACTCTCCCTGCCCTGCCCTGCCCTTAACTCGCCGGCCCCGACCAGATGCCCCCTTGTCCTTTGTTTAGCTTAGGATGGTATATAAATCGTAGTCTTAACTGGCTGCCTTCTTGTGTCTCACCTAATTAAACTCTTTTCCCCTCTCGTTAATCTGTCTTTTATCAGTTTGGTTCTCAGCTCCCAGATGTTGAAAGTAGGAGGGCAGAAGGAAAAAAGATTTTTCCTTCCTATAGTGGCCGTGGCAATTCATGCCTAGCTGGTGCCCTTGAAGATTTTGATCTTACATGTGTATTATAAGTATTTTATCTGTAGTCTCCTTTCAAGAACATCCCTTCATGTGTGTGTGAACTACGGCTCCCATCCTTGAGATGGGTCTATGTTTATATGAAGATGTGAAGTGTTACTGCCATCTCCAGGTTTCTCCCACACTTTCCACCTCGGAGGATCAGTTACTTCCTCTTCATGGTCAGAAAGGCAGTAACAAGACTAAGGGTATCCACCAGGCTTTCCTTTTCTATTCAAGTTAGTCTATTTCTTTTTACCCACTCGGTGAAAGAAGCATTGGAGATCTATTAGGAGAAGACACGAAATGTGGTAATTCTGCTAAGGTTGGAGAAATCCTGACTGAGTTGCAGCAAGAAAGCAGCTTGTTAAACACCAGCCGAGGCAGAAGGTTTCGTCTCATTGGAACGCTACTTTTTCAATGCTTGAACAGCTCTTGGAACAGCAGGAACCTGGGAGTGTCTCAGATACAAAAGGCAAGCATGGTAGATGTTAAACTGGCATTCATTTATTGGAATCCATGTTGGGTACTTTTCTCATTTCTCTCCCGGGAAGACCTTGTTGGTGGTATCTTTGAGTTAGATACACTCCTATTTCAGACACTTCGGCCTCTTGCTTAGAGGGAAGATCGGCCAGATTTGAAAATGAAGTTGACATTCCCGTCATAGCACAAACAAAAGATGTTATCACAGAACAAGAGAGGGAGGGAGGGAGGGAGAGGGAGGGAGCTTTTGTTTTTGTTTTCATTTTTAGTTGGGAAAAATGTCACATGTGCTGGGCCCGCGTTTCAAAGGGTGGACCACAGCCACGGGATGCATACATCAGTCGCTGGAAGGGTGTTGCAGTCAACGAATTAATACAGACCGTGTCTACCTCCTCTACATTTTGCCCTTCTTCTTGTGCATGCTATTGATTGATATACCTCCGGGAGGAGATTCTTCTGACTCAGACACGAAGCAAGTTCCTAAAGAAAATATCAGCTTTAAAAGGGAATGGAGGAAGTAGCAGCGGCAGCAAAAAATCGCTAATCTTTCATTTATAAGAGCTACTGAACATCTGGAGAGCAGGCGGCTCCTTTAACCCCTGGAGTGCAGGAACAAATGAGCACCAAAGGGCAGCCCATGCTAATATGGTGCCATTAATTTGAATACAATGGAGGGTCCTATAATAAACATCTACAGAGCCATCTGGGTATTCCTTTATACCTTGCTCGGCTCCTTGGGGCACTGGAGGCACAGCTTAATGGGAGAGGAAATTCTTGGGAGGTTGCAGAACAGTGAAGATATCCTTAAAGAGCAACACTTAGTTTAAAAGAAAAATGCATAATGGCCAAAGTGGAAAAAAGATCAAATAATTTATAGGAAAAATATGTTTTAAACGATCCATGGGGGTGTTCCTGAAATTAATATTTATGTCTGTTTCTTGCCCGGCATTTATAGAATTTTAAACCACATGTCAGTGTGTTGGGGAAGAATAGAGAAATCACATGCATCAGGAATGATTAATGCGAAGTTCATATTTTGGGGGAGAGGATGAGGTCTGGAGTCTAGTCGAAACCGGGCAAGTTTTTCTATCACCTTTCCATGGGGCGCTCCATCTGAGGCGTCTTTAACTCCATTACAAAAATAGGAATTGAGAGTATAATGCTTGTTCTCTTTCCTATTCTCAGGGGGCTTGTGGGATAATGTCGACATGTGGGAGGGTTGCTGTGTACAGCGACCTGAGATAAACAATCAATGTGGGATTTAAAATGGTCTTACGGCCGTTCTGGGCTCCAATTTTAGAAATAGGGAAATCTTTCTAAGCATTCCCTTTCCTTCGACTCAGAAAGATTTCCCCACACCTGCGTAGGACAGAGACTGCATGGGGCAGCCAGGGGCCGGGTCTGCCCATTGATTGGACTGGGTGACTCCTGCGGGGTTTTGAAATATTTTGAGGTAGTTGCCAACATCGACGAGAACATCCAGATTTTTAATTTCTCTTAAAAAAATGGAAAAATCTGGCAGTGCTGGTGCTCTCAATATGACACAGCAAAAATCAGCAGGAGAAGAGATTGGGCAGAACCCCTACTCACTGACATCCTCTCTCTGGTTGCTACGCTCATCTGGGTTTATCTACAGGCATTTGGGTTGGCATTGCTTGCCTTGAGGAAGCTTTGGAAGGGACTTTTCAGGACGTAGGTTTAATAGTCAATCCATCCATTCAGCCCATCTATCCATCCAACAGATTTATTTTAAGAAATCGGCTCTCGAGGCGCCTGGGTGGCTCAGTCGGTTAAACGGTCGAATTCAACTCAGGTCATGATCTCACGGTCTGTGAGTTCTAGCCCCACGTCGGGCTCTGTGCTGATGGCTCAGAGCCTGGAGCCTGCTTCAGATTCTGTGTCTGCCTCTCTCTCTGCCCTTCCCCTGCTCACATTCTGTCTCTATGTCTCTCAAAAATAAATAAAAACGTTAAAAAAAATTAAAAAAAAAAAAAGAAATCGGCTCTCACAACTAGAGAGGCTGAGAATTTCAGACAGGATTGCTGATAGTATAAGTCCAAGTCCAAATTCAAGCCTAAAGACAGGAGAAGACTGATGTCCCAGCTCAGAGACAGTTAGGCAGAGAGAAAGAATTCTTTTGAACTTAGAGTTTTATTCAGGCCTTCAATGGAGTCTATGAGGCCTTCCTACACTGGGAATCATTCTGCCGATTCAAATATTAGTCTCATCCAGAAACACCCTGGCAGATATAAGACATATGCAGAAATAACATTTAACCAAATACCTGGGCAGATCGCCTACGTGTTTATCATTTATCTAAAACCTTGACAAGACCACTTGGTTGGAAAGGCCTCTCAACAACACAGGTATCCAGTGTGAAGTGAGAGGGCTAGAGAGAAAAAGGTTCAAGCTGGGCAGGTCCCAGAAAAAGAAAACGCCTGCTGACCTAATGGACCTGTTCATTTTTTTCTCAAAGCTCTCTGGGCACCTTCAGTTTTGATGTCATAATGAGTTACTAAACAGGTCTGAAAGTCTATGTACACCTGGGAAATCAGGATGTCCACGCGGTGAGAGCTGTAATATTCTACTCACCGAGACCCTGACAATTAACTGGGGGTGAGAGTCTGCCCAAGATCGGGAGTGAATCCCAGGAGTAACGCCACCCAGAACCTTTCCAGGGAAATCCTGGGGAAGGCGAGAGGCTGCCCTTTGGGGACACATGTTGTTATCCACACTGGCTAAAGCTTCCTGGGTGTTGGAGGTGTTTAAGACTGGGTGAGAAGAAGCCAAACAGAGTATCCAGCCCTTAGAAACAGTGAGAATCCTAGTTAGAATTTTGGCCCACTATCTTAAAAAATGGTGAAACCCTTTTCACTCAAAGGCAAATTGAAGCGCATAGCAGTAGCCCCGGCCCCTTTTCACTGTGGATGAGCTGGGAGGGGGTATGGCAGCTCGAGTAATTCTTTTTCATCCAAAGCCTTGAAATGAAGTAACCACGTACGAAATGCTGTGTACCCCATGAAACATAAGAAAGAATAACATATGTTAGCTTGGTTCTCTTTTTTGGCTATTGTTTAAATATAACCGTAGACAGTTCCTCTTTCCTCATTTTATAAAAATCACTTTAAATGAATGCCCACTTGGTGGCTGATTTCCATCAGCATCAGATCTTGAAATCCTTGCCCCGTTTGCTTTTTGCAGGTGTTCATGCCTGCTCAGCCCCCTCCTGGGCCGTGGGCATTCCTAGCAGGGCTAAGAAAGAACTAGCACAGCCGTTCCACTGTCTCTCAATGAGAACTCCCTCTCCGGGGCCCTCGCCTACCCCCTGCCCTTCAGACGGGGAGGCCAACCTGTCCAAGTGGGCGTGAGTGGTCATGATTTAAGCAGTGCCAAGTGCTCAGCTCTCCACCGGGAGCTGAGTTCTCTGCCTCGTAGCATTCCTGGCCATCTGGGCTGGGAGACGGAGACCACCATGGCACCAGAATAACCTTGGCCGGTTCTTCCGCAACTTCTGCTTTAGGAATTGCCATGCCCAACACCGCGGCATGTGACACCAGGCGCACGGACACCGTGTGACCTGGAAAGACACTGTCCTATTCTCTCACCTGGAGTGCCCCTCTCTTCCAGCCCTGCCCCCACACTCACTTAACATTCTGCCTTCCAAGCCCATGGAAGGAGTGCTTCCTTACCGGGACATGAGACAAGCCTGAGCACGCACACACGAGTGTGTGGACATGCGCACGCCCACACACACTCACACATTCTGAATTCCTATCTTCCTCCTAAGAGGGAAAGGGCTCCTCACAATGGCTCGTGAGGCAATGACTCACTGAGCCCTGCAAGGGGCAGTCAGGCTGGGGATAGAGTTTGATACGGTGTTGGAGAAGAAATGCTCTAAGGTTTATTTTGCTGAGCCTGGGAGTCTTACTGCATGTGTTCTCAGTTACCGTTCCTCTCTTTGTCTTCATGAGCAAGTTTCCTCTTTCAGTCTCTTTGCCGGCATCAGTAACCACACGCAACTGGCTGTTACCCCCAAAGACTCCAACCAGCACTCAACATATTGTCTTCATTTGTTTCACATTGGATTTGATGGCCTTTCATGACCTTTCAAGTTGAATACATCCTTAAGGCTACAAAATGATTTTTAAAAAAATGTGTGTGTGTGTGTGTGTGTGTGTGTGCATGAGAGAGAGAGAGAGAAAGAGAGAGAGAGAGAGAGAGAGAGAGAGGCGGCAGAGGGGCATATGTTTCATTTCTCCTGCCACCACCCTAGTCCAAACTCCTGAATTTGTCACTGGGATGTGCAATGGCCTCTACCTTGTCTTTCTGCTTTGGCTTTGTCTTCTTCAAACTATTCTCTTCATAGAAGCCAAAGTGATTTTTCAAAAATGCAAAGGGTGTCTTTCCCTTCACTTAACTGACCAAACATTTATTAACTACCTACTATGCACCAGGCATTGTTCCAGGTGCTAGGAATATCATGGAGAATAAGCTGGACAAAGACCCTTATGAGACTTACATTTTAATGGCTCTCACAGTTCTTGGGCTAAAGTCCCATGCCTTAAAATGATTGATAACAAAGCAATGCCTGATCTGGCCTCTTCCCAAATTCCTAGCTTCTTGAACCCCTCTTTCTAGCCCACGCTGCCTTCTGCCACACTGGGATGTGTCAAGAACTTCTCTCCTTGAGGTCTTCACGTGGGCTGTTGGCTTTTCCCACCCTGTCACTTACCTTACTTTGTGGCTATGCATCGTTCACATCTCTGCTCACTGTCCTTTGCTCAGTGATTTCTTCTCTGGCTCTTCCAGTCTAAATGAAGTTCCCCTATGATATTCTTTCTCTTAATACCTTTCCCTTTTCTTTTCTAACACATCACACAATATATTCCATGATCCCAATATTATATGAATGATGTCTGTCTTCTCCACTGGACTGCAAACCTCTGGCTAGTAGGAATCTGGTCTGTTTTGTATTTTGCTATGTCATCTTTCAAGTAGTGTTCAACAAACATTTGGAAAAGGAATGAATGAATAGGAAAAGTGAAAGGTGCTGACAAACTAAAAATGGCTTTGCAGATATATCATAGAAACATTTAGATTTTTACAGAATTCTTCAATTGTTAATCTTTCTTTTCCCTTTATTTTTTTTAAAGGGGAATATTTATCCAAAATATATTTCATGACTGTCAAGACTGAGAGAAGTCTGAGATTTTACCTACTTGCAAGCTAACAATTTATCTTGTCAGAGTTTGATGGATTCTGGCAGAAGCCATGAGACTCCTGGGTCAGAGACACTGGAGTTTATTACTCACAGAACAGCAAGCAGCATAAGCATCAGTAAATTTGTTCCCCTTCTCCTCATGTCCCATAGGGGTAATGGGGATGGACCCAGAGAGTATGTTACAGAAGAGGATTCCTAAGCATAGGGAACTTGAATCTTTTATAATGGACAGTAAACATGCCTTCCTTCCCTCCAGAGGAAGATACTATCTTTATCTTTTTAAGACTATAAGCAAATCTGCCTTTTGTTCTGTGGGGAGATACCGTCTCTATCTTCCAAGGCTGTTTGCTTTACAAACACCCTGGAAAATAGTCTCGGAGGAAGCATTTAGTGCATTGCCCACAAGAGGTGCTGAAATATTAGTGATCTATGGAGAATTTTCTCTAACAATGTCCATCCCTCATTTTTACACCATCTTAGCTTCTGGTGAACTTTCTATGAGTATGTCAACCCTTGGGCTGTTCTGATTAATCTGACAGAGGCTGGAGGCAACTCCAATCAATTCGTCCCATGCAGCATTAAGTCCACTATCAACAAGACATTTCCAAGCAGCAGGATGAGGGCAGCCTGCAGTATTGACCTCAACCAGGGCTGTTGTGTCCTGGATTCAACCTGCTGAACAAATCCCATAAACCTATAGCATTTAACTTGGAAAGTCAGACCACTTTTTCCTTAAGTTTCTGAATTGACCTTTCCTCTTGACCTGAAGAATTAATCCAGGCAGGGAGGATATATTGGTAATCGCACAGGCTCTGCCGTGGCCCACAAGGAGAAGGTTGAGGGCAATTCTCTTATCAGTAACAATCTTAGTCAGTGAGTTGAAGTTGACTTCAAGTTCTTCAAGATCCAAAATAGCATCATTAATCTTTTCAGCTAAAGTCAGAGACACATTTTGGACCTGCCTTTTGTTCTGGAGGGAGACACTGTCTGGGAGGAAGACATTTAGTGTATTATTCACAAGAGGTGCAGAAACATTACAGAGAATTTCCCCCCTTTTTTCATTTGATGACTCCTATCATAGAGAAAGCTATTCACTGGATAACAAGGCAGTTATCCCTCCTGAAAATTCTCCCAAATAACCAAGGGTAGCTTCATTTTGGAGACAGCTCCATAGTCATCTGAAGGCTATGTGATATGCTCATGATACTTCCTTAAACATCAGACTTAAAATCTCCTGTGACTACCTCTGAGGCGCAAAATAGTACTTGGCTTCCGCACTAGCAGTATAGTCTCAGGAGTGTTCATGGTCCCCCTGCATAGAAAGTGTTATTTATATTTATATTTGATGCCCCCTGGCCCTCTTGGGTGAGATCCATATCAGTTGGAAGGCACAGGCTGACAGTACTTCCAACTTGGTCTTCTAACTGACTGGTAAACCTGAAAGTTCCTAATTCATTTTAGATGAGTCTACTACTTTTTTCAGGCCTGAGCACAATTAGCCCAGCCTGTTCCGGCTGTCCATGCTATCGGATGGGAGCCCCATGGAAAGACTGACAGCTACTGATTGGAAATAGTGGTGAGGAAAACACCCAGAAGTGTTGACAGGTGTTTGCTGGGAGGTGTAGGTCCCAGGGCTACCCCTTGCTATTTTTCTAAACTTGTTAGAACCAAGTGGAGGATGGCAAACCTAGAAGTCAGTTAAATTTAAGATGTTTGCATGAGTTTAGAAAGGTGGCACTGAAGTGTTATCCTTCATGAAGAAGCGTCCAGGGAAATTTATGAAGGATAAATATCATTAGTGTCCATCACTCCCCCATCTCTCCTGAATTCTGAGATATTCTGTCCTCAAGTGCCAAGATAGTTATAGACCTTCCATAGCCATGAAAGAGGTGTGTCCCCTTCCAGAAGCTACAATGTCACCATTTTCTTGATCAACCCCTATTCAAACCCAGACTTTCCATTCGGGGAGGTCCAGTGTGAAAGGCACAAAGGCATTTTAATAAAACTTAGAGACTTATCATGTCCCCCCATCTTGACACGCATGAACCACTCCAGGGGGACTCGGTGAATACACTTAATCAAGTGATCATCATCTTTATGCTCTGTGACCATGTCAGTCCAACAGGAGAATCTTGGTGGCTAACCTAGAATAAGTTTGCGTCTCTAGGCCCCCTGTTGGCTGTGTTATCACCCAGAGAGTGGACCAACTGGGTTGTCTGGGGTTTCTGTTTAGAAGAAAGGAAAGAACATCTTGCCTAATAATGGTCAAGTAGAATCCAGAATTTTGAAAAATAGGTTTATATACTATTCCCCCCAAATTTTTATCCAAATTTTCATCCTTATTATTGCCCAGGAAATAGCCAAGAGAAAATGATTTCTTTCTGGGGACAACCACATTCAGTGACCAAATTGTCTTATGAAAGTATATGGACCAGGAGGAGGTGGTGGAGGCCTTTCCAAGCCTCAATAATTCCATGTACCTGTGGACGATAAGAAACGTGGAAGTTCTGTTGAATATTTTGACCATTAGCTTATAATTGAGTAGCTTTTATGATAAAACGTTCATCGAGGCACCCGGTGGCTCAGTCAGTTAAGCATTTGACTTCCACTTGGGTCATGATCTCATGGTTCATGAGTTCAAGCCCTGTGTTGGGCCCGCTGTTTCAGCGAGAGCCCAGTTCAGAATCTCTGCCCCACTCGCTCTGCTCTCTCTCTCTCTCAGAAATAAATATTAAAAATAAAAAAAAAATCCTTACCAAAAAAAAAAAAAAAAAAAGATCATCATCATCAGACCATCAGACTGCACTTGGTCTAGGAAGCCAAAACTATGACACATTAGCTTTAAGGGAAACAATGTGGCCTTCCTCACAGGGAGATAAATGATCCAACCTTTGGCAGAAAGCACAAGTCTGGTGTGTAGAGGTAGCTTATGTGTCGGAAACATAGAGTCCTTTCCTTTGTGCCCAGTCCATGATGGCGGATGTGTTGTATCCAATGTGTTGGCCCTTTCAATGTGTGGAAGATGATGGGTCCAGGCAACAACAGTGGCAATCTGGACATCACAGACCCAATCAAAAGTTTGATTCCAGCCGGGCTCATCAGAGCACAGACTCTTACTGTGGGCATCTACAGGAGTGACCCAGATGGTTTGACTAGCAGCCATGATATGTTTCCACATTTCATGGCCCCTAAGAGGAGTGTCTTTAATCTGCCAGTCTGTAGTTTTCCAAATGGCAGACCAAATAGCTAAGCTATTGGCAATAGCCCAAGAGACAGGAAAAAAATAATATGGTTCATCAAAGGGAGTATTGGCCGGAGATATGAGAATAACTTTGAGTTCTGCCCACTGAGCAGAGCAACCAGATCCTAGCTCTGTGTACAGGGAGGTTGAAAAGCCCTAGCAGGCCCAGTGGACACCATTAAGGAAGCCTCTGTGAACCAAGGGCCCTCATAATCCAATGGTTTTTCTTCAGATGGTGGAATGAGGGACAAAATTTCCCCAAGGGGTGGCTACCACTTTCTCATATAAAGACAAGATGCTTCTGGTGTTGGGGGAGAGGCAGGCAGGCTTCATTCTCTTTTGATAAGTGGGACATGTTGGACTCATCCTACTTTATTAGTTGTTGAGTTCTAGTTGACTTATACCAAAAGAATATCAAGAGAGTCACAAGTCCTCCATGGTGTTCACTGTTGAAAAGAGCCCTGCAGTGAGCTAATAGCTGCTTTTTAAAAATGATGTACACATGATTCATGCCAGGGAGGTGACAAGACTATAATCCCCAGGGGGCACCTCTGAGTGGAAGCTGCTTCCCTTTGCCAAAGTTGGCAAAATCATCAGTCATAG
The DNA here is from genome assembly GCA_030068075.1 of Paguma larvata. Taxonomy (NCBI): domain Eukaryota; kingdom Metazoa; phylum Chordata; class Mammalia; order Carnivora; family Viverridae; genus Paguma; species Paguma larvata. The sequence continues at coordinate 45,441,636 of CM057835.1, read as the reverse complement.
AGACTCAAGGTCACTGTAGCTCGTCTTGCTTACTGTGAACCTTGCTCAAATCCCATCAGTTGAATTTAGGTCCTCCCTTTTCTCATAGGTATAATAGTGACCTAGGTACCCATATTCAACAGTAACATACAGTTAGGTTCCTTCTCCTTCTCCTTCTCAAAGTTCCCTGGTATACTCAGGCAGGTGTGAAAGGGCCTCAGTCTCACCATTCACAAGTTTGAGTCTCTAGGCCCCCTACTGCTATGCTGCCAGCCAGAGAATGGACCAACTAAGAAGAAAAGAAAGAGCTTCTTGCCTAATAATGGTCAAGAAGAATCCAGAATTTTAAAATAGGTTTATATACTGCCCCCCCCAATTTTTATCCTTATTATTGACCAGGACGTAGCCAAGAGAAAGTGATTCCTTTGAGCAAGTGGAAAGCAGCTTCCACTCAGAGGTGCCCCTTGGAATTATAGGATTATGAGATTATCAAAGGAAGTGTGGTCAGGGTAGAGAGAGGGAGGGATGGGGGCCATGTAGGATCAATAAGCAAGACTTTGCATTCACTTTCCCTTTCTAATGGCTACTTGCTCTTATCTCAACCAACGAATTTCTAATATTTTCAGTCTACCTAAAGCTGTATATACTCATTGTTGACACCATTCAACTTAGTGTTCAGGACTCTTCTCATCAGTCATAACCATATTGCCTTTTGACGGGGCTGCAGCCTTGCTGATTTACTGTAGTGGTAAAAAAACCAAAAGAACCACTTGGGTACTTGCTCAATCCTACCTCTTTCTGCTCATCCTCTAAACATTCAGTAACATTTATTACCCCCCTTTGCCTACCACTTTGGAGAGAACATTCTACTAGATCTCAGGGCGTTTTCTCACATTCTCAAACATGCCCTGCATGTCCCTTTTTCCTCTTCTAGAAAGCAAAGCCAGGTATCTGTCGGTATCCCATTCTCATCACTAGTATTGCCAAGAGCTGAGGAGAATCTGAGATTTCACCATACTTGCAAGCTAACAATGTAGCTGGTGTGACCTGAAAGTGTCCCCCCCCAACAATTTATATGTTGAAATTCTACACCCAAAGATGATGGCATTAGGAGGGGTGGGGCCTTTTGGGAGGTACTTAGGTCGTGAGAGTAAAGTCCCCATGTCTGGGATTAGTGTCTTAATAAAAGAGCCTCCAGACAGATCCCTCACTCCTTCTAGAGGTGAGGACATAGTGAGAAGGTGCAAGTTATGGACTAGAAGGAGGGCCTTTGGCAGACAGTGACCATGCTGGCATCTTGATCGTAAGCTTTCCAGCCTCCAGAACTGGAGCAATCAATTTCTGTTGTTTATAAGCCACCCAGTCTGTGGTACTTTGTTATGGCGGCCAGAATGGACTAAGACATTAACCTATCAGAGTCATGGATACTGACAGAGCACGGTGAGGCTCCTAGGTCAGAAACAGCATAGCACTGCACACAGCACAAGCATCGGCGTGTCTGCATCAGCTCCCCTGCTCCTTACTAAGCCCTACATGGCACGACAATTGGCCCAGAGGGATGCAGTAGGTATAATACAAGAGAGAATTCCAAAACATGTCTACCCTTTGCTCCAGAGGGAAATACTATCTCCATCTTCCAGGTTATTTGCTTTACAGTTGTCCTCAAGTAGATAGTTCAGAACAGAGGATAGTTAGTGACCCACTTGTAAGATGTGCTGAAATATAAGAGACCAATGGTGAATTACGTTCCAATAACAACCAATACTGGGCAACAGAAAGAGCATATTGAAGTCATAGAGACTCATTAGAACAGCCTAGATCTGGGTTCAAATCTGAACTGTTCTTTACATTGTTGCGACTTAAAGGATGACTAAATTCCGGTTTCTCATATATAAAATGACATAATTACAATGACCCTTGTCTGAGCATGTACTAAATGCCAAGTACTGGATGAGCACTGAGTGTTGTATGTAAGTGATGAATCATGGGAATCTACCCTCAAAACCAAGATCACACTGTATATACTGTATGAAAGCCAACTTGACAATAAATTATTAAAAAATATTAATGCCAATACTATTCTAAGTGCTTTTAACATTTTATTTATTTAGTCCTTACAATAATCTTAGGGACTAGAGACAACTTTTTTTCTTTTCCATTTCATAAATGAGGAAAGGGGTCACAAACATGTTATGTTATTTGCCCAGTGTCACACAGCTAGTAGGCATCGAAACCAGAATTTGAATCCATGCAATCCACTCCGGTATCAGTGGTTTTAAACACTGTTCTCTGCTTCTGACTTCAGCCCCAATCACAATGCCTGCCTCACCGGGGTGTTGTGTGAAGACAGAAAGAATTAGTTGCTTAATCAAGGGCAGTTTTTTCTTCCTTTTTCTTCCTACAGTTGCTTAATTATTAAAAAAAAATCCAACTTCTTGGAATCTTTTTTTTCAAAAATGATGATTATCATTTTATCAAGCGAAAGTGGAAAAATATGTTTCCCCAGCAATAAAAGTGGAGAAAGACTGACCACGGTGTATAGTGTGTTGACAGGGATTAAATGCAGCCCTCTCCAGGTTGAGGAAGAAAACCACCCACCATGGGGCCTGGGCACCTAGGTGTCTGTGAAAAAGTGTGTAGAACTGCAGACTCTGGTCCTGAAATAGCTCTTCCTTCATCGACTCCAGATGAACCAACCCACAGAGAGCACAGCATGAAAGAATTGCCAGAGAAAGGCTCAGAGAACTTACAACGAGGCCTCTAATTCGTAGCAGCCTAGAACAAGCCGGTCCCTTTGTGGTCTCATCTGGGTGTTGTAGCTGTGGTAATCTGAGCTGCCTGCTATCATCACCATACACAACAGACCTGGTGTGGGGCTCCACTCCATCTTCAAAAGAGAAGAAAAATCTTGTGGTTTCAAAAGAGACATGGCCAAAGTTGTAACTTTAAAAAGCCTATACATTTAGTGAATGTATAACAAGCAAATTTGAAACATATTTAATGGAGATATATTTATGTGCCATTAATTCTCTTGGAGGCTAACTTATGCAGCCCTGCATAATGTTGGCATTCAATGGATATTGACGTCACACTGCTTAGAATTATTTCAAACAGACGCTTGGGCAAAATGAACAAAATGACATTTGATGGATTTTATGATCCAATTACTCATTCCCAAGGTATGCATTTTCTTTATAATTACATGCTTTTTAGATAAATATGAAAGATTTTTGGTGTGGATTTAGTAATCTTGAAATTCTCAATTGTATTCACTTGGCAATGGCCCCTAGTGGGACAAAGGTACTTTATTGTGTGTAAGTGCTGTTAGCTGGGCTGGGTGAAAACTAGGTAAAGAAGAGGAGAAGGTACACTTTCCCCGTACTGTTCTCAACGTACATGTCCTGAAAACCGAGCCCCCAATGAGAGATGATAAATCACACTCTGTACTACCTGGGAGAGTGAAGATCAGTCAAAGCCTGAGGAATCATGTTGAAGTCATGCTCTAATGGCACTTTGTACCTTCCACCATTTTGGCTTCTTTTTCTGCCTTATTTCTCTACTGCCTGTATCCCCTTAATGGGCAGTGAATTCATTAAGGGCCATGGCTACAACTAAGTCATCTTTGCGTGTAGCATCTAGAACAGACCAGGCTTATAACCAATGTTTTCTCTTCTGAGTCTGGCCACATTTTCTCTTTTGCTGTGAACGTCACTTTTGCTAAAGGTGGACACGACTAGTTAACATTGTAATGGTTCTTTGCACATGCTATTTTGTCTACCAGCAATGCTTTATTCCCTGTATGAATTTTGCTAACTCCTCCTTGTCTTTGAAAACTCAGCTCAAGAAGCTCCTCTTCCTAGAAGGCTTCTCCGACTCCTCCTGCCCGATTTCATGCTGTCTGTGTGGCCCTGGCATCTGCGTAGATGTCTATCAGAGCTCTCAGCATCCGCTCTGTAATTGTCGACTGGCCCCGTGGACACAGGCCACATACTATTTGGTTTTGTCCCCCTGGCATGTTGAAATAGCTCAGAGCTCATTGGAGATCTTCAGGCCAATGTTTGCTGAATTCACAGATGCCTAAATGGATAAGGAGCAAATAGCAGACACAAAAACAAGCAATGTTTTTTAAAAATTTTTATTTGAGTATAGTTGACACACAATGTTGCATTAGTTTCAGGTGTACGACATAGTGATTCAGCGTCTCTATATGTTATGCTGTGCTCACCACATGCATAGCTACCATCTGCCACCATACGGTGCTATCACAAGGTCATTGACTGGATTCCCTATGCTGTATCTTTTATTCCCATGATGCATTCATTCCATAACTAGAAGCCTATGTCTCCCACTCTTCTTCACCCGTTTTGCTCATCCCTCTGGCCACCATCAGTTAAAACAAACAATGTTAACACTTAGAAACTTTATGCTGTGTTTGGTGGTTCTCACATATCAACTCTAAAAGACTACGATTTGATGAAATTATCCCAGAAAACATTATTAGAAATGTTATCTATTTGATGCTTGTAACTGATTTTTTACTTGGTATCAGCAGTGCCTCTAAGTTTAGGGGCTGTAGCAGATGCTGTAAGTGTCCTGCTTGTTACTGGGTCCCTTATCACTTCATTGGTCACCTTGCATCTGACAGCACCTGCGTTTCTTTGCCTGAGGGCCTTCTCCGCTTCCCAAAGCCTACTTTGCCCCTTTGCTCTGCAAGCTGGGGATTAATGCCTTCCAGGAGCAGCTGTCAATCAATGACTGAGTGTATAAATACCCCAGTTCCCACACCCCTCAAGGGATAACTCTGAGGTTTGTGTCCTAATCTGGCCCCCAGACATACTCAGTGGGATTGACTCCTGGCTCCCCACACTGGTGACCTAGACTGGCTTCATTTTCTTCTCTGTTTTGCCTCCCTGCTCCCCAAACAGTATTTACTGGGATCTTTATCCTGAAAAGCCACATTTGCTATTAGAGTAACTTCAGACTTTTTCTTTTTTTCTTTTTCTTTTTTAATGTTTATTTATTTTTGAGAGAGAGACAGACAGAGCATGAGCAGGGGAGTGGCACAGACAGAGAGCGAGACCCAGAATCTGAAACAGGCTCCAGGCTCTGAGCTGTCAGCACAGAGCCCGAAGTGGGGCTTGAACTCAGGAATGGTGAGATCATGACCTGAGCTGAAGTCGGATGCTCAACCGACTGAGCTCCCCAGGATCCCCACTTCAGACTCTTTCTGAATGAATAGTTAGGACGTCATATTCTTCATCTATGAGTTTGGGTCTGCAGCAAAATTTTAACTACTGTAATTTGATGATCAGAGTCCTTTATTCATCAAGTTAAGAATTCTTTTCCTAAAAATTTCTCCTCTGAGAGCTAGTCGCTTTTGATAAACTCTAGAGAATGTATCTCTCATTGGTACAGGGGTCCTGCCTCCAAACTTAGCGATAAGAGAATATGAAAATCCTTTGTGAGCGAAACCAGAAAAAATCAATACATAATGGACTGGGGAGAGCGATACAAAGCCCAATTGTGGAGTGAGAAAGAAGTCTAGGCTAGCAAAGATAAACTGTTGCAAGATTTTCATACATGTTTAAAGAAAAGTTGCAAGGGTCAAGGGGGTATGTGGGATTGTATTAGTTTCTTATTGCTGCTGCAACAAATTACCACAATGTAGTGGCTTAAAACAAGGCAAATGTTCTGTTTTATAGTTATGGAGGTCTTAAATCTGAAATGGGTCTCATGAGCTTAAAATCAAGATGTTGGCAGGGTTGCATTCCTTCAGGAGGGTTTAGGGGAGAATCTGTTTTCTTGCCTTTTCCAGTTTTTAGTGGCTAGTGGCCACCCACATCTCTTGGGTATTGGCTCCCTTCCATTTCCAAGCCAGCAATGGCCAGTTAAATCTTTCTCAAGATGCCATCGCTCTGATTCTGATTCTTTAGCCTCATTTAAGGGCCATGGTGATCACACTGGACCATTCAGATAATCTAGGATAATTTATCAAGGTCAGCTGATTGGCAACTTAATTCCATCTGCAACCTTAATTCCCACTTGCCATGTAACATAATTTATCCATTGGTTCTGGAGATTAGGCTGTGGGAGCCATTATTCTGCTTACTGAAGGAGTATTGGGACAATCATGGATTGTTAAAAAGAACATCACAGAGGCAAGCAAGTGTTGCCCGTGGCCCAACACAGAGGAGAGGAGGTTTTGGTGAAGCAGTTCCCCCAAAGTGGGGTTTCCTTGCCCAGTATATACCTATTTGGGAGGATGGTACTGCAAACCACATAGTCGAAGAGAGACTTCTTTAAAAAAATCACTCAGTTCCTCTCATTCTCTTTCCATTTGCATCCATTTGTATTCTGACAACCTAGTTTCCCATTTATTTTGATTACAACTTGAGAAGGCACCAGGAAGCTCACAATACACACCTGATTTATAAACTGACATTATGTAATGTTTCTCTTATGTGATAAATAAATCTCTCCATGAGTTTGGTTAATGTGGTTTTATATTATATGAATATCTTATCCGATCTACCTATCTCTCCATCCTTCTATCTGGACTCTGCAAGCTTGATAAATGTGATTGTGTCTTTCAGCCATTTATCCATTCTCTAGGCATTAGTAACATTTCTGACAATGAAATCCTGGACCATGGTGAATTCTACTCTGTGGCGAATTGTCTAGGGGCTAGCTGGCCTTCATGTGTAGCTTCCTACATTGCTATGTGGTGTGCATTTACAAAAAAATCTACACAGCACCTATCTAATGAACAAAAAGAAAGGAAACAACATAAAATTAAATTAAATTAAAAATCCACAAAGAGAATACCCATCTGCTTTTTTTAAATTGATTAGAGATTAGGCAATATTACTGGGTATTTGTTTAAGTTGAATCTTTGGTAATATTGATAGATATGTCACAGTTGTTAAAATGCGTTTCCAGGTAATTACTAAACCAACAATCCATGGGCGATGCAGATCTCAAATTAAGATACTAAATTCTCTTTTCCAGACCTGGATATTTCACCCAGAATCTCTGGCCAACTCTGAAAATACAAAAGATTCTCATGTATCTCGATGTTTGTGAGATTCGTATTAGTTACTGCTTGTGGCGGTTTGTTTCATGCATTGCTGAATATTATTAAATTTTAATAATATACCCTGATTTTTATATCTATTTTATTTTAATAAAGAATTTGTGTGGTTTCCAGTTTGGGGCTGCAAGAAATAGTGCTAAAACATATGTTTATATATCTCAGTGAATATATGCACACATTTCTGTTGGGTTACTTAGGAGTAGAATTGCCAGGTCCTAGAATATGCTTATTCTTATTCTTAGTAGATACTGCTAGTTTTCCAAATTGGGTGTACCAATTTGTCCTGTTCTCAATAGTGAATGGGAGTTTCACTGCCCCTATCCACATCCTTGCCAATCCAGAGTATTATCAGTTTGTTTCTGTTTTTTTTTTTTTTTTTTTTTTTGTCATTCTGGTGGCCGTGTTATGGTATCTCATTGTGATTTTGAAATGTTTATTTATTTTTGAGAGAGTGAATGCAAGTGGGAGAGGGGCAGAGAGAGAGGGAGATAGAGGATCAAGTGAGCTCCACGCTGACAGCAGAGAGCCCTAAGCGGGGCTTGAACTCACGAACCGTGAGACAATGACCTGAACCAAATTGGGCACTTAACCAACAGAGCCACCCCACTGCCCCACATCGTGATTTTTAAAAGTTAATTTGTTTTATTTATTTTGAAAGAGAGAGCGGGTGGGAGAGGGGCAGAGAGAGAGAGGGATTGAGAGAGAATTGGGCAGAGAGAAGGAATGAGAGAGAATCCCAAGCAGGCTCTGTGCCAACAGCGCAGAGCCCAATGTGGGCTTGAACCCACAAACTTGAAATCATGACCTGAGCTGAAACCGAGTCTGATGCTTAACCAACTGAGCCATCCGAGCAGCCCACTTTAAGTATTATAAATGAATACTCCTATTTACACTCCATTGATAGTACCTTTTAAAAAGGAAATGTTTTCATGTTTATAAAGTCCAATGCAGCAATTATTTCCTATATGGTTAGTGTTTCTCTGTGTGTCCAGTTTAAGGAACCTTTGTTTACCCCCAGGTTGGGAAGTTATTCTCTTGTGTTATTTTCTAAAAGCTTCATTGCTTTTCCATTCGCAGTTTAGGTCCATAATCCATCTGGAATTAATTTTTTGTGTTTGGTTTGAGGCATGGATCAAGGTTCATTTTATCCCCATGTGAATATTCAATTACCCCAGCACCATTTATTGAAAAGACAATCCCTTCCCCACTGAATTGCAGAGGGCCTTTGTCATTAATCATGTGACTGTGTCAATGTGGGTGTGTTTCTGGACTTTCTGTTCTGTCCCTTTCATCTCTTTGTCAGTCTTTGCACCAATACTACTCTGTTTTAATCACTGCAGCTTACAAATAAAACTTGATATCCACCAAGCCCTTCAACATTGTCCTTCAAAATTGTCTTGACTACTCTGAATCTTTAGCGCCCTATGTAGATTTAATTTCCATAAAAATTGTTGGAATTCTTATTGAATTGCATTGAAACTATAAATCAAATGTCAAATATAAAAAATATAAATTTTGGGGGGAAAATCCACATTTTTACAATAGTGTCTTCTAAGTCGTGAATGTATACATTTCCGCATTTATTTGGTTCTCTTGAATCTCTTTGGTAACATTTTTTATAGCTTTGTATATCTTTGATCAGATTTGCCCCAATATTTGATTTTTTTATGCTAATCTAAGTGGTATTTTAATAAAGTAATTTTGTTACTAATCTATAGGAACATATTTACAACAACCTCGCTAAATTCATTTAATAATTCTAATAGTACTTTTTAATATCTTGAATTGGTGTTAAACTGCTGAATTTTGAAATGGACATTCATGTTGAAATGAACACAAACTTTTTATCCTTTATCTTTATAATATATAAACTCTGCTGATTGCTTTTAAAATGTTAAACCAATTGTGAATTTTAGGAACAAATCCAACTTGGTCATGATGCACTATCGTTTTTGAATATTGGTAGATTATATTTTCCAGGTTTCTATTTAGATGTTTTTGAGAGATGTTGCCTTGAATTTTTCTTTCTTGTATAGTGCTTTTTAAATTGCAGTAATACTATAATGGCCTCATATAATGACTGGGGAAGAATTAGTTCTTTATTTTTATTCTCTATAAGAGTTTGTGTAAGATGGTGTTATTCTTTTTCCAATTTTTGGAGAAATCACCGGTGAGACCATCCAGCCCTGACATTATTTTGTGGGAAGCATTTGTTTGTGTGTTTTGACTGTGTGTTAGTCAAGGTCCGGAGAGGAGACAGGTATCACGCAATCATTTCAACTGCGAGAGTTTAGTACAAGAACTATTATCTATTTACAGTGTTTAGCTGTTTTGATAGAATAAGAGAACTGTAGAGTTACTCTAGAGCTGAAGCAGAATACCCAAGGCAGGAACAAACTTGGAAGTGGAATGTTGCGTCTCAGTTTGGGATCCAAATATTGTAGAAGGAGGAAAGCATGGTCGTAGCCTACTGATACTGGAGAAATTTTCTAGGTTCCTCTGGGGAAGAGTGGGGCCACAGCTAATGGGCTGAGGCTGCAGAGCACAGAATCATGGGTCAGGAATGGCAGGCTGAAACTTCTAGCTGGAGTGCTAGCTCACTGAGGCTGGCACATAGGAAAGTTGAAGAGGGAACCTTCTACTAGGATGCTGTCTGGTTGAAGGCTGACGGGTGGGGTACTTTGGGACAGGGCTAGCAAGCTGTTGAGTGCCTCGTGGTGTCTGCCTGTTGCTGGCCATTTGCACATAGGAACAAATAGGGACGATCACACTGGAACCGAGACGAAAGGGTGCTCCCCCCTTTCAAACATCTGGCACCCTCTACCGACAAAGCTTAACATTGTGCTAGCCTGCAGAGGAGAATTATTCCAGTATCACAAAATAATGAGGGCAGTTTTGGAGTTGAGAGGTAACTGGCACAATTATATTAGATTCTATAGGCAAATATAGGACTATTTAGATTTTCTTATTCTTATGTCGGTTTTGATAAGTTTTCATGGAATTTGTCCATTTCATCTAAATTCCAAATTTGCAGTCACAACTTTGTTTACAATAACCTCTTATTAAATTGTTTTAAGTAACTATAGGATTTATAGTGATAGCCCTTTTATTGTTCTTAACTTTGGTAATGTGTGTTTATTTTCCTATTTCTCTGTTAGACTTGCTAAGCATTTATTAATTTTATTAATATTTTTGAAGATTTATTTTGTTGCCTTGATGATTTTCCCTAATGTATATTTGTTTTCTATTTCAATGCATTCATCTTTATATTTTTCCCAGGTATCTTCTCCTTTCCTCTGGCTTAATTTGCAGTTCTTTCACTAACTTCTTGATATAGATGCTTGTGTTGCAGATTTTTTTCCCTTTCTATTTTATGCATTTTAGGCTACACATTTTGTGTGAGCACTCCTTTCCTTTTATCAAACAAGTTTTGATATGTTTTTTAAAAATGTTTATTTACTTATTTTGAGAGAGAGAGAGAGAGAGAGAGCATGTTCATGCATGTGTGCAAGTAGAGGAGGGGCAGAGAGAGAGGGAGAGAGAGAATCCCAAGCAGACTTTGTGCTGTCGGTGCAGAACCCAACTTGTGGCTCTATCTCACAAATTGTGGGGTTATGACCTGAGCCAAAATCAAGAATCAGACACTTACCTGACTGAACCACCCAGGCATCTGATATGTCATGTTTTTATCATTGAATTAAAAATGTTTTTCTTATTTCTTTGTAATATATGTGTATTATACATATATAAATATATATTTAAATATATATTTAATTTATCCATGTATTATTTAGAAGTCTTTTGTTTAATTTGATAGCATTTGTTGATTTCTAGTTTAAATTCATTGAGATTATGAGCACCTGGGTGGCTCAGTTGGTTAAGCATCTGAGCTCATCTCCTGAGCTCAGGTCATGATGTCACTGTTCCTGGGTTTGAGCCCTGCCTCCGACTCTGTACTGACAGCTCAGAGCCTGGAGCCTGCTTTGGATTCTGTGTCTTCCTCTCTCTCTGCCCCTCCCCTGCTCATTCTCTCTCTCTTTCTCTCTCTCTCTCTCTCCTTCAAAAATAAATAAACATTAAAAACATTTTAATTCATTGAGGTTAGAGAATATATTCTTTTTTATTGAAAAAATGTTTTTTTAAAATTTTTTTTGAGATAGAGAGAGACAGAGCATGAGTGGGGGAGGGGCAGAGAGAGAGGGAGACACAGAATCGGAAGCAGGCTCCAAGCTCTGAGCTGTCAGCACAGAGCCCCACGCGGGGCTGGAACTCTCGGACCGCGAGATCATGACCTGAGCGAAGTCGGACGCTCAACCGACTGAGCCACCCAGGCGCCCCAGAGAATATATTCTGTATGATTTAAATTACTTTGAAATTTGTTGGAAATTTGCCTTATGGCCAAGCGTATGGCCAGTTTTGGTCGCTATCCCAAGTGCACTTAAAAAGGATGTGCTTTCTGAACCTCTGAGTGGCTCAGTCGGTTAAGCGTCTGACTTCAGCTCAGGTCATGATCTCATAGTTTGTGAGTCTGAGCCCCGCATTGGCCTCTGTGCTGACAGCTCAGAGCCTGGAGCCTGCTTTGGATTCTGTGTCTCCCTCTCTTTCTGCCCTCTCTTGCTCACACTCTGTCTTTTGCTCTCAAAAATAAATAAAGATTAAAAAAAAAAAGAAAAAGATGTGCCGTCTGAAGTTGTTGGACGCTTGGTTTGTTATGTCAAATAGGTTAACATTTTTAATTATGCTCTTCTAATCACCTAAATTTACTAATTTTCTTGGTATACTTATTTTTTTAATTGCTAGGAAAGTTATAAACATACAAGTATGTGGATTTATCTATTTCTCCATTTAGTTCAGTCATCTTTTGCTTTTAATATTTTAAGGCCATAAAGGTTGCTGCATAGAGTTTTAGAATTATTATATATTCTATGGATTGACACTTTAACATTATGGAATATCTCTCTTTGTCTCTAGTAATACTTACTGCCTTAAAGTTTGTTTTGTCTGATATTATTACAGCTACAACAGACATCTTTTGGCTCTGTTGTATCTGGTATATATTTTCCAACCCTTTACTTACTACTTTTAAGGTATGTGTCTGTCTCTCACATACGCGTACATTTTATTTGCTTTATCCAGTGCAATCATATTTGTTTCTAATTAGAGTATTTGTTCTCTTTCTATTCAGTGTATTTACAGATATATCTGGATTTAAAAATATTACCTTATTATTTGTTTTCTGTTTTTAACCTGTTTTTCCATTTATAGCCTTCTTTTACTTCAATTATATAAACTTTTAAAATTATTTCATTCCCTCCCAAATTATTTCATCTCCACCGTTCACATAAAGTTATACATTCTTTTTTTTATTTATTTATATTTAGTTATTAGTAATTCTAATATTCATTCTAGACTCATGAATGTTGAACTTAAATCAATATGTTTACCTTTCTGGGCAGGTCTTATAATACCCTAACTCCATTTATCCATTACTCACTTTTGTGGTATTGTTTTTATGCATTTGACTCTACATATATTTTAAATTACAAAAGACATTATTACTGTTGTTACAAAGAGACAATATTCATTTGGAATTACTGAATCCTTAGCCTTTCTGGTTCTCTTGTTCCCTCTTGCAGTAACGTGTTTCCATCTGGGATCATTCTCTTTTTGCCTGAGTTTTTAAAATTTATTTTTCTTTTTTAAAAGTTTGCCCCTGCTGGTTACAGTGTCATTAAGTGTTTGTTTGAAAATGCCACTATTTAGCCTTTAGTTTTTGAAAGCTGTTTTTCTCGTGTATGCAATTCTAGGTTGGCAATATATTTTTTTAGCACTTTGAAACAATTATTCTATTGTCTTTTTGCTTCCTGGTTTGTGTTGAAAAGACCATCATAATTCTATTGTTGCTCCCCTAAAAGTCATGTTATCTATTTTCTATGTTTATCAGACTCTCTTTTTTATCTTTGATTTTAAGCAGTTCCATGGATGTGGTTTTAGCTGTATTTATTCTGCTTGAAATTTGTAGCGTTTCCTCAACATGTTACTATTTTTTGCTTTGTTTTAGTGAGTTCTCAGAGAATCTCTTCTGTTCTATTATCTCTCTCCTTTCCTTTTCAGACTCCAGCTACACTGATGAAAGTCCTTTTCATCATGTCCCATGTGTCTCTCTCTTATTTATTTATTTATCTATTTAGAGAGCATGCACAAGTGTAGGAGAGACAGAGAGAAAGGGAGAGAGGGAATCCCAATCAGGCTCGGAACTGTCAGCACAAAGCCCATCGTGGGGCTTGAACTCACAAGATCATGACTTGAGCCGAAACCAAGAGTCTAACCGACTGAGTCACCCAGGCACCTGTCCCATATGTCTCTTAAGCTCTTTTTTTGTGCTTTAAATTTTTTTTTAAATGTTTATTTTTGAGAGAGAGAGAGAGTGAGAGCGGAGAAGGGACAGAGAGAAAGAGAGACACACAGAATCTGAAACAGTCTCCAGGCTCTGAGCTGTCAACACAGAGCCCAATGCAGGGCTCGAACTCACAAACTGTGAGATCATGACCTGTGCCAAAGTCGAACACTTAATCGACTGAGCCACCCAGGCACCCCCTCTTTTTCTGTGTTTTTAAATCTCTTTGTTTCTCTGAGAAAATATAATTCTAATATTTTCTTTTGATTTATCTTCCAGTTCACTTATCCTCTCTGCTGCTATATTTAATCTGTTACTAAACTCATTTCTTGAAGTTTTAATTTCACTATTGTAATACTGGGATCTGTATTTTCTAATTGATTTAAAAAATATTTCCTGGTTCTCTGATGAAAGTTTCCATCTTTTTTTTCTTATACTGATAGTTATTTATAATTTTTTAAAACTCCATGTTCAATAATTCAAATATTTCCTTTTGAACTGGTTTCTAAAGCCCATTTTTAAAAAGTTATTATATTAAAAATTTTTCTTAGCACTTGATTTTCGGTCATATGATTGAGCCTGTGTTGCAGCTTACTTGGTAAATTTGATCTAATTGCCAAGCATTATGAATGAAAAATTATAGATAGTGTAGATGAGATATTTTTTTTAGAGAGGATTTAATTTTCTTCTGACAGGCAGATAGACCACAGGGAGGTCATCTTGATCCCCTGGACTTAGGTTTCAGACTCAACGTGAGGGCTGGTGAGATCTGTTCTATTTCAGCTTTGTCTTTATTTCCAGAGTTTACCACTTCAAGGATCTCCAGGATAAGTCTGGTATGATTATTAAAAATTCTCTTTCTTGGCAGGCTATGAACGTCAATTTTTGTCTGCCTAGAACCAGGAGATTACTGAAATGTCTGCTTAGATTTTTAGCTTCTTGGCAGCTGCTTTCTACTTGGTTTTCTTGGCAATTTGCCTCACACATGTACAGCTTAGGAGTTAAAAAATACCTCAAGGAAAAATTGCACATATAATATCCACTTTATGTTTCTACAGTTATATTTCTCTGAGATCATGACTTCTCAAGTTCTAGCAGCCTTGGTAGCCCTGTACACGAATTTTCAACTCCCCCGTCAGTAAGACCATTATAAACTCTTAGCTGCAGTGGTTTGCTCAGCACTTATGTTCCATAAAGAAAATTGGCAAATGCCTGGAGGGGCACAAGTAGCAAGTGGAATTGTGCTCATCTCTATGTATTTTCCTTCTACCCACATTTTGGTCTTTCAAGACTGAGGTACACTTAGAAGCCACAACAGAACTTCCAGAGCAAAATGTCTGTATAGAGCAGACTGCAAGAAAACCAGGGATGGTAGTGAGGATGGGAATGGATAATAGAAGAAAAAACCTAGGATCATAGAAGTTGCAACCAGATGAATCCTAGCAAGGAAGTTCAGGTAAATCCACAGAAATGCCCATGAGAGACCAAGAATTGGCTCAACCATCTGCTTGGCCCAAAGGACAAGAAGCCATCTGCTATAAACTGACTGAATGTTTATGTCCTCCCAAAATTCATATGTTGGAATCTTAACCCCCACAGTGATGGTGTTTGGAGATGGGGGTGGGGTTGGAAGGTAATCGAACATGAGGATGGACCCCTCATGGATGCAATTATTGCCCTTATAAGAAGAGACATGAGAGTTTGTCCCTGTTCTCACTTCTCTGCCATGTGTCGATGGCCATTTGCAAACCAGCTCTCATCAGACACTGGATTTGCTGGTACCTTGATTTTACACTTCCCAGCCTCCGGAACTATGAGAAATGCATTTCTATTGTTTAAACCACTCAGTCTACAGTAATGGTATAGCATCCTAAGACGACTAAGACACCATCTTAGGGAAGTACTGGTTCAAGTAAGGGAATGGCTTTCTTTTCCTTTCTTTCTTGCCCACACTCCAACATGTTCTGAATTATTAATAGCAAATAGGTAATGTGAGTTAAGGTGAAGAAAAATTAAAAAAAGAAGGACTCAATCTTCTCTCTTACTAAGAGGCATGCAATATGTTCATGTCAAGAGCAAATAGTAATGTCATGGAATTACCTACATTTTTTGATAATTCACTAGGATTTCCCAGCCCAGTTTCCAGTGGATAAACACCTGTATCACTGATGCTTGGGTTCCAGTCAGCTCTATGCGGCAGCTGTATAGGAACTCTCAGAATGCAGTTTAGAAGACAGAATGGATTGGAAGGCTAAAAGCCCAGTCCTTGCTGAAGAGAAACCCTGAAGAGCAGAAATGAACCCATTATGTTCATATTTTTCCCCCTGAATTCTGGACTTCTCCATTCTGAGCTTATTAATTCCACCCTACTTCTAAGCATTAAATAAATATAGCTCTGAAAAAAGGTGTTTGTGTTCCAGTGACAAATATAATCCATGTAGTTGTTAAACGGGAAATTCCAGAATCCTCCTGTGGCCTTGCCTCTATTTTGCAGGAAGAAGTTTTTCCCCAAAGACAGAGTTGACTAGAGCCTCATGTCCCCAGAGGGCCTCATTGGAAGTTGGTATTTGGAAGTTCTAGCATAAACATACTCCCACCCACCTGGCTCATGTACAGTCCATGAACAACTTGGCTTTTCTTCCCAGCAGAGCAGTTTTCTGTATGAGTCACTTACTTCTGTCTCTTTATTTTGGACTTTCTGCCTCAGGGGACCTTGAGGATCCATCCAATACTGTACCGAGAATGCTTTCAGTATTTGGCAAACAATGAACAATAGAAAACCTACTAAAAAGGCTTACTCCCCTCCTCCGTGTGCTTGGGAATCTGGACCTGGTACTCAGTTCAATGGAAAACCAACGCAGATGTGAGATGCACAAGGGAACATGCCAGGAGATGAAGCTTTCACTTTCTGAGCAAGAAAGATGGATCGATTTAGGTCTGGAAAACACGATGTCTCAATGCTGGGAAGTATTGGAAAAATTTTTCTTGAGAGCAGTCATAATCTCTAGACCCAATCTTAGTTTCCAGAGTTGTTGCAGGAGATCTAGCCTGTTTTTAAAGAGTGGGCACACATATAGAGTCATTGCCTGTGAAGAGAAAGTTTGGGGGAAAGATACAAGAGGGCTCAGGGTAGGAGAATGGAACATACCCTTCCTGTAAACATCTTTGACTTGGTGCTTGTGTCTTCAGTAGGGGTTCCAAAGGTTTCCCCTGATGGATTTGGAGTATCAAAAACTATTTGGTTCTCTGCCTATTTTCAGATCTTGGAGAAAGCACATGGGGTCAGAAATATGTCCCTCCACAAACCAAGTGTAGTAAATTTTTTTTTTTTTTTTTTGCTTGTGGAGTATTTTTAATATTGTAAGATGAGGAAGCCCTCTCCTTTTCTATCTTAATTTTCTGACTATTTGAATCATTATTAGCATCTTGGGGCCCCTGGAAATATCCAGGGTCCCTATTGGTGCTTCCTTGAACATGGACTCACTAACATTTGTCTGTCTAAAGTGAAAGGTATCTCTAATGATCCCAGCTGACATTTATTCAGTGCCTTTCAGTCAGCGATCCCAAAGAGCTCCACAAGCTGATTTACGGGCTGTCCACGGAGTGGAAGTGAATGGTAATGACCACAGTGATGAAGATGGTGATGGATCGCCCAGGCGCTGGCATTTGATATGTCATGTTGTTTCTGGGGCGTTTCCAATTTCCCGAGCTTCCCGGTGATTAGAAGCATAAGGGTAGGAGAGTGCTCCATCCATTTCACCCTGCATTTCTCAGTAGAGACGACTCTGATTGGGGCCTTGGGAGGTCTTAATTCTCTGCCTCCCTCACACAAATTTTAGTAACCAGCAGAGAGCAGACATTATGAAATGCTACGGTGAGGCCACTTTGCATATCTCCTCTTACCGGGCATGAAAACTTACCCTCACTCCCTTCTTGTAGTGTCTTCGGCCACCTGAATCTCTCTTGGGCTTTTCTGCTCCATGAGGAAAAGGGAGGAAGCAGAAGCTAGGGTAAATTCTGCCAGTTGGGAGGTTTATGGTAATATAATCCGGCACAGCGCTTTCCAAATTTTTTTAAACCTTGGAAACCCTCACTCCCCATTCTTTTCAAGCAAAATCCTGTGGGGAATTAACATGTGAAGCAGATAAAAGTGGACTGTCCCACTCCATTCCCTCACGGTCCCCCACCCCATCACGGTGGCCCCTGAGACCAAGATTAAAAGCCACTGGTTTCCTGAAGTGCTGGGCTGTGATCTGTACATAGGAGATGTAAGTTTCTTTGTAGATTTCCCCACTGTTTGAGTAAACTATTGGACGTCTATGTGCTCCCTTTGTTCCATTTCTAAAATAGAGACTAAACACTCTTCATCGAATATTACAATTAAGGCTTTAAAAGTTAAGATGAAAATGTATTAGAAGTATAATAATAATGAGAATAATAAGGTTTGAGGCATAGTTTTAAATGCTTTCCTTTGCAACCTTATTTAATCTTTATAATCTCCCTATGGGGCAGGTGCAGTTATTATCATCCCCACTTTAAGTTGGGAGAAACTGAAGCACAGAGAGTTATGCAAATTTCTGAAGGCCATTCAGCTTGTAAGCGGTGTAGGCACAAATCAACCCCAGGCAGCCTGACTCCAAAGCCGCTTGATCTTAACCCCTGACACTTGGATTTTAGACTTGGTTGCATATTAGAATTGCTTCAGGACTTTTTAAAAATTAAGAAGCCCAAGCTACATCCCGGATCACTCAGATTACAGACTCTGGGGATGGGACATTACTGAAAATATTTTTAAAAATTCCTTTATTTCTCTTTATCAGTTGAACTGTATCTTCCAAAACAGATATGTTGAGCCCCTACCCCCTGCCATTTCAGAATGTGATTTTATTTGGAAATAGGGTCATGTAGAATGTAATCATTTAAGTTAGAGTGAAGTCATACTGGAGTTAAGATGTGCTCTTAATCTAGGATGACTAATGTCCTTCTAAGAAGATGGCCTGGTGAAGACAGAAACTCATAGAGAGAATTCCATGATCTTGAAGTCATGTAGCTACAAGTCAAAGAACATCAAAGATTGCCAGCAAACCATCAGAAGCTGGAAGAGGCAAGTAAGGATTCCCGCTACAGGTTTCAGACAAGTGTGGCATTGCCAATACCTTAATTTCAGACTTCTAGCTTCCAGAACCATGAGACAATAAATTTGTTTGTTTGAAGCCACAGAGTTTATAGGTCTTTGTTCTGGAAGCCCCAAGAAACTAATAGAGCTCCCTAACTGATTTCAATGTATAGACATGTTTGAGAACTACTGCTATATGTTAATCTCTCTTCTTAAGAACTTGCTGTATGGGGGCACCTGGGTAGCTCAATCTGACTCTTGATTTCAGCTCATGTCATGATCTCATGGTCCTGAGACTGAGCCCCAGGCTGGGCTCTGCTGACAGCATGAAGGCTGCTTGGGATTCTCTCTCTCCCTCTCTCTCTACCCTCCCCTGCTCAAGCATGCATGCTCTCTCTCTCGAAATACAAAAATAAACATTAAAAAACTCAAATCAAAAGAATTTACTGTGTGAAGGGGGGTTAATCAAACCCTATAAAGTAACTAGTTTTGATTTGATTGGGGCTTATGTAGGTCATTGCCACTCTCTGTTCACACTGGCTGTGCCATTCTCTAAAGTGTGGGTCCATGTTAATCAGGTATCAAACATGGCTGGCATGAAGGAGAACTTCGGGAGTCAGTCTCAGTGCTTCTGTTCATTGAAGAAACTGTAGTTGTGGGTGTGCTCCTGGGCATCGAGTAAGATGTACTCAGATAAAGTGGAGGATGGACAGAGCTGAATCTGTGCTTCCTCTGAAAAAAGTACAGTACAAAATCCGTGACATCGTCAGCGGAGAGAAAGGGCCATTAAGGCCACCTGCAATCTGGACATATAAGCACAGGTAAGATGGAGCCCTAGGAGAGGTCGCTGGGGATATCTGGAAAAAGGGGCTGTGTGAACACCTCACAGAGAAGTTGATGTTTAAGCCTGAGGGAAGAATGAATAACAGATCACTATGAGTGCAGGCTATTCAGGCACAAGGGGCACTTTGAACAAAATTGTGGAAGGTGGAATGGGAAAAATGGTGAGTTGTCAGTGGACTCCATGCTTAAAGCAAGCTGGAGGAGAGAGCTTTGGTGAAAGGAAAGAATTCCAGAAAGGCAGGTTAAGATAATTTTCTGGTGGGATTGGAATACCACACTGAGAAGTTCCCCAGACTTCATTTTGTAAGCCATGTGGAGTCAATGGAGGATTTTAATCAGAGAAGAGACACCATTATTAAGTGATCTTGATAACATTTCACAGGGTCCTTACTCTGTGTCTCATTTAATTTTCCCTTATAAGAGCGGTACTATTATTACCCTAATTTAATAGCTTTAGAAGCCGAAACTAAGAGAATTTCAGTTACTTCCCAAGTCACATAGCTGGTAAGTGACGAAAAGAGGATTTGAACCCTGGCCATCTGCTTCTGGAGTCTGTGGGCTTTCCTGATTATCACTGAGGAGTCCTAGCAGTGGTGCTGAAGAAAACTAGATCCATCGGCAGAATGAGACAGCTAGACAGTGGGTGGCAGGAGAAAGAGAATGAGGACAGAAAGGCCAGTGAGGAAATGACTTCAGAGTCATATGAAATATCTCAAAAGGAGGCCAAAAAAAAAAGATTTAGTGGCTGGTTGTGTATTTGGGGGGATATCACCCTAGTCAAGGATAATTTAGTAACTGAGAGAAAGATTCCACCTTTCTGAGCTAAAGGAAGCAGGAAGAGGGTTGGGTGGTAGAAAAGAATGAAATTTTGTTGGACATTTCAAAATAAAGTACGTACAGACTCTCCATGCTGTAGATATTCAGGAAGTACATGGAAACGTGATTTAGACGTAGTTACTTTGTAGGAGAGATGATCACTGCATCTAATCCTCAGATTTTAGGGACCAAATACCGTGGAGACCGTGTAGATGTGGTGTTGAAGTCCACAGGCTTTAGGGCTCAGCTGAGTTGAAATTCCTATCTAATTGGTTATTAGCTATGTGTCCGTGGACAAGCATTGGTTTCTTCATCTGCAAAAGGGGGACCTTTTCACAGACCTTCCTGCAGATGATTAAATGAGATAAGACAGTGGAGCACTTGGCAGAAGGCACAGGTTTGTGAAATATGTCTTTGCTTTGTTTCTTGTAGCCCAGAAAGCCTCTGTTTGATGCCACAGCTCAACTTCATCTCTTTTCCCCACCCAAGAGCTTTCCGTGTCCTTCTTAGAACTTTTCCTTATTTAGTCTTTCAAACTTAGCAATTTCCTTTTTCCCTCAAAGACCAATTTCTCTACAGGCCCAGGAATATTTTGTAGTTTTTCCTCTTTTTTTTTTTCTCCTGGACTCAGTGTGGACATAATTTTCTCCTGGCATGGCCACCTTACTGAGTGAAGTTCTGTGCCTTAGACAGGGGAAGGGACCAGGCAGGCCACGTTGCACTGTCCTGCTCACTATCTTTGGTAGCATGGTTTATTTATTGTCTCTCCAGTTACCTCTGAGCATCTATAGGCAATGATTCAGGGATTTGCTTTGTATGCTCTGTGCACAGTGCCTGGTATTTTATGGAAGCTCGATGCATAAATCCGAGAAATAGCTGCTTTTCTTGGGCAGAATCGGGTAACAATAACAAAAGTCTAAGATTGTTTTCAAACCTTCTGGTTCTAGAAAGAGGTGTCTATAACAGAGAGAGAAGTTTGGAGGAAGTGACTCATTATGACCATTTCAATTTCTTAGTGCTCTGAAAAAGAAACTTTATCTCTGAAGAAAATGAAAAATATGGTGTATGGAAGGAAGGAGGTCATCTGTTGCTGGTGATTTGGGGGACCATACCTAGAAACCAGGTTGAAAGGATGATTATGTGGGTCATTTCAATAGCCTTGTAACTGATGTCCTTCCCATGGTTGGTGTTTCTTTCAGTCCAAGGATGATCTTGTTCTCTTCTACCACCCAAGCCAATCCTTTCCCTGCATTTAAAAAAAACTCCACTTCTAACAAGTCACCCTTCAGCCAGAAATATCTTTAATGCTTCCTTTTGCTCAAAGAAGGGGTCTCCAGGCTGTTTGGTGGCAATTACAGTCTTCTATTCTCAGCCCTATCCTACCTCTCCAGCCTTCCCCTTCTCATCCCACTTCCATTGCAGTAAGGCAGAGCCTCTTGCTTTCTCTCACTCCTACCTCCACATATGGCCTTTGTCTTTTTGCTACACACTGGTGTTCCCCAGAGTCAGGGTCTATGTGCTGAACAGTCAGCGGCCCAGACTTCTCTAGTGCACTTTGCCCCTAGAACAGTGTGACCCACCTTCCCTCTTAGCCCCTCACTTTTCTAGGACCTACAACTTACATTGCCTCTACGCTCTCTGCATACTCAAGTTGAAACTTAGGTTATTTTACAAAAGGTCAATAAGCCAACTAATTAAATACATGTAATTGAACAGAGAATGTGATCTGCAATGTTAAACTTGTAAAGTTCTCAGGGCAAAGACTGTGACCTTTGAGCTTTAGCTTTTGCATAGCATCTGACTGAGAACAGAATAGACTCTGTGAAAGCACCAGTCTTCTCGGAGCCTCACTTGGCAAGGTAAAGGGACTTAGAGAGAAAAAGGTGTCAAGGATATCCAAATGACCTGAGAGAGTGAGTAGCCATCCTTGACCCTTGCTACCAGGGAGAGGCTCGGGATAATCTGACCTAGTAATTATCTGCGGTCTAACTTCCTGCCTATTGGACTTACTCCATCTACCAGCCAATGGGAATTTACCAGATTTCCCTGATCCTGATTGAGTTGACTCATATAAACTATAGTGAGTTTCTTCTTGGGGTCAATTCTCCTTGGAATTAATCAAACTTTGGGTTTGTCTACTGTAATCAGCTCGATAGCTGCTTTCTGCTCATGGATGGCTTTTTGCCTTCATTAAATCTGAAGGTTTCAGCTTTTGTTAGTGCACACCACCTCAATCAATACAAGCAAGTACAGCTGTCTCCAAAATGAGAATGTCAAGCCGAGGCCCTGATAACCAATGGTTACTAAATACTTAATGATTTGTGTTGTGTGTCAACGGTTCCCCCATCACATTTCAGTGTAGGGCCTTGAACTTACCTTTAAAAATGCTTTTTTTCCTAAGACTTACCAGTTACTTTCCATATGTTATTTCCTTATTTATTATTTTGTAGCAGCACACAAAGTGCTTCAGAAAACACAAAGAAGGACCCAGGAGTTAGAAGAGCCGAGAACCATCAGCTCCCATTGGCACTTTCTGTCCCAAAGTGGGTAGAATTTCTTTAGTGTGGTGGTTATCGGTGCTATTTACCAAATGTTCCACTCTCCCCATTTCAGGTACAGGATAGGATTGTATTCCCTGGGTCTTTTGTGATTGATGGCGTCATGTGATGAGTTCTGGCCAAAGGAGCTGAAAGCACAAGTACGTGTTACTTGTTTGCCGGAACATTAATGTCAGTTTGAAGGATTCAGGGTTCAATATTCCCTCTGCTACCACAACCAACGATCCTTAGATTTGGCAACTCTGCCAGCCTGCGTCCTAGTGATAACAAAGATACAGAGTCAAGCCCCAGACTTCCTTCTAGAGGCATGTAGCAGGAGTCAGAAATCAACCTTTCTTGTCTTTAACCACTGATATGCTCAAGTTTTTGTTACTGTAGCCTAACTTAGCTTAATGTAATTAAGTGAGATAAGCAGCTTGCAAGATAATAATAATAAAAAAACTTGTAGGATATGTAAGGAAGATATTATTATCAGCTTTCAAAAACCATTGCTAATCTAAAGATTCTCAAATTTATATTCCCAGCCCATGGTTCTCTCCTGAGCGTACACATACATATCTAATGACCCTACCTGACATATCCACTTGGATATCTCAAAAGATGCCTCAAAATTATGTGCAAACTGAACTAGTAAACATTTGCCAAACCTGGATGTCTCCAGTCTTGTGTCAGCATTTAGCACTAGCATAGTCTCAGTTACTAAAGTCACTGTCATCAAAAGCTTCTCCCTTTATTTTATGGGAAATATGTTGAGACCAAATCTTCCCATCACCAGGACCAGATGATTCTCCAGAACATAGCTTTGTCTCTGCCCACTTGTCTTGATATTTATGGCCAACATTCTAGTCAAAGCCACTGACACCTAGCATCTAAATTTCTACAGTGGCCCCATACATAGTCTCTCCATCTCTCCCTCCCTCCCTCTCTCTCTCTCTCTCTCTTTCTCTCTCTCTCTCTCTCTCTCATGTGTGTTTAAATTGAAGTATAGTTGACACAATGTTACATTTGTTTTAGGTGTACAACATAGTCATTAGACATTATGCTATGCTCACCACAAGTGTCATTACCGTCTGTCATCATACAACACTATTACAATACCACTGACTACATTCCCTATGCCGTATCTCTTGTGTCTTTTCAACTGATCCTGAACAGAGGAGACATATCTTTAAAAAAAGTATATAAGATCATGTTAATACCCTTCAATGACTTCCCACTAAACTTAGAATAGAAATACAAAGCCCTTACCACGGTCTACAAAATCCTATGTGATCTGGCTTCTATTTCACCAGCCTGATTTCTTACATCTATGGCACACGCATACATTGATAATCTCTCAGTTGCTAGAACAAACCAAACTGCTCAGGCACCAGGGCCTTTGCCCTTGCTATTCCTTTTGCCTAGAATACTGTTCTGTTGGCTCTATAAATTGTGTATTCTACCTGATTGCTTCGGTCTTAGCTTGACTATCACTCTCTAGAGAGTTCTCAGAATCTCCTATCAAGAGTAGGTCTTTGTTATTTTCCAATTATTCCTGTATATTTCTTTTTCTTTTATTAAAGATTTGAGTATAATTGACACTCAATGTTATATTAGTTTCGGGTGTACAACTTAGTGATCTGGCAAGTTTATACATTATGCTCTGTTCACCGTAAAAGTATCTACCATTTGTCCTGTTATGTTGCTATTACGATATCGTCTGTATAGATTTCTTTAATGGTACTTATCACAATTTGCAAATGTTGAGTTTGCTTTTTAGATGTGTATTATTCTTCCCACTAGAATGAAAGCTTCAAGAAGATAAGAATCTTGTCAATCTTGTTCATCACTATAATCCCAGTGCCCTGTGTAATGAGGATATGTAGGATGCTTTTGAAATATGTTTAGATGAATGAGTGGATTACCCATATTTCACAAATGAAGATGAGACCCAGAAAGCAGGTGTCTTGCCCAAATTACATGGGTAGTGAGCAGCAGTCTGAACACATCTTCTGACTCTATAGTTTATGCTTTGGTTCCATATAACATACACTCTCCTGGTGGCACCTGATTGGCAGCAAAATGTCATTTTCTTGGGGTCTGTTCTCTACCAGAATTGCCAGAACTCTTCGCTTTTCCTCACCACTAAGACAGAGTGGCTTTGCAACACCAGCAGCCCAGCCGGTTTACTCATTTTTCATACTATAAAATGTTATTAAACTGCACCACACAGATAAGTACTAGAAAAATTGCCAGGTTATTTTCCTAACATAAAATTAGCCAATTTGCCTGTGTACGGGATTGTAAAAGATGCAAAGCATCCCATTCAAGTGATTAACCTCTTAGTTAATAAAAGCAACAATTTCATGTGTATAAATAATATAATAAAAGGAACATTCATATCAAAGTTATGTAGCCCTCCCCTTTCTCTGCTCGTCTCCTTAATTGGTAAATAATTCATCAAACTCTGGAATGAATTGTGCTCCCACCCACATTTCTTCATCCAATTATCATGAAATAGGAAAGCAGGCTCCTTCTCCCTTTGGAAGACAGGAGATAATGAAATCGTTCAGGGTTTCCCTGAGCCTGTGCTGGGCTAGATAGAGAATCCAGCTGGCACGGGCCTCATTGGGGCATCTGAGGGATGCTTCTTCGGGTTCTGAAGAATTGGACTTGTCCTTTTAGTTTGCCCTCTTTTCCCCAAAGGTCACGTATTTGTCTTTCCGCTAGAGCGTCCATAAATATTACCTGTTGTGAGTGTGACGGTCAATGGGAGGAATGGGCTGTGCAGAGCAGCCAGCTGCCTGAAGATTTTAATATGACTTTTGCATCAAATGAGTTGCACGGATCCATTTTTACAATGCTGATGAGCCCACAATTCCTGGACATGGCAATGTCCTTTTATGTTGTAAATTATGTAAGATTATTGCCGAAAGTTTCTTGTGGGAGCTATAATTTTTTCCCCTTTGGACTTCTTCATGTGTGGAAAAAACCCTACATTAGATATAAATTAATATACTCTTGGGCTGATGACCTTTGGTTTTTTGCCTTTTACCTTTAAATTGAGGTAGAATAATGCCCAACATAGTGTAATTTGCCTTCGCAAAACTCTTCTATGTATGTCACTATAATTCCCAAGGATGGTCTTGCTAATAAATCCCATTAAAAAACTCTTTTTTTTTTTTTTTGCAGATCATTTTGGTTCCTCTCATGAGTTCTGTTTAGAATTTTATCATTACCGTATTCAACAGCTTCAACTTTGTTGTAGACAGATCACAGAGGTTGTGTACTGAACTTACAATAGCAGTGCTTATACCTGGGGTTTCTTTATTTTCCCTCCAACACATTAGAGTTTTATGGAAAAAGATAAAACAGTTACGGCCTCCTTTACCACAGCTTTTTGAATAGCCTCTTCAGCTTGAAGTTTATGGCTGCCGAAAAATCATCTTAATTTGCAAATTGTACAAGCCCTGTTTTCTGGGTCTTAGTACTATAGTCAAGCAAATAGAGAAATGGAAATGTCAGCAGCAGCATTTATGACTGACTCGGTGGGGAAACTTGTCCTTCTAAGTCAAGATGGAACTTATTATCCAAGTGAGCTGGTGGAGAGTGAATGAGACCCAGCCCTGAGCTCTCTTTCTTCACCATTGCGTCTTTGGTCAATTCAAACAGTTAGCGTTCCTTTTTCACCATTTGAAGTTGTGGCGTATGCTTTCTGTTTAAAAACGGTAGCTTGAAGGCCAGACCATTGAATGCCTTCCTAAAATTTTCCCCTTCCTTTTTCAAATAAATGAGCTATTCTTCGCTATTGCTTGGGAAACACTGTTGAGAAATTCTGGTTATTTCTGCCACTTATGGCTGTTCTACAGAGACAAAGAAATTTCTATGGAAATGAACAATAGGAAAAGAACCATACTGAAATGGGATTGACTGGACTTGCTAAAGCAAATATGTCTTAATCTTAATTAACCAGCTTTTGACATCTGGATGCGTGGATTGCTGGCTGTGTCACATGAGTACTTTATAATCAGTCCTCTGGGTGGCTCTCTTGGAATTTTTCTCTGTAGAGTAAATTCTTTCTATCAAATACTGTACCACCATATCCCAATCCACAGCAGGGAAGCTTTGATCAAGGTCAAGACAAATGGACTTGGAGGAGTTTTTAACTGACCAGGGTGGCCATTCTCTAGGACCGACTGGAGGACTGCTTTTCTTTATCTGGGAGGACCGTACACTTTAGAGCAAGGTATAGATTTGGAAGTGGTCTGCCCCTGGCATAGTGAATGGGAAGGGATGCTTGTCTAGCCAGCCGGGTGAGCAGAAACAGTTTAATCTTCTCAGGTCCATCCTTCGATCATTATTTAGGGTCGCCAACCTGATGGCAGTACTCACCCAATGACTGGAGAAGAAATAATCTTCCTCAAGGTGTACTTTTCCTAAATAAGATTATGAAACAGACAACACTGGTAACATCTGTTTTGGTATCCCCTTTATGACTCCCACTCACCTTCTCCTGCCAGTTCTCCATTTCTCTGGCAGGAACCCTCCTTTTGCCTCGAAATCTAGCAACTCATTGTCTGAGCCTTTAAAAGCCCTGTTTTCTGCTGGCTTGATAATAGAGGTGGAACAGGTAGCTAATATTAACTG
This sequence comes from Paguma larvata, assembly GCA_030068075.1. Taxonomy (NCBI): domain Eukaryota; kingdom Metazoa; phylum Chordata; class Mammalia; order Carnivora; family Viverridae; genus Paguma; species Paguma larvata. The sequence goes on along the minus strand of CM057835.1, from coordinate 45,414,208 downwards.
AGTAATAATATATGGCAATTAACCCCTGTTTAAGAAGGTGTACATATGCTGTTGCATTGGGGCCACGGTTACGCATGTAAGGTATCCCCATCTTATAGATGAGAAAACTGAGGTTCCCAAAGATTAAGTGACTTGCCTAAAGCACACTTCAAGTAAGGAATAGAGCCAGAATTGGAATTTAGGTGCATCTGACGTTAAGATCCATGCTCAACTAACTCTAACATAATCACTGCCAAGTTACATAATTTCTTGAACTCATCAAAATTCTCTTATTTTCACATGTAACCCTATGGAGTCAAGTTTTCAGTTCAAGACAGATTTAAAGGGAAGATCTTTTTAACCAGACCATCTTCAGATTTAGGAGGGGGTCCCTCAAATCCTTCCACATGGTAGACTGCCTCTTCTGTCTTTAATCACTGATCCTGTTTTGACTAGGACCAGATCGTGATCCCGAAAACGTGGTTGATTTGATATTCTCAGAATTCCCGTTTCATTAGGTGACATTTGTGTGTTCCCTGTTCTCTGCCTGTCTTGCCTTCTATGATTCTGATGCTCTATGTGGTTTAAGACAGTTGACTTTCTATAGTTGTTCCTATTTATCAGCCCTGGAATTACCTTGACTTTCCTATTTTGACACAGCCAGGGTCCTCAGTGGTCTCACCTTGTGCATTGGTTTCATTATGTGAATGCAGTTTGTTTGCATTCATGTCGCCATTGTCTCATTAGTATATTATTCTAAAACTCAACCCAGTATTTCTTGTAGTCTATCACTCCTCTTTTGGCCCATTCCTTTTGTGTTATTTCCTACATCTTTCTTCCTATATTTCTCCAATATTGACATGTGCTAACTTTTATTTCTTATGCTTGATTACTGAGTGAGACTTACCTTATGGCCTCAGAACTAGAGTCTAAACTTGAGGACAAATCAGTGGTAATTATCTCCATCTTCTAAAGGATTCTGTATTAGTTTGCTAAGGCTGTCATAACACAATACCACAGACTTTTCGCTTAAACAATAGAAATATATTTTCTCAGTCTGAAGGCTAGAAGTTTGAGATCAAGGTCTTGACAAGGTTGGTTTCTTCTAAGGTCTCTACTTGGCTTGTAGATGGCTGTCTTCTTGCTGTATCCTCATGTGGTCTACCCTTTCTACAAATCTGTGTCCTAATCTCTTCTGAAGAAGATACCAGTAACATTGGATTAGATTTCAGCCTGATGATCTCATATAACCTTAATTACTTCTTCAAAAACCCTCTCTCCAAATATAGTCACATTTTGAGGTACTGGAGATAGGGACTTCAACATATCGATTTTGGGGAGCGTGCAATTCAGCCTGTAGTAGGATTCAACAATTGTGTCCTTCTTAAAATGTGGCCATGAATTCTCTGCTACCTTCACAATCACTGGGGTGGGGCACCTGGGTGGCTCAGTTGGTTCAGCATCTGATTTCAGCTCAGGTCATGATCTTACAGTTTGTGAGTTCAGGTCCTGCATCAGGGTCCTTGCTGTCAGGATAGAGCCAGCTTCAGACCCATTGTCCCCCCCCCCACTCTCTGCCCTTCTTCCCCTCACCCTCTCTCTTTTAAAAAATAAGTAAATGATTAAAAAAAAAAAAAGAAAATCACTGGGGATGAATGAGGGCAATAGGGAATTTGTCAACTGGAGGGCAATATTTGCGGCAAAAACGTTTTCTCTTCCTTTCCTAGAGGTGGAATGAGGATGGTGTGCTTACTTTCTCTACTTCCAAGCCACGTGAGGGAAGTGCCGAGAGAATCACTTGCAAGGATTGGATGTGCCTATAACAAAAAAGTAACTGTCATCCCAGTCTCTGGCTGAGTACTCACACAATCTGACCTGAGGCTTCCCAGTGAAGGAGAGTCAAGCATGATGAGAAACTTCTTGATAGAGCTCGTTATATGTCCTGAAGTGTGTAGGCACCCATGAACCTAATCACACAGTGTTCATTTTGGTATCTCTTTAATCTTCAAAATTAAGAACCATGCTGGAATAAATTGCATGAAGAAACTGTTCTAAGGAGATGGGGATGCCCTCCAAGTGCCAATTTCCTGAAGACTTTAGAGGGCACAGAGGGGCACCTGGGTGACTCAGTTGGTAAGCATCCAACTTCGGATCATGTCCTGATCTCAGGGTTTATGGGTTCAGGCCTCGCGTCAAGCTCTGTGCTGACAGCTCAGAGCTTGGATCCTGCTTCGGATTCTGTATCTCCCTCTCTCTCTGCCCCTCCCCTGCTCGTGTTCTGTCTTACTCTGTCTCTCGAAAATAAATAAATGTTAAAAAAAATTTTTTAAGGGCACAGAAAATCCTCATTGGTCTAAAGACCCCAAGCGAAGCACCAGTGGGATCAAAAAGGAAACATGAATCATACAGTATTCAGGCAACTACAAGAGTTATCCCCGTCTGCTTTCACAGACAGAGGCTTGAGGGCACTGGACAGTGGCAGGGGCCAAAAAAAGAAGTGACTGCTCCGTTTCTGAAGGGGTCTTCAGTACATTGGGGGCTGTTCCAAGAAGACCATGGACATGATCTATACATCAGGGAGCATCGCACTTATGATGAAAGCAGACCAACCCAGAGGAAGACCACCCCAGAAGTCAGCCAATTGTATGAGACAGTACCTGCCATCTTTTCTATTCTTGTTGCCGATTGTATCGCACTGAAAGGATTAGCTATCCAGAAGGAAGAGGATTTTGAATCGTCCCAGAGAAGACTTCGCCCCTGACTCCAACTCTAAGATTGGGGAAGAAGAGAATTGAGAAGATTATGTAACTTTCTTGTTGGGCTGAAGTCTAGCTGCCCCTAAGTAAGTGGAAAAGTTAAATATTAAATTGGAGAAGAGATTACAATGTTGAAACACAATGGGATGAGTATTTAAAAACTGAAAATGCCTGGAAAGCTGTGGATTTTGCTAAGATATTGGGGATTGGAAACGGAGATTTGACAAGGAGAAGGCAGTCATGAAAGAACACTAAAACTGCTGTATTTAAAAACAGTTCAGACTATTCAACCATAAATTGTATTTGATTGCCAGTAGAAAGCCATGGTGAGCATTATTGTTTAGCAAGGATACCTTCCTTGGTCGTTTCAAGTCACTGGTTAGATTTTAGGTACAATGAGGTTAAAATGGAAAAATTGGGATGCCACACATTGTCCGTGCTTCAGAGTGAATTTATTTTATTCAAAGCCATCACAGCTTTAGGATTAGGTTGAAAAACTAAGAATTATATCAAAATAAACAATATTTAAAAAAAGTTGCTTTATTTTAATTTCCCTTCTCTCAAACAATGTGGTAGAGTAGAGGGTGTTAGGGTTCAAAAGATCCCTAGGGTTTGACTGTTGGCTCCATCCATAATAATCTATACTGAAGCAGTCATGTCACTATAACTTATGGTATCTTGATTTTCTTCAGTTATTACCCTAATTCAGTAAGCATTTACCAAGTCTCCCATGAGGATAATGGGCTTTTGAATTCGACTGTGTAGGTTAGAGTCCACACTCTACCACTTAGTAACTTGACCCTGGCTTGGTTACTTATCCTTTCAAAGACACTTTTCTTAGCTTTACACAGGGATATAGCAATGAGACTGGGCCACAAAGAATCAGTGAAGTATCTTCTGTAAATTGGAGCATTTGAGTTATGTGATCTTTCAAATCTCTTCATTTCAAAAAGTCTATTATTAAACCACAGGGAAGAGAATGGATTTAAACAGAATCATGTGGCTTCAGGTTATAAAAAAAGAAAGAATTTTCTGGTTAGAAACCAGATTTAGTACATTGAAGAGGTTCTGGATTTATCCTCCTAATTGAAAAAATAAACTAGTGAGTTATCTGATTGGAATGGATTTACTATGATTCTGCTAAAAGTTAAAGAGATGAAGTAAATCAGTGGTTATTGAACAAAAGTCCAGGAATGGCCACCATTAGATTCACCTGGGAAGGTTTTATAGTGTTATTCATATCTCTATCCTTCCTGATTTCTTATCTCCTTTTTTTGGATCAATGACTGAGTACTAACATCTCCAGCAATAATTGTGGATTTGTCTATTTTTTTCTTATTTCTGACAGTTTTTGTGTCAAATATTTTGACGTGTTATTGGGTGCATTCACATTGAAGCTCTGTGTGTGTGTGTGTGTGTGTGTGTGTGTGTGTGTGTGTGATGAATTTATCCCTTATTATAAAATGTTCTTCTTTATCTCTCTTTTGTCTTGAGGTATACTTTGATAACTGTTGGACATTCCAGCTTTCTTATGATTAGTATTTGCATAATATATACTTTATAATTTTTTTTTACCTTTACCAAGTATGTGTTTTTGTATTTTAAAAAGTCATCTCTTTCAATGTGATTGGGTCTTTCTCCCCATCTGGTCTGATAATGTCCACCTTTTAATGGTAATGTTTAGTCCATTTTGATATAATGTGATTATATATAATTTGATATAATATGATTATATAGTTAGGTTTACATTTACCATCTTGCTATTTGTTTTCTATTTGTCCCATGAGTTCTTTGCTATTTTTCTCTCCCTTTCCGCATTCTTTTGGATTAATAATGTTTTCAAATTACATTTTATCTCCACTATTGGTTTATTAGCCCTACCTTTTTGTTTATTTTTAAGTGGTTGTTCTGAATTATAATATACATTCCTATGCATTTGTCAGAGCTGACCTTGAATTCCTATTTTACCTTTTCACATATAAGAACTTTACAATGGTATACTTCCATTCATCCCTGTTAGCATATACTTTCTTTTATGTATGCTATAAATTCTAAAATACATTGTTAATATATTTTTTAAAAAACAATGGTATGCTAAAGAAATAAAAATCAGGAAAAAATGCGTTGTTTACCCATATGTTTGTTGTTCCTAGCACTTTTCACTTTTTCAAGTAAGACTGAGTTCTGGTATCATTTCCCATTAGTCTGAAGAACTTCTCTAACCTTTTTGGTAGTGCATGTCTTTTCTTGATGAATTTTGTTAGTTTATGTTTATCTAAAAGTGTCTTTTTCTTTTATTTTTGAAGGATGCTTTTTGCTGAATATAGAATTCTAAGTTGATAGCCATTTTTCTTTTAGCATTTAAAAAATGTCTCTATTTTGTCTTATGCCTTGTGTTATTTAGCGAGAGAGCACCTTTCGTTTTTATCATTGCTACCCTGAATGTAACATGTCTTTTATTCTCTGGACTACTTTTAAGATTTTCTTGTTATAGTTGGTGTTTGGTAATATTACTCAGTTATGCCTACATAAGGTTTTCTTTATATTTATCCTGCTCGGGGTTTATTAAGACTTCTTGCATCTGTGGGTTGACATCAAATTTGGAATATATTTGGTTATTCTCTCTTTTAATATATTTTTTCTGACCCAATGTCTCCCCAATATGCTCTGATCTGCCTTTTTATTCTGGCACTCTAATTACACATATGGTAGCCTATTTGACATTATTTATTATGCCACTGAGATTCTGTTTATTTTTTTCCTGTCAGTTTCTTTTACTATTTCGGTTTGGATAGTTTTGATTTGCTTGTCTTAAGTATGGTCAGCACCTCTTTCTGATCATTAGATCACCTCTAATGCATTCTCAAGATCACCAACTGAAGTTTTAAATTTCAGATATTTGTTACTTCTATTCTTTTAATGTTTATTTATTTGTTTTTGAGAGAGGGGGGTGGAAAGGCAGAAATAGGAGACAGAGAATCCCAAGTGGGGAGCCAATGAGGGGCTCAAACTCACAAACAAACCCTGAGATCGTGACTTGAGTCGAATTTGGACACTTAACTGACTGAGCCACGCAGGTGCCCCATCAGATATTGCACTAATTCTAGAATCTCCATTTGTTTCTTTTAAAATAGTTCCCATTTCTAGCCTGAGAATCCCCATCTGTTTACTCATATGTCCATCTTTTCCATTAAATTATTATATATGTTTATAATAGTTGTGTTAAAGTAATCCTCTGTTGACTCCAATATGTATTCTCTCTAGGTCTGTTTGTATTGGTTGTTCTTCTGTCTGGTTTGGGACACATTTTCCTGTATTTTTTTTTTTTGATGTCTAATAATTTTTTATCATGTTAGACATTGTGAATATTATTTTATTGAACATATGATATGTTTTTTGCCTTTCAATAAAGAAAGCTGACTTTTGTACTCCTAGGCATCTTGATCCCATTGAAGCTTGGGTTCCGGACTTCGTAGAGATGTCTAGAGTAATCTTGCTAAGTAAGTGTGGTTTTTTGGAGTCTTAACTCAATGCCTGGGGTTTTCAGAGTTCTTTTCAAACTCTGGCTGGTCGGAACTTCAACATGTCGTACTCCTGTGCACCTTCATAATGTCCATCCTGCCACAACTCGCCAGTTGCTGTTCTCCGCTAGGTGTCATAGAATCTAATCCTGTCGGTGTGCACGTTAATGTTTGACCAAAGATATAAGGGAAACTTTATATGTAAGAGGTCCTTCTCTGGACAGCTGCTTCCTCTCTGGTGTCCATCCCACAAATTCTAGCTGTCTCTGCAACCTCAAACTCTAACTGAACTTAGAAACAAAAGATACTTGGGGCACCTGGGTGGCTCAGTTGGGTAAGCACCCGGCTCTTGACTTCAGCTCAGGTCATGATCTTATGGTTTGTGAATTCGAGCTTCATATCAGGATCTGTGCTGACATTGTAGATTCTGCATGGCATTCTCTGTCTCCCTCTCTTTCTGCCCCTCCCTCACCCATGTTCTCAAAAATAAATAAACACTTAAAAATTTTTTTAGAAATAAAAGATACCCTGAATAAGTGGCAATATAACAATCAAAACAAAATGAATTATATTCCTAGAGTTATAAAACTTCAAATATTCTTTTTCTGTCTTTAATAAGAGTTTTTTTCTGAAGTCTGGAAGATGGTGATATTCTTTTTGGGAAAAATCATTATTTTGGAGAGGAATTCTAAAAATAATGACAATATGAAAATTTAGTGTATGTTAGTCACTTTACATGGATTGTGTCAGTTAATGGTCATGACGCTCTTCCTAATAAGACCTAGGATCGGGTTCCATTTTCCTTTCCTAATTAAAAAGTGATCCAAGGCAGAAAACAGAGGTGAACATGGAGCTCACCTTTTTTTTTTTTTTTTTCCCTATTCTGTGTTTCTCTTGAAATGCTCACAAATTTTGTCTAGTTTTACAGCTGGTTATGGCAGGTACATAAGTGTGATACTTATTACTTCTGCCTTGCTGAAATCCTAAGGAGCTCTTAAAACACATGGATTCCAATACTCTGCCAAAACAGAATCTCCAAGGTGGTGCTTGAAAGCATCCATCTTTATTCTTTTTTTATTTTAGTTTTTTTTTTAGGCTTTTTATTTTAATTTTTGAGAGACATAGAGACAGAGTGTGAGCAAGGGAAAGGCAGAGAGAGAGGGGGACACAGAATCTGAAGCAGGCTCCAGGCTCTGAGCCATCAGCACAGAGCCAGACACGGGGCTCGAACTCACAGACGGTGAGATCATGACCTGAGCTGAAGTCGGCCGCTTAACCGACTGAGCCACCCAGGTGCCCCATCCATCTTTATTCTGATGTGCCTTCAGGGTTTGGACCCACTGATGCACATGTCCGTGGTCACACCAGGCCCCGATGGTTCTGACTTGAGAGCATTCTGACAAGCCTCATGCAAGGGTCTCAGTTGACACAGCTCCACCACGTCCCCTGGGAGATGAATCATGAACTAGCTAGGCCTCCCTATGGTGAAGGATTTCTCCATATCCAGACTGTTTTCACTTCTTAGACTTCCTTACTTCTAATCATTTGTCCTTCTGAATTAGAGTAAACGGTTCCTTATAGTCTTAGCATTCACACCTCCGAAATTTAGTAGACACACATCATATCCCCTGCCAGTCATCATTTAACCAGGCTCTACAGATTTAATTATTTTAATGTACCCCCATAAATCAACTTCTTAAACTCTCCGGTGCTGGCTTTAATATCTTGTCCTCTCTCTGCATAACGATGAAGAAAGCCAGAATGGGACATCTTTCTATCTTGTTTTCCTGAGGAATAGGACCGATGTCCCATCTTCTCTAGTCAGTTGTCTGATCTGGAATGTTAAATTCATAAGCTTACAGACTTTTTTTTTTTACTCATTGGTTCTATTTTAATTATACTGTAAATAATTGTCAAGTTCTTAAGCTTGCTTCTGACACTGAATACAAGTATTTAAGGTTTTATTTTTAATTTAAACATTTAAAATACTGGCACAGTCCTCAAGTGGAATGAATCCATTAAAAATCCTGTGTGTGTAATTAAACAATCTTAGTGTGCCTAGATTTCTCTGTCATTTCTGGCACCTGGCATGTCTTCCTTGGAGGTTTTCAATTGTGGCCTGTAATACTTTTAGAATAATGAGAATTCAGATTCCACAAATCACCCAAAGCCAAACATCAGTTTCTGGGGCCAATAAAGCATGCCCAGTTAGCTGATGGCTTCCAGAGGGGCTGACAAAGGGCCTTACTTAATGCCCTGAGTGTGGTACTGTTTAAGGCCATCACGATGTGCTGTAATTATTGTGGCAGGCTCCTTCCTGTCTAGAATATCTCCCTGAACAGTCGGTAGTGTGTCTTGGGGTTGACAGGTGGCTAGATTCCCCTCTGCGTTGGTGAGGATGTTAGATGTTGCCAGGAGAATTTAAAGCAACATAGGCAGTGCCTTAGCACTTGAATTGTTCTGATTCACCCCCTAGCTCTGTGCAGTATACATCTCTTAGGCACATGCAAAAGGAAAGCCTCTTTTTACCCTTTTCCCTGAACTCCTCTCTTCACCAAGGCACATTCTCCAATTTGCTGGCTGCCCCTGGGAGCCATACTTAGCGTGTCCCCTGACAGCCCTGTGCCCATGTTTTATGCAAAGATGTGAGCAGCTGGCCACCAAGCCCCTGAGAGTCTGGGGCTTTTGTGTTCCAAAGCCTCTTCTCTGCCTTCTTTTCCCTCCCCTCCTGGCTTCTAGGCTGTGTGATCTTTTCTCCACCGCTCCCTTGTGTCGGCATTTGCTGGATGTGCTCTGTGCTTTTTACATGCCAGGCATCCGTGCTGAGGAATACTGAACTTTCCTAAAAAGCGGTTGATAAACACGGGGAGTGGGGACAGAGAATGTCTGGTACTTAGTAGGCCCTCTTGGCTGAACCTTTGTTCAAACCTTCTGAAGAAGTCCCACATTACCAGGCAGGAAATATAAAGAGGCACAATAGCGTATCAGATGGAAAACAGGGAGGGGAGAGCAGAGTCTGTTATGAGGCTAAATCGGATAATGTATGCAGAATTCTAAAAGAGTGAGAGCTCCGTAGATGAACTTGGACCCTGGAATAAAACTGCTTAGGTTTCGAGTCTAGTTCTGCCACGTACTATCTTTGTGACCTTGGGCAAGGTCACTTGTCCTCTGTGTATGTCGGTTGTTTCATCAGCAAAATAGAAACACTAATAGTCCCACACCCGGGGTTGTGATAAGGATTCAAGGAGATAATACCTATAAAGAACTTAAAGTGCCTAGCAAATAATAAGTGCAAAATAAATGTTCAATAAAAGGTAGTTAAGATACCAATATTGTTACTATCATAATTATTGGGCACTTAACAAATTTATCAGCTCCTGTATATAACCTAACTCCTTCAGTGGATCTGGAAGAGGTCATTGACTTGTAGACACAGAGAACAGACTAGAAGTGCCAATGCAAGTTTTAGGTCTCACTTGGGTGCAGTTCGTGGTGGAGGAGGGCTCTTCGTTTTGTCTGCTAGAGCTGTTTGACTAAGATGCCTGAGAACTTCACTCAATGAGAACAATGGCATAGATAGAGTTCAAGATACAGTCACGGGGGTCTCCACTCTGCTCTGCTAACAGAGAGATGCGATCTAGGATCTAGGCTTGCTGGTGAGTTCAGTCCTAAGGTTAAGGGAAAAAAAATTGGCTATGATATATCTGCGAAAAGTCATGCTAATACAAAGAAAGTTACTTTCTTGTTCTGAGCGAGTTCAGGAAAAGGAAAACAGTCTTTAAAAACAAAGTAGGGATACAATTATCGATCATTTAATAGGAACTCAGCCTGGTAGAAGTGTTGGATGATAGTAGGAAAACCTCCAATACTGCAAGGGGGGTTGGAAAAAGTATGGGAAAGGAGGTATGGGAAAATGTTTCTAGTCATCTATCTGGACTTCCTTTATTCCAAACCTTGCACAGCGGGGCCTGTCGCTGACTTTTTGTCCGAGCAGTCTTTTGCCTTGTGCCCATTTTGGGAATTGTACTCTTTATCCGCTGGCGTTCATTGCAAGAACGGCTCTCATTAATTAGGAAGGCATACGTAAGGCGTGAGTCCTGCACTTAGCCAGAGTGGATCACAATCGAAGTTAAGGTGCCTGTTTGGAAGGTAGTAGGATGCTCATCAGAATGAAATCTGCCTCCAGCAAAAGTTGGCGTGGCTTGGTTCAAGGACTGGCTGAGGTCTGAGCTGCCTCTGGTTTCGTCTGACTCTTAGAGAGAAGATAGAGATGCACTCCTGTCTCCTATTTATCATTCTCAATGGGAACTGTGTGGGCAGCTTCCATTATGCCAGGCCAAATGTAGACGAATGAAAAGGTCGACTAAGTAATTATTGATTTTATATGTGTGCATAAATTAGAGCATGGAGTCCTTTAGTCACTGCTAAAAATAAGCCTTCTATGGATTGGGTTTGGGAGGCAGAGGGCTTGTGGAACGAGGCTAAAGCAATAACTGTGGTGGTAAATCTGTACATCGGATAACTATTTCCTTATGGTTGTCGTGATGGTTCAAGACGTACATAAAAAACCAGCCAGTGGTGCATTTTGGATATCTGGGAGAGGTTTGGACAAGGCAAGCCACAGCCATGCTTTCTCTTTAATCATAAAACTGATATTGGCCATGATCCTTTGAGCAGCAAGCCTTTTCTCAAGCAGCAGTGACTTATGAATGCTATTCTGAGGAGAACTAGTCAATATATTAGTTTTCTTTTAATTATGCAGCTGCAGCAGCAAGTCATGCATGAGTTTTATGGAGCTTTGTGAATTTGCCATCGGTTCTGGGAAGCAGAGAATTTATTTGTATACCGCGGAGCAATTTGCTCTGGTTAGAAGAGAATCATATCCTTCTATCTGAAAAACGAAGAGCTGGTATTTGAATGGGAAATTCCAAGAATCTAATAATCAAGTCAGCCGAGGCCGTTAATTAAAATTGAGGAGTATCAAGCATTTATGTAACACTCTAGAATGTTGTGGGGCTGGAAAATTACCAATTGCCTGAAGTTTGCAACTGTTAACACGTTTACAAGGGAGAAAAGAGGGTGATAAAAGAAGAAAGTATTTCGTTAGCAAACATCTTATATTTGGGGCAAATATTGCCTTATACCTTTCAGAGGTAGGGCCAGCTAAATTATACAGCCATCTTAGTTCTGCTTAGATTTGAGTGGTTTGGAGTCAATTTATGCATTATGTGTGCATCTTAAATTTTAGATTACAGCAATTCTCTCTCTTTTTGGTTAGTAGTTCCTGTAATGCTGAGAAGCACAATGTCTCGTTCAAGCATAACTTGGTATTACTTAGAAGCAGCCCTGAGGAAGTAAATTGCACCATTCTGCTTGATCTAATGGGCCACAACAGCTCCCAAATTGAAGAAATGAGGATTGGCATGTCAAGGAAGAGGAGTAGCTGAGAAGGAGGGTGGTGGCCTGTGACTAGGAAATACTGACCTCTGGAACTATGTGACGCTTGCATATGGGTTCAGATCCACTCCAGGCTCTGGGCTCCAGGACCAATCCTGATCTCAGCCTGGGAGGGTTTTGTGGTCTGCCTTTGAGGATCAGCCCTATGTCAATCGTCTTTCAGTTGTGACCTTGAACTCCAGTATACATAAAGGTGCTTCTCTTGTGTGCAGAAGGTCCAGTTTCCACTTTGTATCCTAATAATGGCAGCTGGGTCTTGCTCCTTGTGGCTCTCAATCTGCTTTGTTCTTTGTTGTCTACCCAGAGTCAAGAAGCCTGTAGCTTTCCCCATAACTTAACTCCTGTAGGACTGGATATTGCTTGCTTCTATTCTTCATGTCATCCTTCAAATGGATGTTGGGACACCCTCTGCTCCTTTGAGTTGTCCACCTTCCTCTCCCCCTGCTTCATTCCAACTAATAGCCTGGGCAAACAGATGTTTGTTGTTGAGCACTTTCTGAACTGCATACCCAACATCTAGTGGAGTGCGTGGGCCATAGTAGGCATTCAATAAATAATTTGGAGGATGAATGAATTCATTCTATCTGCTAGTCAGGACTTCTTTTGGTATTTTCTGGCAAAGTCCATATTCCCAGAAACCACCTTTCTCAGCTCATTCCATCTTTCCCAGGCTGCCCTGCGCTCCCTTCAGCTACAACACAACACCAAAATATCTTGCATCTTAGGGAGGCTGGCATCATTGGCAAGATGTGTCTTTAATCTCTGCAGGCTCTTAAAAATATCACCCTGCTCTAGTTGTACTTTCCCTCTCCATTGTCTCCTGGTTCTCTCTCAGAGACTTTAGGAAATATTTAATGTACACCAAAGTGCCAATGACTGGCAACTCAGGGCAGTTAGCCAGTAAAATTCAAAGTATACGCCTGCCTGGGTTGTAGTTAGTGGAGCCAAGAGGAAGTTCAATCTCTGACATAGGAGGGATGTTTTTAGAAAGTGGAGATATTTTGCTTGGAGAAGAATCATCTTTGGAGGGTCACAGCCGCTGTTTTCAAATATACATACATATCTGATGCGTAAAAGGCAGAATACATCCATATTTTACAAATAAGAATTGGTGATGACCTGCCCCTAGGAGGAGACTGTACATTGTTCTTGGAAGTTGAACACTGGCTCTCTTTCAGATATGAAGGTAGGCCAGGGCAGGGTGGTGGGGCCCATCATGGTTGGTGGTATATGATAATTACATGGTGGGCCAGTGGCTCTTGCCCCTCCCACCACAAAAGAAGTATAAACCCAGGCTGAATTTCACCAAGGGCATTTCCCTAGTTGGTCTCATCTACTATTCCCATTTCTGCCATCTATGTGGTGTTTCTCTGTGTTTGCTTCTATGGCAGTTAAACATCATGGTGGTTGCGGTTGCTTTCCTCGTCCAGTTATAGTGATCCCATTCCTCTTGCCAAAAGTTGATTTAAAAACGGGCATGTGTGCCATGATCGTGGCCCAATGCATTCGAGGTGATGTCTTTTAGGGTAAAGATAGGGGCTCTTGGAAGAGTTTCCTCTCTTTTAGGAAAAGAAGACAGAGCCTGATCGTTCCTCTGGAAGTTGTTGTATTGGGATGTCAAGTCTGGAACTCCAGCAACAGACTTTCCTGACCTGAAACTGAAGTCAGAGCCAAAATGTTGGGTTCTTCATGACAAGATTCACCAACCAAAGCAACTGATTCTGGAGCTATTCCACTTCTCCAGCTTCTTCTTTTGATACATTTCCTTATTTTTTAAAGTCAATTTATTACACATTCTGATACTTGCAGCCAAAACCGTCCTTTCTGAGAGGAAGAGTTTTTCTTTGATTTTTTTCAAAAATGACCAAACAAAGACACCTGTGATAAGAGTCAAGTTCAAACTTTGAATTACATTAGTTCTCACCAAACTGTGGCTAGTCAGTTTCTTTCCTCGTCCCTGTGGCTAGTCAGTTATGTGTCATTTTCTTTCCTCGTCCCTGTGGGGAAACCAGGATAATATTTTAATTTTCATCTTGAAGTTAATGTGCCAGAGTTGTAATATGTCTCCAGCAGTTTCTTTTAAATCGGTATTTAGATTAAGATAAAATTGAGTCAATTTAAACACCAAATTCAAGCAGCCCATCATGAAGACACAGGCCATACAGGGCAAGGCAAGCTGAGTTTTTCTTTGCCACAAAGAGGGAGACTCAGTGGGCTATGCCCTGTCCCACCCTCTGCCCTTGAGATTCTGGTTAGAGGAACATGCTGTTGAACATTCTGAATCACCTAGAAAAATGCAGAAGAATCTGCTAAGTCTTGGCTTCTAAGGATGTAGAATGTTAACGATGATGACTTTGAAAGTCCCTTGCAAACTGTAATGTGTAAGACACGTGGAAAGCATCATTGTTGGGAGTTTGGGGAGAGGCAAAATTATAGATTTGGTTCTTGGATAGCAAAAATGGCCCTGATTTAAGCAAGAGATCTAGAATCATTTCTATTCCCACAGATGACTCAGGTATGGACTTATGGGACCCCTTTTGACAAGAGAATCAGATGCTTTCTCTGAACTAACAAAGGGCTACCAGGAAGGTAGGCAGCTCAGCTCCTGCATCAGGAATGGATTGAAGTTATTGGCTGCTGGTACATCTTTATACACAGTTCACAGTCCCTTTGCATCATGTCACATCTGATACGGTATAATGTGATGTGACTAATGTAATCAGATGTGAAGTGCACTACAGCAACATGTCAAGTTGGAAAATTTGAAAAGAGAAATAGGCTTCTCTCTAAATCATGGTTGGGTTATTTCTCTCAGCCGGAGGGCTCTGTTTTCAGAGTGAAGAGTTTTCTGTGTTGACCTTCTGGCCAAGGCCATGTGTCAGGAGGGCTAGTCTTTCCCGAAGGTGATGACCCTGGGCACATGAACTGAAGCCTCAAGAATTGGCTCCCACCTTCCTTTGAAATCAACATGCCTCACCTCTTTCCCACAGCAGGGCATTCACTCCAGAGGTGTGTGCCGCAAAGCACTGATTGCTCAGAAAACCAGCTAATGGAGGGTTAGGACTGGTATGCTTAGAAGCTCATCAGGCACTAAAGAAGGACTTTTAAAGGACCAAAGTGGCTGGACAAAGTCAGTGTCATTTGTCATTCAAGTATGTGCACAATTTTGCAGAATGATAGCTAATGTGGATACACAAGTTTTGATCCATCAACTTTCTTTATAAGCTTCCTGTACAAAGCAGGGTGGGTGATCTTCATGACCCCGTCTCATTAACAAGGATGAGTTCTGGGAAAGGGCTCTCTGTGGCTTGGTTTAGTGGAGACGTCCAGTCTCTTCCTCTTCTGCCCCTGGTGGGCCGTAGTGTGTGTGCTCTCTCTCCACCTCCATAACTCCCTCCCTCCACCTTCCTCTCTCTCACACATTTTAATTTCTAAGATGAACGTAAGGGTTTAAGAGTCAAAGAAAAGCTCTTCGGCAATGGCTTATAGGATTATAACAAATACAATATCTATATGTAAACAGACAAAAATGGAGCTGTTCTGTAGGAAGCAGGTCCAGGGTGGGGCCCAGGCACCAAGAGCATTCTCAGATCGCTGGGTCACGCTGGGAATAGAACTGACTCTCCAGTCCCCCTGGTCCAGTCCTATCGGCCTCATGCTATGGAGACTTAAGCTCCCTTTTACCTTCCTTGTTCAGGCAGATCTGCTCTCATGGTGGGCTCAGGAAGAAGCATCGGGACAAAGCCCATTCCTTCCGTGGCCCGTCTGCATCCTTGGCCCCTTCCACACTTACACCCTCTCCGTCTGAGGGCATGATGGCCCTGATGAAGGTGTAGTAAACGTAGGTCATGGCTTTCTATAGAATTGTGTAACAATTGAAGTCTGTCAGTCATTTCCATTGGCCTCCCATTTTACCTCATTGTTTCTTTCACGCCTCTGTCTTCACTCTGTCCTCTCCTCCTGAGGCAGCCTGCCTTCCCCGAGTCCTTTCCCCAGCAGGGCTGCACCCTACTCAGCGTGCAGCCCTTTCATAGCTCAGCCCTCCCCTGACCCTACCGTGGCCTCCCCTCCCTCCATTAATCCCACCTCTCCCGTGTACCATTTTATTGGATGCTGCCCTTTGCTCAGTGATAGCTGGCTAATATGAGAAACTCATCTGTTTTAATGTTTTAATGTGTTACCACTTGCTAGCCACTGTGAGAAGCTTAATGAGATTTTGAGTTTTACTTGTCTCATCATAGGCCCTCTATTCAATTATAAACTCGGTGAGGGGCAAGCGCCACTGCTATTTCTTCTGTAACTCCCATAGCATGTGAACAGAGCGGGACTACGAGTACTCTACCCTGCTAGAGTTGAATGGATTCAGGGGAGGGCGAGCAGGTGGCTAGACCTGAGTGCAGGGACAATAAACAAATACCATGACAAAGTTAGTTTTCTGACTTCGCTGGTAAAATAAGTTGGCAAAAGAAAGTGGCCAAAAAAAAAAAAAAAAAAAAGGTTACTAAAAAGGAGTTTAAAAATAACCAGAGAGGGTAAATTAACTCACTCAAAGCTTTAATAAAGTTTGCCTTAACTAAAACAGAAGCAACAACAACAAAAGTAATACTATAAACCAACTATGGAGGCCAAAAGCTGGTCTTGCAATTGAAGGTTTTCTGTAGGACCTCCCAATATCTTCCGGGAAGAAGTTCACCTTACAAAGTCCAAAGTAAAAATGCATACAAAATACATGTGTTATTAAAGCCCTTGGGTGCTGTGGAAACACATTAGCTGTAGACTTGGCGAACGTAATTTCTTGCAAACTGAAATACAAGAAAATGCAGGGTTCTGACTGGCACTGTCCAGTAGAGCTTTCTAGGACTGAAATTTCTTTACTCTGCCCTGGTCAACACAGGAGCCATTAGCCACATGTGGCTACTGAGTGCTCGAAATGTGGCTAGTGTGACTGAGGACCTGAGTTTTTACTTTTGTTTAATTTTACCTCAGAGAGTAAGAAGAGTTCATATTTAAATTTAAATAGTTATGTGTTATTCAATGAATCACATTACTTGAAGCATGGTCTATGGATCAGGAATATGGCCATCGCTTGGGAGCTTGCTAGAAATGCAGAGTCTCAGGCTTTACCCAAGACCTGCTGAGGCTGCAGATTCATCAGATTTCCAGGTGAGTTTCATATATGTTAAATTTTGAGATGTTCCTCTCTAGATCAAGGGTTTTTATCCCTGTTAGAATCACCTGGAGGAATAGAATCACCTGCCTACTTTTTAAAAAAAATTTTTAAAGTATTTATTTACTTCTGAGAGAGAGAGAGAAAGAGCACATGTGAGTAGGGGAGAGGCAGAGAGAGACGGAGACAGAGGATTCCAAGCAGGCTTCACGCTGACAGCAGAGAACCCAATGCAGCGCTTGAACTTACGAACTGCGAGGTGGTGACCTGAGCTGAAGTCGGACGCTTAACCGGCTGAGCCACCCAGGTGTCTCTCACCTGGATACTTTTTAAGCCATTCTGATTCCTGGACTTTACTAGGACCAGTTAAATCAATAACTCTGGTGGGGAGGCACGTCATCAGAATCATCATTGCAATACACCAGTCCGAGAGAGAAATCCTCCTTAGAATTTGTGGAAGAAATTTATCAAGGTTGCAGTAAACATGTAATAAAGACATGAGAAGGAATCCAATGGCACTTAAAAATATAGAACTTTACGTAAAAGAGCCGTGGGTGTGCATTTTGCTTTCAAATGGCATACTAAGAAGAGATGAACACAGCCCCTATACCAGTCAGATTTGGACGTTCTCAAGGTGTAAGAAGTAGTTAACCCAGGAGACCTGGTCTTAGTTTGGGGGAGCCATGGGCCCAAGTTTATGGGATGCTAGTGCCTGGTGACTGAGAAACATTGCTAGTTAGAGAAACACAAAACTGTTCAGTCAGGAAAAAGGTGCTCTATGGTTCTTACCCATTTCTGATAAAGCAGGAAAGGGATTTAAAGAGATTATAGACAGATTGCCAATTTCATGTTATTGAAGTAATTCATATGTCGACAGAAGAAATGAATTTCTACACGCACCATGTGCTAGGTCATGTGCTTCAAGGTGAATTACGGCCCTTCAGACTCCTAAGAGGGGGAGAAGAGTCCTCCTTTTTGGTAGTCTGAAGGTCCCAGTGGGAAAGACTGTCAAGGCCTGTGCCTTTTTTCTAAGAGGACCTGGATTTGGAAGCCTTTCCTCTCCTTTCCAGCTCCTCCAGTCCAAGCTCAGTGAGCTCCAGGACACTATTCAAGGAATGGGTCCTTCTCTTGATGGACTATATTTGGGAAGATGGGAAGGAACTATGGTGGTTAAAAGTGATTCGCTTTTTAATTTTCTCTTTTCTGTTACAACACGTTTTTTTTTTTTATGGTTTGTGCTATAATTCTTTACCTTATGTGTTGTAGCCAAATTTTTAAAAAAATGGAGCTTTATCATGGACCAGAGATGGCAGAGTTAGGAAAAGGGTCATAAATTAAACAACCTATTCAGAAAAAGTAGGTAAAAAGGGCATTCATCCTTTGGGGAATATATTCAATAACACATTTTTTAATGGAATGTTTGAGGGTCCAGACACTACTCTAGGTGCTGGGCACACAGTGGTGAGCAAAATAGACATTCTTCTGACCTCATGTTACTTATAGACTAGTTGGGGGGCACACAGCTGTTAAATAAACACATATATAAATACATATATATTATAATGAACATCTATAAATTGTGACAAGGCCTATAAAGGAGAATTGTTGAAAAGAGAATAAGGGGGGTGGTCTGGTCAGTTTAGATTTTGGCTAAAAGGAGTCAAAGACAGAACAATGAGTTTTACTTAAAAAGTGAAAAGCTTCACAAAAGCTTGGACTCATCAGAAATGATGGTAAGCTTAACTATAAGCAGCAATCAATTAAAAATGAAGACCAAAAGTCCATTTATGCATGAGTCAAGGAAGGATCGAGAAGAAAATATGTCAGGCTTAGTGGCCCACCCTAATATGGGCGGAATGTAATGATAATGATCTTGGCCAAAGACTATAGACTTGAGAAAATTGTCTTGAGTCAGGGTGTGAATGAACTTATTAGACAAGTTGAAGTTCATTTTTAAGTGAAAGTCACAGGAGCAGATGCAAGCAGGTGGAGCAGAGAGGCAAGCCTGCCCAAGGCAGAAAGAAGATAGGGTCTCTTAACCTTCTTCCTTCTATGAATAACGCAATGCCTGGTTTCCCTGGCCTTGGCTAGTCAGAGACTGGGAGTCTCAAAGGCTGCTTAATCCGGCAGCGTCCTCACTGGGCAACATTTTTCTCCAAGGCCTGAAAGATTCTGTCTGAGAACAAAACCACAGAATCATAAAATATTGGAGATGCAGGGGCCATAGAGTGCATTTATTCTAATTCCTCACCCAATCTCATGATAGAACTCATAGATGCCTTGATTGGTCACCAGACAAACGCACACTGGTTGGGCTTCTATAAGAGGTCTCAGTGTTTCTTGTCCTTAAAGTCTGACCCTCAGCCTTGACACATTTATCTCTGACTCGTTCTGTTAACTTTAGAATTAAAGTTCCTATGTGTGCACATAACTCACAGGTATGTGCAAAGGCTGGTTCCACACATAGGTTTAGGATAGCATTAGGGCCTACTGTCATTAGTGACTATTTACCTTCTGTCTCCTTCAAAAGCCTTATTTTCTCTACAAAATCCTCTGCTTTAGGGGCGACTGGATGGCTCAGCCAGTTAAGTGTCTGCGTCTTGATTTCGGCTTAGCTCATAATCTCATGGTTTGTGAGTTTGAGCCCCACGTTGGGCTCTGTGCTGCTAGCGTGGAGCCTGCTTGAGATTCTCTCCCTGCCCCTCACTCACGCTCTCTCTCTCTTTCTCTCTATCAGAATAAATAAATAAACTTAAAAAAATCCCCTGCTTTAGGTAAATGAATCTATTCATACTTCAGTGAGTACTTCATGGACATTCTTGCTTCTTCAATTTTGTTCAAAGGCCTTTTTGGTTTCTCTCAGTTCCTATCAGTTCTTTGAGACCTAGCTTGAATTCCAGCTCCCACAAGAAGTTTTCATGACATTTCCAGTCACCTACACTTTTTGATCCCTTCCCATCGATCCCTTGCCATTGTAAGCACCACAAGGCCATCGGAAACCAGCATAGTTAGCATGTTGAATAAAGAAGTCTCACAGAAAATAATCAGAAAGTCATTTACTTTTGTCTCTCATAGACCTTGTCAATTTGTTTACTCCTCTATTCACTTGTTAATCCATTCATTAAGTAAATATTTACTGAATGCTTACTGTGTGTTAGGCATTATGCTAGGACCTGGGGGTATAGTAGTAAATCAAATAGACAAAAATTCTTGCATTTGTGGAGCCTACAAGCTAGTGGATGAGAAAAGCAGTAAAACAAAGTACGCAAGTGCAACACGTAGTGAGCGCTGAGGGAACAAAGAAAGCAGGGAAAAGGGACGTAAAGTGTCAGCACTTTTAGGCAGTGTAGACAGATAAGACCTCACTGACGGGATGCCTTTTAGTTAAAGACCCAAAAGACATGAGGATGCTAGCTAACAGACACCTGGTGGAGAGGCAACCCAGGTGGAAGGAACACCAGAGGCAAAGGCTCTCAGGTAGGACTCGTATGTTATGAGGGGACAGAAGCGATCCCTGGAATTGCTAGCATTTCAAGTTGGCCTTTTCTCTCATAGCACATTCATATGGTGTTCTTAAGAATTACCCCCAGTTTCTCTGATGTGGGAAACACGTCTCTTCTAAGTTGCTTGTGGTTTTTTCCTTAAGCTCTAGGGATCCCACGGTTAACCCCTGACTGATGTCACTGCAGCTTTGCGGGCAGTCTGTGATGATCTCTTGCTAGCACGGCACTCACTTGCGAATCTCTGGACTTTAGATTTTCCAGGCATCCGTTAGACATCATCCCAGTGGGTCCTTGAACTCTTTGCATGAACATATTAAGCCATCAGAGGGCCTATTAAAGCTCCTTTCCCTGGGATGGAGGTAAAAGCCAGAAACCCTCCATACCTTCCTTTTGGTGGAAAGACAAGGAAGGCTGGGGTTCTTTTAATCACCCCCTTTCTTTCTTGCCCTCTTGAATTTCTTTTCTTAGCTTTAGATAGCAGTCGGCAAAGGATCACACAATGGTTTTATAATTTCTAAGTCTTGCCTGGTGGTCTCAAACCTCATCTTATAATATGACATATATTTGATGGGGCGGTGCTCAGCTGAGATTAAGTAGTGCCAGTTCATGGTACAAAAATGTGTTTCAGGGCCTGCAGATGACAGGTGATGACCAGTACCCAGCCAACTGCTGTGTGCACATAGCTCCTTCCATCTTTTGCGGCAATTTCCTCTGCCGCTCATTTGGCACTTAACACATACTGCTTTTAGTTATTTATTTTTAGTTAAGATTTAATTATAAAGCCATACTTCAATAAATTATCCATGTAAATATTTAAAATATTACACACACAGTTGAATCAATGTACATCCTTTAGCAATACGTGAAAGTTCAAGTTTATTTTTATACCAACTTTTGTTATTTTATCTCTTTATTCGTGTGTTCTTCATCACCAGCTGGTGTTCTAATCCCTGAGCTCACCAATCATACCCTTTGTGAATATCCAATAATTCTGGAACATAATAGGCGCTTCATAATTGCTTAGTGATGAGGATGACATAGTTTTTGGGTATATAAACATTGTAACTAAGTAGATATAGGAGTTGAAATCACACATCAATGCCATCATCTCACTGAATCCTCTTATATGGAAAGATAGGTTGACAAAACATAAAACATTGATTATTTCTCTATGCTATTTCGACCCTATAGTTGCTTGCTTTGTAATTGTTTCCTGCAGTTTGTTGGTACTGACTTCAGTCCTGGTCTTCAGTTGTCGTAGAAAAGTCAAACTTTGAGACTGATTTGAGAATGGATTTTTTACTTTTATTTATTCGCTCATACATCCATTCATTAAAGCATGTTGCTCTTTCTGGTTTAATACCTGACACGCAGAGAGCCTGGAATTTGCCACTCCCATCTCTACAACAAGAAGAGAGCTGGACCACACTGAAAACCGATGGCATTTCTTGAGCTCATCAGAGAGCTGAGGTTGCAAGAAAACCTCCCCCCTTGAAAGCTGGAGAGATGCGCGACTGTGGGGAGACAGAGCTGAGATCTGTTGGCTTGCCCCTGAAGCTTCTGGAGTCATGAACTATCAAGAACACTCAAATAGCAATCTTGATGAGTCGCCAGAGGCTGAGTGTAGACTAGCCTGAGAGTGAGAAATTCCTGGGGACTTCAGTCTTGGGGGACCCAGCACTTTTGTGACCTTTTCCTCCAAGGACCGCACCAGGCTTTCGTGGTGAAGGTCTGCGGAAGATTCCTTCATGGCTTTGGCACGGGGAGAGGAAGAATAATCATTGTGACATACACCAAGAGATTTCTCCATGACAAAGGTCTATACTTAGGAAGGAAAGACTTTGTCCCAGCACTTTATCCCAGTCGAGGAAGGGTATTCCTCCCACTCTGGCACTCTGTAGACTTCCTCTCTCACTTATGGGGGTGGGGGTGAGGAATAGATGTCAGAGCTTCAAGGCAATAGATTGGGGGTGCTGCATCCAGGGGAGGGAGAAAAGATCAGGTGGAAAGAAAAAGGTATACTGCAGAAAGTCACTAGTGAAGGTCACAGCCCCAAGATACAAACATGAACATTCACATTTGGTTGTAATATTATAGAATATTCCTTCTTTCCACTCCTTGCTACCACACCAACTGGACTCGAGTATAATAACAGTGGCCTGCAGCTGGAAAAGGTGGAAGACACAAATGCTCTGAGGAGGAATACCTAGGAAAACCCTAGGTTTCCCTAGAAGAGAGACCAAAACAAGGACATTAGAGGAATTTGAATCTCTGGCACTATGGCTATGGAAAACACCAAGCACAGTCTAACTTCCAGCCAGATTAATATAGATCTTCATGCAGAAGCCTATCGACTTCAGTTCCTATCCAACATGTTCTGCTTTCAACAAAAAATTACAGGGCATGCCAAAAAGCAAATGATAACACAGCCTGAAGAGAAAGGGCAGTCATGAGAACTGGATTTAGATAGGACACAGATGTTAAAATTATCAGACAGAAAATTTATTTTATTTTATTTTATTTTATTTTATTTTATTTTATTTTAATTTAAAGTTTATTTATTTTGAGAGAGAGAAAGCATGAGTGGGGGAGGGGCAGAGAGAGAGAGAGGGAGGGAGAGAGAGAATTCCAAGCAGATACTGTGCTGTCAGTGCAGGTCTGATGTGGGGCTTGATCTCACAAACTGCAAATTCATGACTGGAGCTGAAACCAAGAGTCGATGCTTAACCGACTGAGCCACCCAGGCACCCACGGACAGAGAATTTAAATTGCTGTGATTACTATGTTAAGGGCACTAATGGAAAAAGTAAACAATATATACAAGAAAAGATGGGTAATATAAGCAAAGAGATGGACATGCAGAGACAGAATCAAAAGGAAATGCTATAAATCAAAAATACCATAAGTGAAATAAAAAATGCCTTCAGTGAGTTCATCAGGAGACTCAACACAACCTAGGGAAGAATCCGTGAGCAGGAAGATAATGAAATAAAAATAGAAAAAGGAAGGGTGGGGGAAAAACCAAACGGACTATCCGTGAACTGAGACAAGTTGAGAAGGCATAAAATACCAAGGAGAAGAATAAAAGAACAGAGCAGAAAAAATACTTGCAGTGATAATGGCTGAGAACTTTCCAGAATTAATGCAGACAGCAAACCACAGACCCAGGCAGTTCAGAGAAGAACATCAATATTTTCAAAACTCTACACCAAGGCTTATCATTCAAATTTTAGGAAATCAAAGACAAAGAAAATCTTGAAAGAAGTGAGAGGGGGAAAAAAAAAGCATCTTATGTATACAGGAAGAAGGATAACAATACCTTGGACTTCTCCTCCAAAGCCATGCAAGAAGTGTGGAATACAATATTTAAGGTCTTAAAAGAAACAGACTCCCAACCTAGAACTCTACAGCCAGCAAAAGTGTCCTTCAAAAGTAAAGGAGAAATAAAGACCTTCTCAGACAAACAAAAACTGAAGGAATTTATCACCAGCAGGTCTGCCCTGAAAGAAATGTTAAAAGAAGTTCTTTAGCAGAAGGAAAATGATATAGGTCAGAAACATGAATCTATATAAAGAAAAGAGGAACATCAGAGAAGGAATAAATGAAGCACCTGTCCCCGAGTGAATAGAACCACATCTGTCTCATCTTGGCATAACAAGTCCACATCTACATCTGTGAATGATGAGTCTACCTTGTAAGGAGACAGACTTTTCTTGCACTCTTGCAGTTGAGTAAAAAAATTACATAACGAATTTTGTTTCTCGTAAGCTTCTAAATTGTGAATTGAAAGCTCAGAACTGGTAAAAAGAATATTAAATTTGCAGTACAGGAAAGCTTTGAATCTTACCTATATCTACATAGGTATGTTGCATGTATAAATGCATGCTTTTCTAGTGATGTAAGATATGGGTAGTGAAGGGTAAGTAAAGGAAGATATAATTTAGAAAAGAAAAGCTTAGTAAACCCTTCGATAAAACACAAAACAAAACAAAACTTCCTTTAACAATATTGCCAAGCATTACAGCCCAAAAAATTTTTATATAGCAAGCTTTTAAAGAGAACAAAGTCTTAGGTAAAAATTTGGTGTACTTTTAGCGTACAGTTTTGGATATGCTTCCATGTGCTAGGTGATGGAGCTACCGAGATGAGCAAGCCATGATTAAGATGAGAAGCTAATTTTATGGAGGCACCAGTAGGTATGTCAGACAGTTTTCTCCACACCTTGCTGAATTGTTACAGCATGTAATTAAAGGTTTCTTGATGACAGGGCCAAATCATTTATCTAGATAGTTCTACTCTTGGCACAATGCCGAACACATCATAGGTGCACGACAAACGTTTGTTAAATGGAAGTTTACGGGGTCGGCAAAATACTATCTGCTAGACAAATCTGGCTTACCAGCCATATTTTGGGTGTGTCTTGTGTTTGGAAGTCTCTCAGGCTGAGGATGGTTTGTATATTTTTAAGGGACTGTAAAACCTACACAAACACATACACTACTATGTGACAGAGACCATATGTGGCCGCAAAGCCTGAAATATTTGCTATCCTGTCATTTATAGAAAACATTTGCTGTCCCTTGCTTTATGAGGACACTCCACCTAGGTCCTCCTGAAATTTGTCTTGAGGTAAGGTTTCTTCTTGCATCATGATATGGCCCTTTGGCACTAAAGGCTTGCCAAAGCCTTCCTTAGCTTTCGGGTTTTGCTCCGACCCACTATTAAATGGTTGGCACACCCAGCTTCGGCTATAGGCCACTTAATATGACCCACTTAACTTGTTTGCTTAACTTACGCTTGAATTGTCAGAAAGGCTGTGCCATTCTCTTTGGCTTCCTGGCAGCCCCTTCACCAAGCAGTTGGAGGAAAAAGGAAAGCTCCAACCAAATACGACACCAATACCCATGAGGGTCCTCCTCATGTAGATTTCCGTGACTACTTTCTCATCGTACTGCTTTTTGTATATGTTTCTGTTGCCATTTTAGCAGTGTACACTCCTGTTCTCTCCTATCAACTATTCAGCATGAATGTTCCCATCAGCAACGGCTGTCGCTCACTGGCCATTGATACCAACAACCTTAACAAGAGAGGTGCTCTGAAAGTAGGCCAGAGAAAACCCATGGCTCCTGCAATATTGTAAACTTAAAAACAAGATATCAATTCAAATGAGTCTTATGAAAAGTAAAAACACACTAAGCGCATGCTATTACCATATGCAAGGCCACACGCATGTGTTTGAACTAAACTATATCAACGATCTTCCCGGGCACAGAAGATTTCTTCTCTATCCCCCACCCCCGGTTTCACCACATGCTCAATAAATATTGATTACACAAGGAGAAGGGAAAAGCGTGTGCACGAGCTATGAGTTCTTGTAAAGTGTGACACCATTAAGTGCCAAATCTGCTCAATTCAGCTAGGGCAAGAGGCATCTGCTTATCAGTCCAAACGACAACCAATTCATAAAGAAAACCAGTCATTTTGCATCCTCAAATCAGAATTCTGTAACAAAGGCCTTGAATATATGTGATGAATATTTAGACTTGAACTTTTCAGTATAGATTTTGGGTGGGGGGGAGGGATCCTTTGCACAGTTGGACGTATCGCTGTGTTTTCATGTGTCCCCAGAGCATAGCCAATTCAGGGGCTACGTAAGTTACCACTAACTCTTTTCAGGACTTGCTATTTGGTTCACTTATTGTTTGTTTTCCTCTGAAGCCAAGGTCAGACTTGTTACATGTGCACCTACCACCTAATACGGGAAAAGAGCGAGATCAACAGAGCCTCAGTCTTGATGTCGCCGGCACTTCGTCGAATCAGCGGGGATGCCAGACCTTCCCTTTCTCATAGGGACTTTGGAGCTGTTGGTTGAGTTTCTGTGAATCGGAGCACACTCCTGGCTCTGTGTTTCACTTGGAGCTTATTTTTCAGGCCATCTATTAACTTTTTGCTCAGCCTCTCCCCAAATGCTCTCCCACTCCGCCGAACAATGTCTTCCTGAAGATAAAAGAGGTAGATGTGGTGTGAAAAAAGGAGGAAACTTGGTTCGCCCCCCAACTCCCAGCAACGGCCTTATTTATGGGTTTCAGATGGTGACAGGGATGTTTATACGAACCTTACCCACACTGCCTGAGCCTCCGGGGTCTGCAAAGATCAGGCTGCAAATTTCATGAGCGCAGACATTTTTTTCCAGGAGTTAGGGGGTGGGGGTGGCGGTGACTAAGATTTCCTGTACTTCCTGTTTTAGAGCTGCTGGAAATGAGACAAAAACTGTATTTCAGGATTTCAGTACCTGGCCCCAGCTGGAATCTGCACAGGCAGATGTGCACAGAGAAGGGGCACGTGTGTGCATCTGCTTGCACACAGGCGGACACCTACAGAGGGGTGTCGTATGCACTCACAAAACTTGTATTTAAAACATGCACACGGTATTTTCCATTGAAAACAACAATAACAACAACAAAAAACGGGCTTGAATTGCAAAACATTTCATAATGGCCTTTCAAAGTTTCAAAACCAAACAGAACAACAATCTGATCTGGGGGGAAATGTTTACTTCCTCGCTTTCTGTAGATGGGCCTGATACTGCGGGAGCGAAAAGAGAGGCAGAAACAAAGAAAGGAAAACCTTAATGCGCAAATGTAATTCATTAAAGCGTGAGCAGTGGCTTCAGGGCAGGAGACTTTCAACACTTTGTGTCTCTGTCCACCTCCTCTTCCCACATCCTGGAATCAATTGTTCGCAAGAGGATTTAGAGCCTCCCCCCTGTGGTGTGGCAGGCACCCCTCCTGTGGGCCAAGAGGAGGACAACGGCCTTCTCGCTGGGGGCCACTGCTCCCCTAAATTCAATATATGCATAGAGTTCGGGGAGGGGCCTGGGAAGAACGTTTAGAAAGAACCGAAGCAGAGGCAGATGCAAAACCTCAAATCAAGTGATGTGTTAGATTAACTTTCAAGTCACTTGGCTGTCAAAGACGGACGGTGATGATGTGACTTTGACACCACGCAGGTTATTGCCCACGTAGAGCAGCACCCCCAGACATGTGCATCCTCCTAAGGACCGGCCTTTGTGCATACAATGAGCCAGCAGGTCATTAACGTGCGGTACTAGCGGGAGGGGCCCGTGGAGCACGGAGCAGGCGTGCTTGAAAGGGAGAGTCAGAATTTCCAGTAACCACTTTCCGTTGGCAGAGCTCTGATTGGAACCATGTGACAATTTTAGGCGATGTACCATAGGCGGCCAATTTATTACATATGGCAATATGATTAATGGTATCAAATGCCTTTTTTTGGTAACATCCAAGAACACTCTACCAGCCAACTGCTTGGAGTCCAAGGCAGTGAAAATCTGTTCCATGAATTTAAAGTCAGGCAGATGAGGTTAAATGAGAGAGGGCCAGACGCCAAGGCAATGATTACAAAGTAAGTTGTTTCAAAAAAAGCAGAATGTTTTAAAGCTGCTCTTGAACAAATCCCATCCAGACCCCACCTACCCCAACCTACTTTTTTAAAATTCCTCCCCCCGCCCTCCGTTCTTGATGTGAAAGCCCTAATAGCTCCAGTCTGCAAGACATTTCTGAAGCCAGGCTGTCTTCCACGTGCCCAGAACCCCTTCCAGACCTGGGCGAATCCTCACAGACCACTGACTGGATCTGTCTTTGGAATCCTGTGGCGGGCTGGGTGAGGGGGAGGCAGCAGAGACCAGCAGAAGGGGTGTTGGGGAAGATGGCTTCCCATGTGCGGGAGAAACGGCCCAGCCTCCTCATACTCCCTTTGGTGACTGGGAGTCTTTTCTTCTCTCTCCTCTCAGGGAGTAAGCAGGGTTTCCCAGGACTCGGAACGTTACTGTGAATGACGGGCGAAGAGCTGTCATACACAAGACAAGATGTGCCAAGGGAGTGAACTCTGAGGAAGGTTGCTTATCTTGGAATTTGAGGAAAGAGGATGAAGAGAGGAGCAGACTTTCTAGAAGCAGAGTCTCCAGATGTGACTTGCTGTCCAAAGTGTCCCCGTACAACGCCTAATAGATACTTACTACATATTTGTTAAGTCAAGGAGTGTAAAATCACTCCCTTCTTTGAGGTTTGCTAGTGGACGCAAGCCCATTTTGTCCCAGTTGTAAGTCACTGGCTGACTTTGCAGAGGATTTTACAAAAAGACCGACACATTTTGACTGAGGGCCCCCCAGGCACTGGGCACCCCGATAGGTGGTATCACTTGTAATCCATACGGTTCATGTTTACGGGCTACAAATTGGTAGTCTGTGGTTGATTCTGATGGAGAAAATTGATCCCTAACCCCGCGGTTTGTGGGTTAATATTTTCCTTTTTTTTGCGAGAACTGAATCTGGTCGGTTATTTAGGGATTAAATCTGTTGCTCTGGGCTCAGTTTTCAATCTTTCCGTTTGGTATTTTAGACCTGCTCGGAGGATCCTAGATTCTGTCTCTGGCAAAGCCTTTCTCCTGCAAGAACAAAACTGAAAATGAAAAGCCGTGGTAAATAATGCAAATATGTGGAGGTCGGGTGACTGAACCAGGCAGAAGAGTAGAGATGGGGTCAAAAGGAGGCAAACCGGTCTTGAGAGCCAGAACGAGCCACAACATAGGGCAACAAGGCAGTTGCATTGTGATGCCGCCCTTGGGGATTGACTTGTAGCCTGAAGTCCAAATGATTTTCCTCAGCTTGCCTGCTCTGTTTAAGTTTATCAGCCCATTCTGGCATACTGTGTGAGGGCTGAATGACAGAGAAGGGTTGGCCATGTTCTAGTAGATTTCTCCATGTGCTCATTGAAAATGAGCTGTCTGCTCATTGAAAATGATGTAAAAACCAAGATTTAAGATCAACTGAACCCTCCACCCCTATATTTAAAACGAATTCCAGGCAATTAATTCTCCCCTCTGATATATGATTGCTTCTCCCAAGTGAATCACGCTCACTTTTAAATAAAAATTTACTTTTGCTATATCTTCTTTGAAGGCCAGTATGGAAGTCTGCAGAACTGCTAGAATTAACAAATCGCTCTGTCAGTTATGCTGGGCAGTGGGTTGTTTTCCTTTGTAGTTCTTTGTTGCAATGTAGAATTAGACGACCGTACGGGTTGTATTAGTTTCCTATTGCTGCTGTAACAAGTTACCACACATTTGGTGGCTCAAGACAACACAAGTCTATTACCTTACAGTTCTTGAAGCCAAAAGTCCAATATGGGTTTCATTGGACTGAGGTGTCGACAGTCTTCCCTTTGGAGGCTCTAGGGGAGAATCCATTCCTTGCCTCTTCTTGTTTCCAGAGGCTGCCCACCAGAGGCTGGTGGTCTCTTCCTCCAGTTTTCAAGTGGGCTGCATAGCATCTCCAAATCTCTCTCTAGTTCTGCTGTCACGTCTCTTCTGACTGACCCTCCTGTATCCTTCTTATAAGGCCCCTTGTGATTTCATGGGGCCTTCCCAGATAATCCAAGATAATCTCTCCATCTCCAGATCTTCACTTTAATCACATCTGCAGAGGTTTTTCACCATGTAAGGTAATATATTCACAGCTTCTGGGGATTAGGACATGGAAATCTTTGGGGGACTATTATGCTGGCTACCACGGCCATCATGATGCAGTATAGAAAACAAGAGAAAAAATAACCAGAAAAGCACATAACAAGGTTATGGAGAGAAACGAAGAAATAATCAGCAAACTTCTGCTCTGCATTTCTTCTAGCGCTGCCTACTTCATTCATAACTTAACTGAGAGTGGGGCCCGTGGAAGAAGCAGCATGGTATTAACTGAGCGCCTACTCTACATCAAGGTGACACTTATTAAATGTTTACCTACGATAGGTGTTATTGCTATCTCACCTGGACTGATGGCAAATGGAAGCCTGGAGAAGTCGAATAACTTGCCCAGTGTGACACAGCCAGTAGGTGACAGAACAAACCAAGATTTGGATCTGTGTCTCCATGATTCCGCCACGTCTATACTCAACTGCAGTATTTTCTGCCTCTTATGTCTAACAAAGGGAAGAGAAAAGCTAATTCAGGGTAGAAGGGGAAGGGTGTGACATAATTGACCTGTTTTCCCACCTCTTAAATCAGCCCTATAGAAGGACACGATCTATAGCCCTGCGTGGTGTTCTTGTGTTTATCATTAACGACTCATCATTGTTCACCGTTTCTTTGCTTTCTACTGCTCCTCCCTAACTGAATCCCTAATTGAGGCCTACATGGGCCTAAATACCTATCTATGTGTCTTCTTGAACTTAATTCTTATTTCCTTGTGTCCTAGGGACAGGAGAGAATCTGGCCACTCAGTGACTAATGGTTATGCCATCACTGACTCTTGTTGATGTTGTTTTTGTTATTTTAATAACTCTGAAGCCAAACCAACAGGAATTCCCAGTTAATAAAAGCCTAGCCATGAACTAATTTATGTATTCAGGATATTGTGTTGGGACCCTAACTATGCCAATATAGTTAAAACATTAAAAATTGCAATTAAAAGAAATTCCAAAATACATAGAGAGAAATTAAGTTAAAACGATCATCCTGCTACAGACTGAAACTACCAGGAAAAAAAAAATGCTTTCAATGAACATATAGATGGAGGGAAGAATGACTCTTATGGAATTCTTACCTAGTTTTTACACACGTTGTTCTGCAAGCCAGAGAAATTCTAGTCTTTAAAGGATTCTAAATCCAAGAGATGGGACCATGCGGTAACACGACCTATCCTGCTAGCCACAATTTGCCTCCATAAAGCAGTCACAGCTCATACGGAGTAATAGAATTGACAGATGTCAGACCCTGGTGAGGGAATGTAATTGTTGCCAAACTTCCCTGAAAGGAACTTTTGCTACAAGTCTTGGGTACAAGTAATTCAAGATGTAAAGTCTGCAGATAGCCCCAGAGTGGCATGGACTGCCTCGGGCTCCACGGCACTTTCTGGGAAGAGAAGAAAGCATTAATTTTGCCTAATTATTAAGATAAAGATTCGCTTATTATCTGAACAGTAATAATAACATGCTATCTAAAACAAAAGAGCATAAAACAGAATTAGAGCATATCGAGATCAAAATCACGGCTTAGGGCAAAACGATAGTTCTCGAGATTGTAGCTTGCAAATCTTCTTGCACCAAAAATAGTACAGTTACGTATATAAAGCATGAACTTTTGCCTTTCGGGCCTTATTGGCAAATGCGATCCATTTATAAATCCCTGTCTTTTGTGCACATAAACCCCACAAAAGGTCTATAACTTTAGAGTGTAGTTTTATCATTAAAAAAAAAAACAACCCCTGCAATTGCCCTCACTGTTTATCACTAGTGTTGTGGGACATTTGGAATAACATTTTAAGTGTTCCATGGCTTTTTCTCTTCTGTCTGTCCCAAATCCCAGCAGAGTCAAGAGAAGAGGGCTTCCTGTCTTTTTGATTTATCTGAAGACTTAGCCTCTTCTCTTGGAGCTGTGATTTGGTGACTCCTTTCTTTGGTACCAAAATGGAACACACAGTTTTAAAACCTGTCTCTGAAACTTGGCTTTGGAAAAGCCCAGAGTAAGGGAAGCAGAATATGGTTTATTTCATTTCCATGCCTGCTATCACTTCACCGTAAGCCGACAGAAGTCACTTTTGTAAATGCCAACCCAATAAGTAGAAATAGAAATAACCAACATATTAAAAAAGAGAGCTTTGGGTAGGTGAGATTTATAGGGTAACATTTCCTCTAAGAGAAGTTCCCTATACCATACTCTCCTCATACCAATGGTTCTCAAACTAGAGAATATATGTGCCCGAATGACCCAAGGGTGCTATGGAAACGCAGGTTTCTGGGTCCCGCCCCTAGAGTAGGACCCGAGAATTTGTTTTCCTAGCAAGTTCTCTAAATAAGATGCTAGTGCTGCTGGTCTGAGGACCCCACTTGCGAACCAGTGTTCTACGTTATCCCCAGGAATGTAGAAATCTATGTCAAGAATGCTTATACAGAGATTTAATAATAAAATGGGGGGAAAACACGTGCAGTAAAATCAGAAAACTTTTAAGTACGTATTATGTGTTAAGAACCGTACCGTGTGCTTTATATACGTTACCTCCTTCCATTGTCAAGAACTCTTAAAGGCAAATATATTTGTTACCTCCATTTACAGGGGGGAAAGCGAGGCTTAGTGAAGTTAGATAACTTGTCTGAGGTCACCAGCTGGAGGCAGTGGGCCAGGGAGGTGGGCCCCGATTCTCAGATTCCAAGCTGGCTTCCTTAACCACTTCACAATACTACCACCCAGGTGTTTGTGGAAACATCTGACGGTGTGTGTTTCTGTAGAAATAGAACTCTGGTCCCAAACAGGACTCTGTGCTAAATAAAGTCTTGGGCTGGAAGGTGCTGAAAAACAGAGGCAGAAAAGGTGTGTTTCGGCTGGTGCCGGCTTCCCAGACTCCTCTCACTCCGGAGGAACATTTCCATAACAAAGGCAAGTTCTCCTCTCCGCGAAGAGCAGGCAGGGAGTTGCAAGTGTTTGCCTCTGATGTGATCCACATTTAATGCTTATCTGGGTGAGAGGGAATTTGATTAGAGCAAATACAAAGCACAATTCAGAGAACAAAACCACTAATTCAAAGGTGGTTTTCCTATGGATGTAAAATACTTCAAGCCTGTTAAAAGGACTGAAGAGAATTCCACCGAGGAGTGGCTTATATTGTGTCTGATTTCTCAGATTGGGGCACTGCCAAGGGGGTTCGCTCGGGTGTTTGAGCAGCCTGGGGAGTGGGCAGTGCGGGGGCCGCTCCTAGCAAGGGCGGGCACTATCCAGATGAAACAGGATATGGGCTCCGGCGGGTGGGGCAGGGGAGGCCCTTTGTCCCCTGTCCGCAGACCCTGCTCCCCCACCCCCTCTGGCTCACCAAGGAAGCTGCTCTCTGTATCTGGTGGCTTCCCAGCCTAGAAGCATCCAAGCGCTGCAGCGCCCTGATATGTTTGTTTTCCTTTTGGCTAATTTTATCAAGGTGTGGGGTCATTATTAGCCAGATCACAAAAGTAAGAGCTCATTAATATGTATCAGCTCCAAAGCCTACAATTTCATCTGTTAATTTGATCTTGTTTTTCCTTGTTTACGGCAATTAAATCAGACCTTGATAAATCTGAAAACGAAGAAAGGAGCCACCAGCAAGCACAGCTATTATGATCACTCATTAGAAAGCCAAGCAGCCTCTCTGATAAATCGTGCCAGGGTTTTTAAGGAATAGATGATTACCTGCTTAAACAGCATGGAAGCTACCAGTAAAATGTAGCAAAATGATTAAAGAAAAAAAAAAGAACACCCCCATTACATCCAAGTGTAACAGATGGACAGTTGTACTTTGGGGAATGTTCACAGAGCCTGTTTCCTCCCCTTCAAGCTAGGGAGGGCAGAAGCCACAGGCCCTCCTGGGCACAGAGGAGGGGCTGCTTTCCTCCCGCCCTCCCTCGCCCTCCCTCGCCCTCTCCTGCATCCTCCTGGCGCCTGTGGGCAGCACGGCTCAGCTGCTAGTCAGGCCTCCCTCTAAACCGGCGGCGGTGAAGAGAGGTGGAGGCGCTGAGTGTGAGGGGTGGAGAGGTGGGGAGTAGGTGTGCTGAGCTGGGGCACGGGAAAGGACAGGATGGACAGGATCTTTTCCGTCACAGTGAGGCTGCTTATCATCAGGCCCAGCCTTAGGGCCCTCCTCACTCGGCCCCTCAGTGTCTGAAGGACCGGACCGGCTTTTGTTTAGGGAACCGCCACCTTCTGGAGCTTTCTGGGAGGCAGAGCTGCTGGCTGAAGTAGAAAGTGCCAAACTTTTGCTTTCCCACGTTTCCCTGCGGCTAAGACACGGACTCCCCCCATTCTGGAGTTAAGGAGGCCTTCAAGACTCTCTCTCTGGTTCCAGGGTGCACGTGGCCAGCAGCCTGGAGTCTTGGTTGGACCGGCCGTGGTGCCTGGACCCGGTGGCGGTAGCAGAGCCCCTCTCAGAAAGGTTCTATGGTAGGATTTTGGCCACCATCCCCCCAAATCTGGTTCTCCTGGTGTTTTAGGGTTTGCGTGAACTAACCTGTGTCCAAAAAACAAAACTTTGTGTTTAGCTGGGCCAGAGTGGATTTCTGTTGCTCGCAGTTAGGAACTCTGCCCCTTAGAAGGGCAGCCAACAGCTTGTGCCCAAGGCAGGAGCTGATGCTTGTCCCGTGACCGTGACTGGGGGCGGGGGGCGGTGGTGGGCACGGTTCTAGTCTCCAGGGCAGCAAGTCTCACCCCACGTCCATGGGGCCAGGGACGGGTGGGAAGGGGGCTGGGATCCCCATCTCATGTGGCCTCAGAGTCAGTCCATGTTTGAAAGTTCTCAGCTGAGACCTTTTCCAGGGAAAGCCTTTTTCTGGAAAGTTTTCTTTAAAATCTCTCTCTCTCTTTCTCTCTCTCTCTCTTTTTCTCTCATCTCCAGATAAGCCTCCTATTTCTTTAAGCTCCTCTGTAGCAATCTGGCCCCATTTTCCTCTGATGTCTCTGCAGGGATCTGTGTTCAGCCAACTTGGCATCTTGCTGTCTTCCGGTCCCCTCACACCTTGGTCTAGCCTGTCCCCATGCCCGCAGGTCTGTCTGCTTGAAGAGCGTCCAGCTCCTCCCAATTCCTTTGTCTTTCAGCCTTTCTTCCCATTTTCAGTCTTCTCACTAAACCCACGAGCTGGTTAAAAATGGGTCTCCTGAAGGTCATTGTCTTTATTTGCTCACGTTTCTCCTTTTCTTAAATTCTGGCATCTGACTTTTTTTTTTTTTATGGTTCATTCTATGGCCTCTCCCTCACTCTTTTTAGATTCTTGACTGGTTTCTCTGTCATTTGGCTTTTTCTGCCTCGTATAGGAGAAAATTTCCCTGTCGCTCTCCAAAAACTGATTTGAAAATTTGGGCTTGCCGATTTGTCCTTGCAGTAGGTAATCTGGGTAGCCGAAACCCCATCACTCCACCATGCTGACCCAGAGGTGCTTTGTGAAGTTACCGAAAGAAATTGTCACCCGCTTTCTTCTCTCCTAATTACCTGCGTTTTGCTGGCATTCACTTCACTTACGGTTGCAGGTTATCCAGTGCCTCACAAAGTCCCTTCAAATTATTCCTGGGAGTTCTCAGGGGGGTTCGCTCATGTGCTCATGAATAACTACTGTCAGCTACCAGGTGGTGTCCATCAATTTTTTTTCTCATCTGCTCTGGCCCCCTTCGTTGATATCGGCTGCTGAGATTTCTGCTGCCTGCCAAGGAGCATGGACCTGCCTTGTCAATGACTTGAGCAGCAGGTGAGTTGCCCTGACGGGGCCCCGGTGCTGTGGGCTCTGCCATGGCTGCTGGGCACGGCCGCCACAGGCCGTCGCCATGCCCCGGCTGTGCTGTGTCCTCTCCCTGCGTTAGAAGGGCATGCTGCCTCTCTCTCTCTTTGTATGATGCTTTGCCATACTTGGGTCTACAGAGGCTCTTAGAAAAGGTTTTGGTAGAAAATAAAAACTTCGCTTTTTATTTCTAATTTTCCTTTCCACTAAGTACTCACTGCTCTCTGACAATAATCACAGATTTACTATCAGAATGGGGGAGGGGTGTGTGTGGAAAGAAGAACTTGTCTGTTTGAGCCCCTCTTCCATCAGGGATTTTCAGAAGGCTAGGGACCTGGTCTCTCAAGTAAACCGATTTCCAGTAGGCTGCCTTGCGGCCAGTCTGACACGCTGGGCCTGCCCGAGTGGAGATGGAACCTGTCAGTTCGAGCAGGACCCCTTCCCACATTGGTTGGGAGATCTATTGGTTAGACTTTGGCTATGAAATTGCTAGAATTATTTTTTTTCCCGTTTGGGAAACTCTAGTAGCTGAGAGGCTAAGACTTTAGACCCAGAAGGTGTGTGTTTTCTACTCTAGATTCGCGGGAGAGATAAGAAAAGATCGTTGTACCTTCTCCCTCTCCCTCCTCTGGAGAGATGAGACCACCCCAACTCTTATCTCTTCCTCTCCTTCCTAGACTCCGAACAACAAGGGTCATTCCAGGCTAGAAGTCACCGAGCTCCCCATTCCACCACATCTTTCTAAACTCCCGGTCTTGGGAAGATCCTCTTAACTTGCTCATCCCATTTTTATAATTCTTCTTGTAGGTTTTGTCACATCTGTGACACAAAAAAAGTTATTGTGTGATTCATTATTTACTGCCTGTGTCTTTCGCAGGAAAGCAAGGTGGAGAGGACTATGCCTGCTTGTTTGGTGCTGTATTGTCAGTATCTAAAACTTTGCCTGACATTTGACATCTAGTAGGAGCTCAATAAATATTTACTGAATAACTCCATGAATATTTGAGATTCCGTAATTGTAATTGCTAAGCTGAACTAAAATCTCTTGTTTTCGGGAAAACAGAGTAAACTCGATTCTTTTCCTTTAGGTGGTTCCTTGGGGGTAGAGCGAAGATACGAGTCTATGGGGATAGTTTCTCCATTACGTAAAGTCATCTCGGGCCTGCTGTACCTGTCTCTACCTAGGGTTATCGCCCCCCAAAGAGTTGTAGTGGCTGGTGAGAATAATAACTGGAAGAATATAATCAGGGCTATTCCCAAGCAAAATTATGAAGTAAAGGATGTTTATTTTTGAGACAGAAAGCCTCCCAGCAATATTAAGCAAGCTCCTAGTATCATCTTCAAAAATTCAAAATCCACAGAACCCACAGCTCTGGAAAATGGTTTTGTAGAAGCTGTCATTACTGTTATTGACACATCACAGCTGGAGTTATCTCATATCTCTTACGAACACACGGAAACATGTGCTCACGAACACCGTTAGAATGTTGCAGATTTCTGAACCCCATTTCTCCAGATCCTTGAAGAGTTGCTTTAAATCACTGCTGCTCCCTCCCCAGAGTGGGAATGGCCACACCTCGTTTTGGCCCTGGGGTGGGGAGACGTTTATTGTTGTAGCAAATACCCATGTAGTCCTCCACATTTCCCCGCAATCAAGTAGAGCCAGAAACATGACTTTTAGTGGCCAATAGACTGTGAGAAGAAATGGTACGGGTGTCAGAGTGTCCATCAACCTCAGTCCCTGAACAGAGCTGACTGCTAGCCCATGATGGACAGAGAGCACAGGTGAGAAATAGATCTTTGTTTCAGTATGGACCAATCAAGGTCTGTCAGGATTTCTACTAGATGGTTGAACCGAATAGGTTTAGCATAGGCACCACTGCCTAATGTGAGCAGGTAGAGAGAACCAACTAGGGGTTGAGACATCAGAGACTAGAGATGGCTGGAAGTTTTTACCACCCCCAGATGTGACGAGACCAGAGGAGATATGGTGTCACTAGAGCCCTGCGAAGAGCATGGGCCATGGAAAGAAGTCACAGCAAAAAGAGATACAGCCCCAGCCAAGGTTGTACTGCCAAAGGAAAGAGGGAACAGAGAAGAAATGCCCAGACCCTTCTCTGTCCCTCCCTCTCTTTCTGACCAGAATCCTGAGTGTGCCTCCCATAGAAACTTGACCAGGAACCAGAAGTTATGTGAGCCTAGGTGATACAGTTTGTAAGGGTCAGCCTATAGGGGAACAGGAAAGGGGGGAGAATGGGATGGAGCCAATGGGAACTAATGGAGAGTATCTAACACAAGGAGCATCAGCCAGCACAGCCTATACAAGGCTGGCCACCTCCGGGCTGTATTCCTGGACACTTGGAGCATCCACTGTGCCGTAACACCCTGATTGAGTCGGATGTTATCTCTCCATCTATGGACTGTTGCCTGTTTTCAGGCAGGTGCCCTGTGGTGCATTCTCTTTATGCTTCTAGTGCTCTGTGTTGCACTTGCAATATAATCTTGTCACATATCAACCTAGAAAGGCGCCAAATTCCTACCATTGTAGTGCATGGCAAACTCTTTTCTCTGAGATGCTATTTTAACACCAGGTTTGGTTTCCATTTGCAAAATTTAAAGATCCAAATAATAATTGACAGTACCAGTGAGGTATGTACCTTCAGTGACCTTACTAATTTGCCACAGATTTGGGCCTTACAGGAAGCAGATAATAAGAGCTATTAATTATGGCAAATGTTTGCACTCCCTGCCTGTGCTTGGTACGTAGGGACAATTGGGAGGTGTAGCCCAAGGACTTGGAAAGAAGATCACCCACTGAGAATTAAAACAGAACTTCAATACGTAGTAGTAGATCAAAGCAGAAATGAACAAAATCATCTGAAAGATACAGTGTGGAACAGGACCTCCTGAAGTTCTTATGTAACTACTTGTCACTAAGGTGTCAGTTGGGTTCATTTGGATTTTTGAGATTTAGCTAAAACTGCCACAAATTCCTCTCCTGTGTTCTGTGACCATTGCGGAACTTACCTCAAGATGTCTCTAAATCCCTAGGAGCCTGGGGTTCTCATGGTCAGTCTGACTCTGAGCTTTTGCTCTTCCTTGACTCTCCCCTCTGTTGGCATCTCCGGTCTGGGGCTTCTCCTTCCCTCTGCTCCCACTGCTCTAAGAACAACAGCACAAAAACTTTGTGAGTGTCAGATTTGACTCTGCTGATGGAGAGGTTTTGTATCGGAGACACTAAAACATTTAGAACTGGATTGTACTTGTTCATGTTCGTAAAGATTCTAAGACTACTGTGTCATTGGCAGTTTCTCTCTGCTCACATTTGCCGAAGTCTCTATCCCATTGCCGTGGCCCCCTTCTCTCTGTTCTCTCTACTGCGTCCTTTATTTTCTTTTTTGCTTTCCTCTTCTTAATTTTTGTTTTGTTGTGTTTATTTCTT
Organism: Paguma larvata; assembly: GCA_030068075.1. Lineage (NCBI taxonomy): Eukaryota > Metazoa > Chordata > Mammalia > Carnivora > Viverridae > Paguma > Paguma larvata. Next base: position 45,375,087 of record CM057835.1, on the reverse strand, counting down.
AACTTAGTGTTTTAAAATCATAAAATACAGGAATACCATCAGTTAAAAATAGTATATAGATTTAAGACATTACATTCTTCTCTCCAGTGGTAACTAATACTAATGTTTTTTTTTGTTTACTTATTAACAAAAGTGGTATCACCTCATTCCTTTTTTAAAAAAATGGTTTTTTTTTAATTTTTGAGAGAGAGAGAGAGTGTGTATGTGTGTGACTGGGGGAGAGGGGCAGAGGGAGAGAGAGAGAGAATCTCAAGTAGGCTCCATGTGCAATGTGGAACCTGACGCAGGGCTCGATCCCACGACCTGGGATCATGACTAGAGCCGAAGTCTAATCGACACTCAACCTACTGAGCCACCCAAGTGGCCCCTCACCTCATTGCTTTAATGTTCATTTTCCTGATTACAAGCGAGGGTAATTTTTCTTATGTTATTTTTTGTCCCTTTGAGTTTCTTCTGTGAATCATGACTTTCTATTCTTTGCACTTGAGGCCAATCACTTCTGGATCCACTAGCAAAACTGACTAATAGAACTTACAGGTAAGTACTGAACCCTGGAGGTGATCAGGGGAAAGTTCTGTCACCCGTGGGATGGAATCTGGAGGCCACTAGCATTCTCCACGGGATGTCCCTCCAGCTCTTCTCTGCCGCCTTCATGTCCTTCTGTTGAAAGCCCTCAATTTTTGGTTGCTCCAAAAATAGAACAAGTTCTCACAACCTATCAATTTCAGGGAGCACCACAGCCAATGTAAACCTTATCAATATGAAGGAAGTCATCTGAAGCTCTAGAACTAACTCAGATTTTGAGTTGAATTCATATTTAGTTGGTTGCCTATATGTGCTCCTTGCATAGGAAGACCAAGCAGTTGAATTTGCCTAGAACATCCCTCATTGAGGCATAGTGCTCTGGAATTCCATCAGATAATGTCTCCTTTCCCTCTCAGATGTGTCCTGGTATCGATGACAGATTACAAGGTCATCCTATCTTTGTGGGGTCTTCAGCAAGTTGTTTGGTTTAGGACCTCATTACCTCAAAAATGATTGATAGACACTCATATGCTGTGGCAGTATGTTAAAAATGACAGTCTACTAGTTTTATAAAAGTTGATGCTATGGCTGCCTACAACTAAGTTTATTTGGAACATAGGTTCAGAGAATGAGAGAATTTTTGAGCTGACATTAAAAATAATTTAATTTAGTGCTTCTTGTTTGTTTGCTTTGCTTTTTTTCCTGGCCACTGAGACTTTGAAAAGCTGATAAAAACTGCATGCTTTTTCCCAGGAAGATGTGCACCCTTTACGAAGACCCAAGATTTTTCACATCATTTCAGGGTATCCACAAACCCTCTGAAACTCATCGGGGGACCCAGAATAATAACTCTTGTTTTAATTCATATTACAGATGAAGAAATTGAGGTTCAGAGAGGTTAAATGACATGTCAAAAAGCAGAATGGGGGTGCCTGGGTGCCTCGGTCAGTTGAGCCCTCGACTCGGTTTCAACTCAGTTCATGGTCTCACTGCACGGTGGGCTCTGTGCTGACAGAGCCTGGATTTTCTCTCTCCCCCTCTTTCTGGCCATTCCTTCTACTCGTGCATGTGTGCATATGCATGTGCTCACTCTCTCTCAAAAAAAAAAAAAAAACAAACAAAAAAACCAAAAAACAAAAAACAAACAAAAAAATCAAAACATTAAAAAAATCTGTAAACAAAACCAGAATGGGTTAGAAAGAAAAATATACTTAAAATCTCTTGATTTGTATTTAGTGCTCCCCCCCCCACCCCGGTTTCCCCTGTATTGCTAAGTCTTCTGCTAGTGAGAACATAAAGCTAAAAAGAGATTTTTTAGTAAGAACTTGGAATATTCTACTTTATAAAAGCAAAGTATGAGTTGGCTCTGTCCTCAATGACTATTTATCAGATTGTTTATGGAGTTCTCAGTAATATTTATGCTGTAATACCTACTGACCAGCCTTTTTTGCCAAATGGACAATGCAGAATCTCATTTCACAACTTACTTGCTGCCACTTTTATGGACATCCCCTGCTCTGGCCACCAGAATTCTTGTTCCCTTAGCAACGTGTCCTTCAGTCTTACATTTGCTCAATTTAATTTCCTTTGCCTAAATATTTCTACTCATCTATTAAGATGTTTTCAGTGGTAAATTTACTTTCTCTTTATAGTCTCCCTAACATCCAAAGCAGAGACTGTAACTCTTTCCTTCTATCTCCACGCCTGAAGAAATTTCTATGGTGGGTGACACAGGACATATTGCAACAAATACTTTATTACCCCTCTCTCCTACTTCATAACCCAACAACTAAATTATAGCTTTGCAAGGGGCACGATAGTATGTAACTCAGGTTTGCATACTAGCAATGGGGCCAGCGTTTAGCATATAGAATGCCCTCCAAAAGTTTGTTGAATGAAATGAACAAATAAATCCCCATAAGATATTTTGCAAGACAATTTATCAAACAAAATCTAAGTAAGGAATAGGACTTGCTTCCCTTGCTTTCATAGGGCTTAATGTTTATTGCTTTAGCTTTCTTACTTTTGTCAGGTCAAGGAAGCATCTTAGAGACCTGACAGTCTTTTTCTTTTCCCTTAGGATAGAGTCAGAAAAAAAAAAAAAAAAAACAACACTCATTAGCTTGACCTGCAATGCTTACAGTCACAATTTGGGAGGGAGTTAAAATATTGGTGGATAAATTGCAGTGCATCCCGGAGGGGAAGGATGTGCGCTCTTTGCCAGATTTCTATGGCCTGGGGCACCGCGAAAGATCTTTTTCTTTTTTTTTTCCTTTTCCCAGGTATCTGTGTCAAAAAGAGTTTGCCAAGGAGCCAAAATCTTCATCTGTTTATGGCTTTACAGCCGATGAAAAATGCAGGATCATTAGAAACTAATTACTGGTTTCATGGCAATATTTATCACAAAAGCTAATTTGATGTTCCAGAAGTCACTTCGGGGCTAGCTGAGCCCATTACTAAGAAGTATTATAAAGTTTTGGGTTTTTTTTTTTTTTCATTTTAAAGTTATACAACGACTTCACTAACAAACCAAAACCAACTGGGGAAGACAATAGACAAGGACGGTCTGACACTCAATGGCTTCCATCTGGTCTATGTAATTTCTGAAATAGTTTGTTTCAAAAGCATTCCTTTCCACTTAGAGGAAGATGTTTCCAAGGTTCATATATGGAAAATTCAATTGAGTATGGCTTTTTGTGTATCCCGAAGAACGGATTATTTTAAAATGTGGTTAAATAGCTTACTCACACAAAAGACATAATGATATATTCGAATAGGATCACAAGTCCTAAATTTCAAAATCTCTGAACTATTTGCTGACTTTTACAGTTTTCCACCGTTGCTTTTTCCTTTGCTGTATTGTTGCCTTCTGAGTGTACAACTATTTGCATTTGTGCTTTGCTCACATATTCATTCAATGAACAGATGTTGGTGATACAAAGAATTATATTTCATGGATTATATTTAGTTTTGGAGGGAAGATTAATGATAATACTGATAAAACAAATTAAAATGCATTCAAATAAAAGAGACTAAAAGAAGTTACAAGAGACAGAAAAGGAAATTATATACTAATATAAGTTTCAATACAGCAAGAAGATATAACAATTATAAATATTTGCGTGCCTAACTACAGGCCATCAAAATATATGAAGCCAAAACTGATGGCACTGAAGGGAGAAAGAGTAATAGTTGAAGACTTCAATACCCCACTCTGAATAAAGGGTAGAAAAACCAGATATGTGATAAGTAAGGAAATAGGGGACATATAATAAGCCAACTAGAGCTAAGAGACATGTGCAGAACATTCTATCTAACAACAGTATACACATTTTTCTCAAATGCACATGGGACATTTTCCAAAATAGACCATATGTTAGAGCACAAATTAAGTCTCAATACATTTAAAAAGGTAGATATCATACAAAGCAGCTTCTCCAACCACAATGAGATAATTTAGAAATCAGTAACAGAAGTAAAACTGGAAAATTCATGAAATTATAGAAATTAGACAATGAACTCTAAAAAAAAAAAAAGAAGAAAACACAAGTAAAGTTAGAAAATACTTACAGAAGAATGAAAATGAAAATACAATACACCACAACTTATGAGATGCAGCAAAAGCAGTGTTAAGAGGGAGATTTATAGTTATAAGGGCTTACATTAAAAATATATCAACAACCTAATTTTACAACTTAAGGAACTAGAAAGAGAAGAGCAAGTTAAACTCACAGATAGCAAAAGAAAGGAAAAGGTAAAGATTAGAGAAAAGTTAAATTAAATAGAAGATGGAAAAATCAATAAAGAAAAATCAATGAACCCAAAAGTTGGTTCTTTGAAAAGATCAATAATATTGACAAATATTTAGCCAGATGGGCTAAGAAAAAAAGAGAGAGAAGACACAAATTACTGAAATTAGAAATGAAAGAGGGACATTTCTACGGATTTCATAGAAATAAAAGATTTGAGACTGCTATGAACAACTTTATGCTAACGAATTGGATAACCTACATGAAATGCACAAATTCCTAGAAACACAAAACCTACCAAGATGGAATCATGAAGAAATAGAAAATCTGAATACCTCTAACTACTAAGGAGATTGAATCAGGAATCAAAAATCTCAGAACAAATAAAAGCCCTGGACTTGATGACTTATTTCACTGATGAATTCTACCAGACATCTAAAGGAGAACTAATACCAATCATTCTCAATATTTTCCAAAAAATGAAAAGACGGAACATTTCCTAACTCATTCTATGAGGCCAGCATTACCCCAATACCAAAGTCAGACAAAGATACTGCAAGAAAAGGGAATTATAGACTAAAATGCCTTATGAACACTGAAGCAAAAATATTCAACAAAATACTAGCAAACTGAATTCAGCAGAATATTAAAAGATTACAAACCATGACCAAGTGGAATTTATTCCTGGAATGCAAGGATGATTTAACATACAAAACTCAACTAATATTGTACATTCATATTAATAGAACAAAGAAAAAAAAAGGATCTCCTCAACGATGCAGAAAAAGAATTTGACAATATTCAACACTTTTCTGTGATTAAAAACAAATAATAAACACACGTAACACATGAAAACACATGAAAAGATGCGCAACATCACCCATCCTTAGGGAAATGCAAAGTAAAACTATGAGCTAACATCTCACACTCTTCTGGAGAGCTACTATTAAAACAAAAGTAACACGTGTCAGTGAAGAGGTGGCTATATTGGACCCCTCATGTGCTGTTATTGGGGAATGTAAAAAAGTGTAGCCCCTGTGGAAAACAGTGTGGAGGTTCCTCAAAAAATTAAAAATAGGATTACCATATGATCCAGCAATTTCGTTTCTGGGTCTATACTCAAAAGAAATGAAAGCAGGGTCTTGAAGAGATATTTGTACAGCCATATTCATAGCAGCATTAGTCATAAGAGCTAAAAGACGAACACAACCCAAAAGTCTGTTGATGGATGAATGGATAACAAAATGTGGTACATATAAATATTGGAATATTATTCAGCCTTAAAAAGGAAGGACATTTTAAATAAGCTACAACATGGATGAACCTTGAGGACATTACACTAAGTGAAACAAGCCAGTCATCAAAAGACGAATGCTGTTATGATTCTACCTCTATGGGGTACTTAAGAGTGGTCAAAATTACAGAGACAGAAAGTAGAATGGTGGCTTCCAGGGGGTGGGGGAAGGAGAATGGGGAGTCATGGTTTGATGGGTACAGAGTTTCAGTTTGATGAGATGAAAAAAATTCTAGAGATGGATGGTGGCGATAGTTGCATGGGGTTATGACTATATTTAATACCACTGAACTCTACACTTAAAAATTGTTAAGATGGTAAATTTTATGTTATATGGACTTTACTACAGTGAAAAAAAAAAGAAAATGCAGAACACATCCTTAAACTCATAGAAATTCAGTGAAGGAGATGGCAGTGCAATACAAGGGAAAGAACACTGACATTGGAGGTAGAAATCCTGGATTTGACACTTGCCTCCATCTCTACCACTGAGTTTCAATGTCTTTATCTGTAAAATGGGATAATAAAACTACTCCAATGACCTCAGGGCCATTATGACCACTCAAAGAAATCTGAGAATTTTTTAAAGTAGAAAACTTGCTTCATTATCAAATCTTCTCTTCTTGATCTAATCTCATCATCTCCTAAACTCGCTGGTTTGGTCCAGAAGGGGTCAGGGAAGGCTTCCTGGAAGAGATGGAACTCTCTGGTCAGGGACTGTCAGGGCTGGGAAAGTGAAAAGTGGTAAAATGAAGGCCCAGAGGCAGGCTGGTGCCTTACAGATTTTATAAAGAAAAACACCCCACTCTACATCTCCATACTGAGCTGGAAGAAAAATCGGCGGCTGCTGGTTGTAATTATTTGCCTAACTAATCCTTGGTTTTGACACCAATGCAACTTTTATAGCATCTCATGCTTCTTACTCTTGCTGGAAGATTTTCTTTTTACATATTGATGAATGTGATTAACGCACTTGGTGAAAACATATCCATAGTGACAGTGTTGCAAATCTATTTTCCTAAAGGAAGGCCTACCTAGAGATGCCAACATTTCCTCATTACTTACAGTGCTCCTGGGTCTCTCTCTGTCTTTCTATCTTCTGTTTTGTCGCATCTGTTGATACAAGAGATAGGCTACGCAGAGGTCCCAGTTCTGAATCTGCTACCAACCACCTATGTGTTGTTGGGCATGTCATCCAGTCTCTCTCGATCTGCTCTTAATAAATGGGCGGGAGATTAGGGGAGACTTCTAGGCTCCCTTCTAGGTCCCAAACTACATAAGTTGTTGTTAAGAATCGCTATTTGGATTAAAAGTCATCCTAGGAGAGTTTATTTTAACAAAAACATTGAAGTGGCTATATCTTTCCTCTGACATTAAGGAGCTTTAGATGTTCACAGGTAAAACCTTGGAGGTCAGGACCCATGGCTGACCATCTTAAACCCCCCTTGGTGCCCAGCAAGGCACCCTGTACTTAGCAAACGCTACGTCTATTGATGGTTGGATGAAAGAACAACTTTTCTTCCAAAAGAAGCTGCGTTTTCTACAAAGGGAAACGTTTGTGTCTTGTGTCATGCTTTGGAGAGGCTGGTCATTGTGAAAGGCTCTTTCTCACGTTAGAAGCAGCTTTAAATACAATGCGAAGTGCTTGTAGCCCAGCCTGGGACATTAAATTCCTTGACAGCAGGGGCCACACTTTGTTCATTTTTGCACACCCCCAGTGCCTAGCATAGGGCTTTGCAAACGGTAGGTCCTCAGTTCAGATCTATTCAATTGAATTCAGTCGACTCTGTAAGAGCCATTTGTTTTCGTCCACTCTCTCCATTTATTGAGTCAATCTTGCAAATGTGTAAAAGAATTTCTAAACTTCTGTTTCACTTGTCGAAATACATTGGTAGCATTTAGACTTTCAATAACAGTTAATCTTGTATAGATACCCTGTCCTTTTTAAAACCACTCCTTTTTCTATTACTCCCCTGATTGTAGGGAAAAGAGAGAGAAAAAAAAATCCTATCACTAAACCATCCCCTGAGAGCCACTGCAAGTTCGAATTGCCATGAAAATGAGCTAGAATAGAACACAAAGGAGGAGGGAGGAGATTGCTGTTAGGTTTGCCGTCTTACTCTTGTTAACTGTGGAGACCAGACCTTCCGCACTGATTTGTGTTAAGACCCGCTCACACTGCACGGGGAGGCTGGTCCTCTAGATGACACACCCAAGGAGAGGCCCCATGAAATGAGCATCCTCCCAGCACCTTCTCACATCTTCAAGCAGTGGATTGGGTGGAATGCAACTGACAGAGAGGAACAGAGAGTTGGCATCTTTGAGAAAGAACCCATTCTACCATCCCTCCTCCTGCACCCCAGCCTGGTTCCTTCCCACAAACCCATCTCTGTGAAGGGCAGCGCCATGTGCCCAATTATCAGTACCAGAAGCCAGAAGCCCTCCTCTTCCTCAAAGCCCACATGCGGCCACTCCTCAGATTGTGAAGACTCCATCTTGGGAATATTTCTCAAATCCCTCCCTTCTTTTCCAAGGCTTCTACAGTTTAGCTCCAGCCTGCCTTTCCGAGCCTTGCCTCCCACCACCTTGCCCTTGACCTATGGGTTTGCAGCTGTGCTTCTTCATGAATTCTGCCATTGTGCGTAGTCTCTCTTTCTTTCAAGGCCATCTCTTCCCCCACTTCTTGTCTTGAGGAGCACCTCCTATTGCCTTCTTCAGACTCACCTCTGTGTGAAGCTTCTCCATCTCATCTAAGTTGCAGACTCTTGGAGCCTCCATGCTCCCTTGCCATCCCAAGGCACCACTGCTGCAATGCTAATCACATTGCAATGCAATGACTTATAATGGCTTTGTTTCCTTGACTTAAATGGGAGGTCCTAGAGGTAGGGAGATCTCTATCCCCAAGGACTCAAAAGGGGCCTTACACATGGAAGCTGATTACTTAATCCATCAATAATTGGTGCATAAATGATTTGGGGATGAGTGGGAGGGAGGGATAGGAATGAACAGAAATGAAAGTGGACACACTCTGGCTAGGGCAGAGAAGGTTCTATTTCTTCTTTGGCAAACTGTAGATACGTTTTTAAAATTTAATTTAGATTTATTTTATTTTGTTTTAGAGAGAAATAGAGTGAGCATGAGTTGGGGACAGGGACAGAGAGAGAGAGAGAAAGAGAGAGAGAGAGAGAGAGAGAGAGAGAGAGAGAGAGAGAGAATATTAAGCAGGCTCCATGCTCAGTGCAGAGCCCTGACATAGGGCTTGAAGTCACAAACTGTGAGATCATGACCTGATCCGAAATCAAGAGTCAGATGCTCAACCGACTGAGCCACACAGATGCCCCTAAATTTAATTTCCAAATTTAAAAGTAATGGTGGTGTGTGTTTGGTATGGCAAGTAAAAGGGGAGGTAGCATGTAATATTCATTCAGAGGAGGCATGGGACCCCAGACCTGTTCAGGGAGCGCCTACTGCTTAAAAAGAGAAATAAAAACTTCTTTCTTATTTCCCTTGCAAATGCTTGTTTTTCTTTCTTTATCCATAATCCTTTCCCATTTGGAGGACACTCGTTAATCTGCAAAGCAAGCCCCCTTTCCAGGCCATTAGTGCCAGGACGATGTGAATAGCAGCCAGCCTGGGCCATTAGTGCCATGGTCATTTACAACACCAGCCCGCTCAGGTTATTAGCGAGCCAGGGCAATTTGAGTGAACAACCTGTCCAGGCAATTAATGCCAAGGTAATTTAAAGTGCCACACCATCACAGGCCTGTCAATTAGCAAGGTGTCTTCCATTTTACAAATGGGGTATGCGACTCCTTGGGCCCATTTGGGGCTTTCTGTAGCGTCAGGGAAAGGTCTGACCACCACACAGCTCTCACACACACCGGCCGTGCGGTTGGTGCTTCTGACTTTAGGCAGGTTTCTGGACTATCGGCTATGGGTGGATGTGGACCCACAAATCTTAGAGATGCTGGCTTCCGTGCCCAGTGGCCTCCTGTACAAAGTGTAACATCCCTCCCCGCAGCATCAGAGCACACATTGTAATGCAGATTCCACTCCTCCAGATACTCTGGGGGGAAGACAGAGCACGATTCACAGCTTCTGCGGGGGCCCCAGAGAGCGCCCGTGTGCGCCAGCTGCCCGGGTATCACATAGACCAGCCACACTCTTGGCACGCCAGAGGGGGTTGGGTGCCATCTCCCATTTTCTGCAAAATCCAGCCTAGAAGCACAGACGAGCTCTGTGTTCTGGGGTGTTCCTGAAGAGATTAGCCATGTTGTCCGTCATACACATCGCGATCGAATCTGGGGAAGTCTGGGGAAGGCGCGGGGGAGGGCCAGCTGGCTCAAGTGGACCCCTTCTGCCTGCTGCCTGCTGCCTCCGAGGGAAGATTTCGGGTGGCTTATCGGCGCTGGCTCGCAGAAACGGGGCCCTTCCAGGTCGGCTGCGGAATGCGGGGTCAGGAACCATAAACTGCAGTGTGAGTTGAGGGCTGTCAGCTTAGCGGAAGGCAGAAAGCATCAATCATTTTTATGAGGTGCTCTGACCTTGCGGGATAGCCAAAACAACTTCGCAGACCCTAAAACATTCTTTGCTGACTTACTATCATTCTAATAATTATTCGGCATGTACAAAGCTCTTTTGGTGAAATACATCCTGTGTCGTCTTTTATTAGTTACCACGATTAATCATTTCCATTCAGCGGTGGAGTTTAATCTTAATTAATTTGAAAACCTTTGTTAAACACATGTTCCAGCAACGCACTAGGAACTCCGCATTGGAGTTAAATAGGAAAGGCCTCTGTCTCCGGGAGTTTACAATCTTATTAGATTTCTCAGTCAAATCCTTTGTGGCACCCATCATAAGCACAGATACGTTTCCCAGATTTCAGAAGAAAGGTGTCCAAAAAAGACAGTAGAATTCAGGAAAGAGTGACAAGAATTTAAGTAGGGGATTAGAGTAGAGAATAGAGAAGTGACGGCAACGCGACTCGGTAGTGGCTTGAAATAGGATGAGAAACTAATTTTTCCAAGATCTATGTAGGAAGAGCCTACATCCAGGTCCTCCGATCCTTGGCTCTAGCTATTCCAGAATATTCTGTGGCAGGAAGCAAACAAGCTGAATTTCCAGACACAGGGAACTTCCGTCTAATGGGGAAACTGAATCAAACATACCAGCAATAACTTTGGTTGTAACCGATTATTTTCTATGCATTCGAGAGATTTACTAAATATTCACATGTCAATAGATCCCTTGGACTGTCTGCTGTTGAACAATCAGGATCTTGTTCAACAGGGTCGTTATGAAGACAAATGAGCCCATTTAAAACTTAGTTTTCTCATTCTTCTACCGACTCTCTTCTATTTGCTAAAATCCTTCAAGGTCAAGATTGAATGCCTCTCCCTCCTTGAAAATTTCTGAAATCTTTTTCTGGGACCCCATATTACTTTGTCATTTTATTATGACAGGTGTTTCTTTCTATCTTGTCTTTCATCCTAGATTTTCAGGAACCAGACAGATTAAGATGTTTAGTACTATCTTATAAATCATTGAATCCTACAAAAATTCCAATGTTTTCCAGCATCTATACTTCTCAGACTGCCTCTTTCAACCAGAAATATAATAAAACTTTGTCAAAAAAAAACCTTTTTTTTTTTTTTTTGCTTCTCATAAAATAGTTTCACTTAGATCCCAACAAATGGAAGTGAAGAGAAGAGATGACGACAAATTTATCCATCCACTCATGAGCCAGAAACCCCAAGTCTCTAGCTCCAGCCAGTAGGAGCTTTGGACGGTGCCAGGGTCCCTGTCCCTCAGGCTTCCATGGCCCCCCACACGGGCGCCCAGAACAAGTGGGGTCCTGCTGGCCCTGGGGTGAAGGGGGACAGACCCAGGGTCCTGAGGACATGGACAGCAGATGGCCCCTCCTCCTTGGGATTTCTATTTAGTGTCTATGATTTATACTTAAAGATATTTCCAAATGTTTCCACTTCTACTTAAAACTTTCCAGAGGTGATAAGATTTCTCATCTTTTATTTCATCTCTATATTCCTAGTACTCTGTTCAACACTCATTTCTTATTCAGGACATTTCTCTAATATTGAATTGGATATGGCTTATTTCTGTAACTTGTACATTAAATGCACTAAACTCAACATGGTACACACAGGAAATAGCTTGCTTTTTTCTCAACTCTTGCCTCCTAATATCTTTGGGCAAATATCCCTTCCACTGTTTCTTGTAGGTTCTCTGAGATACCATGTGTCTTCAAAGTCACTTTCACATTTTGGAAAAGTCCCATTTGGATAGTTAAGATTCTCTTCCAGTTTTTAAACAGTCCAGGTCAGTCGTGTTGAAAATTTGAATTTCACATCTAGTTAATTTCTCCCCTCTCCTTTCCTCAGGCCTAACCTGTGTTTGGGGGACCTGCAATGGGTCTTTGGGAATTTACCACAGATTCTGAGACAATAGAAGTCCCATCCAACATCTTAATATACTATAACCCAAGTGGAGAAGGAAGAACATCTTGGTCACATAATGTACTGATCTTGGGTTTACTTGCTTCTTGTGGACAAAAACCAAGATTAGGGTTTAGTTTTCAGTGTTTTCAATTGATAAATTCTTCAGGGGTTAATATTGTGCCGATGACTACAGCAGCATTTAAGACTAATCAATCACCCCGGCACCAAATCCAAATATTTTTCCAGCACAGAGTAGAAGTATTCTTTGCAGAGAAGAGGCTAATAAAACTTTTGTGTTGCATTCTGAATTTAGAATTAGCATCTGACAATCCCCTTGGAATTATAACTCTTGCATTGTTACACACTAAATAGCTACACTTGTCTTGTTAATAAAATCATAGTAATTGAGTAGCATTTTCATTAAGACAGGAGTGTGGTTCGTTTTGTAGATAGATGAAAAAACAACCTGAGATTCCATAGAAACTCTGTTTTTCCAGTCAAGTTGTGTAGAATCCATATTAGTGGGAAATTGCTTTGAATAAACATACCAGCAAGTCACATACCATGGCTCCTTCTGGGGTCAACATGACATGAATCCCTGCCTTGGGGGTTATCAGGTAGTCTTCAGTTTCTTGGCTGCCTCATTAGCTGACAAAGTGGCTGCACATATCCATGTTAGAGGGCCACTTAATATTCCCCAGGTCTAACAGTATCCTGGGGTGGAGGTGGACACAGAGTTTCACCGAAGATGTTCTCCCAACCTCACTGCATAATTCAAGGCACTCCACATGCAAATCACATCATGATCTAATAAAACTTGAGGTAGAAACCAGAATCCAGGTTTGGTGTAGCTTCTTCATCTGTGAGAATTAGCAGGGTTAGCTAACTGATCTATAAGGGTGAAAGTCAGGCGTAGATACAGCCATCGGTGTGCTTCCGAGTACTACCTTCTGAGATGTGCTTAAGCTCTGTGTGTATTCTCTTGTGTTTAGTAACAAACTTGAGGTCTTGCAGCTGTGCAGCAGGGTATGGATGAAAACAGTGGAGCATCTTGGCAAGCTGTCCACATCCGAACAAGTGCTCTCTGGCCCTAAAATATGGAGAAGGGGCAGAGGCAATTGCATCCATACAAGAGCCTTCGTATATATTTGCACAGACCCTCAACTTAAAATTAGGCAAATATAAAAGGAAAGTAGGTTGTAGGCCAGTTAATATTTCAATGAAGACTAAAATACCAGGGCACCTGGGTGGCTCAGTCAGTTAAATATCTGACTTCGGCTCAGATTAGATCTCACGGTTCGTGGGTTTGAGCCCCGCATCGGGCTCTGTGCTGACAGCTCAGAGCCTGGAGCCTGGTTCGGATTCCGTGTCTCCTTCTCTCTCTGCCCCTTCCCCACTCATGCTGGGTCTCTTTCTCCTCTCAAAAAATAAATAAACATTTAAAACATTTAAAAAAGACTGAAATGCCCTCCTAGGACTCTGTACCATGCTTCTTTGAGTCATAGATGCCATCCGTGTATTTGGCAGCATTGGCTGAGCCAGGGACCCAGCATAGTCCTAAGCTATAGGGGAGATTTCACACATACATAAGTAATGGTGTCTACTCTCCAGAACTTCAAAACCTCCACTTTAACTATTCCCTTGGCAAATATTTGGCATCATAATAGATGCTGAAGGGCTAAAGAAAGATAAATCATATTCGAAAGGTACAAACTTCCATTTATAGAATAAGTCCTGGGGAGGAGGTAACGTACAGTGGGTGACTGAAGTTAATAATCCTGTAGGGTAGGGGTGCCTGGGCGGCTCAGTCGGTTGAGTGCCGGACTCCTGATTTCAGCCTGATTTCATGGTCCTAGGGTAGTGGGATAGAGCCGGTGTCAAGTTCCATGATGAGCACGGAGACTGCTTAAGTTTCTCTCTCTCTCCCCCCCGTCTCTGCCCCTCTCCCCTGCTTGTGCTCTCTCTCTCTCTCTAAAACAAAAATAAAACAATAATATTGCAGTGTATATTTGAAAGTTGCCAAGAGAGTAACTCTTGAAAGTTCTCATCACCAGAAAAAAATATGTGACTATGTGAATGCTAAATAGACTTACCACCTTAAGCATGCTGTGGTGTATATAAATATTGAACTCTTACGTTGTACACCTAAAACTAATGTAATTTTATATGTCAAATACATCTCAATAAAAAAAGAAGGGTAAGTGGACTAGATTCTACTTTCATAGTGTAATGGAAAGAACTTTGGGATCAGATAGGCCTGGATTTGAAATGTGTCACTGCACTTACCATCCATGCAGTGTTTGGTAAATTAGGCACCCTTTCTGAGTCTCAGGAGCTTCAACTGTACTCAAGGAGTAGGCTCCTTTTGAATTTGGTGAGGATTACATGAGTGTATGGATACCAAGTACCTAGCTTGGTGCTTGGCATGTAGAAGGTATATTATAGATCCGATTCTCTAAGATTCTGCCGTTGGCATGCAGAGTTGTGTTGGGGAGTGCTCTCAGAGGAAGTCCTGCTAGGGAGGCAAGGTTGCTTGAGGGAGGAGCTGACCTGCAACAAAGGGCCCATCCCATCCCGTGGGAAGCTCCAGAACTGGATGGCCCTTCAGGGACATCCTGAGTCAAGGGTGCCAGGCCTTTGTCCTTTGTTGCCTTGCCCTGACTTCCTGTCTCCAGGGAGGAGGTGTAAAGCATGGGCGAGGCAGCTTCCATCTGCTGAGGGCAAGTCCTGGGGAGGGACACAGCTGCAAGCTGTTGGCAGGGAATACCCCCAGCAGCTGGGGGGATGTGTGAGCCGTCTGCCCGAAGGTGGGATTTTGGCGGAGCACCACGGCATCCACTCAAAAGCCTCCAGAAATGTGAGCTCCCTTCTCTCCTCTGCATAATTCAAGATGTCTATAGCTCACTGGAGGTGATGAGGCATGAGTATGAACACTGATGAGTCCCAAGTACATATGTCTTAGAAGAAGCACAGACACACTGTGTGGGGGTTCAGAGAAACGCGAGAGGGCTTTTGGCTGGGCTGACTCACAGAAGGCTGGAGAGATATGCCTTGGAAGCATGAAAAACAGCGTGAGAGAGTCAGCACAGACTAGTAGAGCTGAGTGATTCCAGAGGAAAATGGCCTCTGGAAAGGTGGGAGAACTTAGGGAAAGTTTTGTGGTTGTGTGTCTGTGGATCAACTCTTGAGAATCCTTGGTCGTGCTCATGTCCATGAATATCCCTGGATCCAGTATGACTGGCTGCATCTGTGTTAGAAATATTCGTTTTTAAAAGCTCCCTAGACAATACTGATACTCCCTGAAAGTTTGGGGAATCCCGATTTGCAGCGCCTTATTTATCCCAGACAAGCTTCCTAACAGAGCTCTCTGGAAATGAAAGTATTAAGTTGACTATGTGAAGTCTAAACTCACATAGCTAATCAATGCAAGAGTCGGGATTAAAATATGCACCCCAGATCCTCCAGCCAGGTGAGGAAGATTACTTTCTTCTTATTATTTTCTCAGGCTAACAGTGCATTTCCCAGTCAAACTTGCCCACAGACTATATTTTATATAGAGCACTTTGCAGCACTGGTGTTTCAAATGGTGAAATACCCAGTCAGTGAAGAGGGAATTGTATAGCAAAGGGCCTGTCCCCTTCTTAGGAAGACATTTGAATCTACATTTGGCATCGACACAATTCACTCCACGACTGCAAGTTTGTTGAGGGCAGAGAGAGGCTGTGTTCATCTCTGTGTGCCCCCCACAACCTAGAATAATTCCTAGTGCAATGTAGGTGCTCAATAAAGCATCCATTTCACTCACTGGAATTAGTCCCTGCAGCCAACTTTGCAGAACAGTGTCTGGAGAACTGTGGCCGGATGCCCTCACCTCTTTGCTCCCCTCAACCCTGTGCATGGGCCTGAGTAACTGCAATAATACCCCCGAGACTTGGTGTGGACGGAGTACTCTTACACTCCCTAGCACCACCTCCAGGGGAACACTTCCCTAAAGAATAACTTTTTGCTTCCTACATATCAGTTGGGATCTTCCTGCCTACACTTGGGCTGAAGATTTTGTAGCCACTCCTCCAAATGGTAGTTCCTTATTCTTTGACCTCTCCCTCACCCCCATTTTTTTTCTTGATTTTGGCCCCGTCTCTTACCTTATATTCCTATACATCTCTCTCTCTCTCTCTCTCTCTCTACTTCTTTCCCTTTTTCCCAAGGTGGTTTTAGAAAAGTCATGGGAGCACCGCACTTGAGGTCTTGAGGCTTGAGCGTCCCTCTGTCTCTTCCCTGTTGTACATCCACATGAAAATTGATTTGCTTTTTTTTAAGTCTCATTTTCTTCATCCACTGAATGGGATTATAGATATCCAATTATACCTCATTGTCTACAGAGTTATTGTGAGGTTAAGTAAAATATTTGTGAAACTTTGCAAATATGAAGCATAATGCACACGCTAAGTGTCATTGTTCCTTCCTATCTTTATTCTTCCACGTGTTTTTCTCAGAAAGTATGCTTAAGGATATTAGAAAAATAGACAAAGAAAGAACAGAAATAAGAGCATTCACTAGAGAAAGGGCTTAGGATCTCAAAGGTAGGCTCAGCTCCTTTGGAGGGCTGAGTCCAAGTAGGACTCGTTCCAAAATTTGATCAAGTGAGGCACACCTATTTATATAACATTAAAAAATATTTATACTCAGAAGCTTCATGTGTCCCAAATATGTACAATATAAACTTATCGTGGTTCATAACATGTCCTGTGAGATAAGGAAAAGTATACAAGAAAGAGGGGGAGGAGGATGAAAGGAAACTAAGTGAGAAAAAAAAAGAATAGAAGATCATGGATGGTTGATGTGGAAGCAAAAGAGGAAAGAAGAGACAAAAGAGATGAGGCAGGGTGGGGGGGCGGGGGATGCCATAGACTCTGTGAGAAGTGGCAATTGGATTTTTAGCCAGTGATTGAAGGCAAAGGCCCTCAAGTCTCATAAGGAAGCTGACTCATTCAGTTTTGGGCATTGGCGTTTGGGCTTATGAAGTATGTTGGATAGTGGTAGAGGTCCAGACTTGAAACACCTAGCGGTCTCATTTTGTTTGAGGTGACTGAGAACTGAGCTGAGGGACAGGCCAGTATTCTCTCTGTATAGACAGCTCGGGAACTGTCTGGGCTCTGAGGCCACAGGTGGTCCTCCCTCTCCTCCACCCATGCCTGGAAGAATCCACAAAAGTGGCTCAACCAGGGACGTCAAGCATTTACTGCATAAGAAAGCCTATCCAGTGAAAGAGGGATAGCAGTCCAACTTCACATCTGCGAAATGGTAAGAGTGTGTAAGGCTGCGGTTTAGGTGAGCAACTAATAAGTGTCAGCTCTACCACTCCAAGTTGCCAGACCTTGTGCGATCTACTTCTCTCCTTAGGGTGTGGGTTTCTCCGTCTTTGAAGTAAGTCTCAAGCCTGCAGTTCCCTTGGTTCTCTGGCATCATCTTGGGAGTTGCACACTGGTTGTGCCAATGCTCACAGAATATGAGACAACTGTCCACTCTGGCTTGTCCCATCAGTGATAGGAATGATGGCTCTACAGATGTCTCAAGGAAAAATACTTTTAACTGAAGGAAAGAGAATACCCAAAATGTCTTTATATATTAGAATATTATCAATGACTCATTTGTATCTCAGGAATCTGACTAAAAAAAATTTATTAGGTAATGTTGCATTATAATGTAATGGGATTCACATTTAAAAAGTATACGTAATATATTAATTTTTCTATCCTATCTATCATCAGTGAATGCACTCATCTACTGTAATCTTGTACTTATTTGTATTATCGTTGTATTGAGTCGATCTCCCCTACCACATGGTACATTGCAAGAGTGAAGGAACCACATCTGTCTCATTCACTTTAAGTCAGCTCTAGTGCTAGCAATGTCCAGCATAATAAGAGCTTATAAAATTTTGTTGAATGAATGAGTGATCCACGCACGCCCTATTCTGGTCATTCTTCATTTCTGATGTCTTTCTCCTTGTGTGTCCCACTTGTGCTGAAATAGCTTTCACATTTTTCATTTTTTCTTGAGGTATAATTCATATACCATAACATTCGCCCATTCAAAATGCACAATTCAATGGCTTTTTGTGTGTTCACACAGTCGTGCAATCATCACCATGAACGATCTAATTCTGAAATATTCTCATCACCCCCAAAAGAAACCCTATACCCACCAGTAGTCACTAACCATTCCACCTCTTCCCTGCCCCTGGCAACTGCCACTCTACTTTCCGTCTCTGTGGATTTGCCTATTTTGGACGTTTCATACCGGTGGAATCATACAGTATGTAGTCTTTTGTGTCTGGCTTCTTTTACTTAGGGTGTTTTCATTCTTTTTTAATGTTTATTTATTTTTGAGAGAGAGAGTGAGAGAGAGAAAGAGAGACTGAGAGACAGAGAAAGAGACAGAGCTCAGGCAGGGGAGGGGCAGAGAGAGAGGGAGACACAGAACCCAAAAGCAGGCTCCAGCCTCTGAGCTGTCAGTACAAAGCCCAATGCGGGGCTTGAACGCCCCACCCGTGAGATCATGACCAGAGCCAAAGTCAGTCGCTTAACCGACTGAGTCCCCAGGTGCCCCTACTTAGGGTGTTTTCAACGTTCAACTGTGTTGTAGACTGTATCCATATTCCATTCTCTTTTATGGCTGGATAAGTTTCCATTGTACAGATGTACATATCTTGTTTACTCCTTCATCAATGGATGGACATCTGGTTGTTTCTCTTTTTTGGCTTTTACATATAATGCATCTACGAACATCCCTTTGCAAGTTTTTGCGTGGACACATGTTTTTCAGTTTCCTCGAGTATATCCTCAGAACGGAATCACTGGATCATCGTTTCATTTATATTGGTAGATACCTTTCTGTTCTTTATTTTAGTCCACTCTTACTTCTTTCTGTTTTCCCTTAGTGAGACCATTTTGTTTTCATTTTGCTATAGAGATGAGAACCTCAGTCATTACCTGATCGTGTCCTGCTATGCGTGTGGGCTAGCTGACTGGGAATTGAGAATGGACTCACTGAATTATGGAAGTTCTCTTCCACAGGCAGCCACCTGTTTCAACCAGAGCTGCACTTGAGTATTGGGAACGACATAGATGAGGCTAGTCATTTCACTCTCTACCACTTACCGTTACCTCATTTGTTCCCAGAAGGTCCCCAGAGAATCATCTTAAAGATGGTTCAGAGCACCAAGGCTCCTTGAGGGCACATTTTAGTGAAAAGCCCATGGACCAGCCCGATTCCACAGGGTAAGGATAGAGATGTTTGCTTTTGCATTCCAAAGAGGTGATCTGGAATCTTGAAACTTCTTGCTAGTCAGACCAATAATGGAGGGAATAAAGGGTGAGTTTGAATGAGCATGCTGACCATCAGAACACTTCTTGGCTGTCAGCAAGTCCAGTGTAGCGCTGGAGAATGATAATGCTTGA
Source organism: Paguma larvata (assembly GCA_030068075.1). Classification (NCBI taxonomy): domain Eukaryota; kingdom Metazoa; phylum Chordata; class Mammalia; order Carnivora; family Viverridae; genus Paguma; species Paguma larvata. The sequence goes on along the minus strand of CM057835.1, from coordinate 45,355,598 downwards.
AGCCCAGTTAAAAGGTTCCAATCAATGAAAGGAAACTCGTCTATGCAATGGAAAACCTTTCACTGTGTCCGACAGAAGCAGGAGTGCAAAGTCATAAAGAAAAGAACAAAAATTTGCTTGCCAATTCCCTGAAAGATCCCTTTTAAGCGTTGAGATTTCTAGAGCGGGGTGGGGGTGGGGGTGGGTAACTCAGATGTCATCAAATAGATTATTAATGTTTCAAGGATTGCATAATCATACAAGTTAAATATGGAGAGTAGCTATTAGGCTTTTCTAAGGCCTCAGCTGCCAATACCTGCTTCTTCCTCCTTCTTCTCCATGCATCCGGGCGGGTTGTCAGATCTGGTTTAAAATGATACCAATGACTGAACTTCTTCCTCTGCTGTAGGTGTTTCCAGGGGAGATTTGACAGGAAGTTGGCCAGAATGTTTTCCTAAATCAGGAAATGAGAAGTGGAAGTGAGAATGTTCTGGTGTGAAGCTCAACAGCAAGACAGTGCTTGCTGCGGGGAGGAGCAGCTGGAATCTACAGCTTCAAGATGTCATTAAAGGCAGGCAGAGAAATGGAGTGTCTTTTACTCATTGGAAGCTGATCCTAGTGTTGGTCATCATTTGAGGAAGTGGCCGCCCATATGGCTTGTTTTGAGATGTGCCTAGAGGCGGTCTCATCCTCTCTAGCTTGTGCATGACTATCTGAAGCTTACCGTTAGCAATACTTGCCTTTGGGTTAAGATATGATTCCCTACTAAGATGCAAACACACCTGAGAAGAAGAACCAATTAACCCTGATAATCATTTACTTTGATTCATATTTAAGCAGCAGATCCTTTTCAGATAGCAGCTCCCAAGGACAAATTTGGATGGGACTAGGGCGAGAGCCAGGTAGTAAGGTGGAGAGGAAAAGCCAACTTTGCACAGAAGCACATTTCTCTGGGAAGTTGTGTCTTTGGGTAGCAGAAGTTACTTGTGGGGAGGAAGATCAGACAATATGAAGGGCAAGCCTGTGTTCACCTTTGGCATCGTATAGCCTCTGGTCAGTTCTACACACCATGCCCACTGCTGCCAGCTGGTCCAAGATGCGCCCCAAGGTGTGCACCAGGGCTGACTCTGTGCATCCTTCTCTCCTGACCCACGGGCCCTCTGCCTCAGGCAGAGCCATTGAAACAGCTCTGCACCTTCATTTCATCTGGAACCCAGAGTGAATTTCCAATTTACTTTACACCCCTGATGGTCCAGCAGGCATCTCGGTCTGCAGACAGTCGGAGGCTGCAGGCAGAGTCTTTACCTCAGTACGTGGCGGTCAGAACAATGGCCCCCAGGAAGTTATTTGTGGAGTCCTCATCCGCAGGACAGGTAGATATTCACTTTACATGGCAAAAATGACTCTGCAGATATAATGGAGTTAAGAATCTTGAGATGGGGAGATGCAGTGTCCTCACAAGGGGCCTGAAGAGCAGAGATTTTTTTCCTCAGAAAGAAATGATATGGAAGAAGGACTCGGGGAAATGTGGGGCTGCTGGCTTTGAAGATGGAGGAAGGGGGCCACTAGCCAAGGAAGGTAGAAAAAGGAGGGAAAGGATTTTCTCTTAGAGCTTTCTGGAAAGGAACCTGGCCTTGCTGACACTTTGATTTTAGCCCAATGGAGACTCGCATCTTCATCTGCTTTTCCTTCAGCTTCTTCTTAGTCCTCCACCTATAACTAGAGCTGTGGGCCGTGGTGGAGCCTCTCCTATGAATCTCCCTATAGCCCCAGCTGTCTCAACCTCGCCCCACAGTTAGACTTCTGCCTTCATATTTTAATTTCCTATTTCATCCTCCAAACACTCAGTCTGGCTTCTGCCTGCCCCACCCCTTTCAAAATCAACGCCTGGCAACCTCTCCAGCTAAGGCCACCAATGACCTCCTAATTGCCAAACTCAATGGGTGATTTCCAGCCTTTGTCTTAATGTGCCTCGCTGTTGCCTTTGGAACAATTTTCCAAATATGTCTCAAAACCATTGCTTTTCTCTCCGTCCCTGTGGTCATGCCAGGCCCTCTTCAAATCTTCCCTGAACTCTCGTAATAGTGCCCTTAAACTTTACCCAATCCCTCCTACTGCTATTAAAGTTATTTTTCCAAAACAAAATCTGATCAAGCCACAGTCCCATTAAAAACCTGTCCATTGCTCTCCATAGCCACCAAATGGGCTCAAAATCCTTCACAGGGCACTTAAGACTTTTTGTTCCATGAACTCCACCAACCTTTCTGGTCACATCATCCATCCCCTCCCATCTGCCTGCCGTGTCCACGCACACCTGGCTGCTTGCAGCTCCCTAAACAAGCCCGCTACTCACTTACTACCCCCTCTGCCACGGCACCCTGACATGTTTCTCTATTTTTAATTCTCAACTCAAAGACCCCCTCTTTAGTGAAGCCTTTCCCGACTGCTCCAAGCAGAGTTCATTGTTCTCCTCTTCGTGATTCCCATGCCCCCTGTATGTTTCTCCATTGTAGGGCTTCTCACATTGCATATTTATGATTTCTTTACACGTCAGCTTTTCCCACAAGATCACAAGCTCCTCAAGGGCAAAGGAGGGAGTTTAATCATTCTCAGTCAATAACTATGCAATAAATGAATAAATAAATGGAAAGTGGGTATCCATGGAGACTCGGGTGGAGAGCTAGCAGAGTGAGGCAACACTAGTTGACATAGGAGACGGGGCCACAAAAGTGTAGACAGTGCCTACCTTCTGAACTTGATTTCCTTTATTTGTGTTTAACCTGTCTGCTTCTCTTGCATATTCCCTGATTCAGGTCAACAGTGCCTCTTTCATAGTTGCATCGGCTTCATCCGATAGCTCATATCAATGTCTCACTAAGCTCCTTCTGGCTTCTACCTCTTTACTTTTCTCCTTAAAATCCAATTTCAAAAAGCAAGTTGAGGAATTCAGCCACTGAAAGATCTTCATTGATTTATTTTGCCTTCCTTATTTATTAATGGAACCACTTTCTCCTTGATATTTCTTTTTTCTTTTTTTTCCCCCTCTGATGTATTTGTAAAAGCTCTGCTCCTTCCTTTTAACCCCTCTGCATTAGCTTACCCCAGGCTCCGGTCCTCCTCCTCCTCTCACCTTTTCCTGCCTATCCACTCTGACTCTAGTTAATGAACTTTATGTCTCCTTCTCAAAGTTCCTGGGTCCAGCAACATTTTCAGGGGAACTTAAACCTTCTTGTTGATCCCTGAAGAAGTCACACTGCTAACTTCTTCATCTTTGCATCTTCGTCTTTCTTAGGGCTTTGCCTCTTGATGAGCACAGTGGTGAAGAACGTGATCTTGGGGCCAGAGTGCTGGGGTTCAAATCTCAGCTCTACCAGTTGGTGACTATAGGACCTTGCTCAAATTCCTTAAATGGTTTGCACCTTAAATTCTGCCAAAAAAAAAAAAAAAAAAGGAAGAAAGAAAGGAAGGAAGGAAGGAAGGAAGGAAGGACTTAATAAGAACACCTACTTCCCGAAGTGGTTGTGAGGATTACGTTTATTGAAGACTATAATATATAGAAGAGTACCCTGTACAGAGTGCGCCCCCTGTGAATTAACTATCTACTGTCCCCCCCCCCAACCTCCCTCACTTTCCCTTTTCTGTGCTGAGTGTGTTCTCTGACGGGTTAGCATGAAGCATTCAGGATCGACTCCTCTGAGCAGAACAGTTTTCTAAGCACTACATGTATAATAACGAGCAGAAGATGGACACAGATGTAAAGAAAAGCCGGAATGTATTTACAGAGAACTGGAAGTGATCTGAGATGGGCCCTTCATATCGTTCATCACGTATCGTTTCTTCCTCGCGGCAGTTGCTGAAGGCGGAAATCATAATTCCCATGTTTTGTAGATGAAGAACTTCTCATACAGTGAGGTGGAGGTTCTTGTTCACTGCCACCCAGCAGTAAGCACTGAAGTGGGGCTGGAAACTGGCCTGATCTGGCCCTAAAGCCCATGCACTTAATCACATGGCCGCACTCTGGCCCAAAATAAAAGAGTGCTATTATTATTCTGTGAGGGGATTTAGATAACTGAAAGAAGAAGAAACTGGGGCCAGGCACATGGCTGTTCAAGTGAGAGTGTGAGGTGAGGAGGCCCTGACAGTGGGTGAGGGCAGAATGGCGATAAACGTGTAAGTGCTGTGGTGTTTGCTTTATTTTTTTCAGGGGGAGCGGTGCGGTGAACACTCAGCCCAGGGCCCTGATGTTTAATAGCAGTTCAGTGAATGCCTATTGGGCGAATTCATGAATGGAAAGAGTAGTTAGGGCAGGGCAGTGACCCTTCTCGGGGAACCCCCTTGGAGTGGACTGCGAGCAGGGAAACCTGGCAGAAGGTCCCGGGGCCAGTCAGTCCTCTGGTTCGGAGCCTGTACTGGGCGCCACAGTGAAGGGGGCATCAGGAGGGGACAGAATTTGATGGGAAACAAGGTTAGAGGGACATGCGGGCAACTGCCTGCCATGACTGGCTGCTTGGGAAGGTTTAGTTCATTAGGAAAAGTTCAGAGAGGCCATACCATCCACTTCCTTCCTCAATGATGGTGGGTCTGGGGTAACTTCGTTCATCCTCATGTTTGCCCCATGAGGTCCCGAGTGAACGGTGAGGAGAAGGTGGCTGACCTGAACTAATCCACATGCAGAAGCACATCGGACCCGCCCAGGGTTCAGAGTGACCCATTTGAGGTGTCCAGGCAACAAGGGAACCCTTCTGAAATCCTAACTCCTGGCTATGACCTGAGGGCCATTCTGGACGCTGACCTGAAACACATTCCTCCCCACAAAGCCTCCTTTCCGTTCTTCAGGTGAGGAAGCTTAGTTTTGCCTCAGGCCTTTGCACTTGCTGCCTTGTGTGCTTAAAATGGTGGCTCCTAGAAGGACTGGCTCCTTTGTATAAATCAGTTTTTAGCCCCATACTTCCTGCCCCCCTTCCCCCCTTCACTGCCCTGTTGAATACAGTGACTCTGCCCAGTACCGTCACTATCATACCACCCCTTTATTATTACTCAGAGAATTTGCTTTGTTTGTTTGTTTCCTTGCTTGACGTGCCTTCCCTGTGAGTCTAAGCTGTAGGAGAGCGGGAGCCTAGTCTGATTTGTTCATTATTGTGGCCCTAGTTTTTAGGGAAGTGCCCAAGCACATGGTAAGTGCTCAATAAATATCGTTGGTACAAACGAATGAATCTGGGCATCCCTCTTAATATACTAAACTTGGCTTTACATGAACACTCAGTCTCTGTTGCCAGTAAATTTCCCTGGTTTCTGGTTGAAAATATTAGCACACAGTTTTATAACTCTGAAACCATGGAATTTAGTTGAAGGCGATGCCAGGAATAGAGCTGGATTTTTGTAAGATCGCAAAAAGGAGAGTAAACCACGTGGTTTTAAAATACCACAATATGATTTACTGAAAAGTGAAAAAAAGCTTGGTAACCCAAGCAGCGTTTTTATAAATATTGTTTTCTTATTTCTCCGTTTAATAAAGAGAAAAGCCACCTTGATGTTTGCTTGCGGTGCAGCGCTTAAAAAGTTCAAAACTGAGAACCAGTGAGGAGATTCAACCCTGCCTATTGGTTTGGAAAAGTTCCTTTGGAGAATTTCCTTTTCCAGTTTTTACTGGTGAGAGCACACTTTAGTTCTTTCCTGAAGCAGCTTTACTTTCTGTCTTTTTCCTGATTTGAAGGAAACACGATCAGCCCAGTGTTTCTCAGATGTCTTCATGGAGAGAGAGCACCAGGAAGGCCCACTCACGTTCACGGTTTTAGCCTCAAAGCCACCTCACAGCATTTCCCTCACGTATTGTTCTCCCTCTGACTTGCCTTTCTTTTTCTAGGCCCATTTCTTTTCTGGCTTCCAGGATGCCTTTATTTCAATGTCTTGCCTACACTTGACATTTAACATATCAAAATATCCCAGGATCTGACAACCAGAACAAACACTCCCTCTCCGGTTCCCGACAGCCCTTCAGAAGTTCCACTTCATGCATTAGCTCCTGAGAAGGAGGGTCTTGGGATTACTTTGTGCTCCCTTTCCTGCATCTTCTGAAGAGTATCAAGGTTCTCCAGTCTTTTGGGGCACTGGACTTGCCCCTGTGGACCTCCTGGGTTTCCCTGGGTCTTGGGCAGGAGGGCAGTGTCTCTAGTGGATCTACTGATATTCCTGCTCTCTTGCGCAGTGCCCCTTGGCATCTGCTCTTCTTGTCCACAGACCACAGTCAGCCTCTGCATAGGTGGCTGATGAGAATGCCCCTTTTTTCCATGCCCTTCTGCCGTAGTACTGCTCTCCTCAGTGGGAGGGTCTGGTCTTGGCCTCTCAAAGTAGCAGCTCTGCCATTAATGGAGATGCTAGTCCTACGATTTCTTAGTGGGCCCTTCCCTGCCCCAGCAAGTACATGTTTCCGTGACCCCTGGGCCTGTGGTTCTTCCCCACCCACCAGCACTCACCTTTCCAGAGCACTCAAAAACGGAGATAGACTTTAAGCCTATAGCTCCTGAAATAGTTTGCTTTCAAGACAACTCTTTTATTTTTTTTGTTTGTTTATTTTTGAGAGAAAGGGGGAGGGGCAGAGAAAGAGAGAAATAGAATCCCAAGCAGGATCCGTGCTGTGAGCAGAGTCCCAGCAGGGGCTCAAACACACAACCATGAGATCAATCATGACCTGACTGAAATCAAGAGTCAGACGCCTAATAGACTAAACCACCCAGGTGCCCCTAAAACAACTCTTTTAAACAGAACAAGACTTGCAAAAATTCCTTTAAAATATGCCACTCTTCACTAATAATATTAAGGACAGGATTAGGCAGTTTCTTTTTTTCAAAAATATGTGTTGAAAATCTAGAATGTACAGGACCTGAGCTATACCCTGGGAAGTCCAGAGGGACAAGAAGCCTACAGTTCTGAGGAAGGTAATCATTGATAAAACCATCATCACATGAAGATGTGTACTTACAAGAGTGACAAATGTTCAGGAAGGAAAGAACACGATGCTAAGAGAGAAAGTAACTCATGTGAGTGACCCTATTTAGGATACAAGTCAAGAACTCACAAGGGAAGTGGTTTGAACCTGCAACTCAAAAATTGAGTAGGGGCTAGAGAAGCAAAAAAGTGAGATCGTAGGGATAATGCACAAGGTTAGGAAACTACATGCAAAGAATTGAAGAGGCATGAAGTTATTTCTGTGTTGGAACTTCATAAAGGCCAGGCCTGCTGGAGAGAATGAATCAGTCAGTCAGTGGGAACGGTAGATATAGGGTGAGGTTGGAGAGACGGTCAAGGGGACTTTGTAGACCATGTTTGGAATGTATATTTTATTGTAAAATCAAATGGAAGCTATAGATGGGATTTAAACAAGGAAGTTAATATTTACAATCTGGAGAATGGGCTTCAAGGAGTAGGGTGTGGAGTCAGGAAGGCCAGTTAGAAGGTTATTGGAGGAGTCAGAGCTTGCAGGGGAGGTGGTAGAGATGGGAAGTCATGGATTGATTGAAGACATATTTTGAAGGTAACCACGAGGGTCTTCAGTGTTAGATTAAATGTGTGGCATGTGACAGGGTGGTGTCATAATAAGCCTTGGATTTCTGCCTTGAGTGCTTGGTTGTATAGGGAGGTCTTTCAGTGGTATTGGTTAAAATTTAGAAAGGAACAGATTTGCAGGCTGGAGAAAAAGAGCTGAATTTGGGGCAGTTTGGTTTGAGATGTCTTAGATATCAAAAGGAGATGTCATGTTGATGGATTGCTATGTAGAAATGGGGAAGATATTAAGTATTTGGGAACCCTGGCATAAAGATGGTAGTTAAAATGACAGGAGTGGATGAGATTGCTTGGGAAAAGAGGAGAGAAAAGAAGGCTCTGAGTACTTTGTTTGCCCTTATCTCCGTGATACTAAATAACCAGTCAGTTATGTCAATAAATCAACAATTTCTTGTTGACTTGAATTGTCCGTTTAACCGCATTGACCCATTGATGCAATAGCCCCAGGATGTGGACCTTTCCCATTCCTTCATGGAAATCACCTCCTATAGCAACACAGAGAAAGAAAATTAATTCAATAATTTTCTTCTCCCTTTTTGGGTGAAACTGAAAGATAAATTTTTGAGTCTCTGGACTCAAATATATGTGAAAACTATTGAAAGAAGCTCAGGTATAGCAGAAGTCATGAGAAGAAAGTGAAGAGAAGAAACATAGGGATTAGAGAGAGGGATATCAGGTCTCAGAAAGTACCAGAAAGAAAATATTCCTCCAAGGCAAGAGGCTCCTAAATTTGTTTCTTCTCCCTAGACCTGGTTTGGTTTAGAGAAGCAGAGGTGGTGGGACCGTACAAAGACTCACATAGACATGCCATATTGGCAGGAAACCTCTATCTCTGTTGTGGTAGAGAAGAAAAATCTCTGGGTTATAAAACTTGCCAACTGGAAGATGATCCTGACTTCTCTCTCATCTCCAGGAAACTCTTGGACAGAGTTGGCCCACAGTGATCTAATTCATTCAACAAGGAGCACAATCTTGACATAAAGATATGAAAGAAAACAGAAGAAATGAGTAGCAATCGAAAGAAGGTCGATCCAAAATCTGTTATTGTAGAGTGCGTAAAAATTATGACTAAACTTTTTGCCATGAATTTTTTAAAAATTAAATAATTTGCTTTATAAAGGAAGGCCCCCAAATAAAAACGTAGGAAATCAGGAGTAATAAGGCAAAGAGATGAATTACGAGTTAGCTGGAAAAATGTGGAAGAAAAAACAAACATCACAGAAATGAAGGCAAAATCGGAAGGAGCGTAACAGTGGACACCACTGAAGACGTAGTAAGGAACCTAGAAAGTAGAAGGGAGAGAAGCTAACAAAATAAATGGAAATGAAATGGGAGTTTAAAGGGAATAAAGAAGAAAAAGATATATGGGAGACAAAAGGCAATCCAAAATTCACAAAATTAGAGTCTCCTAAGACAAAAACCCAAATAATGAAACGTTGAAAAACCGAAAACATCACATAAAATTATATGACAGAACTGAGATTGCTACATCAATCAATATAAATGAGCTTAACTCTCCCACGAAAAGAAAATATTTCCAGCTTCACTTAAAAAGGGAAGCCTAACTCTGGACAAGAGCCAACCCTAAAATAAAGTGACTCAAAAAGGTTGAAAATAAACTAATGCGTAAATGAAAACAATAAGAAAGCAAGCACTGAGACATGAACATCAGCCAAGGTAGAACACAAGCCAAAAGGCATTAACTGAGTCAAAGAAGGGATTTATTTATAATACTAAATTATGCAATAATGCACGATGAAGATATCACAGTCATGATAGCTGTACACTGAACCATGTAGTATCCCTATTCATAAAGTAGAAATAACAGAAAATAAAGGAGAAAAAGATAGAAACATTGTAAAGCAGACATAAAGGGGTTCTCAAATGGACAAAGGGGCACCAAAATAGAGCCAGAGCTTAAATACAAAATTAAAAACAAAGTAAAACAAAACACCTTCTATTAGAAATTTTAACTTTAATAGCTGTAGGATCCATGAGGAAATGAAGACTCTGGTGAGAAAGCATCGGTGATGAAAGCATTGCAGTTCAGAGTCTAACAGATATGGCAAAGTGGTGCTCAGAAGAGACTTCATAGCTATGGATCAGTCAAAACGAAGGAGTGAAAATAAACCGATTCGGGAGCGGTATTTGGTAGCCCCACGAATCCGCACTCAGCCTTCCTTCTAAACAAAATGATGTCAAATCCAGCCCGAGTGTTGAAGCAAAAGCTGGTTTTGCTGTCCCATAGAACTTGTCTCAGTGCATAGGTGCACATTTTTCATTAGGAAATATTTGATAGTCTATCTTCCACCCCCTTTGGAGACATCGACCTAGGATTAAACGAGCAGTTAGCCAATCACTCTGTCCTACTCTGTCCCCCAGATGAACAGAAATGGAAAGGTAAAGGGGCGTGCACATCAGAAAGGGGAAGGAACATGCATAAAAAAGATCATTGGAGGAAGATTTATTTATACAGTTGTGGATGAGGGCAGTGCTTTTCAACCTTGGCTGACGTTACCATCGCCTGGAGAGCTTTTAAAAAATATCAGTGTCTCTGGCCTTTCCTTTTGTCATACTTTATAACAATTTGTATTTATTTTATCAATGTCTGCTTCCTAAGACTTTAAGTTTCATAAGAACAGATATCCCTTCCATCTGGACTCCCAGTGTCTAGTTCAGCGCCTGCTTGGTCATTCCAGAAATTTTAATTTAATGGTTCTTGGGTAAAGCCCATACATTTTAAAGAACTCTCAAGAAGTCTGAGGAGCCGTTGGGTCGGGGATCGTGGGTGCTGGAGTCCTTGAGGGAGAGTACAGGAACCTGGGACTTCCTGAAAATTGACTGTGTCTGCCCTTAAGCTCAAAGGGATTAGCAGAGGCAACGGCTGTTGGAACCCGGAGGTGTGGACCAGGCCACACTGAGAAGAGCGGTAATCTTTGATCAAGGCACAAAACCAATGTGAGGCAAAATTGCAGTACTGGAGAATGATGGGACTCACACCGTGGCACACGACGCATTTGATTTGTCAGCTGTTTAAAGGGCCATGAAAACGAACGTAGATACACATGTGAATTCTGCACCCATCGGTCAAAAATAACATGCCGCTAGAGGTACAAAGCAATCCCAACGTTCACTGCCTTGGTCACCTTACAAACACTGCCGAGAGTGGCTAAGGCAGTGGTTCTCAGCTGAAGCATGCACCTTCGGGCTGTGGACACACAGGCTGATGGGCCTCTCCCCCAGGGGTTCTGATTCAGCCGGTCTGGGTGGGGCCCCAGTTTCTGATAGTAGGTTCTCAGCTGGTACAGAAGCTGCTGGTCTGGAGATCAGTTGACTAAAGCTTAGAGCCATTTCTCTTCTGGTTTTGGTTTTTGGTTTTTGGTCTCCTGTTTGTGTAAACCCTGCTAATTCACCCTCCGTGGATCCATGTTGGCTTTGTGTACTAACCGCAGAGCACTCGCAATGCCCTTCACTTCGATTGCTCTGAGTCCTAGTTTTTTTCAGCACGGTCTTTGTCATTTGGACTTCTTTTACTCTGCATAGTTCTATTCTGTTAGTTCCTGCAAAGGTCTCCTCATTACCAGGAGGTAAGGCGGTATCACTTTCACATATATCACCAAACTTTGCCAAATGCGACGGTTGACTAACCACAGGATCAGTGATGTAGTGATTTTCTTCTCCAACTGCTCTTGGCGGAGTTACATATGACATTAGCTTCAGACTGGCCAAGAAGCAAGTTCTGGCTCTACCGTTTCCTGCCTATGCAACGTTGGATAAATGATTTGGATAATTTTCTCATCGGTGAAATGGAGGTATTATTCCCTCAGAGGGTTGCTGTGAGGCCACAATGAGATAAGCTATGCAAGAGGAAAAGAGCCTGGTTCAATCAACATTAGCTAATAATGGATCACCCGAGGTTTTGACAAACAGGAAATTTCAGGATGAATGTTACCTGAAAGAAATTTTACTTTCCTTCTTAGAGTTAATTTACTTTGCGGCAGTGTTTCTCAAACAATGTTTCCAAAAGCAGTGGGCTGAGTGGTTAAGGACTTACCGTCTAAAGTTGGTATTAGAAACTGGGCTCTGCCATTGACTAGCTATGTAACCCTGGGGTGTAACTTACTCTTGGTTTTAGCATCTGTGAAATGAGGATGGGAATAGAACCTTCCTCAGAAGGTTATATGAGGATTAATTAACATAATGCATACATAGGGCTCAGACCACTTCTGGACATTTCATAAACACACAATAAATTGTAACTATTATTAGGTTTTGGAGAACAATGGAGTGTGGTGAACTCGATCTAGAGTTTGTGCTTCCAAAATAATAAATGCAAATAATAAATAAAAAATTCATAAATAGAATGTTGTTTTCCCGCATTACATTTTTAATCTCCAGTGATGGCTATGGTTTGTCTTCAAATGAGCACAGAGAAAAACAGTGTTTATTCTAATAGTTTTTTTTTCCCCCTCAGACTCCCACACTTGAAGACTGTTTACTGGGTGAGCTGTGTGGGGGAGTTTTAACTTTGTTGAGAGAGGCCTTGTGCTAAGTATTTCATAAATGCTATCAGGTATACCTCACAATTACTCTAGGAGGCCAATATTTCAGGTTAATTTTTAAGTTCTATAAGGTTGTACATGTATCACCTGTCTTCCAATGAATTGTTCCAAGTTAATATGATAGAATAAAAAGCGTAAAATATGATAGAATATTCTGTTGTGTTATACATTTAGTTACTCTCTCAAATGAGTGAACACACTGAGAATTATCGTTTGATTGCTTTCATGTCATACTATTAAAAAACCCATCATGGTGATACGACCTAGAGTTTTGCTATTATACCTTTTTACTTAGCAGTGAGACACACACACACACACACACACACACACGCATGCATGCACGCACACACATTCTAAAGACTTACACATAGAAATGTATACCCTTGTAAATCTATTCCTAGTAAATGACCAGGAAGTTTCAAGAGTACATGAATTACTGTATTGTTTTCTCTACTCATCCTGTCTTGCGTTTAGCACTGTTAAATTTGGTCTTGCTTAGCATAATTCTCAATAAATTCTTGTGGAAGAAAAGTACATTCTATTGAATTCTCTGGCATGTGCAATAATCCATCAGTTAGGTCCAACCAGGTTTCTCCTCCTTCCAAAGGGTTCTCCTAAAAAAAAAATAGTTTAGAGTCACTGACCTATATCTCTACATTCCAACCATTTCCTTTTCAGGCTCATTGATAAACATTTTTTCATAGAAGGCCAATGGGCCCTCCTAGACAATGCCTGCTAGGCCCAGCCCAGCCATTACGACTGAAGGAAGTATCCAGCCTTCTTTGTTTATAAGCTGCCTGAGCCTAGCAGGTAGGTCGTGACTTTAAAAATATTTTCTCCATTCTGAATAGTGGGTGGAATCAATCCAGTTTCTGGCAGGGGCCTCGAGGAGTCACGTTGACGCCACCTGGGGCTCCAAAGCCGAGTTTGTCTGACATGGAGGGGCCCCCAGTCCTGTTTCTCCACACGGGCTGGTGGCCATCTTCTGATAGGGCCACTGTTGACTTGGGCTGAATGTTCGTACCACCCCGATGAGGGATACAAATATATTTGCCACTGGTGAGCCGTTGGTAATTAACGCGTGCTTTGTGGTTTTAATCTTTCTTTAATCTATAAAGCTATAAAAATTTACAGCGCGATTTTAGAATCAGGAGGATAGCTAAATTGCATAGCTCAGTCCTTAAAGTTAACCTATTTCATCAGATCAAAACTGCAAGGAGAGTGTCTGCGGAGAGTCCTCTGTCCTGTCCCCATTATCTTTTCTCAGTGGTCTTGTTTTCTCCCTTACCCAGAAGTCATTGGAAACAGGAGAGCCGTCTCTCTGTCACACAGGCACTTGCGGCGCCCAAAAGAAAACAAACCACGCATAGTGCATGGTGTATAAAACAAAAGAAGAAGAACATCTTAGGTAAATACCAGACTACTTATTTTATGATTTTTAAATGTCATTTTTGCTCCAATATTGACTTTTTTATGGAGGATGAATTATAGATCTTGCAGCACTGGGGGATCAAGGTTTCCTTTCTTCAACACAGCTGGTCAGGTTACGAATTGAAGTCATGGTAATTAGTTACGAGTTTCTTAGCGCCGAAGACCAGACCGCTGAGAAAACTCTTGCAAGGTGACCCCTCAGGGGAAGACAACACGCCAGGGAAAGAACCAGAATGGGCAACAAAGAAGCAGAAAACAACTTCCCAATCTTGTTGCTACAAACAGATGTTGCCGCGGGCACTCGCTTGCAAGAACGAAATACAATACGATCCTTCATTTGTCTGACCAGGCTTCTCTCTCCAAGAACTGGTTTCCAGGCAAATTATTTCAGGGCTGCAACGGGCTGGTAAAAAGGCAGTGGACTTGGAAGCACTCGTCCTGGGTGACCCCAGGGCTCAGAAATGATGCTGTACGAAGTGAAAGGGGTTGAGCTGAGGTCACGGGGAGACCCAGAGCCAGAAACCAGGTCACGGGGAGGGAGGGGGCAGCCAGACTTCCAAGAAGAGGTTTCGAGAAACTAGCTAGAGGGAACGGGTGTGAACTGAGATTCCTGGAGGGAGGTCAGCAGAGGCTAACGGGGAAAGAAAGAGAAAACTGAGTTAGTACCACTGCTGCCCTCCTCACCCACGGTTTTGATTGTTTGCTTAGTGTCTACACAGACAGAGATGCAGGCTTAAAGAAATGTAGATTGAATTAGGAAAATTCCATTCACATAGACCAACAAAACAAAACAAAACAAAACACCCTTAATCCAGACCAATGGGGTTAGGATCTTTTGGGAGGAAACTCCTTTGTTTTGTTTGGGAAAGTTTGTTGTTTCTAAACCGTGTTATGTGAATTAACTGGCCTGTTTTCCTACTTGCTTGTGAAAGTAGGAAAGTGAGCCTACTGCAGTTTCAAGGCACGTTTTGCCAACAATCACATTATTCGTCAGAAGTTAAGAGCAAAAACTACCACAAATTTATAATTACTTAAATTTTGAATTCGTCGCTCTCCATCTTCCTTAATCCAAGACCTTCTCTAACAACGTCATTCTGTGTACAAACAATGCTACTGAGAATAGCTCACATTTATTGGAAACCTATGGTCTGCCTGGCACTGCATCTATAACAATGATAGTAGCCAACACTTCTATAGCGCATCTAGGCTTGAGGAATATTTTAAGCTTTACATCTGTTACATCATTGGATTCCCACAAGAACCCTATAATATGGTTATGATTATTACCTTCTTTTTACATGTGAGAAAACCGGGGCCCAGTGAAGATAAATCGTCCCAAAGCTATGAGTCGTCCCAAAGCTATGTAGCTAGTGAGTGACAGAACCAGGATTTGAGCCAGATTCTGTGGTTTCAGAGTCCGGGCTTTGAATGGCAACACTAATTTCATTTCATGCTAATAAAACTCTTTGAAGTAGGTAGCTACTATTGTCATCATTTTCATTTTACATACGAGGAGACTGAAACTGCAGGGGTGAAGTAACTTAGAGAAGATTGCCTAGTCAGTGGGGGCGGGGGTTCCAATCCGAGTTGGTTTAAATCCCACCTTAATCAAAGGTAGAACTTGGTGGGCAGCTTGAGACCTATGCCTTTCTCTTTCTTTCACTTTTTGTTTTTAATTGAAGTATAATTAACATGCAGTGTTGTATTAGTTTCAGGTGTACAATATGGTGATTCAATAATTCTACAGATTGGTCAGCACTCATCATGAGAAGTGTCCTCTTAACCCCCTTCGCCTACTTCACCCATCCCCCCATTCGTCTCCCCTCTGGTAAACATCTGTTTGTTCTCTGAAGTTAAGAATCTGTATCTTGGTTTGTCTCTTGAATTTTTTTTGTTCATTTGTTTTGTTTCTTAAATTCCACATGTGAGCGAAATCATATGGTATTTGGCTTTCTCTGACTTATTTCATTTAGTATTATACTCTCTAAATCCACCTACATTGTTGCAAATGGCAAGATTTTATTCTTTTTATGACTGAGTAATATTCCATATATATGTATGTATGTATATGTATGTACGTATATATATGTACATACATACCCCTGTTCTTTATCTATTTATCTATGGATGGATACTTGGGCTGGTTCAATGTCTTGGCCATTATAAATAATGCTACAACAAACGTAGCGGTCCCTATATCTTTTTGAATTGGTGTTTTCATATTCTTTGGTTAAATAACCAGTAGTGAAATTACTGCATCGTACGGTAATTCTATTTTTAATGTTTTGAGTAACCTCCGTACTGTTTTCCACTGTAGCCAAATCCGTTTGCATTCCCACCAACTGTGTACAAGAGTTCCTTTTTCCCCCACATCTTCACCAACACTTGTTATTTCTTGTGTTTTTCATTTTAGCCATTTTGACAGGTGTAAAGTGATATCTCCTCAGGGTTAATATCCAAAATATATAAAGAACTTAGACAACTCAACACCAAAACTAAATAATCCGAATAAAAATGGGCAGAGTCCTCGAATAGACATTTCTCCAAAGAAGACGTGAAGGTGGCCAATAGACACATGAAAAGATGCTCAGTATCACTAATAATCAGGGAAATGCAAATCAGACCTGTGCTTTTCAAACATTCATGTACACGAGTCACCTGGGAATTTTGTAAAATACAGGTACTGGTTCCATAGGCCCAGAGTGGGACCCGAGATCCTGCATTTTCAACCAGCTCCCAGGCAGTGTCGCTGGATCACAGACCCCCCTGGGCTGTATACGAGGTGTTTCTCTGCTGCTCCCCGCCCCCCACACTGCTCCCTGCCCCCCACACGTGTATGTAGTGAGGGTATCTCTGGAGGCAACAAACTTAGCTTGAGATTCTGCCACTTAAGTGAACTCACAATTTTCTTTCCTAAAACAACATGGTAATCCCTTGCGATTCAAGGAGTTTCTTTTACATGTATAAGCAACTATACCCTTTTTAATTCCTGGAAATCCATGTAGTTATCACATTCATTCAAAATGTTATCACTCGCTCCATAAAATATCTCTTTACATTTCTTTTACATACATTCCTTCTTGATTTGCACTGATGTCCTTTAGTTCTGATCTTCCTAACACATTCCAACTGACCACCAACCAAACATTTATAAGACATATTGAGTTTAATACTTCATTCAGATGGCTTCTAATCACCCACTTTTAGAATAAAATATGGAATCCTATTTTGTCCATTTCTCTTCGTTCAGAAGACCCTTCATTTAATTCCTTATCTTGAATTTCCTTCATTATTCTTACCTTCCAGGTTAGCTCTGCCTTTCTCTTTTCTTCTTTCTTTAATCACCACTAGATTCTGAACTTCAAATCTATATGTCAACGGTGGCTTACCCAACCTCTAGAAGGCTCAAGTACAATATCCTGGAATTTATGATTTATGCCAAGCCCTCTTGTCAGCCTCACTTCCACTGCCAACTGAGCTGAAAATTGAAATGCTGGCTCAGTCCATAGAGTCTGACTCTCTTCTATTGTGTTAACTAATTCATTACTAACTTTAGCTTGAGTGTTTTGCTTACCCAAGAGCACCCCATATTGAAGAATTTAAATTTCACATGCAATCTCTTTATTCCTTTCCTTCATGGATCAAACTTATTCAGGGCAACAATTATCTCCCTCTGGATGCTAATTTTCTCCCCCATTTCATGGCATCCTCAAACAAAGCTCACAGGCACACTGCAATCCTTCATTAACTGAAAACATGCAAAGTGCACAAGTCTTTCCAATGGAAAATTCGATGCAAAAGCCGAATGAGGTAAATTGCATTACTTGACCCGCCCTGGGACAGTTTAAACAGTGTTACATATTAACACGCTGCCAAGTCTCAAGATGATGCGAAGATTCTCATCAGAGCCCAAAGTAGTTAGTGAAGGAGGGAGACCACCCTTGCCACAAACAGATGCAGTCCTGCTGATAATTACGGATGGGCCTCTGATGAGAAATACCCAAGAACATTGTTCGAGTGGGCAGAAAATGACAGAGCAAGTTAACCAAGGTCACCGTGACTAGGCACCTTCTCAACTTAGTATCCAATTAACACATTCATGATCTTCGTGCATTGCCATGTATTTCATTTTATAACTTCCCTTGGTATATGTGGAATTGTTTGTACTCAAATTATTACTCTTGCTGTTTTCCATGTCTTACTATATCCTGTCACCTAGAAATGTATCCTCACTACATGAATTTTTATCCTTCCAGCATGAACATGTTTGAATTACAGTTATTTTAGGGAATTTCTTTTGGTTGTGCCTATAGAGAGGGGGCGGCAGTATTTTAAGACAATCTTAGTCAAAAGCCGGAGGATTTTCTCAGATATCTATCTGAGATACTAAGAAAGGTGCTCCTGGAATATTTTTGATTATCCCTGTCCATTGACTCCTGTATCCCATAGCCATAATGTCATCAGTTCCTGACCCAGCTTTTTCTGGACTTTGGATTCCAGACTGATCTTGGAAAAGTTAGAAGTTCCCATAAATTGGGAACTCCCAAAACTAATTGCTCCATTCACTGTCCAAGTGGCTGACTTTTCTGGATTGCCTTGCAAACGTAATCATGTAGACTTCGCAAGTAAATGTTCATGCCCCTGGACTTTGGCCCTGCTCAGTCTCAATGATCCCGTTGGGTTGCAATGACTTGATTCTTCGTTTTTTCTTTTTAATTTTTTTTAACATTTATTTATTATTGGGAGACAGAGAGAGACAGAGTGCGAGCAGGGGAGGGGCAGAGAGAGAGGGAGACACAGAATCTGAAGCAGGCTCCAGGCTCTGAGGCATCAGCACAGAGCCTGATGCGGGGCTGGAACTCACAAACTGCGAGATCGTGGCCTGAGCTGAAGTTGAACATTTAACCGACAGAGCCACCCAGGAGCCCCATTGGTTATTCTGATAATAATATGGAATTATAATATTAGTATTAATAAAAATAATGATAATGGAAAGCCCTCCCCTCCCCCCTCAGCTTCAAGATTGGATTGACTTCTACAATATTCATTTGCCTTCATTTAGGAAATGTTTATTACATGGTCTCTCCATGCTGAGACTAGACTTATTTGGGTGCATCAGGCCTGCAGGAGTAGTCTGAGTGACCATCAGCCTTGCCCTTGAACCTCCTAAGTAATGGATTCACACCACTCTTCAGCACTTCTGCATATCAAACCTTGGGAAGGATTCCCAGTGTCAGGACCTACTTACATTAAATTCCTTCATGAGGTCAGGGAAGAGTGGCCAAGGTTAATGTACTCTGGTCCCTGGTCTCTTTTCACGTGTCTCTTCTCTATTGTGCTGCAAGCATCATGTCTGCAGGAATGTGTTGTGACCAGAATACACAATAAGAGTCCTATGGCATGTGACTGACAACATTATTCAGCAAGTAGTCTAAAAGAATGCTAGGCAAACATCGTGGCCATGGCTTCTGAATCAAGAAACTCCCTCTGCAGAGGTCTCAAAGAGGTTGCAAGCTCTGCCCCACAGAGCCCGGTGTCCCCTGTCACCAGACCTGTTAATTCCTTCATATCTCTGAGTCTGACAGTGACAGAGAGCACTGTATCTTTGTCATCATGTACTGTCTGACTGTTTTCTCTGTAGAGGGTCTTTCATGAGCTGAATCAGCTTGCTGGTTATTTTCTTCACTGAGATGGGTGATGATGGTTAAACCCACACATGAGCACCAGGGCTACACTTCCCACTGGGGAGACATATATGCAAACACATTAATGTATATATTTAATTGGGTTATAATCTATTGACCATAGATACTAAGGCACTGAACAAGCAATTAACAAAACAGCTTTGACTAAATATAGTTAGCACTAAATATAGTTGGTTAATTGGTATTTAATATGCTTATTAAATGTCAATTAAGTATCTTTAGCAATGAATTGGTACCTAATTAACTTACTATAGCTATCCTGTTACTTGACATTTGAACAGCTAAATATTCTCTACAAGTTTAATGTTTTAATAAGAAACAAATTATCCATGTATTGCTCATGAATTTTTCAGTTGGTTTAATGGGATTTAAATGTATCTCCCAACTTGGATACAAGTTTTCTTATAATCAACTGATATTTTATATTTCAGATCACTTTTAAACTAAGAGGGCTGATTACTAGAGGTCAGAAATCCTGTGTTCTAATCTTGGTTCTACCGCTGACACCCCATGTTATCTTAGATATGTTATTTCACTCTCCGGAGCTTCCGTTTCCTCCTCTGCAATAAGAATAAAAGTTGCAATACCTGTAAAAATAAATTTACCTAAAAAATATGAAAGTACTTAAATAAACGAGATATTTTCTTAAAAATAATGATATAAAATTCTTAGGAAGATGGTGTGTAATCATTATATTGACGGAGTCTTCATATTCACGTGTAAACCCTTAAGCTACTATATGGTTAGAATGAAAATCCAACAACACCATTTTCTGAATTGTCCCTAAAGTGTAACATAAACCTCGTTTTGTCAACCCCCCAGCTGTGGAGATACCTGGGCTTCAAAATGCACATGCCCTTCTGTTCTGGTCATTTGCCCCTTTGCTTCTTCTACTTCTGCCCATTTCCTTTATGGGTTTGAGCATGTAGCAAACAGTTGGTGTTTTCTGCAGAAATGGCCGGGCTTTGACTTTGCCTCTATCTCAGTATATATCGTGTTTTAAATATTTTATTTACTTACCTGGTTTATAGTCATAACTGAACTCTGTGCTAATTCCACTATATACTTGCCTTTTAAGGCTAGCTGATGATTTATAGTCTTAGCAGCCTCCTTATGCTTGACGGTAGCACACAGCAACGAAAGCACTGTGTCTCGCTTACGTTCCCTTGCTTTACATCTTCTGCACTTCATAAACAAGGCTTCTTACTAAACACTTGCAGTAATTTTAGTGCCAATTACCCTATCTTGGTTCACTACACCAGAACCCCCACACTCGTCAAACATTTGCTTCACTCGTGCTATAAAAGACAAATTAAGTAGAAAAGAGGTGCTTGGTGTGTCAACTTTAGAATGTGTTGTTGAGTCTTTTATAAATGATTTCATGGCTTGCATTTTTTTCTTTGTTTTTCTTTTCTTTCTTTCTTTCTTTCTTTTTTTTTTTAGATTTTGTGATTTCAAACTATGCCCATTGTTACTGACTAATTTATAGAGGTTGTGGTCAGCCTCGTCATCTTGGCTTAACCCAGTTTTGTTTCCAGGGGCAATATCCATTGTGGAAGTTAATTGTTCCCTAACCACTTTTTCCATATGGCAGAGTGAGTCTCTGGGTAATAGCTTCGAAATGATTTATCCAACGTTTTGTCATGATCCCTTGATATTGCTTGAAAAGTCTCATGGATCTTTGTTGGGCCGTAGCATGCTACCAAGTGAGTGCATTGCGACTCCTACCTTAAACCCACCAATTGCCTTAATTTGATCGCATGCATGAAGATTAGTTTATAATATTTTCTCCACCAGTGAACTAAATGTTATTATCTTTATTACCATTGTTGATGCTATTGTTAGACAGGTGCAAGAATATTCTTATCTCTGCTATTTCTGAATCTTCCCCTGTGGACCTACAGTTAGTGATTAGCACTACATTAGTCATTCATTGACATAGATGGAGTTCCCAATTCATGCCGGGGAGAAGTGCAGACTTTTAGCGAGAAGACGAACTTCAGATTGAAGCCAAAAGACACAGAGGATTGTGGGCCACCTCAAAAGGCTGGGACAGTATAGTATAGTGCCTCACGCCAGACTCAGGTCAGAAAACTACAGGCTTGTTATCTCCACTCCACTAAAGACAGAAAGTGGCTCTGCTTCAATCTCCGCATCTGAAAATAGAAGAGATAAAATAATATTTACTTTGTAGGGCTGGGGAGGATTGTAGGGAGATGGTGTATTTTAAGTACCTAGGATGATGTCTTGCAAATGATAAGTTCTCAAAAAATCATTTGTAATTGAAATAGAATGCTTTCTAAAATCTCTCCGTGTTAAGTATGATTTAAGCAAGTGGAAGAATAAGAAAACACTTTTTAAAGAATGCTGTGGTTTTATTAACACCCAACAAAAAAAAGATAATAAATGACAACAAGTCTAAGTGCTGAGTTCGTGTGTTGTCCATGAAAACGTTACCCATCAGAGTACCTGGCCTTTTTATTGGTACTTCCTTAGTCAACTGAAGAGAAGCAAAGAGGAAAAAAGAGCATTTATTTCCAAGCCCTGTATAATGAACTGTCTTGACTGCCATATTTGAAACACAGTGAAGAAGTTTTGATATTTGTAAAACGCATCATGTTTTCAAATAGTTGGTATACGTATTTTAACTAGAGTATATCAGGCCACCAGAATGAAGACATCCCAATTTCCACGTCAAGGTGATAACTGGATTATTTAGGTGTCAAAAGTACGAGATGTGCATTAAGCCACTTTCCGCCTTGGTAACATGAGACTCTGCGTGGGAGTTGTACACACACGAATCCTGTGTAAGTCAAACAAACAAACACGATCTGCACTCAGGCAGTAGAGCAGCAAAAGCACTTATGGGTCAAACACTTGCCTTCAAAGAGAGCTGAGTTCACCAAAGCGGACTACCAAGACGCAGTCTTTGCGTGTGTACTTGAACTGGCATATGTCAGTGCATTCGCTGGGGTTTTTACATTAAGAAGAGAACTACTTTATGGAACAGGCCATCGAGCACAACCCACATCACTTTATCACTCTGAGTTTATAACAGAAATACACACACACACACACACACACACACACACACACCATCCTGGAGTATCTTTGAAGCAATTCATGACTGAATATTGAGCCTCTACTATGTCCAGGCAGGCTTTGCGCTGGGCTCTGGGGGGCCCACGATGAAGAAGACAGGGAGCTTGTGATCTAACAATGAAGACAGAGGCTTATGCATATTCCTTTGTGCTGCGTGATTCATGCGGTACCAAATGAAGGGCTTTGGGATCACAGAAGGGGTAGCAGGGAATTCTGCTGTGCAATGGAGTACAGACAAAGAGGGGAGCATGTTGGTAAACAAAGTATATTATCCAGTTTCTACAATATAAATACAAATACAAATACAAATGCTATTCGTATTTGCTAATCTATGGTTTTCCGACCCCAATACCTGTGGAATTTAAACCCTTGGTTTATTCTGCTAAATGTACCAGCTTACTTGCTTTTATTGCCACCAAAAATAACTGTAAGTTACGGTGATGATTGAAACTGGATAGAAATAGAAATGAATTGAAAAGGCATTTTGATGAAACTCTCTCCTTTCTTCAAAGTGGTTGGTTGTTATCTCTGAGTGAGTGGTTATTTTGATGTTAAGTGAAGGGATTTGCAACTAAGAAAATTACCTGGTATCACATACTTGTTATGATATTAACTAATTTCTCACGACCACTCTGAGAATTTCATTAGCATTGACATGTCCTGACAAAGTCTGGTCTTCAATCTTCTCCCTCTCAGAAATAATCACAAGTATTAGTGTTATTATTTAACAAGTGGGTTCGTATAGATTATTCAATTCAACCCTTCCAACACCCTGGGGTTTATCAAGTACATGAACTTATTATAATAGCACAAGTACTTGTCATCTGTTACCAAATGTTACCCATCACAGCCAGTCGCCACACTGCTTTCAAGGTATGCTTTTCAAAAGACAGATCTGTTTATGTCCTCTCTTGCTTGAAAACCTTCTGTGATCTCTGATGTCTAAGAGAATAAAACCTAGACAGCTTGACCATTTATAAACTGACACCAACCTAGCTTTCCTGTCTCACTTTCTGCCATTCTTGGAGTTGCTCGCCAATCATGCCTAGCTACTTACTGTTCTTTGAGCCTGTCTTGCCCTTCTTGGCACCAGGCTTTTGGTCACGCCAATGTCATTCATCTTTATATGCCCGGTACATTTTGGAGGCTTTCTTCCATAAATATACAGTATATAATCAAATATCATTATCCTTATTTCACAAAAGAGTGATGTGGAGCTCAAAGAGTTTTGCAAACTTGCCTGAGGACATGAGTCACGAGCAGAAGAGTTAATGCTAGACCCTTAGCCATACTTTATAGTGTCAATTACTCACCATAATGTCCACAGATCTCAGACTTCCTAAGAGTCACTTATAGATTGATTTCTTTTTTCCATTTAGCACACAATTATAGGTACAACATTAGTTTGCCTGGGCTGCCATAACAAAGCACCACAGACTGGATGGCTTAAACAACAGAAATTTATTTCCTTATCGTTCTAGAGGCTAAAAGTCCAAGATCAAGCTATTGGCAGGGTGGTTTCTTCCGAGGCTTTCCCGCTTTGCGTGCAGCCATCTTCTTCCACTGTCTTCACACGGTCTTCCCTCTCTGTGTGTGTCTGTGTCCTAATTTCCTCTTCTGACAAGGACACCATTCAGATGGGGTTAGGGTCCACCGTAATGACCTCATTTCAACTTAATTATCTCTCCAGAGGCCCAGTCTCCAAAAACAGTCACATTCTGAAGTACAAGAAGTTAGTATTTCAAGATACAAATTTCGGGGCAATACACTTCAGCCCCTAAGGGGTACCTGACATAAGCCAGACACCTTCATAAGTGCTAAGCTGGGCAAGCTCTGAGGCTGGCCCCACTGATGCTCACAGAGTTGGTAACCCAGCACACACTCCCTTCTCACTGACTCTGGCATTCGTGGTGGGGGAGGGGACCTAAGAGAAAACTACAACACAGTCTCCTAGGACAGTTAATTAGCCACAGGAGACTATTTATTCATCTCATTTCCTCCTTGTCACTGTCAATACCTCCAGCGACTTCGGGGTCTTTTGCTTCAGAGAAGTCAAAAAAAGTGTCACGTTCTAAATGTTGGGATTCCTACATGAAAACGTCTCGTCTAACATTTGGATGACTTAACAGAACAATCCCACAGATGTGCTTACCACCTCCGCGCTTATGACTTTCTGTAGCATTTGTGCTCTGGCTGCACATGGTTAATACTGTAAAACCGGTGCTGGAAGGAAACCTGCCAAAATTTACAGGACAACCCAGGAGTGCAGCATGTACTCAAAATCCCTTCCCCTGAGTGTCTAAGTCCTTTCTTAATGCTGTGAATCATGGGATAAAGGATTTTAGGTAAAAGCTGGAAAGTTTTCTCTTTGTACAGTCAAAAGCCAAGATTTCTCATACTTCTCTGAAGGAAATATATCCTGTAAATGATGACAATATCGGTCACAGCCTTAATGCCCACATAAAAGAGCAATTGGAGACAGACACCTTCCTCCAGTCGTCTCTCTGAGTCCCTCGTGTGTCCCGACCACTTTTAAATCATCATGCCCTTCCTTCTCTACGGCAGCAGTGAGCCCAGAAGGACCAAACATCTAAAGCATCTACTCCCAGGAGCTTCTTCTAACTCAATAGGAAAGTTTAAAACTCTCGACAAAGTCTTCTGTCTTGTTCTCCCTTCATGTCTCCTTCAGCATCTTCCTTTTCTAGTTCCCTCTGTGATGTGAAGTATTATAGATTCAGAAACACGGTGTTGTATGAATACTGGAGAAGTGCAAAACCAACGATGCTATGAGCAAACAAATAACACACTATCTGAAACAATGGAGCACCAGACAGAGTGTTAAGGTCTGACCTTGTCTAGTTGGGTTCAGAGTGCAATGATCAGGCACGGGGAGATTTTTGCCGGGGGAATCCAGGCATTAATAAATAAGGGCTGTAATGTTCTAGTAACATCCAGCCTTACTCCCTGCATACTACCTTGACCCTTTCATAACTGTTTCCACACCCTTCTTTTCCTTGGACTTTTTTTTCCTGTGTTCATTACATTTAAACTTTTGTTGAAACATTCTGCTTCTTGGATGTCTCTACTTTATAAAACATTCTATTTCTAAGTAGACTTTACCACTTTGAGTTGTTCTAAGAAGTCCTTGATTGTCTTTTCCTTTACTCTGCTTTCTGTGTTAGTGAGAGTACACTTTTCACCTTGATGTCGGTGGGGGGGCATGACCCAAGAATTGGGGGATTGGTTATTGGACCTTCTGGTGTCAAGAGAAGGTTGGAAAGTGGGGTGGCAGAGATAAAAATGGAATTTATAAGCCTCTTGGGGGCTACTGGCAGGGCACTAACCATAACAGGGCAGTTGTTTACTTAAGGATTTTGAAAAAGTATTTTGAGAAGTCATCAGGGCCAGGGAAGGAAAAATAAAATGAAATAAAGACATAGAGGGAGGCAAACCATAGGAGACTCTTAACTATAGAGAACAAACTGAGGTTTTCTGGAATGTGGAGGGTGTGGGCTAAATGGGCGATGGGCCTATTGCTGGGATGAGCACTGGGTATTACATGTAAGTGATGAATCACTAAATTCTACTCCTGAAACCAATACTACACCATATGTTAACTAGCTGGAATTTAAATAAAATCTTGGACGGAAAAAAAAAGTAATCAGGTAGTGATATGAAACAAATATTCTATAAAGGAAAGCTTAATCCAAAGTTGAGCGTCATCCCAAAATTCTCTCTCCCTTTCTTTTCATGGATATGAATCTTTCTACTTTGCTCTGCCCAGCCTGAGACATGTCTGAAGTGAGAATTGGTAGGAACTGCCACCCATGCTACAGGTTGTGGGAATTTAGGGGACCCATGAGGAGGCTAGTCTTGCCCAGTGGCTGATAGGTGGGAGGCAGGCGCTATGTCAGGAGAAGAGAAGGTGTTTCAAAGGTGGGAAGGCCTGGAGAGGTGGAGAAGGGGCAGTAGGGGAAAGAGAGGAGCCATCTCTCCGAAGCTCTCCTGCCTAGAGCCTGTCCACATAAGGATTTCCGGAAAGTCCGCGTTCAGAGCTCCTTTGTGGTACAAAGAGGTATGTTGGCTTGACCGGGGGGACTATCGCTGCCAAATTTTTACATTCTCTACCCCCTGGTTCTCTTCTCCTTTGTGGCGTTGTATCTTTGACTCATAAACTTCTTTTGACTTCTTTGTGGTTCTAATCCCAACTGTGCTGCAAACCACATATTTGATCTTGGATAAGTCATTCTTACCTCTCAGGGCTTCAGTTTCCTCATTTGAAAGAGTAAGAGGACAAACAATACCTGCTTTGCGTGTTTGCCGTGAGAATTAAATAGAACAGCCAAAGGACAGAAGCCACCGCCTGGCCTTGGGTGTAGTGGGTACTCAGCAGGTACTCGGTATTGAGAACAGCGATGGTTTTTCTCTCAGTCCCGCCAGTAGCGCCTGTGGGGCTGTCCCCAGGACACAGTGGGCAGTCAACAAACGTAAAATAAAACAAGCTCTAAAGCTACGCCTTTGAGGAACCAACGAGCTCCACGTGTGGGGGTTCTCGGCTTCCCGACGCCCTGCTCGTCACTGCCAGACCTCACGTACGTGTCCCTTCCCTCCGGCCACTCGAGAACAGCTGTTTATTTGAGCTCAGCTGTGGTTTCATTCCTCTGTGATGCTCCTCTGCCCGGAATGCACTTTCTTCTTTAAAATCATTTTTACCTCTCGGGGCTCCAGCTTCTCATTTGTAAAAGCGAGAGGACCATACCTGCTTTGCGTGTTTGCTGTGAGAATTAAGTAGAACAGCCGAAGGACAGAAGCTACCGGCTGGTCTTGGGTGTCAATTCCACCCCCTTTAAAATTCAGCCCAAACGTTCCTTCGTCTGGGCAGCTTTCCCTGTCTCCTGTGCCACCACACCACAAATGACAAATGCCCTCTTATTTCAGCCCAGGTGGCTGTCTTTCTGTCCCACTAGCCTGAGGGCACCCCTGGTGCACTGTCGTGTCCCCAGGGCCTGAGCAAGCCACCGAAGCACAGAAGGCACCCGGTAAAGGGTTGGATAACCAAGGACAGGCCCGAATGAACGAACGTGACAACATGGCCCTTTAATAGCAATGGAGTCTGAGTCACAAGCCGAACCATATTTCAGTAGATAGGGCCATGACCACAGCCCGCTGACCTCAAGGGCCTGAAATCTGTGGCTACCGGAAGGTGGGAAAGGATTCTGGAAAAGAACTTCTCCTCTTCTCACAAGCAGGCACCATGACAGAGCTACTGAGAAAAAAGAAACGGTCAACATCTTGCAAAGCAAAGAAACTATAAAGAAGATTCCCTTCATTCCACCTAATGCCACTTCTCTCAGCATTGTTGTGGGAGTAGTGGAAGTGGCACCGGCAGAACCAGATGGATAGGTCCCTGGGGAAGGCGCCAGCCTGGCTACGGCTCTGCAAGTCCCTGCTTTTGAGAACTACCTGGGGCATACCCTGCTTTCAGAACCACGGCAGATAGAATGGGACGATTACGATAATCGATTAATAATCAATTCATTTAGTAATCTTCCCTTGCAGAAAATCTGCTGAAATAATGAGGAATCACGCAGCCTCAACCAGGCCCGAAAGATTACAGAGGGGGAAAAGTAGCTTTGCAGTTTAAACAGACACACACGCATTAAAAAAAGAAAGAAAGAAAAAAAGCAACTTAGAAACCAAATCCCCTAGTGTGGCTGTCTCTGGAAAATGAATTCCACAGGCACCGACTCCAAGATGTTTTATCGAATGTGCTTTAGACTTGTAGGTGATGCATTGTCCCTCAGAGTCATTAAAAGGAACCCAGATAGCTTAGCTTCCAAGAAGTGCAGACTGTCCACACTTGTACTTGCACACAATATATGGTTATTGTCAGATGTGCACATCCCCACATGCTGCTTGGATGGGGGTCTCTTTGTCCTTTATTCAGATGTGGGCTAAGGATGCTTTCAGCACAGCAAGATGACAGCCATGCCTCCCCACTCAGAGCAGCCCCACAGCCCAAGCGCGACACAGAAGCGCAAAGTTCCTTTGTTCCTAATGCAAGGCTCCTCTTTTGTCACGCAGGCCCCCAAAGCCGAGAGACATGCAGGCCATTTTAAAATAATGTTGATAATTTCTGGAAAATGCGATCTCTACTAATTTCTTGGTAAGCGATGCTGTTAGGAGAGCTTTATAATCCATTGTTGTGGACACCGCACACTGAAGGCATTTCGGAAAAAAAAAAAAATGACCCATGTGGGTTTATGTTTCATTGAAAACGGAATGGTCATTATCCAGGGTCCAGATGACAGATCCCTTTGTGACACTGCTTTGGGGGGTCCAACGAAAAACCTTGCCCTTTCTACAAAAGACACTGGCAGACAAACGCCCAAGGGAGCAGGGTACTGAGCTTGCTTGGGCTCTGGGGAGGCAGCCTCGGGCGTTCCGTGCTCAGGATGCTGAACCCCGGAGCAGGGGCTCGCTCCCTTTTTTGGCAGCGAGGGCAGCAAACATTGATCACTGAAGATTTGCCCGCACGGAAGCCAACAGGGTGGCAAAACATTGATCCCACCGAAGCCCCAGCCCCCAGGGAGGGCCTGATTACATGTTAATGTTTTTCTAATGGGACTTAGCATCGCAGCGGTAAACATTTCATTGCAGAGAAACTATACAGGACGTTGCGCATCCTGGGCGGGCAGGGCAATTCGTGCTCCCCGGAGCCTCGGCTTCTCCCAGAACACCTGAAGAGGAAGGCGATATCTGAAGACGCGGAGCTACTTTTTGAGTCGAACTCCTTCACTGTGAACACTTACCCTCTTTTCCAGATTACCGCATCTGTCTGCTGGGACGGGCGGTGTGGGCAATTGTGTTCCGAAATGATGCCAGGAGCG
This sequence comes from Paguma larvata, assembly GCA_030068075.1. Classification (NCBI taxonomy): domain Eukaryota; kingdom Metazoa; phylum Chordata; class Mammalia; order Carnivora; family Viverridae; genus Paguma; species Paguma larvata. The sequence continues at coordinate 45,326,369 of CM057835.1, read as the reverse complement.
GTCTTTTCCATTTCTCTTCTGAACAATTGCAAAGTAAATAATCGTCACCTTTTACTCCCAAGACTTTTGTCTTCTCATTTGCGACATACCAATTAAATCGGTGGAACTTAATACGTCTTTACATAAAAGTGCATTTTAAGGATTTATTTGAAGCAGGAGATTATCGTCATTATGATTTCCTTTCACCACCTATTTCTGGGGATCCTTAACCCAGCTCTATGGGAGGGACCAGCAGATGTCACTGTAGCTCTGTTCATTCATCTTTTCTCTTGACGGGATTCTAGTTCTATCCTTCTGGGCTCAGCCGATCGCATTTCTTATTTAATCAAAGCATAATGCATCATAACATTTGTAATTCGTGTTGTTGTTATTCTTTCATTGTGTGCGGAATTGGATACCTATCTGCGCAAACAGAGATGCAAGCTAAAAAGTAGCCCAGACACCCCCAGTGAGGTGTGGAAATCGAGGGCCCTGCTGGAGAGCCATGATAAGACACAGGGACAAAAGAGCAGTGAAGGGCACCTGCACACTGACTCTTCATTCTGATGGACAATCTGGGGATTAAAGACAGACACATTCCCTCCATGCCTATGGAGGGCTTTCAGAGCGCGTCAGCCAGGGGACAGTGCTAGGTGTGAGGGCGGATCCCCTGTCAGGATGGCAAGAGACTACTCGATAGAGGAGGAGGAGGACAGGAGTGTTAGGCCGTGGTGAGTCTTGAGGGATGAATTCAGTCTCAGGAGTAGAGCACTCTCCGCATTAAAAAAAAAAAAAAAATCATCGCACTCTTGGATGAAAAGAAAGACCCACGCATTAACTTCAGGGTTTTGGTTCAGCAGAAGGTGCGATGTAGCTTCTGGGAAGTTCAGTGTTTGAGGGTGAGCCGTTGGCCACTAAAAATAAAGAGTAGGACCATCTGCCTGCCTGTGCCCTTCACACTGACTGAAAGAAAGTCAATATCAAATCGAAAAATCAAAAAGGGCTTGGCTTCTTTGTAGATATGTTCACATCAATCTTTTGAGGAATAGAAAACTTCATCATACTTATTTGTGGTGACTTAGGCAAAGAACACGGATGAACAATTATATGTCATTCAACCACAGAGACTGGTCTTATGCAAAGATCACCCAGGAGTGAATAAATGAGGCCCTACAATTTGTGAACAGTCATGCGAATGGAATGACCTATCTTTAACAGAAGTTACTGTGTCCCCTCCATGGCCCAAATCATTCAGCACCCCACCACGAGCAAAAGTTGGAATTTTATGGGCTCACATTCTTTCTAGATGGACACACTCGATGGAAAGACTGTGTCTGGGATGAAGTCTTCATGTTCAGCCCTCCCACCATGTGGCACTCCCCACGCATACACACAGCTGCTGAGTAAAATGTTGGATTCTCCAATAATACAGCCAGTCTTAGTTCTCCTCTACAATTTGCTATTTTGACTCAACTTTTATCTAAAAGTTCAATGAAAGTCATCTGTAGAAAATCAGATTCTCAAGCATTTTCACTTCCCTTTCTCTCCTTTTCCTCTGTCTTTGTAGTAGCCAGTCTTCAAAATGGCTCCCAAATATTTGTTACTCATACCTTTGTGTCATCCCCTCTTACATTGTTTGAGGGTTGGTCTATGTGACCAATTCAATATGGTGGAAATGAAGGTGTGTAATTTCTGAGAGGAAGGAAGATGGAAGCCATGATATCTTTTATCATCAGCCTTCAGAAGATCACCCTGGTGGCAACTTCATGGGACACCCTGAGCTAAACCTTACATTTAGCTGACTTGTGCCCAAGCTTCTGACCCACTGACACTATGAGAGTATGTAAATATTTGTTGTTGTTGTCTTAGAGAGCCAGGTGCATAGGATACAAAATTTAAGGAGAAACTCACTCTGAGGGTCATGTAAGTACATTGTCACTAGCCACACCTTGTCTTAGACCCATAATTTTAAGTCATTTCATCTTGGAGAAATTTGTCACTCAGCTATGGATAAGTGATATATCCTTCTTTCTCCCCTTTCCCCCTTTTTTTGGGCCTCTTTGTAGAAATGTATTCAGTGAAGTTCATTGTGGCCTCATAGATGTTTGTCACTTATTTCTTTTTAGGCTTCCTGTTACCAGAAACTGTGCTATAACTAACCTCTAAGAGATACTTCTTTTTGATTTAGAGTCCAATATTGCAGTCCTTTACGCCATTCAATTAATTTAGAAAACAAAAGAGCCACAACAATCACGCATTCGCTGTATTTCGAGGATTGATACGTGCTAATGGCATCTTTATCAGATGCTATCATATCGAGATGATATTAAAACCTCTCTCTTACCACAGGTTGTAATAATAGAGAACATTTTTCATGTTGGGAAGCAATGGGTTTGTGGTTTAGAACACAGCCTGGAGTCATGGGTGTCAGGGGCGGGTGGTGAAGTAATAGCTAAGGTTAATGTAGGTCAATAAGAACTAGAGGCTTTTCGGTAAAAACATGGTGACCAAAGACAAAGGGTTTAGTGAGAAGATGAAAGATAAATATCTACTTCAAAACTGTATGGCAGCTAATCCTGAGCAGTTCTTAAACAGAGGTTGATAGATGCTGCTGAGTGACTTGAAACTTTTCTGACCACTTCCAGAAGTGACGGCTCTGAGCCACCTCATGTTACTTGAAGCTATTGTCTACATATTTTTATTGTGGGCTCCTTTTCTTCTGCCCGTACAGGTCTTTATGCTTACACCTGCTATGGGCCCTTGAGTTGTGCTGAGGAAGGCGTCACTTCTAGAAGTAACTAAGCTCAAGGACCTCAACAATAGCACTGAGGGACATTAACAAGACATCTAAGGAGACTAACTATTGATAGCCTTGAAAAGTGGTAATCTTGCTGAATGTGCCACTTACTGGACACGCGATCTCTGATTACTCAATTTATGTATCTCGGTCTCTCTTGTATTGTGTTCCCAGCAATAGGATATTTTACTTCTTTATTTATTTATTCTTTTGCCCCTTGGCAAGTTTGAATTTCTCTGTATATTTTCACAAACCAAATATAGTTCAGGGGTCCTTAAAATTTTTTTTAATGTTTATTTATCTTTGAGAGAGACAGATACAGAGATTGAATGGGGGAAGGGTAGAGAGAGAGAGGGAGACACAGAATCCGAAGCAGCTCCAGGCTCTGAGCTGTCAGCACAGAGCCCGACGCGGGGCTCAAATTCACAAACGGCAAGATCATGCCCTGAGCTGAAGTCGGTTAACTGGCCGAGCCACCCAGGTGCCCCTCAGGAGTCCTTTTAGATCTACTGACACCACTAAGGTGTTATGGAATATAGTTAAAATCTTATTTATACCAATGATTACTTAGACTGTGTAGAGTATAAAAATATTTTTAAATTAAATTCTTCTCAGATGTGTTAAGAGTTGGTAAAAATAAAATTAAAAAGACCAGCATGTTCTGTCTTTACTTCAAGGACTTAGTACTAGTGTATTATCAATTCTTAAAATGAAGGAAACTCCTAGCATACAATAAATTTGATACTAATCATAAAACCACTACAACAACAAGAAAGTAGAAGAAGAAAAAGAGAAGGAAAAAGAAAAGAAGCAGGAAAAGGAGGGGAAGAGGAGGAAGAGAAAGAAGGAGGAGAAGGAGAAAGGGAGCAAGAAGAGAAGGAAGACAAAGAAGGGTAAGGACAAGGACAAGGGCAAGGAAGGGAAGGGGAAGAAGGAGCAGCAGCAGCAGCAAACATCTATTCAGCACGAACCGTCCAAACACTGTTCTAAGTGTTCTTTATATGTATTAACTTCTTCGTCACAAAAACTCTTGTAAAATATCCTATTGCTGGGAACACAATACAAGAGACTGAGATACACAAATTGAGTAATCAGAGATCGCGGGGCCAGTAAGTGGCACATTCAGCAAGATTACCAATTTTCGAGGCTATCAACAAGTTAGTCTCCTTAGATGTCTTGTTAATGTCCCTCAGCGCTATTGTCGAGGTCCTTGAGCTTAGCTACTTCTAGAAGTGATGCCTTCCTCGGCACAACTCAAGGGCCCATAGCAGGTGTAAGCATAAAGACCTGTACGGGCAGAAGAAAAGGAGCCCACAATAAAAATATGTAGACAATAGCTTCAAGTAACATGAGATGGGTTAGAGAATTTGGTAATTAGCATCCACAAAAACATTGGTTTGTTTTCAGAGAGACTTTTGATGGAGAAAGGGACACAGTCAGTGATCTTACACCTACAGCTACAGCCATCAGTGAGAGTCTTTGCAGGTGAGCAAGAGCATGAGGAGGGGGGTCATTCTTTTAGCCTCTCTATGTACTTGAATGACTTCTTCAGTGTCAGCACTTCCACGAATAGAGTGTAAGCTCCTTGAAGGGAGGGAGCATCTAATCTCTGTCACCAAACACAGCGTATAGCATCCAACAACTGTTTAAATATATTGACCTGATATTTGAGTAGGAAGAATGTTTACATCTTCACAATTAATGAACTTCAATGGATAGGAGAAATAATATAGTCCTCTGGCCCCTAGGCTTTGGTGCCAGGAAGGCCTGAGTTCAAGTCCAGGCTCTGCCGCTTTCTGGCTATGCGATTAGAGAAATTATTTAATCATCCTAAGCCTCACTTTTGTTACTTTTACAAAGAGAGTACTTTCACAGAGATATGTTGAAGATGCAATTATGAGGTTAGAGTTGAGAATATAACTTAGAAACAGATGGTTTGGGTTTGAATTTTTGGTCAGCCTTTTACTTAGATACATAACCCTAGGTGAATTGTTTAACCTGGCTGTGCCTCAGTCTTCTCATCTGTACAATGTGGTAATAATAGTACTTCCCTCACGGGGCTTTTGTGAGGAGTAAGGTATTAATACGTATAAAATGCTTACAACAATGTTCGGTAAAAAGCAAGTTTCACTGCTGTAGTTAAGTCACAGAATGCTTTTAAAGCTCAGGGGCACAGTGGCTGGCACACTAGAAATGCTCAATAAAATGTTGTTACTGTGTATGTTACAGGTAATTGTCAATATTAGATGAAAGGGGAGAAGGTCTCATGTGAACTGTGAGTGAACTGTAAATTGCTACATTGTTGCAACTTTCCTAACGCTATTGTCTATTTCCTGTGAGTGACACTCTAAATTAAACCGTTTGCTCATTAAGTGGCTGTTTCCTGGGATTTTTGAGTCTCTTTCAACATCCAATAGCTCTTCTGGCTAATGTCACATGTTGATTTGTTAGCAGTGATCGTTTAGTGATGATCAGTGTTGAACCTTAGCCACGATACAAATATCCTCCGTGTTTTATGGGCTATATATTTGGAACTTTAGCAATACTTATCTGGGGGACTCTTCCTTAAAGGCACACATTCTGATTTTATTGTGCCCATTTTTCTCAAATGCAATTTTTTGCTACAGAGCCAATGCTGGCAGAGGTATTACAGAATCAGAATGGCGGGAGACCTTTAGACCCCACCAAAGAACTCGTGGGGCCAGAATTTTGTCTCTCCTGTCTTTTGTGGGCAGGAGTCATTTACCAGGTCCTTGTTCTCAAAGGACAAGCTGGGCCAGAGCTTGTTCTCAAATGCAGACTCTCCTTTTCGTTCTCATTTTCTGTCAGAACGACTCACCCCCGGTTGCTTGTCAGGTGCAGGCTTTTGGCAACCTGGAGACAGGCTCAGTGGAAGCTCGTGTTCCCGACCATGGCATAGCCATTGACAGAAAGGGCTGGCATGTATCACTTCTCCGTGGCCAACCAGGTGATTGCTTCCCCAAAGGTGGGAGCAGGTGCTTCTCCTATGTCTCCACTGTGCCTCTTTTTCTCCAGTCAGGCTGTTTGGTGGGTTGCCCTTTGGTACAATCCACTTAGACAGTGGCTGGCAGGCATTTTATGCCACTCTGGGGCCCCTACGAGAGTTGGTCTTTACATAGTGGAACAGATCGCCAATCATGCAGGTCTCTTGGCCTGCACAAATCCTTCCCTCAAGCTAGCCCACATTTATAGGAAGTCCATCAGTAGACAATTTCAAAAAAACATTAAAGAATGACACTCAGAAATACAACTTCTTTGGGGAGGAGAAATATTTTAACATTTATTTATTTATTTATTTATTTATTTATTTATTTATTTATTTATTTTTGAGAGAGAGAGCGCCAGTGGGAAAGGGGCGGGGGGAGGGGGGGCAGAGGACCTGAAGCAGGCTGCATGCTGTGAGCACAGAGGCTGACGTGCGGCTTAAACTCACGAACCACAAGATCATGACCTGAGTCAAAATCAAGAGTTGGCAGCTTAACTGAACTGAGCCACCCAGGCACCCCTGGGAGGGGAACTATTTTAAAAGTCATTGCCAATCATGTGAATTACATGCAAATTAACTTATCAGGACTATGAGTGTGGCCCCACACCAGACCGCCAGGATTTGGCCCTTCCTACCTATGTATCCACCAAGGAAACGTCTGAGGGGACACATGCTCCCAGAAGCACAGAGGCCTTGTGTTGAGGTGTCATCGTTCCGCAGACACTCAGAGAGCAAATTTCCTCTGAGACCACAAGGCAGGGTCCTGTGTTCTATCTTCTTCAATGAGGGACATCGTGGAAGAGGAAACACATGTTTGCCTTGTGCCAGGTGGGGCCAGAGGAGAGGGTTTGTTTGATGAGTTTACCCTCAAGAAGATGAAAACAGGAAGGGTTTGGGATCCATAGCTTGTAAGAGTCTTGTAAAGTTCTGAGACTTTTTACGATGTGCCCACATGGGCATGCTTTGATCATCCTGACAGTTTCTACTGAGTGATTTTTAGAAGAGGTTTTAAAATGAAGGGGGCTTTGCACTTGTGTTCAGATTTGCAAGGAAGCAGGCTGGCTCCTGGGAAGACTTCTACACTGCCACTTGGCTGTGTGGTATGTAGCTCCAAGGGGCAAAACATGGCGGCAGCAGTGGGGCAAAGCAGAAGGCTTGTAGAGAGGGGTAGAGGCTCACATTCCACTGGAAGAAAAGTGAGCAGAGGGCAGGCCCTGCCCGCAAGAGCTGTCCCTACTGCCTCTTGTTCCTTCCTTTTCCTCTGTGTTAGTGTGGAATAACACACTATCCCAAGGACCAAGCCGTCTTAGCTGTCTGAGAGGAAAGTTTTCCCTTCTCTTCAGGGAAATTCAGTTGACAGAAAAGAAATACATAAACATACACATGCACACACATATATTCGTTTATTAGAAATACATGTCATGGACTTCAGCCATTCTTTCCCAGGGATAATTGCAAGTTCAGAGATGAGCTAAGAAGCAAGGCTTCACTCCTAGGACTAGCACCGGCTAGAGACATTTTAGGCATCAGTTAAAGCCCTCAGGGAAACTATTTTATGTGCAGAGGAATTGCAAAGGAAGAAGGGGAAAGAGGGCTTGCTTGGTGAATCCGCTCTCCAGAAGTCAAAACTCGGGCCAATACAAAGCTGTTGTGTTGAGTTTATCCCCAATGCCAATTGATGTATGTCGCTACAGTGACCTTCTTAGGACTCTTCAAATAGTACCACAGAGGCTTCTTTCTCTTTTATCTGTAAGGCCAGCCTTGTGTGAAGCCGGGCTGACCATGAAAAACTAAACATCCTTGTCAGATAGTAAATTCCACTAAAGTGGGAACTATATCCATCCTTGAGCATAAATTCTGAATGTTTAGTTCGGAACTCTGTATCTCACGGTCACTTAATAAATGTTTGCTGACTTGTTGACACACTGTTCAGAAAAGATATGTCCGTGAAAATCAGCATGCACAGCATTTATCTGTGAGACCTTGGGCCAATTCTCTAGGCTTTTGGATGACTGTTTCCTCATCTGTAAAGAACACAGTGATAACATTTATTGGGTGCTAACGCTGTACCAGGCATTGAGCTCAGCACTTTCCAGTCATGATCTCATTGAGCCCTTGAAACATATCTACAGAGTAGGAGCTATTATAATTTTACAGATGAGAAAACTGGCGAAAAGGAGCCTCAGGTCTCTGAGTGGTTAAGGGGGCAGAGTGACAGCTCTTACACAGTAGTCTGGTTCCAGAGCCCACAGTTTACTCACTCTCCGTAATGGAAATAATGAAGATGGCCGTCACTAATTCATGGATGCACTTACCCAACATACCTCTGGGGAATGTCCTCTGCTCAAGGCCCTTGGAGCTGTGGTGTGAATTCAGGGGGAGAAGGAGAGCAGAAGTGATCACATTAGGAATGTTTTTGACTGCAAATAACAGAGGGTTCAACCAACAATGGCTTGTAGGCTATGGGCTCTCCGGGAGTGGTGATTCTGCTCTGCCTTCTTGGGCCTTAACCATCCTTAGAATCTTTGCCTGAGTGGGCTATGCTTTCTCATCTGGCGTTGGAGCTTTGATTCTTTCCCAAATCCACACAGGCCACCCGGGCAAGGCCCTTGTGTGCTCCCCACCGGCCCATGCACGATGCCTCCTCTTGTGTGGGAGACACAGATGCCCTTTAAGTGGTGAAATTGGAGAGGTCTTCGCTCTTCCTGGAATAAAACTTCATTTCCTGTAATGCCTGCAGCCCATTTCTGTGAAACCAGGCCACGAGTAAGTAACTAACTGGAGGAATGATGATTTGAGATTTAAAAAATTACTTTTGGTGGAACCCCCTGATGGTTTCCTTCATTATTTAAAATTAACTTTTTTTTTTTTCAGATGAGCAATTGAAATGGGGACTGTGGCAATTAAATGTTTGGCTACTGCCACTTATAAGGGTCTATGTTTTTCATTACTGTGTCTATTTTTTTTTTCTCTGATAGGGGCTATCCTGAAATGAGGTTAAAGCGTCTTGTATACCCACACTTTCTGCTACATTTTATTGCCAATGATAATGCCCTCACTGAGGTCCCCATCACCTCGTGGACATGGCAATGGCTTCCCAACTTGTCTTTCCTCCTCTGATCCCTCTGGTCTTTCTGTTCCCTGCCACCAAATTAATCTTTCTGAAATATTACTGCTTGCATCATGTCATGGCTCTGCTCATGAAACTGTGCGGTTCCTGTCTACCTCATGAAGAATCTCCAGTATGTCTCCAGAAGAATCTCAGGTCCCAGGTGTCCCTCTTCCCCTCTTCATTCCCCAGTGAGAACTTGTGTCCCTCATGAAGCAGCTCCTTGTACGGTCCTACCTCCACCCCACTCTTTACCTGGAGTTCTCCACTCTGCCTCTCTAGCTCCTCCTATTCAACCCATTGTCAAAGGCTCTCTTCAACCATGTAGATTCTTCTGGCCATACTTGCCTTCCTCCTCCATCTCTCCTCCCTACTATTGGATATTCTATCATCCTTATTACCCTGAGACATTTTCACTACTTGGGAGGAGTGAGCAAATGCAAGATGAGCTTATTACTTACAGCTCCAGGACTTGGCTCTACCATTCTCCCCATTTATTGCCCTTCAGTAGAATCGATGGTGCTTGGTTTAGTATAATGAACAACTTCATGGATGGGTTTGAGTCAGACATACTTATGGTAGACATCACTGGTTGCCCTTCCAATGTCTCCTTCTTCGTTAACGATGAGATCTCCATTTTATTCAGCACAGTAATGTGGCCAGCTGTAGTGGTTTAATCTTAAGTATAAGCGAATCAGGACACACATCACTCAGCTTCCATTACAGCTGTTGTGCCGAGTACACTAAACATTTTTGAGAAGTGTTTTGTATCCCCAGAAAAAGCACAATGTTTGAAGAGCAAGCTCAGTGATCTTGAACCTTTCACTTGTTCTTGCTTTAAATACATTAAGATGTATGAGATCCATATCAACCACTTTGCAATCATGAGACAACAAGTTTGAGAATGAAAAGTCAACATACTGAATATAGTATAGTAAACAGAAGGATAAGAAGAACCGGGTGCTTTGTGCCTTTGCTGAATCAGTCTGTCAACATGAAACTACCTCACGACTCCCTGTATGTGAGATAATCAAATGTCTTTAATACTTAAGCCACTGTTCATTGGATACTCTATTACTTGCAGCTGAAATCATTCCTAACTTGTTCAACAATGCACAAATTTAATCAAATGATATTTCATAAAAAAGGAAATTTGGGGGCATCTGGGTGGCCCAGTTGGTTGAGTGGCCAACTCTTGATTTTGGCTCAGGTCATGATCCCAGGGTCATGGGACTGAGACCTGCATCAGCCTTGGTGCTGAGCATGGAACCTGGTTGGGATTCTCTCTCTCTCTCTCTCTGCCCCTCTCCCCTGCTCATACTCTTTCTCCCTCTAAAATAAATAAAAAATAAACAATAAATAAATAAATAAATAAATAAATAAATAAATAAATGGAAATCTGTAGGAAATTATCATGTGCATATGCATCTAGCTACATTGATTTACAAGAGAAATAAATTTTTTCAACGACAAACTTTAAAGTGTTAATTCATAGCCTTAACAATCAATTAAATAATATGACACTGGAGGAAGGAAAAACAAAGGAAATAGGAGAAAGAGTGTATTAATCCCACTAACAGGGAAAAAATATACTTTGGCTCACTTTTTAAAATAACCAAATTTTTAGCTATGAATAAGGCCCCTCTAATATTTAATTTCCATTATTTTGTCTTCATGTTTCCTTGAGAAAACTTCTTCCAAAGCAGCATTCCTGGTCTTCTTCCCCCTTACTCATTCCTTTCCATGAAAATAGTGAGTTACTTTATAAGTAAGTTTGGAAGAAGGTTCTGGGCATACTCCAGCCAGCCTCTCTCTGGCTTTTTAGTCTCTGGTGGAGCAGCGTGACCTCTGGATGTAAATACCTCTGTTAATCCATGCAGTAAGCTTCACGGGTCTTGATCTGCCCCTGCCTAGGTGATGCCAGCAGTTTGAACAGGCAAGTTCAAATCCAAGGGGATATATTAGGAAACTCAATTGTGGCCATTAGTCGAACATAGCTCTCCAGTTCAGATTTATTAGTAATTAGGTTGATATTTTGATATCCATCAGTCTCTCTCTTGTGTCTACTTCTCAACTGGTTTCAAATAGAGGAAGGGAAAAGAGTTTATTGTTAATTGGTGACCTGGAATGCTGACTTAGAGCCCCCAGTATGGAATTCTTCTGGGATGTTTCTTATTTGAGTGTCAGAAAATCCAATCTTCTCATTTGGGGAATAACAATAACAATATTTTATCTGATTAGTCATTTATTTATTGATTTATTCAGTGAATATTTATTGGGTATAATATATGCTATAAATGCCCCGAATATAAGTAGTCAGCAAGAACAGGCATGACTCATATAATAAAAAAATCAGATATAAAATTGGATTATTCTGAGTGCTGCTAAAGAGAGACAGAAAGTCACCTTCCATAAAACTGATAAGAAGGGTATTTGATTTAATTGCAGAGATAATCAAAGGCTTCTCCGAGGAAGCAATACTTAATCAGAGGAATGAATCGGTATTAACTAGTTGAAGGGGGAAAGAAAGAATATTCTAGACACATGCAAAGGCCCTGGGGATGGGAAGGAACATGGCAAGTACAAGGGAATTTAGAGTCCAGAGCAGGTTGAGGAGAAGGAAATAAAGTGATATTTTAGATGAGGTTAGAAAGGATAGATGTAGCTAGGGGCCAATTTATGCAGAACTTTGAAAGCCACATTAAGTAAGGAGTTTGGTCTTTATCTAAAGAATGACGTTCTAACTCCCCAGGCCCTTGAGACTGCCGAAATCTCTGCCCCGTTTCTCGGTCTCTCGGTTGGGCTCAGACCTTACGGTACATCAGAATCAAGGAGAGGGCTCCTTACAGAAGATTTCTGAGTCCGACCTCAGAGTTTCAGACTCAGCAGATCAGACTCAGAGACTGATTATCTGTAGTTATAACAACTTCGCCTGTGCCATTGGCTCTTCAGTGCCCTGCAGCTTGAGAACCACGGTTCTGGGGGAAAGGCAGCCTTACGTGGGCTTCCTTGCCCTCTGGGATGTTGGCAGCATGATTTCTCACTCCCTTGGTGACTCCTTGACGTCCTTAAACTGATGTTTCTTTCCATGTGTTTCATATGGCTGGAGACAGAGCTGTTCTGAACCACCTACTGTGCTGTTGCCAAAAGAAAAACTTCCCAACTAACACCGATGGCTGATACTTACCGAGAAAGTATTGTGTGTCAAACTGTGGTTGGCGTGGCTGTTGACTGTACAACTCTAGAGGGCGTCATTCACATCAGGTTTTATACAACCAGCTGCCCAGTGCTGGTCGGGCTTGCAGCGCAGCCGCCCCGCGTAGCCAAGTACTGGGCACTGAACTTTATGTGCATTACTCCATTTATTTCACAAACTTTCCATCATTCTTATTTCCCCATGAACAAACTGACGCTTTGAACGAATCGCTGTCCAGAGGTCGCAGGGTTTGTCGACGGCGAAGACTATTTCTTGACACGTGGGAAACAAAGTGCATTAAGCCTCTGAACTTCCCACTTTCCTCATCTGTAAAATGGGTACGATAGTCTTTGTTCTCCATGTCAGAGCTGGGTAGAGCAAATTCATGAAGCGGCAGGCTGAAACTCTTGAGAGTTTGGGGGATAAGAGAATTAACTTTCATGATCACAGTTCTGTTCAAGAAAGTGATTTTATTACGAAGGTATAAACGCCCCCAGTTGTTAAGCAAGCAAATGAAGACAACCGACGAAGCAGAGCGAAGGCCAAGGCAGGTGTTTCAAATAGCACTGCAGAGCGATGGTAAGAGGCAGCCACTTTTCAAAGGGGACCCTGCTTTAAAAAGCAATGGCTTTGCCCACGGAGGTGTGCGAGACCAAGTTTCCCCTCCCCAGTTTTCCCCTTTTCCTTAAGGACAGCAGGTGTTCAAGTCATTCCTTCTTCCGTGTCTTCTCCTTCCCCAGTGACTAACTACAAAGGGCTAATTTAAAAAGCAAGGATTTTGAAAGCACCTAGATCCTTCAGGCATTATTACTGCAACAGAACCCTCTTTGCTTGGAGGTCATGGGTTCAAATCTAGGCTGGGTCAGTAGTGACCACACGTCTAATGACTGGCCATCTGTTGGCTGTTTCATGGTTCATGTAAGATAAATGGATGGCCTCAGCTCACCCACCAGCACGCATCAGAACAGGCGTTGCCAGACACTGGTTGGCACTTGGCACAGAGGCCGTGACCGCAATTGGAAGCTGTAGCCCTCTGAGGTCACTTCCTAGAGAATGTGCACGTGGGGCAAGGGAGAAAGGGCAGGAGCTGCTGGGGAAAGAGAGAAATAATCGTGCCTTATCCTTCCACCTTCTTGATCACAAAGAAGATACTTCTTTTCAGACCTAGGGAAGGGGTTAACTTCCTGGTTTGTCAAACCTCTGTCCAGCAGAGGAGAGCAGACCGTTGCCAGAAGTAAACAGTGCAGGCGATGTTGTACAGAAGAACATTGCTCTTGCCCTCTAGACTAAAAAGAGGAACCAGGCTGCGAAATGCACTGGAAGGGGATAGGACAGGAAAGAATGGGGGGAACCTCTAGAAAGGTAGAGACCTCCATTTCTTCTTTGCATATGTAAACAATCATGTGAGCCTCGGAGGCCCAGAGAAGCAAGCAGTAGCACGTCCTGTTCTTCTCTTTTGCCTGCTTGTCTCCCAGCTGGGACCATGCTCCCCGCGGCCATGCCAGGTCTCTGTCTCCTGCTCTTGTTATCTCCCAGGGGGTTAATGTCAAGGACCGGTGTGGACACTGATGCCCCCACCTGCCAGTGAGGGGCACCACTGAGCGCCCTCTGGGTCCAGGCGCTGCCAGGCTACGTTCGGCTCAGGAAACACACCAAAAGAGGGCAGCTGAGTTTTAAGCTCCCCTTTTTGTGTGCATTTACTACATTGCCCCTATTACCGAAGTCCTCGCCTGAATCCAAGCGCCGTGTACTAATTACCAAGTCCTTCCCTGACTCGTCTGAGCCCATGGATCTTTATCACACCATCAATAGAATTGAATACAGTGAGATCCAAGTTTCAGTGGGTCAACATGTGAACAGAGTTGAGGCAGAGGCAGTAGCGAAGCACATGGACTATTCTGTCCAGCGGTCTGGTGCCGCAAGAGAAAGATGAGGTCATGGGCACAGGGAGGAGTTTGCGGGGAGGTCTGCTAGAGTGAGGGAAGGAATCATGCATGTATTTTCAGTTTGAGAGATGACGACCAGGGAGAATAAAAATGCATGAGACAGAAGGGGAAATAATTTTTAGCCAGGCGCTGAAAGTGGGTAGAAAGGAGAGGAATCGGCACAGGAGGGGAAGGAATTCCTGAAGATGAGGATTGAGGGGAGAATGGATGCTATCATAGATACAGTTCAGATGTGGACGGGGAAGCCCTGGGCTCTTCTTCAAAGACATGTTCTATTTTCTTTGCACAGTAGAAGACTCTTCACTGAGAGGTGGCTGGGAACCAGAGGGAACGGAGCCCACAGGGAGACAGACATGGAGGGCTGGCGGCCATGCTGGGTTCAGATGGGTCTGGACCCTCTATCTGTATATTAGCATCATCTTTAAAGCCATTTGCCATGGCTTGGCTTTCAGTCATCCAGTGGGATCACTGCTCTATATTTCATAAAGAAGTCTGGCATGAGCATTGGAGAGAAAGCAGACATTAGACAATTCTGCCCCATATGTACATGGAATGGGGGGAAAAGAACAAATGAGATTGTCAAAAAGTTTTCAAAGAACTTTACCAAAAAAAAAAAACAAAACAAAAACCCAAAACAACAAAAACTTTTCTCCGATTTAAGTCAAACAGCATGGAAAATAATAATATGGCGTTCGAGCTCCATTCTCTCTGTTGGGGGTGATGCTTGAAGAAAAAGAAAAGTGTGTTCTGTGGTTAGTCATATTTTAATTGGTCACAATGTGAGGCAAAAGTTCACAACTAAATGCTGGAAATCTCTCCCCTCTGGAACATTCAATTAAAATCTGTGGGGGGAAAAGCCTCAAAATGACAGCCAGAGGAAAAACAACAACGGCAGCAAAAGTCCCCGTTAGCCTGGACCCGGGATAGGCAGATAGCTGGAAATGAGCGCGTGTGTGCGTGTTTGGGGGGTGGGAGCGGGGGGCTGGGAGGGGGGGCTGGGGTGGTTATCTGGCCACTTCCGGCGAAGACTCAGCCTAGCCTGGGCGTTTAGCATGATGCCCCCTGCAAGGGTGTTTTGCTCTGAACGCCAGCAGGATGTGGACAGAATTCATCTCTGACATCTGAACCCCCCTGCTTTTCCATGCTCGTTCTTAGCCTTTGCAGTTCCTGCTTCCAACCCTTAGGAATCTCCGGTATCCTCTCTCATGCCTTGCTCAAGAAGGATTTGAAATGCATTCACACTAAGGTAAAAATAACTGAAGATAGAAAAGATCAGTTACTTACCTCAGGAGTATTAGCACTTTAATAAGGCAGGTCTTAGGTAAAATAAATGTTACTGAACTCCGAAATAGCATCACACGGATGGAAGCCTATGCTGATTATTTATAGAAGGCATTGTGAGACCATCCCCCATCCCACACTCCTGCCAGCAAGAAGTCTACATGGGATAGCTTCTAGAATTGCTCGAGTCCTAGAGGGATTTTAGAAATTTTAACATGTTGTATTGATTAAGATGACGTCAAAATCACCATAATAAAAACTGGGGGGTTATTTTGGGCAAAGTGCTCTATGAACTCTTTAGCATTTAATGTCCCACTTGACAATTTCTTTTTGTCCTCAAAGGACAAAATACGTGCCTTACAGGTGGGATTCAGGTGCGCGTACATGTAGGAGTGCGTGCACAATGGCGTCCGCAATCCGTGCAGCATGTTTTTACCGGAAGCCCCGGGCTCTGGAGAACTTAACTCAGTCCCTCAAAGCCACCGTGTGAAGAAAGTCTGTTATCTCAAGACAGAGAGCACTTGAGCGAGTCGCCCAAGCACATGGAGCGTGCAGGTGGCAGAGCTGGGATTTGAACCCCTGGGTTCAACAAGGGGGCTCTAACGGCGCTGCAAACTGGCTTTGAAAACTGGAAATGAACTTCCCAGAGGCGGTTGCTTCTGAACCACGTGTTGAAGAATGAGTTCCCAGACTGGAATGCGGCACGTAGGGTCAGGTTCGTCTTACACCCCGCAGGACACGGCATGGTCGGAACCGGGGAAGGCGGTAGCTCAGCAAGGTGGGCAGCGTAGGATGAACACGGGGGGTGACCATACCTCCCGGTTAGCCCACGGCAGTCTGGGTTTTCATCTGTTTTCCCAGCGTCGCTGAAAATGGCACCTGCTTTCGCTCCCAGAAGAATCTGGGTTCCCTGGTGCTAAGCGGTGCCCTCACCTGTGGGGGCCTGCTCACACAGAACCTTGAATGACAAGCTGCAGAGGTTGGGTTTTACTCTGCAGGATGGAAAACCTGTTTGATGCCCAGAATTGCTTGGGGAAAAGACAAGAGTAGCAGAGCAGAGACCTATCTTTGTGGGACTAAAAGACCTGCTTTGTAGGATTGTTGAGAAAATGAAATTACGTGGGTTGAGAACAGCAGGATATGTATCAACTGCTCAGTACATACTAGGTCTGCGTATCCCTCTTTTATTCCTCCTTTTTCTCTTTCTCCTCTTCCTCTTCCTTCTCCTCATTCCACCCTCCCCTGGTCGTCCTCCTCCTCACTCTTCTTCTTCTCCTTGTCATTACCGGGAGCCCGAACCTGCCCCCACTTTGTCCTCTGCAAATCCTCTGCCTTGGCTCCTTCCTTCATCAGTGAGCGGGGTCTGTGAGTTCTCGGATGTGCAGGTCCAGGGTAAGGGTGGTGAACTCAGCCGAAGAAATAGAATCCAAGGAGCACCTTCGGGTGGTCTGGGGATGGGGAGGCAACTTGAGGCGCAAAAATTTCCCTGGAACCTGATTTTTGAATTTTAAAAGCTCAGCACACACATTTGAAGGCTGTTACATTGGATGCTCGTTCGAGCTCATCCTGGCAGTAGGAGGGGAAAGAAAAAAACAGCAACAACTGAAAGCCCACATTTTAATGCTCACAGCTGGGAATCTGGTCAGGGTCATGTTACCAATATAAACAGCACAAAGCCGGCAGTCTAATACTCATATCTAATAGATCGAGTATCACACATCAGCATCATACATCAAACACAGCCCGCTTTTGAAGCAGATATCAAATAATGTTTCCACTCTTGATTATGTTCCCTTTGTTCTAGGGCAGTAAAAAAGAAATGAGTGAGGAGTCCCTGGTCACATTATTTGGGGAGCTGGTAACAGCAGGCCAAACAGTGAGTAAGGGAAGGGCCAGAAAAATGTTATTTATTTATTAAGTACCGTTGGTGCACCGGGGACACAGTATAACGTTACATTAACTCTGCCAAGAGTGTTATGAGTAGGGGTGATGGTACCCATCTTACAGGTGAGGAGGCTGTACCCAGAGATGAGATAGTTGACACTCATACCAAGGGTAAACGTTAGCCATAGGATCCAAATACAAGTGCATCATAAGAACAGCTATGTTTTTGCAAGGAGTCCACACCCTCGTGACTTCAAAATGTGTATCCAGGGATAGTTTCATGGTGATGGGTCCGCCTGACATCGGATCCGCTTCTGGCTTCGTCTTCCGTTGGCAGGAGGGACACAGGCACTGCACATTAAAAACGAGAGAGGAGCAGGGAAGCCAGGCGCGAGTGGCTAAGGTTGAAAACCTGGAGAAAGTCAGATCCTAAGCAAAAGTTAATAAGCAAACGATAAGAGTATAATGGAGATGGGTAAGTACTCCAGAGAAAAATAAAATGGGAAACATTGGGAGTTGGTTCAGTCGGTTAAGCGTCCGTCTGACTTGATTTCAGCTCAGGTCATGATCTCACGGTTCAAAGGATCGCGTCCTGGATCAGGCTCTGCACTAACAGCACAGAGCCTGCTTGGGATTCTCTCTCTCTCTCTCTCTCTCTCTCTCTCTCTCACTCTCCCTCTGCCCCCTTCCCCTGCTTGCATGTGCATGCACGCACATGCACTCTCTCTCAAAATAAATAAATACACTTAAAAGAAGAGGAAAGGGATAGGGAGTTTGGGAAGAAGCTTGATTTTATTTGAAATTAATTAATGGTACGATTATTAAATGAATATCCAGTGTCCCCCGAGGCCTCTTGCAGCCCTGGAACCTTCCGGAGTGCTGCAGAGTATAGGGGGTTTGACCTCTGCAGCTTCTACCTGCAAACTGTCTGACCTTGGGCAAGGCGTTTAACCCTGTGCCTCCACAGCTATTACAGGGAAACAAGAGCATCCGCCCTGCAGGGTTATGGTTAGGCTTAAATGAGTAACTGCACGTGAGTACTCAGAGCGCCCTGCATATGTGCTATACCTTGGAAGAGCACGGGCCCTTATCTCCATTCTTACTATTCGGCTGGTCCAGCCTCCAGCAGGGATGTTAGTGGCCCACCCGTAGCTCTGGTTGTTGTTTTATCTCGGCTTTAGAGGTGGACTTCCCTCGCCTTGCCATTTGTCCACATTTGGAGCTCAGTTGAACTGGACTTTCACTCAGAGTTCTCTAGCTGATTTGCTCCCCCGCTCTGGGCCATGATTATTTCAAACCATCTCTTCCAGCCATCCTTCCTCTCGCTCTGCTCTTAGAGCGTACATGCGCGCACACACACACACTCCACAAACACCAAACACAACTATCTCTACACTTCTGAGAAAACATAAAGGAATCAGAAAGGAATTCCCCTGGGGTGCCTGGATGGCTCAGTCAGTTAAACATCGGACTTCGACTCAGGCCATAATTTCACGGTTCATGATTTCAAGCCCCACATTGGGCTCTGTGCTGACAGCTTAGAGCCTGGAGCCTGCTTTGGATTCTGTGTTTCCCTCTCTCTAACCCTCCCCCAATCATGCTTGCTTTCTCTCTCTCTCTCTCAAAAATAAACATTAAAAAAAAACTTAAAATAAAAGAAAGGAATTCCCTTAAGCTCTTGCCAGTAGATCTACAACCCCTCCTGAATTTTGTCCATCTTGCCTCTTTGCCCCCTGTGAAGTCAAGGGAAGTATGCCTCCTGCCTTAGGACAGTCCCCCACTGAGCTCTGAATCCCAACTCCTCTTACTTCTGACAAACCTTATACCACCACTTCTCCTGGTTTGCAGCCCATTTTCTTTCCAGGATTATTCCTATATACAAATTTGAGTTTCTCCCATCTTTAAAAATAACCCCCTTTCACCTTTTTCTTCTTGCTTTCCAATAAACATCTCAGCATCTATGTCCATCTTGACCTCTCCAATATCACCTCCACCTCACCTCTTGACCCAACCGCCCTTGCGAAATCACCAGTGACTTGCCTTTTGCTGATCCCCGTGTATACAGCCTGGTAGCAACCAACCTCCTTGGCCACACCTTCCTTCCAGAAAAGCATGCCTGCCTTGATGTTGCTTCCCTGATCATCTTCCTGCTTCTCTGGTTGCTTCTCAGTCCCCTTTGCCAGTTTATCTTCTCTCTTATGAAATTAAAAAAAAATTTTTTAATCTGCCCGCTTCTTTCTGCCTCCACAGCCACTACTCTAGTCCAATGCTCTGACTTCTTCCATCTTGACTGATAATAGGCTTCTGAGTACTTCTGGCATGACCTTTCTTCAGGTGCCTGGCATTGGTATGACCATCCCCATACCTGAACTCCTTTACTGGCCTCCCCACTCACTTAGAATAAACTATAGTCATAGCCTTATCATAGCCATATCAATCCTTATCATAGCCCAGAAACCTCTGCATGTTCTCCCTGGTGTCCCTCTCCAGTTTCATCTTATACCCCTTTGTCCTTCACTTTTCTGCCTCTGACACACTGACTTTTTCTTCATCCCTCAAATGATCATGTTTTTCTTTTCAGCATCAAGACCTTTGGGTGAACTCCTCCCTTCGCCTGAATGTCCCTGTCCCATCCTTTGCGAATCTCCTGTTTATCCTTCAGGAACAAAACTTCCTTAGGGAAGTCTCCCAAAACACCAGAGAACTAGGTCAAATCTTTCTGTTACAGGCTCTCCTGGTACCTTGTACTTCTCCTTCAGAATAGTTATTACTATGACTGTGTAGTTTTGGGTCTAATCTCTCTGTTGCTTGTTTGTAAGTCCATGAAGACGTATTCAAGTGTCTCTATTTCACCACTGTGCTTTCAGCATCTAGAATAGTACCTGGACTTTGTGGAGCAAATGAATGAGAGAAAAAAACAACTTCAGATTTTGAAACCATTATTCCCAAGGTAGACTTCAAAAGCTGTTGTATAGAATATCCGTATACTTCTAAGGGTTAAACTCAGAGCCCCTACCTTCCCTAACCCCTTCATCATCTCAATGTCCTTTTTTCATTGAGTTCAGGGCTCTGTTCAGATATCAACCATCATTGCCACTTGTTTAAGTCCTCTTTTGAGTGTTTCCTTTCTAAACCCTCTCTGGGTCTCATCTCCTCCATTTCAGCTATTGGTGTCATCATTTCCTTTACTTCTTTAAAGTCAAAAGTAAGAGGCTTATAAAAGAACATTTAGAGTTCTTTATTTGATTTTAAAAGTATTATATGTTAATGATAGAAATATGAAAAATGTATTTATCAAAAAAAACCAAGTTTTTAAAAATCAGCTATTTGTCTAACCAGCATATGTCTAACTCTTTTGGCATATATTATTTATACCTTTTTCTGTGCATACACGTACATTATTTTTTTTTAATTTTAATGTTTATTTATTTTTGAGAGGCAGAGGGTGAGCGGGGGAGGGGCAGAGAGCGAGAGGGAGACACAGAATCCCAAGTAGGCTTCGGTCTCTGAGCTGTCGGCACAGAGCCTGACTCAATTTCATCTAATAGACCATGTTTAGTTGTCTCTGATTGTCTTACAAATGTCTTTTTACAGTTAGCCTATTTGAATTAGAATCCAAAGTCTACATATTGTTTACAAATACAGATTTTTAAGACTTAGGAACATATTATGCAAGCTGATTATAATCTGCTTTTTAAGTTTAAGAATATGTTACATGCATTTCCCCATGCATTAAAGATCCAAAGGTTTTCTTCACTGATTCTAATGTCTATACAATATTCCATACTTTTTATATCCAACATCTTATTATTGGACCTTTAGATTACTTTCAATTATATCACCTATGAGTCAGGCTTTGATATATATACATGAGACATGACTCATGAGAGGTAGAAAACCAGGGCTCAAGATAAATAAATATATTTGTTAGATTCTTGATATTGCCAAATTACTCTGTCCAGAAAGGATATACCATTTCTCTTCCCATAAACATTGTATTCCCTTCAGATGCCAGGTATTATAATTGAACAGTTATTATCTTTACCCAAATCAATAGGCAAAAATAATACCTCGGGTTTTTTTTTAATTTGCATACCTTAGTGTGGCTAAATACGGCTTCATAGGGTCAATAGACTTATAGATTTCTGTGGAAATGTTCCTGTTCATTCATATTCTTTGTCCATTTTTCTAATTTGTTCTATTAAAAAAACTTTTTTAATGTTTATTTAGTTTTGAGAGAGAGAGAGTGCAAGAGGGCGAGGGGCAGAGAGACATGGAGACACAGAATGTAAACCAGGCTCTAGGCTCTGGGCTGTTAGCACAGAGTCTGACGTGGGGCTCAAACTCAGAGCCATGAGATCATGACCTGAGCTGAAGTCAGATGCTTAACCAACTGAGCCACTCAGATACCCTTAATTTGTTTTTTTATTATTGATTTGAATGGGTTTCTTTTTCTTTTTCTTTTCTTTGGTAAATTTTACTGAGATTATGCTATGAATGTTGCAATACTATGTTTTTGGTGATTGTTGTTTGCCCTTCTAGAATTATGTTTTATTTTACCTTGTCATATGTATCCTTCATCAATCTAAATTTTTAATTTTCTTAATGTGTCAATTCCTTTTTCAAATCACAATGCTGCGACTCTAACCACACTTATCAACAGCTCTTCCCCTCTAACTGACTGCTTAAAAAGCTCCCCTTTCTTTTCTAGTCCATTGTGAAGGCTCCTGCTTAATGAATGTATCTGTAGCCACTCCTCCATTTATGACTTGACAATGGCTTTTTATTCATGGGAGATGAAACCTTAACTCCTCAGCCCAGTATTTCGTGGCATCCACGGTTTGATTTAAACTCTCTTTTCTGAACTTATTTCCAATTTGTTTTGCACAGGAGCCATCCATGGCAGCCTGAATGATGTTCTCACTCTCCCCATCAGACAATTCTTCTGACCATGTTCTTGCTCACCCTCCTTTGAAAGCTCACTGCAGTCCAAACCTGTCCATCTTCAAGGTCTGTCTTCTAGTCCGATCTGCTCTGCGAAGTCTGCTGGGAGTTATCTCAGGCTAGGCATCTCTTCTTCCCTTCTTTCCAAATACTTACAGTTAACTCCATACATCTTTTAGCATCCCTTAGTCGTTCAACTATTTAATTTTGGTTTTTTCAAAAAGTGTGATTCCTTTTTTGAAAGCAGATACTGTGTCATCTTGTTTTGATTCTTCTAGGGTGGATGGGCTTGCTCCAGGTCTGGACACTCGTTAGCAACAAATTCGGGATGACTTGACTCTACATAGGAGGATAGTGCTACTTATCTGCTGAGAACAAAACAGGTACTTTGAAATCATTTTCCTTGGTAGTGATAAAAATGATTGCAGAACAGCTATAACCTTTAGCCTTGCCTTCCTTTTGACTAGTTTCACACAGGTAAACCAAAAGTAATTGGATTATATCTTTATTCGACAAGAGTGAAATGGGATTTTCATTTGTACTCAAAGCTAAGTGACTCACTGAAAGGAATTTAGCGATCTCAGTGCAGGGACCCTCTGGATGGAAAGGCAACCAACAGATGGGGAGTGTCCTTATCTTAGTCAGGAGGGAGGAAAATATGAGATTCAATCTGTTTCTTTAAAAGCTGGTTGATAAACTCAAGATGACATTCACAGAAGCTGTATTTCCATTGTTAGGAAAAAAAAAAAGATGAACTCGGCCCTCAGTGGTACAAGTTAAACATACAGGTAAAAAAGAGAATCCATTTGTTTATACTCACATCTGAGGAGAACATTGAAAGTCAAGGGTGTATGTCCAGTGGTTTTGCAAAGAGATGCCTCCTGGGGACCATGACAATCAATGTCATCCATGGAAAGTCACTGTCTTTGCTACAGTGAAGGACAAATCGTCTCCCAATTGGTTTGCCTTTCAAAATTTCATGATGAACTCGACGCCTGGAAATGTCTGAATCAAAACAGAATTTTAAGGCAGCTAACTCTAAATACAGACTTAAAGTGGGAGATAATTGCTCTGGCTGGATGGCGGGTGTTTTCAAAGAAATTAGTAGACTGACATATTTTATAGGAGTGCACATTGTTTCATTCACCGATGTTTCCTGATACTTTAAAAAATGGCTGTCAGTTAGTAGGTACCCAAAAAATGTTTTTTGAGTTTCATTCAATTAAAATATTCTTAGATTCTTGATCCTGTGGTCAGTTGGGCACATGTAATATGTATATGAATGGAGAGAAATAAAAAGAAATAGCATGTGCATGCTCCCTGTGCTATAATGTTCCAAATAATAATATATAATCATGATAATAGTTGCTTTCAACTTACAAAGTTCTTTCACCATCCGTCTGCTTGTTCAGTTGATATTTGTTGGGCACTGATTACATACCAGGCCCTGTGGTGGATATTGGAGATGTGGTTATGGTACTGCCTATATGTGTTTACAATTTAGGAAAAACAGGCAAATAAACAGACCATTACAGAACATGTGGTAATCAAAGGGCCTTAAGAAGGACAGCCAGGGGCACCTGGGTGGCTTAGTTGGTTAAGTGTCTGACTCTTGATCTCAGCTAAGGTCATAATCTCACAGTTTGCAGGATTGAGCCCTGCATTGGGCTCTGTGCTGACTGTGTAGAGCCTACTTGGGCTTTTCGCTCTTTCTCTCTGCCCCGTCCTGCTGGTGCTCTCTCTCAAAATAAGAAAAGAAATAAATTGAAAAAAAAAAAAAAAAGCCATGCCAGTCGGAGGGGCTTGGGGGTGGTCTCTCCCAGGAGGTGTGTACAAGCTGAGACTGGGAGAGAGAAGCCCCACTCAAGAGACTTGCCCAGAGGGAAAAGGAAAGCAATGTGTCTGCTCTCCTGTCTAAAGAAAATCGTCATCCCACTCTTACTCAAGCATCTGCCCCACCTGCTCCGGACAGATGGTGAGATGGGGCTGGTCTGCCACGGGACAAGTGGATCCCAGATAAACTGTCGACACCCTTGCTGATGTAGTGCTCCCAGCCCTGGGCACGGGTAGGAGGGGGAGACGGGGCATCCGATGAGTGTCGTCTCTCGTCTAAATAGTCTGTCACCACCTTCCCACCAGTGGCTTGCCGAAAGCTCAGTCCAACGGCCATGGCTCTCAGGACTCTCCTGCATGCTGCTGAGCAGTGCCATTGTCCCTGCCCAGGCACCACCCCCTGGGTTCTTGGGTCACCCTGCTGCTGTCCCTTGTTCGCGTATATCCATGCTCCCTGCTCCAGTCTCCTGAGAAACTGCCAATAGGCCAGTGTCACGAGGGGGACTCCCGTCCTTGTCTCTATTTCTGGAAGAATGGGGAGAATAATGTGTTGTGTTGATCCTGAACTTGAGGGGCCCAGAGTTCTTTCTTGGGCTTGCCTCTCCTCAGGGGGTCTCCAGTTCTCTCTTGTTGCAGCTTTCGTCTGGAGGAATGCCTCCATGAGTCCTGTACATGGGCCCTGATACTACTGTCCGTGGACTCAAGGATGTGTGATCACGGAAGTCATTATTTAGTGAGTACCAACCATGCGCCAATCCTGATCTCTAATGCTAACAACAACCCTGCAAAGTAATTACCAGTACTAGGTGAGAAAACTGACAAAGAAATTTCATAACGTGCCCAGGGTCTTAGTGAGGCACACACTGAGGATTCAAATTCTGGTGCATCTCTCTTCAAAGTTACGGTCTTTCTACAATGTCATGTGACTCCCCATCCACCCCATCATACTCCTGATGCCTTGTTTCCCAGGCAGTCCTCCAGTGGAAAGCTTACACTTTCTATACACCACCCATCTTCCTGTGGTGGCAGGAAAGAGGTTCGTGCCTCCAGATTGTTTTCTCCAGCCCGTAACCCACAGTGTCTGCCCCTCCAGGACACGGCAGCACATTCTGTCCTGGTCAGGAGCGCTCAGTGTCCCCACTCACCTCCTAACTCTTGGAAACAATGGCAGATTATAGCTTCGTAATGCCTTTAAATCTTTGTGATTATTATTAAATGATTGCAATATACCAGCCGCTGGGAATGCAAAGAGATAAACTCTGCCCTCCAGTCCAGTGAGAAAGCCAGACTCAAGGTCAAATAATGGCAATGTAATATCAAAAATGCATCATTTGAGAGGCGTCTGGGTGGCTCAGTCGGTTAAGCGTCTGACTTCGGCTCAGGTCACGATCTCGCGGTTCATGGGTTCTGACCCCGCCGTTGGGCTCTGTGCTGACAGCTCAGAGCCTGGAGCCTTCTTTGGATTCTGTGTCTCCCTCTCTCTCTGCCCCTCCCCCATTTGTACCCTCTCTCTCTCTCTCTCTCAAAACTAAATGAAACATTTAAAAAAATTTTAAAAATGCACTATTTGGATTATGTACAAGGGATAGGGATAAGAGAGAAGCAAGACCAACTCTGCCTAGGGAATTTGGGAGAATTCACTAGGAAGGTGATGCGTAGGTGGGCCATGAGGCATGAGTAGGAGTTTGGTGGGCAGCTGGAGGGAGGGACAGGAAATCAGAGACCGAGAGAGTTCGAGTCAATCTCAGGGCCAACATTACTCGTACATAAGACACTTGGCCCCTCTAGATCCCGGTCTTCCCTTTACAGGGAAGATATGTTGCGGAAGCTACCGACAGACCTTCAATAAATAAGATCTTTTCTCGACGAACATGTGGTGCTACAGTGGGAAAACCTGGGCGAGTGTTCTCGTATCCTCGGATGAGCAGGAAACCCCTTAGTGCTGATGCTCTCTGCAGTGGGAAAAGCATTCACCCTTTCAAGCTTCTGGGAGTCCATTTAGTACATGAACTGCCTGAGCAGCGGAGCGGCTGAGTCACAGCTGGCAGCTGTCAAGAGTTTAGCATTTCTCCCAGAGACACCCTCGCACTCAGGCTACCCGGCAGCCGGCTAGGAGAAAGGGGGCAAATTGTCTTTCCCTCTCTTCCTGTTACAGGGATCCTGCTAATGATGACTGTGGGAAGTGTAGCATGCATGTCAAAAGGAAGCCCGATTTAATGTTTTCAAGTAACATTTCTGTATCTAATTGCAAAAATAACCAAAAGTCATTGTAGGAAATGTTGACAAGTAGCTGGGAAGGAAATAGCACCGGTCAGTTCTTTACTAAGAAGCAATTATGTCAATATTCCGTTCTTCGTGCAGGTGTGTTAGAAAAATAGAGAGAGAATAACAGTGCCGTCTACATACTGTCCGTAATCTGTCTTTTTCACTTAATAGTGTGATGAAACGTTCTGTCCTTAGTACTCTTCTGGTGTCTTATTTTTAATGGCTTCCTAATATTCTCTACATTATATGGCTTATTCGTGATTTATTTAATCAATCTTCTATCACTGAGCATGGAGATTAGTTTTGAATTTTTTCCTAACCATGAAAAACACTGTGACGGACATCTTGTGGCTACCTCTTTGCGCACACAAATGATCACTCGAATCCCAGGAAGGGTGGTAATCAGGCAGACTGGATTAAGAAATAAGCTCTCTGTGAGGCTGCATGGATAGCAGCTTTGTTTAGAAGGAGTTCCCTCCCCAGATGCATGTGCTTACGATGCCTGACCAACCCAAGACCTCAGGGCGGGATGGTACCATCAGAGGAGGGTCCTGTGTGATTTTTCCTGACACCAGGCTTCTGTGTGGTGCTCAGGAAAATTAAAAACAGACCACCCAGGCTGCACATTTGGTCTAAAATGTATTGTGGGTGGCTTCCGGAATTGGCTCTTGAAGGACAGAGAAGCACAGTCCCCTGGGACGTGTACGCTAGGGGGAGAAAGGGCCTAGAAAATACTGTTGGAGATGGATTGTCAGCTGGCCAGGCTCGGCTAGGTGACGTCACATGTCCTTCCCATCTGCCATTCTGGTGATAAGTGGGGCCGGTATCAGAGTGTGACCAGACTCAGAACACAAACATTTAACAACGAAAGCAGCCCACGTGGAGTTACAGGCCTGTCCTCCTTCTCTGTACTTTTGGCCTGAAATTCTCCTCTGGTCTCTCTGATGTTTGGGGTGGGCCGCATCCCTTCCATGGTCTCCTTGGCTGCTGGAAACTCTGTCTTCCCACAGTAACTACAGAAGCACATTCTAGAGCCCACTCTAGAATCGTGATTCTCTGTTCACTTACATTCCCCAAACTAATTGCTTATGTGCTCAAATCAAAGGCTCCACGTTGAGTACCAGTCATTAGCAAATGCAGGCTGATTACATTTCCGAAGAATGTCTGAACTTCCCAAGCCTTATATTTCACACCAGAAACCTGAGCTGAAATATTTTCATGTGGCAACACTTTCGATAGAGGCAAAATAATTTAAACAAATAATTAGCCTTGAGAATAAAAGTGTACACAAAAGCACAATTAATGAATTTACTAATTGTTCTTCCCTGCTGTGGACATTGCTCAAAGTTGAATTTTAAGCTATTATATAAATATAAACTACTGTACCAAGCCACAAAACTGGATGACTCACCATTAGTCATTAATGTTGCCTTAAAAACAAACTTGAGCTCTCGGAGAGAAAATGCATTCACCTAGGCAAACAGTATTTTGAAAAGAAGCAAGCCTTAGGTCATAAACTGTTCTTTGAGTCTTTGGGAAAACACACACACACGCGCGCGCGTGTGCACACACACACTAGAGATTTGTGGGTTTTAATGCCCTATATAAATATCAGACAGGCGACATTTACCTTATTCGAAATTCTCCATTAGCTGAATAGGCATGAATTTGGTCGGTCCTGACCACGTGGCCAAATGGGTCCGCGGTCCCTCTCTATCACACCCCTTGCTGAAATGGAATCAAAATTTGAGCTAAAGTGCCTTTTGTGTTTGATATTCTCTATATGTGATTGGAGGCAGCTTCCTCCTCCTCTCCGTTTTCCTTCTTTTCACATTCATCTTTTCCTCCTACTTTAATTCCCAGACAAATTGTGTTTTCTAGATTCGCCTAGAAGGCTTCAAGCTCTACGGACTGTAAAACAGAAACTGTTCTCATGTGTTCTCAGTCTGGGAACAAAAGTGGGAGAAAGGAACAGAGGGATAGTCAAGAGTTAGATAAACTCCTAGAAGCACTGGTGGGTGTTTCCCTAAACAAGACAACAACCAAAAAGGTCTTTCTATCCTGCAGGTAATTGTTTTTACACATGGTTCCAAAAGATTGTTATTTCTAATTTTTTACATCTTATATAAACAATACAACAGCAATCACCTAGAAACAATGTGCTTTAAAGTAAACCTACTTGTAAGAAGAATTGATCGTTTGTACCTCTGACTTTGGCATCGTAAGGGATTGCATATGGATTGGCATCAGTTCATAAAGGGGAAAGTGCCAATACCCCTCCCAGGGTGGGGTTTTCTTTCTTCTCATGGACACTCTATAATGTGATTGATTGACCTATAATATTTGGTCTGATCGCAATAGGGACAACTCCGAGTAATAAGAAGCCCTAGGATTCTGGAAAGGTTGACGGTGATGGGCTATTCTAGGGCTGAGGAAAGCGGGTGAGTGGTTTAACAATGGAATTCAAGGGCTAAACCTTCTTTGGAAACAGGGCTTTATGGTATTCCGCTGGATGGGAGGGCACAGACCGCGGAGATGCGGGGAATGAGGGGTGTGGGAGGAGGAGTGGGGACAGCAGTACTTCTTCTCCAGCCAGAGCAAATGTCCACAATGGCCGGTGTGTCCTGTTCCCAGGACAGTGGCCTGGTTCCAAGGTGAGGCCAGGGCAGGAAGCGGGGCAGTGTGGTGGTGTCATCTTAGGGGCTTCATGCAGGGTCCTCGCCACCAACGCTAGGTTTATATGGTAGAAGCCTGTCCACCTCTCGTCCCAACCCCACTGCCCACTGAGCGCCTAGGGGAGGAGACCGCAGGGAGAGAGGGGTGCCGAAGAGGGGGCCTCTTGCCGCTCAGGTCGTCTTGACCAGTGGTAACGTCGATGAGGTCGTGATCTCTTCAATTTTGCTTGTCCAGACAGCGCATTTCTGATGATTTGGGTAATTTCAGCAGAAAAGAGGACCGTGCCTTTGTGTGTGGGAGAGGGCAGAAAGGGGAAGGAGAGGGTAGTGGGGGAGGGGATCCGACTTTGAGGGGACAAAGGACACAGAATAAAGATGGGAGAAGCAGGCAAGCCAAGGTATTTTTCCATCTTTACATTTTGCTCAGGGCCATCCAAGTCCACCAGTGCAAGCCCCGGCTCCCCTGAGAGGTACTGGAGAGAAATTTCTACAGGCAGAAAATCTAAGCAAGGAGGGTTCTTTGTCCCTCGCAGCCGAGGAATGCACCTGCCACAGATGTGCCCAGTGGGAGGAAAATGTCCTGGGGGCTCAAATGGGACAGTCAGCCACAAAGCGGGTGCAAGGGGCTGTGTTTACCTTTATCCGATGACTCTTTTACCGCTGAGTTCTGTACTCAGGACCCCAGAGTAATGAGTGGGCGCCTAGGCACTATGTCTGCTGCCTGCACTTGGACCCTGGTTCAGTCATCTCCCACCTATGCGACCTTGGGACGGAGTTTCTGACCTTTCTGTATCTCAATTTCCTCCTCTGTAAAGTGGGGGTGGTAAAAGGACCTACCTCATAGACCTGCTATAAAGATTACATGAGATAATCAATAGAAAGCACTAGAACAGTGTCTGGGACCAAGCGTCATAAACGTTACCTAAAATCCCAATTGCTCTTACCTCCAAGCAGTGCAGAACTCACCCCTGTATCCAAGAGAAGAATGAATCAGAACGACTTTGAAGTTGTTTTTTGTTTTTTGTTTTTTTTGTTTTTTCCTGGAATGGTTTCCAGAATGATTTGGCTTCTGGAGAGGGAATTATAAGGCAGCTGAACTTCTCTGGTTCTGTCTTCGACTCATTATCGTGCAGGAGTAACACAGGTTAATCGCATAGCTAATTAAGAGATAACATTAATGGAATCTGAGTTGGTGCCCTGATAAAGCCGAGCCCTGGCAGATAAATGCTGAGGTGGAGCCAAGCCATTTATCTGAGGAGCAGCAGGGTTCCTATCAGGGCACCAACTCTGGTTCCATTAAAGTTATTGATATTACACCCCGATCTAAAACTGTAAGAAATTTCGATGCGTCTTTTTTTCTGTTTCTTTCTTCTGAGGCCGCCCAGCAGTGGCAGTACCGGTTGAACCGAGGCAACGGTAGCTAGGTCATATGAGTCCCCCATAATTGAACGACGCGTTTAATAATGAATTAACAAATAAATGAAGGAAGGAACATAAAGAAATTCATTCAGAGCAAACGCTGCTGCAATTAACATGCTGCCATGCGAAGAGGGACGACGACAGGGCACCAGCAGCCGATCCCTCCCTGCATTGATCAGTTGTTTTTTTTTCAGGGCTCTGCCTCTGAGCAAATCAATGACGGACCTAAAGTACCATTTCTCTATTTCTCCTTGTCTCCTTGCAGTTAACCCGATGAAAGCGTTTTGGAGATTTCCTCTCCTCCTTGCTTTAATAAATTCTCTCATGGCTTCTTTAATTGTTGCCTTTTTTTTTTTTTTTTTTTTTGGTACCTTTCTTGGAGAATAATGATCAATTACTGCATTCAGTAAGCTGATGGGTGACAAAGTCTATTTGACATAATGCACCCATGATTTAAAGGAAGAGCCAACTACACGACTGCTTTAGGAGGAGCGACGGGGGTTATACTGTACCCTCCATGAAGACCGGAATGTTCTGCAATTAGCCAAGTGCATTTCTGGGAGCTATCGACAGCAGCTGAGGACACCAGCCTCAGAACGCTGGTCATGGATGCGGTGACATCCTCACACCTTCCTGCACACAGCGCGGCTGCCCCTTGCCTCTGCTCCCTAAAAGCCCCCACTGGGGCGAATTCCCTTCAGAGTCAATAAGCTCTGACAAAGGCCCTGCACCGGGTGAGGGAAATCGGCTGCCGAAGCAATGTGACTTCACTTGACATTCCTGTGCTGAGAATGTTAAATACCAATTCCATAATGAGAAGTAAACACCAGGGCTGTCTGAGAATCACACGTCAGTGAAACACAGCCTCATCCGCTTTGCAGGCGTCGCTAGAAGTCAGTCTGAGCTGAGTCTGAATGCCAGCCGGAACACGCGAACGCTCCACAAAGGGTAGTTCCTATCATTATTGTAGCGGGTATGGCCGATATGGCCACATGAAGGGTTCGATACACCGGAGAGAAAGCCCAGTTCCAAAGGGGTGTGAAGTAGGAGGAGATAAGGAGCTCGCCCATCCCAAGGATTAAACTTGGATAGCAGGAAAAATCACTCCAGACTGATTTTGACAGCCCGCGTTATGAATTCAAGTGGGGGTAAATTTAAATCCAGGAAAAGTTCTGGTGTTTTTCAGCTGTAAGAATTTAAAGAAAGTTGAAAACCGAACGTCGATGCACTTTCGTGCTCTTCGAAATTCCCATTCACTGAACCTCCAAAACAGTCGTATTCTTTTCAGGAATCTGCCGAGCAAATCTTAACACA
Source organism: Paguma larvata (assembly GCA_030068075.1). Classification (NCBI taxonomy): domain Eukaryota; kingdom Metazoa; phylum Chordata; class Mammalia; order Carnivora; family Viverridae; genus Paguma; species Paguma larvata. Next base: position 45,294,720 of record CM057835.1, on the reverse strand, counting down.
CTGGAAACACCGAAACTCAAGAGAGAAAATGCCTTTTTCTTTTCTCTCTCTCTCCTGAAATTTTAAGCCAAATTTTTACAATGAGATTCGGTGTTATAATTTTGTCTCCGTGTATGAAGGTCTATCATTAAGCCTTATAAACACATGATTACACTATTTATTTCAAGTGCCTCATGAAACAAGCAACTCCTGAGCGTGTAAATATGCGATACCAAAAGCGGTCTATGAAAGCTCCACGCGAAAGGTCCTCCCAGCAGGAGTAGGAATCGGCAAAGTAAAGAAACTCACAATTAAGAATTAAATCTCTAAAATCTACACACAAAGCAAACCAGAGTTTTATGGAGATGGTGACCCACCGTGCCTATGTACTAAAGAGTAAATTCTATTCTGCTCAGTCCTTGATATATACACACAATTTCCATGTTGAGCCAACTCTAATTACCGACAGTGTCAATATGAGGTACGTGTACAGGAACACAGACTAGCTGGTGGACATGACGGTTTTCTTGATTTTGGGGGGGTGGTGGTGGTAAGATAACAGGGTACAAAGCTTGTGTTTTTGAACCCCAAAGAAGCCAGTTCCCCTCTGGGCACATCTTTCCATCACTCATTCCACTTGGAAAGAACACTATGCATCGATGTCGGACATCTATGCATAGAGGCTGTACGAGAATGACTATGTGACTGAACAGAAACATCCGAGTTTGTCAAATGTCCACGACACGCCAGAGTCCGAGTGAGAACCTCGCTCCGGCCCCAGCCCAACTCACCATGAGGAACTAAGCTTCTATTTTCTGTTGTTCTCTGAAGTCTTCATTATACCCGGACTTGCCTCGGTCTTCCACCTTAGTTCCTCCCTTTTTCACACCTTGACTTCCACAATATGTTGTGCACCATCTGTATTCGTTCACCGAACTCTTTGTGATTCCTTTTGACTCAGTTTTTATTTATTTCATGAGGGCCGAGACCGTTTCATTTATTTCTCCCTATTCCCTGAGCCAGATGCACAGTCTCTAGCATATAGAAGGTGTTTCTAAAAGTGTTTATTGAGTTACTGAATGTGGTCCTCTGACCATCCCCCCTCATCCTTATTATGTTGGTCTCCCTTGGGATTCCTTAATAAAGCGACACTTAAACATTACCTCTCCTAACACGCCATACATCCCGGCATACCTTTCAGGTGGTCGCCGTCTTCAGCTCTCCTGGGGTTTCAAAAACGTTCTCAGCTCCTGGGGTTGACACCCTTGTTCTTCCCTTCCCTAGTATTTCCTCCCTTGGAAAATTGCCTCTGTTTCTTTGGCTCAACAAATCACCTGAATGGCTTCTGGAGCAAGCTTACTTTCGCCTACGCCCACCATGAGTGTGAAATGGTGAGTCACTAAAACCTTCATCTGCTATGGCCATGAAGGACTGAATAGTGATTCGCAGGGGATGCTGTTGACTCAATGCTTCTGCCCAATGAGAGATACATTTTGAAACTTGGTCCTTGTTAGAAGTTATTCTTCCAACAAAAGGAGCAATGTAGCTCCATCCTCACTCAGGACAGCTCAGGCAGACACAAAGGACATCTGCAAAGAGAAAAGCAAGCAATCTCTAGCCACACTTCTCTGGTATTTTGAGGCGGGCATTGGAGAGAAAGCAAGTGCTCTTGAGCAATAAATTAGTATAGTCCTTGATTTTTTAACTGAAAAAACACATGCTATCTAATCCTTTTCTGCAAGTACCGCTAAATACCCACACAAAGCTGGAATCCAATCAGAAATACAGACTTGTTCAGTGGGAGACTTTTATATGGGGTGCTAGTTACAAAGGTGTTGGGAGAATTGAAAAACAAAAAAAAGACACAGGTGCCAGAAAGGCAAAAGTTTTATAAGAACAGGAGATCTCTAGGGTCTGATGATCTAGGAGAGGCGGTGGTATTTTCAGAGCCCAGAGTTCAGGAGTAACTGGAGTCACAGAGGGAGGACCAGACTCAAGGATCCAGGACCACAGAAGCAGTGGCAAAAATGCTGGCCAAAGCAGAAAGAGAAGGAAAAAGACCTCGGATTCCCTTCCCGCCACTCCAAATTACCCGGAGTCACTCAGAACCCGGTAAACACAGTACTTTAACAATAATTCCAGTGCAGACGTCTGTGGGCTAAAAACTGGATGGGAGACACGTGAGAGGTTTAGAACCACTTGGATACCCAAGAAGAAAAATCTCCACCAAATCAGAACAAAGACTAGTCTTATCCACAACCATCCATGAGGGTGTTTTTTTAATATTAACTATTTCTTCTATGAGGAGTAAATGGAACTCGATAACAGACCTCCAGTATAGATTCATTTATGGTTTCTTGCATATAATTATGCTTTATGGTTTACCACACATAGTTCTCATTTCATAGCATATGTTCAGTCATTTCAATTAATGTCTTTATTGTCTTCATAAATTCCAACATTGAAGGATTCTTCCAGGTATTGTCGCAGATAGATACTTGAGTAGGGTGGCCCCTTCTTGACCATTAGAGGAATAATATTGGTGCCCAACTTAGACCAATAGGATGTCACCTTTACGATGTTTATTTCTGACTGGAAAAGTTACAAGTTACACAGCCACAGACACATTTTTCACTTCCTATCTTTTAGCACAGGACATCTCTGACATTTCATTTCATTAGACAAGTGGAGAATTTTTATTGTCTCTTAAAAAATCTTGCCCATCAAAATCAGAGACACCGGAATGTTCCATATTCCCCTAGAGAGTGCCTTACATCTTCCAGTTCCCTCCATCTTTCTCTCCCTCTTTCCTCTTCCTCCTTGAACACATTTTTCTCTTTGTAACTGAGTCCTTATACCAGGCTCTGAGATTCCTGTTTCCGAACTTTTACTGTTTTTCTTCCAGAAACTTCCTTTCCTTTTCACTAATTCATTCTGAGGGAGTGTCATCCCCGATCAACCCATCATATTCCATGTCTGGAATAAACAACCTTAATGGCTTTGTTTCATCTGTACTTCATTTCATCAGACGGAAGCTGTTCATGGCCCCACTTCTGCTCTTCCTCTCTCCTGACCCAATAGCAAACCCAAAGTACAAATCAGAGCAGCAAATCCAGGTTAAAGCAAGCTCTGTGGCAATCTAGAGTCTTATACCAGACCCCAAACCCCGCCAACCCGCAATCCTGGTAGTCGAGGAAGGGGAATGCCCATCAGTTCAAGGGCGGGGGCCCTCTGTGGAGACTTCTCAGCCTCTCCTCTTTAATGAGTTTAACTCCAGAGATGGGCAGCTAGAGCGTTCCCGCTGAGCATAATTACCATGATGGGGCACCTGGGGAGAGATTGTCACAAAGATAACTGGGTCTCAGGCTATTTAGCGCTTTACAGATGAGAGTAAGGTGGTGACTTGGAAAAATGAGGTCTGGTTCGGATAGGAAGACTGCTATGGTTCATTTTCCTCCCTCCTGTAGAAGCGTAAACTGTTGTGTTTCTAATTGATGTGCAGGAGCCCAGGGCACAAAATGGACTCAGGTGAGAAATCATAGAATCCCAAGGCCGGATGGGACTGGAGGGGTCATCCTGTCCACTCTCAGCCTGCAGGCAGGATGGCTTACAAACCGTCTCGGAAGGAGGGCTCGCTACCCTTTTCATCACCACCCCGGGAGGACTGAACGCTCAGATAACCAAGGGCTACCTGGGCACCGACGCACACTACAAAGGACACTTGTATGTGTTTATTCTGGCTCTTCTTGCTTAAAAGCCCTACCCAGGGTCAGGGGCAGGTCCCTAGCATGGGCAGCTCAGAGCAGCGCGCTGAAATGTCAAAAATTCACCTGGCAGTACAAATAGACTGAAGAACACACAAGGAAAATATATTGAATCATCTTGTGCAAATTCACATCTCACTGAGGAGCTGAACGAGAAGAGCGATCCCTTGACCATCGTCAAACTGTTGAGTGTCAGGAGGGGCCGGGGCTCCCGGTGTCCCCAGAGAAAAAGCCCACGGAGGACCTAAAGCAGGAAATGGTGGTGAGTGGAGGGGCATTTAATGGGAAGTCCTGAGGGCATTTAGAAGCTAATATTCAGATACTTTGCAGAAAGCAATCTGCTACGTACAGTTGGGAGATGTACAGGGTTTGGGACCTGCAGTCCTCTCTCCGGCTTTGGTGCCTCCCTTGCTGGTATTAATGTAACAATGTTAACAACACTGAGAGCACCTAATATGAGAGAGGCAAGGGGTGTGGGTCCCAGGAACTGACAGAAAAAGTTACCCATTCCATGGTGCTGGGCTGATTAGACAACGTCCACCAAGAAGCTTGGACACATTCCCAAGATGCCAAAGTACAATAGAAGGTTGTAGGGCAAGTAGGCCCTACTTCCTGCAAAGAACAGAGGTGGGGCTTTCTCTCTGGACTGTTCACACCTGGAGTCACCGGATTTCATACGTCTCTGAAGACTCTAGAGGAGATTGAGGCATCTATTCACTTGGCCAGGGGTCGAAACACTACAGCCCACGGCCTGTTTTGATACAGCCTGCAAACTGATAATGGTATCTACATCTTAAAATGGTTGAAGAAGAAAAAGAATATGCAACACTAGACCACATATGAACCACAAAGCCTAAACGATTCACTATTTGACCCTTCATGGGAAAAGCTTGCTATGCTAAGCCCTGCTCCGGGCCACTGTTTCTCACCTTTCCATGGTCACACACAAGAAAACACTTAGGGTACTTATTAAATATTCTGATTATCCCCTCTACGCAGTGGACTTAGCAGATCTTGGACTGGGCCCCCACTATCTTCTCTCTAACAACTACCAAAGATAATTCTAGGGCTGGTGATCATAAGCTGACCTCATAAGTGTTCCCTTTCAATGAATCAATAAGTATATATTTTACAATTTCTGTGTGGCCAGCTGTCTGCTGAGTGTAGTGGGGGATACAAGTGGCAGAAGATAACTCACCCCCTCCGTCTAGTTAGGGGGAGGAGAGCTTCTCAAATGAACCTACTGGAGATAAGTTAGGGACAAATAAATGGCAAGGGGCTGATTCCACATGACCTGGGATTTTGGGTGAAGGGTCACATGCATGGTTGTCTTCACTCTGCTTGCAATCCACATGGAATGGAGTGTCTGAAAAAGAATCAGCAAGGTTTGGGATGTGGGGAAGGTATCTTGTGCAAAGGCACAGAGCCAGAAAGTGCTTTGGGAATGAAAGCTATGTTGAGCGTGGGTGGAAAGTACAATGGCCTGACCACTGAGGACAGTCCGGGGAGCAGAATTCATGGGCTTCCGCTTCTCGGCAAGAACAACCCAGAAGAATAGCTTGCCCTCTTTCTTTACTTCCACAACCCTTGTTAGATCCTAAGCCGTGTCAATCAGAGTTCTGGATCTTTCTACATAAAATGATCTTTGCCATTCCCCACCCCGTCCCTACGGGCACCCACATATATTCTCTAAGTTCCTATCTCACTGAGATTTTGTCATTATTCACTACTAATTTGTGTCTGTGTTGCCTTGCAAACGCCATCCTTGTAGGCTAGATTTTCTTTCCATTATCGCCTCCTTGTTTGTAAAGAAACTTCTGTCTCATTTCTCAAGACCCAACCCAAGCACTGTACTTTCCTTGCAGCAAAACTCTCTCTGATCTCTTTCCTTCTTGGGCAGAGCTAAGCAACATTTCATTTTGCACCAACCTGGTCTCTTGAACAGAGCAAAAATATAGGGCTTGCACCATATTGGAATTATTTGTCTTCATGCCTATCTATCTCCTGTACAAGACCACGACCTCTCTGAGGTCAAAAACCATATTAATCCACTTTCATTTCCTTGGTGCCTACAGCAGTGCACATAGTCATGGGCAGCAAACATTTCTTCAGCGGATGAATTGTTCAATTCATGTGCGGCTCATTTTCAGGTTGTGGAGGCCCATGAACATCAAAGGAGTGTGGCCTTCTGATACCACCAGTGAGGTATGGCTTTAAATAAGGGGTGACATCATGATTCCATTTTAGGTAACATATAAAGAAAATGTTGATGGAAAGTAGGAGTCTAAAGACGATTTGTTGAATACGTAGGAAGGCTGGAGGCTCTCCCTGGAGGAATACTATGTCCTACTTCTTCGATAACTCCTTGGCATCTCAGCACTTTTAAATTCAGTAAACATCTGGAGAAGAAGACCGTGGGTAAGCTCGGAGCTGGGCACTGCCAGACACAGTGTGCCTCAGCTGGTCCCCGGCTCCATGCCAGCCTGAGCTTTCGTATGGTGTATCAGAAAACCTCCTGGTTCCCGGGAAGGCCAGGATCGGTGAAAAATAATAACTTTAATATCACCACAATTCCAAGCTCAGGAATTTTGTTCCATTAAACAAGTTGAAACTGCTCACAATGGGAAACAACTATAACAACTGTAGGCAAATGATTTACCTGAAGGGTAAGAACCAACACTACATGCATGGAAACTGGAGGAATTCCAGAGAACAGCAAAAAAGTACAAAGGCAAAGGAAAATGGGTCCTATGAAGTTTAATAAAAGTTAGGCAATGAGAGGGAAAAGATGATGCAATAGGCCAAATTGGACCCAATTGTGGTTGGCTTTCTGCAGCAATGAAGAGGAGGTGCAGAGAAGGTAGGGATACACGTCCTATACCTCTGAGTTTTATTTGTCAGGGGACATGGGTATTATTTGGTAGAGAAATGGCAGGATTAAACCATCTGAACCCCAAAGGTATCTGTCTAGCCAGGGCTTTATAATTCCTTGACTCCTCACATCTATGTGGGGCCAGATGACAAACACAAGCTAGCAGAACATAAGCAGAAGTAGCAAGTGTCACTTGTTGTTGGGGCCAACAAGCGTAAGTACCCAACGTGCCTTCCCAATGTTCTCTTCTGCTTCTGCAAGCCCTAGATTAAAGCTGGAAGCCTCTCAAGGTGGGAGAAGCCTGGATCCCTGTGTCGCAGCTTGGAAGAGGGCCACCCAGGATAACTGCCAGAAGGGGAATATTCACATTGGTCTCCGTGTAAGGGAGAAATAAACCTTTATTGTGCGAATCCTTTGGGATTTGAGGTTGCTCGTTACAACAGTTGGCCTATCTTTATTAATGCGGGGTAGGAGGCTAGATTTCCAGGAAGTTTTCAGGGGGCAGCTAAGTTGCAGCCTACATCATCATTTGGGGCAAAGCGCACGGTGGGTAGGAAGAGTTCCAGGTGGTCCCGGGGCAGATACAGAGATAGGAGGAATCTGGGCCAGCAGCCCTTTCCCCCCATTGATTTTTGCTGGGGGCAGCCAGCCTTGGCCTCATCGATTTGAGCTGCTGATTAAGCCATGTTCTCCAGTCTGTCAGCAGCCACTTCATTTCCTTTCATCTCATGTTTTCACCTGCTCGAAGCTCTACAACAATCGGGATCTTGAGTGTGCAACCGAACATTTCAGAAGGGCTGTAAAAATGGCTCCCTTCCCTGCACGGCAGTGTTCAGCCTCGTCTCTTCCTCCCTCCTCTAAGACAATTGTTCTCAGGGCTGTTGCCTGTTAGATAGAAAAAAAAAAAAATTGCTCAAGCTGGAGGCAGCTGATCTTCACGGAGGCTACAGCAGGGCAGAGTTCCATCTGGAGGAGGCTGGTGACCTACTGGGAGTTACCTCAAGACCGAAATGCTCCTTTCTCTTCCACAGAATGAGCAGTGAAGATACCCAAGACCCAAAGCAAGCTTTACAGCAAACAGGAACTAAAGAGCATACGGCAGGTGGTAGCTCAGATGCCAAAGCAAACCTCATTCCGGTTGAAGAGGGGGCACAAAAATAGAATCTAATATGGCCCAGAGTGCTTGGAGTGGTAAAGAAGATTCTAAACCTCAGGTCAGATCTGTAAGGTGGGGGGGAATTCCCTCTCTCTCTCTCTCTCTTCCTCTCTCTCTCTCTTTCTCACATCTGTGGTTGTTTAAACAAACAAACAGAACAAGATGGCTGCTGATGGATAGCTAGCTTCCGAGCACCGGCTGACACACCTACGTGCCAGGTTTGCCCAGCTGTACAGATGCCACAGCTGATTGTCGAGCGTGTCACACACCACTGAGGTTCAATCTGCACATGCCAATTACTTGATTTAGAATGGGCCAGGGACAGCGGGCACAGCAGGGAGGAAATGGCTCTTGGGTTCTTCTCTGTGCTCCTGCTCTCCTTTGTCCCCGTGAGGAGAGAGCGGGGCAATGGTGAGAGCCAACCCCTCCCTGCACCGCACCCTCTTCCGTGTTGCCCGAGGACAATGTTTGGTGCCACCTCACCCCGCCTCCGAGCAGGGCCTGGAGAACCGAAACAGATTGAAAGCTTTGGATAGACAAGAGTTTGGGCTCCCCCCATTTGTGGCAGATGCAAATTCTGTCACCAGGCTGGGGGAAAGCAAGCCATTGTGCATCCTCGTTAGGATTTCTGACACGAAGAGATTTGTTTTTGTGCCCTCTTCTCCCTTCATCAGTCCCTAGAATAGGCACACCAGAATATTAACTCCCTGCATGGCGAGCTGGACTCTGCTCTCCTCTCTTCCCAAGTAAGTTGACTCCCTTGGCTGCCCAGCCCCAGACATGCTGATGGTGGAGCGGGCGGGGCAGTAGCCAGCTTAGCACTGGTTGTGTGTGTGCGTAGTGTGCAAAATGGCGTTTAGTCAACATCTTCTGGATTCTTCGTTACCAGTGTGAATAGCCATCTCGGGGCCTCCAAGGGAAAGGTGGCTGGACCTAGCAATAACAGAAGCCCTGGGGCCCAAATGGCAGTCTGTGGAAGGAAGAGACCTGGGAATCATGGCTTATATCTCTGGGCCAGGCCGGCAGCATGCTAACATGCATTTCCGGGTCTCTCGGCTTCTCCTTCCCTAACCAAATCCTGGGCAGCAACTGGGGACATCTTCCCGTCCTTCCAGCCCAGCCTCTCCACTCCTCTCCCTGAGCACTGGGTCCCGCATCGTACCTACAGCCTGGGGCCTGCCTTGCCCTCCTAATCTCGTCTCCGATCCTTAGCCAGAGGGACCTCTCCTTTTCCTCTACAGAGCTTACTGTCCGCGTAACTCATATCATCTTGCTGTACATCGTATGGTTTGCGAGTGCTTCTAGATAATTAGTGCAATGGGTGCTGGCACCTTGTCTTGTACAGTTGGGCATCCCTACACAGTGCCAATAATAGTGCCATTCAATTTATTAGGCTTGAAATAAGTTTTGGCTCAAATGAATGCATTCTCAGGAAGTGGTAACTTGAAGCTTTGCCCCTTGCAAACTAAACGCCTAGGAAAAGATATTAACAACAAAGATGCTTACCTATAGCCTGTGCTCTCCCCTCTCAAAGCTACCACGAGAACCAGGAAGTGCTGTTGACTGATAAATCCCACCATGTTTCGCTGGCCATTGTCCTGCTCTCCCTGAAACCGTTAGAAACTTCCTTCACTTGCTATCATTTGTCACAGGCTCCAAAGCTAGGAAATCGCTCATTGCTAAGTTTGGGTTGTCATGCTCTTGCAGAAGTATTTTCACTTGTGTCCTTTTCCATCTGACTCTCAAACTAATCCTTCTCAACTTCAGATCTTTGCACAAACCTCCCGTGTCATCATTGGGGAGCTCTGGGCCCAGAGCAAAGGTAGGAGGCAAAAAGCCCCAAATCTGCACGTTTTATTTCATTGGTACATGTATTTAATCCATCTGCAAACTGTTCATTGGATAGCATTGCAGGCTTCTCTCTCTGGGAACACTAAGGTATGTGTATTCAACAGTGGAAAATAAACATAAGATTTTATTACAAAGTGCCACTGCCGCTCCTGGCATGAGTAATTTGTGCACCTGCATTTTTAAAATGTTTCAAAGTTTTTCCCCTTGGTGGATTCTGTGGTAACACACAGTAGCTTCCTGGCTGCCACAGCCTGGTTCTTGTAGGCTCCTGTCACTTCTGCCCCTGCTGTCCAGAAGTCATTGTTTTCAGAGCAGAGAGCAAGCCAACGTGATGACTGCCCATGTAAGCCCTTGGGAGTTCAGGTTCCTGTTTTGTCCTAAGAAATGTCTTTCTCCCAAGAGTTAGCAGAAGTGTGGCATGGGAATCTCCAGTGCCAAAAGGGGTAGGGGACAGATCACCAAGAGACGCACTAAGGTCAGGGTCTGTCCTACTGAGAGCCGAGAATGGTTTCTGGTGATGAATGCAGGGCCGATCCCTCCTGCTCTCAGCCTGCTTTCTTTTTTTTTCTCTCTTTTTCTTTTTTTAAGCACAGAAACCAAGTCATTTGCAGCACATCGCCGAGGTTCTTCAGCAAATAAGGTAACCCGGTATGAGCCAGATGGAAGTGAGACACCCAGTCAGGGAGAGAACCTGGAAAATGGTACGGAGGCGTTGGAGGGAAAGGGTGCCATTATTCCAAATGGAGTACAGCATTCTGTCTTTGTCTTTTCCTTTCCCTCCTTTCGCAGTGATTCCGTTCTTCGCAGGTGTCTAAAGTCAGTCCGTGTGCACGCTAACGACTTCCCCTGCGATATCTGTAACCTCCTGGAAATGTTCCTTGATTCCTTCCAATGTCCCCACCACAACCCGGAAGGCTGGCAATTCCAAGTCATCCTAGGCACGTTAATACTTTCTTAAAGTCATACCGCACCCTTCTCCCTGGAACAGCAGGTCTCAGAGGAAGATGTTAATGACTCAGTGCTAACCAACTTGATTGTTAGAATCTCTGTTTCTGTAAGCAACATCAGGCAGATAACTTGATCTAAAGAGTATTTATTTATCTGTCCAATGCTGCAAATGGAGACAGAGGGAGCTCCACTGATGGAATCGCTGGGTGAGAAATCTTCATTGTTCAGTATGACGGAGAGCAATGGGATGCTCGTTTCATTTAAATAATACCGAGTTTTCAAACACTGCGCACCATCTGCCTTGGGAGCCGCCTGGTCCAGGCACTGAATTGAATGTATGTGGCACTTTGAATCGTTTAAATGCAAACTAGTTGTGGTTTTAGTTTGAGGGAAAGTAGAGGAGTGCTAGGTGTTGTGTTCACTACCAAGGATGGAGTCCTTATTCTTGCTGTGGACGAGGCTTCTATCAACCATCTCTGGACTTGACTGCTCAGCAAAATAACTTTTTTTTTTTACTTTTAAAAAAATGTTTATTTACTTACTTATTTCTAGAGAGAGAGCACAGGGAAGGGGCAGAGAGAGAGAGGGACAGAGAGAATCCCAAGCAGGCTCCACACTCACAGTGTGGGGCTTGATCTCATGAACCGTGAGATCATGACCTGAGCCAAAATCAAGGGTCAGACTCTTAACTGACTGAGCCACCCAGGTATTTCCAGGAGAATAATTTTAATATGATTCCTTCTCAGAAGAAGAAGAATTGTGTTTTGATATCCTCTATGATTTTTGCACCCCAATGTTTATAGTTAGATCATAAGTTTAAATTTGGGGAATTATTTCTCAAAGTGTGCCCTAGAAGTATCTAACTGGTCCCTCTGGTGAGTTCTGCTTTAAATGAATGTATGAACCTGGTCCCAAGGCAAAGACTCTGAATGGCAACTAAAACCGTGTGTTCACATACACGTGCGTGCATGGAGAGGAACTGGAGGCTTATTTTGACCTAGTTATCTGGATTGTTTGCTCAGGGTCATGACCTATTACTCTATGTAAAGAATGGTAGAAGCAAAATGGGTAATAATGGAGAAAATTGTTGCCATATTCAGCTGTGTTGTACATGGAACGGCACTGGGTAAACATACCTTGACTTGGATTCAGTCTCTCTCAGGCTCTGTCTCCAGTTTTAGGCAAAGAGGTTGTTTGAATTAATTATCTCCTTGATTCAGGATGAGGGTACTGCATTAGGATAAGTGACTCTGTGAAAATGAACCCTACAATTTCACTGCCTTAGCGTAATAAAGATTTCTTGTTCCTCCTATCACAGTCTTAACATGATTTAGGGGGTAGCATGAGGCTCCGCGCCATGAAACCACCGAGGTATCTCCCATCTCTGGGCACCTCCATCCTTACCTTGTGATCTCCAAGGTAACCACAGAACACAAAGGAGAGAAAAGGGAATGTGGAACGTATGCACCCATAGGAACCGCCAAAGGCTCTCCTCGGCACAAAAGGGCTTGGAAACATGAGCTCACTGGTGCTAGGAGATGGGTCAGTCTCTCCTGCCGATGTGTTGCCTTTATTATCTGGCTATGTCATGTGAAAATATCCAGTTCCAACCACAGGTAATTGTTCCAGCTCTCCATATCATGTCGTGGGGATGGCAGAAGATCCCACATCCCCGAAGGGGTACAAACCCAATTCCTTACACAAGACTGGTGACCTCAGATTGAGTTGTTACTAGTGGAGCTGATTATAATTATGCTTGACCACACACACACACCCGAGGTGTCCTTCAATCAGTCTCGAACACTGTAGCCTGGCTTAGTTATTCTTTATAGTAGCTTGTAAAGCTAGTGTAACTTGCTTCATCCCCAATCTGAAAAAAGGCACTATACAATTAGGCTATAAATATCATTTTATTATGCAGTTTTAAAGGCGCTGGATTTTGAAGCATTGTAATAGCATAGAATACCCAAATCATTCCCACGGCCCATTATTTAAGTACTTAAACTTGCTTTTGACATTAACTGCTCCTAACACAATGCTTCTGACATGTAGGGCCCACATTATCAAAATGTTAATTTTTTTTCAGTCATTCTAAGATATTTCTTATATTCGTGACTTGTCCTGTCTTCAGAGTTGCAATTGGAAACAACAGAATAATGCAATTTTTTTTCTAGAGTTTGGTTAAATGGGATTTGGACCCCTTGGAATAAAAGCTACATCGTTCATGGCTCCAGCTTCCTATGTTTATACGCATCCACTCTCCTGTGCCTGAAATAAATTTTCTGTGGTCTTTGCCTCTGCTCTATTCTAAACACACTGTACAAACAAGGGCCTACTTCTCCAGAGAATAACCAAGCCAAGGATGTCATGTTTCATCTTTATGATGAAATGCAGATTTGTCATTAAAAGGCAAATTCTTCATTTCCAAAAACTGCATATAAATGATGCTTTAAAGGATTTTAGCTAATGAAATTTAGCCCTCTCTTCCCCGCAAAAGAAGAATGCAGGACTACGCTCTGGAACTTAGCCCAGAGTATTTCATTTGGTTTCAAAATGCATACGTTTTCTTTTACTTCATGATCTTGCCTTACAGTGTTTTGTGGTCTAGTGGCCAGCCGGCAAATGCTGCTAGCCTTGGTGAGCTCAGGAATACTGACTGCTTAGTTTGCTTGACTTCCTTCCATGCCCCCTGGCCAGTTAAACACAATCAGTGCGGTTTCTGGCCGCTCCAGCCAAGGAAGCCTGTGCTGGGAATGGTCGTGGCCGTGCTACAACCTTCGTGACAGCCCGATCATCAGTCGGGTGGCTCCCTCTCTGCCTCGCAGCCCCATTTCTTCATCCTCCGCAGGCGGACAGACAGGCCGCTTCCTCTCCAACGTTTCAAAGTTCAGGCTGACTTGAGACTGGACACTGCTTAGGGGGATTCCAGGTTTGGAGGAGCTTCAAGGGTTCTTTCTGAACTCATCAACTCGTCCTTGTAGACGTTAGTGTTTCACAGCCTCCTTGGTCAGGTCCTGATAAATGTCCTCATATGGAAATCTCACTTTACCCCCTGGTTTCTGTTCCCATGGCTTGAGGCGCTGGACACAGCTTGCCCCTGTGGGCCGGCCAGGGAGGCAAGAATGAAGGAAGCTGTGTGCTTCCATCCAGTATAGCGGCCCTCAAACAATCAAAGGCCCGTGAGGAGGTGGTAGCCCTGTTCAAAAGGAGGTTCTGCAGGGGAAACCACCAGAACTTCAGGAAGATGAAATAAATGCAGTGGTTGAGAGAAGCATCCACTTTCCTTCCTACGGGGTGCTGGGGAGCCAGGCACGAAACACCTTTTTGTGTTGTGTTTTTTTTTTTGTTTGTTTGTTTGTTTGTTTTTGGCTGTTGTCGTTTTGCTACAAACGCCGGTGTGACTTTGAGGAATTCAATTTCAAACTGTCCCATACATTCCTCACCCTCGAGACTAGGAGCTGAGAAATCAGACCCATGGTTTCATGAATGGGCTGACAAGGGTGGTCTCTACGTACCCATGACTTCTCGATGCCGCAGAATGCAGACAAGGTATCTGTGACTAACGTGGTGGTCTCCAGGGTCCCCAAGGGCCCATGCGTGCCATGGATCTGAAACAGAAAAAAAGAAAGCCCATAGGGAGACAAGTCGTGGTGACCTGCATGCCACAGGGGCCCAATCTAGAGGCAAGGCTGTGTTGTCTGGCTCACCTTTGATGCTAACGTGGACGAAGCAAGGAACTGAATGACATTCACAACCTAAAGTGATTCCATTTCATCATTTTGTACACATACATTCATGATGGGGTATATGTTATATATAATTTACTAAAGCCTGCTTTTAAAAATAGATTCTAGGAGCATGGAGACCCCAGAAGCGTATGTTATTGTACCGGGCTTGAGTTTCCCTTTCCCTCCCACGGGGGACCTCTGAGGGTCTATTTGAGGGCATGAATATGGAAAATTCAGCTCTAGCTCCCCCACCTCACTCCCCGAACAGCGCTGAAGAACTATGCTAAGCTCTTGTGGTTTTGAAGGAACAGATGCAAGAGACAAAATAAGTATAAAAGGAATTTGGGGAATGGGTCCTAAGAATCACCACATTTCCTATCACTCTCAGAAAATGCATCTCTTTTCAGGGGCGCTGTACATCTGTGTGGCTCCAAACCACCAATTATTTTCCAAGCAACATAATTACAGCCTTCTCCTGAAAATGCCAAACACTCGCATGAAATAAAGCTTCAGAAATTTTCACTTAAGTTAATTGGTTCCAATTACTCAGACCTGCCTTGGCCCCCCAAAACCCGTGAAAGCCCAGTTCTCTTTTTCTCATCCTGTTCACTTTTGAGAGAGAGAGAGAGAGAGAGAGAGAGAGAGAGAGAAGAAAAGATACCTGTACCTGAATTCTACATATTTTATTAGAACACATGACCCAGTGAACGCAGGATGTATAAGCGAAGGAGGGAAGGAGAACACTACCCCAGCATCCACGTGTATCCCTTTGTCTGTTTGGGCACTGAAAGGCCACGAATGTCACAGGCCTTCCCCTTGAACCGCTCTGAATGTAATCTGTTGGGTTCGGTTTGCTGAATGTATATGCACGTCAAAGATTGTGGGCATGGATTATTTAAAGATGTTCACTTCCAATTAGCATGGCTTAAAATATGAGCTTCTACTTGGCTCGTGCAGCAACAGTCTGTTCTGAGGTTGGGCGTGTCTGGGGGGGTGTAAGTAAGCCTCTTGCTGAGTAGTTGTGAACTGCAAGCTTAGGTACCAGTTGGAAGCAGCCCTGCGCATAGACAGATTCTTACCCCAGGCGAACAACACTGGAAATGACATGATAAAATACATGGAAGGGCACACTTTCAAAAGGTTGCTCTGAGAACAGCATGTGCAGGCCCAGAGACCATTAGGCCATTTTAGCCCATTGCTCCTCAAGTGAGCACCCGGAGAATTGACCGCTTCTCATTTAGGACCTGTGCCTGGCTCTGTGGAAACCCCATTTTCTAACTTGACGGAGACTTATAGATACTAGTTTCTAATGCCAAGATCTGGTATGGTAGGAAAAGCTACTAGCAAAACCAGTTTAATTTACTCATTTTAACCAAATCTAATTAACCAAATTTAATTAATCCATTTGCTGAGGTTAATGAAACCCTGATGAACTCAAGTCAGAAAGTGAATGAAAAGGAGGGCCAATTAAGTTCCAGTCCCTCACAGGGCTCCAAACTTCCGGGAGCCATGAGCCTATCAAAGACAGGGCACTAGGTTTGTGCTTTGAACCTTTGCTCGGGAAAGGAGTCAGGACAGGAAATATAGCCAGTACTCTTGTCTCTCCTGGAGTTACTCAAAGTTCCCACTTGTTACTTAGTCTTAAACATGGGGGATTCGGGAATCAAGGGCACAACCCACTAGCATTGCAGCAGGACATGCCAATGCCAGATGGAAATGACTGGGGGTCCATCCACGCTGTCTAGTCACTGACCTGCTGTTCTCTGTTAGCGGACGACCTCCTTGTCGGTCAATGGCATTCTTGAGGCAGCCATAAAGACCTGGAGCTGTGATTCTCCTGCCTGGAGTTTAGCACTGGTGCAATGAACTGACAAGCTTCATCTGTTTTAGTCGCCAGGTGTCACTATCATAAAACTCCCTGTCATCTGGCATTGGCTGAGAACCCCATCAGCTGACCCAGCTCAGAGCATTTGAGCACTACCAAGGCTGGTGCCCTTTCCTACTTTGCAATGGTGTTTACTGAGCAGTTCTTTGGGTTTTTCTGATTCTTGGGGGACAGTTAGCTTCCTAAGCCTGTCCTTAGCAGGAAGGTGGCTCATTTCTTTTCTGAATGTCAAGCTTGTTCCCAGGGGATAAAGAACAGGGAACATCTTTGCACACATGCAGAGAGAAGGGGCTAAATAGGAATCTTCTGCAATCAGAGAACAGTCTGTCAGGACACCAGGAGCTTGAGAGCTCCAGAGGGCAGAGTATCAGGAAACCATGGGAGTCTTTTCTTCTAGACTCAGATGGTGGCTCGATACGCTCAGGACTGACCTGGCCAAGAAAAGAGATTTGGGCATATCACTTGTCACTGAGTGCCATAAGCTCAAAATCTAGGGGGGAGAGAGGAGGGGCCCAAAGTAGCATGAGATGCACTTCTGCTCACAATCAAGCCCTCTATGTCAGTGACCTTGAGATAAAAGAGCAAAATGCCTAGTGAAGCATTTCTGTACTTTAAAAGGACACGTTCAGCAAGCCCCTACCTCCTTCAGTCTCATAAGAAGAATACACCGAAGGCTAGATGAACAATTTTATTCCTGTTCCCCCAAAACAGGGAAGGGGGATAAAGCCATGGAGAGCTATAGGAGGGATTTCCTTAAGGCAGAACACCAGTGGGAAAAATCAGTAACAAGATTTGGATCAGATTTACAACAGAAGCAGAGCCTCTCCTTTATTGATTATTTTGAGTCTTTTTCAAAATAATTCCCTGGGACTTTTCAAAAGAACTCAGTGAGAAGGCATCCCTCAGTCACTCTGATGGAGATGGCACAAGTAAAATCTTGACATAACATGGAAAATATTTGAGGTGATGTTCTCCTAAAAAGTACTGAGTCATTCAGAAAGTACTCTTTGACCAAAACGTCTCAAGTTTTTACCATTCTCTCATCCATTATCCGGATAAATGCCTCCAAGTGTGTTCTTGCCATCATTCTGAAGCAAAAGTGGTTTAGGGACTGAAATGATGCTCTGGTACTGATTGAGCTGATCAAATGACACTCTCTGTGGGGACCTCTTTTCATTTCCCCTAGATAGCAGACAAGGCCAAGAATTCATTCATGAAACAAAAATATTCAGTTCTACTACTGGGAACCCAAAAGTCATGGATTTTGCTTTCTGAGAGAGATGAATTCAATTAGTGAAATAAGACCAACACACACAGAGAGGTTGATCATACTAGAAGTTCTCACACCTCGCCGACCACATGCAAGCCAAGTCAACATAGACTTTATTATTCAAATCAGCATCAGACTGGGGAGCCTGGATGGCTCAGTCGGTTGAGCGACCAACCCTTGATTTCGGCTCAGGTCGTGATCTCACGGTTGTGAGATCAAGACCATCATTGGGCTCTGCAATTAGTGTGGAGCCTGCTTGGGATTCTCTTTCTCCCTGTCTCTCTGCCCCCCTCCACTGCACACACATGCACGCAGCTTCTCTCTCTCAAAATAAATAAATAAATAAACTTAAAATAAAAGAAATTATTTTTAAAAATCGGCACCAGACTGCTCACTTTTAGAAGTCTGATATCACGGAGGGCAATCAAATACAGAAAAGTGCCCAGCACCATGGTAACATCCCAGAAGGGGCCTTGTAGGTCATCTATGTCCTCACTTGATGGTGCTGATCCCAGAACTGAGGCAAGAAATGCATTTGAAATATTGGAATTTGTCTTAATAATTTATGGGGCTGTGGCATTTTATTTAACATATATCTGTGTTTGCTTTCATGTAAAAATAATGTTTGAATATTCTTGCCATCAATTACAGTTGATTTACCAAGGAGGGCCTGTTTATCCTGGGGGTACAGGACAAAGTGTTTTCTGAGGCCACGTCCCTCTTCTCCAATTTCATGTTCTTTGTCTGTATTCTGACCTGACCACACATTCCTGTTTCTGATTCCAAGAATATGTGTAGCTCCCTCATGGTAATATTCAATAGCTCTCAAGAAAGCCTGGTTGTTTGAGAGTTCCTGAAGGGAAAATTAGCAACATAAGCAGAGAATCTAGAATTGGACACAGACATTTAACAGATGGAGACAGTAGGGCTACTCTTCCAGAAAAGTTAAAAGAGGTGGCTTACCAAACTGGCTTCTATCTGAGGGAAACCTGCTTTGGTGTCTAGCCAAATTTTGACCCTTTGCCTCAAATCTTTTCAGGAAAGAGGTAGGCTATAAATAGATATTTGGATTTAGATTAAACATCTTTGAAAAAGGCATCTTTACATCTTATGCAGATACAAATCATTTGAGTATCTCAGTGTTCTGCCTCTTTCTCAGTCAACAGCAAAGCTGAGGGCCAGTCTCTAGCTTTCCTTCACTCTTTCCTAGCTCTCTGATTATAGTTTCCATCATCTTCTGGATCTGTGAGGGCAACCTGAGGCAGAAAGGATAAAGCTCAGGGTATAAGCAGAGGATGATTCTCACCCAGTCCCCGGGCAGCTATCAGCAAAGAGAGGGAGGCCAGCCAAATTCTTTGTCAGCTACAGTAGCACAGGCCTTCTCCCCAGCGAGTTTTCCAGATGGAAAAGTACTCTGAGCTTCTGACCGTTTCCCAGAGGATTAAGTAAATTGGATAAGGGGAAACTTTTGCTCCTCTAAGCAATCGACTCTGCATGAATCAAGCAACTTGGTGGCATTTCCAAGCACCTTGAACATAGTAGGCACATAAGAATGGTTTATCAGATGCACAAATCAACACTAGTTCTCTACCGAAGAAGAAAACTGGGCAGGCCTTATGAAAAAGGACATTCCGTTACAACCTAGTACATTCTACAACCCAGGTTTCATTTTCAATGCTGTAGGTATTTAGACAGTAGATTTAGATTCATCTAGGTTATAGAATTATAGTCTAACCAAGTGGTTTCAACTGTGGTTGCAAATGAGAATCACCTGGCAGGCTTTCCAAAACTACTGATGTCTGGGTTCCAGTCCAGAGTCGTCAAATTAGAAACTTTAGGGAGCGGCCCATGAATTGGTATCGTTTTGGGAATTCTCCAGGTGATTCTAGGGCACGAGAGTGTGAATGAGCCATCTGGCCAGGTAGGTGAAGTGGTTTTCCCAGAATCTCATCAGGCTGGTGGCAGAGCTGGAAGGAGAATCCAGGTCTTCTCATCCAATCTGTGCTCTTTCCCACACGCCACATCAGTGCTCCTCAGCTCTGTGGCCCGTGGGATAACTTGCACTTTTCCACTGGGAAAAGGGAGCAGTCGTTGACCCACTAACCCCCGGGAAACAAGTGCTCCAGCACCATGGGAATTTTCCTGGTCCTATTTGTGGAAATGGTCTAACCTTGGATGTTTTTCCAGGAAAGGATATTATGAGCAGGGCCCCTTTGGTAAAAGCCTATAAGCATTATTTGTAAGGCATGGGAAGATTCTCGCCCCAAAAATATCCCCTTTGCCTTCAGTTACTTATGTTGAAAGGCATCTCAGGAATATTTTGGGGGGTTAAGATATTACTATTTATATAGAATGTAAATGACGCTGTGGGTGACCTCTTCTCTCCCTGCTGGTCTAAATGAAGAATTGGAGGTTTGAGTACCTAGCACAGTGCTCGGTCTTTATTGTTTCACAATATATACTTGGTAACTACCTCTTATTATGTTCTGACTATGTGTAAGAAACCCATGCTGGGCCTTATGTACATTGTCTAATTACACCCCAAACTTAGGGAGCAGTTATTATTATCCTCTTATTAAGGATACACAGTCTGAGGCTCACATTCTAACTCTGATGCCTACAGGTTTCAATTAAACTAGAAGATCTTCTGAGCTTAAACTAACCCCTCTGCTTTACATATGAGGGAAATGGAATGTAGGGAGGCTGCATGATTTTCTCTGGGAATGTATAAGACAATCAATTGTTTATCAAAGACCCAAGTCTTTAAGAAATTACCAAAGCAGCTTCTTTCAAAATTGGAAAACAAAAGGCCTTTGAGTCTCTCAGTTTGGTGTTCAAAACCCCCCTCTGACCATTTTCTGTCTATAGTTACAAGTTACTGAACAGGCGAGAGACTCACTTTCAGAAGGAAAGGAAGAAGGAAGACAGGAAGGAAGAAATAGAGATAAAAAGGAAACTAGAGAGGAAGGATGAATGTAAGGAAGAAAGAAAATACAGGAAAGGGAGAAAGAAAAGGGAGGGAGCAAACCAAGGAGGGAACGGAAACTTCAGATCACAGTGGGGAGAAGGAGAGACAGAGGATGGGATAGGGACCTACTTGTGCTTCTCTCAGGCACATTTGTGCTGTCATAGGACATTTTGGAGTTGCTTTCTAAGGGCACTTTTTGTCTAATCCAAGATCCCAAGCAGAAGACCAGGACTCACTGCAAGAAAGAGAAAGAGGCTTGGAACAGGGCTTCTACAAAAAGAGGGCAAAGGAAGAGCTGAATTTGTTCTAGAGGAATTCAGTGATAAGAAAGAAATATAGAGAAAAGGCAAATGTTGGGTCACAGGAGGCTCTCAAAGGTTTGGTTTCTCTTTAGGACTGAATTACAAACATTATAGGAGTCAAGGCATGAAACAAAGTATTTTCCAGCAGAAGAATGTACCTCTTTGATGTACCCCCCCACCCCAAGAAAAAAAAACAAAACAACACAAAATGTCTATTGTGGACTATAGCTTTTGAAGAAAGGAGAAGGAAAAACCGGTTGAAGTAAATCAAAAGAAGTGATAAATCTGTCTGTGACCCTCTCCTGAAACAAAGCACATGGAGCTTAATTAGTGCACTTAGCTACCTGACCAGAAGAGCCTCATATTCAAGTCCACTAATTCGGGTGTTCCTGGAAGATGAAAAGCTCTCTTAAGTGCTGACTCTGACGATGACCATGAGCCCTGAGAATTCCATGGGGAAAGAAACAAAAACACAGATTCGATGTGTTATAACACTTACAAGTGCCTCGTTGAAGGCAGTGCCCTCTAAATGTAGAAAAAATCTGTCATGAAATAAAGAAAAGTAAGCAAGGGATGGAGGGACATGGGGGAGGAACACACAGAGCCAACAGCATTGTTCTTGAATGTCAGAACCTGGACAGAGTGGAGACAGAAGCCTCGAGGCAGGAGAAGAGGTAGAAGAGGACACGTAAGATGTGAGACGAAAGATGGGAGGCTCTGAGAAGAGAAAACTAAAGCCACTGACGGCGGGGGCAAAGGAGAAGAAAGGAATTGTGTCATGCTGAAATACATATCATTACGTTTCTAGAGAAGAGACATTTCCTGAGTGTAAAGGCATCAAACACCAAGTCTTTACTACTGGCCCAGGAAAACAATAAGAAAGGATGGAGGAATAGTCATGGAAAAGTAGAATGGTACTCCTGGGTCTGTGCCCCCGCCATGTCTTCTGCCTTCTGTCTCTCTCGTGTTTCTGCTGTCTCTGGAGCTGTCTCTCATCAAGGTTTGCTGAAACGGCAATAGACGATGCTCGAAAATTTTAAAGAGCAAAAAGTAACATCACAAGCAAAGGTGAAAACTTGTTTACATGGAATGATATCAATGGATTTTTTTTTCTTTCAAGGAGATTTCTAAGATAATGATGAGTCATTCAAAGATTTAGAAAATGGTGGCCAAATCGATGAAAAAATGGCAGGAGTAGTGATGCTCACACTTAAATGCAACTCTTAATTTCTTTCTTCTCATTATTTGATTGAAGAACCTAAGAGCTTTTCCAAGGTTTGCTTATAAAATTGGGGGAGACTTCAACAACATTGGGCCAATCCTGCAGAGTAGGATCAACAGAGGACTTGTGGCCTGGCAGAGAACACAGAAGTGGGGGTTCCAAAGCTCTGGTTTTGTTTGTTTTTTGTTTGTTTGTTTGTTTTTTGCTTTGCTTTTTCTGGAATATTTGGCCTTGGTCTGTCACCAAATTTGGGTTTCAATTTTTCCCCATTTGTATCGGGAGAAGGGTGTCCTGAAGATCTGATTATAAAAATCTATTTTTCTAAATTGGCCCATCATCAGGACCTTGCTAATAAAAATTTGGAGGTTTGACATTTTAAATATCTCCTGGCATTCTGTATGTTGGCTTATGAATTCAGAAAAGATAGAGTTGGTTGTACATAGGCCTTATTTTTGCTAACTTTCCGATAAGAGGTAGTTGAGACTTGTGCTTCTTTTTTTTTTTCTTAATTTTTTAAATGTTTATTTACTTTGAGAGAGCACAAGTGGAGGAGGGTCAAAGAGAGAGGAAGAGAGAGAATCCTAAGCAGGCTCTGCACTGTCAGCACAGAACCCGATGCAGGGCTTGAACCCACAAACCGTGAGATCAAGCCCCAAGCAGAAATCAAGAGTTGGACGCTTAACCAACTGAGCCCCAAGATTTGTGCTTCTTTCTAGACAGCCCTGATATAGTCTTCTTGGGAAACATATGCTTCAAGGCATCTTCTCTTTCCTGTCCCAGTAAAATAAGTGTAAGGAGCTATCCTTCAAATGCTCCTGGGCCACTTCTTCCTGGGTAATTAGTTGTGCGTCCCTTGGGAACACAGCCGAGATTAGTGAGGCAAGGGCTGGGGGCCAGTCTACACACATTCCCTCACCAGCTATGTGACAGGGTCAGATTATTTGTACTTCTTGAGCCTCAGTTTCCTCTTCTATGAAACAAGGGTAATTGTTTTTCATGGAGTTGAGTTCACTGAATACACAAAAACACTTCAAAGTATTTCTGGCATAGAATAAAAACAATAGATGTTAACTGTTATTATAATGTCTTTGTCATTAATATGATTACCAGGAACTTTTTACATAATGCATAGCCTCCAATTAAAATCTGCTCCCTGCTCTAGTGGCTTATGACTCATGCTCTTTCTTTTCCCCTTTCTGATTCTTATTGCTGGGTGGTTTTTCCATTTAAAATGTACCAAGCCCAATATTGTTTAATAATAACAATTAAGTCAGGACAATTATTTCCTCTCTGTGTTTTAACACTTTAATTCATCCCACCTACCTTTCTGTCGGGGTCTTCAGGGTTAATTAGGAGCAGCTTTGTACTCGGATAGTTGGTTAACGGCCAAGTAGAATGTTGGGAGAAAGCTACTCAGATATTTTCATCTTTGCCTCCAAGTCCCAGAAAACCTGGAAAAAACCATTTCACTTGTCTCAGGCCACCTACAGTATTAGGTAATTATTAAAGCTGATTGCATATCAGAGCCTAAATACAGTGTTACGGAATTGTACTTCACTCATGCTCCCCTCATGGCAAATGAGTCAGAGGCACTGCCATGTATTTTTGAAGAGTAAATCTTTGTGCTAATTAATTATATTAATATCAACATGTTGATATTGATATAATTAGCACAGTGGATGACACTGATATAATTAGCACAAATATTTACTCTTCAACACTAAGTGGCAGTGCATATGCATATAATAACCTTAATAATAGTACTGAGCCGTTATGACACCACTTTCTCCAAAGAGCTTATAAAATACATAAATTGCAAATAACTGAAATTCAAACTTCACTGAGAGCTTTGATAGCATCATGGGGAAGGTTTATGCAGTAGAGGAAATCCCATAAATATATCTCCACAGGGCATTTTCCCCAAATAGAAGCAACTCTCCAAGATGCTACCCGCAGAGAAATCCCAAACTGTATCATTGAGATTGGATAGGGCTCCTTTTTTTATTCTGATCAATGTTCAGCTAATACAAACCCACAATCATTTGGTTTTAAAACAAAACAGAGTTGGGGAAAGGCAGGGATTTTGGAGAGTGAGACGGAAAAAATGTTTAGACCTTCTATCTCCAATGTCTTTGATGGAGAAAGACTATGGGCCCACTGTCGAGGAGATCCATCCCTAGGTCATCTCTCTTTTGTTTGATGATGCAGATTCCACACCTCTTTACATATTGTGAAAGGAAGAGAGGGTTTGGAGAAAATGTATGTGGTATCATGAGAAGAGAAGGTAGGCATGGTGCCTAATGACTCCATTGGCACTCTGCTGTCAAGGGCCTATGAGAACCAACTTTCCCACTGTGCTTGTGATGGGTGATATCAATCTCAACCAATTTCTTATTTCTTTATTCTGAGTGCGGTCGTCTTGAGTACTGAGTACAGGCTATACATTTTCTTACCATAACAACTACATTTACAGCAATCGTAGTTTTGAAGCCGTGGTAGCACACGTACACAGAAGCACGCATACGTATCCACACATACAAATGTACCGACTATACACACAAAACATTACCCTTAGTTCAAATTAACCCACTGATAAGCATGAAAGATGCAGGCCAAGAGGCTTTTAAGCATGTTAAATTTTATAAGACCCTGACCTACTGGTGAACATCTGAAAAGTGAGTATGGTTTTATGGACTGACAGAAAGGAACATTAGTTATTTCAGCCCTTTTTTTCTCTGAGCACTAACTCCTATAATGGGGCATCCCAGATGTTTAGCTGCTTAGTGCCTCTTTGGATGTGAAGATTGCACAGCAGGAGACAACATCTGGGGGGAAAGGAGAGATTATGAAGAAAACAGAATATTGGTGTGGGCCTGGTTGTGATTCTTGGTTATATTTTTTTTTTAAGGCACCCTCTTATGTAGATTGTTATTTATAATTTCTGGGTACAATAGTGGAAGAATTTCTTCTTGAGGTTTGAATGTTGGCTTTTCATTTTTTCTCATATGTGTGCAGTTTTAGAATTCCGGCTATAAACTGACCTTCCTCCTTACCCTAAGCCATATTGTTTTGCAACTTCTTATTTTATAAGGCAGCTTTAGTCCTTCAACAAAGGGCTTCACTGTTATAGTGAGAAGAAGTAGAAAGTCTCAGCATCTCATGAACATCGTGGCTCAGATAGCGCTTGGTTCTAGGGGGCTGAAGTTCAATCCTAATGCTTACGACTGTCTCATTTCATTTTGACATCATAATTGAGACTAATCTACACCAATTTCTCCCCCACCCCCAACACATTCTTGCTTCCAAGTTTAATCTTCCACTGCCGTTTGAACATAACAGCACTGGAGTGGGCGCCTTCTCAGAGACACACACTGGAATCATTTTGCATCATAGCCTCAGCTCATGGTGGTTTGCAAAGCAGGTATCCGAAGGCACACACTGAAATCATTTTGCCAGTATAATCTTGCCATTTAATAGCTTCCTAACAGGGTAGCCAACGAAACACTCTGGAAACATTTTGCCCTCCTAGTTTCATGTTGTAATGACATCAAAATGTCATAAAGCAATTACCATCCAAGCACAAAATGATCTTTAGAAGTTACTTTCTCCATAGGCTCATTAACTTCTTTCTAGCTTTAATATCTTGATTGTTTAAAAAAATGTTCAATGCCTAATTGAGAGACTTCATTTAAAACTGAATACCAATTATTTAGTACAACCTCCCTCTCTTTCTCCATCTCTCTCTCCATTTCCCTCTCCTGCTCTCTCCCTTTCCCTCTCCCTCTCTCTCTCTGTCTCTTTCTCTCAAATTTCACAGAACCCTAGATTTATACGTATGTACACACACCCCTTTTGACCTCTCCAGTTAACGTTCTAGGTGAAATTGACCTGGGATAAAGCAAAAATTGGCATAACACATGGATTGCTTTGGGGACAAAGAGAACAGTAGATACTGGAGGCATCCCTGGCAGCAAGCATGT
Source organism: Paguma larvata (assembly GCA_030068075.1). Classification (NCBI taxonomy): domain Eukaryota; kingdom Metazoa; phylum Chordata; class Mammalia; order Carnivora; family Viverridae; genus Paguma; species Paguma larvata. The sequence goes on along the minus strand of CM057835.1, from coordinate 45,268,795 downwards.
CCCAAAGTTTCTGTAGTACCCAAGAAACACTAGGTTGAGTATTCATTATGAGGCCTAAAAGAAATGTGAGAGGCGTAAGTGGAGAAGTTCTACACATCAACACAACCATCTGATTTCAACTCCCCCCGTTTCTAATGACTGAGATCTGCCAGGTGTATTTCTCCAAATGAAAACTGTAAATCAAGAGAATAGACGATGATAATTGGATTCAGCCTCATTCTGTGATACAGGCTGTGATTTGCAGCTGTACCCTCCTGAAACATCTATGGGAGGGGTTCAAGTTTCTGTTTTTCTGTGAGCTATTGAGCTATCTGAGATAAAGAAGGAATGGCAATCAACCTCATCAACTTTTCTAACATCAGCGTAGGAGCCAATTTGCTCACCCCACATGTTCAGGTAATGTTCAGAACTTAAATTCTAATTCTCTGAGCGCATTCTTATCTGGGCAATGGAGGGCTTGGAAATGAGCTCAACTAAATTGCACAAAACAAGGCCAAGGATACCATGGTCTCTCTACTCAAATCAAGAGATAAGATGGCATCTGAGTTTCTCTGGAGACTCCCTGCCCATGACTAAATAACGTGGTTAAATTCTTGCCAAAGATTTTTTTCTGCTTAAAGTCTCTCAAAGGTGACCTATGATGCTACCAGGAACTAGTTTGATCATTTGCTGGTGGTGAAGAGACAGAATGATTGGTTCGGATGCTTGAAAATAGAGCTAAAATTGGGAGGAGCCTTTTGGTTAATAATAAATAGCAAGAAAGATATATGAATAAAAATAAGCATCTTAATGATTTACCATTGCTATGAAACCAATAGGCTGGTGATCCAATCCGATATCCACAAATTTGTATAATCCTCAGGGTAAAACAATTTAATGGGCTGTCTCTTTTATAGTTACAAAAGGCCTTTCATGTGATCGATTATACATAAGAGTACAATAAATGTAACTTTCTTCATACTAATCACATCTCACTTAAATTCTCTTGTTGGTCTTTGGAGTGTACACAGCATTTCCAATAAAGTTTTTAGTTCTGACTCTTACCAAAAGTTAATCTGCCCAGAACTTCCAAATAAATCTTCTGTACGAGGGACCTTTTTCTCCAAACTAAATAAAATTGTTCAAACAACACAGTTTGTTAGGAAACTGCCACCTCCTCCTGTTCTGGCCCCTTCCTCAACACAACAATCCTGCTGCTTCAGTCAGCCGGTGGGCAGTGGGGGGTTGGTTTGATTGTTTTTCTTCTGTTTGGTTTTGTTTGTGTTTTGTTGAAAAGGCAGCCTAACACTGTGTTAACACCGTCACCTGAGGCTAACAAAATTTGGCTAAGAGACGGAGATTTCCAGTCCTCACTTGGTGACAGGTCCCAGGAGGCTCCCGGACCCTCAGATTCCTATAAAGCCCAAATTCCCATCTGTTTTATTATATGTTTAATTGGTTTGCTCCTCTATGGAACCGGAAAGTAAAATGAAACCCCTCATCATATGCCACTTAAGTTAGGGGTAAAGGTCACATTGATTGTGAAAGTCAGTGTGAAAAATAAGAAATGACTAAAATTTCCAAACTGCCTTAGCCAACCAGTTGATGTTTGACTCTGAGTTAGTGGATTTGATAAATATTTTTTAAGCCACTACTAAGTACCAGAAACTCTTCTAGATGCTACAGTCACAAGAAAGAATTAACTCTGCATTTGCTTCAAAGAGTAGAATGAACTTTAAGCCATTCCCCTGATCCTATATACACATGATCACAATTCATTTTGCGGTATGAAGCATCTCAGAACATAAAAGATAGGAAGAAAAGAACAGGGAAAGGCAGTGGGTATTTTCCTTCAAGCCTCCAAAAAGAAAATGAAAGATTTCTGAGAAAGGGGATTTCTTAAGATCCCAGTTGGGGGATTAGTTAGCCCCTTGAGGATTAATTTTGGGGTTGAGCATCCTGAGAAAGTTACATGTATGTGAAAAATTAGCAAAATTCAGGCTTAACCTCTAAAAAAAGATGGAAGGGTTTGTGTGTTTGTGTGCATATGTGTACGTGTGTTTAATTAGCCTCAGAGTATCTAAGAAAACATATTTTGAAGGCTTACTTGTTGCCACTTCCTCCATGATTTTGGCCTCTCAAGTGTGGTTTGCTAAAGAAATCAGGCTGCCAGCAAAGTACAGCAAATTGGAAGAGTGAACTAGAACATCATAATCTGCTTCAGCTATAGCAAAGAAAAAGACATCTGGTAGACCACTTGGAAGCCAGCCAATGATGAAGACTTCAATTAAAATAAAGAACATGTCCTCAGGAGAGCATCTCTGAGCTCAAGAAGTTATAAGTCCAGTGTGCTACTTGAAAGCCAACTACTAGAGAAAAGTCATTTTCAAATAAAGCGAGACCGAGAGAGCAAGGTTTGAATTCTTTCAAGGATCATCTTCCTGCATGTCCTGTCCTAGTTGATGACTTAATAGGAGCTGGAGGTGCCACCCCCCAAAGCTGGAAATAGGCTATCGCACAGAAAGTGAAGCTGTAGGTCCGCCCATAGTGTTTCTGCGGAAATTCAAATGTTAGCGTGAAGTACAGGGTGCAGAGTGGGGCAGGAATCAGCCAGCCAGGGTTCCAATTCTAACTCTGCCACTTTTGACCCATGAGTGCAAGAGACTTTGTCGTTGTGAGTTTCAGTATTCTCAGCTGACAAATGAAGATATAAAGATCTGTTTCATAGAAATAAGGGAAGGAGTGCATGAAACATTCTTTGGAATGGCATTTAATACAATGCCTGGCATACAGTATGGCTACCTCATGTTTGTTAAGTAGAATAAACCAAAGCGAAAAGCAAACCATTCATGCTAAAAATCTGGTGTATATTTTTAAATTAAAGAAGTGGAATCTGATACAAAGAGCATCTATGAAGTATACACTCTGACCCACAAGATAATGCTGCATTTTGTTGAAAAGAGTCACATGGCTATGGAACAGAGAAAGCAATTTTGTAGAATCTCCAAAACAGGCTCAAGGACTGAACATAGAAACAACTGGACACCAAGGCATTGAATCTCTGTTCAGGGAAAGGAATCAAGGGTCAGTGTCTGCAAGATGATGAAAGTTCTGCAAACAGCAGTTGCCTAGAAATTCTCAATAGGCAGACAATCTACTTACTAGTTTCTTGGAGCAGCAGTAACACAGTGTTTTTGTTAACTAATATTCTTGACATCAAATATCTAATAAGATCATTTCTATATTGTAATTGTTCTCAGAGATGCTGGCTAACCATGAAATCAACCACCTTGGGGGAGTTCAAGAGAACTAGCATAGATTATGCCCCTAACCCTTGAATGGGTAATTCTTAAGTGAATTATGCCCCTAACCCTTGAATGGGTAATTCTTAAGTGATCAATTGATACCTTAGAGGGAATTTGTTCATTGGGCCTTTCTTATTTTATTAAGTCTGAACAAAGCCCAATGCTCCTGAGCCTTTTTGTATTACTTTATTATAGCATATATAATTACTTTCTGTGCATGTGTCTTTCTCTTCTGCTAGTCTGGGAGTATCTTGAGAGTAAAATTTGTCTCTCTCAAGACCCACAGCTCCTGGCACATGGCATGTGTTGTGTACATGTGTGTGTGCATGTGTGTATACATATATATGTATATATATATGAATGAGAGAAAGAATGTTCCTCAAACCATTCGCTAATAACAATGCTTATGGGAATGATATATGCAAGCAGTAAGAGCACCAATGGGGTATACATTAGGACGGGGAAGGAGGGTAAAAGAGGTTTAACAGAGGGTAGGTTACAAAAATAAGACTTGCCTTACATCTCAGAACTCAGCTGGGAAGAGTTGGTCTTTACACACCTTGCTAATTTCAGGCAATTGCTTTGTTGAGCTAGTGACCCACGGAAAGCTGAGGTTTCATAGTAAACATTGCTTTCCTATTTGGAAATTGATGGATGGACTCTGAAATGAAGAAAAACATGATGATTCTGCCAAACTAATGACTACAGATTAGTCATTCTCCCCTCCTCTGGTAACATAGACAGCCTACCCCCGCAGATGTAGAGGAATCTCATTGTGTCTGTCTGCCTGTCTGTCTCTCAGTCAGAAGGATCTGAAAATCTTCTGGCCCTTGAGAAGCAGGAGTTGGTTTTCTGTGAAGCTAAGGATATGTGAATTCTGGGAGAAAGTTGGGTCTGTGCCAGAGAACTGGGCCTTTACAAAGCAAATATCCTCAAAAGTGGCAAGAGAGAAGAAAGTGAAACCAAAACAAGAATAAATAACACGGAAAACACAGAAAAAGCTTATTTTTGGCTGGCTTTGCTACTGTATCGAATATAGTTGCAGAGAAAAGGGAAAGGAGAAGGAAATCCAGAATCCTATTCTTCAAGGCCTGTTTAAAAAAGTCCTCCTTCGTTTACCTTTTTCTTTCATTTTTTTTCAGTAAAGATGGGCACAGTTCATAAACGATTCTTCATCATCAGATAAAATATTAGCATGTGGGCTGATTTCCTCCTAACTCTGCCATCCACCTTCAGTTCAGACGAGCCTTTCCCACAGGAAGAAAAATCAAAAGAGACAAATAAAGACAGCATCCATCTTATAGCCTTGGCCTTGAACAGCTAATGACCATGAAAATGCACAATCCTTTCTCTGGGCCAAATGTCGGTACCGTGTCTGAGGAGTGGGCAGAAGTATCAGGGGGCAGGGGTGATGGGGCAGCCCTAAAAGTGGAAACTGAAAGCTGCCTTACCCAACACACACATTGAAATCACCTTCAGAAAATATCAAGAAAAGGCATGAGAAATTGACACCAATGGGTTTTCTTTTTCAATGAGTGCCTCCTTCCCTGTATCTTGCTTTAAGACCAGACCACTTGCATCAGGGGATAACAGAAAGAAGTCACACAGTCCTGGGATCTACTCCTGGCTTTGGTAGCCACATGTCCCACTGTTGGACAAGTTAGTCAGCTTCTCCAAGACTCTGCTCGATCTTTTTTTTTTTTTTTTTAATGTTTATTTATTTATTTATTTTGAGACACAGAGAGCATGCCAGCGTGGGGAGAGGCAGAGAGAGAAAGAGGGAGAGAGAGAATCCCAAGCAGGCTCCACACTGTCAGCGCAAAGTGTGACATGCAGGGCTCGCCCCACGAACTGGGAGATCATGACCTGAGCCAAAATCAAGAGTTGGACTTTTAACACTTTCAACCGACTGAGCCACCCAGGCACCCCTGTTCAATCATTTATGAGAAGGAAGTTATGTTACCTCTCTCAAGGGTCACTGGGAGGACTGAATGAGTGAGCCTATGTGAAAGCATGTGCTGAAATCTTAATAAATATTTGTTTCCTTTATGCTCTTGTTCCAGAGCAGTACTATTTGCCAACTGGACTTCTCAGATTTGACCTCTTTATTCCCCAACCCCCACAGGAGCTTGATTAAGGAAATTGTCTGACAGAGGTCACCAAGCCTATGCCATGTTCCTGGTCCCACGTCATTTTCTAACACATCTGTTAAGAAGTTTGTAAGCCCCGGATCATCAACTAAGTAGGATACAGTTACAAAATCCATTGTTGTTCATGATTTTGGAATTCTCTAAGCTCCTGGAGATGATGATGATGATAATAACAATAATAATAATAATAATAATATTACTATAATGACTTGCCACTTTGAATAGCTTGAAATGAGTTTGATACTAAGAACTTTATATAATAATTATTTTTTAAATATACTTTATTGTCAAATTGGCTTACATGCAACACCCAGTGCTCATCCCACCAAGTGCCCTCCTCAATGCCCATCACTCATTTCCCTCTCCCCCACCCCACCATCCACCTTTGGTTTGTTCTTTGTATTTAAGAGTCTCTGTGGTTTGCCTCCCTCCCTCTCTGTTTATATCTATTTTCCCCCCTCTCTTCCCCCATGGTCTTCTGTTAAGTTTCTCAAGATCCGCATATTAATGAAAACATGTGATATCTGTCCTTCTCTGACTGACTTATTTTACTCAGCATAATAGTATATAATAATTATAACTTAAATGAGCTATATTTTTGAGCACTTGTGATAAGTGTTTTACCTAACAATAATCATACAAATAATAATAGCTAATATTCACCACACACTTAAAATTTGCCCACTTTTACTTGTATTTCTTTCCTTTGGGCTTCCCACTGATAGAGGAATTTGGAGCTCAGGGAGTGAAGTGGCCGACTTAAGGCTCCACAGCTCTCATGCAAAACTGGGATTCCAATTCAGGTCTAACTCCAAAGTGTTTGCTTTTAACCACTATATCCACCTTTTCCATGAGAAATCTGAATCTTCAGGGGACCTTATCTGGGAGCATGGTATGTTCCCACAGCTAAAGAATATCTCTGGAGATAAAGAGCTGTCTTAGGTATGACAGTACCCACTTTGGCCCTCTCAGAGTTTGGGGGCTCTGACTTCTCTCCAATCTGAGCCCCAGATAAGCCCCTTAATGTGACCATGGTCTGAGGGGTTTAGGTTGCTTGATCCAACCCAACCATAGAAACCTTGGACTGGTTTTGGACAAACACCCATTCTTGCCTCCCAGTCTCAACCAAGCAACCTACTGTGCATCCAGGTGTATGCTCAATTGAGGAAGGGATTCAGCGATAACAAAGGTGTAGTCTTTCCAGGAGCTGGAGTATATCTCCCTTTTCCAAACTACCTCCCCTCTGAGATCTGTCATGAGCTCTTCAAGAAGGGAAAGTCCTTCATTCCATAAGGCATTGGTCCTGGAAGAGAGGACTGAACTTCATAGCAAGGTGGAAATATCTGAAGAATTTCTATATTGGACATTTCTATATTCGGGAGGGGGAAAGAACCTGCATGGCTAAAGATGGAAAGGAGAAAAGGATGCATTTCCAGAGGAGGCCCAAGGTGTCCTAAACAAACACACCTGTGATAGCCCAGTCAAGGGCAGAGCTTGTCCTAAATGCAGTTAGTGTGGTGGGCTGCAGCGAATGGCTAGGGGCTGTTCAGAGGCAGGAATGTGGTGGAGGCGTGGGAGGTGTGAAAAGGAAACCCGTGCGGTGGGTAAGAACCTGGGCTCTGAAATCAGACAGGCTTTGAATTTCACCCAGCTATTTATAAGCTGTGTCCGAACATTGGGTGAGTGTTTTACCGTCACCAAACCTGTCTCCTCCTCCATAAAATGGAGATAATGCTAATAGCTCCCTCCCTCTCAGGATTGCTGTGTTGATTAAATGGAAAAAAAATATTTAAAGCATTTAGTGCAATGGCTGGTGAATAGTTGGTGCTTAATAAATGTTATTAATAATGACAATATTCATTAATATCATTAACTTTCCCTAATCTCCCATCTTTTCCCGATTTAGAGTGAGTAGGAAGAGAAGTTCATCTTCATGGATTTGGAAATCTAATAAATATCCTATGAACTGAGACTGTGGAGGAATGAGGGACTTGGGGGAGAAGGACCGGGCATAGATTCCATTAAGCATCGGGCTCTGTTGACCATGGGGTTTTAGAGGCACATCTGAGAGCAGCTGAGACTCTACACACCTTGTTTTCACAAAGGTTCTTAATGGAGAGCACAAAGACTTTGTCCCTTTTGTTTCCACCTAGTGTGTAAGTATTGTCATCCCCATTTGGACGCCAGAAAGAGTCTGGCAAGAGCCTGGGTGCAGCCCACCCCTACCTGCTTTGTCCAGGGCCAGCCCCAAATCTACTGGCTCAGGCAAGTCAGCTGGCTGTCGTGGTGGCTCATTCTTGCCTCACCCCCGAGTCCTGAGAAAATGATCAGATGCTTAAGAGGGTGTGTTACAATTCAGTGTTTTTTTCGGCTTCCATAACACAATTCTGCAAAAGTTGCTCGACCGCAGGATGATCTTTTCGCCAATCTCTATTTTTGTAGGTTGAAGTCTTCCTGTGACATATCCCAAGCAGGCTGGAGTCAAGTGGTGTCTCCCTCACAAATTACCCAGAATTCTGGGGATGATGTGTAATCCCGTGCCTAAGCCCATTAGCTGTCTTAGCCACCGTGATGGAAACCAGGTAACTCTCTGCTCTCAGTCACACATAACTCTGTTTGGAGCACAGTGCCAGACAGCTGTGGAGAACCTTTTAGAGGAGAGAAGAAATCACTTTGAAGGAGTGAACAGTACCCCAAGGTTGTGGAGCCTGGAATCACAGGGAGTTTTCTCATAAAACCAAGAAATACAGCACCATCCTCCAAAAAGGGGAGCAGCTCCTGACCTACTTAATGGCTGTGCCTTTGAGCCTGGCGAGTCGCCATGTAACTTCAGTGGCTCTTCCTGGCTGACCTGTTACATGTGTCGTTCATCTCCAAGTCGCTCTGCAGTTAACACAGGGAGTTCGTGGTATGCATCTGGTGGAGAAGCGCAACACATACCACTTGAGATGCTGGGTTTTTCTTCTTCTTTCCCTCCATTGTTCTCCCCGTTGCTTATGTACTGGTATGTACTCTTTCCCCAAGCCACCTGCTGCTTTAACCAGCATTCCTTCCCACAAATTCTACGAATAAGAAAGAGAAGGTATCCAAAACAGAAACGTTTAAATCTAACGATTTATGACGGCAGGATTGTGCTCTAGCCTGTTTACCACTTTGTTCAGAGTCTAGAATAGCACCAAAAGCAGAATATGAGCTGAAGGCCAATTTAGTGATTCTGGAGACTTGCTACCTGAATGTGTATGCTCCCAAAAGCTACTGGGACCACATCCCATCATTTGATAGAACAATACAGACACAGATTGCCCTCCATGACAGTTTAGCATTACCTCAGTTCACTACTAGATAAAGAAGGTTAAAATTGCAGCAAAATGGTAGATATTTAATATTTCACTGCCCAAATACTGTGCCAATGTCTTGAATATTTGAAATTAGCCCTCCTTAAAAACATCTTTGGAAGAGGGTGCCTGCATGGCTCAGTTGGTTGTGTCCAACTCTTGATTTTGGCTCGGGTCATTACGATCTTGCAGTTTGTGAGTTTGAGCCCCACATCGGGCTCCACACTGACCAGGTGGAGCCCACTTGGGATTTTCTTTCTCTCTATCTCTCTCTGCCCCTCCCCTTTATTTACCCCCCCCCTTTGTTTCTTTGTCTCTCCAAATAAATAAATGAGCTTTAAAAAGTCTTTGGAAGAATGTTATCTTAAGACTAGTAGGTCTCCTCCATCTTCCCGACTGGTCACAATAAAATCCTTCCCTGGCTGTTACAAGCTACCTTCCTTTACTGGAGAATCAGAGAACTCCCCATCTCTGTTGACCAGAAGGCAATTCTGAGAAGCAGCTTTGGTTTATACTTTTATACATGAAAAAAAGTCTGAAACTGTTGAGTAAAAGAACATGTCAAGTCTGCCAGTGTGTTAGGTTGGGTTCCCCAGAAGCAGACCCTGAGATGAAGATTTGTACACACTAATGTAGTAGGGACACCTCCTCAGGAAACCTGGTAATGGAATCAGGGCCAAGTTAGGGAAGGGGAAGAAACCAAGCAATGGGTGATCTCAGCCAGAGACTCACAGAGACAGATTTCATCCTGATCTCTTCAGAGCCTAAATTATGTCTCAGAATTGTTCTCAAAGACAAGGGATTTTATACTGATGTGCCTCTTGGTCATTGGTTAAGGGATGCTTCAGGGAGGAAGTCATGAATGTGAGCAAATCAGGTTCAAGTAGCCTAAGTGTGATGTGTGAACAAGGTGTGATGTGTGAGCAAGGAGGGTAGGGTTGGGTACAGAGAATGGCATCCAAGAGGATCTGTGTGGAGCACCTACACCATTCCCGGCACCCAGCTTCTGATTGGTGAGCACGCCTCTCTTCTAGTCCTGCAACACAGTTCTGAGTAAAGAGTAAAGACTTTCCAAAATAAAAGTCTGACTCTATGGTCGTTTTTTTCATTAAACTGTGTAAATACTATAATCTCCAAAACAACCCTTGCAGAGACAAAGCAGATATGTTTTTCCCATCTGCCTAGCTTCTGTGTCCGTATCTTAATCAGTCCAAAATTTGGAAATGCATCCCATTAAAGGGTATTTTGGTCCCTTCCTACTCCAGGACTGTTTTGCTGACTGCCGGAGCTGGCTGAACCATTTTGTGAACCTGTTCCTCAGTAGCCCAGGGCCCATGTAGCTACCAACAGAGTAGCAGAGGATGAAAGTGAAGCTTCATACTGTGGAGTCCTCCCCACCCCACCCCCATCCACAAATGCCCTAAGTACACGGAATGCTCTCACACAAATAAATATTCTCCCATTTAACGGCTCAAGAAACTTGTCTCCCTGAAAGATGCATGCTTTACGAGCCTGGATACAGAATCCAGGCCACTCACTGGTCGGTACCTGACCAAGAACTACCTTACTCTGTTCTGTCCCCTCTATTAGATGGAAGTTCCACAAGAGTGGCTCTCGGTCTACCCTTGTCGGCCATTGTAGTCCCAGAGGCTGGAATAGAGCCCGGATCAGAGTAAGTACTCAATAGATTTTTTAAAATACATATTTGTTAAATGAATGAATGAAGTCACCTCCCAGTAAGCTAAATTATTTAGCCAATCCCTATCTAAGTGGAAACTAATTTTGGATGATTTTCTCTACTTTTCAGTCAACTCAGCACTGTTCTTTAATGATTCAATCTCTTGAAAGTACCTTCTAATGGGCTTAGTTATTTTATTTATTCTGTTTTGCTCAATCACAGATAAATTTGCATTCGATTGGATCTAAATGGTTGGCAAAGACCCATCCTTGGCTAAAACTCAACTAAGCCATCACAAGACAGGCTGAATTTAGGCATATTTCCACAGAAGTAAAAATATTTCCCACATAGAGTCAGTTATTCATTTACGGGTAGACTGTTCTGACTGAATATTATGTATATATTTTGATTTTCTTTTTTCTCCAACTTTCCATATTTTAAGCTTTCTTTTCAAAAGATGATTATGATGGTGAAGAAGAGGAAGCTCGTTTCAAACCAGTTCATCTTGCCAAGTACAAGTAGCTCAGTTATCCTCAACTCCTGCCACACCAAACTCTGAATTCTGCTTTCTCCTGCTTCCATGCATGGCTCATACTGATTGAAATGCTGTCTCTCACTTCTCTGCGTGTGCCAACCCTGTCCTTCCCAACTGCCTCCCAGAGCCATTTTCTTCATGAAAACTTTCTGTAGAGTGAGGTGGCCTCCCATCTTTCTGCTACCAAGGGCACCAGATATTCAAACCTTAAATCTCTTAGCACCTATCAGTTTTTGATGGAAATTCATCATACTGATAGACAAAATCTGATGCAGATTTCCTGGGTTCAAATCCTGGCTCTACCATTTAATGACTCTGTGATCAGAGACAAATTACTTTATCTGTTATAGTTTCCCATCTGTTTATTTATTTAGTTTTTATTTTTTTATTTAAATTTTAGTTAGTTAACATACAATGCAATGTTGGTTTCAGAAGCAAAATTCAGCGATTCATCCTTGACATACAGCACCCAGTGCTCATCACAACAAGTGCCCTCCTTAATACCCATCACCCATCTAGCCCATTCTGCACCCACCTCCCTCCAGCAACCCTCAGTTTGTTCTCTATCGTTAAGAGTCTCTTGTGGTTTGTTTCCCTCTCTCTCCCCGCCCCTTCCCATATATTCATCTATTTTCTTTCTTAAATTCCACATATCTCATCTGTTTTTTTTTAAGGTAATAGCATTACCTACCTCGTACAATTGTTAGCACTCAGTGATTTAATACATGAAAAAAGAATACAGAATAATGTCTAGCATGTAATCAGTGATCAATAATTATTAGCTCCTTTAAAAATTATTATTGTTCTTTTACATGTTTGCCTTGCCAGCCAGATGGTTATCTCCCAGTGGGCTTGAGCTATGAATTGGCAGCTTTCTACTTCCAAATCCTAACACAGTGTGTAGGACAAAGTTGAAGTTCTATAAATCAATGAATAAAAGATAACCATTGACTATGGTGATAAAAGTGAGATGTAGGCATTACCTGAGAGGGGTGTGCCTCTCTTGGAAAGTCCTGTAAGGACTATTTTCTATGTAACAATGTTGACAGCCATAGTGAAATAATCTGCTCTAGGCCAGTCCTTCTGGAAAAGGTCCACAGTCACACCCAGGGACCAGGCTTCTGAGCGCATCAACTCCCATCCTCACTTATGGGTAATGCTGAACTCTAAAGCCACTCCATGATAATCCCTCTTATTGGGACTTTGTCATGTAGCCTAACATGGTTGACATGGTGTTCACTGCACTCACCAAGCCAGTTAATGTGTATATAGTCCTGGAAGGTGTTCAAAGAGCTTGGGGTGGGGGCTCCCCTCTGTCTGCACAAGTGCTGACTTTATAAGTAAGTGGAAGAGTTGATTGCTAGAAAACTGTATTGCATAGGCTATTCCTACTCACTCTGGGACAGATCTCCCTTCTCTGCTTCTTCATTGCTTGTAGAACTGTAATTTCCTTTTTAAGTCAGTGAGATGTTAGACCCAAGACATGGGATGGTGCCAAGACATATGGGTGGAAGTGACAGTCAGTCTCTTCTGATTCTTAAGAGCAGTACTTTCTTTCTCTCGCCTCTCTTGCACTCAGTCCACCTCCAAGAGAAGAAATACCCTACTGGTCCCAGAATAGTGAGAGGTACATAGAGCAGACTAGAAACCTACCTAAGGCAAGGTGAGATGAACACAACCCAGTTCACTCCCTGATGCATACCAGGGCCAGACTCGGAGCCCATCCAGGGTCAGCTCAGTATCGGTTCAAACTCAAGGCACTGCCTGAATTAGAGCCACCCAAAATGACTGCAGTTGAGTGAATGAGAAATAAACATTTATTGCTGTGGCTGCCGAGATGTTGTGGTTGTTTTACATGGCACTATTATTCTGATACAGGATTCCGGATTCATGAAGGCAGAGTAAGAGAAGCTGTAAACAGATGAATTTTAGCTTCTTTCTACTTTTGTGATGGCTGCCCTATGCTAGGCCAGAAAGTCCTGTGGCCCATGGCTTTTAGGAAATAGGAAGCTGCAGTCTGCCTCTATTTGCACTTGTGGCACATCTGAGTCTTGGAGGAAACGTGTAAATTCTTCATGCGTATTTTCCCACGGAGGGGAGGAGCAAAGTTGAGAGAATCCCTTCTCGATGATAAGTGTCTTCACCAAATACTGTCCACGCAAGTTGGAAGTGATACGTTTTGGTTGGAAGTGTTGAAGAAAGATCGATCGCTTCAAGAGTTGTGAGTAGAGCCCCCGTTTTTCTCCGGAGGCAATATGGTGGAGTGGAAGGTTTAAATCTAAAGGATTGAAATCAATAAGATTTGGTTGAAATCCTGCCTCTAATTGATGTGACCACCACCCAATTATTTAACTTTATTGAGACTCAATTTCCTCACCAGCAAATTAGGAGTAGCAACACTGACCTTGCCCATTTACTTTGAGGAGTAAATGAATTAATGCATGCAGATTCCCTGGTCCACAGTAGAGGCCCAATAGTGAAAAGTAGCAATTTGTATGAATTTTCACCAAATTCTTCATTTTCTCCTTCCTACATCAAGAGCGTAATTGATCTAATGACCTGGAAATATGTGCATGTTATAATTCAATGATTTCTGTTTAAAATTGAGAGGCAGTCATGTAGGATACATCCATTTTTCTCACCAGTGGACTGACCCCATTTCCGAAGGGTTTTAACTGGAAAGTGTGAGTGGTACTTCTTTCTTCCTCCCTTTGAGTAGCATGGGGGATGAGGGGAGGCCTCAGGGAGACTGGCAGTAGAGTCCCAAGCTTCCCAAGCACACCAGAGGATTTTGCTAAGGCAACGCACAACACACTATGATTAAGATTAACAGTTTTCAGATGGAGTCAGCCTTTTCAACTAACTGACTGACTGGTAATGATGTTCAGGAGATGCCATTTCCTGCCAAACAGTAAGATGTGGAATTTGTTAAATTAAGCCATGTGATGGGTCTGAAATGTATTAACTTAATCCGTAATGAATGCCATTCCATTCCTTTTAACATGCTTCCCCAATTAAGTTATTTAGGCCTCAGATAGCTAAAGAAATTGAGCTGTCCCACTTGTTGCCAATTGGTTAATTCCTTGATGATGGATAAAAGCTACTAACTGCTTTTGTTTTTAAATCTGTTTTCTTCAGTAATAGCAACCTTTTAATCAGCTGTTATAAGGAAAATGCTTAATGCTCCACAAGAAAATGCTCAAAAAAGTCAAAAAATTAGGAAGATTAATGCAAAGAGAGCCTGTTCCGCCTGCCAGAGCGCCTCCACCAGGACCCAGTGTGGCTGCCATTATAGTCAACAGGCCACATGAAGGAGAAGGACTTGGTGGTCATTTTTATTCTTTAGCCCAGTGTTGGACACATAGTAGATGTTCAGTGTTTATCAGGATGAACTGAACTAAATTATGGAAGACTCAAAGTTTCTGACAAGTGTCTTTCCACAAAATAAGCGTTTCCAGATTTCAGAATGCCCTCCTCCTTCCCGAGAGGATGTGATAGAGATTCTCAGGAGGAGAATGCCTCTACTAGAGCCCTATCTATGGCGAATGGGCACAATCCTCACATAGGCAAGCAACCAACATCACAAGTGATTTAGCCACCTTAGGCTGCCCCCTGCCTCAGCCACCAAGGTGCGTATGATGTTCAAAGACTTCCCTGGACAGTCAGCGTGTAATTTGCCCATAAACACTTGGTGCCATCTTGCTCAGGGCGGCCAATTGACAGATAATCAAGTGCAATACTTTGATCTGTCAACCTTACCTTACATGGTAGAACACACCAATTTGAAAGAAGCTTTTAGACAAAAAACTGCTCAGGGTAAAAATCAGTTCCTGTGATAAGGCACTAATGTTTGTTTGGTTTTTGTTATCTTGGGGCCCACTTGATATTACAAGACATGACCTATCACCAAAGCCTCTTATTTTAGAAGAAGCCTGGTGGGGAACTGTGGTAGTTTATAATGGGGGTTGGCAAACTACAGCCTGTGGGCCAAATTTAGCCCACTGCCTGTTATTGTAAAGTTTTATTGTAAAGTTTTATTCATACCCGTTTGTTTATGAATTGCCTATGATTGCTTTTGAGTTACAATGGCAGAAGTAAATTGTTATGACAGAGACCACATATTTTGTAAAGCCTAAAATATTTACCAGTTAACCCCTAACAGAAAAGTTTTACTGACCCCTGGTTTTGATTTTTCAACATATTCCATCTTTCTGTCTTCTTTTTGTAAGACTATAATTTCCCCCACTGATGCTGACTGCCATATCATGGTGAGCAAAGTCTATGTCCATGCCCCTTGATTTGGAGTCTGCGGTAGACAAAACTCAAGGTTTCTGTCCACTGACTATTCAATTCTATAAATCCAGGTAGAGCTGTGAAGGGACGACTTTGCAGATGGAATTGAGATTACAGATTTGAAATCAAGAAGAATATTCTATATTATCTAGGTGGGCTCAATTTAATCACAAGAGCTCTTAAAAATGAGTTATATGTCTGGCCGAAGTCCATCAGAGAGGTGTGGCAGAAAAGATGCAGTATCGGGGGAACTTCGGAGAGACATGAAGTATGAGAAGGACTTGATATACCCTCGTTGACTTTGAAGATGGATGGGATGGGGGGGGCAGGAGGGGTGGAAGGATGAAGAAGCAGAAGAAGAAATGTGGGTGCGATCTAGGAGCAAAGGTGGATCCCTGACTGACAGCCAGAAGGGAAACAGGGACCTCAGTCCTACAACCACAGGAAACTAAATTTGCCCAACAGCCTGAATGAACTTGGAAAAGATTCTTCCCCAGCACTTCTCTCTAGTAATGAGAACGGCCCTGCCGACATCTTGATTCTAGTCCTTTGATACTTGTGTCAGACTTCTAACCTACAGAACTGTGACTTAATAAATTTGAGTTGTTTTAAGCCACTAAGTTTGTGGTAATTTGTTATGGCAGCAGTAGAAAACTAACAGAGGGTCTAACCTCTTACTTGCTTTGACCAAAGTAGTATTAAGAGACAAGGTGCAAGTAAAGACTTCAAATGTTCCAGGGCTTCTACCATCACCAAAAGAAATGTGTTTGAGTTTTTCCATCACTATAAGAAGAGCATGACCTGGCTGACCTGCTGATCAAAGGAGGGTGAGACACACCTAGGGCAGGTCTAGACTCAACCTGCAGCTTGGAGTTGAACCCAGCTGAGCCCAGCATGGATCAGCCTGCCCTCAGGCAACCCACAGATGCATGAACATTACCATACAATGGTTTTTAAAAGCCATTAAATTGTGAGATTACTTCTCATGGAACATCATGATGGATAAAGGATGAATGTGAAAATTTGTATTGGAAATGGGTTATTCTCATAACAGAAACCTAAAACATGTGGCAGTGGCTTGGGAATAAGACAGTGACTGATACACAAATAGTGCAGCTAGAATAAAGTGACCAAAAGAATCAACCTGATAGAGGAACTGGAAAAGTGAGAACCCACATTACATAATGGCAAACACCAGTAAGGTGTTGCCTGCCATAATCTGGAAGGTATATGGTGCATCAAATGAATTTGTGGATTTGAGGGAGCAGACCTGTGGCAAAATGTTGAAAGCTGAGCTGTAGCTACTAGCAACATTTGAGAAGCTACGAGACAGAGAACTCAGAAACGAACTGGCTATTTTTGCAAGCAGCGTTTTGAGGGAATATAGAAAGTCCAGAAATCTTGATGTTGGAAATAAAATTGAATCTCACCAACTTAAAGGTGTGACCAGTATGATAGATTCTGAAAAAAATAAAATAAAATAAAATCCGAGTGCTGACCAAAAGATAAAGTGCTGACCTGAATACAAATAAAATCCGAGTGCTGACCTGAATATAAAGGCCAAATCAGAAGGATGACTATAACACCCTTTGTTTGACTGACAACAGAAAATATAGTGCTTTGTATATTGCCTGGGCTGAACAAAGAATTTTGTAGAAAGATTAGAACATACGCCCACAGAAGTGTGATAAGTCTGAACTACTCAAAGCTGAGTCTTTATATTTGGAGAATCATGGGATGGAGGCATGTGTTTTTAACACATGGAGTTGACTAGAATCAAATACGTAGAAAACGCACCTGGCTTTTGAGAGATCTGTATTGTCAAAAACAATTTTGGATAGTTGGATATGTAAGAAGACTGAGATTTTTCAAGCTATAAACAGTCTTTTGCGCCCCCCCCAAGTTTCTAGCAGTCTTAGAAAGCTGCTCAGACCTTAAGACAAACATTTTCTACTAGCTACATTGGAAGTGGTCAAAGAGGATATTGGGAAAGGAAAGACCTTCCAGAGGATGGAGTCAAGAGTGGTGGAGAACAATGGATACAAGATAGATGTATAGAGAGCACAACTGGGGCCAGATCAAGGAACATTTCTTACCTCTAGGGAAAGGGCACCCAATGCCATTTCCCTGTAGAATTTCAGACTTGCTATGATCCGTGGCTGCTATGCATCCTTTCCTTCTCAAAGAAGAATAGTCCTATTCCTGTTCCACTGTGTGTGTTCAGTAAGGAGGGGACATAAACAGTTTGTTTGTTTGTTTATTGTTTGGTTTTTCACTTCTTTGGTCTTTAAGTCAAAAGGAGCTAAACCCATCCTTGACGTAGACAATGAGATCATGGGCTTTGAGCCTGATGTCATGACTGGATGACACTTTTGAGGGGCTTGAGATGGGTTCCTTCCACTAACAACTACCTGAATGTTGGGTTTGACCTTGCAATTCAAGTTGGTCAATTGAATGGTATCATAAGTGACACAATTGGAGATGTAAATTATCCTTATGTGGCTAATCTTATTCTTGTATGCTTCTGCCATTGCCATGACGAGAGAATGCCGGCTAGCCCACTGGTCCAAGGAAGATGAAAGACACATAAAATGGACCTGAATCCCAACTGAAGTCTGATGCTAAGCTCAACTGAGATCAGCATGGATTAGCCAACTTCCAGCTGATCCACAGATACCTAAAGGTTGTTTTAATCCACTGGGTTTTGAGGAGTTTGTTATAGCATTACTATTGCAAAGCTAATGACATACAGAGATTTCTTTTTTCTCTCTTCTCCCAAGAATTTCATCATTAAGAACACCAGTGGCGGGGCGCCTGGGTGGCTCAGTCGGTTGAGCGGCCGACTTCGGCTCAGGTCATGATCTCACGGTCTGTGAGTTCGAGCCCCGCGTCAGGCTCTGTGCTGATGGCTCAGAGCCTGGAGCCTGTTTCATATTCTGTGTCTGCCTCTCTCTCTGCCCTTCCCCTGCTCATGCTCTGTCTCTCTGTCTCTCAAAAATAAATAAATGTTAAAAAAAAATTTTAAAAAAAGAACACCAGTGGCAAATTTTATATTTCCTGTTGTTTTTCTGTTGTTTTTTAATTTTAATTTAATTAATTAATTTTTTTTTAGAGAGAAAGAGCATGCACAAGTGGAGGAGAGGGGCAGAGAGAGAGAGAGAGACAGATTGAGAATCCCAAGCAGTCTCCATGCTCAGCACAGAGCTTGACATGGGGTTCGATACCATGACCCTGAGATCATGACCTGAGCCAAAATCAGGAGTTGGATACTCAGCTGACTGAGCTACCCAGGTGCCCCTCCTGTTCTTTTTAATATGCTTCCCAATTAGTCATGTAGCTGACCAATCTTTACTTTGGGAGCCTGAGAGCCTGGTTGGTTTCTAAACGCCAGCTCTACCATATACCAGTTATATGATCATAAGCCCCAAAGTTAATATTCTTTAGGTCTCAATGACCTCATCTAGGAAATAATGACAATCATCTTAACTTCACAGAGTTTTGAAAGGATGAAATGAGATAGCAGATTTAAGGAAACAGTGTGCTGCCTGACATAAAGCAGAGCCTTAATATAAGTTGAGCCTAAATAATTGGAATGGGTTAGTGGATGGTTTCCAAGTTTCTCTCTATGACAACAAGAGCATGGTGCTGAGAGATTCTTGATCTCCAATACAATACCTACTCCCCAATGCTTGTTTAATGATGAAAAACATTTTTATTTCCCTGTTTGAGACAATTCACACATTGGAAACATCCCCCAAAGGGTTAACACATTGATTTAAATTTATACTCTGTTGTGAATGACTAATATCAGAACACATTTTAACAGAGATCTATGGGAAAGACACAAAGTGTTGGGGTTTATAATTGGGCTCCTGGTACATGTAAGGTCAATATGTGGAAATGGCAGAGAACATATCCAGTTAGTTGACAAGCCAGGTGGCATTTGCGTATTGCCATAGTCCTAGAGAAAACCACTCCAAGAGGGTGTGTGTATTTCAGAAAAGGTACCATGACTACTTTCAAGAAAACAGCGCACCGTTGGTGGAAACGCAAACTAGTGCAGCCACTGTGGAAAACAGTATGGGGGTTCCTCATAAAATTAAAAACAGGGGCACCTGGGTGGCTCATTCGGTTAAGTGTCTGATTCTTGATTTTGGCTCAGGTCATGATCTCAGGGTCGTGAGATCGAGTCCCACATTGGGCTTCACACTCAGCATGGAGCCTGCTTAGGATTCCCTCTCTCTGCCCCTCCAATGCTCACACTCTCTAAATAAACAAAGAAACAAACAAATAAATAAATTTTTAAAAATTGAAAATAGAACTACCATATGATCCAGTAGTTCCACTACTGGTATTTAGCAAAAAAAAACATGAAAATACTAATTCAAAAAGATACATGCATCCCTATGTTTATTGAAGCATTATTTACAATAGCCAAATTGTGGAAGCAGTCCAAGTCTCCACTGATAGATGAATGGATAAAGAAGAGGCGGTATATATGTATAGTGGAATATTTTTCAGCTGTAAAGAAAAGAGTGAAATCTTGCTATTTGCAACAACATGGATGGAGCTAGAGAGTATTATGCCAAGTGAAATAAGTCAGTCAGAGAAAGACAGATACCATATGATTTCACTCATATGTGGGATTTAAGAAACAAAACAAATGCACAAAGAGAAAAAGACAAACCAAAAACCAGACTCTTAACTAAAGAGAACAAACAGATGGGTGCCAGAGGGGAGGGGGGTAAGGGGATGGATAAAGTAGGTGAAGGGGATTAAGAATACACTCATCATGACGAATGCTGAGTGACGTGTTGAATTGCTGAATCAGTATATTGCACACCTGAAATGAATATAATACCGTATGTTAGCTATCCTGGAATTCCAATAAAAATAAAACTAGATAAACAAACAAACAAACAAATACATAAAAGCCCTCCCCAAAGAAAAGAATGCAGTTTATAGCATCCATCAAAACAAAACAAAAAATCTAACAAAAATGGACCTGACAACTTATTTAAATTTCTGTTTGAAATGCACTGTGCATTTCTAAGTACAGTAAAAATCTTTACACACCCAAACCAGAGCTTGAGATTTAGAACTTAAAATATCTTATTTTTCAATCTTTTAATTTAATCTTTATGGCAGAAAAACATGCGTATACTACATAAATTTGCTTTCGTCTTGTAGGAAATGAAAATTGGTAAGCTTATTTTTAGTTTTACTGAAGAATTCTGGGTACTGCTTGGTCCCTGGGTCATCATACTAAATAGGAAATCTTACGCGACAGCACCGAAGCCCTAGCAGGTAGCAGAGGTTGAAATAAATGTCTACTTGTTACATTAAATACTGTGAAAATGAACTTTTTGATTAGGCCCCCAACAGCCCCTCATTTTGCTATGACTATGTTCCCCAAAGTAGAACATAAATAGACACAAACAGTAATAAATAAAAACATGGTCCAGGTTATTTGAGGATTCTGTTCAATCGGGTTTCGGTTAATTGCAGTTTTGCTGCGTTTCCTCACAATGCCGTTTCCCTTACCATAACTCTGTAGATTACCAGAGTGGACTATTTCATGCACAATTTATTGCAGAGACAGGCAGTATTTATCAGTTCCTTCATGGCAAAGAAGAATCATCTGCTTGAAGGCCATCACTCACACCGCTGTCAGCAGAGCGGTGAAGAGCTGAATAATAAAAGAAAAGAAAAGATCCCCCACAAACAGTGGATCTGTGATAACTTCATTAATTTGAGAATTAGGAGACTTTTCAAAATGGGGGGGAAATACCCAACCTTTTAGTAGAACATCCTAGATAAGATAGAGTCCAGGCCTTAGCTCATCCATCATTGTTTAGAATTAGCTTTCATGCACTTGACCTTAACCATCACTCTTTTTGTCAAGCCGGGGTGTCAACACAAAAGAAATTGGTTCATGGAGGAGAGTGCTGAGTGTGCATCTGATCACGCTCCTTTCAGGCGCTTACCTTCTCACAGTAAGGGATCAATTAAAACCAAATGGAGCAGATTTCTCTGGATTTCTGGGTCGTCGATGTGGAATTGCTATGGTTTGGGCAAAGAGGCATTTAACTAGAGAAGAGAGAAAGAAGCTCCTGGCCGGAGAACAAACAGGCCAGGCATGTATGTCATAAGCTGCGGGATGTAAACACATTCAACACTGGACACAAAAGGACAAGGACACAAGAGACCGTCTGTCATGTCATTACCTGAATATCGAGCTGTATTATTTATAAACCAACTTGCGGCAGATGTTGTCTTTTTTAACACAAATCCTCCTTCCAGGGCATTATGCATGAGGCCTAATTGTAAATGCCTATATTGTTTCTTTCCCCCACTGATTTATTGTTCTATAGACATCTACATGGGAACGCAGTGTGGAACTGTGCTGTTTTCTCTATTAATTATTTTCACTCTTTGATTACTAATTTCGGAAGACAAACTTTTCACTGTTGACCTCCTCGGGAGTGGATTGTTTTACAACGAGACTGTATTAGGGAAATGAGTCCCCAGTGAAAGCAGAAGGGCATGAAAACCTTGTGTCTTATTTACATTAACCCAAACACAAGTATCCCAGTCACTTCCCTCTTAAATCTTTATCCATTCGTACGAGGAAAAGTCAGAGGTCCAGGAACAGCGATTCACCAGAGTTATTGCACAATGTTGAAGCTATTACATTA
Source organism: Paguma larvata (assembly GCA_030068075.1). Lineage (NCBI taxonomy): Eukaryota > Metazoa > Chordata > Mammalia > Carnivora > Viverridae > Paguma > Paguma larvata. Next base: position 45,246,822 of record CM057835.1, on the reverse strand, counting down.
AAATCAGTCTGCCCACTCCTCCCCCCTACCCTCCCCGCCACGTCCATCATTACTGTTACACATTAAGTCAGGTATCCGTATCTCTGTACCAAGGATGCAAAACCACAAGCTACCGCACAGGGAACGTAGTAGGTTCTCAGAGACTATGAGCGTCCTTCCAATTTAGAATTTGACAGGATTTCCAAAGCAAGCTCTCACGATATAATGAGTTAGAATTCAGAGGAGAGGTTGGAATTCATTTCCCGAGAAAATTTTGAATGCTTTTGTTATGCTGTGGGATTTGGTGGGTTCCTTTGAGCAAATGCTGATCTGTGTGTGATCTCCCACCTGCCTGCCCACCAGGAAAGAATCACAATTCCTAGAGAGCACTCAGGGAAGACTGATCTGGAGTCTCCCTCTCGCTCACCTCCACTCCCTCGCTCTCACCCTCTGCTCAACAAGAGGGTGCGATCCATACAAGCCAGCGCTGAAATGCAGAAACCAGTGGCTGCCAGGGCAGCTGTCCTGAGTCCTGGTGGGGAGATGGATGGACATGGTGGCGAAACATTTGTTGCCTATGTTTACTGGGCTCTGCTCAGACCTCACACGTTCCTTGGGAGTCCCTGCTGAACTTGGCAGAAGCATGTGAACTTGGACTTGTGCAGGTCAGGACAGATCTTCCACCTCAAGTCTCTATCCTGTGAAGCAAACCCTTCTACCCCACGTCACTTAAGTGACCATCTAGTTTTTTCAAGGATTTTCCCAGAAAGGCAAACACATTCCCTCTTGAAGAAGCCATTCATTCTGTTTTGTGAGACATCGAATAGTTAGTACCAAGGTTCTGTCCAGAGCAGGCTTTATAACTCACCATTCTGTCCTATCTGCTTTCTGGAGCCACACAGAGGAAGCTTAACCATTCTCCCATCTGTCAGATCTCTTGAATTATTTGATGACAGCATGCAGAGCTATAGGGCCAGATTTCGTTCTGGAATACAGGGGAGACGGTCACATTGTATCCTCCATGGCTTGTTCCTCTCTACTTTGTCAAGGGTGGTCAGAAGCCCCTCCCATCTGGGGGAGATTGAGCCGGTGAGCCTGGTTGGAGCAGGCAGGGATGTCTACCATCTGGAGGGAGGATGAAGGAGCAGGTAGGAAGGATGGAACTCTAGTTCTTTAAAGAGTTCAAGTGGCTGGATCCTCCTGAAGCTTGGTTTCCCCCAAACTGATATTGTTTATTTTACTCCAGGGAAACCAATCCATTTCAGGTACTGAAGAACTGGTCTTGTAGGTCTGCTTCAGTTCTCAGGGACAGCCACATGCTCACCAAAGATTTGAAGTGGCTTTGTGTGTAGAGGATCTGGTGGCCTCACTCTCTTCATTGTCCAAATTCTTACCTGCTCTTCAGAGTGAGACTATCAAAATGAAAAATACTGACTCCCGGGACCACAGCGCTGGAAGACGGCCATTGTCATTATAATCATGGTCGATTTATTGTCAAAAGGCCTGTTTTATGATCGAATGTACCAACTGCCATACGTATTGGGGTTCCACATTCTATTCCAAACCATTAAGCCATTTTGTGGTAAGAGTAAAGGACTGTGACGCCCCTGCCATCCGGTTGGTGTGATGGGGTCTTCCTTCCTTCTCACATTCCCTCGATCATTCATCCAGCATCTACTTTCTGTCATTTGTGTGAAGCCATGCTAAAAATAGATCCTCCGTGCCTGCCACCTTAATGCACCCTCAATGAATGCTTATGGAGAAAATCTTCATCGTCGTTACAGTCTTACTGGAGCTAAAGAGTGAATAAGATGCACAAGGAGGCCTCGAATTTTAAACTACTTTTCTGGGAATAGAATGTTTGCTTATTCTCACCACACAGTATTTGAAACTGCTTATTTTGAAATAATTATAGATTCACAGGAAGTCATAAAGTTGATACAGAAAGGTCCTGTGGACCCTTCACCCAGTTTCCCCCACTGGTAACATCCTACATGACGGTAGTCAAATATCAAAAGCAGGAAACTGACGTTTGTAGAATCCGCAGACCTTATTAAAAATCTCACCAGCTTTAGGTGCACTCGTTTGTGTCGCCACACAATTTCTGAGTGTCTGGCATTCCGTACGGGGCATGACTACCATCTGGGATCTTAGAAGAGCTTACTTAAAACTTATAGAAGAGCATCTTTCCCCCAAGGGGCCATTCCCAGTAGCTTCCTAAATGGGCTAGCTCTCTCAAGTTCTCAGAGTCAGTGTGTTTTCTGTCTGTCTCTCTGTCTCTCTGTCTCTCTCTCTCTCTCTCTGCCATCTCTTGGGCTCACCTCCAAGAACATGGACAAATAATGCTCTGACTGATGTGTGGCAGTGATGACAGGAGGTAAGAGGATCCAGGAGTTGTTACTGATCATTAGCACCTCTGGTCGTTCCAGTGGAAGGGGTGGGGGCAGATATGCCAAACAGCAAGCTTCCACCCAGAGGCTGAGTCCTAGGTGCTAGGAACCTAGGTCCCTAACCGGTAGAGCAAGATAGGGACATGAGGGAGATCAGAGCTGATCCATGACCGACACAGGCTCAGTATTTCTCAGCAAGGTTATGCATGCTGGCAACTGGGACAGAGACCTGCCTCCCGCACAGAAAGGCAACCCCCACATCACTGTCCCGGCACTTTTTGAGTCTGAGCTCTCTGCTTGCCGAGTTCCCAAGACCAGGAGGATCTCAGGAAGATCCAGGCACTGGGGAGGAAAGGCAGAGAGATGGGACTCTTCCCAGTCCAAACCTACTTCAATTGATCAGCCGGTCTCTGAATAGCAGCTTTTGACATCTCAGTGGGTTGTGAGGGAGGTGTGGTCATCACAAATGAAACAGACCACAGGGTGTGGAGGAGACCTCTGCAGGGCCCCTAATCAATTACTAAAAACACAGAGAGGGTCCAAGGAAAATGAGTGAAGGAGACAGACGCATGCTGACACTCAGTGGGATGGCTGGGCACCAAAGGAGAAGTTGGGGGGTTTTTAACTTCACAGAGGAAGAGGTGATTGTTTTCTTTCATCAGACGTTGCCCTCAGAAAACAAAACAGAAACCAGAAGAGAAACATTGCCTATGGAAAAAAAAAATACATATAGAGGCTGAAAAGGATGAAATAGGAGGAATGCAATTCTGCTTTTATGAAATAATTTAAATAGTCTTGAATGCCCAGAGGGCCCAGGCACTATATTATGTGTTACAGAGAGGTTGGCATCTCCCAAAGGGGATATGAAATGGGAGATGAATATTATTAATCATCCCTATTTGCTACATGTTAGGAAACCGAGGTAAAGTGAAAATGAGTGATTTTACCTTCTGGCTCCCATGCTGTGGCAGCCACAGAGCTGGGATTGACAGACAAAAGCTTGATGCCTGCAAAGCAGTCTGGTGGCGTGCTCGCTGCCGAATGTAGCAATGCCCAGGAACCCAACATGGCAGAGGCTGGCCGCAACCTACCCAGAGAACCCTGTGGGTGTGGCCAGGGACTCCCATCCTGGGTTTCACTCACAAGCGGTTCATCTGCTTGGCCCAGGCTGGTTCCCGTTCACTTGTAGTGACCCCAATGGATTGGGCCGGTATCGAACCCTCATTGATCAAACTGAGCTCCGAACAGACGAGAATAGCAGATTCGTTTGGCCAGGAATTGTCTGTTCAGGTCACTTCCATGTCCCCAGGACCTAGGCCAATGCCTGGGGCTGAATCCGTATTTGTGAAATCATACTGACTGCTTTCTCAGGGCTGGGCAGTGATGGGCACCAGGAACAGACGGATGCCCGGGCCAGCCATTCCCAAAGTGGTCCTGTGAGATATTAACAGGTATGCTAAAGGATGAGGAGTAGGAGGTCCTCGAGCCAAATAAATATGGGAAATGCTACGTTTTGCTTTACACTGAAAGATTTCTTACTGCTTTTAATAAATGAATTTCCAAGGGAGTGGGGAAGGTTTGCATCATTTCACAGGTATAATTGATGGTAAAACCGTTTCTCCTTCCTGCATATAACTTCAGAGTACATATTGCTATTAGTGTTTGTTCCGTGGAAAAACAGTCCTCAAAGAGTTTGTAATCTCTTATCCATGCTCTTCAAAGCAATAAACAATAACTCAGTCTCCCTCGCTCATTGGTCATGGCGATGACTGGGATCGCCAAGACTATGGCTGCCAGTTACTGTGCCCTGACGCATTTTGCCCGCTCTGGAGCCTACATCGTGCCTACTTGGTACCTCACTGGCCTCCAGCAGGAGCGTGCGGCTGTTGGATCCCTCCCTGGGCCAGGCTGGGGACATACTGGCCGAAGTCTTATATCCAAAATGGAGTCAGTTCTAACTTTAAGCACGAGTTCACGACCTAAGGTCTAAATTGAGAGGGTCAGAAACCTTCAAGCCAGTTCCATTCAGTAGGTCCGACCCAGGAACACCACGTCTAAATCCTGCCACCATGCCCATCATAGATACAGAGATGAATAACAAAGAAAACTGCTCTTCATCCCCCTCCCCAGAATGTGCCTCCATAAGATGGAGCCCAGAACTGTCAACGTGTGGCGTTCGGAGTCCCCACGTGGCAGCCTCTGTCTCACGCGTGGTGAGGCGTGCATTGTCTCCGGCAGTGGACTCTACTCTTGCCGCAGTCTGAACAAATCCCCCGTGCCCTTACTGAAGGGAGTTAATTGCATTTGGAAATACTCCAGGTACGGGGGTTTGTTTGGTCGAAGATGTGGACAAGGGTGGGGTAACGTATGCACCCACTTCCATGAAATACACGTTAAGAATAACAGGGGCCTGGGTTGCCTAATTTATAATGGATACCACACACGGCCCTCCCCGCGTTCCCTTCCAGGCGAAGCATAGGAGAGGAATCATAGCAGTATTTTTCTTTTAGGTATAACAGTCTGTCAGTATCAAATTCTCTCAGTCAGTGGGGAGCAAATAGTGTTGATTTACTGAAAATCTGGGATTATGTCTGCTCTGTGGTGAGTGTAGATTTAAGAGAGGAGAGGTAAGGGGTCTGCAAAAGGTGAAGAAAAACACAAATGAAAGCTAGCAAGGAAAAAATAGCTTGACAGTTAAGATACAGTGCAGCCACCATCAACATCTTCTGGAAGGAAAAGCCCAGGAATGAGCACACACACAGACACAGGAACGCGCACGCACGCCTGCTTCGAGCCCCGGGTACTGGAAGGTTTGCAACCTTTTCCATTAACCCCTTTCTCTTTGGGGCATTACGGATGTGTCAATGAAGGCTTAAATACTGTCATGTTTCACGCTGGAGAGAAATTGTGACAACAGACACAAAGTTTTGTTTCAGTTTTTAAGAACTGGCTTTAAAAACAGACTCGCAGGGAGGAAACAGGGAATTCTTTCCTTCAAGGGCCCTCTGACACTTGATCACGTTCCTGGACCTTTTTGTCACCAACATTTCATTATCCCGATCGTGTCCCCAGTCTCCCGCTCCTTCTCCCCTTTGCCTCAAAATAACTGTCACCCTGTTATTTTACCCCAGGAATATCCCCAGAAGTGCCTTGGATCTCCCGTAACCCCTTCTTCTGTAACTCTTCTTCCTCCTAATGCCATTTGAAAGGGAATATGATAATTAAGTGGAATTAAAATGTGGAGAGGGAAAAACCAAACCCTGTGACAGTACCTAAGAGCTTTTGAGAAGGGATTTTGGCATCTTTCCCTTCTCGGGGCCAGAGCCGTAGGCAAAGGCTGTAAGGATGAGGTAACGTGACTGGTGGCAAGTGGCCAAGGGGTCGCACCCCGTTCCCTTCCTGACCCCCACTGGCCCCAAAAGGTACTTTGGGTCTTCAGAACGGTTAGCAGGTGAGCGGTGACTCTTTCCTTCGTGGGTCCCAGCACGGTCACCGAGGGTCAGCAGCTCTAGAAGAAGCTGATGAGAAGACAGGGGCTAAAACCCCTGACTGGCAGAGGGAAGGGGGTGAGATGTGGTATTCGTGAAGGTCCCTGGGACCTACGGAGGGGCGAGATGTTGGGGACGGACACCCTCAGTAACCCCGTCACAATGGGCCTGCTGTGTTCCTGAGTTATGAAAGAGAGGGAGGAAGAAGAGGAGGAAAGAGGGGCAGGTGGTAGTAAAGACACACCACTAGCATTAAGTAGTGCTCGAAAGGAAGACACAGTTCTCGGTCCTGAAAGAAATGCCCACGTATCCGTTTCCTCAGCTGTCAATCCCAGATCTCCACGGTTGGGGTTCCTATGTGATTTGGCCAAGTGCACTCTCTTAGTTTATGACTCTCCAAGACAAGCAAGCATCCGAGGTTAGGACCGAGGCCATGGGTGAGGACATGTGGACTCTGCTGCCAGGGCCTGTGACACCTGCCAGGGAACCGAGGGGCCCCATGTCCCTAACTGGCCTGTGACAGTCCTGGGCTATTGCTCTTGTCCCCAGGGGATTATTTATAACACCCTTTTCACTCTTTAAAGGGCCCTGGTTTTAACTATAAACGATGTGGTCAGTCTACATGTAGGTAAATTAAGGACCTCTTAATAGGGCCATCAACCACCCACCTCTGTGGGAATAAAAACCATTTGCAAAGAGTTAAGGAAAATTGAAACTCCAAGCAAAGAATAACTTCTCCTTCTCAGAGACTAGAGCAGTTAGAGACCTCAGAAGAGGCCCTATTCATGCACACCTGGGCTTGTTTGGACAGTATTTCCATTTCTTCTCTTTCTTCCTTCCTTCCTTCCTTCCTTCCTTCCTTCCTTCCTTCCCTCCTTCCTTCCTTCCTTCCTTCCTTCCCTCCTTCCTTCCTTCTTTCCTTCCTTCCCTTCCTCCTTCTTTCTTTCTTTCCCTTCCTCCCTCCTTCCCTCCCACCCTTCTCTCTTTTCCTCCTTCCTTCCTTTTCTTCTTTCTTTCTTTCTTTCTCTCTCTCCCTCTCTCTCTCTCTTTCTTTCTCTTTCTTTCTTTCTTTCTTTTTTCTTCCTTCCTTCCTTCCTTCCTTCCTTCCTTCCTTCCTTCCTTCCTTCCTTCATCTGTCTGTCTTTCTCTCTTTTTCTTTCTTTCTTGGCACATGCATTCAGGTAGTCAGTGGCACAAGATCCTGGTTGTGACCAATGTGGTACACAAAGCAGCGTGACAAAGACAGGGGTAATAGTGAGACCCACCCAACAGTGGGCCCAGCAGAGGGAAGCACAAGGAAGAACAGGCTGTGGGCTCAAGGAGGATCCTTTAAAAATGTAGCCTAAAGGGCGTCTTTCGCTTTATTATCAAAACCGAGGAAAAATTCCGGAGCCCACAGGAGAAAACAAAGTGCGACTCCTCTCAGATTCTCCCGTCTTGTATGTCTTGTATGGTGCAGCAAAGCCTGCCTTTTTTACATTTCAAAAGAGGCTGCTTTCTCTTTAAAAAGTAGGAGCTACTTGGTCTGATGCGGCTGCCTTTATCAACCATGAAGTTCCCAGCAAGGTGCTGTTAGTGCCTGATTAAGCCTCATACCAGCCCTCATCCCCCATGGTAACCCAGAGGACATCCGCTGAGACCCAAGCGCTGATTCGGTTTAATTGCCCCGGCTCTCTGTGATGGCCACGCTCCTTGTCTCTCAAGGCCTGGAATGGAAATCCATGTGATCACATGAATCATCCGGGTGTCTTGACAGATCTGAAATATGAATATGGAGATGCCATTGTGCTCTGCGGTGACTTCTGAAGCCCCAGTGGTAAAATACGATCTGCCACTGGAACGCTTTCGGGACCGTGTGGCTCACGCAAAACTCGTTTTCTAGTGGAACACTGATTATTAATAAATCTGACCAAAAAGAGAGAAAAAGTACGTGTGTCTATGCGTGTGTGTACAAGTATGTGTAAGACACACGTATGTATGCCTGTGCGTAAGACATGCGCATATATGCATAGATGTGTGTAGAAATACATAAGCATATACGTATAAATATATAGGGCTCTTTTTGGATGATATCTCCTTATTTGGATCTGTCTTTGGGTTCTCTTTTTTTTGAGGATTTATAGGATAATAATAACTTGTATTTACAAAGCATCACACTCCAAGGAATTCAAACATTGAAAATACCTGGGTTATTCTCCCTCTTCCATGATGACTGAAGAGATAGATGATGCCATGTTCTTTTGGTTCCTAGAGAGGAAAAGCAAGGCACTGGTGGAGGCCACAAAAAGCAAGATTAGAACCGGCAATCCCCTGGAAATCTGCACCACGTTCCTGCCCCATCGGAAGGAGGAAGGCAAGGGAGAAACCGGACAAGATGTCCTAACAAATCCCAGGATCACTGGATTCCTTGTAGAACTCCCCTTTCGTCTGGAAAGGCACCAAAGGCAAAGATGCCTGGCTAAGAGGACTGAGCGTTCGCTTAAGGAGTACTATAGAGAGACGATTCTTGACACGCTTCCCCTTAAACTCCCTTTTAGAAATTGCTCCACCCCCTCCCCCCACCTCAGACTGTTTACTCCAAAAAGTTAATTTGCCAAACAAAGTAATGGGGCTAGAGTGACACCCAGAGTTCTACAGTCACACCCACAAATCCCTGTGATGGCGAGGACTGCTTTCCCAGCCACACAAATTGTCTGTCCTTAACACCCAGACTTGCTATATTTCTAGTCTCTTTCTAACTAAATCAAAGATATTTTACCGATTTCTTCTGCAGCCTTATTCTGAGTAAATATGTGATTTCCATTAGGCTTTTTGAAATATGTAAAACATATAGACTCCCATTACTACCTTCAGGACCTCTAGGTGTTTGGGGATCCCTTACTGGGAATCACTCCAACGCCCAAAATGAGTTTGAAGATGAAAATTATTGCTAAGGGGAAAAGAACTGTTGGTGTAACAAGATATTTAAAAGCGAAATTTTTTCCCACCTGGGTTGGTCAGGGCCAAGGAACCGAGAAAGGGATGTTTTCAAAATGAGAGTAACTGCTAAAGCAAAATGTGTAAGACTAAGACGTGAAGCAAAAAGGGGAAGAGCCATAACTTACAAAAGAAGACGATTTTATTGTGTTAAAGCTGTTTTTCCCAGAAATGATATTTCCATTCAGCTGGGCAATTTTCTGGGCTCCCCAAATTTTATTAGGTTTTTGGCAATTACCCCAAGGAGACCCAAAGAAAGGCAGGTTATAATCACACAACCACCACGTGTCACGTGATGGAAATCAAGGAACCTGCACGACACTTTTCATTAATTAACGTATTTTTCCGCAGTGCAATAAGGAAGGAAACGGTAAATTTGTAATCAGGCAGGTCTCTCCGTTTTGCAAGAATGTTGCACTCTGTCGAAACCCTGACTGGCTTCCTACATCACTCAAGTAGGCTTTCAGAAATAGTCATCAGTCTCTTTGTATTTATTATTCATTCATTTGAACAAGTTCTCTCTTATTCTAAAACTCCGGGATTTCCTTGAAAGTTTCCTGAATCTAAAGTTTCACAGAGAGGGACGCCTGGATGGCTCAGTTGGTTGAATGTTCGACTTTGGCTTGGGTCATGATCTTATGGTTTGTAGGTTCAAGCCCCACATCGGGCCCTGTGCCGAGAGCTCAGAGCCTGGAGCCTGCTTCGGATTCTCTGTCTCCTTCTCTCTCTGCCCATCCACCCCCTCAAAAATAAATAAACATAAAAAAATTTGAAGATTCACAGAGAAAGGCTGACTGGGGACCATATTTCACTAAGGGTTTGGTCATGTCTGAGAGCAGGTCATCAAACAGAACACTCTACCATGTCTGCAAGGAGCACTGTTTGGCATCCTTTCTGCTGAGAAGGTTTATGGACACCCCCTCCCCCAACACTATAAGGACTAGTTTCTGGAAAACAGACAGAAGCACCTAGTCACCCTGTAATAAAACCAATCCCTTTGATAATAAGCAGATGGAGGACTGTCTGTACTACTTACTTTTCGGTAGCTGGTTAACACAAATAAAGACAGCTAATGGGCAAAATCTGGACTTTCTCTCATTATAGAGTTTCTCTACCCCAAATATAAATATGAATATCTCCTCAATTGAGGAGCTTATAATTTTGGCCCACTGACGGGTAATCCGGAATCAGATTCTCATTTCCTCCAAAGAGAAACGGCTTTTTAAAAGCCGTTTAAAAAGCCGTGGATATCAAATATGTATCTCCTGCAGGGGGTGCCGTGGACGCAGGAACCCAAACCCACCACCAGGGGAGGAGGCCTCAGAGGAGTTGCAGTCACCAAAAGAAAGGAAATCTGAGGGCTAGGTATTCGGAAAGTATTCCTTACAGTCAGGCCTATGGGGTGAGGGGGGTGTTTCCCAAGGGGAAGTGGTGGGAACCCCACGATTAGAGACACTCCTTCTAGGAGGCCTGGCTGGAGCTGCGGAAAATTAACCAGAGGGAACAATCGTGCCCTGGCAAGGGGTGGAGGAGACGAGTTGAAGAGGCCTTTCCAGCTCTAATTTCTAAGAATTTGATTAGACTGCAGAGAAAACAAGGAAATTTGAAACCGGGAGGAAAAAAAAGAAAGAAACAAAAACCAGAAGAGAGAATAATGCAATTAAGTGAAGGCACAGTTAGAAGAACACCAGCCAGTCCCTGATTGTTAGCGCACCACCATCCTGGCCCGACCGCCACCCAGGGGGGTGTCTTAAGGGAACACAGGCAGGGAGCTGAAAACTCGATGGCCCCAGGGAAGACCCCTCTGGTCTTACTTTGAATGACACGGAGAACTTGGGGGCTCTTTGTCTGAACAAAGTGCTGAAAGAAAGGGAGCTTGTGTTGAGGCAGAGGCCAAGGCTCCTTTGCTGGTGGGGTTTGCTTCTTCCTTTTGGCTCTTAATCAGTGATGTCCTATCTACACAGTCCCCTTCCCTGTGCAGGTACACGTGGACTTGAGCCCTGGGCTCACTGTTTTTCTAAAGGATGTAAGAGGTATCACGATGGCCCATGATTTCCCTGATTTTCAGCGTGTATGGTCACAGATAATCTCAACACCCAGGGGCTACTTCCTTCACTGCCCTTCCTTATCAAGCTTATGTTAAGTCACCCAGAGTAAGTACCAAAATCAGACAGTATTCCAGAATGAATAAACAGGCCCACATACTGGTAACTGAGTGTGTGTGTGCATGTGTGTGTGCGCGCATGTGAAGAACAGTGGGCATTTCCATATCATGATGTTTTTTTTAATTAGTCAGAAGAACTGTGATCTGAATTAAGAGGGAACCAGGTTCCAAAAAGGCAGTTTTCCTGAACACGTACAGACAAAGGAAATAGTTTCCTTACGGAAAGGAATCACTTGAAAGCTTTTAGGCCAGACCCTGCTCCGGCTCAGATTTCCTTTCTTTGAGCTCTTTGATGAACAACTCATATGGACATTCAAGCGCCTTGTGCCTGGTTTGAATTTGTGCTGTTGCTGACTTTAGTGGAAAACTCTCATAAACTCAGCTCAGGCTTTGTTCCTTTCCTGCACCACCGTCGACCAATTTCTGGTACGTCCTTGGATATTCCTCTTGGGCCATCCATGTCATCAACGTGACAGAAAACAAATCTTTCCCCAAGAGACACGGACTTGTTTCTGCTCCTTTCTTCTGGAATGCCGGGCACTGCCATTCTCTTTCTGGAGCAGGCAGAGGGTGGGGTAGAAGCGGAGGACAACCGGAGTCGGGAGGGCGAAATGGAACAGCACTGATGCCTGGAGACAACTGCTAGAGATCGCATATCTCCGTGGCAGAGTTATTACCGGAGCAACGCCACAGGATTCCACCGAGCACCCAAGCAAGAAGCCGTGTTCTCCCTGTGCCAGAAGCTTCCTGCGGGAATGAGCTGAGTGGAGGGTACAGTTTTAAAGAAAAGGCTTTGCCTTCAAAACAAGACTCTTTCTTCTGGTCACTTGAGAATAGCATTCTGAATGGATTTCCCCTCCTCTTTGCCGGGCTTTTTGGTGAGAGCTGAGAGGCTGGGATGCCCAGAACATTCTGTTCAGGAACCTGTGCTGCCTTCAGGAGTGTGTAGTGAAAAACAAGAGCCTTGGAATCAAGCCAGTCTGGATTTGGAGCCCAGCTCTGCCACTTAAGTGGGTAACTTTGAGCAAGCAATTTAAGTCTTCCTGATCCTCAGCTTATCTGCGAATTTGACACAGTACCCTTAATTTATGGGTAATTGTGAAAATTAAATGAGATTACATTTCTAAAGCTCCCTGTCTTGGCTTCATTCTTTCTCTCTGACCCTATGCTCTTGTTGATAACTTTGCAAATTCTCCTGGTCCTACGTAACTAAAAACAATTTGTGTCCACTCCAAGAATGGAGGCTCCAAGAATATCCCTAGGGTATGTGGGCCGAGGCAAATCACTCTGTATGTCCCCACTCCCAGCATGTTTACAAAGACGCAATCAGAACTAAGTGAATTTCAAGGGCGGTTCTGAATTGAAGATGCATATCGCACCAAAGAAAAAGTCTAAGGGATATGTGTGAAAGCAGGAAAAAGTGGCATCCTGTTCGACCTCAGGATGGCAGTGAGGGGTCTGTGACATGTATGTCATGGTCCTTCCATCCCCAGTTTGCCCACCCCCAGCAGCACTGCTCCCCCAGAGCTGGTGCATTATTCTCAGCGCTTGCTCTGTATAGCAGTACACAAGCACCCCTGGGCACAGCACGGCCACCCTGTTTGGTCAAAACTTCTAGGAGTGAGTGACAGAAACACTTCTCTCTTTCTGACTTTCTGATCTTCAGGAAGTTCGTCTGCCACAGTTCTTTAAAAAATTTTGGTCACAGGGCAGCTGGGTGACTCAGTCAGTTAAGTGTCTGGCTCTTGATTTTGGCTCATGTCAGGATCACATGGCTGGTGGGATCGAGCCCTGCATCGGGCTCTGCCTTGACAGCGCAGAGTCTGCCTGGGATTCTCTCTCCCTCTCTCTGTCTCTCTCTCTGCACCTCCACTCCTCAAAACAAACAAACAAACAAACAAACATTTAAAAAATGCAAAAGGAATTTGGTTACAAGCAAGCCAGCTAGATCTGGGAGGAAACAAATCTGATAGATAGCTACCCACACAGCTACTTCAATTAAAAAAAACAGATAATCTATTTTTTAAAAACATGGAGGATATAACAACATAGCGGAGGCTTCGGTCTTAGAAGTAGGCCGTGGGTATAAGATAGCATATCAGTTTCCTACAGCTGCTCTAACCTACAGCCACAATAATAGTGGCTTAAAACAACACAGATTTATTCTCTTACAGTTACTAGTGTCAACCTTGACCTTAAGGTTGATGCCTTTTGGAGGTTCTAGAGGGAGAAGCCATTTCTTGCCTCTTGTAGCTTCTTTTGGCCCTAAGTGATCTTTGACTTGCAGGCCACATCACTCCAAACACTGCCCCTGTGGCCACATCGTCTTCTCTTCTGTAGTCCAATCTCCCTCTGCCTTCTTTTTACTGGGACACTTGTGATGTCATTTCAGACCCATCTGTATAATCCAGGAAAATCCACCTCCTCTCAAGATTCTTCGTTTAATCACATCTGCCAAGTCCCTCTTGCCATACGAGGTAATAACCACAGGTTCCAAGGATTAGGTGTGGATATCTTTGGGGGCCATACTCAGCCTACCACAAATGGTAATCTCCTTTCATTAACAACTGCCAGCCACTGCCTTGTTAACATGTGTTCTTTGCCCGACTGAATAGAAAAAAAAAAACAATTCTTTGGCACCCTAATTTTATTATTTTTTTAATTTTTAATTTGTTAGTTTTTTAAATAGGCCTCATGTTCAGCCTGGGGCCCAACGTGGGACTTAAACTCGAGACCCTGAGATCAAGACCTGAGCTTAGATCGAGAGTCAGACACTCCACTAACTGAGCCAACCAGGTGCCCGTGGCACCCTAATTTTAAATCTATAGACAGCTGTAATAAGACCACAGAAGCATCATTTCCTGCAATTGCCATTGTGTTCACCATCTCGAGAAAGGAGCTGAGAAGTGGCTTCTAAAAACATTAACAGCCTAAGACCCTGCACAGAGATTCCTCTGGGCAGAATTACCACATACAAATATTTCAGTCACTCTCCATCTTGTCAAAATTGAGGAAGTTCTCCAGATCTGGCAAGAAGGCATATGCTTTTCCCAAACACATAGAAACCTAAATACACACCCCCTTAAGGGATAGAGAGTGGCATTTAAGCCAGGAATGGTTGCCCCATTGAAAAACAGGAGGTTGAAAGGGGACAGCTATTTAAAAGTCAGTCTGATATGACCTGCTCCCCAAACAATTCATCTCAGGGTCAGAGCCATTGTTGTTAAGTGGCATAACATTTATTACCATAGCTTCCGGGGCCCCTTGGATTGGTAACAGACACATCTATTCCTCAGAGCATGAGCAAAGTTGATAATGTCCTCTTACCCTGGACGAACTGAACTTCGGCTGCCAAGATACTGGTTGACATTAAGACTTCACAACACCTATCATTGTCTGTCACCTCCTGAGATATACTCTCTTGTGACTGGTTTCTGCCGTCACCAGCGACCAATGCCATTTTCCTTGATCTCTTTTGTAGACTAGCTCTTGGGTCCCTGACACTGCCTGGCTTGCCGAGTTTGGTCACATGCTCAAAGCTATATTCACGGACCTCCAGACCTCATAGTGTGATGGGATAGGAAATAATCAGAGGACCTGCACAAAATAAGACTGTCAGAGAAACCGCAAATCAGCAAAAGAATGAGAGCCCCTTGACCCCGAGCACATCTGCCACGTATTTAATTCCACGTTCTTGCCAAGCCCTGAAAACCCAGGCTGGGGAGACTTGGGAGCGGCGTGGAGTTATGCAGTCCAGGAGAGCAAAGAGGTGAAAAGCCTGGCGGGTTGCCACTCCTGCAGCCCACTCTCCCGGAAGGAACCAGGTGCATGGGTGATGGGGGAGGGGATGCTGTGAGCCACAAGAATAGTCTTGGACACAAACCTAAGTGTCCGCAGGAGTGTCTGGGGGACCAGTCGCCAGTTGTACTTTATCGATTGTATTTGCTCGTTACTCTGCCAGCTGGCTCTAGACCAGAGGAAGCAAATGAGGTTTTAGCTGGTCTTTGGCGTTCTGATCTTAAGACAACATTAAGGAGATCCTGACCTTTGGGAAGAAGTGAGCCAGTGAGATCCTGGGTGGGTCTTTACTTCCACATTCCAAGGTCAAGCCGAAAATAGGCCAGGTACAGGAAGGTTTCGTTGTGGGAAATACCAGAAGGGCCTTCCTGATAGAGCTCTGCCTGCTTGTCCAGCCTCATTTCCACTCCTCCGCCACCCCCACCCCTTGCCAGCACACACTTTCAGCTCCAGGAATTAGGAGGATCTACTTTCAGTTTCTCTTCCCTCTTCCCATATTTTCTAGTTCAAATGCCACTGGCTCTAGGATCCTTTTCTGGATTCTTAATCTGAATTAGTTTACCCTTTCCACATTCACTTCAGGATTCCTTATAGAGTTTATTGCATGAGGTGCTAGAATAATCAACTAATTTTTTCTTGCTAGACCCAAAGAGTTTGAAGGTAAAAGTTCTATCACTTTACGTCCAGCTTGGTACATAGTCCATAATCCCATAACTACTTAGTGAGGAGATGACTTTTTTGTATTAGACATTTGCTCATGGTACAGACATGAGCCATGGACCCCTGGGCATGTTGTCAAGAGTGTGTGGTGGATGCACTAGGAGGAAAATGTAGGAACCCTCAGTTTTGGGGTTTCTTCTTCCTTCCTTCCTCCTTCCTTCCTTCCTTCCTTCCTTCCTTCCTTCCTTCCTTCCTTCCTTCCTTCCTTCCTCCCTCCCTTCCTTCCTTCCTTCCTCACAGGAACATTGGCCACCTTGGAGACACCAGTAGGAATTCTGTCAGCTACAAATGCTCCACACTGCCGTCTCCATGTTCGTACCTATGCCAACTCAATTAAATCTTTCCTTGGGAAGAGTAAAAGAAAGTCAAACAAAGATCAGAGATAATAATGCTTTGAAATATTCCAAGTGTTTGACTGCATTTCTTATACCTTCGTTACTTAGGCTTGGGCATATGATTGCTCTGGTCAGTGGACTCCAACTGGAAGCGATGTGTGACTTCTGGACCAGAGCATAGGAAAGTACATATGAATTCTCCAAACACTCACTTCCTGGCTTTGGCCGTCATGGAGGACTCATGTTGAGACGGCAGAGCAAGGGGACCAAAGCAGCCTGGGTCGCTGAGTCACTGCATGGAGAATTGCTGCCTTGGAGAGTTGCCCAAACCCACAGCAGAGTCTGCCTGAGGGAAATTTAAATGTTTGTTGTCAGGAGCCACTGAACTTGGAGTGACAAATGGCCTATCCTGACCGAAGAAGGCAAATTGTTCTAAAACACTTTCTTGAATACTTATGAAGTAGACCGCTCCTCAGTGCCAAAAGGATTACAATGATTGTGACACCCATCAGCCGATTGTCTCTTGCCCCTCCATGGGAATCAGTATGCACCTTTCCTTGAGAGCTCAAGGAACCCGGGGGGCTGATAGGTTCAGGGTGAATTCAGCGAGTGTGTTGGAGAAAAGTCAGAGGAGAAGCACTGACACATAGGCTATGAACATGTGAACACCTTCCTTACACAGACTCCTGAATTAGAGCCTCGCCAACCAGTCATCATCAGTTACCTCAAAAATTCAGAATTTGTCTGAATGGCAGGGACAGAGATGATGGAGGGTAGGGGTAGGTCAGATGTTTTACACTTTGGAGTCTCCTTATCAGAGGCCTCTCAAAGGCCCCTACCTCTCTCACCTTTATTTGACCTCTTATACATGTTCATTACTTAATACTTATTAAATACCTAATAATTATGAATTCTCATATGGGGCATAGATGTTTCCTTGGCCATGCTGCTAAAAATACCCATCCCATGAGGATATTGGTCAGCGTTCATGGGTCACTATTTACTGGTTCAAAGGCCAGACCTTCAGACAGAGCAAGTGTTCAATACACATCGAATGATCAAATTCATTGCATTCCTATCTTACTCCACCTCAGATCTTACAGGCAAGAAATTCACTAGACTGAGCTAAAGAAGCCAATTGTTTACTTTTAAGTAAGCAACTATCTGGTTGTCTACATCAGGCTCCCTCAGAAATATTCTAGAGTTTCATGCCCTCAGAAATAAGGAATTATTACAGAGACCTGGCAGGAAAAAGGAGGTTGATTTGCAAACAACCTTAAAATACACAATCCTCTCTGTCTCTTCTTTTCCTCTCTGTAAGCACCGTGAGGCATTTTCTATTAAAAATTTCAGCTCTGTTTTGTATCACCTTTGCCCTCTTCTCTGCTCTGACTTTAAATTCAGGAGATGGTTTCCCTAAGGAATATAGATCTTAGTGCCATGTGATCTGGCCTAAAGGGTAGTATGACAGAGCGAAACAAAAGGGGATGCTAACCTTGCTTTCTCCCACTCACGTGCACACCTCCCCACTGACAGCCAGGGCCTCGCAGGGAGTAAGGCTCAACAATCTTAGTAACACCCGGCAGTTTGTGTGATGAGGTCCTTGGCAAGACTGATTCGGAACTGGAAAGCAGATGTGGAGTTTACAAAATATCTGACATTTGGAAATGACTGGTGAAAAATATATTTTTTAAAGGGCTTTTGTTGTTTTTAAGAATTAGTACTTGCTCATTGGAGGAAAGGTAAAAACCATATGGAAAATTGAAAAGAGAAAAATCATTTTTCAGTCTAACCACATAGATACTGCTACTAACATGCTGTTTTGAAACGTCTGTCTTTCTCAGTGTGTGTGCGTGTGTGTGCGTGCGCGTGTGTGTGCACGTGCATTTTCAGGTATAACTACTTATCTATAACTATATGTACTTAATATTATCTTCATAATTTACTATTAGTTATCTCAAAAATTCAGAATTTGTCTTCTGGAGGTAACAGTATAAATAAATACAATACAATTAGGAAAAGATATTGATATTATTGTTCAAAGAGAACAGTGTGACATGAAAGCCGTGATTGACAAGAGACCAGCAATCCAAATGCATAGCTGGACTGCAGGTACTCAGAAGCCAGAGACGGAGTTGTAAAAATGGCATGCTAGGAAAATCTAACAGTCGTGTGGATTTTTCTTCTGTGTGGACCTGAAATGTAATCCTGCTCTTTCCCCAAATCTCCAGTGCCTTCAGCGATGCTTTCTGGAAGACATCAAGGAAAGATGTTTGCGCCACTTCTGGGGTGAAGTGCTGGGATATAAACCCAGAATAACGCAGAGGACGAGATTACTCACTGACCTACTTCAGCCACAGCATGAGCTTCAGGCCAAAAGAAATGAAGAAAACAATTACTTGCTGCCCCCTAGTCCATGGATGCCTGGATCTTAGGGGGAGAGTCTCTCGAGAGAATAGGATAAAGTGAGAATGTGGAATGGATTTGAGGTGAATTTTATGTGGATTCTATAGGGTGAGGTGGTTTGGCCTTCATCTAAAGCACACGCATATAGTTGTAAAAGATGGTATTGTGCTATTGTTGTTACTGTCCACTCTGCAGATTTCCAGATCACAAATATTTTAAGGCCATCCATGAAAATAAATACCCAGAAACATCATGATGTTAAATGTAGCTGTGGCAGAGATCGGCTGGCTGGTTATGCTACTTGTTGCATGCATTTATCAATACCTGCTTCTCTCTCCTTCTAAGTATTTAGAAGACTCCACTTCTCACCTCCTGCAGGTGGGCATGGCCGGGGGACTCATTGTGAGTAGAAGCAACAGGCACTGCTTTTTGGGTTGAAAAAGTGAAAATTCTGTGGACGATTCTCCGGTTTCCCGTCTTGCCTTCCTAGCAGTCATGGAAGACGCCTTGTGTCAAGATGATGGTGGCAAAAGATGAGAGTGGTTCGGATTGCTGAGTCATCACATGGAGGAGAGTTGCCTATGTCATCTGGACTTTCTGTGGGCCAGAAACACATTTTTTGTTGGTTAAACCACTGAGATGTTTAGAGTTGTCACTGAAGCATTCATTAGTCAGCCTACCCTGACTAACACATTGGTCACCAAATCTGTTTCCTCTTTTTCCTAGTCACTCAGCTAGATGACTTTCCCCAGCCTGCCTGCACTTTGTGACTGAGTTTCAGCTAATAGACTGTGAGCAGAAGCAAGAAATATTACCTTTGGGATGAAATAGGCAAGAAGTGGGTGTACCTTCTCTCCTTGTTTTGTCTTTCTGCTTATGAGCAGGAAGTCTAGGAGATGAAGGAACCCCAAGTTTTAAAGGATTGTGGATCCTTTAAGTACTGGTTGGCAGAGTGCTGCCTACCATTCAGAAACACTCGTATCAGACTCCAAGTGAGTGAGAATAAATTTCTATCATGTTTGAGCCATGACACGTATTTTATGTTGTTTACAATAGCAGCTAGCATTACCTTAAGGTTTAAAGAAATCAGCGCTTTGAAGTGAAGTGCTTCCATAACCAAAACCTAAATTACATATCCTCTGGATTCGCAGTGGAATGGCTAATGGCAAGGAAAGCAGCAGTCCAGAAGGCTGAGGATTCCATCATGTACTGGCAAATATTTGGTAAAGCCATTGCCTTCAATGACTTGGAAGACAGACTATGCCCAGCCAAAGCTGTTAACTCAGGGAAATTGTTGGGAAGAGTCAGTATGAGTACATGATGGCTCCTACTATCTGATCATAACAAGGTTTTATGAGTAAAAGATAGGCTGATGCAAGAACAGGCTGGTTTTCAAGCAGAGATGAAAGGGAAAGGAAAGAGTTCATTCTGGACCTAATGTGAGAGAGAATTAAACTTCTATCATGTGGGCATTTGGGGTTTTGATTTTTATGACAGCTGTCATTACTTTAATTAATATGGCTGTATAATATTTTATGTATGAAGGTATCACAATCGGTTTAAAGAAACCCTTGTTGATGAACAGTTAGGACATTTCCAGTTGCTTTGCCATTGTGAAAAGCCCTACTTTGAACACCCTGGTACTACAGCTTTATCTGTCTGTCTGATTATTTTCTCAGCATTTATTCATGTAATTTGACACGTAGGGTTAAAGAATACGGACATTCGAAATGTCGTATATTTTGCCCAAGTGCCTATAACTAAGTTGACACCATTTTGAGATCCCACCAGGATGTCTCGTCAGAAACATTATCAGTGTTTTCATCTTTAAAAGAGATGAGCACAAAATATGATGCCCATTGTTGTTTTAATTATTTTTCCTTTCCTGTTAGTGAGGTCGAACGTAACTTCATGTTTACTGCCATTTGCATTTAGTCATTTATGTGCCTTTGTCTCTTGAGATTTTTGTCTTATTTATAAGGACCCAGTTTAGTCTGTCTGAGATAGTTCTAATTTCTGTCTGTTTTTCTGACATAAATATAAACGGTATCCCTTTGATTCCCAAAGCATCTTGGTTTAGACAATAAACTATATGGTCCCCCCAAATATAAACACTTAGTGTGACAATATGTTGCTATTTCCACCCCAGATTGTTACTAGTTTTAAGATTGTTTACATTTTTATGTTGTAAAACTTGTCCATTTTTTTCTTTCTGCTTTCCACTTCAGTGTCATGCTTTGAAACAATTTCCCCACTCCAAGGTTATAGCAACAGGCACCTAAGGTTTCTTGTATTCATTCTGTGATTTCATTACTAAATGACAGTACTACTTCTCTCTCTCCCACTGTCTTCGGATCTTTGCTCAAATGTCACTTTTTCCATTTCGATTGTATCTCGTGCCCACCTCTTGGGGAAACACTAACTCTCTTCTTTGCTATATTTTCCTCTACAGTACTTGTCACCATGTACCCCACTGCTTATTTCACTTATTTAATTGTCTCACTGTCTCCCTCTCCACCATTAGAACGTAAGCTCCATGATGGTAGGAGTTTTTGTCCTTCTTGTTAACTGTTATCTTTAGGAGCTAGAACAGGGCTTGGCATATAGTAAGTGTTCAACAAATACATTCTTGTGGAATGAATGAAATTAAGTATTTAATTCATTCGAAATTCATTATGTTGTCAGTTATAAAGTAAGCACTCAGCTTACTTTAATATATCTATTCCCTTATTGAATTAAAATTTCCTTTAGCATATACTGACTCTATATTTCAGTGCTGTGTATTCTATTCTGTTAATCACTCTCCATTCCTTCACCAACATCACATTGAAAAATGTGTGTGTACATACATATATATGTATTTCTACAATTTTATATGTATTTAAATATATAGCACTTATGTATTTATATGCATATAGCTTTAATTTATTTCTCAATGTCTTGTGGGACAAATTCTTCAATAACCTTTATTGTTTAGTTTTTATCTTTGTTCTCAAATATTTACTGTTATAGATAAAACTTAGAAGAATTTCTCATGCTCCCATAGATAGCCTATGGGGGACTGTGATACCATTCAAATTATAGATTGACATAAGGAAATTTGACATCTTTATAATATTGAGATCTCTTGCCTACGAGAAGGTGTGAATCTCCAATTTTCAAGTTTCTTTGTATTAGTTATCCTAACGTTAGCTGTTGGCACAGATGACTTCTAAATGCAGTGGCTTAACATAAAAAATCTGATCAGGTGTTCACAGGGCTGTGGGGTAGTTCCGGGATGAAAGTTTCTTCTTCGTTTTTTGTTTTGTTTTTGTTTTTTTTTAACTCTGCCTTTCCACTCCCATTCCAAAATCATTTGCCGTTAAATGGGAGAAAAACAAGGAACATACCGGTTTCTTAACCACTTTGGCCCAAAATAACACATAATATTTCTACACTAGGTCCTTACCCATGCTCGAAAGAAATTAAAGGAAATCAAAAGAGTAAGAACTGGAAAGGAAAAAACAAAAGCTCATATTATTTGTATGTGGTAGGTTCTTCTATTAAAAAAAAAAAAAGAGGGGAGCCTGGGTGGCTCAGTCAGTTGAGCGTCTAACTTTGGCTCAGGTCATGATCTCGTGGTTCTGAGATCGAGCCCCGCGTCGGGCTCTGTGCTGACAGCTCAGAGCCTGGAGCCCGCTTCGGATTCTGTCTCCCTCTCTCTGCTCCTCCCCTGCTTGCACTCTGTCTCTCTCTCTCAAAAGTGAATAAACATTAAAAAAAAAAAAAAAAGAATCCATAGACTTTACAAATATAGGTTGCCTGACTTGATATCAATTTAAAAGACAGTAGCGTTTTTTCTATACCACGAATAACCAAATATAAAATAGAGCAAAAATTACCTTTCATAAAAACAAAAACCGTTGCAGATGTCCTGGAAAATGATCTGTTAATACTTAGTCAAATATGTGTATGTATGTATACTCCATGAGCCACGAATCTCGGGGTTGGAATACATCTCAAAGAACTTCTCACAGTTCTTTTCTTGTTCTTGCCTTACCGCAGTGGCTAGGATCTCAACACAATGTTAAATAGAAGTGATGAGAAAAAATATTTTGCTGTGTTACTAATATTAATATTAGTTAGTATTAATATTATTACTGTTACTAATTATATATACTACAATATAGTAGTTAATATTAATATTATTACTGTTACTAGTTATTGCTATTATTACTGTTACTAATATTAATCTTAGCTAATATTAATATTAGTTTCTAATATTAGTTTCTAATATTATAATGTTCCCAATATTAAACATTATTCATATAATTTTTAAATATATTATCTATAGGTGATCATAGTTGCTTGTGATCAGGCTTAGAATTTCCGTTCTATTTTAAATTTGCCACAAGTTTCTATTAAGATTAGGCATTGAATTTTGTCAGATTTTTAAAATATTTATTGAGAACAGCAGATGCCTATTCTTTTTTATTCATTGAAGATGGTGATTAATTTTCAAATACTTAACCATCTTTGCATTCCTAGGATAAACTTTACTTTGTGGATAATCTTCGAATATACTGTTGGCTTCAACTTGATATTTTCTTGAAGATTTTTACACACATACTTATGAGAAAAATTTACTTGTAATTTTTTATTATTGTAATGTCTGTTAGTTTTTATATTAAAATAATGCTAACATCTTAAAATGAGTCAGAAATTACTCTATAAAATTAGCAGTACTTATTTTTAAATGTTCAGTAAAATTCACCAATGAAATTATCTGGGCCTGAAGTTTTCTTTTGAGGAAGCTTCTTAACTAAAGATTCAAATTCCTTGATAAATAAGGGGCTATTCAAATTTTCTATTTCTTCTTGCATCAGTTTTGGTATAATACCTATCATTTAGACATTGTCCAGTTTATCTGAGTTTGCTTAATTTATTGGCATAAAGTTGTTCATAACTTTCCTATATTATTATTTTTATGTATGTAGGATCTGTGGTAATGTCCCTTTCACAATACTTATATTGATCATTTGTGTTTTCTTCTCTTTTTTTTTTATTAATTTAGCTAGAGCTTAATCAATTTTATTGATGTCAATATTAGGTTCTGATTCATTGATCTTTTTTATTTATTTATTTTTTTCTACTTCGTTGCTTGCTGCTGCACTTTCCTAGATTCTTAAGATGAAAGCCTAGGTCAATGATTTCAAATATTCCTTCTTTTCTAATATAAAAAATTTACTTTAAATTTCTTTCCCTGTGAGCCCTGTTTAGCTATATTGCCTTTATTATGATGTGCTTTGTCACCATTATGTTAAAAATATTTTCGGGGTGCCCAGGTGGCTTAGTCAGTTAAGCAAGTCCGATTGGATCAGGTTATGATCTCATGGTTAGTGAGTTTGAGCTCCACGTCCAGCTCTGTGCTGACAGCTCAGAACCTGGAGTCTGCTTTGGATTCTGTGTCTCCCTCTGTCTCTGCCACTCCCCTGCTCATGCTCTGTCTCTCTCTCTCTCTCTGTGTCTCTCTCAAAAATAAATAAACATTAAAAAAATTCATAAATTTTTTTTCTAAATTCCTTTGTGATTTCTTCCTTATGAATTATTTAGAAAAGTGTTATTTAATTTCCAAATATTTCTACATATCCTTTTCTTATTTTTTCTACATTGATTCCATTCTAGTCAGAGAGAATAATATGTATGATTTCAATCCTTCTCATATTTGTTAGAACTTATTAATTTGTCTGAATATGATCTACCTTAGTGAAAGTTCCAGTATATGTATTACACTGTTGTTGGGTGTAGTGTTCTATAAATATTAATTACATCAGGGTGGTTGATAACATTTTTTAGGTCTTTTTAATCTTTACTGATTTTCTGTCTATTCTATCAAGAACTGAAAGTATTGATGTCACTAAATGTAACTGAATTTGTTTATTTCACCTTCTGTTTGCAACAGTTTTTACTTTATGTATTTTGAGGCTTGGCTATTTGGTGGAGAATTAAGATGGTTACATCTTCTTATTGAATTGACTGTTTTATCATTATGAAATAGCCCTCTTTCGTTCTGATAGCATTTATTGTTATGAAGTCTACTTTGTCTGTTATTAGTATAGCCAGGCCAACTCTCTCCTAATGTTGTTTCATTGTATGTCATTTTCCATCCCTTTGCTTTTATGTTGTTCATGGCTTTATATTTAAGATCTGTTTTTTAGACAACATATAGTCTGGACTTTTATTTAAATGACAATATTGCCTAATTGAAGGGTTTAGTTCATTTACATTTAATGACATCATCAATATGTTGTTTTCTATTTGTTCATTGGTTCATTGTTTGTTTTCTTTCCTACTTTTCCCACCTTTTTTGGATTAATTGGTTACTTTTAGAATTCATTTTGTCTCTACTATTGACTTGTTGGCTATATATCTTTGTTTTATTTTTTACACTTGGTCTATGCTTTCCAATGTGCATCTTTAACTTATCAGACTCTATCTTTCAATAATATTATACTTCAGGTTTACTTTTATTTTCCTCTTCCCATCCTTTTGCCATTTTTTCGTATAATCCACTTTTCTTTAGGGTACAACTTTTACAATTCATTGGTATTATTATTTCTTAATTTGAGAAGTCAATTGCCTATTAAAGAAAGTTTTAAAAAAGGAAAAAAGTATTCTATAGTTCCCACTTATGGATTATCTCCTTGGTTCTTTACTCCCTAATGTAGATCCAAGTTTCTATTTGGTGTCTTATTCCAGCATAAAGACATTTCTCATCCTGTGGGGCAGAGCTCCAATGAATAATTCTCTCAGTTTGTGATTATCTGAAAACCTATTTCTTTCACCTTCATTTTCAAAGAATAGTTGTGTTGGATAAAGAATTCTAGGTCGATGAATGTTTTCTTTAGAATTCTTTAAATTTTCCTTTAAATATGTCATTTCACTGTCATCTATTTGTATTGTTTTTAATCAAAGGTCCCTGGTGCTTCTTATGTGTGTTCCTGTCTATGCATTGTCTTTTCTGAATATTTTGAAACTTTTCCTTTTATTACTGGGTTCTCAGAAATTTGTTTATGATGTGTCTTTATATAGTTTTTTTCTTAATATATATCTTGCTTAGGGTTCCTTGAATTTCCTGGTTGTATGAATTTAGAGTTTTTACTAAATTTGGAAAATTTTCAGCCATCATTTCTTTAAATATATTTTCTGTCCTTTTCTTACTTGGGACTCCAATTATTTGCATATTATGTCACTTAATAACATCCCACAAGTCATTGAGGCTCTATGTAAGTTTCTCAGTTTTTTTCTCTATATTTCATTTTGCATAGTTTCTTTTGCTGTGTTTTCAAGTTGACTGATCTGTTATTACATAGTGTCTATTAATTTTATTCAGTGAAATTTTCCTTTCACATGTCATATTTTTTAATCACTAGAATTTTCCCCATATGTTCCATTTCTTTCTCCTTTATGTAATGCTTTTTTAAAAGTTCTCACACGTATTTAAAATTGTGATTTTAAAATCTGTTCTTGATAATTCCACCAACTCTTCATTTCTAGATTTGTTTCTATAATTGATTTTTTCATGTTATTATGGGTCACAATTTCCTGCTTCCTGTCATATCTTATCATTTTTAATCGGAAGACACATCATTAATATTGTTGTTGAGTTGTTGAATTTTTTCTTTTATATTAAAGATGATTTAAATTTTGTAGGAGAGACAGTTAAATTACTTGACTTAATCTTTTTGAGATTTATTGTTAAGTTTTGTGATAGCAAGTCTACAATAGCCTCTATGATTTGTTTTATGATTTTTTCTTCTTTAGTTTTTACTAAATTTTTGTTTATTCTTCTCTTTATCTGTGATTTTATTGTGAAAAAATTTAAGTGCATAGAAAAGTTGAGAGAATAGTACAATGAATGACCATAGATCACTGTCTCGAAATGGCAATTATTAAAATGTTGCCATGTTTGATTGATCTATGTGTAATATTCTGTATTTAATTCATTATCTCTAGTACATGCATATTTTGTCTTCAGTTTTTTAATTGTTACTTTTATGTCTTTATATACTTGTTCAAACCCATCAAAATCTGCCATATCCCTTCATTTATTCCCTGGAAAAAATGCATTTACACACTTCACAGAATTTTCTTTCTGCCACTCACCTTCTCCACTTCCTGATGCCTGTGTGTGCATGTGTGTGTGTTTTGCTTACTGTGAAGTTTTTGTCCACATCTATTATATTTAAATTATTATTTTATACCATATATATAGATAAATAGATAGAGATCTCTCTCTATATAGATAGATATTCCATCACAAATTTAACATTTAATTTTTGTTTGTAATCACAACAGTAACACTTACTGAAACTTAGATTGATTTTTAAAATAAGATCATCTATCAATTTCAAAGAAGGCCATGAGTTAATTTCCATAGATTTCTGAATAACCTAAAATACTACATACATTTCTAGGTATATGTAGTGTGCGTGTGTGTGTGTGTGTGTGTGTTTCCCGAGAAGGTCCATGCCTTTCTCCGAAGCTCTTAGGGATTAAGAACAAAGGAATTAATTGATCCATATTCACTAATGGCCCTTGAATCCCATAATTTCCTTATTCCTCTTGGTTCCTCCTTTCCATTGCTGGAATACTTCTGCAAATGACCCCTTCCATGAATTGTTTATTGGTGATTTACTTCCAAATTCTTGCTCTTTTGACTATGCCTTTCTTTTGCCTTTATAATAACAACTTGACTATTTAAGGAATACTCGGCCAAAGCTTTCCTACTAAAATTCTCTGATACTGCTACTGTGAATTCTGGACTAGCTTGATGATTTCTATTGTTGGTTACATATTTCCTCTTGCTGAATGTTTGTAATAATAGATGGCATTTACCAAGTGCTTATTATGCGCCAGACAACAGGCTAAATACTTTTGCAAGTGTTTTCACATTTCATCCTATGATAATCTTATAAGTTATATACTACCTGTCTAACCTTAGAGCCATGCAATTTGAACCCTGGTAGTGTGACTGGAACCTTAAACAGTGTTATACTGATCTGTAGAATTATTTCCCTTTTTGTTCTTAAAGTTCTGTATCTTTGCTCTGAGAAAACTTGGGGGGCTGACAAATCTTTATTCATTTGCGTGTTATTGTGAGTCTTCGCAAACTGCATATTTCCCTTTTTGTGTTTTTTGTTGATCATTTCGTTCTACTTCAGGCACATCCACTAGCTACCAAACATCCATTGTTTGATTTCCGTAGGTGCAACCTTCACTCTGATTATTTTCTTTCCTTTGTTCTTCCTTCTTCATTTTGAGTAAGATTTTCTCAAGATAGTTCTCTACTGATTCCGGGTTTTTTTGTTTGTTTGTTTGTTTTTGTTTTTGTTTTTAACATGAGTTCTGTTTGGGTTCTTCTACTGTAGTTTTAATTCAGTGATAACATTCTTCTTAGTTTTACTTACCTGTGGCAACTTCCTTTTGATTTTATTATCTTCTCCCATTTCTTGTTTAACAGGGTCATTTAACTCCTCTTTTCTTAAGAGTGTGATGGAGTTGTATATTTTTAATTATGTCTTCTAGTATATAAGTGGCCTCAAATTATGCTTTTAACTCTCTTACCCCCCCCCTCACTTTTTTTGAATGTCATTTTCTCCCTTTTCATTGTATAGTTTTTCTCGATCTCAAGCTTCAGTTTTTATCCTGCATTCTTACCTTGAGGGAAGATAGGAGCCCTGAATCAATCATCAATAGCGAGAAAGCCAAACCTCATTCCATAGGATTTAGTCTGAGGGGCTAACTGTTGTAGGTTAAAGTATCACTTCATTCATTTGTTTTCCCAAGGAAGTGAGAGAAGTTGGTAAGACCACAGACAACTTGGTCCGCTGAATTTTGATAGACATAAATAGAAACCTCTTCACTGGGCCAGTGCTTGCAGACAGAAGTAAAGAAAGGGGTCCCTCAGGTTTCTGTTTGTTCATCTACTACAGTGTGAGCGGAAACTTTCGTTCTTCTGATACTTAGTACTTAGGCATGTCATTTGGTCAATCGGATATTTTCTCAGCTCAATAACTGTTGTTTACTGCTGCGATCTAGGGTTGTGATGTTGTTTTGCAGGATATTATCTTAAATCTTTCATCTGTACTAACCTTGCCTCCAGATCATTCTCTCAAGCTTGAGAAAACAATATGGAGTCTATGAAGACTGAGGCATTCTGCCAGTTTGGTGTCCACTCCTCATCCACAGGAAGGGAATGGACCCCCCTGTCATGTGGTCTCATCTTTTCTGTGGCCCACTCACATTCCTGTTCCCTTTTCTCCAAGTTGGGAAACGTATTATGAACTGATAGAATTGTCTCAACTCATTTCCCTTAATTCTCTGCCATTCTCATAGGTACAGGAATTATATATCAACTCCTGGAATCCTCTTTTAATTTGGTACGAAATTTTCCTTTAAGTTGTAGTATATCTGGCAGGTATCTCTTAAATCTTAGCAAATACTTACATTTTAGAGGCAAATGGATGTGATTACGAGGGATTAATCTGAAAGACTGGAGAGTGAGATCAGAGAAGACAAGCAAAGCAAGTATTTTAAGAGGGATAGTGCGGTTATTAATATTAAATGTTGTAGAGACAGCATATAGAGTGAGAGCTGAGAGGAGTCCACAGGGTTTATACAACAGGGAGGCCATTGATGTAGGTGGAACAGAGGAGCGAGTTCAGTGCGATGTCCAGGGCAGGGAAGGGATAGCAGGAGGTTATTAAATATATGAAAAATGTGAAATGAATGTGGACAGAGTATGTGACAGGAGAGATGGCCAATGATCTCTCTGCTCATCAATTCCCTTTCCCATAAAATAAAGCTGGACTAGAAATTTCCAAGGTGCATTCTGCTGTGAGGAACTGCCAAGCTGAAGTAAGGGCTCACTCTTCTTAACACAAACTACCCAGGAATTTCCCCATGAAATCTGTAGAAAAGACACCAACTGTGAAGTACTTTTGCTGAAACAAATTGAAATGGACTCTAATCAAGCCTTCAGGTCTAACTTCCAGTGCACAGGAAATATGGGAGAGAGGGGAACAACTTTAAGATGCCAACATGGAAATAATAGGTCCAGTCCAGAATGTAAGACATTTTATAGGGCAAGCAAGAAATCAATCGCACCAAAAGAAGCAATAAAAACTAAAATTTAAATTTAAAAGAAGGACAGAAATAAGAAAGGAAGGAAGGAAGGAAGGAGGAGAAGAAAGGAAGGAGAGGGGTGATAGAGCTGACTCTTACCCCACTCTATTTGAGTTCCCAACAGCCACAGGGGACCAGTACTGTTCATGTTCACAGTGTCCACCAGGGTCACCTTGGCTCGCTTCTTTTCTGTCTCAGACCTTCTTCTAGTATCACAGGAGCTCACTCAGCCCATGAGCAGGGCACCCAAGAAATGACCAATAAAGAGTGAAGGTTAGGGCTAAAGTCCCCATTTCTCCCCACCTTGTGGTCGGTCAATTCTGGGATGCATGACACAAAGTTCCTCAGAGGATCTCCTGCAGAATTAAACCTTAGTTACCACACTGATAACCTGCCCATCAATACATCTTTCCTTGGCCTTTCCTGTCTCACTTCTCTTGTTCCGTCATTTTGGCTTCTTAGAATTATCTCTCAAATACAATAACTGCACCCAAGTCCTTATCACAACTTCTGCTTTGGGGGAAACTCCAACAGAGACAAGGGGGCTATCTGAAAATAAAGAGACTTAGGAGAGAAAACACCCAAATGCATCATGTGGGCATTAATTAGATACAAGTTTGAACAAATCGACTGTAAAATGATGTTTTTGAGATGATCCAGGAAACTTGAATATAGACTTAGCATTTGAAAATAATGAGGAAGTTTTATAAATTTTGTGGGTTGCAATAAAACTATTATATTTGTTTTTTTAAATTTTTTAATGTTTATTTATTTTTATTTTTAAGATTATTTTTAATGTTTATTTATTTTTCAGACAGAGAGAGACAGACTGTGAGCAGGAGAGGGGCAGAGAGAGAGAGGGAGACACAGAATCCGAAGCAGGCTCCAGGCTCTGAGCTGTCAGCATAGAGCCCAGTGCAGGGCTTGAACTCACGAACTACGAGATCATGACCTGAGCCAAAGTCGGACGCTTAACCGACTGAGCCACCCAGGGGCCCCAGAAACTATTATATTTGTAAGAAAACATCTTTCTTTGGAGATGTGTAAGCATAAAACCCCTTATACATAAGGATCAGAAAGCATTATCTACAATGTGAGAATGTTTTAAAAAGTACTTTGAAGAAACAAAAAAAGGAAAAACAAAATAGAATAAATAAAGGAAGTGTGGCAAATGTTAACAATGGTTGAAGCTGAGGGATAAGTACAGGAGGGCTCATTGTGCTACTCTTTTGTATTCCTTATTTTGTGTATTTTCCAAATCTTTCATGATAAAAAGTTTAGTCCTTCTTTTGGAAGAGAAAAATTTAAATTCTCGGAAAATACAAACTTCCATAGGAGGTAAAATTCCTCAAGGACAGATTACTTTCCAAGATCTAAGTATAGAAAAGACTTTTATACAAATCTTTCACACAAGACACAAAACAAAGGACCCTCCTATCACTCTACAAAATGACATCCGCTAATTACCCAACTTCTGTATTCCCTGCCTGCAGCCTCGCCAAGTACCACATGTTTCTCTCTGAAGTATCACAAACCAAACAAGCTCCCCTTAAATCAGCATATTCCATGCAAGAAGCCAGCCGCCGAGCAGTCACATGAGTAGTAGCTTGAGCACCAGAGCGGGTTTTCAAGTGTTCTGGCCAAGAATAGTTCCAAGGGCAGAGCCCAGGCACGCCATGCAGCTCACATAAAGAAAATTCCATACATTTTCCACGGGCTGATTCAAGATACCCACAGAAATAGACCAAGGCATAGCTGAATCAATTCTTGAGGCAGGAAGGAACCTTCTAAAAAGAAATACCACTTGGTCTCCTGCAAGGTAAAATGTGCCTCAGGTCTGCAAATGAAAGAGTATCACAAACATATGGTTAATGACTCATCCCAAATGGAAAAACAGAGTTTGTTATATTTTATGGAGACTTTACATGTTGAAGGTACATCTGTTGCTATTTATGCTGACATGTATGTAGAGATTGGCAGACCAAGTTCTCTGTAGGGATGAGCGAAATCCAAACCAAACCACAGAACTTTCTAACTTTGAGGCTGGCTCCTTGGATGGAAAACGGTTTCCTGATCCCTTGAAACACTGCCCGGCTGAACAGGGTGACTTGGAGAGACCCACATCACAGAGCTGGATGAAGCAACAAAATGTCCCGCTTTGTGCAGGGTCTCCAGAGAGAACAGAACAATGGATAGGAAGCATGAGGTGTTGGAGAACTTAGGGAACGATTGAACAGTCCTGTCATTACGGAACGCCTTTTTTGGGTGACTGTTTCAGGCAAAACAGAGCACGTCTATTCGGACACAAATGCACCCCCCAGAATCAGACAAAGTCTGTCCCCTTCACGTCCATTAATAACATTCTTTAAGAGGGTGCCCATGTGCTCTGGCAGACATATTTTCTCCAGTCGTGTAGCCCTGAGAAGTTTGAAGACCTCTCCTCAGTCAAATTCATTTCCACAGTCTCTTATTTTATATCTCATTGGTCTTTATTTTTGTTCAGTTGCGTGATTGTTTAACCTCTGAATAGTGCTTCATGCTTGTTTGCTCTAACCTGTCTTCCTCCTTCTTTCCCTTCTTCCCTCCTCCTTTCTTTGCTTGCTGCCTAATAGAGGAGAAACAATGGGAAAATAAGCAACCATACTACAAGAATGAAGCAGAGAAGTTCTATGAGTCTGAGGAGTTGAATTGGGTACTGTCCTGCCCCCATTCATAGGCTGACGTCCTAACCTCTAGTATTTCAGAATGCGACTGTATTTGAAGATAGGGTCTTTAAAGAAGTAAAGTTAAGATGAGGTTCTTAGGGTGGGCCCTAAGGCAATAAGACTGGTGCCCTCATACAAAGAGAAAATTTGGACATAGACGGGTATGAAGGGAAGACCATGAGAGGACATAGGGAGAAGGTGACCAGCCATGAGCCATAGTGAGAGGCCTCAGAAGAAATCAAGCCTTCTGACACCCTTATGTCAGACTTCTGATCTCCAAAACGGTAAGAAAGTAAATTTCTGTTTTTTTAAGTCACCCAGTGTTGTTCTCTGTTAAGGCAACCCTAGTAAACGAATACAGAAAGTCAGTCAGGTGAATATCCAGAGACCTGAGTTTGGTGAGATCAAAAATATCATTAGAAGAGGTGGAATGTTAACTGTGGCGTGAGAGGTGATTGAATTAACTCAGGCAGTAATGGCAAGGCTGAGAAATAGACTCGAAAACTCCATTTGCCTACACACACCTGCCAAGGCTCTTACCCTTCCCCTCAGGGTCTCCATTCTTGTGGCCCGGGAGCCTCCACAGCAATATCTGCTGCCTTTGCCTGTCCTTTTCACCAGACAGCTCTACCTTCGGTGTAGGTAAACATATACAAAAATTAGAGCTATTGTTAACCCCTTGCTTTCCTGCACATTGTTACCACTTAACATGGCTGAGAGCCATCTGTGGGCCAAGCCAAATCTCACCCACCCCATGTTGAGCTCCTGAAAGAAACAAACTAAAAAACAGAGAAGCAGAAACATAGTAGACTATGCTATAGTACTAGTAAGAACATTTCAGTGAATGCACTCACTATTTGTTTCTAATCATCCTTGGGACAATGGCTGCTGTCGAGTATTATGTTACTCATATACTAAATTAAACTCAGGTTACTTTTAATATCGTCTAAAGTATTCTCAACTAAATCCATTCCTTCAAGGTCTGCATTATGAAAGTCCAAGGATGCATTACTGACAGTCGTGGAAAATGTATTTAACATTCTTATAAATATTGTAACTCCCTTTTTGGCAGAGTGCAAAATTGCTCCTTCTGCATTGATTTAAGCAGTCACATGATGCTTAAAGAGGTCTGGCTTCTTTTCTGCGAAGTTCAGGCAGTTGGGCTGAGAAGGTTCAAAGGCATCAGAGAACACGTTTAGTCTCCGGCCTCTCCTCTTGTTTTAAACCTTCAACTCTAGGAAAAAGATTATAGATGTCAATAGTCACAGAATCCTAGAGGGCAAAGACTGTTTCTGAACCTTAGTTGTGGGGGGGACTGCAGCAGGAAGAAACCCTCTGGGTCATTAATGGAAAACTTGAGCCCAAGTAGCACCCAATAAATATGAGTAGGAACACACATGTATTTGCTTTAATGAAGGCCAAGGACCAAGCCATTACCACTTAAGGATCTCAAAACTTTGCTTTGATTGTAGTTACAAATTTCATGTGTTAGGTCCAGCTTCTTCCCAAACACTTTTAGTCCATCATAACATGTAGGTACATTCATTCTCTTTTTTAATGTTTTATTTTATTTTTGAGATAGAGAGGCAGAGTGTGAGTGGGGGAGGGCCAGAGAGAGAGGGAGACTCAGAACTTGAAGCAGGCTACAGGTTCTGTGCTGTCAGCACAGAGCTCAATGCAGGGCTTGAACCTACAAACTGAGAACATGACCTGAGCCGAAGTTGGATGCTTAAAAAGTGAGCCACCCAGCCACACTATATACCCTCATTTTTCTCCTTCTCCTTCTCCTTCTCCTTCTCCTCCTCCTCCTCCTCCTCCTCCTCCTCCTTCTTCTTCTTCTTTTTTAATATTTATTCACTTTTAAAAGACAGGAAGAAGTAGAGTGCAAGTAGGGGAGGGGCAGAGAGAGAGGCAAACACAGAATCCAAAGCAGGCACCAGGCTCTGAACTGTCAGCACAGAGCCTGACACAGGGGTCAAACTCACAAACCATGAGATCATGACCTGAGCTGAAGTCGGACGCTCAACCAACCAAGCCACCCAAGTGCCCCATATGTACCCTCATTCTTGATGAAAAGGGACACTGGGAGAACTCCAATATCTCAGGCCACGAAGTTTTTGTCTGAAGGAATCAAACAATATTATAAAGGGGAAAGATTCCCTTCTGAGGAATTCAACAGATCCCATTTCTACCCGTGTGTTTGTGTGTGTGTGTGTGTGCGCGCGCGCACGCGTGCGCCTGTGCATGTGTGTGTTAGAAAGGTGGGGGCAGGAAGTATATTGTGTAGCAGGAAGAATATTGCCCATGTCCCTGCCCATCCACTCCTCCCAAGGACAAATGCATCCTAATCTCTAGAACTTGTGAGTGTATTAACCTTACATCATAGATGGAACTTTGTAGAAGTGATTAAGGTAAAAATCTTGAGACAGAAAAGTCATTTTGAATTATCTGAATGGGCCCTATCTGATGACAAGGGTCTTTATCAGGGAAGGAAGGGACAGGAAAGTCAGGGAAGATGTGATGATAGAAATAGAGGTCAGAGAGAGGTGAGAGGTTTGGAGATGTTGGGCTGCCAGCCTTGCAGATGGAGGAGGGCGCCATAAGCCGAGGAGTGCGGGCAGCCTCAAGAAGCTAGAAAAGTCAAGGAAATAAATTCTCCCCAACAGCCTCCAAAAGGAGCCAGCCCTGAAACGCAGTTTAGACTTCTGATCTTCCTGGACTATAATACAATGTATTTGTGTTGTTTGAAGCCATGAAGTTTGTGGTAATTTGTTACAGCAGCAGTGGGAAGGTAATATACCCTGCTTTAGCACTTAATATACTGACTTCGTCTTAGGCTAGTTATTTAATGAGGCTTGGCCTATATTAACCCCTGTTTTATATGGTTGTGCATTCAGAGCTGAATGAGGCTATGCAGTATGAAGCACCCAGCCAGTGCCTGTTGGTATTAGTACCATCTCTCCCTCTGACACTATGATCGTAGGCCAGATCCTCAATATCTCTGTATTTCCACATCCTCATCTGTCAAATGTGACTTTAGGCCTGTCTTAGCTCGGGCTGCTATAACTAAATACAATAGACTGGGTGACTTAAACAACACACATTTATTTGCTCACAGTTCTGGAGGCTGGAAGTCCAAGACCAGCGTGCCAGCATGGTGGGGCTCTGGCTAGGGTCCTCTTGTTGGCTTGCAGATGGCTGTGTCCTCACATGACAGAGAGAATAAGCTCTAGTTTCTTGCTCTTCTTCCAAGGACGTTTAGGATACTTCATCATAGAAACTCTGCATTCTCATGACTCCATCTGAACCTAATTATCTCCCAAAGGTTCTACTTCTAATACCATCCCTCGGGATATAGGGTCTCAACATATGGATTTGGGGAGAACACACACATGCAGTCCACAAGTCTACCTAGTTTTCAGAATGAAGATCAAATGAACAATTAATGTAAACCAAAGTATCTAAGGTGAGATTCAGTTAAGTAAGAGTAATCCTTTTAGCTTTTGCTGGGATAATATCCAGGACTCCCTTTCACTTCTGGACAAAGCCTTATATCCCTTCCCACTCCTGCTTGGACGGCATTTACCACCCTCTACTACAATCATGAGCTTACGAGTCTTCCTCCTTCGCGGTCCATGAGCCCCTTGGGGCAGAGCCCTGTCTAATTCATGTTTGCACCTCCGGAAATCTCATTGTGGGTGTTTGCTAGAGGAATAGAATCCCTGTGAAACTTCCTGTTCTTTGCCACACTCGGTTCCAGGCTCCTTTCTGCTACTGCTGTACGGCTGGAACTATTTTGCTGTAAACCAGTAGTTTTCAACCCTGGTACACATTAAGATCACCTGGGGAGCTTTTAAAAAATTACTGGTGCCCAAGCTCCACCCCGGACCAATTAAATGAGTTCTCTGGGGGTGGGGCCTGGACATCAGTAATTTTTTAAAAGCTCCCCAGGTGCCTCCGACATACAGGCAAGGTTGAGAAGCAATCCAGTGCTCAGCCAGTCACATCAAACCACTAAATGAACTCAAGAGTTCAACACCAGAAGTGAGAGGTCATTTATCTATTCTTCTCACCAAATCTGAACGCGCCTCATTCTTAAAGACACAGGTTCCAACTCTCTTTGAGACAAAGGTGAATGTGAGAGAGTGTATAAACGTGATCAGTGGCTGTTCTGTAATCAGAGAGAAGGAATGATGGCCCCCGTTTCTGCTTGTTGCTTAAAATAGGAGTCTGCACCTCACCTCGCTGATCCACAAATGGTAAGCATAATGCATATTTCAGGCAATGGAGACAATGTTATTAGATCTATGGTTTCATTTTACTTAAAGAGATATTCATCTCTGGTTCTGACTGTGACAATGGCTGACCCTGTCTAACCGGCTACTCAATGAGCCCATGCTGATGGCAGTACCTTAACAGTCCTAGACCAAGATCATGGGGCCCTGAGATGTCCCAGAGCCTGGGGGAGTTGACACAGGACACACAAGAAGGTGTCCCAGGCCAAGCACAGAGTTCTTCCTTACCACTCCCAGGCTGAACTAAGACAAACCAAATCACATCCTGCTTTGCTTTTAACATGCAAATTTCCATTAAAAGCAGCTTTTGGTAGTTCTGTTTAGGCAGAGCCAGCTGTGACCTATCGACTCAGCTCTCCGACTGAAAGTGGACGGGCAGTCGTGAATATCGGAACTGAAACTCTTCCCTGAGTTCCAAGAAATGTGCGCACAACTACTGTAGGAAAAGCTATGATGTGGGAGCCGAATGGCGTCATAACTCTTTCCATTTTTATTTTCAAGTCTATTACAATTTGACCCATATTCTAGAACGAAAATGTATTATTAAAGGCTCGAAAGCTAACTATAGTTTATGAAATAAACTTCGCCATAGATGGGCATTCGCTATACTTACAGCGATTTTTTTTTTTTTGGTAGGGGCTTTAAAAATCCATTAAAACAATGTGTTTTAGATGCCACTGTATGCGACTATAAAATAAGTTTAAAATAACATTCTAATAACCTCAAGAAATTGCTCAGCCTTTAATACCAAGTCATTGAATGATAGCCCCAAGGTTGTCATCTCTTCTGATACATGGCTGTTTCCTAACTGGCAGAGGGATATTTATGATTCCCATTAAACGGATATGAGTAAATGATACAGATGGCTTGAATGCCAATTAATACATATGAAAATAACCAAGAATGCATCTTCTTTTCACAAATGATTATAATT
Source organism: Paguma larvata (assembly GCA_030068075.1). Classification (NCBI taxonomy): domain Eukaryota; kingdom Metazoa; phylum Chordata; class Mammalia; order Carnivora; family Viverridae; genus Paguma; species Paguma larvata. The sequence continues at coordinate 45,209,466 of CM057835.1, read as the reverse complement.
TGACATTCTTAAAATATTTTCATCTAGTTCTTCAAATTATGCTAATTATGCTTCTCCTGTTTTGCTTCTTTTATTTATCTGTGTGGCTTGGTACACGTGCACACAGGCAGTTGCAACCTCACATACAAAGGAAATTACTCTCACTTACATTTGATATGGAAACAAAGTCAGCAAGAGATGTAGCCATACCGAAACTCAAATGCATTCTAATTATGACAGTTCCTCGTTTTCTTTAGCTATTAAAGGCGATATATAAGAAGAAGCACTTTTTTTACTGCATCCCATTTCCATATGAAACTTCCCCTCCACAAGGGTGAGCATGGGAAGGGAACCGTTCTGGATTTGGAATTCCAAACCATGTCTCATACAAGTTTTGAAAAATGAGTATGTTTCCAACAACAGGAAACATGTGAAATGCTTTTGGTAGATGTCATTTTTCAAAATGTATCTGTGCTTTTATTCTGCAGTCGATTTGTACCTTTTGCATATTTTTCTTTGTGTTTTAAGATATAATTTTATATACATAAAATGCACATCCAGTAAATGTGCCATTTTATGAGTTTTGATGATTGCACACGGCTGTGTAACAAACACCCCAATTAACATACATCACATTTCCGCCTCCCCGCGGTGCTCCCTCGTGCTTCTCTGTGTTAATCCTCCTATCCTTGACTGAAGATACAAATGCTCTTCTGATTTCTATCACTATGACTTATTTTTGCCTCTTCTGTAACTTCGCATAAATGGCATCAAGTAGTAGGTGCTCTTTTTATCTGACTTCTTTTGTTCAGCGTAATGTTATACCAGCTTAAGAGTCATCTGTGCTGTTTGCTACTATTTATTCCTGACTATTATTCTATTCCATTAACCCGCTGATAGGCATTTGTTTGTCTGCTAGTTTGAGGTCATTGAACACAAAGCTACTATGAAAATTCTGGTATACATCTTTTGTAGGATAAATGTAAATATCTGAGGATTACGTGTCTAAAGTAACCTACTTTATATGGAAATTGTTAGGGTGAGGGACTGACTTTGGTCGGCAAGCACTTTCTTGTCACAGTCTAGCCCACCCTTGGGTTGTAAAATCTCTCTAACGCTGTGTGCCCACTTGTGCTTCACTGTGATCCCAGAGAGACGTGCCTGGAATCTCCACAATGTCTCTCCAAATAGGGAGGGAGCTCAGAGGTGAGTCACATTGCCAAGCGCTGTCACCCGATTAATCCTGCTGTCAATCTCTTTATGCCGAAGTCTCCACACTATCGCCAATCTTTCCATTCTCCTTACCAGAAAGAGTACATTTTAAAATTCGCTCTTTTCCATGCACTTGATCTCTGCATTCCCAGCCACGTGTTCCCGTCACTTTCTCGGATACTCTAAGTAACACAAATTCCAAGCAAAGAGTGAAATCACAACTTTGACATTAAAAACACGGGAACAGCTAGCCGTGTTGGTTTCGATCTGGGACTGAAGTAAGGCGAAGTGGTGATGTGGTTGTACCTCCCTCTCTTTCCTTCACACTCCGTCAGGAGAGCCGCCCATCCTGCTCCAGTGAATAAGGTTGGTCATCTCAGATCCTTTCTCATTTCCGCCCAACAAGCTCTGCTTTGTGACTGCAATTCTCTGCATGTGCACAAATTTATTCTTTTGGACTCACTCCGGAAGAGTAGCCCATGTGTGTTAAAACCACAAAATGGAGTTCATAACGATTTTGCTGCTGCCTTAGCCATACCTCTAGCTGCAGGCAAAGCATTGAAAACCAATGAAATCAGGCAGCTTTCCTCAACCCAGAAATTAAGATGTCGGAATGTTAACAGAAACCCACAGATGGGAGAACAACACTTGTTCATTGTTGGAAAGAGAACACTGCCTTTATGCGTCTTCCATAGACAAAAATGGTGCATCTGTCAGGTGGTCATGGCCCAGGACAGAGGGAGTACACCATCAAGCAAAATCTACCAGCAAATTCTTTAACACAGAGCCAATGGGGACTTTTTCAGTGTTCCGCTTTTATCATGTTCACAGATTCTTTAGCACTGACCACCCTTTTGCCTTTCTGGTGCTGTTTACAAGCTGAAGACATTTCTAGAAGCCAAAACCCTAACTTTTGAGTAAGGTGTGAAATGCTGCTTTTTGCTTGAGGCTTTTTTTTCAACTGCCTTTCTCTTTGAGGAATAATAATGACTCCCTTCAAGAAGGCTCTGGCAGAGAGGGTGATGAAGAGAAGTAGATCTTTCTCCCTCACAGAGGAAATTGAAATTAGCCTAATTAGATTTTCTGAGCACTTAGATACCACGGTGATAGACGCCATCTAAATACATAGACAGATAGGAGGAGAGCACAGATGTTGTGTGAGACCACTGATTTAGTTCCAAGTCAATACTCTTAATTAACTGCAAACTGTTTAAATATATAACATTCCCAACATGCAGCCAGTAACACCTATATAAAACTCTTCATGTGAGTACCTTAAAGTAGAAAGCAAAATAGCATTCACATCCAAAAGTACAAAACTGTAATAATAATTACTTATATTTAATGTAGATACACTGGTTCTAATTGCAGGCTCCCTGATGGTATGACACACTTGGTAGAGAATTGTCTCTTGTCCAAAATGGGAATACAGCCGTCAACGAGGAGCAAAACACGCCAGCTGCAATCTAAGAGATACCAACTATCTTTCCAGAGGGAGGCTTTTGGTTTTGGTTTTGGTTTTGGTTTTTGGTTTGTTTGTTTAATGAGCACTTGACCTAAGTAAAATGCATCAGCTTCCTAAGTTCGTTGGTGCCTAGATTTGGGGTATTGGTTGCAAGCTGAGCTCCTTGTCTAAAGTGGAGGCTGGATGCTCTGGAAAACAGTATGGAGGTTTCTCAAAAAATTAGAAATAGAACTACTCTGCGACCCGGCAATTATACTACTATGAATTTATCCAAAGGATACAGGAGTGCTGAATCATAGGGACACATGTACCCCAACGTTTATAGCAGTGCTTTCAACAATAGCCAAATTATGGAAAGAGCCCAAATGTCTATCAACTGATGAATGGATAAAGAAGATGTGGTTTATACATACAATGGAATACTACTTGGCAATGAGAAAGAATGAAATCCTGCCATTTGCAACAACGTGGATGGAACTGGACGGTATTATGTTGAGTGAAATAAGTCAGTCAGAGAAAGACAGATATCATATGTTTTAACTCATATGTGGAAATTGAGAAACTTAACAGAGACCATGGGGGAAGGGAAGGGGAAAAATGGTTTCAAACAGAGAGGGAGGGAGGTAAACCATAAGAGACTCTTAAATACAGAGAACAAACTGAGGGTGGATGAGGGAGCAGGGTGAGGGAAAAATGGGTGATGGGCACTGAGGAGGGCACGTGTTGGGATGAGCACTCGGTGTTGTATGTAAGCGATGAACCACAGGAATCTACCCCCAAAACCAAGAGCACACTGTATACACTATATGTTCGCCAATTTGGCAATAAATTATATTAAAAAAATAATAATGTGGAGGCTGGAGGGGAGGCTTCCTTCTTACTAAAGAAAGTGACAACATGCAGAGGCTTAGAAAAAGCAAGCTTTAAGAGAGAAGCCAAACGCCCCCGTGGTTGCTGAGCCACGCCCACTCGTATTCTAGGGCACTTTGCATATGGTGATACCCAGAGGTGGTATAGATTTTTTTTTTCTAGAAGCTGAAACAGCTTGGTTTCCTTAGAGTTTGTTCTCTTAATTGACCATACAAGAAAACTCCACTTAATAAATGTGGTCCCCTCACTTGCTGTTCCAGAAAGGAACCAGAAAGACATTGACACTCCAAAACCAAAACCAAAGGATTAGTTTCTCAAACAACAGACCCTGCGATTAGGACTATGAAAAGTTAAATAAAGATGGCACCAAATGTTTGCGAATGCACAGCTGAGGAACCACTCGTATAATTGCGGTAGCAGCCAATCTTTATTTACTTGTAAGCGAATGTTTATTAAGCATTTTATTCTGTGTTAAATCTTGTATAGACAGAAATAAACAAAGAATTTACCTGTCCTCATGGAGTTTACATATCATAAAGAGGGGATAGACTAAAGATACAAACACAAGCATTTCTAGTAATGACGGTGGAGGGTGGCTACGGGAGCCCTTCCGTAGATGATAGTTATAAAATTTGTACAAAAAAATTAAAAAAAATATTTATAGGAATGTGAACACATCCAAAAGCAGATAAAAGCTAGAGGAGAGTTTACTTTTTAAAAAGTGCAACTGGGAGCAGTAAGATTTGGGAATTTGTAGTTACCTCATCTGAAGATGTCCCCAATTACCCCGGCTCAAGCAAAGGAGAGTATCAGTCGTATTACAGACTCAAGGTGCCAGAGAACAAAGTTTAGGGGGAATTTAGGAGGGAAATCTGTGAGCAAGAGCATGGCAGAAGAATTGAAATCCAAAAACTTGTGTATAAATTTTGCCCAAATCACTGGTTGATCACTAAATTATGTGTCTGTGCGGGAGAATCTTTCCCGTCTTGACGAAGACATCAAAAACACAGACAGTGGTCAGAAAGGAAGTTAGCCTTTAAAGATAGAGCTGTGCCATATGAGTTCTCTGAGTGTAAGGGTAAATCTAAATATTCAGCAGCTGGAAGCCGTAAGAACTGAATGGAGATATCAAGAACTGAACACCATAGGGGAGACAGAGTTTTCAATCTGATTCCAAGCAAATTAACTGCTTGATAAAACACCAACAGCAACAGCGAGAACACTCAGAATAATATCACAGAATTCAGAGGTGTTACCATGTATTTTCTACAATGTCCACTTTTAAAGCAAAAATTACTAAACATGCAAAGAAACAGAAAAATGTGACCTATCCTCAGTAAAAACAAAAAAAGTCAATAGAAACGGACTCTAATTGGGCCCAGGTGTTGGCCCCATTAGACTTCCTGCTAGCTATCATAAAATGGTCAAAGAACTTTTTTTAATTGCCTTAATGAATGAACAGTTAGGAAATCTCAACAGAAAAATGAGAACTATAAAAAATGGAAATTCTAGAGGTCAAAAGCACAATAACTGGAATGAAAAACTCACTGGATGGATTTAAAGGCAGATTGCAGTGTCAGGAGAAAGAATCAATGAATTAAAAAAGAGATAAATAGGAATCACCCAATCTGAAGAATAAAAAAGAGAAAGGATTAACAAATAATGAACAGAGCACAAGAGATTTATGGGACACTATCAAGAGATTCAAAATAACTATAATTGAAATGATAGGGGAATAGAAAGGAGTGGGGAAAATTATTAAAGAAAAAATGGCCTAAAACTCCCTAAATTTTGTGGAAAACATTAACTTACAACTTCAGGAAATTTATCAATCCTCGGAAAGATAAGCCATCATTGTCCAAGGGCTGAAAGTAAAAATAAAGAGAAAATCTTTAAAGCAGCCAGAGAAAAATCCCATGTTACATGTAGGAGAATAATGGCATGATTAATGGCTGACTTCACATCAAAATAATGGAAGCCCAAACAAATTAGAGTGGCGTATTTCAACTGCTGGAGAGAGAGAGAGAGAGAGAAAAAATGGCAACCAAGAATTATGTATCCAAAGAATTTATCACCCATAAATGAAAGAGAAATTAAAGCATTGCCAGATAAACAAAACTAAGAAAATTTATTGCTAGCAGAACTATGCTATTAGAAATACTGAAGGAAGAGGGGCGCCTGGGTGGCTCAGTTGGTTAAGCGGCCGACTTCAGCTCAGGTCATGATCCCATGGTCTGTGAGTTCGAGCCCTGCGTCGGCCTCTGTGCTGATGGCTCAGAGCCTGGAGCCTGCTTCAGATTCTGTATCCCCCTCTCTCTGCCCTTCCCCTGCTCATACTCTGTCTCTATGTCTCTCAAAAATAAATACACGTTAAAAAAAATTTAAAAAAAAAGAAATACTGAAGGAAGATTTTGAGGCTGAAGGAAAAATGCCATTAAATGGATACACAGATTTATAGGAAGAAACAATAAGGACCAGGCATGGAAAGTGTGTGGATAAATAACAAGAACTAAATACGGACACACGTGCACACATACATTTTCTTTTCATCTTTTAATTTCATTGAAAGACACACAGCAATTTAAGCCAACATGATAAAACTATACCATTGAGTCGATAACATATATTGATGTCATATTCAAATGATGACAATAACACCAAAAATGGTGAGAGGGACAGGAAATTAAAATATGGTGTTGCAAGGTTATTATGGTTTACTTAAAGCAATTGGAATATGAACTCTAAATAAATTGGGATAAGTTAAAGATTTATGTTGTAAACTCTAGAGCAATTGCTACTAAAATGCAAGAATTAACTTTATAGCTAGAAAGCCGCCAGAGGAATTAAAATAAAATATTAAAAAATATCTTTGATTAACGCAGAAAAAGTAGACAAGGAAGAACAGGCGAACAGATAAACATATGACATGAGACAAAGTAAACAACAAAATGGCAGGCCTAAGTCAACTATTTCAATCACTGCACTAAATTTAAATTGATTAAATATTCCAATCAAAGGTATGATTGTCAGATTGAATAAAAAAGCAAAAACCAGTTAGTTATATGTTATCTGTAAGAGGTAGTCTTTAAATATATAGGAGCAAATGGGTTAACATTAAATGGATTGAAAAAGATACAGCATGTAACAGTAAGCACAAGAAAATAAGAGTGGCAATATTAATAGCAGACAAAACAGACTTCAGTAAGGAATATTTTTAGAGATAAAGAGGGAAGCTTCATAATGGCAAAATATCAAGAAAATATAACAATTATACATATTTATGAATCTAATAACAGAGCCTCAATTTAGTGAAGTAAAAATTGACAGAGAAATAGACACATCCGTATTAGAAATAGACACATCTAACTCCATAGAGTTAGAGACTTTAACACACTTCTCAGTGATTGATATACCAGATAGACCAAAGAAACAACCAACCACAAAAAAATACTGAGGATCTAGAAGAACTATGAAACTATGAACCACTTTTCCTGATTATGATTTATAGAACACTAAACCCAACGAATTCAGAATATACGTTCTTTTAACTTCATACAGCACATATTCACCAAGGTAGAGTATATGCTGATTAAAACAAGCCTTAATGTATTTCAAAAGACTGCAATCTTTAAGAGTGCTTTTCTGACTACAGTGAATTTAACTATAACTCAACAATACAATTTCAAGAAAACTCCAAAATTTTGAAATTAAAGAATTCACTTCCTAATAATCCATAGGGCAAAGTAGAAACCATGCTAAAATGTTTTAAATAATTCAGCCTTGGGGCACCTGGGTGGCTTAGTTAGTTGAGCATTTGACTCTGGATTTTGGCTCAGGTCATGAGTTCAAGCCTCATATCAAGTTCTGCACTGGCAGTATGAAGCCTACTTGGAATTCTCTCTCTCCCTGTCTCTGCGCCTCCCCTGCTCACGTTCTCTCTCTCTCTCTCTCTCTCAAATAAATAAAATTTTAAAAATTTCACAGTAAATAATAATGAAACACAACATATCAACATTTGCAGAATGCATCAAAGTGCTGACTAGGGGTAACTTTACAGCTTTAAATGCTTGTAGTAGGAAAGAAGAAAAGTGAAAACCAACAACTGAAGCTTCCAGTGTAGGAAGCTAGAAAAGGAAGAGCAAATTATATGTGAAGTAAGCAGAGGGAAGAAATAATAAAGATGAGAGTGAAAAAAAGTCAAAGAAATGGCAATAAACAACAGAAAAAATCCAACAAAACAAAAAGCAGTTCATTGAAATAATTAATAAATTAATAATATTTTTAAAAATGAGAAGATGCAAATTACCAATATCCGCAGTGAAAAAGGGAATAGTACTACCGGTCTTACAAAACATTAAAATGATAATAAGGAAATACCATGAACAATTTTCTGCCAGTAATTATCACCAAGTAGCTGAAATACATAAATTTCTTTAAAAACACAAATTTCCAGAATGGAAGACAAGGAGAAGTAGAAACTCTGACTTTCTTATGTCTGAAACAATTTTTTAATTAATTCAAAAAATCTTCCCACCAGGAAAGCTCCAGGTGAGTTGTAAGTTCAAGTAAATATTACAGAAAGAAATAATATGAATTTTACATAAACTCTTTCAAAATATACTTTGCAACTATTATTTCCCCAATACTATTCTGGTACTAAAACAAGACTGGAAATCTTTATAAGACAAAGAAACTACAAATAAATATTCCTCAAGAATATACACACAAAAATTTCTTAGCAAAACGTACCAAGTTAAATACAACAAGGTATAAAAAGAGAATACCTCTTGAACAAATGGGATTTACTGCCTGGTTTAACATTCAATAATCAATCAATGTAATTCATGCATTAAAAAAGAATAAAAATAAAAATATGGTTTTCCTGATGCACAGAAAGCATTAGATAAATTTCAAAATCTATCCATAATAAAAACGAGTAAACTAGTAATAGCACAAAGTTTCCTCACACTGACAAAAAATATCCATAAAAAAACCCACAAATAACATTATCATCATACTCCCTGATAAAAAACTGGGGACGCCTGGATGGTGAAGCATCTGACTTCGGCTCAAATCATGATCTGGTGGTTCGTGAGTTCGAGCCCTGCCTCGGGCTCTGTGCTGACAGCTCAGAGGCTGGAGCCTGCTTTGGATTGTGTGTCTCCCTCTCTCTCTGCCTCTCCCCTGCTCACACTCTGTCTATCTCTCTCTCAAAAATAAACAAACATTAAAACATTAAAGAAATAAAAATAATAAAATACTGAATGCTTTCCACTAAGTTCAGAAACAAACAGGAATGTCCACTCTCACCACTTCAGTGTAGCATTATACTTGAACTCCAAGACACTGCAAAAAGAAACGAAGAGATATAAAAATGATTGTAACATTTTCTGTTCCCCCCGACATCATAAGAGAATTTCAAAAAACCCATATCCTTACCAACATGTGCTATTGTCATTTTTTTTTAATTTTGTATAGTGGCATATCATTTTCATAATTCGTGATTCTGAGCATCTTGTCATGTGGTCATTAGCTATTCATATACATATATATTGGAAAGGAGGAAATACATCTTTTTTTGATGATCCTATGATCAGGCATGTAGAAAATCCTAAAGTTTTACCAAAAAAATGTTCCTAGTTCTAATAAGTAAATTTATCAAGGTCAAAGGATTCAAGGTCAATATGCAAAATCAATCGTATTTGTATATACTAGCAATGGATAATCAGAAAATGAAATAAAAATTACAATTCCATTTTACCATAGCATCCCAAACATGAAGTATTTAGAGATAAACGTAACAAAACATATGCAGAGCTCTTATATGTTTTTATTCCTTGAACTCGCCCAAGCATTTTCACACACTGATTCTATTGTTTTGTTATAGTGAATTGTTTATTTATTTGTAATAATTCTGGGGTAAAAATCCTCTCTGTTATCATTTTATTATCAGTGCCTAGCATGGAACCCAACTAAATAAATTAATAAATATGTTTTCATGTATTATCCTAAAACCACCACATACATACAGGGAAAAAAATGTTCAAAAATGGAAAAATGTAGAGAATATATCGTCCATTGTCCCTTCATTGTCAGTAGTTTGGATTGTTTCCTTTCAATCTTTTTTTCCCCTATTGGTAGAGTTTTCGACTTTTTCTTAACGTGTTATTCATATGGTCGCATACACTTGTATAGTAATGGTCAAAGTTTTACTTCATTCATGTTGAAACTTCCTCTAGTTACAACCTGATTTACTGAAACAAAATAAAATGTAGTCATCTACCAGAAACTCAAAGGCAGCTGCCCCCATCGTAAAAGTCGTGAGTCAGTGTTTTAATGCAATCACTGCTCTGGCTCGCCCACGTCAACCCCTGGCCCCACACTGACATGTGTTGTATTAACTATGAGGGGATTTGTCCCAGGTGTTCTTTTGTAAGACTATAGCATAACTACTGTTTAAAGTCACTCATCCAAGGGATGTTAAAACCAGAAAGCAGGAGTTGGATTGTATGCCCATTATAGGAAAATTTGTGCCATGATTTCAATATCTCCAATATACCATATTGAAACTGCCTCTGGAAAACACCACTGTCCAAAAAAAAAAAAGTGCCTAAGTATGAAGTAAAACGAGTTCCTGCCCCAATTCCTTGTGTTTCAAGAAACAATTTAGGTCGCAGTAGAAACATGAGGTTCAAAAACAATAAAGCCTCAAATAGGGAAGACTTTTCTAGATAGACCGATATAACTATTTGTCAGCCACAATAAAAACACTCAGATTACAGTATCAAGCATCCAAGAAATGTCCAAACGCAGTAACAACAGAAATAAAACTCTGGTCATTAGGCACAACAGACCAATGGGATCATTGTTCTTGGAGCCAAAACCAGAATAAAACCTAGATTGATTGAAATTTCCTATATAAACTCCGAGCTACATGGGCTTTCTGAAGTGGTGCCACAGACGAATACTCATTATCTGTTGTGAGGAGCAATCCTCCTTAAGCTCTTTCCTTGGAAATTAGATATAGTTCCAAACTCTGTACCTTCACTTTCTAACAGAGGAGAGATACACCTGGGGAAAACAAAAGGCAACAGGGTAAGAGATAATCGCAAAATCGCCAACAACTCTTTGCAAAACTCAATCTTCCAGACACCTGAGAGCAGTGGGCTGGCTGGGCAGAAATCACCCCTAGATGACATTGTGTATATCTTCACTGGATGCCAGGAGAAGGGAAAGAAAGACTAACTGAATGAAAAGGACCAGCCGCCATGAGAGAGAAATGACTCTTAGAAACCAAGGTGCTTAGCCAGCCATGCACCAGGGTCCTCCTCTCTAGGCGGAGCTCTTAAGGACCAGCATCCTCAACATCAGGAAGAGTCACCACCTCAGGGCAGCCTCCCCTGGTGGCCTTGAATGTTCTCCTTCATGTGTATGCTACTGGAGTTAAAGTTGTTATTCCTCATCTCCCCCCCAGATCCGAGTGCTTTGTTGCAGTGAATTGTCTGTAATGATTCCAAGGGAAAGACTATATTGCATTCATTGCCTTCCATCAGTGGTACATCCATTAACTAGTGCAGAGCCCAGCTAAGTGAATTAACAAATATATTAACTGAAACTTCTGAGAACTGTGTCTTTTATCTTTTGTTCTCTAGAGCTTTGTGAAATGCCTGGCACATAGCAATCACTCAATACCTTCTAAATGAAATCACGCTTTGAATCATGCTAAGACTAACTTTAAACACTGCCAATGACACTATCTTGGTTTTACAAAATGGGCCATCACCAAAATGAAAATGTGTACTGTACACCATTCCTTGGGCAAGGCCTTCTCCCAGGGGTTTAGAAAATTAGAATGTGTTTTTAGAATGAAGGCAGCTGGACTCAGTCTTGGTGGTACTCCTTCTGTCTCAGTGTCCCCATTATCTGCAGCAAGATCCAAAAGGCCTGCTTGTGACCCCAACATTTTCCTTATTAGAAAAACAAATCTAAGACATCTCTCGAGTCAGTCTGGAAGCAGCCACCACTAGGGGCAGACTTCCAGGAAGGGTAGGTGGCAACATGTCCTAACCTAGAAGCTTTCACATTTTTTCCAACTAAAAAAGGAAAATTAGAATTTTCCACTGTAGCTGACATCACAGAATAGGGACATGTTAGAAAAATAGGAAAGAAAAACTAGTGCCATATTTCTAGGACAAGAAAGGAACTAGAAAGTAGGTGATCTGCCCCATAGTAAATTATTTTTTATTTTTCTTTATTTTAGAGAAGGAGAGAGAGAAAGTGTGAGAGGGGCAGAAGAAGAAGAAGAAGAAGAAGAAGAAGAAGAAGAAGAAGAAGAAGAAGAAGAAGAAGAAGAAGAAGGAGGAGGAGGAGGAGGAGGAGGAGGAGGAGGAGGAGGAGGAGGAGGAGGAAGAGGAGGAGGAGGAGGAGGAGGAGGAGGAGGAGGAGGAAGAGGAGGAGGAGGAGGAGGAGGAGGAGGAGGAAGAGGAGGAAGAGGAGGAGGAGGAGGAGGAGGAGGGGGAGGAGGGGGAGGGGGAGGAGGGGGAGGAGGGGGAGGAGGAGGAGGGGGAGGAGGAGAAGGAGAAGAAGAAGGAGAAGAAGAAGGAGCTCTGTTCACTATTCAATCATGGTTTCGGTGCATCTTCCCTCACCACTCAGCCAGCCCATTCCTGCTCAAGAGAAAAACACACCACATGGGACTTCTTTGCCATTCCTTGCATTGGGGCTCCATATCTCAGTATCCCTAAGAAGGGTTTGCGGCTTAGGGTTGACCCTTGAGCAAAAAGAAACTTTCTTATCTCTTCAGTGCTTCACAAGAGATACTGGAGAATCTGGAGAATAACAATGTTATTTTATGAATAACCAACAAGTCTATAGATCTGAAATGCTCAAGGTCGGGCCTATTTGGAGAGAGGGAAGTCTGGATATTATCAAGGCCTTTTCTTTAGGAAGATACATTGCTAAAAATCTAGAAACCTCTGAAAAGTTTGTACAAAGTAGTTCTGCCTTCTCCCCCTCCTCCTTTTTTATTATCCACTTGCAATGTCTCAGCCAATCATATGAGAGCAAAATGAGACTGGCTTTGCACATCACATGTGAGCCTACAAAACTATGTGATTTCAATAATTATGGAGCATGAAAGAACCTTAGAGGTTATTGAGTCCAACCTTAGAAGAACCTGAAGCTCAGGTAAGTGAGTGACCGGTTGTAGATTTCTAAAACTAAGTAGTAGCAGAGCAGGGCCTCAGCAAAGGCGGCATGATCTGAGGCCAGGTGCCTCCCACTGAAGCTCTGTTGTCTTCCTCTGAAAGGCCTCCATCTTTCATTCCTCTCCTGCCTTCTGGTGCCAAATATTTTTCAGTGAAGGGCACATTTGTGTGGGAGAGGGTTTGTAGTGACAAAATAAAACACTTCCCATTGCACATTTTTGATCATGAATGGCCCTGAAAACGATTAATTGAAAAATAAGATGGGATGGAGTTTGTTTTTTCTTGGATGGAAAGGGAATAAGACTCCAGAAGGTAGCCTTTTCAGATCAAAGAAGATATGATACAGGAAACATCAAATCCATGAAAACAAGGTACAAGAATGATTAGATCCATGAGGACCACCAGTTGGCACCGGATCTATTAACACAGAACATGAGACCAAGAGATTGGGCTCCCTTCACTCACATTTGGGCCCCTTGGGAAAAACTGGGCATCCTACAAGGTAATGTACAAGCAGAGGACAATCCAGCGGTCCCAAGCCAGCCCTGCTTCGCTTTCTCCATCTGCTTTAGAAGAGTGTTCTACTCAATAACTTTGGGGTTGCAATTACAGTGGGACCGGTGGCTATACTATAACCGAAGATTATCAACAGTGTTCATATTTAAATAAAACTTTCTCTCATCCATGATCTTGTTTCCTGGTTGAAGCCACAACACAAACGAGTTCTTCGTGGGATAGAAGGAAGATCTCGAAGAACGTTACCTGGATGATTTAAGTCAAAGGTAGCTCTGTCTTTAGCTTTGTATGAGGGACTCATGGTGAAGCTTTTACATCATTCCCCCTTGAAAGAGCTAGACAATTTACTGACTTTTCTAATGAAGATTTAAGTGCCAAAGACCCATCTCACAACCCCCTCGCTAGGTCACTACATCCTTCCTAAATTCCCTGAGGTCTAGCATTTCGAGAGGGAGTTGTGCTGCCCCCAATTTTAACTTCTCCTCTACAAGTCTGGTCTCATGCCCTGCGGCATTTAGTCTTAGGAATCCACACACATGAACACACACATGCACACAGACACACACAGACGCACGCGCACACAATGTTTACGTGCACACACCTAGACACGCACTCATGCCTGCACACACACAGGCAGACACAGAGACATCCATACACAAACGCATGCCTACACACATAAATACATGCACACATACATGCATGCACACAGACACATATGTGTGTGCATGCACACACACATGCACGCAGTGTTTGCTTGCACACACATGTGTGCATGTATACATAGAGACATACAAACACATATGCACACACACATAGATACATGTGTATATACACATACACATATGCGTGCACACACACATGCAGATAAAGTTTACACGCATGCACACCCACGCACTTCTGCACCTGCTGCCACCTTCAAGTTCTTCTAGGATCTCCCTTAGACCATCTCCAAACCTCTCACTGGCTTTCAAAGCACTGGCCAGTCACTTTTCACCACAAATTCCAGTTTCTCGGGGCTTTCAGGCATCCTGTGTATGTAACGATATGCACTTCATTACTGGAATAACGATAATACTTTACACACACAGTAGCCTTGTATCCGTGAGTGCTTTCCCAGTGACATATGCTGTGAAAGCACAGAGCAAAGCCCCTTGCCTCTCCCTCCTGTGACCCTGTCCTTCCATGGGAGACATCACGGATCTCTCATTCCTCATGGCAACACCTCATAACCATTTCAGGCAGGAAGTAAGGAAATCTGTCCAGTTGAAACTGCAGAAAGGAATTAGGTAATATAACACTTTTCTTTCTCTTCTCCAGAAACTCTGAGAAATGTACTGATTCTCAGAATGATCGACCCCCAGACAGTCTCCCTGAATTGTTGCTTTTTGCCTGGGGATTACATATTTCCTGGAGCAGTGAATTTTCTTCTTTCCTTGTCTTATTTCCATCAGTACTGTATTTATTTAGAGCATAAGATAAAAATATCTATATGGCTAGGCTATCAACCCTTCACATGACGAGTGTGACTATTCTATATTTGTTTGTCTATGATGTAAAGATATCCCTAAGAGACATATACTTCCTCCATAAAAGGCAGCATGTCCAGTAACCCAAAAACTAAAAAGAAGGAGGAGGAGAAAAAGAAAGGAAGGAGGAGGAGGAGGAAGAGGAGGAGGAGGAGGAGGAGGTGGAGGAGGAGAAGGAGGCAGTTAGTTTTCTCAAGAAAACAGCCTCATGGAAGGGGAAAGGTAAAGTTGGAGCAGATCCGGTTTCAAGTCCTACCATTATGAAACTTTGATCACACGGTGCTTCTGTTTCCTCGTTAGGACATGATGGGAAGAATATATACATCATATAGTTGTGGTGAGGGTTAAGTAATAATCGAGAAATGTCTGGCACAAAGTAGGCACTCTTATTTCTTGTGAATTCTGAAAACTGAGATGCTTTGTGCTAACGGAGAAACTTCTGGACAGTAGGCACCCTGCATTAATCTCTTTGAGATAGTTGAAACTCACTACTGAACTTGTGCTATTGAATTTAATTATCCACTGATTTGCTTACTCCGCCACTCCCGGCTACCTGCTACTTAGTGCCAAGCATTGTGCTGTGCACCAAAGAGCCCCTAGTGGGAAGAACCCCCGGCCCAGGAGCTGTAGGCTGGAGAGGTAGTGAGTGACAGGCAATTAACATGGTGTGTTAACACAAGAAAGCACAGGGTGCTGTAACACATTTTAGGGGGGGGGGTCCCTAGCTCAGTCCTGGGTGTTTGGGAGAAGAGTCTAGCTTTGCCTTGATTCTCTTTTCATACCCTTAAATTCGTACCCAAGGCAGTTTCCTCACATTTCCAGGTTTTAAAAATTATTATTTATAAAAGGTAAAGCATCTAAAAGAGTATAGCGGTAGTTCAGATTTTAGCTCAAAAAATGGCTTGCGGAAAAAAAATAAGCAAATGGTCAATCCCAGTAACCAGTCCATCTTCCCACAATGCCCTGATCCTGATGGGCCTCGAAAAGATCTAAGTCCTAATTAAACCCAACTATTATTCACCGGTGGGCCATTAACTTAGGGTAAGCCAGCTGGGAGACATTTATCTTTTAAGACCAGGGTGAGCGCCCATGCGATAGGTGTGACCGTGAGGCACCAGATGTAATCAGCCGACCAGATGTGGCTCCTCGTGTCTTCTCAGTCTCTTTTATTTCTCTGGTTCTTTGACTTTCTCTCCCCCCCCCCTTCCTCTCTCCCTCATCTATGCCTAGAGCCTGCAAATGGTACCAAAGGGTACCAACCATTCTCTCACCACTCATATCCAAATAGGTTGTTGACTTCTGCCTTAAAATATGACAGCCTTTCGCAGCAAAGATGGCACTTGAGATGCAGATAAATTAAACATAACCCTCAGTCTGGTGGGGAGAAAGACTTAAAAATAAATAATCAAGATGCGATATATTGATAACTAAATCCAAGTCAGCTGAAGCCCTGCAGAAAATAGGGGAGTAGATCAAGTGGTATCATGGAATCATTTCTTCAACATCACTTCTACTGATTTCTTATGTAGCCCTGGATAATTTACTTAAAATTGGGCTCCTATAAAATATGGACAATAATAAGTAGTCATAGCTGGGTTATGGAAATTGTCACGAGAATGATATGAAAATAGATTGTTAGGAGGAAAATGCCACAGAAATCCAAGATGTCGTTATTGTTGCCGTGATGTCAATTGGTCAAAACTAATTTCTCCATAGAGTTCGGGTGTAGCTTCAACTATCTTAGCACACAGGTAGCTTCTCTTTTCCATCTGCTGCCCATGACATCAGCTAAGAGAACCCTCCCATCAACACGTGGGAAGTGTGGGAACCTATGTGTCCCAGGTTTCGGTAGGCCCCGGGGAATAAAGTGGGAAATGAGGTAGATCCAGTCTTAACAAAAGAAATGTCTCTTTCTCAACTCTGAATGATAAACCTCTTTGCTTGTATCATGTTGTATTTTCTTTCGGGTTTTGTGTTTTCCTTTGAAAAAGTCTGTTCGGGGCTGCAGTGCAGAGGCAAGGAAAGGCCTGAAGGCACGCGGGTCTGGGACTGACCTTCCTCCAAGTAAGAGACTGATAGGAATCCAAGCTGAGTCAAGGGCTTGGGAAATGTGTTCATGACTGAGAGCTGGGTCTTATCTTTGGGGGCAGGGCATGCGCCCTTGTAGGCTGTGGCGGGATTTCCCCTGAAAGAAATGGACGGTCTACTGGGAATCACTCTGGGAGGAGACGTAGCCTGGGACAGGAAATGAAGACTGGGGAGGCGGGGAGGGCTCGCAGAGGAATCAGAAGGAAAATACCCTCCTTGTTCTGCAGGCTGAGGCCATGAGGGAGAGGCTTCGGGACCTCAAGGCCCACTCTAGGCAGGGCCTGGAGTTGTCACACAGGCAGGCCCGTTAGTGGACCCGGACGATGGGTCACTGCCTATGCCATGGCCTCAATGCCCTCTCTGCCCCCAAATCTACAGGAAAATCTCATTCCCTGCCTTTAGCCTGTGGGGAATGATGGGCAAGAGCTATTGTGGAAAATTAAGGGAGAGGGTGTGTTCACCATTGGAGATAGATTGGCCAAACAGGGGACAGTGGTCACCTGTGGAGACTGATGGTGCCCCCTGGGGTCGGTTCCTCAAGTGTGATGATGCTGATGCTTGATGCACACCCAAACCACACCCTGAAATACACTGGACCCCGACAAGGGGAGAGCAAGCAGAAGCTCACGCCATCATAATTGAAATTACACAGATAAAATCTAACAAATTATGGTGAAAATGATCAGCAAACCAACCTAGTGTACAAGAAAAAAAAAAGATGGTGAGCTTTTGCTCTGCATCTAGGGAAGTTTCCAGAAGGAGATGGACCTAAAGAGAAGCTGTAAGGGAGGGGCAAGGAAGGGGTGCGGAGCTATGAGCAGGAAGGACTGGGGATGGGGAGAGCAGAACAGAGAGATACCGGCCATGGGCAGGGTCTGGTATAGAAGCTAGTGGGGGTCGGAGGCTTGTGGCGGGGGGACGTAGAGGGAAGTACTACAGAGAGGGAGGTGGTGGGAAACCGAGGGAGAGATGGTGTTGGGTATGCAGCAGGCTCCAGCCTTTTAAACTGAGGTGATGGTCCCAGCACCCTATCTCCCCTAGGCTGTCTGGTGAGAGGCAGGGCAGGGTGAGGAGGACCCCATTTCCAGGGCATCTGATCTACAAAGAAAGCCAATCAGATACCTTCGACCTCTTCAGAAACCCCACTTACTCTTCCTGAACAGGGCTTTGGGTTTGAATTACGTAAATAATTGCCTTAACTCTTCCCTTCATTTTGCCTGTAGATTCTCACCCTCAGAGGGGCGTTTTGAGGATAAATGAGATACAGGCAGAGCGCTTTGAACGCCTTCCATGAAAGGTAGCATATCAATACAGGCGCCGTATAATTAAGGTGCTTTCAAATTGCCGATACATGTGTATTTATAACACCCACTATAATCTTTTCTTTCCTCTTTTATTTTTTATAAGAAGGCAGGAAAATCTAATTTTTTTCTAACCACCCAGCTTTTGTGCGCTTAACATTAACCTTTCCTTCCAAATGTCATTAGCTGCTAATTAAGATGTTGATTTGCGGATTGTATATCTTGCAATAGAAGTGATTTGTGGATGCCTACTAGGTGTTTATCAACCTGCACCACTCATATTGGTTTAGCAAGAGCCTGGTGCATTTTAATTTACCGAGCGTTTCCCCAACTCTCCACTTATTTCCGCATGTGCATAATGAGAGAAAAATGATAAGAGAGGAAAAATGGGAAATACTATAAATAGTTGCTAAAGAAAAATGCCATAAGAAAGAGTTATGGCTCGAAGTAGGTGTTAAAAGAGCGAACAGATTGAATGTATTTTCTCTGTTTAATGGGGTATTTTAAGAAACAGAATCCGCGCATCGGTGAGACTAGGATAGCTGGGAGGAGGTGTGCAGAGACACACAGGTCATAGAGAGCCAGCAAAAGGAAAATGATGACTGGACTGTCTGAATTTTCTGGAAAATGCATGCTCTTGGTTTCCAAGGCTGGCCTGCTCCTTTGCCAGTCTCATGCCTTTAAGTTTCCCAAAGAAACTTCTTTATTCTAAAACCACCCTTAAATCAAAGAAATAAAAGGATCGTTCCGTCACTGCGAAGGATTCTGCAACAGAGGGGACATTTCCACAGGACTTTTTAATATAATTTATGAATATTTGCTAGCAACATAATTGTCTTTTCTGCTGACATTTTCAAAGCAACACTGTGATTTGTTGGGTCTCTGGAGAGACCAACTACAAAACTGATAATTATATTAAATATACATAGACAATAAAGAGTGTGTTTACATAACTGTGCCCATAAATAACTGATTGAACAGTCATTGTTCTCAAACCCCTTTTAGGCAGCTCTCCAAGGATTCCAGTTCTAATGACATGATGGTTTAAAAGATGTTGCTCAGTCTTGTTCCATATTTAATTAACTTTCCTTTTTTAAACTTGTGATGGCAGAGACAATAACAAACAGCTCTGAAAAGAGGGAGCGCTTTGAAACCCGGGCAAGACCTTGTCAGGCTTTGTGCCGCGCGGACGGGAGGAGCAGGCGATGAGCGGGGGCTGGCCTGGGACCTCCGGGACCTCCGACCTTCCCCCGGGATTCTATTAGGAGGCCGTTCAGCACGCTCCAGGTCTGCACACCTTCCCCTCGCACACGCATGTCCGCGGAGTGGCCTCGCGCACATGCTCTCGCAGGCAAGGAGCTACATCTCTAATGATTTCTTCCTCTGGAAAAGAAGACGAAAGCAAATTGGAAAAGCAACTAAGCCTTGGGAGGCAGAGGCAGGGAGTGTCATGGAGTGATCAGGGGGCTGGGGAGTCTGGATGCTCAGGTTCTGGCCTTGGCTCTGCCACTGCTGTTTGACCTTGGGTAAGCGTATTCGTTTCCTATGACGCCTGTAACAAATTACAGACTTGGTGGCTTAAAACACAATAAACTAATTAGCCTGCAGTTCTGGAGGTCAGAAGTGGGTCCCACCGGGCTAAAGTCAAGGTGTTGGAGGCTCTAGCTGAGAATCTGCTTCTTTGCTCTTTCGAGCTTCTGGTGGTCGCCCATACTCCTTGGCTCGTGGCCCCTTTCTCCATCTGCAAAGCCAGCGATGGCCAGTGGAGTCTTTCTTGTGCTGTGCCACTCCAACACTGACCGTCTTGCCTTCCGTTTATAAGGACCTGTGATTATACTGAATGGGTGTGGATAGTCCGGACTAATCCCCTTGTCTTAAGACCCTTAACTTCATCACATCACATCACCTTGAAAAATGGACATATTCGCAGATTCCAGGGATTCAGATGGAAGACATCTTTGGGGGCCATTATTCTGAAACCGAGCTCCATAGGGTTAATGAGGTTAAAACGAGCAGAAAGTTTAAAGCTTGTTTTTCAGTGAACCATTTCTTCCTCATCAGCTATTGTGTCTTTTTTGACCCCACTAACAAATTTTCTAGCTGTCTCTGCAGAAGCCTGGACTCGGAGTCAACCAATATGATTCGAGCCTATGAAACAAGCAAGGTCCTGCCTTCCTTACCTGAGATAACAAGCCCAAGAGCCTGTCCAATGTATACTGGCTCTCCAAGCATGCCCATAGCCCCTTCTTCTGTTCTAAGATAACCTCCCAACATCACGGGCTAAGTTTCGCCTTGTTCTGATGTTACGTCTCCACCCCAAAATGAACATGGGATGTATGTTACATGTGCATTGTCTCAACGTGCATGTTCTGCCTTTCCTCATGGATAGTCATAAATTCCTGCTTTTTTCTTCAACAGTATGTACATAATCTCAACCCTTCTGATTATTAAAAACTTGTTCTCTCCCCCTTTGGGGAGACAGAATTGAGGCTTGCCATCTTGTCTCCTTGTTTGGCTATTGCTAGAATAAACTCTTTCCTTGCTGCAAACCTGATGTCTCAGTGATTGGCTTTGCTGAGCATGGGGCAGATGGACTTGAGTTCAGTTATAGTTCTGGCTACCACAGAAAGTCAGCTAACATTATCTGTTAATGAGGGAGCGGGTGTGAACTAGATGCATTCATCCAACAAATTAAGGTCCAGTTGACACAATAATAAACACCTAAAACTCAGTCCCCATCTTCTGCAGAGCTTTCGGTATGGACGGAAAGATAAGCATTCACCAGAAAAATAGAACACAATTTTTCAGCTGCGTTAAGGGCTACAAAAGGAAGTATAGAGTATAAGGTGAATGTTTGGCAAAGCGATCTGGCCCCGGCTGTTGGAAAGGGGGTGGAGCAGTCCAAGAAGGCTTCCCTGAGGAGGTGACGGTAAAGCAGAGACCAAACAAATGACTGGGAGTTACCCAGCAGTGTGAGTGGGAGGGCGGGACAGGCATCAGGACTGATGGGGATTTCCAGTCAGAGGGAACAGCGGACCCCATGTGTAGGTCCTGGAGTGGGGGGTGGGGGGCACTGCGAAGCAGCCCTTGGGGCTAAGAGCAAACGGTCTACAAGCAGAGAGTTTGGCGGGTGCTGGGAGAGGCAATGAGAAGAAAAGACCAGTTTCCACTTAGCAAGGGATTAGTAACTTACAAGTAAATAATAGGAGGTAACTGGTGAGTAACTATAGTTCATATGGTTTACTATTACGGTCTGTCTGTTGTAGATGATGAAACCGAGAGTCAGAGAAGCTAACTGACCTCCCCAAGGTCATGCATCTGGTAGAACCAGGACTTACACCGGCATCTGCTCTCGTCCCTACACGATGCTGCCTCTTCAGCAGGACTTTTGGACCTTGATATCTAACCCTTTTGCTAAGAGCAATTGGGAGCCATAGAAGAATCTTAAGCACTTTAGAAAAATGACTCCGGGTAACTGACTGTGGGCATCAGGCCAGGGAGCAGGCATTAGCTCTCAGGCAAAACAATGTTGGCTCAGACTGAAATGAGACTGGGGGTAGTGAGAAATGGAAAGAGTCAGTAAATCTTGTGGAAGTAACGTTGAGAAGTCTTGCCGGTTGATATGGTGTGAAAGAGAGAGGCAAGTGTCCAAGATGATGACTGTGCTTCTGGCCAGTGCATCTAGAAGGATCCATCCGGTCTTTCCTTCTAAAACAAGGGGTTCATGTGGAGCTGTGGGCCGGAAAATAAACACACAGCAAAGCCCTAGAGCCCCGAAAGGCCTTCATACATTAGTAAGAAAATAAGCTATGAATGAACAGCTTTGAGTGGATTTTAAGTTCTCAATAAAAATTCAGCAGAATTTCTCCATGGCAATTCTCCCCTTGCAAGAGATGAGTCCTGCTCGCCGTCACTGCTATAATTCCGTGTTTGTGCTGAACTCCTTCTAATTGTCATCAATTATGATTCATTTACTTTTAGGTGTCTTGCCTGTCATAATATTATCATTTGTAAGTCTTTCCCTTTGCAGACTGTGAGAATGTGTTGTGACATCTCAATAAAGCAGGATTCAATCAAGGTGTGAATGAATTGTTAATCTCGTTATAAATAGAAGGTACCATATGTCAGTATGTAAGGGATGTCTCCCTCTTTGTTGAAAACAATGTTAGTGAAACAAAACAAAAGAAGTTTCCGAAAGAGCTGGTTCAGCTCACCCAGCTTCCAATTATATTATAGCCAACAATTCTCTGCAGCTGATTCCGATTTCTGGGACCAGTATTCACACGGATTTATTTAGAATTACCATTTGAAAGAGAAAACGAGTGTCAGGATGGGCCACCAGAACCCCAGGTGTACCCATTCCTCCTGACTTTGACCGTGGAGATCACCTTACAACTCCGACTATGTCTTCAAGAGGCACATCGTGTGAACCATTCGATCAAAACATCTTTTTCCCTCTTCTTTGCATTTCTAGATGGCACGCAGATTTTAAAAAATATGGCTAAATTGGCCTAGCTCCAGCTCAAACTAGTTCATGAAAAATATACTCTGAATCTTTTCCTACACGTGCACTCTCCCAGCAGTGAGGGCTCTGGCCCAGTCTACCCTTGATAGCACATCCTAAATGTGAGGCTGAGGCACCTGCGGCAGTGTGTTTTCTGAGGAAAGCCTGCATGTGCTCCGAGGTCCAGCAAACGCCAGAACCAATAAAGCTTAAATTAGCATCCCATAATCTAGAGCTATTTCCCCTCTGCTCTTCCGGAGCCCTCCCCAGAACCTCCCCTCCCCCCAGCTCGTAAGCCAATCAAAACGGGCTGCTACCTTGTTCCATTTCTTTAGGGCCTTGCTAAGTGACTAGCTTGTTAGTTCAAAATAAAGTTAATGGCTAATAATGGCTCTCCCCCAGTGCCCAGTGGCATTGCCACAGAGAATCAGTGCAGAAGGGTGGAAAGAGCTTGGAGTTTGGAATGAGCCACTTTTGGGTTCAAGTCCTGGTCGCTCTGCCGCTCCGTTCGCTTGCTGAGTGTCCTGAGCGAGTTGTGCTTACGTTTTTTGAGATTATAGCCTCACCTGTAAAATAGAGATTCACCCATCAGGAGGCTGCTATGAGGATTAAGGAAGATAATGTAAGTTCCGCATGAGTACAGAAACCGGCCTATTGATTGACAATTGGGTAGAGGCCAGATGCAGCCCCCTAGAGATCCCCGCTAATGATCGGACCCCACTAATTACAGAGACACCATGATTTTCATTTCCTACCTGTCTCCAGCTCTCACTCCTTCCCCTCTCCCCTTCCTTCATTGTCTCCTCTCTTCCCCAGTGATGTGTTGAGCCCTAGCTGGGTTCAAAACCCTTTGTCTCTTTTATTCTTCACTATTTCCAACACAGGGTACAAAGGGCTTTGGCTGTGGCACGTGACAGGAGAAAAGTAGGTGGGGAAGAGCCAAGCCTGATAAAGAGCCATTTAGAACAATGACCCTCCTGCCCTGTCCCTCCAAAATCCACTGTTAACTTGTTTCACAATAGTCATTAGAGACACAAAGGAAGTGTTGATAAGCTCCATGATTCATTCAAGGACCAAGGTTAATTTTTATTTATTCCCAGGTCATCACAAACAGAGGCAGATGGTGGTGGCATTTCCTTCTTGCCGGGAGCTCAGATATTATCTGGATAGATGTCAGCGGGCTTTGTCCATTGCCTCTCAGCGCGGGCAGCTTTCCTGGATAGAGCCCCAGCCACCCAAACTGCAGATGGATTTGATTTAACTCCGATGACTTGTGGTAAATAATTGAGGTCACTTGGGCCCGGCTGGAGGCAAGCCAGCATCGCCAAGGAGAAAGGTTGATATCGTTTATCCCGCAGCTCTTCCTTTGGAGGATTTATTTTTGGTGACCCATTTAGGTGGTAGCTTACGAGACCATGGCTATCAGTTTATTGAAAAGTCACTTTCTCTCAAATTTAGTCATATCAGATGGCTTTGGGATGGCTTAAAATAATGCAATCTACTATAGGAATGATCACAAAGGGTCACGTAGGGGTTCTCTGTTTCCTGAATGCCCCGTGAGCTAATTGGATGAAAGACAGTATCTTGTTCGATTCTGCAATGCTAGTGTCTTGCATGGCACCTGATTTCAAACAAAAAAAATTGATGGTCATTAACCATTGTTCCTCAAACTCTTGGCTGCTCCCAGGCTAAAGGGATGCTCTGCTAATAATGAATAGGAACTCCATTTTATTTGGCAACTCCTATTTATTAGGTGGCGGACGTTGTGCTGGGTGTTTTAGATTTGTGTCCAATTTAATCTTCATAATAGTCTTGTGCGGTAGGGACCATGTCCTCATTTTAGAAAGAAAGCAACTGAAGCCCAGAGAGCTTGTTCTGTGTCCGAAACAGTGCAGCAGATTTGGAGCCTAGGACTTCACCCCGTTGCCTCCTAGGCAAGATTAAGCCCCCACTTAGCTTCCCTCAGAGCTCGCAGGGCCCTGAGCTGCCTTTCTCATATGAAGAGTCCCCCAAAGGTCTCCAATGTTGGCTGTACCCACGGGGGAAAATCCATTTCGGCGTACTTAGGGAAAGAACAACCAGGTGAATTATAAAGTGGGCACTGTGATGTCTACACACCTATTGATAACTAAAGCATATGGCTGCTTAAACGGAGGTATTCCCTTTGGCTTATTACCCTCATTACTTCCTGTCAGTTAGCGTTCACCTGCTTCAGTTTTACTGCAATGTGTGAATTGCATATATCATATATTACTTAGCAGGAGCCCACCATGAGTCCATTTTTTTTTTTCACAGAATGATAGTTGTAGGGCAGTCAAGAGGTCTTATTTGGCCTTATAAATGATTATCTTTCTCAATGGATTGCCAAATAGGATACTAATTAATAAATGTTTCTGGTTATTCTATATTTAGGGATATAACTAAGTTTGGTCTTTAGCTCATGCATAAAGATGCATCACACAAATACATCCCTGTACCTTCTTTTCCTTTTATTCTTTTATTCCATATATTACCTGATTTCGAATCATGCCTCTCCTTGCCTACGAGACCCTGGGCAAAGCGCCTTCCCTTTCTGAGTCTTTTTCCTCACTTGTAAAATAGGGATACTACGTTTTCCATGGTTGTATGGATTTAGGGAGGCGCATAGGTAGTTCGTGTGCAAAATTTGTTCTTTTAACACCTAGCACCAGAATTTCTCACAGGGGGAGACTTCGTTTGAGGATGCTTCATTAAGCCTTGTGGAGGAGAGACTCAGAGGGCAAACACATCTGCAAAAGGCAAAGCAACGCACATGGTGTGAATATGCTGTCCTCGAGCGAGTTAGGAGAACTGGCTTTTGCTCACATGAGGGGAAGAGAAGGAAGGCGGAAAGGGTGGGGGAGAGAGAAGGTGGGGGATGGTGTGAGGTGGGGCACTCCGCAAGGAGCAGTCATGAACCTGCCAGGCAGCTGGCTAAGGACACCCTAAGAGCTCCTGTCATGTCGAATGTCCTCTGGAAGCTGAGCAACTGTGGGATCGGCACCACCTCCGTCATCCAACCCACACTTGGAGTATGTCTATTCTTCTCACAAGTACTTTCCTGAAAGTGCCGTTTGGTGTGGGAGATCCAGATGCCAGCCAGCCCTCATTCTCCTCCTCCTACCCTGTGACTGTTTTCACCTGTCATGAGGCAGAGACAGGACCCGCCTCTGGCTGAGCTCTCCTTGGAGAATCCACTCACCCTGAAGCATCGGTAAGCAGCGCCCCTTAACTGAGGATTTTGTGGAGAAGATGACAGACAGGTCCACCCTGCTCAGTCTTCAACAACCAAGCCAAACCAACAAAATAAAACTTGGGAATATGCATGAGGCACTTCTGGTCTCTACAGTCTTGTCAGCCACACAACTGGGCTTGTTGCCTACTCTGGCTCTTTTTTCTCTAATGCAGAGCCTCGTCTTGCTGGTTCCTCCTCAAGAACAATGCAGATTCCTTGTCTTATGTTCAGAAATCTAATTATCATCTTTTTCTATATGGGCAGATGTTTGGACCCTCGATCTCCAGCCAACCCAAGTAGCTTATCAAAGATTTGTTGCTCTAAAACACAGCATTCTCGGGTACATCGAAATTTCCCTAATTGATTTACTATGGAGGTTGAAAAGCAGAACTGACCTTTGTGTCTTTGGTATAACATGCATCAGAGAAACAGCCCGCATTAAGGTAGGACCTCAGAGCCAGAGGTGGCAATGCTGGCTTGAGAACATGAGGCCCACTCTCTACCATCTTCTTACACTGGATTTCCTGACTGTTGAAGGAGGGAGAGAGTGGGGGAGGTCCGAGCTGAACTTCCTGTGGGCATGAACTGGCCAAAGTGATCTTCTTTCCATCTCAAGAAGCCAATAGGTCTAATTTGACATGACACCATTATAGTGCCTGGGCCATGGTAGGTGCTCAATAAAAATATCTCCATTTCCCCCCAGTCATGATGGACATTGCCTTCACTCTCCACGGCCCTGATCGAATATTAGCCAGGACAATAAGAAACCTGTGGTCAAGCTCATTCTCCAAGGGCATCCACACCTTGCCATCCTGTGGTCAAAGAAATCCCCTTGGAATGAGATTGACATATACCGAAAGCCTTGGGTACATTTTGTTTTCACAAAATAACACTCACCCTCTTGTTTCTCTGAGCTAAACGGCATGATGATTCTCAATGGAATGCTTACAATTCTCTCTGGGAAATTTGAATGCCTCTTGTAATTTAGTTAAACAGCTTTTAGGTATCACAGAGAAACTTGTTACTCACGGAGGGAAAATGGATCCCCACACTTGACACTGTGGAACCTCTTGCTGTCCATCTGGGGCTCCTTGTAGCCACATGACTTGGTCTTTCACCAAACCGCAGTGAAGGGACAATCAATCCATGAGCTCTCCCACCATTTGCTGCTGCTCTGTTTACTATTCCTTTATTTACATAACTAGAGATTCAACATCCTAACATGTTTTGCAAGCTGTCATGACATGAGAAGCTAGTAATCTGCTATATTTTCCTTGCTAACATATTTTTGACATATTTTAGCTTTTGATTATAAGATTGCATCTTTGCCTGCTACCATCTGTCTCGACTCAATGGAACTCTGGCATTTACAAAAACAGTGGGGTGTAGTATTTCATATATACTTGAACTCTACCAGAAACATGCTATTTTCAGTCTTAACCAATATGTCATGCTTTCACACGCAACATCTGAAACGTTTGCTATCTTGCAAGATCTGCCAGGGATAAGGAACGAATCTTCGCATCCAATTTGGCTGAGATGAGAACTATATTAATGAGGAGAAGGAAGCGGTATCCAGCTTCTAAACAGAGGTGGCTTTTTATGTGGTTTATATCCTCTCAATGAGGCTTATCCTTTTATCAGCATGATTAAGATCTTTTGTGGAAATACATCTCCTTTTGGACTTTGTGACCTCCCAGTGCCTGACATTCTTGAAGCATATATTTCCGTGTGAAATAGTTCTCCACATTTGGCAATAAGACATTTTCCTACATGGTGTCCTTTTCTGATTCTTATCTTTACTCATTAGGGAAAATTATCCCTGGTTTGACCCAAAGGATTAGCTTGGTTCCTGCCTCTGCTGACAACGCTGGACTGTGCAACACACAGAAACGTGACATTGTATTCAAACAATGTGTTGGAGGAAAGGCCCCCCTACCAAAGAAAACAAAACAAAACAAAACAAAAAAAAACGCACAGGCATAACATGCATTTATTCAACACCAAGCTTAAATGAATTTATTATGCTCCTGGATTATACCCCATAGGCCAAGAAGCTGTCAACTATTGACATTTTCTTTTCTCTCCATGTTCTGAGTTGAGCGTAAATATATTTGTCAAGGGAATATAGTGCATGCTCAGTATATGCCCATTTCATCAGAAGGAAAGCTCTTATTATCTGTAATCACAGTCAACATCTTTGTTGCTTTAAGGAAGGAATGGGCTGTAGCTTGGATTTACATATGGATCTAGTACTTTTCAGATTGTGTTTGGGATGCTGTTTTAATTCTCCTTTTGAATGTGCATAGATTTGGCGTTTCTAGTGCAAGACTCCAATAATGATAGAGAAATGATTTGGGTCAGTCTGGCGGGGACTACTAGTTGATTTTCTGCCTTTCATCATGCTGCCTATTTTCTAGGAGCAGCTGACTGTAGGATTTTGGAGCTAAACACATCAACTGGGATCATTGTCATTGAAGAGATCAAAGAGGAAGGCATTTTGGACACTTGATTCCAATGTCTTGTAGCTGCAAATCAAGTCCAGGCTGACCTGGGCCCCGGATGGCCTTCCTTGTCTGGTTAATGAGGATGGTGGCCATTGCTGAACTAAGAAACAAGGCTGAGATGGAGTATCTAGGTGATTGTTATGGTAGGTTTCTGGGGAGCAGGGATCTTGTCTTTTCCCCTCATCCTTTGTGTCTGGCACAGAGTGGGCAAACCGGTGGATATGTCAAACTAAGACAGACCGAGCACTACGGTCCAGCTGTTAACTCATCCACATGTGCTTAACTGAACTTCTATGAGGTGGCTTCACTGAGGGTGGGTAGAAAAATACAGATTCTGCATCCTTGGAAGACTTCTGATCCAGCCGGAAAGACAAAACTAGTTTTCAAGGAAGACATTAATTGCTAAGGTAGGTTGTGAGTGCAACAGGAATTTCTAAAAAGGGAGGAATGGTACAGATTGGGGTGGGATTCATGGAGGGAGAGGGGCTTGGTTGGTGACCAGAAGACTGCACAGCGTTTAGGTAAGTGGAGAGGAAGAAGGAAGAGTGTGTGAGGGGATGGAATATACAATAGTGAATAATAAAAGAAAGGAATGAACTAGACTTGCAAAGGAGAATGATTTGATTGACTGACTGAAACCAGCTGAAGCTGGATAGGTAAGACTGGTGGGTTGTTAGGCAATTCAAACACTCTTGAAAGTCAAAGGAATATGTATTTTTGGTGGGGGATAACAGACCATTACTCCAGGGGTTTCTAAACAGGACACATGGTAAAAGATATGCATTTTAGAAAGACTGAAAAGGAATGTTGTGATGGACTCAGAGGGTAAGAGGTGCAATGGAGAAAAAGCAGTGATTCTAGAATCAGCATAACAAGAGCCTATATTAAATAAAGATAATATTTAAAGCAACAGCTTTCTTATATAGGGCATCTAATATACTTCAGGTATTTTTAGCCATTGAAAAATCACATCGGTGAAAATTCTACGAAGATTTGTAAGTATACATACCTTCAAATTAAAGAAGGAAATAAGTTTCAGAAAAGCAAAGTTAGTTGGTCTGGGTTACATAGCTAACAAGGGCCAGGAAAAGAGTCAAACTCTATCAAAATGGTACAGGTTTTCCTGATGTCTGAGTAACAACAAAGCCCTTCTCTGATTTCCGTAGCCCTTTTTCACTACATTACTCTGGGAATCATCAATATTTGTTGAATGAGAAAATGATGTGAAGTAAGTGTTTTATAAAGATTAACATGGCGGCCACATATAAGAAGGGACTTGTATGGGGGGCAAGGTCAGAGATATGTCGACAAGAAGGGTCTCCCTAGGGTCTTGTCATTGGAAATAGAAAGGAGAGGCTAAACATGAGAAATCTTGCCAACCAGGAACATGGCGTCATGTGACTGCTGTTTAAATTATTGAAAGGCAGAGGAGAATGAGGATTGGGTGGGGGGTGGCAGAAAGAAAAACACTGGTGACCTTGGGAACACATTTTCAGTAAAAGGATATTGATGGAAGACAGCCTGCAGGTGAGGAAGGAGTGAGTCGGTGGTCAGGAAATGGAGGATGTGGGGCAGACCACAGATTTGGAAGAAAATGAAGGAAATAAATAAAACAGTCTTGGAAGGAGGCTTCAGGGTCAAGAAAAAAAATGGTTTGCTTTTTCTTTTTAAGAGAGGAATCCTGTGTGCATTTGAAGAAAAGAAGAAGGTATGCAGATAGGAGGCAGATATTAAAGGAACTAGAGAAAGAGGGGCTTCTGTATTTGGAAAGTTTCAAAGAAGCTGGGGTGGGGTGGGGGTTAGACTCATGGGATAGCCTGATAGAACTTTCCACCATGAGGAGAAAGTGCCACATCTGTGTGGTTCCGTACAGCAGCCACCAGCCCCATGTGGGCCATTGAACACTTGAAATTCTCCCTGAGAGGCTGAGAAACTGAATTTTAAGTATTAATTTAAATTAGTTTAAATCTAAATAGCCACATCTTTAAATAGCTAGTGGCTCCCATGTTGGTCAGCTTGTGACCCTTAGCGACCCAAAGATTTTTGTCTCCTGTAGAAGAGAAGTAAAGCCTTCCTCTGGCTCAGGAAAGGACGGCAGGGAGGGAGACAAACCAGAGATGTTTCATATGCAAGAAGAAAAAAAATAATTTTGCTTCTGCCAGGCAAGCTTGACTTTCATTGTTTCTACCTTGGTGATAGCCGCATTACTAACTCGTTAGGTTAGGTGAGACCACTTGAGTTTTGAGGCACTTGGAATTCACATCCCCATGTAGATGTTGTGCTCAGAACTGTAGTCAGCACTGACCAGATGGACTGAAGAATTGCTAAATCTCCCATGGTACTACCAAGATACACCCTCGGTCTGGCTGCATCTCTTGATCAAGATGCTCCTCGTTCATGTGAGACAGAGATGGAGAAGACTCTAGTAGGTTCCTTGGGTTGAAGACCATTTTTTTGTATAGGTTTTCCTGGTGTCTGAATAACAAAGTCCTTCTCTGATTTCCTAGTGCCCATTCTGCTTCCGCATCTCATGGTCACTTTCCTTCTGGATATTTTAAAGCCCAAAGGAGGTGATTCCCCTCAGAGTGATTTCACTTAAGACTTAGCAGAAGTTTTCTTGAAGAATTTCTCATCTGGAGAATGGGGTGCGTGTCCTGCCCTGTATTCTGCAGGTAAACAAAGAGAGAGCCCCAAACTGGCATCCACTGTTGCCCTGAGATAGCACAGCCATTATCATCTCACCGGTGTGCTCTCCCCTAGATGGTGGTGTGTGTTGTTTGGGCTGCTTTTCATAGCCTCCGCAGCTGGGAATTCAAGATGCTATACTTAGGCAGAAGTCCATGAAGGAATTAATTGATATGAGCCAGAAGTTGATTGCCATTTAAGTACTCAGCCTCCACCATTGCCAAGTTTCCTTCTTTGCAGAGAGAACTGAGCTTGCCTGCAAACTGGCTCATTCAGGATGTGAGCATAAGATGGAATTCAACCTTTAATATGCTGCAACACCTGTTTGGAAATAAAGGGGCTCTGTGCTTTTCCCCCCAAGGAGTTGACAGCTGACTTCATTACCGAGGAATCTGGCGGAGATGGTCATGGCTACTCCTCAGCCTCCGGAGGCGCTCACCCAGGAATGCGGTGCCAGCCAGACCTGAGCGTTGGGAGCCTTCCAGAAACCCATGCTGGGTCATTTTGCCCTAAATCATCCCTCTTCCTTGGACTCCAGGAGTTTTCAGTACGTCTGGTAGCGCTCCCTCCACACAAGGGAGATGGTGAGAGGCTCTGGCCTGCCGGAGCTAAGTGGAGAAGCATCTGCAGGTGTTCTCTAGTGGGATCTGGATTTCCAAACTTCCTTTCTCAAGGGTTCTGCAATGTCGCACCCCCAAAGGCAGAGCTGCCATGCTCTATAGAGTAGAACTTGAGGGTTCATTGGAGTCCTTGTCCAGGTTCTGGAACAGACCCAGTGCTGCTCCAAGGAGCCTAATAAGCCTGTGGTGGGAGGGATCCCCAAAGACTGTCTCTGATGCCACTTCCTTCCCTTTAGGCTGGAACCCTGACTACGCTTATCAGCTTTCAGTGTAGAATCCCAAAAGCACATTAATCTGGCCTCCATTAACATCATAGAATATAGTGTCATCTGACTTGCAACAGAGAATGTTGTACTTTCTATTTGTTATCTGTCATCAGTTAAAAAAATATCTGTTTGAAATCCGAATGTCCAGGAATGGGAGTAGACTTACAGAGAGCACAGCCTTCCATTTGGTGGACTGCTGCTCAGCCTAACCACATAAACATGGCGGCTGCAGAGAAACTTTGAGAGAGCGCGCGATACCAATTTCAACAAAGCACCACTCAAACTCTTGTATACCAAACCCACACAATTATTTTAAAACAGACATTTTAAATAGTCTGGGATGAGAATAACTAGAAAAAAGAATCATTGATGCCAAAGGTCAAAATCAGCCATCCAAGAGCTGGACCTGGCTTGAAAAGTATGTCTCATATGGCCCACGCAGTGGGGGGGCAGCAGAGTTTGAATAAAAAGTGGAGTAGGTTGCCAACATTTAGAAACTGGCACATGGCGCTTACCCACCCGGATTGCTGGCTTCTCCTGAGACACTGGGCAATCTGGCGTCACAGGCTGCTTTCCCTCCAGGCGACAGTTGGGGCAGGTGATGGGGCATTTGCTCTCCAGGTTGTCAGAGTCCCCACCGGGCCCGATCTCTCTCTCTCTCTCTCTCTCACTGAGTTTGCAATCCTGGACCAGGTGTAAGGGTGGTGAGGTTCTGGGTCATTTCCCCCTTTCCCCTACACTCAGTATTGGTTAGTATGTTACTTTGGAGTTAAAATCATCATTACAGGCCCAGTTACTTTATTATATATTTTTAAACATTTATTTATTTTTGAGAGACAGAGCGTGAGCAGGGGAAGGGCAGAGAGAGAGAGGCAGATGCAGAATCTGAAGCAGGCTCCAGGCTCTGAGCCATCAGCACAGAGCCCGATGTGGGGCTTGAACTCAGACCGTGAGATCATGACCTGAGCTGAATTGGCTGCTTAACCGACTGAGCCACCCAGGCGCCCCTACAGGCCCAGTTATAAAAGGTGTTGTTGAGGGAAGAGAGTCTGAGACCCATACTACTTCTCTACTCCTTGCGTGTTCTTTTCAAATTTCCGGTCCAGAGTCCAGCACACTGGCCTGAGAATGTTAGCTCTGCCCAGTGGTTCTCAAATGTAGCTGCGCTAGAGTCAACTGGGGCACTTCTGATGCCCAGCTTGGATTCTAAACCAATTAAGTCTGACTCTCTGGGAGTGCGATTCAGGCAGTAGGGTTTTTTGAAGTCCCTTAGGGGATTCCAATGTAGAAGGTCCTTGAGAAATCATAGAGCAATTTCTCAACCTCAGTGCTATTGATGGACATTTTGGGGTGGATGACTTTTTGTTCCGGGGCCCCCGTACTACAGATTGTGGCATGTTTGGTAGTGTCTCTGGCCTCTACCCACAGACCCAGTAGCATTTTTCCAGATGAGAACCATGAAGTTAGATCATAAAATTATGGTCAGGAAGAGTGGCTTTCGTACTGGCCCTCTGCCCGTACATCAGATTTTCCAGAAATTTCTTTGGGAATGAAGTACTAGGAAAAAAAGAATCTCTCTTAAGAAGCTGGTCTAGGGAGCACCTGGGTGGCTCAGTCGGTTAAGCATCTGACATCAGCTCAGGTCATGATCTCATGGTTCATGAGTTTGAGCCCCATGTCGAGCTCTGTACTAACAGCTTAGAGTCTGGAACCTGCTTTGGATTCTGTGTCTCCTTCCCTCTTTGCCTCTCCCTGCTCCTGTTGTCTCTCCCTCTCTCTCAAAAATAAATTTATTTAACTTATTTTAAAAATTTTTTTTAATGTTTATTTATTTTTGAGACAGAGACAGAGAGAGACAGAGCATGAGTAGGGGAGAGGCAGAGAGAGAGGGAGACACAGAATCCAAGGCAGGCTCCAGGCTCTGAGCTGTCAGCACAGAGCCCGACATGGGGCTCGAACTCACAGACCGCAAGACCATGACCTGAGCCGAAGTCGGACGCTCAACTGACTGAGCCATCCAGGCGCCCCTAAATAAACGTTTTAAAAATTTAAAAAAAATAAAAAGCTGGTATATTTCTGCATTTATATTCGTTTTTTTTTTCTCCCTTTACTACTAGGAAGCTCAAAGTCAATACTAAAACACATTCAAAACCAAAATTGAAGTACAAAAAAGGTCACTACTTAGTGTATTTTCTCCTCTCTGCCTGACTCTGATTTTCCCAGTAACATTTTGTCAATCTTTAAGTTGACTTATATTCTTAGGGATTGAGTAGGAAATAAATATAAACAAGGCACCAAGCGAAAGGAGGGACTGACTATTCTACATGCTTAGTAGTTACGACCCAATGAACTGTTGATTGTAAGGAAGGACCTGCTACGTTTTTAAACTTTATGTATTTTTTTTTTAAGTATTGACTGAGTCCAGGAAATGCCTTCTCCAAAGTGCTCCTTTTAATTGCAGACTGTATTATTATTATTTTTTTTGTTTTTTTTTTTGTTGTGTTTTTTTTTGTTTTTTTTTTTTTTTTTTAACATTTATTTATTTTTGAGACATAGAGACAGAGAGTGAGCAGGAGAAGGGCAGAGAGGGATGGAGACACAGAATCCAAAGCAGGCTCCAGGCTCTGAGCTGTCAGCATAGAACCCGACACAGGGCTCGAACCCACAGACCGTGAGATCATGACCTGAGCCGAAGTCGGCCGCTCAACCGACTGAGCCACCCAGGCGCCCCAAGTTTATGTATTTTTGAGAGAGATGGTGGGCACTAGTGGTGGAGGGGCAGAGAGAGGGAGACAGAGGATCCAAAGCAGGCTCCAGCTCTGAGCTGTCAGCACAGAGCCCGATGTGGGGCTTGAGCCTATGAACCGTGAGATCATGACCTGAGCTGAAGTTGGATGCTTAACCAACTGGGCCACTCGGGGCGCCCCAGGACCTGCCACATTCGAATGACCTTGTACTCACCAGAGCAACAAGCATGTGGAGCAAGGAAGGGTCAACTCCCTTGGCCTTGAGCTTTGCCTGGGAAGAGGCTGAACTGTGCGTGTCGGAGGAGCCCAGTCAGTGGCCAGCTGTGTGACAGCCTCTAGGAGAATGAACACCAGACTCTGCTGCTTCCTGGGAACCCAACGCCTGCTGTTTACTAGAAAGTCTGGGAAGTCTCTTAGAAGCGAGGCTCTGAAAGGCATCTTGGGATCCATCCCTGGGATAATACCATCACCTGCTTTCCATGAATGAAGAGCAGCTTACTTTTAGTGAAATATAACCCACTCGTTAATAACCAGCAGTTTTAAAGCCTTTAAAAAAATCATTATTAAGTGTGGCTATTTCATTTTAAATGCAAAATCCTTGAATAGACCAGAGATCTTAATTTTTTTTAAATATGGCTGAGTATTTTAATTATGAATGTACTTGCATATTCTCAGCATACTTCATTATTTATGGAGCTGGTGAAAAAGCTTTTTAATTAAATAGCATGCTGGCAATCCATTGTGAAATGTATAGATGTAGGTTTTCCTCGCATTCAAAAGCTAAATACACGCATGAAACACTGGCCAGCTCACATACTTTCACACCATGAGGTATTTGTTTCTGAATGATCTGAAAATCTGACCCATTTTTTTCTTTATTGGCAACAAAATAAATGGTATAATTTGCCAGCATTCTGCATGGTTACTCGCGTTCAAGGCACTCAGTTGATTTGGAAATGGGGTAGTGGTTCTAAGTGGGGCTCCCGCGCCTGGAGCAGGAGCATCACCTGGGAACCTCCTAGAACTGCGAGATTTGGAGCCCCACCTCAGGCCTACTAACTCAGCAATTCTGGGCGTCAGGGGGCACCCTGTGATGGAACAAGCCCTGCGGGTGATCCCGATGCAGGCTACGGTTTGAGAATGGTGGGGTGAACACTCTGGCTTTCACGCATGGGGTCCCTGCAGACCGGTAGTCAGAATAGAGTGAATCGGGCTCCCCATCAACAAGGTGCTGCTGAGGATTCTCTCTTGTTTAAGGTTTAAAGGTCCGCCTGAGGTCCTCAGAGTTTCAAAGAGGTTAAAAGAGTCACAGTATGGGAGATATATGAGGCACAATGTGGTGGAAGGCTGCCCATCGATATCAGGCATATACTTACCAATTCTGATTAAATGTACATGAGGACTCGACTCACACTCTCCTTTCCCCAGACAAGAAGACTCCGGCATTACAGCTCCTGCTCATTCCCCATTTCGTGGCAGGCCGTGAGGACGGCGCTCTTCCAGAGGCACCCCACGCGTGTGTCGAGGCCGATGACCGGGCTGTGTCCCCCCACCCCCCACCCCCCTCGAGAGCCAAGGCCGGGAGGCGGAGGGATCTGGAGAAGGCCGCGCCGGGGAGTCGGTGCCAGAGCTCGAACCAACAGCCGCCTGGCTCCCGGCTCTGTGCTTTGTCTTCCCAATGAACAAAGCTGCTTCTTAAGTACACATAAGCCAAACTGCCTTTCAAATTGCAGCCATCTACTTTGAGTTCAGATTTGCACAGCATGACACGAATTGGGCTGCAAATTATGCAGAAAAGCGCCATCACATCCATCTGTGATGTCAGGGTCCTCCAGGACAATGTGACCCGGTAGGATCTGAGGGAGGAGGAGTATATTGGGTCTGATTCTTTCCCGACGCGGTATGATGAATACCCTCTCGGCTGCACGTGGCCCAGTGTGAAAAGGTTAAATATGATGGAGGTTATCCTGTGATACGCTCAAGAGCAGATTTCACCTCCAAGGGTGCGAGCGATTAGATTTTTTTTTTTTAATGGGAGAGTAACTGGAAAAAGAAAACACACAAATACACTCATACCTAATGGTAAACTGAATTTATTTCCTCTTGGAAAACAATTCCAGTAATCTCCAGGTTCAGACCGCAGAGTAAACATTAATAACAGTAACATACAGGTTAGTTCAACTGATTCAAGAATTTGGCTGTGTGAAATCATTAAGGAAAAACCTTGAACACTCAAAGCTTCAAATGTATCCAGGAAAAAAAAAAATCTTTGACAGTCTACATAACAACTATTGCATATATAGTGATGCTACCTGTCACATTGCAAGGCTTACAAATATATATACGGGCCTTATCCAGCTGTGGGGTTCTGTTTTCTGAGAACGTCTCTTCGTGGTTTGCGAGAATCTTCGGCAATAAAAAATAGTCTTGGATTTAACCGTTGATATACCAAAAGAGAAATTCTAGGCTTAAGTGTAAATAAAAGGAAGTCCAAACATCGTCTCATTTGTAAGTTGTTTGAATCTGTCTTCCTCGAAAATACTTTCTCTTAAGCCATTTTGCTCACGCCTTTTTTTTTTTTTTTTAATCTTTTATCTTGCCTGAACAGGGCCCAAGTCCACTTGTCTTTATAAGACCATTTTAGTATCAGACGACATAATACATGTGCAACACTTTATATACAAGGAGTCTATCCGGTGCTCAAAAGTTCAAACACATGAACATCCAACAGTTTTGATAATACAAGTTTTATGGTACAATACAATGTTTCTGAATATTATACATTAACAATGAAAGTTTCGTGCAAAGAGTAAAACATGTTCCCTTTTTGTGCCACAAAAGTAATTCTCCTTGAGAGACCGCACTTGCACTAACTGCTGTGTTGGGTCATCGTGTGATTCTGTAATGAAAAAGAAGAGGGGGAAAAAACACTTGAGTGATCTCATTGTCATCGGACCGAGTATCTGTACAGGCTGGAGGATTGAGAATGACGCGAACTGTGTTTCTGTGCGCTGCTGGATAGGTGCTCGCGGGGGCCCTGACCCCTTGCTGCCCCCCGTGGGTACTGGGAGCGGGGGGAGAGGCAGGGCCAGCGGCCTATGGGAGGTTAGATGACTGGCCCGCGCCTTTCCTCTTCTCTGCCTCCGCCAGGGCTTCCCAGAAGACCCT
The DNA here is from genome assembly GCA_030068075.1 of Paguma larvata. Taxonomy (NCBI): domain Eukaryota; kingdom Metazoa; phylum Chordata; class Mammalia; order Carnivora; family Viverridae; genus Paguma; species Paguma larvata. Next base: position 45,171,553 of record CM057835.1, on the reverse strand, counting down.
CCCACCTGCTACCATTTCCCCTTATCAACATAAGATCTGCTTTTCAAAGATCGGGGTAGCACTGTTTTAACAGTTTTATTTATCTGCGCGTTATTCCATTACAGATGCTTTTGTTCTCACCACTCTGTTCTTCGGCGGGATCGTCTTGACAGCAGAGGCTCTCACTGCCCCTGAATATGGTCTGTACACGCAAGGGCTGCCTGGCCAACAGCCCACAGAGGGGGCAGGACGCTTCCCCAGCTCCTCTCCTGGGGGGGCGGGCTTGGGACTGTCACAACACGGCTCGGGAGCACATCACAGCAGCTGCACCCACCCTGAACCCCAGCGGAAGCAGCTTTTGCTCTACTTTGGTTGTCTCCTCTCCATCCACACAGTGCGTTCCCTTTCTGAGTGAACAACCTCTTTCTTAACTGTGAGAGGCTAACTGTCTACCTGGACCCGCAGCCTGCATGGGGGCTGGCCCCACACCGGGACCTTCGTTCAGAGCATTAGTCTGCAGGCAGCCTGATTTCCACCTTCCCTCCTTTGCACTGCCCCTGAGCCATGACCTCCCACCTCTGAGCTGACACACCCTCCCCTGACCCATCCCTTCTGCTCAGAACCTTGACATCTAGCTCCGAATACAACCACTCTCATGCTCCTCCCATCTAAAACCAATTTCTCCCTCCTCTGGTTTCTTCCTGCATTCATAGTACTCATTGAGTATACATCTTAGGTCTTGTCTTTGGTTATTTGCAGGCCTAGCTCTCTCCCTACGTCAGAAATTCTGGTGTTCATGCATTTATTCATTGCTTCACAAACATCTGTTGAACGCTTGCATCACCACCTGACGCAGCCCACAGCATCCCAGTCATTGTAAAGACCCGGCCGAGTGAATGACCGACTAGCGAGCCAAGGGCTACTGAAGGGAATGGGATGGTCCCTGCCTTTGCGCCGTCCAAGTGCTCACCGCCGAAAGAAGGAAGGCACAAAATGGCAGAGCAATATGGCAGGACTGTATCAGAAATGAACAAAGAAATGCCATGATTACACCTAACCCTGCCTGGCCTTTGGAGTAACACGTGTAACACATGAAATTTAAGTTGATGCTGGAAACATGAAAGGGCATTGGGGATATACAGAGGGCACTCTGGGCCATCAGGCTCACATGACTAAAGGCAATGAAGCGAGAATACACAAGGTATGTCTGTGGACTTGCAACTCGTTCAGAGTGGATGGAGTCTTCCTAGAGTGTCTTGAACCAAGAGTACTGATGAGAAAGGAAGACGGGGGATATTTCGGGGCCCAGTTATAGGGAGCCTTCTGTACCTTGCTAAGGCGTGCAGGCTTGGTCGTGGAGGTGAAGAGGAGCTATGCAAGATTTTAAAGCGGAGTTTTTAAGCCTTGCGGATCTTTGTTATCTCTTCACCTGCCCTGACTAGCACATTGCCTGCTCTGTGAATACTTGCTGAACGACCAGACCTTGCCCAGTCAGGGCTGAGAGCACCAGTGAGGGGGATGGAAGATTTGTGAAGAGGACCCAAGCTTTCCATTCTCGATCTCAAACTCAGCGTAGTTTTGAAGACTGGCAACAAATAATGAGGGTACAACCCTCATCATTTTACTCTCCCTTAGTGAAAGCAAACCTATTGTTACTAATTCAGTGACAGAGAAGTCTGGCTCTTTCTTTTCTTCTTAGTAGCACTAGCCTAATAGTGCATACAGGAACAGTCGATTCTTATGCCAAGCCTGTTTTTCTTTGTATCGATTCTAAATATTTTTGAAAATTATTTTTCACCAATAGGTGGACAGAAGGGGTAATCAAAATACTGAGGAGACTAAAAAACTTTCCCATTTCCTTACAAATGAACACAGTGATGATTAGAGAGTTTATAAACAACACAAAAGTTCCTATGTTCAGAGCCTCCTGTCGAAGCTTTCTTATACCTTTTGTTGTCTCAAAGGGTCAAGTCTGATCAGGTTTTTCGTTTATGACGAAAGTCACCTAAATGATAGGACACTGATGGACAGTGGATTTTTTTTAAACCAAAGTTTAAAAATATTTTTTTAATAACATTAGTTTTAAATGTTTAAGTGCTTATAAGAAACATTCCACATTCGATAGGATTCTGGAGGTTAATGAAGGAGGATATATTGAGTGGCAATCTCTCCACTGTTTTGGTACGCACCTCTATGGAGAAACTGCAAAGCGAAAACCTAACGTGAATTGGCCGTAAGAGTTGGCAATACTTGTGCCTCAGACTCTTTCCTCCTAAACCAAAGCCCTAGAAGCCTCTTCAGAGGAGCAGAGAAATGAACAAATACATATGAATCACTTATTGCAATAGACTGAAGTTGCTACTATAAAGGAGTTGTGCTTTGCATATTACGAGAGAAGAAGAGAAATCATTTGAGAGAAAGACAAGATTATGGCTTGTGAAATTCAAGCTTACACAAAAATAAATAGGCCTAATATAAATAATGTGTAACTGGGAAGACTGGCACGAAACATGGTAAAAGGCAGAACGGTCACTTGGGATAGAGATGCCTGCACACCACTGAGATTAGTTATTGTCATTTTTTTCCTTCCTTTTTTTTTGTACCCGCTTAACTGAGGGTGAAGTAAGAAGGCTCCCCTAGTCATGGTGTCCACCACCAGTAGTGAGTGTCAGGATGGGAAGTGGGAATATCGGTAGGCAGCCTTGGGTAAGGCATATTTATTTGCTTTGAAAACAAAAGAAACCCAAGTCCTCAAAGGCTTTCCCTCACCACCTTCGAGGAACCCAGGGCTGTGTCAGTTCCCCCACCCCTATGCTTTATTCTGAGTCACTGAAAATAGAAATGGCCTAATTTCATTTTCTGAAGGAAGGAATGGGTGTCTGAACTGCCTAGGTTGGGCTAGCTTTTAGGAGTCAGGGAGAACAGGCTCAGAGTAAGAGTTTCCAGACTTCCCTGGAGAGCCTCTATTAAAAGACACTTGAAGTTGCTTCATGGGAGCCCTCTCCGTATTTATTTATTAAAAAAATTTTTTAAGTTTATTTATTTATCTAGAGAGAGACAGAGACAGTGTGAGTGGGGGAGAGGCAGAGAGAGAGGGAGAGAGACAAATTCTCAAGCAGGCTCCATGCTGAGCATGACGCGGGGCTCGAACCCAGGAAACAGTGAGATCATGACCTGAGCCGTTATCAAGAGTTGGATGCTTAACTGTCTGAGCCACCCAGGCACCTTGAATTTTTTTTTTTTTTTTTAATCATAGACAAGATTTCTTTACAAAGGGAGAACCAGGAACAGGTGGGAATGATGAACAGCGGGCAAGGGAGGCACTAAGCACAAAGTCGGAACTCGGGCATGGTTCCCTCTGGCTCTGGCTCCACCCGGGGCACTGAGCAGGTCCCGAGTGGCCGCAGTACAAACGTGGATGCCGGGGAAGGGGGCTGTCGGCAAGCAGCCTTCTTCCACCTGAGAGCTTCGTGCTCTTTAGGTCCAGAGGAAACCACTACACTCGAACAAAGCAGTGGGTCATATCACCGCTCTTACACAGCAATTCGCGGTCCCCAAAGTACTTTAATGCAATGACAGCTTAGGAGGAAAAAGATCTGTTCCGATGAAGGCAGAGTGTTTTACATAATCGAGAACACCAGCGCAAATCGACGGGGGCGAGTGAGGGGGTGACGACGCAAAAGGAAGTAGGAAGAGAAGAAAACTTCTGAAATCCCACAGAGAGCCATATTCTACTCTGCAAAAAGCCATCTCTCGGAGACCCCATGTCTAAGTAACTGAAAATTGCAAACCATTAATCCCAGTTATGAACAGTTGTTTTACACGAGGGGGGTTTGTGTTAAGAAAAAAAAAAAAAAAGCAACCAAATCCACAGCACACCTTAAAGCTTAAAAGAAGATCCATCGAGGTATGATACCTTAATAGCCGGGTTTCAAAAACCCACTCTCCTTACTCTAAAGGGCCCCATTTGGGAGGAGTGTGTTATTTTTTTCCCCCTATAAATGTAAAATTAAACTTAGAAAGCTAAAAAACAGACAGGGACCTTCAAAATTCCCTCCTAGCACTAAGAATCTCTTTTAAAATATGAGATGCCTTTCATTTTACAAGACTGGAATTCTCATCTTGGGCTTTGGCACCCTCACAAATGATTAATTCAGCCTCCTCCTTTTTGAGAGCTGACCACAGTTGCTGGTCAAACGGTTTAATCCTATTTAAAATGCAATCCAAGCAAAATATTTTTAAATAAAAAATAAAAACCCCATGATCTCCTGAAACTGTTCACCTTGGCCAAGTTATCCCATTTTCCTGCGATCTCGGCATGGATTTGAATATTTGCACCAACAACAAGGATGAAGTTAAGTTTTGGAGGAAAGCCCGGGGCGGGGCGGGGGGTGGGGTGGGTGGATCTACCTTCCCAGGGAGGAGACTTTAAGCTCCCACCCCCAAAAATTGTGCCCACAGATTGCCTTCGCTTGTCCAAAATTTTGGCAGAGGCCACGTCTCGTCTGGCTTTGTAACTCTGTTGCCGTCGGTAAAATGTTAAGTAGCGACGGCAATAAAAATAAAAACTGCCTTCCAATGGAAGTTTTGCGAGATCTGTTGATTCAAATATGTTAATCATTTTTACCACGACTTGCCTATTTATAGCCCTTTGTCTCAAACAAATTCTGACAAGCTTTTAAAAGTAAGGAAAAGAGCCAGCATGCTATTTTAAAAAGGAATGAAAAGAAAGAAAGAAAGAAAGAAAGAAAACAACAAGCTATCCACTAATTCACCACGCCATCAGGAGCCCGAATTTAAGCGGCAGTTGTATTCAATTTAAATGAGATGTTTTCCAACCAGATGAAATAGGAGGCAATTGTGGCTCTGTAACAATGCAAGGCGGGAAGAAATAAAAGAAATATAAAGATTAAGTGTGGCTGTTTCTTTCAACAGATGGTGACAGTGCCATGGCAGCCTGTTGTTTTTTCTTTAGTTGAAGAACGCAAACATCCGTAATCAATCATCACTGATTAACTAATTATATTAGCCTTCCTTTTATCACCAGGCTTGGACCTTTATCTGTAAACACTGTGGATAATCTGTATGCTCGTATTTTTTCCAGAGGCGTACTTCGGCACACATACAGTCGTGCAGTTACAGGCTGCACGCAGCATTCTACATTACCGTCCGCCTTTAAGCCCTACTGCTTTTTTATTTTTTATTTTTTTTTTAAACAAAAGCAATTGGTTTCCAACAGGCTGGATAATAAGTCTTTTGACCTGTATTCTTCTTTGACCCACTAAGGTCACCCCTGTGCTCGGGCATATAGCTGACTTAGGAAATGCCTGCAAGTCCTACATTTCATCTCCTGCCCACTCAAAATAAAGCTTTCTTTAAATGTGTCTGTACGGGTCCCTGAAGGCCAAAGAGGCATCCCTGTAGTGGGCAATGGAGGGACAGAAGCTTCTGCCTTTATTAATGAATGCAGACCATTACGAGTCTGGCTGGCTCCTTCCCTGTTCCCAGAAGCATATACTGTACGTGACTTAAAATGCTAGAATATTGACACAAAGCGAGCCGGGCACCCCTAAGGAAAATTACTCCTTGGATATAATGTAGGCTCGTAACAGCTATTAGAGTACAAAATAAAACCCTCCGGGATCAAACTGACATATACCGCATTCCACCTAGTCCTCAAACATTAGAAGAATTTCTTTGTGAAGGCATTCTCAAGGACAGCATTAAACTGACTTTTGTAGCAATCTGCAACAGCTTTTTGGCTCAGAGCTTTTAGTACTAAATCTCTGGTTTGAATCAATACAAGTACTATATCTTCTACATTAATCAATACATTTGGTTCAATACATGTTCTATTAAATTATACTTTCTAATCAAGATTTTTACATTTCCACCCTCTCTCTTTTTCACCCCCAGCTTCTTTGGCCGGTGAAATAGTTTTAAAAGTGTAGGCACCTAATGACAACAGGATACTGGGTTCTTTCTCCCACACGCGAGAGGAAAACTAGGGCAAAGGGCAGCCTTTAAACGCCTTAATGAGGTTAATGGGATGCGAATGTAATAAATGAACATTTTCAAAGTCCGCACAACTACAGAAGTACTCAGAGTTTTAAATTAATTAAAAGTGAACTGCTACAGTGCTAGAGGTACCATCTAAAATCACACGGAAGACCCAAATCATCCGAAAGTACCAATTAGACCCCATTTCGCCACCCCAAACTTTCCACTCTCCACAATCCATGTAATTCCTGGCTGGAGAAATGTTGGGTAATTGGACGTCGCGCACCTTACCTGGGAACCCGCAGGACCAGGTACGCGGGTGTGAACGTTTTTGTAAAATATGTTCTATTTTAATGAATATTCTTTAAAGGATAAATAATATTTCCCAAAGTGTTTGAGGAATCTAAAACCAGAAATAGCATGGTCATAGCCAGGAAAGTTGACTCATAATTTTTACTTTGGTAGAATTTACTAAAATAGGGTCCTACTCTGTTTTGACACAGTAATTTCAGAAACTGTCATGATATGCTTTTGGCCCTCTCTTTCATGCCACGAATGTTGCATTTGTGATCAGGTTTGCACTGCCAGAATTTCCCTCTGTATTTTTTCGCATGGTAATACCATCACCGTGAACTTACAGAGACACGGATGCATTTGCTTTTGACATTTAACAGTTCACATGGGCTCGCCTGACATCTCAAAGCATTTTCTGGATGACACCAAGGTATATTAAAGCAAAATGTGAAAGGGTGTCATCAGAAGTGACCAGAAAAATACAAGATCTTAACGATAGAAAAGGACCATTAGGTTAGTTAGTTTGTCCCCTCGCTAGAACAGAATTGTTTTATAAAGTTCGTACTCCAGGCTAATTTGAAGTGGTTCTGGCAATGACCTTTCCATCACATCTCCCCTAGGGAACGATTTTCACATTCGGATAAATTTCACTGAATTACATTTTTATTGTTGTTGTTGTTCTTCGGACATTTGTACTAAACAAGCCTAGGAAACGATGGTCTGAGATAACCCTGAAGCATGCAGACAGTGACATGTTCATGAGTTTATGTTCAGAAGTCTTGGCCATGATTTGTAGCATTAAGTTCTCTCTCATCCAACGTAACCCAAAAGACAATCCAGAAAGCCATTTCACTGTACAAAATGTGTCACCCAATTGTTTTGTTTTAGAGAGAAACCTACAAATTAAATAGATTCTAGAAGACAAGTGGTACTTGCCTTTCAATGGTCAACCCCGACACTATTGACAAGTTGGGGTGGACAATTCTTTGCCTGGCGGGGGTGGGGGAGGTGGGGGGGGCAGGGTTGTCCTCTGCACTGTGTGATGCTCAGCAGCATCTCTGGCCTCTATCAAAAACACGCCGGTTGTTGCAACCATGACTGTCTCTAGACATTGCCATGTATTCCCTGGCAGGGGGAGAAAAAAGTCATCCCCCAGTTGACGATCACTGTTCTACAGTGTTTCGAAAAGACATAGAGCTTGCTGTACCGGGCTTGGGCATGCTACTCAGTGTTCCGTCCAAGAGGTATCTCCTCCACTAAATTTAAAAACAAACAGAAAGGACAGCAAAAGGGACACATAAACTGCTTGGGACTATATCACATATCGCTTCAAATACAGTCAACGGGTGAGAGTGGACGATTATAGAGAACTTGGGGGAAGGATACATAATAGCCTTTGAGATACCTCGTAAGTGGTATTGCTCATATGAAGAATCGAGTGTCCTCAAAAATGTCCTCTCATTCGGCAATTTGCCATCCATGTACCATCCGTGAACAAAGGTAGTACATTTTCGTGGCAATTAATCAGTGCTGCTTTAGGAGTATTTGCAACCTAACAAAGGACCAATACGAAACTGAAAATGAATATTTAAGGTATGGATAGTGGGACTATCTACTGCGAACAAACAGCAGAGCCATCATCCTTATTTTGCTGGTCTAGATTTAATAGCAGGTGTCAGTTATACGTGTAAGTAACGAATGCATCAGAGAACCTAACAAATGGTTTCAGAGCTGGGAGGGTCCTGGCAGCATCTGTTCCAATATCTTATTTTATAGAGAAGGAAATTAAGACCCAGAGAGTGCAAGCCCACTTTCAAGGTCTTCTAGTTACTCTGGTGGCTCAGCTGGCTTTGGGGGTGAAGCAATTGCTGAGTGGCACTGGTTGATGTGTTCTGATCTCTGGGTGGGGCCAGCAACAAACATGACAGACACCCACCCTCATGGCACTCACCAACTACCTCAAGGGCAGGGTGCTATGGGCCACAGAGAAAGGGCACCTCACCTCTTGTGAGAGACAGTCGGCTTAGTTCTCAGAGGAGTCACACTTGCCTGGTGTTGGAGTGATGAGGAGAAGGTTAGAAGGGAATGAAGGGCACCAGAGGGAGAGTAAGCATGAATCGGCTGAGAATTGGGGGAGGAGAAGAGGGTGTAGACTTTCCGGGATTGGAAGTCACCTGTGGGGCAGGAGGCTGTTCAGGCTGGGCAGAGACATGGGGAGCCACTTCAAAAAGAGCCTCTTTTCATTCCGGGTGCTCTTTCTCACAACATCAAACCAAGCTGGGGAAGCCTACGGTGGTTAGACAACTTTGTCCCCAGAATACCCCCCAACTTACCTCAGCCTTGGTCTAGGATAAGTCTTCCGAAGCCCAAGCAACGACTAAGTTTTCAAATAATGCCATGTCCAAATTGCTAATGTAGAACAATTTCCTAGGATTTTGGCAATTAAACGTCAGAGAAATAAAACAAGCCCCTCTGGCCCACCGGTTTCAAAAGGACACTACTGCTGATGGGCCATACATGGGAAATGTTACCATCGTCATAATTTCATTTTTCATTGAGAGCTTAAAAACGACTGTAAGGTTTCAGTTGCGAGCTGACCCTTATCTGTTTCACATACTTGCCAGGCTTACGTTTCCCCATTTTGCAACTGACAATAGCACACAATATCTACTGTGTTAAGATGGGGGGGGGGAGTGCCAAATTGGAAGTATAGGCTAAAAAGAGCGCCACAGCCCCTGGGAACGATATTACAAGTCTAAAGTTTATTTTTTAAAGAAAACAGTGACTTGAACTCCTTGTTTACATGCAAGGAGCCAAAAGAAAATTTAAATCAAACTATACAAAGCCAGCAAAAGTGAACGAGAGGCTGGAGCCAAAAGACGCTGTTCGGATTCTAGAAGTGCAGGATCCCAGTGTATTATGGGACAGAAGGCTTTGATAGGCAATACGGTCTAATAAGATATTCAGGGATTAAGCCAGTGCTTCACGGACAGATGTGTCCATGTGCCAGTTGTTGCTAAGCTCTAATTTTTCCCCCTGCAATGTTTAATTTATCACACTGGCGCTTTCTAAACTCGAACATCTGTAAACAAGGTTAAGAACGACCTCCTTCCAATTTTACATCGGTGAACAGTGCCCTTCTCCGTGCTCTAATTTTAGATACCTTAAAGATAAATAAATCTGTGGGAGGAAGAAAAAAAAAAAAAAGGCTTTCTGACACTGGAATGTGTTCATCTTGGGCGAATACAAATTTCCTTTCCGCCCGGCTCTTGATGAACACGACTGACTCCGGCGGCTCAGCCCCTATTCAGGCATCCCCTTCCCAGTCAAACGCAATTAAACAAACTTCTGCTAAATATTTAACAGCCTCGTGTAGTAATTAGCGGCAAATAATGGGAGCTTAAATTGATAATTGCTCCGAAATGTGCACTTGCCGACACTACAAGGTTCCTGCTCCTCCCTTTCCTCTTAGATTTTGCATCCCGGAAGGGTTTTGTTGTTAAAGGACTTAGTTCCTGAGATTACCCTTGGCCACGTTACTTGGCCCAAGACCTTGCAGTCAACTTGGGCTAGTTTCGCCGTCAGCTGCAAGGTTCTACCCGCATCGCTTATTTCCTGTTTTTGAAATCCATTGAAATTTAAAGTTCCGTACCTGAAAGCCGCTGGAAGAGGGCATTGATTTAAAAACTGACTGGCAGGCTTAGGATTTAAACTCTGGTCCACTAGATTCAAAAGGTCATCTGATTAGAATGAGAGACGCACAAGGCCTGTAATTTATATTCAAAGGGTAACCTTTGTAGGGAGAAGGAGAGAGCGAGGAAGGACTCTTTCTGCTTTTCCGCTTGATTCGGACAAGGATTCCCTTCAACCAAATCCCAATAATTATGAAAAACAGTTTATTGAACTTGGACAAGAAGCCAAAGAAATGCCACTTTCTCGTAGGGTATTACTTCTTTTATTAAAAACACCGCCACACTCTCTAGGAGGTAAACTCGTATTGAGAGTAAGTCAAACATGTTATAAATCATTAAGAGTCACAGAAAAAAGTCTTTCCCCATCATAAGCAGCCAAATGCTCCTCTAGTAGGGCATTTGCTTTAGTAGATATACATAAAATGGATAAAACCATAAAAGGACAACGTTTGACTTGCATCGTTTACAATGATTAAGCTGTGTAAGTGTAAGCGCGCCTGGGCGCATGCGTGGGCATGTGCAGTCCGCGCCAGAGCTGGACGCCGGCGCGAGCATGTGCTGTGCAGAGCGGGAGCCGCGTATGGGCTCTGCGAGGTCAAATCCCTGGTGTTTGCCTTTGATCTTTCTGTCCCTCACTGCTCATATGGTCCTCCATGGAGAACGCAATTAGAAGGAGCCCAAAGTAGCCCTCGTTTTAAATTCTTTTTTTTGAGTTTATTTATTTATTTTGAGAGAGAGCACATGCGCCATGTGCATGAGCAGGGGAGGGGCAGAGAGAGAGAGGAGGAGAGAGAGAATCCCAAGCAGGCTCTGCCCCGTCTGCGCAGAGCCCGCTGTGGGCTCGAACTCATGACCCACGAGATCACGACCTGAGCTGAAGTCAAGAGTCAGACACTTAACTGACTGAGCTACCCAGGTACCCTGCCCTTGTTTTAAATTCTAAGAAAGTCTTTTTTTTTTTTTTAATGTTTATTTCTGAGAGACATAGAGACAGAGTGTGAACAGGGGAAGGGCAGAGAGAGAGGGAGACACAGAATAGGAAGCAGGCTCCAGGCTCTGATCCGGCAGCACAGAGCCCGACGCGGCGCTTGAACCCACAGACCGTGAGATCATGACCCGAGCCGAAGTCGGACGCCCAACCGACTGAGCCACCCAGGCGCCCCTAAGAAAGTCCTTTTAACATGCAAGTATTTCACAAATCCAATTCTATTTGGGTGTCCCTCGGTTTAAATTAAAAACCAAAACAATACAAAACAACCCAACAACTCTGGTTTGAAGGGAGGAGAAATAATTTCACACTCGAGGCGGGTGCTTGTTTTCTTACTCGCTCTTTCTTCTGCTTTTTCCTCTGCTTGTTTTTGTGTACTGTTGAAAGTTTCCAGTCCCCTTTCTCTAATAATCTCCCGCCTCCTCATTCCCTGAAATCACCCCTGTTTATTAGCCACTTCGCACAGGCAGGCACGAAGAGAGGAAATCGGGGATGCTTAAGTGTATGTCTTATCCTTTACTGAGCCTGGTCAGGTCTTCAAGTTTATTCATATTTTCTCTTGTCCATCATCTACTCTTGTCTCGGGATCTTTCAGGCCTTGCGATGGAGGAGCTCCCTCCTGCTGTCCATCCAGCCAAAGAAGAGCCTCTGTTTGCTTCAGAAACTCCCACCTTAAACTCCCGCTCTCTTCCCACTTCCTGGGCATCTTTCCTGGAACTGCTTCCAGGTCTCCGTGGGACAGTGTCCTCGCCTCTCAGGGTACACAGAGCTTCTAGAAGGACAGCCTTTTATCCCCCCCCCCCCCCCCCCCCGCCCAGCACGAAGATGTGCCGTCACTATGGTAAGAGCAATCTATAGGCCTCCCATCCTTATATAATTTGCTACTCCAAGTTAATTTTCATTCATTACAATAAAGCCATATAATTAAAAAAATAACTCTTAAAAGTGAAGTATTTAACGTGATCCTGGAAGAAAGACAGCTCTGACTAACAGAGGGCCAGGCAGCAGGCACGGTGCACGCGCATGCAAATTCAAAGGTGAGCTGTAAACCAGCACGCACAGCAACGCTGCCATGCATAAAGGGCCTGGCAACAGGAGGCCTCATTCTAATCAGTCCTCAAAGGAACCTGCCACACAGAAGTGGCACTTATTCTAATTTAAAGCCCTCATGCTTTGCTTCAGTGTTGCAAAATTTATAAAAGAATAACTTCATTAAACCGCCTGGCACTTCAAACACAAATGCAAACCAGCCACAACACAGAAGGAGCTGGACAAGAGGAAGAGAACTAGTCCCAGAGAGTTGTCAACCGGGATATTAAAATGAAGTCTGCAGTTGGGCGCTTCCCTTGCCGATGACCGGGTGTGACACGCAACTTTCCTTCACCAAGGCCTTCTGCCACATGGCTCTTTGCTTCTGTCGTGAGGCCTGTTGCCCCTCTGAGTCTGCCTAATAAACACTGCAAATCATTCAAAGCGGTTCGGCCAGCCACGTCACAAGCAGAAATACATCTGGCAGGACATAAATGAACACTATTCAACGTCCCTCTTCCTGGTCTGCAGAGAGGAGATTGATTCCGAGCGCACGCTATTACGGTTTCCACTTACCAGGGTGTATATTTCAGACTCCCCTAAGTTGTTGAAGAACTAATGTAAAAAAAATTTCCCCCCGTTAACCTCGGTCTTCAAGAAAGAAAGTGGTAATAAGGGCTAAGTGGAAACAATCCAGCAATCCGTGCACAGCGCTGGAGAAAAGTTATTGTTACCTCCTAAAACACACACTTTCAAGGAGAATTCTTTTCCTCCTCTGAATCAAAGAACCGAAGAAATGCTACAGCAAAACAACTTCAGGCTAGATTTCCGAACCACAATGCAGTTTGTGTCAGAACACACATCATTTCAGGCTAACTGTCAGCATTTTTCTCCCAATCGTTTTATTTTTTTTTTTGGGGGGGGGGGAGCGGGGAATGCAATGCAAAGACAAAGCTAGAAGCCTGTTGAAAAACTCCAACCCTCTGAGACCGTGCGTGTCACACACAAGCTGTCCTATGCCCTGAGATCTTGAGAGACCCCAGTAATGAGCGACCCCTTTCCTGTTCAGTGTTTCTCAATTCCCGCGTCCAAACTTGGGCTGCGATTCCGTGGCAAAGAGAATAGAGCCGGGATTCGAACCTCTTGAAGATGATAATCCGTGGATGGAGACGAGGTAATGACCTCGGGGTGAATCTCTTAAGGTGAACCTCTCCAGAGGCGCGTAGCAGGAGACGTTTATCCCAGCTACCTTTCCGCACCGGGCAGGGGGGTCTCGCTGTTTTTGCTCAGCAGAGAGACTTGAGATATTAGATACTCCAGCCGGGCGGACCAGCGGACAGACTGACAGCATAGACGTGAACATTAAAGTTATCGCCAAAACAAAAAAAAAGAAGGAAAAAAATGCAGCGTCACGTGATTCATATCATTCCTAGGATAAACCAATACTGACACGAACGCTCTGCATCTTTAGGAAGATGTTTTATAGTCCTGAAGGCTCTTTTACATTCACGTAACGCAATATAGCGGCGAAGGTAGGTTTCTATTATTTTTCTTCTCCATGAATAAAATAGGGCTAATCAGATGGAATGAATGAGCTAATTCAATTACAGGCAGCCTTTATTGTGCAATAAAATATGGATTATTGATCTTGTGGAGTTGGCAATGCATGATGCAAATTCAGTGCATGAGACCTGAAGGTGGGAGTTGGACTGTTTTTATTCATGATAAAACCAGCAAAACAATGCGAACTAATTAAACCCAGACTTCAAAAGGGGACGGACGAGAAGTCCTTCACAGGGCTGGCACGGGGGAGCCTGCGGAGACCCTGTTAGCAGGGGAGCCATCCCATGTTAGACTCCTACAATTGAAGAAGGTGGCATGGGCAGGCTCCCCAGGTCCGTCTGTGGAGGGGCAAGCGAAAACTTGTTTGGTAGACTGAAATTTACTTCCTGGGCCCTTGGCTACAAATCCAATCTGGTTATAAGAACGAATGTATCGTTGTGGTTTGCACTTGTTTGGAATACCTCTCCGGACTGTTCTAGCAGAATCCTTTGGTCTTCTATCTCTTAAAAAAAAAAAAATGCAACAATCAACCCTGGTTAGAAAGAAAGCAGCTCGTTCTATGAGGGTCACGTGGAAGGCAAAGCGTAGGCAGCCAACACTAAAGGGGAAAAAAAAGAAGGTAGGCTCTGATATCCGATGTATATTTACACACCTCCGTTCTGCCTTCCCATTTCCCCTTATAAATCTGCCCCCAGACGCGGTGGCCTGCTGATTGCTGCCTGTCCTCTGCTACCGAGTGCACACCAGCCTGTCTCTGGACGCCTTATAAACTTCTCCCTGCCCTCCCTGCAGAGCCAGCGTTCTTCCTGGGAACCAGGTTAATCCTCTCTACCTTTCCCTGGTCCACGGCCGCGCCGCCCCTCCGCCCCTCCCCCGCCCGCGGCAGCACGGAAATACGCTCCTTTCAACCCTGATTTTTTTTTTTTTTTGAAGAGTCGAAATGGGTTCTGTGTTTTGGTGGGCTTCCCTCCAAAGCATATAGGTAAGCATACATGGGGCACGTTTTCGAAAAAGCCTCCAACGGAAGGGAGGAATCAGAGATGCTAACCAACGCCGCGCAAAGTTGCAGACTGTTCGGCTACAGTCCAGAAAATGAATCCAATTTTTCATTCTGTCGTTATAAATATTTCATTGCAAATGGTACTGATTTTCTGCAACTGTGGTTAAGCAAAGGGCCTCTGTGTGAATATTTAAGAAAAAAAAAAAAGAGGAGGAAGACAACGAAGAAGGAGGAGGGGGGAAGGGAAGATTAGCCACCAATTAATTTCTTGCTTTACATGTAAAAGATTCGGAGAGAAATTCAACAGTGATGTAGTGTGTGACTCAAAGAAGGAGAAGAAAAAAAACATTTACTCTGCTCTTCTTCTGACAGTTTCTCATAAAATATCTGTAGCCCATCTATCTTTTAGTACTCCAGGCTCCTCTGGAGAGCAGAAAATGGTGGTTTAAAGCTCACTTCAGTGCCAGTCTGCGGGAGATTGCTTTCCACAGGACCCCTGCTGATGGAGGCCTAGGGGAAGAGGCCCAGGAGTTATTCAATCAGCCCGAGACTCTGGGGCGGCTGGGGGTCCTTTGAGGGCTGATTATAAAGCTGGCCTCCTGTTGCCTGCCTCGGAACAGAATGAAATGAGCAGCCTCTTGCTGAGCAGATACTGCAAGAAGGAATTTCACCTGTCATGGAGTTTGTCAGAATTTCAGGATTTATCTTGGTGCAAAATTAATAAAATACCAACCAGGATTTCAGGCTGACTACTCGGCTGTGTCATCTCAAAGTGATCTTTCACCCAGGAAAACCTGGACAGCGAGTCCAGCCGTTCTTGCCCTACTTTCCCTTCGGAGGGGCGAGCGAGGCGCCGTAATACCTCCCAGACAGCAGGATGAGATTCTGAACCAATTACACACAAGGCTGCATTACGTGTGGGTGCTACTGTCTTCATGTGTGACCTCTCACCCCGCTGCTGTAGTTCTAAAGCCTCTTTGGAATAAGCCCAAGTCCGAGGCATAAAAAGGCCATTTCTGCAGTTTATAACACCGTGGGTCCCCTATGGCATTACATCTGTTAAATTCATACACTGGTATTTCAGGCCCAAATTTGATTTATCTCTTAAAAAGGAGTACAAACGACAGCATGTTAAGAGCATAGATTGTGAAACATTACAAATTAATCCTGGGTCCGCCGTGAACCGGGAGGTGCGGTTTTGTGTTTTGTTTTCACAGGCTGTGCCCTCCTGTCCGGTCACCCTCTGGGCTCCCCGAAGAGTGTGGGAGTGGGGAGTGGGGCGGGAGACCCCTGAGGGGAGGGGACAGGCAGGGAACAAGTCTCTCTGCCCCGCTCTGGGGCTCTGGGCTGCAGCCGGTTTGGGAGTCGGGCGTCACTGCTCGTTCCACTTGGGAAGGTGGCCCGCACCACGCAGATCGCCAGAGTGTGTACGTGGGGTTCTGCGAAGCCCAGGGTTAGGTCGGTTCGAGCTGAGGCTTGCGTAGCCCCGAGGCAATGAGCTCTGGTCCTCAGAGCGGGGGGCGTCACATCGCAGATGGGGCAGCATGTGCGGACCGCCACCGGCTAGCCTGAGCCATGGGACAGAGGGCACACACAGTTCTCAGATCCGACTCTGGACTCTGAACTCAGGTTCAGGACAGGCGTGACTCCCATCACAACGCACACCTTGTCTGGCGTCCCTGGCCTCCCGCCGCACTCGGACCATGGGTGCCCCTGACCAATCGGCAATTGGCAGCACGTCCCCGGCTCCCAGAGTCCGAGATTGGTTTCCGGCAGTTGCCGCCTCCCTGTCCATTTTCTACATGAGACATTAAAGGACGCCGTCATGCGTTCCTTCCGGCTCTTCTCCTAGGTCATCGACAGTCCCGCTTTGGAGAGGCACCTTTACAAAGCAGTAGCGGCCTGACAACATTTCAGAGATCTCAGGAAAGAGTGAGGAAGAGAGAGGCAAAGCTTGCAAGCGAAGGCACAGATGGTGGGCGGAGACGCAGGGTGCTCTCAGCAGGCTTCAGTGGAGATGCATTAACTCCACAGAGGGATGAGGGCTTCCCACCAGTACCATCATGAATTATAACTGAGTACGGGGCTGAGGTCTTAGCGCCTGGCTCACAGCAAATAGACTGTTCTATTTTCCAGCCCAATCACCTTTCACCCTTATAAACTCAAAGCACAGCAAAGCTCGCTGCTGGTATTTAATGGTATCCCGGTAGCCTTTTATGTGTCTAGGAGGCACACAAACTTAGCAGATGTGCCCAGTGGTGTAAGTCGGATAATTATGAAATTAAGTTTTGGCAATGTCAGAAAAGGAAACCTTTCACGGGGGATTCGGGCTTCCAGGGAGAGGTGGTCGGTCTTCTGTCAGCTGGGGGACGGAATCGAAGCAGGAGGGGGTGCGAAAGAAAGATGCCTGCCTCCCAGGCACCCTGGGTACCCAGGAAGAGCCTCCCTTTGGCGCACCTTCTCCACCTCTTACGGGAAGGCAGTTCCTGCCCAGTTGGTTAGTTCTCCCACTCGCTCATTCAATGAAGTTATCAATGAAGGAGGTCTGTTATTTTAGGCAGTTTAAAATTTCGCCGCCTTTAAAGGACTCGTTTACCCTGCCTTTCACTCCCATTTAAAGCCTTGCAGTTGCTGTTCTAAATGACAGCACCGCGAGCGAGCACTGCTTTTAAGCACTATTCATCTCGCCCGCCACATCTCAGGCTTTTACAGAACACCGCTCTCTCTCCAATAAGGGGAACTCACTCTTTCATAGCTGCAGGGCAGAGCCTGTTCCGAGCTGCAGAGTCGCTGCAAATATAACAATAAAGGATACAAATGTGAATTCCTCTTAAAATACACGCTTGGCTCAGAAGCTGCCTTGCCTTAGCAAACTCGATCACGAGCAGCCTATCAATCTTTCTCCAAACGCAAGGCAACAGCTCATTTCACGCAGCCGTCCGATGGATCGCCACATCGATGGATCGGAAGGCGCTGGAATGAATTCTTTGCTCATTTCAAGGGAATTTATAGTTGAAGTCCGTGATTACCATCTTTCTTTCTCTAATTGTCACAACAGTCGGATACGGAGGTGGTGGTTTCCAAGAGTCGGGTAAAAGTTTGTAAACACAAAGCGTCTATTCTTGGCATCTTGTCTCCGCTAATGTGAGGAAGCTGGTCCATGTGTGGAGCAAACATCTAAAATAGGAACATATGTGGGAATTTAACGTGCCTCTCTGGATTGCAGAATGTTCGAGAAATTTGGATTTCCAGGTCTCTCCAAAGGATCGGACTGCGAACGTGGTGAGACAGAGCTCTGTCTTTACGAGACAATCGTGCCCGCAGTCTCTCGTTCCTAAAGGAGGCAGGTCTTCTGGTGCTGTGGCGGCAGGCTGTCTTGGCGACGTAGAAGGTGGCAGGGCCAGCAAAGCCCAGCCAAGGCAGAATGTGGCAGAGGTGATGAACATTTCCAGGCGGTGGGCAGGGAGGGGGCTGTGGAACTGGCCACAGCGCTCTCCAGTACACCCTAGCTCGATGCTCCATAAAGTCGCACTGATGGCAGTTCGGAGATGGCCATCTGTCGTCAACTCTGGGCCAGACAAAAAAATAACGTAATGGCAGATCGCTAACAACAGGCCTGTTGGAGGAGGGAATGAGTCCTAGAATGAGGAGGTGGTGCTCCATCTTTTAATAGCGAAAACCAGCCATCGAGATGAACATCAAGAAATTAATGGATGGAGAATTTTTAAAAACGGAGCTGGGGTGTTGTAGAAACGACTCAGATGTAAATAAAGTGGTTTTAGCTTACTGCGATCACCTCTGCTGCCCCTACTTCAGTCGTATCAGCCACTCGATTCTTGAACATTTGACGAGCAGGACACATGGTGAAGCAGTGAGGGCCAAATTTAGAAAAAGGTGAGCCCACGTTGTGCCTCCAAGCATGCACACGCAGATTAGGTATTTATCGGTACAAAACGGGTAATTGAAAATGCATTTACTCATTTAGTCCAAATGAGTTCATTGTGACAATCACGCCTATCTATCTTTCTGTACGCTTGCTTAATTTCTAGATGCGGTTTTATAAAAGAGCAAAATAAAGCTACCTCGTCTTTTTATGCCTTGTGAATGCTATAAAATTTTAAACTCCCTTCTTTGCTCAAGAAAAACCTTAGCTCTGTGCTACTGCATAGATGATAGGAAGAGAGAGGGGGTGGGGAAGGAAGGAGGGATGGACGGAGGGAGGGAGGGAGAGACAGAGAGAGTGAATAACAGTCAAACTGAGGTTAGCCGTGTCCTATTTCTTTGTCCTGTATGATTAACTTTCTGCCTTCAATGGTAAGGCCAATCAATCCTGATTGAATTATCCAATATTAACAGCTGAAAGTGATCAAAAGTAATGGTGAAAACACAGCACCAATCAATAAATCAATGCAAATGATTCAGTTCCTGGAGATTCGATCCAATAAAAGAGATAGATCAATTTAACCACTGAGCAAATTAAGTGGAAGTTGGTGTAGCACCAATTTACTTCAGAAGCCCCGCAGGCCCACAAAGCAGAGAAATGAGGTGGTGGAGAAACAGACCGGCTCCCGACTCACATGCCCGCTTGCCACGATTTATGCTCCCGAGATCCCTGAGGCTATGGGGTGTGTTCAGGGGCTGCGATTTCGGCCCCGAGAACAAGAGACACACAGAGGTCCAAAGGATCCGAGGAGATTGAGGGCTAAGGTACCAGGAAGCATGAGCCACCCAGGAAGAGGCAGGAAGTGCGCCTCCCCACATCGGCTGTCCCCCCAGAGGACGGCTCTGGAGCCCAGCTCTGGGAGACCCAGACCCGGTGACGGGCAGATCTTCCCGTCTGGGGCTCCTAAAGGAAGGCCGTCCGGTAAGAGGCAAGGCAGGACAGGGTGTTGAGGCTTAGAGGTGGAGTGGGGATGATGAAAGCAATTTCGAACGCCATTAGAAATAAAAAACAAGACAGTTGAGAAATACAGAAAGGTTGCAAGGAGGATCCAAGGCAAAATAGTTTTAGGGCACTGTTTATAGCTTAAAATGCACACTTTTCCATTCTTCCTGTTTGCCAAGGAGGATCGGCCTTACTCAGAGAAAAATATGACAACAAACTAGAGCAAACCTCCCCCCCACCCCCGGTCCCCCGCCCCTGCCATATCACACCCAGATCCCACCTTGTCTTTAATGGAGGGAACAACATAAAACTTTTTGTTTTGGCTACAAGTCCTTCATTTGGGGTGTATGGAGAGAAGGGGCGGGATGTTTTGAAATACATTCCTGAAAGCAAATATAAATGTTTGGTTTTATGGTTATATGCTAAAAAGACAAAAGGAAAGAAAAAAGCCCAAGATTCTTCAATCCCTTGTAGAAGATGAATGTTTAAAACTGAGAATTTTTACCTGGAAACCGATTAACATGAAACCGTGTCAAGGTTTGATGAACTGGGAACTTATCCCGGGAGAACTAGGAAAATTCCGACACGTCTGAGATAGAAATTTTATTTCTGAGTGATGGTGACCTTTGGTTTGGTTTACTTAGCTCAGCACTAGGGAGCAGGGAGAGGGTCAGGGAGCCAACGTTCAGTACTCCGCCACACTTTCACCGCGATCCTGAGAGTGAGGGGCGAGGCTTTGTTGTCGCCTACAGGCCCATTGTACAGATGATAAGACTGAAGCCCACAGTTAATAACAGCTTGTAGGTGACGGTGACCCTGTCAATCTAACTGGTGATTTGTCTCTGTCGCTCATGTCCTTTTCCTTGTACTAAGCTGCCTATAGAGAATTGGAAACACATTACAACGAGTGAAAAAAAAACTCATGAAAACGATTTTTTAAACTACTAACCATTTGAGACTTTATGGGTGGCTAACTCTCCCATAACCTTGGATAGAGAATCTTTTCCATCCTTCGGAAGCAGCTTGAATACCTCCCACACGAGGTCTTTCTTGACACTCCCAGCTGGAGAGTAAGCATCCTTTTTTGGAATACTTATAACTGTTGATTACATATGAGCCCACATCATGTTTGATCATTTGCATTATCTTGTCTTTTCTAGGAGACTATAAGTGTGACGTATTTCTAAATTATTTTTGATATGTCATAGAGTGGGACCATGATCGATCTAAAATGATGACGTGATATTTTTGTAAATATTTGAATTAATAAATACGTTCCTTGATTAAGAATGGCACTGGGACAACGGGAGTAAGTCGCAGCGCGCTTGTGATTTTGACGACGACTCCTAAATGTCTCATCATGGATCATTTAATAACTTGAGACACAGATTTGTATTAAGTTGATTAAAAGCCTAGTTTAAGGAAAGAGCTACGTTAGCCAGTGACCCAGTGACTGGCTCAGCAGCCACAGGGCCACGTTGTATTGCTCTCTTTTACGGCTCGTCCTACGTATGCTACGTCATTTTCTTTCAGAAACATGGGCGTAAAACTTGAGCACCAGGTAAGCTGTGGTGTGGAAAACATACATCCAGACGAGGTGATCTGGTGGGCTAGTGATCTAAGAAGAAAAACAGCTGAAGAGACAATGACGTATTGAAAAAGGAGCGCTACCCGAAAATCGCGGGGTAGCCCTCAGAATGTCAGCTGCATTTCTAATGCAGAAAACACTGCCTTCGTGAGCTCGAGAAGGGAAGGCTTGCATATCAAAATAACCTGTGATCCAAAAGGAATTCAAATACCAGAATCTCAGAGCCTGAAGTTCACCCAGGCCAATTCCCTCTCTCCCTCCTGCCGGAATTCCCTCTACATTCATTACATTCATAACAGGGTGGAATGATGGAACTTTCTACAGAGACACATTGGAAGAGGATGATTTGATCACTGCTATTCAATTGCAGCTTTTCTAGAGGCACCAGTTAAACAGTAATTACTGTATTGAAAGAAAGTGCCCTATTCAGCAGAATTTTTACAAACGCACCACTTGCTCACACCTGTATAAACCACTTTGGATACAAATATGCATTGTAGGATATTATTCTTGGACCAGACCGTCCCTCGCTCAAAGCAGTTTCCTTAAGTGCTGCAGAAAAAGTTTTGAGGTCTATTAGGAAAACATGTGAAACATTCAATATATTCGTTTGCTTTTAACATAACAAAATGCTCATTTAGTTCAAATAATGCATTTTTATTCCAAAGCACATCTTCCCTACCAGCGTGCGAGGTAGAAACGGATTAGAATTGCTTGCAAAAGTGAGGGAGAACTCTACCAAAAAGAAGGACTCTATCTTGCCAGTAATTACACAGGATAGATCTCTAATCTGGAATGACGACTTTGGGTAAGAAAGGATTAGGGGTCATGTGAAGAGTATAGCTTCCATACTGGCAAAAGGCGTGTCCTAGATTGAATGTGCCATAGAAGTAGAGGTTTTGTGTCATTTAATTCCAAAAGGCATTGTGGTCTGTGATGTCCAAAATGTGATGTCTAAATCATTGCTCTCCTGAAGATGGAGAGTGTGTAATGAGGAATTATCCGAGTTCTGACTGGCATTGTAGGCAAATATCAATGAAAATAACATACTCCTGGGTGTGTGTGTGTGTGTGTGTGTGTGTGTGTGTGTGTGTTGGGTATATAATTTTCTACCCAACAAAGCACTTCTATTCATGCACACAAAAAAATGCTTTCACGTTTTTAACTGGGCATAAGCAGTGAAAGAAACGTAAATTACTTATGCTCATGAAGTCATTTACACACCAATGAATGACGTACCATCGTTGTTATGAAGCAATTTTGGGATGCTCATCCCTGCTCTCACTCTGATAGAAGAGTCAAATAAACTGTATACTTTCAATCTCCAATAGGATTTCCATTCCTGGGCACTTCGTTTCATAACCTCTTACGAAAAGTCTGCCTTTCTGCACTTCAGTGGCATAAAAGAGTAGATGAGTTCAAGTGGTATGTATGATATATGTCAATTTTAAAATTTGCATGTATTTTACATACCACGGCACGAATTACAGTGGGCTGATGAAATGGCTTCATTTGTCATTTTTCTACTCTTATTATTTTGGTTACCGATCTTATTTTCTATTGTTACCTTAATTTCAGTCAATTTTCCTCTTCACTCTAGAAATTAACAAAACTATTATGGCTTAGGTGCACTTACCATACCCACTTTTCATGCAGGAAATAAAAGAAATCAATCTTTAAAAATTACATTAATTCCATCCTCTAACCCAGGGGTGAAGCTAATTTGGGTAATGAAAGCAAATGTACAGGACTGTGAACCCCTGTGGGGAAAGCATAAAAATCCAAACGCTCTCAAAACTAGAAAAAGTAAAGTTAACTCTGATCCAGTTTCCTTAATGTATTGAAACCAAAAGCCAGTGTTACTACTCAGGACTTAGAAAACAGACGGACACAGATATTTCAATGACTGTCGATATTAGCTTTGTAAAAATAATCACATACTAATGATAAAAACTGTTATCGAAGGGATGATGCACATATTGAACCTGGGTATTCACATCAAGACCAACTATGTGTGATTCTGGGTAATGGGATTGGAAAAAGAGTGGTCACGGATTTGGATTACGGAATAAGTCTTATCGTGGCCCAGATCGCAATTCGAATGAATGGCTCAGGAATATTTTGAGACATGTTTGACCTTCTAAGATCTTAAAGACTCAGGAAGAGTTGTATGTTTTGTATTGTATCTTTTACACCAACAGTTCTCGAAGTGTGGCTCAGGGACTTCTGGGGTCTCCTAGAGCCTCTCGAGGGGTCGTTATGTCAAGACTAGTCTCACCGTAGCATTAAGACATTATTTGCCCTTTACACCCTCATTATCTCATGAGTGCACAGTGGAGTTTCCTAGAGGTGACTTGACAAGTGATAAGTGATGACATCATCTCTCTGACATCTAGTAGATTCACACGTGTGGGTATTCTTGTGTTTAAAACATCTCTCAAGTTTGATTTCTAATACAGAAATATCAGTAGATAATAACCCACACAAATTATAGCCCTTCGTGGTCATAAATCATTATAAGTGTAAAGGCATTTTGAGATCAAAGAATTTGAAAGTCACAGGTCTATACTAATTGTAGAAAAGAAGGAATACCGTATATTTCACCGAACCCTATAGTATACTATAAAAGAAACCTGGAGTCCTAAAGGATGTGTTTAATCGCTCAGTTTTGTCTGTGCCGTGGAGGGCTACAGGCTACTATGGCCATAGCGTGGGGTTCTTTTAATGAAAGACGCCAACCGAAGTCTTACCACCAGGTTAGCTGTATTAGAAATCTATTAATACAGCACAAAAGTGCAATTTTGTTGCAGACTTTTCTCAAGAACATTAGAGAGAAGTCAGTCTCTATAGAATCTCTAAAACTTTGATTTTAAGCTATTATTAATTCTGCTCCACAGTTTACATGCTAATTAAGTACCACTAGGTATACTGGCCATATCCTTCACAGAGTCGTAAAAACCCAAATGGCTATGTTTTAAAACCTATTGCGATAAGAATATATTTTCAAACAGAAATTTAGGTTGTGTTAAGAAGATACGCATTTTGACAACAGTCTAACTTGGTCAGTCTTCTATATTCAATTCCCAAACAGATGTGGCAGAGTAGAAATCTACTTACAAGTGATAAAAAGTAAGATAGCAACTTTAATTTCAGTCCACTGACACCACTATGACAATGGGCTCACCTATTCTTCCGTATATTTGCCATTTGTTTACTTATAGAATAACAGATGATAAACTGTACATTTCCTACTTTGACACATCATTCACATAAATCTGGCTTCCTCAGAGCCCAAAGAGGTACAAAGCTGCCTCAGGGTCCGCAGTGTAGGATGGAAAACTAAGTTGTGTGTGTGCGCATGCCGTGGTGGGGGTGGGGTTCCTGCTTCAACCGGACCTGGTTTAAGGGATTCGATGCAAAACATAATTACCCCTTCCCCCCTGTTCAGGCTAAATACTTTATTATTAATATTTGTTAATAATAATGCTCATAATAATAAAATAATTTTAAGTGTGAACCCATTCTCCTCCAAGGGCACCAACGAAATTCAACGAAAACATGTTACTCATATCATTTCATCAGAAAAATAAGGATAAGTATTAGGCCCATTTTTCAGGTGAAGTAGAAGGAAAAAAAATGAGGGTTATTTTCCTTTCACAGTAAGTAACATTTCCAGGATAGAATGCAGGTCTCTTACCCGTATTTTAACCACTAGTCTATTGCTAAGAGTAATAAAACCGACCAAACATTTGTATTATATTTTATAGTTTGTACCTTAGATTCCGACCTATTACTTCATGTTACCTAACAACAACCCCATAAGTGTTACACCTGTCTATCATTTCTTCACATCCGAGGTTCAGAGACACGACGGACCACTGCAAAGTCATATACCTGGCAAGTGGGCCGCTCAAGGCTAAACCTAATGTCTTTGGGTGCCCAAACTTTAACTATAAGGCTGTTACTAAGTAATAACTATTATTCCATTAAGTGGAAGAAACATACTGGACAAGAGTACAGCTTCTTTCTTCTCTTCCCTTCTCCCTTCCAATTTCAAGCCCCTCAGGACAACAATAACTTGGACATCCATCCAGCTTGGAGTCCATTGGGAACAGAACATGAATAAAACAGGATCGGGGAGAATGGGCCATGACGGCGAGGTGAATGATCCCATAGTCCAATAAACCTGACCCCTAAGCCTATCACACTGGGTCAGAAGGTCCAATTATAGGTCTGTTCGAGTTCTTTTCATGATTGACAGCAGCCAGAGGCAAAATTACTTTGGTGTCTGTTAATCCAGCCTCTAATTTTCCCTTTGCCCCAATGCGCGCGGAGCATCATGGTGGCCCAGGGTGAGTGACACCGCGAATCCAGATTTAAAATGCCCTTGCTCCCTATAAGAAGAGCAACTGAGCTCAATCCCGGTTCTCCTCGTGGGGACATTACCTGCAGCTCTGTTTGGAAGAAAAACTTCTGTGGACATTGCGTGCAGTCATAGATCTTGTCTTCTTGTCCATGGGCAGAGAAAATATGCTGCTGCAACTTGTTTGCTTGAACAAACACTGAAACGAGAGAACGATGGTGAACCTTGGGTTATTTTCTTTCCAAAATGCCCTCGGTCGATGACTCCCTGTGAACAGACCCAGGCAGAGCAGACTGCACGGCACACCTTCTGGGCAGGACCACTGCCGGGCACCCCAGGGAGGGCCGAGCCTGCTTGGGTCCCCGGCTTTTGTTAAGACGCACTCTACCGAGCACCCAATTCAACCCAAACAGCTCCAAAGTAAAGGTTTATCGAGGCCCTGTTCCCTATAAATCTTTTAAAAATAAAGCTGCAAATTGTCAAATGCACAGCCCCGTCTGAACAGAAATGACTCTTATTCCTCAGCAACCCACAGGTTAGGAAATCATAGATGCCAAAACCCTGCTTATTGTGTTTGCCTAAAGTTATAGCTGGCAAACAGTTCTCTATTTAAATGTGTTAATGCTAAAAATTATATCCCACAGCTACTCTGGGGCGCTGTCTATAAATGTGAAACCGAACGGCAGGTAAATTCTCTTTGGATACTTTAAGATCAACTCAGCCTACACACTGAATGCAAGGGTTTCAATAATATAAACATGTTCAATTTTAATGACTACAAAACAAGGCCCTAAGACTGTGTAACAGTTTACCTAGGAGACATACTATTAATAATTAAATTGTATATGCCAGAGGCAGTGTTTGGGTTGGCAGCACTGACTTCTGATGGATGCCTGGTGCACTGTGACCTAAAAAAGTTTGCATCTACAATATTAATCTGTATAGGCAGGGAGAGGATTTATTAAAGATGTTGGCATTTGACTTTGACTCCACTCTAATCATTAAAATTATTCTAATTGCCAGCCAACCTAAAATATTAGAATATTGTTCTTGTGAGTCATACATTTTAATCACATTTCTCATTACCTTAAAAAACTGCTCAGATTTCTTCGCTCCCACCTAACCTGCTTTATATTGGAAGTTCTTTTTTTTTTTAATTGTTTTTTCTAAAATTACTTCAAGATACACTGAAACAATTCAGGTCTGGCAGCACAGAAAATGCAGACGGCTCATGATTAATGCATTTTTGTCTCTTACCTACATCAACAAAAAGAAAAGGGGGTTTTTATACAGATTTGCAACTGACCTCCATATAACTTAGCATGCGTCATGAGGCTTAGGGCTACACCATGAAATAACTGTGTTATTAGGAGTCTTGATCACCAGATCTATGACCCGGTCTTCCTTATGAAGACTCACCATGAGCTTTTATAAATAACCCGAACTCCTGACTCACTGTATCTGAAGATAAATACTATGTTATGGTAAAACTATAACAATATATATTTTTATCTTAACTACAGAGAACAAATCGGTGATTACCAGAGGGGAGGCGGGTGGGGGGATGGGCTAGACGGGTGATGGGGATTAAGGCGTGCACTCCTTGTGAGGAGCACCAGGTGATGTATGCAAATGTTGAATCCCTAAATCATACACCTGAAACTAACATTACCCTGTATGTTAACTAACTGGAATTTAAATAAAAACTTAAAAAGGCAAAAAATTTTAAAAAGCATCCCCTCAAACCCAATATATATTTTTAAATATGAATTGAAAGAATAAAAAAAAAAAAAAAACCAGTTCCAAAAGAAGGAATGGCTGGTGGAATTCTGGAAAGAAGGAGCCTCACAGGGAAACGACATCACCACATCCAAGTACTACTTGCAGTAACTGTACAGTGAACATGGCCCCTCTCTTCTTTGCTTACAGGACAGAAATCTACAGGTGGAATGTAGTAGAAGTTAATAATCAATGCCTGGAATCTTGCTCTGCAAACAAAGAAGTCAATTTTGAGAGAGAGAGATATTTTTGGTTTGTTTTGCTCTTTTTTTTTTTTTTGGACAAATAAGAAGGGAACATAGCCTTGAGGGGCTTGACCATTGAGTTCAAGACATATGCAAAACAATCACAAAGGATTTTCCAAAATAACTTTGTCACTGGTGGGGGAGTACCAGAGGTACGCGTGATCATATCTCAAGCCCACGGGCTTCGAATGATAGTTTCGGATTTACATTTTTGCCTTTTTTTGGTGCTGCTGCTGCAAACTATACAGCCAAAACATCCAATAAAATTTCTTCTTAAAAGTGTAAATTTATATTAAAAATCCACCCAATTCCATAGGAAATAAATGCCTCACCTAATCTGTTCATCTAATCTGTTTTCTAGCTCAAGGAATTTGGGAGGGTTTTAATACTACCTTCTTATTTCTTATGGGGACTGTTAGAAAACTCTCCAAGTTTAAGTAACAGACGTGGGCCGGCAACCCGGCCGCACTTTTAGTGAGACTTTTAGTCTTGCGAAGAAGCAGCAGCTTCGTGCAGGCACTCTTTGCCTTGGTAACCTTTTCACACCGAGAGGAGAAAAGGGAACAAAACGTGGACGTCGTTTTCCAAATGCAAAAGTGCAAACTTCTGAAAGAACTTGAAATGCTGTTTGTTCAGCCTGACAGTTAACCTTCCTGCCCATTTGAGCCTTTAAGAGGGCGGCAATCAATAATGCTAATGAGCAGAAATCAAACATCTCCCCAAATGGAACAGAAGTCCTCTCCGTAAAAGGCCATTGCGGTGGGAATACGCTTTGGTGGGAAAGACATGAGCCGGCCATGACGGTCTCTAGAGTTTCCTACCTGTAAAGCAGACGGGGCACTTGAAGGTACCTCCCATCCCTTCGAAGCTGTGCTCTATCAGATGGCACTGGAGTTTGGCAGGGGAGTCGAAGGTCTGACTGCAAAGCTTACATTCATGGTTCAGTCCTTCATCTGTTAAGAACACATGAACAGAAAAGTTGAAACACATCATATCTTTTTTAAAAATTTTCAAAAATGTTTTCTCTATTTTTGAGAGAGCACCAAGCAGGGGAGGGGCAGAGAGAGAGGGGGACAGAGGATCCAAAGCGGGCTTTGCGCTGACACCAGCCAGCCCGAGGTGGGGCTTGAACTCACAAACCGTGAGATCATGACCTGAGCCGAAGTCAGATGCTCAACCAACTCAGCCACCCAGGTGCCCCCACATTGTATCTTTAACAAACAAGTATAATTGCATACGGTAAACTACTTCCATCACCAAATACAAATATATGGTAGCATATATGGTTTTGGGTTCTTATTTCACGTTACCTAGAAATTTATATCAATGTAAAACATTTCTGGAATTTAAAATCCACAGAGAATCAGAGGCAGCGTTTGTCTTAGGGTAATGCATTCTGTTAAGTTTTTAAAGTATCACTAGTATGTCACTGATAAGGCATCTCCTTTTCACTATCATGATTTTATGGCTGTGTATTTCCAAAGTCCTAAAATAGTGGACCCATGGAAAATGGACAGCTTCTTCCTTAAGTCTGTCCTGTGGTTTACCTAGAATGTTCTACAAATTTCTCTATATTTTTTTAAGTTTATTAATTTATTTAGAGAGAGAGCGAGAGGGAATGGGGGAGGGGCAGAGAAAGAGGGCGGGGGCGGGGGGGGGGGGAGAGAATCCCAAGAAGGTTCCGTGCTGTCAGCACAGCACAAACTGTGAGGTCATGACCTGAGCCAGAATCAAGAGTCGGATGCTTGACCGACCGAGCCACCCAGGGGCCCCTCTACAAATTTCTATTTCTAACTATAAGGTTTTTAGTGATACTCCCATTGACACAAACTTTCTTTTTCTATTCCCAAGATTTCTGGGTAATTTTGAAATCTTACTAATGCTTACAGTTTATCTTACAAGTGCTTTTTTTTTGCAGGGTGCTGCCGGTTCTCCGTATCTTCTCAGTTCATTGCTCCTTCTACTTTGTAAGACGGTTTCAATTTTACCCTGTGATCTAGACTCTGCCTTTCTCCAAAGGACTTTCTATGAGCTAGTTTGACTAGTCCTGAATTTTTCTTTGATATCTTAGGAACCTGATGGTAGAAAAATATTTCGACATAACGATAATTGCTATATAACGTGAAGTTTCTGTTATCGATAGACATCATAAATTTTAGGTTGCCTTTTTCCTCATTAAAATGTTTCTGTAACTTAAAATTTTTTAAAAAACAGTTTTAATGTTTATTTATTTTTGAGAGAGACAGAGAGTCCATGCAAGCAGGGGAGGGGCACAGGAAGAGGAAGACACAGAATCCAAGGTAGGCGCCAGGCCCTGAACTGTCAGCACAGAGCCTGATGCGGGGCTCGAACTCACAAGCTGTGAGATCATGACCTGAGCCGAAGTCGGATGCCCAACTGAAGGAGCCACCCAGGTGCCCCACTGGAACTTAAAATTTAAGGATTAGTCCAGCTTATTTCAATTTGCAATTATAAGAAATGAAAACCACTAGCACCAGAATGAACAACCTAACAATTCTCAAGTGTTTTCTGTGTTTCAGACACTGTTGTCCTAAGTGCCCAGATATAAATCCATTAATTTAACAGCGACTGTTAGTCCCATTTTGCAGATGAGAAAAAATGAGGCCCAGAGAGTTTAAGTGATTTTTTTCCCTGAGTCACAGGGTCAGTACTTGGTGGAGTCAGAACTTAACTCCAGGCATCCTGGCCTCAAGGTCCGTGATCTTAGCAAACAGGCTCTGGCATACACCCCTAAACTATTCCCGAACGACTTATCAGAGAGAGTAAGGGCAGAGAGGCTGCAATTTAACCTGGCTTGTTATCAAATTATACTTTTATCTTCTCCTATGTGCAGCGATTAAAAATGTTACTAAGGAACATTAGCGTCAGATCGTCTAGGTTTAGGGCATGTGAAAGACATATTCATACCATGCGGGCAACGAGTCTATACTCCAAAGGTATTTCCTTTCAAGCAACACAACATGCATGTGTAAGTCCTTCTCCAGCTGATATTACTGGCAATGCAAAGGCTCAATTACAAAGCGAATTATTATTAGCTAACTAGGAGTAAAATCACTCTATTTGTATTCCTAATCTTTCTTCTCACACAAGTATGAGTCTTTAGAAGCAGAGGATTGGAATTTGTAAAAAGAGAAGCAAAGCACTAATTAAGCCACCCAGTACTGTCTACATTTCACAAGAGATAAAAACCTACTCTGTATTTGGGTGGCACAGTAAATTCCTTGATTATAATTATGTAAGAAGGAGTTTAATTGTGCATACTGACATGACAAGGGGTTATACAAAAAGCTTTAGGGATTATATAAGATCAAGGGGTTTTCATCTGTTCTTTTCTCTTTCTCTTTTTTTAATCCTAAAGTCACCAAAAATTTTCCGAATTTTAGATATTAAGGAATATAAGAAACACCATGGTAGGCAATTGGGTCAGTAGGTTGACCGCCGGAAATACTTGCTAAATTTAAATGTTTTCTGTTTCCTCAACATTGCACACCTTATTTTGGAGGTAAGAGGTAACCAGGAGTTTTAATTTCATCTTTAAATTACGTGTTTTGCGCAAGGACCAAGACGCAGCCTATGGGTGTGAGCAGGTATACACATTTGTTCCAGAATTCTTAACCTTGCCGTATTTGTGAAGTAATACATGTAAGCCTGGTTGGCTTTCTTGGGGATAATGACTGACTGTTGTATGAACGCAAAATGAATTATGCGAGTTAGAATGGCCTTTAATGTGATGTTCTTTCTTGACTATGAGTATTTTGTTTAGAAAAATAATAGAAGGGGAGAAAGATACATGTACATGAACACGAGGAAAATGTCTTCATCGATTTTTATTTATTCCCTATCCTAAGAACAGAGACGTTCCATCACAAAACATTATGTAATCCAATTTTAGTCAGGTGAATTCACAAAAAGGTGGCACACAATGATAAACTATTTACGCATGATTAGTGCAGACTTTGTGAATCCCATACTCGGTGCAGGTACTAAGTGATAGCAAAGATCATAACAATAGCTTCCAGCATTTTCGGAACTGTTTATAGTTTAAAGCACATTTTTTAGTATTGAAAAAAAAAAGATATTGGGGGATTCTACCTGCCTTTCCCTTCTAAGTTACATTGGAGGTCTTTTCCAACAACTGACTTTTCCTAACTATTTGAGTAGGACAGAAAATATATCTGATTTATTACACAGCAAATGATAGATTAGCAAAAGCCAGTGTGCTCCGAGCCACACAGTGAACACATCTAGACATTTCTCCCACTTTTATGAACGGCCCTACTCATTTCCCCCGTGCTCACACTTGGTTATTTCCGCAGGGTCAAATGGATAATGAGTGAGCGATAGGGGGACACAAAACACTTTTACCACTGGTTAACAGACCCACCTTATGTTTTTAACTGAAGAACGGGGTAGAGATAGTATTGGGAAACTAAGAAAACGTATTTATAATAAGAATTTCACAAACTTATCTTTATTCAGAATCTCTGTTTAACTCAGCTCCCATGCATTCTCTATTTGCATGGTGTGGCTAAGAGCAGTGTCTTAGTTTTCAAGGAATTTTCTAAAAAAATCCTTAGTACTGGGGGATCTACCTTAGGTAAGCCCTGTTTCCATTCAAAAGTGAGCTTCTCTCCTATCTTCTTGCTATCTGGTATAAGGTGGTAAGGAACTGTAAAGTGACACTGTGGTTTTAAGTTCAAGTTGATGTTCATGAGGTAGCACCAACACCTCTGATTTCAGGTGAACGTAAGCCTTAGGCGCAGGATGTTGCCGAGGAAGCCACAACTTGCACCTTGTCTTTTTATCTCCCTTCTTCCTCAAGGTGCCAAAAGCCTAAAAATTCAATCAAAGTAACCATTTCTGCTCTCTGGAAAGGTAGCAGCTGACAGTAATTGGATAATACAGTCTGACTCATTTATTAAAAAGAGATTCTGAGTCAATTGATTTAATAACCATTACAATATTCCATTAAGGATATAATAGGTTAGTGCAGCCCTATTTTTTTTTATTGAGTTATGGATGAGATCTACGGATGAAATTTCTAGATTTCGCTTCCCTTTTTTGCTTATCCATAGTCTCCAGATTTTCCACAGTGAGCACAATTTGCCTTTGTAGGTGACTTTGAAAGTTAAACACTAAAACCACTACCCTTTCCATACCCTATGAATAGAGATTGACGGCCGCGCTGAAATTCTGATTGTCAAAAAGTTACACAGGAAATGAGCAGTATTATGCAGTACAGAAAAACTCCAGTTCTAAACACTAGGCTGAAAACTATTCTAATGAATACATGAGAGAGCAGAAATTAGCACAACGAAAGGGAGAGAGAAATATCGGATCGCAGATTAGTCAACTGAACGAGCAAACCATGGGCCTTTCAGTCAGTATAAGCCCGCATCTTTCCAGAAAATCCCTGTTTGTTGTGTACTGGTGGAGGGGAGCATGCGTGTGGCCAGCACTGTGGGTCCAAGGTCAGGAAAGGCACGAGCGAAGCTCTCACCACTGAGAACGTGTCAGAGGCTGGCGACTTCCTGTCCCGGTCAACCGCTTTAAAGCATGACCAATGACAGTGTGGGCATAATTGAGAAATGATTTCACATGTATATAAATTTCAGCTAAAATAATTACTTCCATTTGTTAATCTTCGTTCAAGCACGAACATAAACGTTAACAGGAATCAAGTCTACATAGAAGACACTGATGCTAATGTAAATATTTACTCCCCTCTTCAATGTTTCAAAGGAAACGCGTCTGAATACATAATTGCGATGCCACCTCAGTGCCTTAGTAGGGAACGTGATAATCGTTTACAGAACTTTGTGCCGTAAGAACAAAACCTGTATGTCTGAGGCCAGTTCAGAGGGGAATGATAATTTCTATCTCTCCAATTTATAAAACCTGGACCAACACAACTATTCGTCAGTCTGCTTTGTAAGAGAAAAGAAATAATAGTTACCATTTGGATGTTCAAGTACAACTCAAATTATAAGCTCCGACATGGCAATTGTTAGACGCTGACATTTCAATATAAGCTTTAAACAAGAGAAACCCTTTAAGCAGCCTCCAGACTGTGTGTCCCAGGTTTATACTCCTTTTCCTTCAATAAAAACAAAAATCTAGAGCAGCTACAAGCAAATGTTCGGTGGTTGACTTACACGCAGCTGTTATCCCAGGAATCACTGGGGGCCCCCTTATATCGTCTGATCAACACAGCAACCATTACTGAGGACCAATTTGTAACGGTTTATAAGTAGAACTCCTTCTCTTATTTACCCTCGAGACTGGCCAGAAGGGTCCTCCAGCCTCTTCCACTGCATAAATCTATAGACCAAAGTCCAAAGATGCAAACCCCTCTCGGAGCATCATCGTGTGGCCAGGGCCATGCTTAAAAGCTCTGATCTGAGTGGGAGTAAACTCTGCCCTCAGAATCCAGACAGAGGAAGCAAATGCCCTGCAGTTGTAATTTTTCCAGTTTGAACGTGTATACCACTATATCCTTACATATATTTTTAAATCCAACAAAACTATGCCCTAAACCAACTCCCAACCCCCAACCCTTTCCTCTGCTTCTCCTCTTCCCTGAGTTCATTTCCAAGCACACATTTATAAGCTAGGGGTCTGAGGAGTAACAAAGAAAAGCCATACATGACAAAACTCACCCCTCGGCTACGCTGGCTCACCCTAGAAACCAGGAGTAGAAAAATAGGCAGGCCGTGCTGTGATTTGCCATACGCGCAGCCACCACCTCTCTCCGGCTCCACAGTGCTCGGGCCGCTGTAATTTGTTGTATTCTACCCCGCACATATTTCACAACTGTAACGTAAACACGCCGAGGTGCTAATTTGGCAATGGAGAGTATTCCTTAGGCCTCAAAGTCCGCCAGTAGATTAGTCATTAAGCCCCCAAAGTAAGGCAGAATTTGAGAGTGCTGACTATTATGCGAACCTTTTCTTCCATTGGTTAAAAAGCTCCGCTCTGTTCTTTTGAACAATTCCACGGGAAAATGAACGTTGCCTGAAGACTGACGCTAGCGCCTTCTTGGATCTTCTCACCGGCAGTATGGCAGTGTCTGCCACTGTCAGGGTTTGTATGCCACACAAGAGAGGAATACAGGATACAAGCGGAAGACGCACAATCAGAGAGAAAGGGCATTGGGGACGGTAGGAGCAAATGAGCACCAGGTGCCTCGACTCTGACTATCCACACGTGCCACCCTTAGGTATCTGGAGAAAAGCGGAATGATATGCACCCCACGTGCCTCTGCCAGAATTTTATTTCGAGGAGCCCTATGAGGTGCAAGTCTGCATTTAACTCACTACCTGTCTTTGGCCAGTGGTCTTAAAGGCTACGGTGCTTTTGGACTTTATAAGCAAAGCCGCTGATATTGACACTGTTATTTCCTGTCTTGAACTTCTCATTATCAGCAGGGCTGGAGCAGGAAATGATTCAACTGGGGTAGGCTGCATTGTACCCAGCAGATTTTAAAGAGCCCAGGGGCTGCCTGGAGCCCCGTAAACATCAGCAGCTTGGAAACTAGCAGGAGGTCCAGGTGGGCCGGGATGGGAGAGGCAGGCAGTGGGATTTTAGATGCTCCGAGATGCAGTGTTGTCCAATTCCTTGGCTATTATTATCAGTCGTGGGTATAGTTATTTGAATATTCGCATGTAGGAGACAACACCGGAATGCTGTTCAAACAATACACAATAAAACAAACAACCCGCTGAAAAAAGTGGCTTCCCTCCACCTGCGGGGACTCAGCAGCGATATTTTGGCATGCATTTGAAAATAAGGATGAGCGTGTAGACGAAAAGATATCTTTCAAACCTGACCAGTATTTTGGTACCTCCAGGTCGTCAGCCTTTTCTTCTCTACTTTCCTAATCTAAACATGAGCCCACGGTAGAAGGCTCAGAGAAAGCATACAGTGCCAGCAAATAGCTTTAAAGGAAAACACCTGGGCTCCAAAGGTTTTCATTAAAAAAATAATAATCACTTTTTGGTACCGCACCGATAAAATCACTTTGAGCTCCACTCCCCCCTCCCCCCAAGAAAAAGCATTCGTAACTAAGAAAAGAAACACTGTCCGTCCCAAAAAAGGCAAGGGTGGGAATAGGGTTAGGAGTGAGGACTGAGACCAGCTAAGTCTGAAATATATCTTTTAGATCCGCTTCGGTAGAAATCAGCATGTCTTCCAAAAAATTAGCTTGTCGCAGAAAGCGTTAACTTCAGTATATGGCGCCATATTGCATTGAAAGGGGTCCAGTTTGCTCGAACACTCAATTTCCCCCCTTATTCATGCTCAATGGAATGCACGAAGTAGCCTTCGTTCTTTTACAAAGTTTTCACCACCTAACCCTTAGCGCTGCAATGTTCTCTGCCGTGACAGCAAAGTTTCTGAGCACACAAGACACTATAAAAATGTACTTCCCTTTCGCATAATAAATTAGACATACAGTATGATTGGAAATAGCATGTTTCCAATTCAGCAATGCATTCTAGCCTTGCCTATTAAAGAGCGGTGGATGGCAGCCCAGGACCTCTCCAGACAAGGGCGTGCCAAGCATTTGGTTTGGGGTTATTCATCAATTTGTGCCACGAGGCAAGTTTCAGGAGGGCGAGACATTTGTCTGTTCTATGCATTGATGGGCGTCAAGAACCTAAAACAGTATGGGGCCCGTAGCTGGGACTCCATAAATATTTATTGAATTTATGGGAAATATACACTTAGCTGGTCCTACATGTAATTTCGATCAGAAGAAAATGATGAGACTAACACCAAAACAATATTTATTATTTGTTGATTGTTTACAAAGTTCGCTCCATTCCCTTGTACATTAAGCCCCGTGTGATGACACGTTTGGACTAGCCAAATTTCCCTGATTCTGCTCGTCTTCACTATTTCCTGAAATAAGAGTAAAATGCTCTGGTAAATAAAACATTAACAAAGTAACTGCCTTATGTGCCAGGCTATCTCTGGCAAGAAACTGAGGAGCCCAAACTTATCTCTTATTTCAAGACAGAAAGTGTGATCATGCATTTTATATCTGAAACACGCTAAAAAGAACCATGCGAAAGAAGGCATAATTACCTTTTATTTGCCCTCGGTCATAAAGAGGCCTCTACTTCACATATTTTTAAAACACTTTTTATTAATAGTTATGTATTCTGATATTACAAAGCTCCATTCTTTGAACTAATTGGCTTAAACAGATGTATGCGTCGATTGCACTCTTTGCTTAAAATTTCTCTCGTTTGGTGTGAAATGCATACTTTAGTGCCTCACGTCCGGGACCTCTGGCCCTGGTAGAAGTGCAGGTATATTTACCTTCAGGTACCGTACAAACCCTCCCCCCCCAATTGGTAAAATCGAAAGAAACTAAATGTAACCTGCTTTAAACTTAAATCCATCAAGAAAACCTCTTGGAGTACCGAGACAGTGCAACAGTCAATATTAATTCCGCACAGCAGTGGGCCAGCCGCAGGAGCCACGCACCGGACACGGTTCTCATCAGGTATGTGTTCATGTTACTGTGCTGGCTTTATGGCAAGGGTCAGGGCCTTTTCTTTTGTTTACCTTCTTCTTCTTGGCATAAAGCCACTAGTTATTTGAAGGAGAAAGTCCCCAAACACTGAAAAGCTGTTTATCTTTGCTAGAAAGCGTAGCTTGCTATCACTGATGATTTTAAAACAAACAAACAAACAAAAAAGAAACAAAAAACCCCCAGCAAAACGAAACAAACAAAAGAAATGGAATGAGGTTCACCAGCTTCTGTAAACATTGTGGATCTCAACAACCATGGGGTTTTTAGTGCCCACAGGTTCAAGACGAGAAACTAGTCAGGCATTTCCAAAGCTCATTATCTAAGAAACTCACGTTATTGATGACTTTTTGCAAAGTCGTCTGAACTGCGGTGTTCAGAATCGGGGTTCGGCACCGAAGCACAAGTGAACTCTGCGGCGGGTGGGGGCATGAAGGTATACAAGGGCGAGGGACCTGTATTTCCAAGGGA
The DNA here is from genome assembly GCA_030068075.1 of Paguma larvata. Classification (NCBI taxonomy): domain Eukaryota; kingdom Metazoa; phylum Chordata; class Mammalia; order Carnivora; family Viverridae; genus Paguma; species Paguma larvata. The sequence continues at coordinate 45,134,118 of CM057835.1, read as the reverse complement.
CCCTATCCTCCTCCTACTTTGTGGCCATACTAAGAAAATCCTAAGCAGCAAAGCAAAAATCGCAATACTGCGCATTATTTGCAAATGGCTCACATTTTTATTGTTCTATTGGCGTGACCTTAGAAACTTGGCCTTGAAGAATAAAAAAAAGGTAATGGCGCAATAAATGCAATAAGAGTTCTAAAAACAGTTTATTGGGAATGTGCTGTGAAACCTGAATTCTTCTCATCAAACGATGCCACCCCTTAGAGAAACTTTCCTGTGCATTATTAAAGTGATATACTGCAGGACTAGTTAGAGCTCCATAACCTTTAAATTGCCTGATTGTAATTAAGGCCACTAGTTTTATTTAGGAAGGTTCAAGGAGGCTCAATTTAAGTTGGCTTAACTAGTGTGAATTTAATGTCATGCTGCCAGAAGGCAGAGGAACTCTCTGGCCTGGCTGTTCTGTGGCACACGCAGCTGTGGGGTCATGAATTCTAAATTAAGCCCACATTTAAAGAAACTACAGATATCAGAAGTGGCTGGGTGTGTGCAAGTTCACATCCGCATGGTTGTATACGTATATCATTCATTCATTCATTCGTTTGTTCACAGTTTCCGAATTCGAGACTCTAAATACATCCGATCATTTATAGTGGGAGTAGAAGGGATATATAGTTACTCTTAAAGGCATAATGATCACTTTCATTGAAAGGCGGGGCTTAAGACAACGTCCAATCAGCATTACTGACTTAAAATGAAATGTGCTTGTAATCCAATCGTAAAGGCAGGAATGTTATTCACATTCTAAATGACATTCCAAGAAGGAGAATTCACCGTTAGGTCTATGAGGAGGAGATAAAGGGTACGGTCTGGGCAGGCCACTGAAAGGAGTGCTGAGAATCGCGTAAACTTCACTGGAAGGGCAGCGAATCAAGGACTGAAAACAGAAGATAAGAGAAAATGAAGGTACTCGATGCAGAGACGGGCAGAAGCAAAGGGTAGCAGCAGAAAGAAAAACACTTAAGGATTTGACCCATGTTCAAAATTTTACTGGATGTGAGCTCGAAAACATTCATCTCTGGATAGAGTCCTGGCACTTTTCTGTAGCTCCGACGGCAATAATGATAAATGAATTTCCTTACAGCCAAGTGGCTCGAGCAGCCAACTACGTTACCACTATATAATTAATAACAATAAGCAATTAAAGCGAACAGCAGGTTACAACTATAAGGTGTCAAAATACATTAGCAAAGGAAAACGCTGCAACAACACACTTAAAAGAAAAATAAACGTACAGTGTGAGAACCTACATACAGCTGCCTCTTCCACACTAGCTTTTATTTTAGATAAAAGCTTTTATGCTTAACGAAAAATAGAGGATGGCATAAAACTACCATAAGGTGATTAACGTCCCTCCAAAAACAAATAACGCTCCCTAGGCTCAGAGAAATCTGAGAAGTGATATGGGAAACTTGATTGTGAAGGCACAGGAGAGTTGGCTGACCATGATTTGGCGTTATCTTTTTTCTAAGAAATATTCTAATAAATACCTCCCTAAACTGTATTTGTTGGCTCAAGTATTTTCAAAGATCCCAGGATGTTGTGCTTTTTTTGAATGTAAAATAAAGAAGCAAGAAACTAGGAATGCATAGGGAAAAAAAATCAAAGGGTAAGTGTTATGTAGTTGGCTAAATCTGGGATGTTAGACAAAGGTTAGGAGTGGCCATGGAGACCATCGGATTAACCATGGACTTGTTTAAAAGATGAGAAAATGGAGACTAGATATATTAACTGACACACTCATGCCAGCAAAGTGTATGGTCATGGCCAGGGCCAGAATTCAGCGTTCCCGAATCCGACACCACACTGTCCCACCAAACCCTCACTTTAAAAAAAGTTTCCCGGGGCGCCTGGGTAGCTCAGGCGTTAAGTGTCTGATTCCAGCTCAGGTCATGATCTCACAGCCTGTGATTTCAAGCCCCGCGTCGGGCTCTGTGCTGACAGCTCAGAGCCTGGAGCCTGCTTTGAATTCTGTGTCTCCCTCTCTCTCTGCTCCTCCCCCACTCATGCTCTGTTTCTCTCCCTCTTTCAAAAATAAACATCAAAAAAAAAAAAAAAAAGTTTCCGCCCCTCTTAAACACCAAGATTCAAGTTGATAGCTAAGCAGAGCAAGTTACCATCTTTCTAGGTCTCTAGGTAATGTGCAATAAATCATTTCTATTTCCATGCTGCCTGGTCACTCCTTTGCTCCCTTCCAAGACACAGTCCGAATTTATTCCAATGCACTTCGTCCCCTCCTTCCTGACCAACTACTGTTAACGTTTCTCTTGCCCTTGTGAGGATGCCCCTCTCCCTTCAGAAGCGAAGTGAAGCCTTCATTCATTCAGCCCTGTTGGTATTGAAACTTAAACTCCCTATATCTCCAGATTCTGCAGAGAAGCTAGGAAACACCATTCTCGGCAAAGCGTTTTGGTCTAAGCTGTCCACGTGAAGGAAACAACTCATGATTATACAACTCATCCGTGGCAGAATGTGGATGCTTAACTTGGCAATAACCTACCGATTTGGTTAAAGTGTCAACTGAAACCTTGTGGAGACTGACTTGAGCTTTCCTTTATGGAATCATAATTATTCAGAAACGATGATTTCTTAATTCTCTTCTGCCTACAGCGAATTCTACATCTTTTAATGCCTGAAACATTCCCTGATATGGTACTGAATTGAGTATTTGGGAAGAAACTGAGACTGCATGTATATGCCTAAGTGTGTGGCTTACTAAAAAGGAAATGCCATACTTATGAATGGAAAATAGGTTAGCTCAATATGTTCCTAACCTACTTTTCCCTCTTGGGCATCATTCTGGATACACCAGCACATCTAGGCACTATATGCTGAAGCCAAGATGTCACCGGCATACCAATGAATCAGACTCATTTCTGTTTCCTTCTGTCTGTTTCCTGTCAGTCAAGAGCAACCTAAGTGAGAGAGTTATTATCTGTTGAGATGGGAAAAGTGAAGGAAGAGGAGGGAGGGAGAGAGGAAAGAAGGAAGGAAGGAAGGAAGGAAGGAAGGAAGGAAGGAAGGAAGGAAGGAAGGAAAGAAGGGTGGAAGACAGGTCAAAAAATTTATGTTGTAGACAAAGATTTCTATCTTATTTCTACTTAGCTTGGAAGTATGAAGACGTACATACTCCTAGGTGTTTTGTTAGGTCAAAAACCAAAGCTAAAGGTGAGGAAATGGGCCTAATGAAAACCATAGATTAGTTACTAAGTATATCTGTTAAATGAAGAATGAGACATAGTAATTAAGGATTGCTCTTCCTTAGATCGCAATTCCTTATATTACCTTCTGCGAAGCTATTAAATATTTCTAAGACTATAATGCCAAATTATAAAGATGCTTTGGGCACAATAAATTTTTCATCCCCTAAATTTATGACAATTTTTCTAAAACCTGAAACAGCTCATCCAAGATCTGCTCTAAAAATTTAAATACTATACACTGTGTCGATATAAAGAAGGCTGATAATTTTTAACACAAAAAGAAATCTATTGGGACAAAATCACTAAAATATCTATCAATAACTTTAAACATTATATATGTATGTGTATATATATATAATTTTATTTTTTATTAAAAAAAATTTTTAATGTTTATTTTTGAGAGAGAGAAACTGACACAGTGCAACTGGGGGAGGGGTGGAGAGAGAAGGAGACACAGAATCCGAAGTAGGCTCCAGGATCTGAGCTGTCAGCCCAGAGCCTGACGCGGGGCTTGAACTCACAAACCATGAGATCATGACCTGAGCTGAAGTTGGACACTTAACTGACTGAGCCACCCAGGCACCCCTATATATATATTTTTAAAATGTTTCTTATTTATTTTTGAGTGAGAGAGAGCACAAGAGGGGGAGGGACAGAGAGAGAGAAAGAGAGAGAGAGAGAGAGAGAGAGAGAGGGAGAGAGGATCCCAAGCAGGCTCCAAGCTGTCAGTGCAGAGCCCAATGTGGGGCTCAGTCTCCCAGATCGTTACTTGAGCTGGAAAGAGTTGGATGCTTAACTGACTGAGCCACCCAGGCGCCCCACATTTTATATATTTAAAAGGTCTGCTTTGTCCCTGTGTGATGCAATCCCCAGCAGAAAATTCCAAAGCTGTCTTGAACAATCTAAGCAGAAATTTGATATTCAACTCTACAATTTATGTCCTTTCTGAAAATTCATGTCCTTCTCTAAATCATATTTAGTTCACTTCTCGATTTCATTCTTCGTAAAGAAAACTATAAAAGTCCAGGATAAAAGGTGACCTCTGGTGATGTCTTGGCCTTCTACTCTTCCTTTACTTCGGAAAAGCAGAAGCAGCGTTTGGTTTCTTAAAGATGGAGATTAGCATGAGAGTTTTTATATCTGACAATCTCAAGAAAGTAAATACTTGGTATTCTAGGATGGTAATAAGAGTCGAATGAGAGAGGAGGTGAATAGTCTGACATGAGCCAGCACTGAAAACTTCTTTGCTGAATATTGGAGGAAAGACGTTTCAGAAATTTAAACGAGAGCGTGAAATACAGATTAGCATTGTATGAATGTGCACAAAAGAATAAAGGACAGTAAATATTTTTAGCATACTTTCAACCAAGCCCAATAACCGACCATGTATAGGTACTTATAGGAGAAAAATGCCCAGTAACAAAATAAATTGCATTCCTTGGGATGGGAAGAGAAGTTTCCTTAATTAAATATTGGTCCGACTACTTGAACGGAATAAAAATAAAACTTTAGAAAATGAGACATACTTAAGACTATCGCAATATCCTTATGTGTAAGCAAATGACTGATGAGGAGGCAATCAATGGCATGTTGGCCTGACTGGCGCATTCTGAGGTTCCTTCTCCCTACTGGCACCCACTCTACAGGTGGACACCCCCGCAAAAGGGAACAGCATGAGAAACAAGAAGACCAATGCAATCGAGGGACACCCAGAGGACCTAGAATCTGGGCATCTGTCTTTTGAAATGAATATTAGAAATCTGGTCTTAAAGTGATAACGGCAGGGAAATTCCAAATAGAAGTAGTCACTGTGGCCTTAACTCACCCGATTAGGTCTGCATATTACCTCATTTACTGCAAAAGATCATACTTTGTGCTCAGGCCAACATGACTTTTAAGCAGAAGAAGTTGAATGAAGTGTCTACACAGTTTCAAACTCTGTTCCCACCCCCTTTTGAGAGTCCTTTAAGAAAGAGGCTCTTACCAATGCTAATACTATTGCAAGGGTACACCTTCCTCTCATCACTTCTACCTGAGGATGATTATAAATGTATTATCTCCCATATATTTATACAGCATTTCATAATTTTCAAAATACGTGGTGTGGGTTTATACACATTGATTCCCAGTTAATCCGCTTATCACATGGATTGGTCTATGTAACCCAAATCCCAGGAAGAGCTTAACTAATTGGCTCAATGTCACGTGGGTAGTTACTGTTAGAAGTGGGCTCAAATCTGAGTCTGGGGCCCCGATTACAAGGAAGAAAAATAACTAAATTTCAATGTGTAACCAAGTTTTCAGTGAAACCATCCATGATACTGAGTTAACTAGGTCTCTATGTTCAGAAAGGCAGGAGATAGCCAGCAGCTTGTGTTGACAGTATGTGTTTAGTTAAGGCAATGAATCACAGTGGGGAGAAAAATCAGAAAAATGTCCCTTCAGCAGAGACTTTTCTGATTATCTTAATGGTTTATCTTAGTGCCCTTTAAGGTTTAAGGCCAAACATCTGAAGCTTTTTTCCTTTTAGGTTATTTTCAAATTCATCAAGATTGAGTTTGAAACTTGGCATTCAACAATCTGACTAATTCTTGAAGAAATAACATATTTCAGTTTTGCTGGTATGGGTTGGAAACCCGAGATGATTCATTTTTATTAAGTAAATCTGTTTTTGAAAACCAAAAGAAAAGAAAAAACGTGATTACTTTCAAACTGTGTGAAGCAAGGCAGAATCATTTGTTTCTCAACAAATGGTACCACTTACAAAGGCTGTTTTCTCTTCCTCATGTGGAGATCTTCACATAGACTGTTAAATATAACTTACTGAGTTGATTTGGAAAATACCAAGAAAACCATATACTGCGTAGCTCAAATGATTGGAGTTGACAAAAACAAACAAACCCTCCCTGGTCCCCAGAAATGTAAATAAAAAGTTGGATTTCCCTGTACTACATTTGATTGCATTAATTGATGTGTAAAAAAAAAATCTGTTGAAAATAAAGCCCAGCAGTAGCATTTTTCTTTCCTAAATCACGATAGCAGCATATTACAAACATTACCAAAAGGTCCCCTGGTACAATTGTCAAGTTCCACTCTGGCAGTAAATGTATCTACTGTGTGTTCTCCATTTTCATCTCTACCCTCCCAAATATGCGAGAAAGCAGGTCACAAATGCAACTGAGCCCCTTTGCCCGTTGATTAAATATTAGTATCTGAGGAATCCTTGGAAACCCAACAGTCAGCCATCGAATCCTGTTTAATTTATAAAAAGACAAAATCTCATCCTGAAACAGGGTGTGAGCTCTGAGAGCAGGAGGATCACTGCTGCCGGATCCAGTTTGTAATCCGTCATCGCTCCATGGTCAGGAGAGTTGCTTCCACAGAGAAAGGAAAATTCTTGAGTCCCGTGGCATGCACTTGGTGGGCCTCGCTTGTTAGCGGACACAGACCTCTAGCGGAGGCTTACCCTGCCTTACGCTGTAGTAGGTAGAAGAGACAGTATTTATAAAAGTCACTGTAGACATTATCTGCAAAGCCCTTCTTCCCCTGCACCATGCTGGGGTGATTTTTTAAACTCAGGCTTTGGAATCCTCGGTAGTGGGTAAGATGCCCAACCTCACCACTGTCACCTACACAATTTAATCTTGCCTTCCCCGAACCATGTGCCCAATGGGGCTATCAAGTACCTACAGAGCTGAGAAGGGAGACTCCCAATGAGATCATCTCTACCAAGTGTCTAGCAGAATGTCTGGTCTATAGTGAGTATTCTGCAAATATCCATTATTTCTGTTACGAGACATCAAAATGTTTGCTCCACTTGTTGAAATATCTTATACCAAGTGTTTTAACTCTTTGGACTTTGTTGATGGATTTAGTTCCTCTGTATTTCTCCTTCATTCCTCCGCAGAAAAAAAAAGAGAGGGAAGAAAAAGAAGCAAGGGAGGGGGTGTGGGGCAGAGAGGAGCGGGTGTTTAGGTGAGAGAGAGGGGGGATGTGAGAGTTGCAGAGAAGTTGCTTTCTCCTCTGTGGCCAGTTCCATTAGCAGCCCCAAAGCAGTTCTGGGCCTTATTGGACTTGAGAGGTAGAACTGAGGCAGTGACTACGAGGACAGAGACACTGAAAAGGCTAGCCAGAGCACCGTCAGTGGGACTGGGGAAGTCAGCACGGCCTGGGGAACCATGGGACTTGCCTTCCAGGCCTTGTCTGCTCCCAGAAGTTGGCGGGGCTGTCAAGAGCATGGGTAGCATTGGTCAGGCTCCTAGGCATGTAGGATTCTTTGGGCAGATTAGCAGAGAACTTTTGTTAGTTTCTTAACCAGACATATTTGGAAATCTCAGCATACGGTGATGATAAACTTTAAAACGATCCAGAAGATGGTGATGCTGTTAAATCCTCCCAATTTGAAAACCTCTTCCTCTCAAGGCATTGCCATAACGGTACCGGTTACTGGTTTCTCCTTCACCCTCCTCATCTTCTTCTCCTTGACCCAACGGTGTATGTGGTAGGGGTGGGAGTGGGGAGTAATGTTTTATATCATCTATCAGTGGATTTGTTGGGGTGACAGAATATTAGTCCCCAAATGAAGAAGAACCGCACAGCTTATGTGGAAGAAACTGTCACACTATTTGCTGTTTCTCAGGCCTTAGTCCCTAGCCACATCTCTTTCTTTCTCCCTCAGAATCAATTTCTCCTATAAATTCCTACCTTACTTTACTTCTTAGGGCATTTAGCACATCCTCCCTCATAGCATAAGCACATACGATATTTGCCCTACAAACTACATTCCTTCTTGATTATCCTCCTTACGACTTACTAGGTTTCTTCTCAAGGCAACTGTGTTTTCATTGTTGTTGAATGACGAACAGAGACAAGAAAGGAAGCTAGAGATTGAGGGAGGGAGGAAAGAGACAGACATGGGAAGCCATTGTGCCATAAGGGACTTTGAGTCCAGTAATGAACCAGGTAGGAGTAGCTCTTCTGGCTGGCTCTTCTTCATATCCCCAAACAATTCAACATGTAACCAAAGAGATCTCTTCAAATTCATACTGGTCCTCTCCCAGTGACATGCCTCTTGGCCTGGCTTTCTTCCTTTTGATCAGCCCAAAAGTAAAAAAATAAAAGCAATTGCGTCGTTAGCCCTCTCCTCTCTGCTTATTTCTATCTAAAACATAATAGTATTTCCCCCCTTTCTAGCAGGGTCTGCTTATTGACTGCTAGTGTTCTGGTCCACTTGGTTTTCTCTTGACAAGCAGAACAACGATGGTCAGGCACTGCCCCATACATTCAAGGGCTGCTACCATTTTCTGGGTATGGTCCTCTCACTGTGTCCTCCCTATGAAACGTTCTTTCCTTTAAAGTCTCCGGTGGAAAGAATGGAATAAAAAGGATAATCTTAATAAATATTTTCAATGAGACCGCATTCCACCTGAGCCACGCTGTCCCTCCTAACCTGCGGGCAATCGTGATTTTCTCACTTTAGAATGCTATCTCATCGTAACCGCGAGTAATCAGAATATATCAGACGTCACTGAGTTTAAAAACATTCCGAGGGCTAGTCTGATTTTGAAAACTGAATTCATAACTGCTAGGGCCAATACATTTCAAAACTCGAGTGTGAAATATTCGCCCCGGGTATGTGCCGTATGCTTGTCTCTGAAGACCTTCACCCTCTACCCAAGTGCTGTCACATGCGCCCAGCTGTGCTCAGTAAAAGGTACAGCCGTGGTCCGTTGGTGAACAAGGAGTGGACAAGAAGGAGGTGCATAGCACCCTGCGTGTCGACACGAGGCTTTCCTTCGATTTCAGGGGCTGACCTCCCCATCATTAGCCTTTACAACTCCTACTTTCCGAGGGATAGGCTCGGTCTTCTCATTAGCAAAGAATTCCCCGCTTCTGTGCGGAGCACAGATGTCAGGCGAGCCTGACCCAATATCTAACTGATCAGCTGCTGTTTACTTTCCTAAGCCCGAGGTTTTAGTGCTTCTTGAGACGAGGCGGTGGGATTCTTCTCCGGCCCTGCTATTTGGGAGGAAGCAATGGAATCCACAAAAGGCCCACGAATGGCCAGAGCCTCCAGCCACAAATCTGTGTTCGGCGAGGGCTGCTGCCTTTCCACGGGAAGCCTCCCTAAAGGACAAAGGGTCCAGACTGCTTCTCCGCAAACAAAATCTGCAAGAGGCTCTAGTCCCCTGAAACAGCCAGGCATGCCTTGGCACATCCAGCCCAGGGCAAATGGCCCACTCTCCCGTCCTCTTCAGAAAACATTCTTTGTACGGAATTAAATAAGTAAGTGCACGCACGCATATGTCTGTGCATACATACATACAAATATGAAATGAATCTCTTTAATAATTTGGAGAAATCGTCTCGGCTCGTATATGAGGCAGTCGTTAGGGGCCCGTGACAAAGAGGCCTTTGCGTGTTCTCCTTACCTTTGGTCTATATTATAAGATGTTAATGTCCACCCCAGCAGAGCCCCTTCCAGAAACACACCCTTCCTCGAGAGGCTCGCCCCTGCCCGCTGTGACTTCCACTCAGGTTCTCCATTTCTGGTTAAGTGCTGACTTTGAGCTCATGCCCGGAAGCGCTGATGTTTTCAAACAGGGCTGAGCTAAGCTGCTAACTAGCATGTATTGATGATAAAGAGCACAGCTGAGATTAAATTGTGGCAGTTTACGAATAAACACACTCCCATCCTATGCGTCTTGCCATTCCGCATACACTTAACGTATGAAACTTACCTCCAAGTGTTTCGTCTACAGTAGGTAATACGGGGTGGGGGGGGGAGTGTCCATAGAATCTATAATTTCGTGTTGATTAGGTGGGAGACAACCACGAGCACATATTTTGATATCTCTATTAACAGCCTGTTCATGTCTAACTGCAAAACTTGGTTGTACTTCTTTTACCATCTTTGCCCAAGACAGACCAGTAAACACAATTCCTCTCTCTATAATTAGCCTTTTCTCTGAGGGCCCTGAAGTAAGTCTGCATGCCGTAGATTTAATATCCAGTGCTATATCCATATGTGCTGCCCTTGCCTGGTCCCAGAGCATATAAACTCCCCTATTAGCAGCCTTGACTGCTTAATTATGCAGATTTTTTTTGTACCCGCCTGCCTGTAAAATTACTGTGTCTAACCTTTTTTTTTTTTTTTTTTTCCTCTTTGCACCATGCTGGCCATTCTAATGAAATCGGCATAGGGGAAAGGGCCTGATTTGCAGTTATGGAGGCTGGATCGCGCTGGCAATCTGTCCTTAGTGGGAGTTACAAAAGAAGTCAAATGCCTTCATCTGGTTCTACCCTATCATCCCCAAGGTGATTGAGTTCACTTCCCGATGCTTCCCAAGTTTTCCTCAGGCTGTCCAATCAGCACGTCCACCAGGGAGCCCAGCCTCGCTTGCAACAGTCTCTGTATCTAGTTACAGCCCCACCAGGGACAGTCAACCATCCACCCCCAAGCCTTCAGATGAAAACCTTTTCTAACAAGGCCGCCCAGCGCCAATGAAATAACACACATCTGCATATCCACTGGGTCCCATGTTTCTTGTGCTCATGGATTATGTATCTTGCAGCCTCTAATAAAGAAATGCAGTTCTTTGTTTAATGTTTATCTTGTGCTTGTTAAGCAAATGCTAATGTTGTATCAGAATGCTTTAGTGCTATTTGGGTTTTTGGTGATTTACTACAAGACAATCTGCTGTGAAGTAAATTTAGAGAGAGGGAGAAAAGGGGAAAAAATCATTCCGGTTGAAAGGGAGAAAAAGAAAAAGCCTTGACAGAAAAATCAAGGAAAAAGGAACGAGACCGTGTGGGGAGAACGAGGAAGTGAGACTGTACTCAGGAGACAGAGCAAAGCCTGAGACAGAGAGACAGGCGGCGGAGGGACAGACACACACGTACACACGCGTGGGGGTCCAGGGGGTGGGGGGAGAGAGCAGGGCCTCATAGAAATCCCCCGGCCCCGGGCTGACATACCCACTTGATCGCTGGACAGTCTCAGACTCGAAACTAGAGAATAAACCGAGTACGATTTCCAAAAGGGATGAGATGGTAACTTCCCCTTCAGTGATAAGGTAAACAGTGTCCTGAAGGGTAAACAAAAAATAAAAAAAGCCTTTTTTGTTGTCCGCCTTTGTGCCCTGATGGTTAGCACTGTGCACGGTTATTCACAGACCACAGGGAAGCCCTAAATTTAATTGTTCATGCCTAGCTCTGCTAGAAATAGGCAAAAATAATCAGAACCTCCCTCCTCCCAATTTCAGGGAGAGGTGGGGGCTGGGGGAAAGGAAAAGAGGGGGGCAGCTTGCACGCTGATGAATGAATGCCCTTTATTTATCCTTTGGCAAGATGGGATGTGGCTATCCACAGTGCAAACCTTTCCAGCCTGCTTTCTGATGCCTGCAATCCTGTTAGGAAAGAGGGTGTCATTTTTATACTGAGAGATTGCACATTTCCGCCCTATTCACATTTTTGACAGGAGAGATCAAAGAGCAATTCACAAAAAGTAAAATTGGGCGTTTATATATTTTATAATTACGACGACTTTAATTTGTTGAGAAATTGTGAGGTTAATGAGGTCTTAGATTTCAGTGTTTCCCACTATACAAAGACTAATTGATAAGAGATGATGATCTTGCAATAGACACAAATATTGCATCGTCGTGTTGTATACCTGGCACGAACATAATGTTATATGTCAATTACATCTAAATAAAAGAAGGGGTAATGACAGAGAGGATAGAAAGGTGGTTAAGATAAATAAATGCTTGGCTCAGGAGGTATACTTGTCACAAATCACAGCTTTTTCCTCTCTCTTCTCTCTGCATTTCACAAAATAAATCAATAAATTTCCAAAAGGATGAAAGACTCTAAGTGGATAAATGAAAAGCAAACACCTACCGTACGAATACACACTCTGTCAAGTGAAAATTACATCCGCACAGAAGACTGCCATGTTAGCTTTCTTCTTGGGTAAACATTTCTATCCTTAACACACTATAGAAGCTGAGGATAAATTTAGTCTTCATGATTAATACAATTAATTATAAGTACTCTGGTTCTTTAGAAATACCTCCGTGATGGCACAGAAGTTTCCATTAAAAGTGTTAGCTATGGCTTCAGAAAATGTATGTGTAATACACCTTACTCTTTGCCAAAAACATTTTTTAAAGGCTTGTTTTATTTTTCCTCTGAATGTTATTTTCCTTGATAAATTTTCTGCCTTCTAATGGTGCTCTATTGATACAGAAAGGTTGAACTCAAAGCCCTTGGTAGGCCAATGGAAGGCAGCGGAGTAGACAGTGAGAGCATCCATTTGCTCCGTGAGTAACTGGGAATCTAACATCTGGGATTCTCAAAACTACTGCCTCTTAGGTCGTGTAGGGCTCTCTGTAGAGAGTGAGGCTTAATTACTACCAGTGGGCATGATTTGGGGATGTGACACTTACGTTCTAGGGTCCAACCAGAATGAATCAACTTCCTTCCATGAATTCATTTCACTAAATAACATGATCATGACAGATTTCATTTAGGCTCAGAGAAAAACCTACTGCTGAAAGGTCTCTCTTCCCATTGTCTTAGCCACTTGGTCCCCATTGGGGGCTATTATTAGAATTGGAATTTAATGTATCTCTTCTCCCCTTTAAATATAACAGAGGGTCAAAAAAGACAGAAAAAGGAAAGCAGCAGCACATTTCATTAGCGGGTTCCGGTGGCTAGGACAGGCTGTGAATCGTGGGCTTTGCTGTTCATGAAGTATCACTAAAGCTCTCCAGATAATAAATAAAAGCAAAATATGCATGTTTGGATCTGTCCTCTCAGTGACTGAGAGGACATCCCATTCTCATATCCCTTAATTCGCATTATACTCCCATGAGGTGCCTGAGCCCTGTACATTATACTCACCATCATACACTTAAGAAGACAGGAATACTAAAATGCTGAAAAACGTCCCTCAGAAACGAATGTTAGAAAAAAGACTTGTGGGATGGGGGTTCCACTTTGGACTGGCATAATAATCTCTCACTAGAATGAACTTCCTGCAGATAGCAACTATAAATTCAGAAAAAAATACAAAAAACAAAAAACAAAACTCCACTTAACCTGAAAGCACTGGCAGATGAATAAAAGCAGGCGGAGTCTGGAAAGAGTCAACACTTGGAAGAAAGAAATCACACAAGATGAATTTTCTAGTTTTTGTAGATTTAGCTGTATGTGGATGCTAAGAGTCCAGTAGAAAACTACAGAAATTTGGGAGAATTTGGGGCAGGCATAGCCACTGGAAAGGAAGGGGAAAGCCTTGGAAAGGGAAGAGCCTGGAGGGGGTGGGGACAGCACAATCCTCTGTAGAACCCCACCCAAATCTCTGGCTGACTTCTGAACCAACAAGTACAGGAATGACCAAAAGCAACTAAGTTAAAGAATTTTTATTTTATTTTATTATTATCTATTATTTATTTATTTATTTATTTATTTACTTTAATATAATTTATTGTTCAATTGGCTTCCATACAACACCCAGTGGTAATCCCAACAAGTAGTTAAGGAATTTTTAAGGAAAAACAAGAAAAAAACTGAACTGACATTTGAGCAACAATCCAAGAGATAGAGTTTGTAGTTTGTGTCCAATCAAGTTACTTGCCTCCTAAAACAAAAATAAAGCACATTCTTTGAAGGAATATAACAGAAACCAGAGTATCTACAATGTAATATTTACTATGTGGAAGACACAATTTAAAATTACTGGACATATGAAAAAAATGAAAAATGCAATACATTTTCAAGAGAAAAGATAATCAAATATTATCCTTGGGCTTGCTCTATGTGTGTTATGTATTCATTCAATCCATTTACTTTTAACTTCTCAGCCTTCATATAAAGAGCATTTCCTGCAGACAGCATCAAGTTGGAACTTCCTCTTTATTCAGACGATGTCTACCTTTAATTAGCGTTCAGACCATTATAATTTAAAGTAATTATTAATGTGGTGGGATGAGATTTAATATCTAATCAGATATTAGGATTCACATCCAAGGATTTTAAAGCAGCCGTTATAATTACGCTCAATGATATAAAGGAAAATATACTCCTCATGATTAACAACACAGGAAATCAAAACAGAGGAAGAGAATCTATAAAAAGGTACCAAGTAGAAATTTCAAGACTGAAAATTACAGTTTATTATGTAAAACAATTACTCTGTGGGCTTGAAAGCATAATGAATATGATAATGGAAGAAGTCAATAAATACCAAAATAGATCAATGGAAATAATTCATTCTGAAGAGCCAGGTATTGAAAGGGATAAAGAGAACCTCAAGAATCTGTAGGGCAATATCAACACATGGTAATTGTGGTACTAAGGAGAGGAGGATGAGAATGATAAGAAATACTCGTTTAAGGAATAATTACTGAGAATTTCTCAAAATTAGTGCAAGACACAACTCTACAGATTTAAGAAGCTCAGCACACTCTAAGCAGAGGTATAAGAAAGTCACATAAACATATCTTTGAAAATCAAGATAAAGGGAAAATCTTAAAAGTGGTCAACAAAACAAAATACAACAAAAAAGCCCCACAAAAACATATTAAATAGGGGAAAACAATGACTTGGAGGACCTCTGGCTTCTCGCTAGAAACAATGGAGCCTAGAAGATTGTGGACCAACACCTCCCACGGACTTGAAAGAAGAAAACTCTCAACTTAAAATTCCATATTTGCAAAAATATCCTTCAAGAAAGAAGGTGAAGTAAAAATATTTGTACATAAAACGCACACACAAATATGCCACTAGCAGAGCTGAGCTACAAGGAGTGCATCTTCAGGCTGAAGGGAAACTATACCTGATGAAAACTCGCATCTTCAGGAAAGAATGAAGAGCATCAGAAGCAATATGTATCTGGTCAACACACACAAAACTTTTCCTTTTAATTTATTTACACATACACGTAGTTACTTAAAGGAAAAATTACAACCTTGCCTTGTGGGGTTTAATATACATGTAGATATAATACATATGAAACCTATATCATAAATGGACTATATCATTACAAAGTTTCTCCATTTTATATAAAATAGTGAGATACTAACTCTAAGTAGACTATGAAAGTTAAGAGTGCATATTGTAAACCCTAGAACCACAACTAAGATAATAAAATGAAGAAGTGTAACTAAAATGTCTACAGATATTCATTAGGGATATTGGCCTGTAGTTTTCTTTCTTTTTTTTTTTTTTAATTTTTTTTAATGTTTATTTTTCGAGAGAGAGAGAGACAGAGTGTGAGCGAGAGGGGGCAGAGAGAGAAAGGGAGACACAGAATCCAAAACAGGCTCCAGGTTCCAAGCTGTCAGCACAGAGCCTGATGCGGGGCTCAAACACACAAATCTCGAGATCATGGCCTAGGCAGAAGTCAGAC
Organism: Paguma larvata; assembly: GCA_030068075.1. Lineage (NCBI taxonomy): Eukaryota > Metazoa > Chordata > Mammalia > Carnivora > Viverridae > Paguma > Paguma larvata. The sequence goes on along the minus strand of CM057835.1, from coordinate 45,118,455 downwards.
GCTTAACCAACTGAGTCACTCAGGCGCCCATTTAGTTTTCTTTTTTTGTGCTATCTTTGAGTGGTTTTGGTATCAGGGTAATGCTGGCCTCATAGAATATATTTGGAAGCTTTCTTTCCTCATTTGTTTGTTTTTGGACTAGTTTGAGGAGATAGGTATTAATTCTTCTTTAATTTTTTTTAAAGTTTATTTATTTTTGAGGGGTGTGCAGGGAGAGAGAGGGAGACACAGAATCCGAAGCAGGCTCCAGGCTCTGAGCTGTGAGCATAGAGCCCGACATGGGGCCCGAACCCATGAACCATGAGATCATGACCTGAGTTGAAGTCAAACACTTAACCAACGGAGCCACCTAGGTGCCCCTTAATTCTTCTATAAATGGTTTGATAGAATTCATCTGTAAATCTATACTGGACTGTTGTTTGTTGGGAATTTTTTTGATTACTGATTCAATTTCATTGCTAGTAATTGGTCTGTTCAGATTTTCTATTTCTTCCTGATTTAGTTTGAGAAGATTGTATGTTTTTAGGTATGTTTCCATTTTTTTCTAGGGTGTCTAATTTGTTGGCATACACTTTTTTGCAGTTCAGATAAATTATAATGGAATATTAAAAAATTCACATAACCCAAAAGAAAGCAGGAAAGAAAGAAAAGACAATAATACTACTAATAAAAGAGAGAGAATAAACATATACAAATAATAAATGGGAGGCTTAAATCCAACCATATTAATAATTACATTAAAGTATAATGGTCTAAGCACTATCTAAAGGTAGACATTGTCTGAATGACTAAAGAGGAAGTTCCAACTTGATGCTGTCTACAAGAAATGCTCTTTATATACTAAGGCTGAGAAGTTAAAAGTGCATGGATTGAATGAATACATAACACACATAGAACAAGCCCAAGAATGTTAGAGTGACTATCTATATTAAATAAGCTTCAAGACAATATTGCCAGAGATAAAGAATGATATTTCATAATGAGAAATCGGTCAGCAATCGAGAAGATATACCAATCATAAGTGGGCAAGCACTTAAAAAGAGGTTCAAAACAGATCAAGCAAAAACTGACTGAATTTGAGGAGAAAATAGACAATTTTACAATCACAGGTGGATATTTAAACTCTTTCTTAGCAGCAAACAGAACAACTAGATTCCTCAACACCATTGACCACCTGAACCTAATTGATAGCTACGGAACCTGATATTCAATATCGTAGAACACACTTTGCTTTCAAGTGCACATGATGCATTCACCAAGATTGCCCTTATAAGGTTCGCCCCTAGAACAAGTGTCAATAAACTCCATAGAATTGAAATCGTACAATGTATGCTGTCTAATCATAATGAAATCAAAGTAAAAATCAACAGCAACTGATATCTAGGAAAACTCGAAATATTTGGGAATTAAAATCACAGTTTTAAAGAATCCGTGGCTCAAAAAATAAAATTCTCAAGGGAAATTACAGTATATTTTGAACTGAAAGGTACTGAATATTCAACATTTTAAAATTCGTGGGATGTGACTAAACCGTTTCTTAGAATTAAATTTATAGATTTAAATGCTTATGAGGGAAAGTAAAATCAAAGTCTAAAACTAATGACTTAAGTTTTACCTTAAGAAACTAAGGAAAAGAAGGACAAATTAAGCCTGAAGTCAGTATAAGGAAGGAAATAATAAAGATAAGAACAGAAATCAAATGAAAAGAGAAACTAAATCTTAGGGAAAATTAATGAAATCAAAATCAACTCTTTGAAAAGATCAGCAGAATTAATGAACTTATCTAGAGTCACCAAGAAAACAACAACAACAACAACAAAGGAATACAAATTACCAGTATCAGGAATCAAAGTATCACTATTGATTCCATAGATATTTAAAAATACAGTAAGTTGTATGGAAACCAATTTGACAACAAATTGATTAAAAAAGATAAATTAAAACACAGTAAGAGAATATTATGAACAACTCTATGCTAACAAATTTGACAGAAAATTAAGCCGAAAATCTAAGGCAGCCACCGTTTATTTATTAAAGAAATCAAATTCATTAAAGAACGAAGGAGGAAGGAAGGAAAGAGGGAAACTAACTCCGGGCTGAGATAGTTTCATGGGTGAATTCTACCATGCTTTTAAGAAAAAAATAACACCGATCTTAAACTCTTTCAAAAAAATCTTTTATGAGGTCCGAATAATTCTAATACCAACCCTGAAAAATTCCTTATAACACTTGTAGGACTGGCCTACATCCAGAATGAAATTATTTAATCATGTTAACATACTAAAAGGGATATTGATGGATTGAAAAAAAATGAAGGAATGAAAACTAACTGGAATATTTTACCCTTTCTTATTCTTATCCCTGTATCTACTTAATAATAGATCAACCTCTTTAGAATTGAAAAGTGATCTGCGCACAAATGCCTTGGGCTCTTTTCTCACTTTTGGAGCCTCTCCTCATTAGGAAGGCATTTTTACCTCCTGTGTACAGTAAGCAAGCCCCTGGGGGTGGGGTGGGGGACAATATAGCACAGTCCTACGGTTGCTGAAGGAGGCAGTAAGAAACCTGATTCTGGGGGCGCCCTGGGTGGCTCAGCTGGTTAAGCATCCGACTTTGGTTCAGGCTACGATCTCACAGTTCGCAGGTTTGAGCCCCGCCTCAGGCTCTGTACTGACAGGTCCAGAACCTGGAGCCTGCTTCAGATTCTGTGTCTCCCTCTCTCTCTCTCTGCCCCTTCCCCACTTGTGCTCTCTCTCAAAAAAATAAAAAAATAAATAAAGAAACCTGATTCTGGTCACAGGACACTTACACATGCAAGTCTGTAGTAAAGTTTAATTGGTGGCAAAATTCATATTTTGGTCAAAAACTATATATATATTTCATTTCATTAAGTTTGTTCTCACTTACCCCCTAAAAAAGAAAATAGAGTGAGAGGGAAGAAGGTAAGTTTTAAACATATTTAGAAGGCACGAAGTATCTGCATGTGTGAGTAGGAAACAAAGAGTGTAGTAACGAGTCTCACTGTCCCCACACAGGGATGGGAGAGGCAGGGAGGGACAAGAGTGACACTGGGAATTATTACAGGACAGTAATCTTTCAAGAAGTTCAACCAAACAAGCAGAAAAAAGTACTCACAAATAGTGTAGAACATAGGTGTTTAAAGAATGGAGGTGCTTATAACTGGAATTTCACTGTGACAGAAATCCCTGTGTCCCGTCCCTGGCCATTCCCTGTGCCTGGCTTGGGATGAAGGTATGGAAATAGCTCTTGGTCATTGGAACTAAGATCTTGCTTGTAACCTGCCTCCCCCAGTTACTGTATCTAACTACTGCTAGATACTGCTGTAACTGCTCTAACCCTCAAAGTGGTGGCCAAGGAGCATTTAATTAGCAGTTGTTCTGGTCCAGGTAGAAAAGCAGGAACCAGACTTACCTGAAGCAATGAAGAAAAAAACGGACAAATTATACAAAACCATTCTTCAGACATTAGATATGAGGCTGTGCAGGACAGTGATGGTGGGAGGAAAAATGTGTAAGGTGGGCCCCAAATTCCCAGCTTCCTGTATGGAGAGTTTTCTTGTGGGGAAACCCAGGGTGAACCTGGAGGTTTTCCCGAGCTGGCAGCCGAGCGGGTCTAAGCCACAACTCCCGAGACAGAGTTCCAGAAAGGAGAGTAGTAAGGATCTGCAGGGGGTCCTCCCTGAGTCTTATGCTGAATGTTGATTTGTGCGTGCATATGAAGAAGCTACCTGAAGCCAGGGAAAATCCTTCCTGAGAGAAGCAGAGAGGAAATTCCCCACAGCTCACACGAATCTGTGTTCCCACAAATCAGAGCAGAACACCTCTCACTTCAATATCTTCATTGCATTGAGTAAAATATTCAGAAGGGTATTGCCTCAGTAGTGGGGAAAAATTAGCCCTCAATCAGCGGTTGCTCTAGTCCCTCAAACAAACATACATACATACATACATACATACATACATACATACATACATAATGCCTTGAAAGGATCAAATTATTACCAAGTAACTTAAATGTTCTTGGAACAAAGTTCAAGGATATTTATAGAAATACAACACTATCCAGCACCTAACAAGGTAAAATTCACAATATCTGACATTCGGTAAAAAATTAATAAGCATATAGGAAAATGCAACGTATAAGTCAAAGACAAATGCCAACAGACACAGAAATGTCACAGATGATAAAATTAGCAGACAAGGACGTTTAAAACATACAGGTGGAAGAAAAACTGAGCATGCTTAGTAAAGACATAAAATACATAGAAAATCCTTTTTGAACTTCAAATGATGAAAAATATATTGGATGGATTCGACAACAGATTAAACGTCACAGAAGAAAAGATTCGTGAATTTAAAGAGGTAGGGATAAAAATTATCCCAAATGAAGCACAGAGAAAAAAGAAAAGGACTGTAAAAAAATGAACAGAGCATCAATTTTAAAAAAGCACCAATATATAAGCTGTTAGAAAACTTCAAACAGTCTAATTTATGTATATTCGGAATCTCTGAAGAGGGGGTACATAAAAATATTTGAAAATAGGCAATTTTTGACCTACAGTCAGGACATTGATATTATTTGATGGTTTTAAGTATGTGCTATTTTCTGATATTGTAACTAAAAATATATTATGCCTAAAATGTCAAATATTTAAAAAGAAGCACACACTTAAAACCTGAAATTATGCATATTCTACCAAACAGATGAGTGGCTTTTAGAACACATTCAAGAGGTAAAACAAAGTTCCAATACAAATTTATCTCCTACTTTTGGTGGACCTGAATGTTGATGCATTACTGATGAAGGAGTTAAGACACTTCTCACACAAATAGGTTTTTTCCTCTGATTGGGATGATGGCAGCTTGTGAAAGTGAAAAATAGGAAAGGAAAGACTTTTGGTCCGAGGTCGCAGAGAAAAACCGGTGACTTGTGGCGTGAGTAATATCATCAGAGAATGGAAATTGACAAGTTTTAGATCACAGTGAGAAAAACGGAAGAAGGCAAAAGCGTCGGGAACAATTGATCAAATCACTGTGTTGTACGCCATAAACTTAGAGAATGTTGTATGTCAACTACATCCCAATAAAAGGGGAAAAATCAAGAACAAGCTTGAAGATAGGGACACAAAACGTGGTTCAGTCAGGAAGGTGTAATTCATATACACTCAGACATTCATAGGTGTCTTAGTTGGATCAAATATAAAGCAGTTTATTTAGGGTAAGACTCTACCTGCTTTGCCTCAAAAATCTGTCCACATTGTTGCAAAACATAGTGTATTTTTTTCCATATGCACGGCATCTTTAGAGGGTGAAATGTAGAGTCAAGACTCAATTTAAAATAAAACATAGAAATGATAAAGGAAAAAAGGTAGTGACAAAGGGAAAAGCAACAATAAAAACAAAACTTCCTTGCTCAGTTTAACTAAGATTAATATTCTCTAAGGCAAAAACTTTTAGAGCTAAGTTCCCTTCATGTAATTTCCTCATCTCCTGGGTAAAGAGAGTCACCTGGGTCACACAGCTACTTCGTTTAAGGGAAGGAACTGAGATGCAAGTATCTTGAATCACAACCCTTGAGCTCTGTCCCTTGAACCCACCAGTTTGCCTAAGAGGGAAGAGAGCATGAACCAATTGTATACATTGATTTTAAAAGGGATTCTAATGCACTTTGGAGTGTATAACACTCATAAAAAAATACTCTTTCTTATATGAGCTTGACCTACCTTGCCCTACTACGCTTTCTATAAGAAACATTAATGCTGTCTTTAGTTACTACTAATTTGGGGTTCTTAGAATTTAGAAGTATTTAAGGGTGTTGGTTTGGATGACTCCATCTCGCTTAAAAAATCTGCTCGTGAAAGAAGTGATCCCCTCTTCAACCTTTTGATAAGTGATCCCCTTTTTGCCTTGTAAGCAATTCCGATTCACTCCATTAATTGTTATTTTCATAAATCATCAATCCGGTGTCTTTTAGAGGAACACTTGAGAAACCGGGAGCCAAGAAATCTGTATCTTGTTCCCAATTCTGCTTGGGGCTTGGGTAAGTCATGGAACCACTGGCTTTCTCATGAAAATAACTATGTTTCTCTAAATCTCTCTTATTTTCAATTACATGGATTAGGCGAGCAAGAATCCCTAGGGTCTTCTTTTATATGAACTATCTTATTTTTTCTTTCCCTTCCTTTCTCTTTCCGTACCCGACAGCAAGTACAAGGATCTGTGAAAGGACGTAGGGCAGAGATGAGCTGAAGTAACCATTGTAATTTTTTATATCTTATTTTTTAACACCAGCTCCAGGGCTACTGGCTTCTTCTCTCCTCAGCTCACTGGCCACTGGGGTCTTGCTTCAGAAACTAGGTAACACAGTAGTCAAAGCACTGGCCATCAGACTTGCTGATAAGCAACATGGCTAAATGACAAAAATGGAAGAATTAGGGCTGCGTTTATTAATTCATTATTAAATATAAGCGAATTTCAGAGCAACCCTTTATTTTTTGCTTCTTATATTTGTGCTGAACTCATTTCCCTCTCACTCAGATTTTCTTCCCTGCTTCTGTGGTAGAGATGATTTTTATTTGGTGAGCTGCTTTGATCTTATTTGCAATTTTAAGTAACAATAAATGATACCTATACTCATGGCAAAATTCCTATACATCTGAGTGATATCAAGTAAGCAGAAATATTTTGCTCTAAACAAATTAAACATCCATGTCAAATCTGCTTCTCCACAGGGTTTTTATTTTTTGCTTTTCTTATAAATTTTATCTATTAATTATTTTTATTTGAGTAAACTTGACCTCATAGTGTTAATACAACTTCCAGAGCTCCTATTTTTAAGCCATAGGTATTAGAAAGATGTATGTACAAATGCACTGAGTTACACAAATCCAAGCTATAATTGTCATAACCGATAGTTCTACTTTAGGTAGTTTTGTATTGCTTACAGAATTTTCTAGTATGGTGTTACGTTAAAACAGTTAACCGAAATTTCCTGAACACCATTTATGAGCATGGCATATATACAAAAATGCTTCAATTAATTTACATTATGTGTCTACCATTAGTACCTCCAAGAGTATGAATGTATCAGATAATATCTGTCTAAAATGTGAATTTACCTTGAATACAATATTTGATCTAATAAATTCAACAGTTTACACCTCAGAGGGAGGGGTGGATTTTCTGCTGTTTTTATTTACAATGAAAATTGAATCTCAACTAGCCACATGGGAATATGGTAGGCAACAATCTATTGTTGAACATTAGTCTTAGTATGTATTTAATTTATTGACTGAATGAAACGAGGACTCTGACTCAACTGAAGAGTTTGGCATTTTACATTTTTCAGTTTATAGAACTATTTGATTAATAACAAATTTCAAAATGGTCCATTGATGCTGAGCAAACATGGCCTAATACTAAGAGGTATCAAGACATACTTTATGTTCAATTTGGTTCAACCTCTCTTCCTATAATGAAACGGTAACCAGTGAATCTTTTGGAATAGGCCTTGTGTGTGTGTGTGTGTGTGTGTGTGTGTGTGTGCATGTGCACTAAAAAGTTCAATTGCAGGTTAATAAGTCTGCATCAATTATCTCTTTGCCTATGTGGCATCCAAATAAGTCAGCGCTGCTTCAAGTAATTTAGGATAAAACTGACCAAAAACACAAATTTGGGTAAAACCAGTTAAGGGGTGTGTGTGTCTCTCTGTGTGCGTGTGTGTGTGTGTGTGTGTGTATGATAGTGTCATAAATTTTCTGGGGAAATTCTCCAGGAGAGATTTACTTTTCAAAATTGTTTTTTTCATTATTATTAGTAGGATGTATGAATTGGCTGTGGCTTTGCTACTGCTTCTAAGGAATAAACTTGCTGTTACTCAGTAGTAGCTGGCACTTTAAATTTTAATGTGGGTATCAGCCTATATTTTGCAAATGTTTGACATTACTTGAATGCGAAATTAGGAAATATTATATTTTATCTTACATTCTATTTCTAGGGGTAGCAAGATTTTTGACACCAGTATAATTTTTGTACACTATCCCCCTTCGATAGCCCTCACAAATGTAATTTTTACCCTATGTACTTTTTAAAATTAGGAATTTGGATCCTGGGAAGAGTCTCAAGAAACAGTTAAGATGCTTCCAGACATCTCACAGGAATAAATAGCCTTGAAAAATTGAAAGTGAACTTGGCCAGCCGCTAATAGAGACCACATAGTGATATGCCAGCAGTTTCGTCAAATCCCCGAACCCGTTTCCAGGTCTCACAAGCAATCCCGGGTTTCTCGGTACCTGTTTTTCCCAATCAAACTGGTCAGAACACATCCTTCTCTCCTCCCCTAGTTCCTAACTTTGAGGGCTGCAAACTCATAAATGGAGTCAGGCTGTTGCTGATACTATGCTTACACTCATGTTACAAATTTACATGAAGCAATATCTACTCTATGTTTAGCTCCTCAAATGAATAGTTCATTCCACACAAAGAGAGGATTATTAATAACTACATTCTGTTTTTCTATTCCCTCAGTACTTTCAATTAGTTACACAGTATTTACTTCTTGCTCTTTACCTGTGCACTATTTAAAAATCTTTATTCCACTGAAGAAGCGGCTCTGTTCTGTAGAAAAAGTAAAGTGACTTGTGAGTAACATTTCCTTCCTGAGGACTATTAAAGGCCTAGAGAGGAACCGGTTCACATACAAACGCTCAAGAAACATCTATGCAAAGGGATAGCCGTCTTCAGCACTTTCAAATTTTCCTACATAGGAGACGAGTATGATAAGGCAAATCTTGGAAATTAGGAGAAAAGTTTAGTTCTAACATCTCCGGCGATTTGGGTGTGTTTGGAATGTCACATAAAATTAAAGATAAAAACAAACTGAAGAATGAAAATAATGTAACTGCTGCACTTGTATTTTTTGGCACCCTGGGAAAGGGTATCACACTCTGATGGCCTTTAGCAGCATAAACTTGGGTCAGCCATTTGACCTCTCTAGGATTTAGTTTATTCACACGGGCCAAGTGACTCATAAGGTCTGTTCGCGATCTAAAAACACTGTGGGTTTGTATAATTGGTAGGGAATTGTTTAATAAGGCTCAGACTGACAAACGTTGCAAAACTTACTTCAAACACAAAGACATGCCACACCTCCACTGAGTGAAGGCGCTGGTGGACAATTGTTGGAGGAAGAACTAAGTGGAAGCTATGCTTGTGGGAGATGAGTAATCAGCTGGAAATGAAAGGGAGATGTTTGTGGGGGTGGACACAACAACCGTACAATAGCAGTAATGTCTGGATTGTTGATGACCTTGGATTCTGAAATAGGAGGTTTCGATTTTAGTTTGTAGGCAATACAAGTGTGAAAAAATATACAGAGGGACACAAATGGGATAAGGAGGACCGGCGACTCTCCAGCAGGGTAGTCATAACCCTAAAGTGGCTAAATTTTATTCGCACTTACTGTCTGTCAGACATTGTGCTATGTCCTTTACAGAATTAACTCATTAAAAAAATGGAAGCAATAACTCTATGGGTTTCGTACTATATTCTTATTCTTTTTGTTAAGAAAAACTGAGGGAAAAGGAGATTTAAGTAACTTGCCTAACTACAAACACAAAAAATTTTAGGAAAAAAAAAAAAAGCCTACTAAAGCTGAAATCTAGATTGATTTGGAGAGGACATAAACAAACTTATTTCCAGATATTTGATTTTTGGAAAAAAAAACCCTACATTTATTGTATTAAGCAAATGTATATACTTTTAATGTATGATGATCATTATGACAATGAAGTTTTATTTTTGAAAGAGAAAAATTTATGCACAATGTTATAGACGTGTTTGTGAATTGATTAGAGTGCATGTATTTAAGAAAAATGAATTTCAAACGAAAGAAAAAAAAATCCTCACCCAATCCAAAACAGACCTGATTATTTGGTTTCTGACATATTTGTGTGAAACAGAGGCTAGAGAATTCTTCCAAACATTTAAGGAACAAATGATACCAATTCTCTACAATCTGTCTCAGAAAATAGGAGCAGGGGAGTCATTTCCCAACTCATTCTATGAAGTCAGCATTACCTTAATACCAAAACCAGGCAAAGACATTACAAGAAAGAAAATTACAGACTAATAAATCTCATGAATAGAAATGTAAAAATCCTTTAAAAGATATTAGCAAATTGAATTCAACAATGTATAAAAGGAATTACACACTGCAACCAAGTAGGATTTTTCCATGTATGCAAATTAAAGTCAACATTAAAAAATCAATTAATGTAATCCATCACATCAACAGGCTAAAGAAAAGTCCTATGATCACATCAATAGAGGAAGAAAAAAACATTTGACAAAATCTAATACCCATTCACGATAAAAATTCTCACCAAACTAGGAATAGAATGGAATGTCCCCAACTTCATATATAACATCTACAAAAACCTTATAGCTAACATCATACTAATGGTAAGAAACTAGAAGCTTTCTCTCTAAAATCTAGAATGAAGAAAAGATATCCCCTTTTAACATTCCCATTCAACATCATACTGAAAGTTGTGGATAATATGATAAGAAAAAGAAATATGAGGTACACAGATGATAAAGGAAGAAATAAAACCGCCTTTATATACAGAGGACATGGCTATGTAGAAAATATAAAAAATTAATCAAAAAAACCTCCTGAAACTAATAAGTGATTGTAGCAAGTTTACAGGCTACAGGGTTAAATTTGTAAATATATAAACTGTACATCAATTGCTTTCAAAGTACAAGCAATGAGCAACTGAAATTTGAGATTAAAAACATACTATTTATATTAGCGCCAAAAAAGAAATACTTATGTATATAACTATATAATTTTGATAAATTTTTTTCAAAAGATTTAAATCAATGGAAAGGAACTCCATGTTCATGGATAGGAAAACAATATTGTTAAGTTGCCAATTCTTCCCAATATGATCTACAGAGTCAATGAAATCCCAATCCAGCATGTTACTTTGTGGATATCAACAAAATGATTCCAAAATCTATATGAAAAAGGAAGAGATCTAGAATAGTCAACAAAATGTTGAAGAACAAAGCGAGAGAAATGATGTTACCCAACTTCAGACTTACTATAAAGCTATAGTAATCGAGATAGAATCCGTGAAAGAATTAGACAAATAGATCAATGAAACAAAATGGAGAGCCCAGAAATACTTAACTAGTCTGTGACAAACGAGCAAAAGCAACCCAATGGAGGAAGAAACACATAGTTTCTTCAACAAATGTTGCTGGAAAAACTGGACATCCACATGCAAAAACAGTTAATCTAGACACAGACCTTATATCATTCATAAAAATTAACTCAAAATGGATCAGACTGAGTTTGAGCTCCCCATGGGGCTCTGCTCGGACAGTGCAGAGCCCTCTTGGGATTCTGTCTCTTTCTCTCTCTCTCTCTCTCCCCCCCTCCCCGCCCCTCCCTCGCTCACTCTGTCTCTCTTGAAATGAATAAATAAAAAAAAACTTTTAAAAATGAAAAAAATAAAAAAGTAAAACTTCCAGAAGGCAACATAGGTGAAAAATCTAGGTACTGGCATGTTAAGGGAATGGAAAACAAACCACGGACTGTGAGAAAATATTTGCAAATACATGCCTGATAAAAGGACTTGTATCCAAAACATGTAACGATATATTAAGATTCACCAATAAGAAAACAATTTAAAAAGTGGGAGAACCATCCGGACAGACACTTCATCAAAGAAGATCTGTAGGTGGCAATAAACACATGAAAAAAAAGATGCCCGACATTATTTACCACTAGTGAACTGCAAAATAAAACAATGCGAAACCACGACATACCTATTAGAAGGGCTCAATTCTCAAAGGCTAGCAAAACCAAATGCCAGCAGGGATGTGGAGCAACAGGAATTCTCACTCATTGCCGGCAGGAACGCAGAATGGCACAGCCACTTTAGGAGACCGTTTGACAGTTGTTTTTCACAAAGCTAGACATAGTATTAACATGTAAATCACTTTCCTACATATTTAGCCAAATAAGTTGAAAACTTGTGTCCACACACAAAACCTACACATGGATGCTTACAGAAACTTTATTCATAACCGCCAAAATTCAGAAGCAGCCAAGATGTCCTTCAGTAGATGAATGGATGAACAAACTAGTACATTTCATACAATGGAATATTATGCAAAAATAAAAAGAAATGAGGTATCTGGGGGGAAAAAAAGAAATGACTATTAAACTGTCAAAAGACATGGAGAAGGCTTAAATGCAGATTGCTAAATGAACGAAGCTAATCTAAAAAGGTTACATACTACATGATTCCAACTATACGACATCCTGACCAACGCAAAATACGGAGACACGAAGAAAGTAAATGTTGTCAGGGGTTCCGAGGGAGGGAGACAGGGATGAGCAGGTGGAGCACAGGGGATTTTTAGGGCAGTGAAACTATTTAATTAACAATAATGTATTAATGTTGGTTCACGAATTTGTAAGAAATGTACCTCCCCAATGAAGATGCTAATCATACGGGAATCCGGGTGTGGGGTGGGGTGAAGGCGGTGTAGGAGTATTTCTGTACTTTCTGTTCAATTATTTTGTAAATTTAAAACTGATTACGAAATAAAACGTTAAAACGTATTAATTAAAAAAGTAAAATCAAACTAGAATGGCCACCCTCTTTTTTTTGTCTGTGGCAAACCTATGGAAAAACGAACAGCATCATCAGGAAAGTCTGGCACTAGCCAGAGAGAGGGAAGCAAGTATATAGCAGAAAGAGGGTTCCTCCTTACTGTTCCTCTGGCTTTCAGTACCTGCCCCTTCGGTCTACACTGATGCCGGAATGACTCTGTTACAAGAAAATCTGAACATGACACACTCTTTTGCTTAAACTTCCTCAAGGAAATCTGTGGGCTGCGAGATAAAACGTAAACCCCTTAGCCTGGCTCACGATGTGTGTAACAGTCTGGAAGGTTCCGCTCCTCTATGCACCCAGAGACATTTCACCGCCCCCCACCCCTTAAAATTCCCCAAGTGCTTTTGCACAAACAACAAAGTCCTTCCTTCTTTGGCCTTGCGAACTCCTGCTCGTTCTTCAAGTATCAGTTAGGGGAGTTGTCCTCCTGATCACGTCTTCTCTGAGCCTCCCAGTGGACCCTGCTACTTAGCCCCCATGGGACAAACACTACCCTGTGAAATAATCATTCGTCTGCAAAGCTGGAGCTTTGTTTGACTCAAGTTCCATTAGGGAACTACCATGTAGTATTTGTCTTTATATCTTCAGTATCTACCACAGACCCTAGTATATAGTAGGTGTTGAATAAATGCTTGTTGCATAAACACAAGGCGCTGAATACTCAAGCTCTGATTCACCGTGGCCTCTATGGTAATTAATACCTTCTAGCTGGTATTTTAATAGTTTACACTTCTTTAATGAATTCTCACTTGTATATATAGTGAACTCTTCATTAACCACAAGAGGATTACCTACATTGTAGTTTAGTGTAGCAAATCTTACTTTTAACTTCTTGTCGACATCACCAGCTGTCTACTTATGTCCTTCATTGACATCGTCACCAATTCCATCTACTTTGACTCCTGTATGCAGTTAAAAGCTTGGCAGAAGTTAGGAAGAAAGGGATTTTTTAAAGAAATACACGGTGGGGTTTGCTTCTCCTTACCTAAGATTCTGGGCTTAAAAATTTAAGAGACCCTAAAGACAGGAAAACGAGGAGACCAAACGATGCCGGATAATTCTTTATCCTAACCTACAAACCTTTGAATGGCTTTGAGAATATTTTACTTAACAAATACTATATTTCTATATAGTAGATATTTTATGCCTATTATACCAGCATTTTAAACTTCCAACTTCTTCATTTTCTTTGCATTTGCCAACGTGAGGATCACACTAGAGGGCAGGATGTTTAGGAATAAAACAAGATTGGCTGCGTACGCCTAAAACAATCATATATTAAAAACCTCTCCTCAATTCCAAAAGAAAAACTATCTTCAATTTCAGATGCCAGCGAAGACAAGAAATAAATAATCTCGGCCACAGTTGTTTTTTTTTTTTTCTTGTTTTGTTTTCTGTTTTTATGAGTATGTTATATGACTCTATTTTTTAATGTCATTTACATTAAACTCCTGAGCTTCTGACTGTGCCTTAGATTCTTCTGAAGGCCTCCGGTAGTGATTCTTCTTTTAAATTTAAAAGCTTAATGAACCCAGATTTTCAAAAGTAGCTAATATTGGGTTGAGGGCCAAACAATATAATGGTGCAGAGCTACTTGCATTATTCCTGGAGCTATTTGATTTTGACAAGCCCACATTTGGTAATTAACATGAGAATGCCCCCTTGGGCCGTTCTCCTGTTAGCTAAAATATCTTATAAATTACTGTAATAAAAGGCGAAAAAAAGGAACACGCTGCCTGTCAATGTTTCAACTTATCTAGCAAGAGGAGGAGACAAAGCCTTGATCTCGAAACATACAAATGCCAAATGGGAGCATAAATTCTGCCGTCTGCCCCAACACGCGAGAGAGTCGCCTGTTTGACAGAGGGACGCGTGCAGAGAGCATCAGCTGAGTTCCCAAAGCGCAAGGTGTGTTGGTCCTCTGCATAAGCAGTGTTTGTATATTGCACGATTGTGCTTAGTCAATGATATCACATCATCAACTAAATGCCAGGTCAGTGGACACAGCATCTCTAATTGAAGGAGCAGCTTCATATATTCCATCCTAAGGTCTCTGGGCAGAGTTTAATAACTAATACCGTCTACCAATGATGTAAAATACAGCCTAATTTATTACCCTAATCTAGATGAATGTATTAACATGGCCATAATCTAGATTCTATGTGCATTTGTGGTCAGGAGTCAAATGTCCCTCCTCACTACTTCTGTGTGCTCCCATCTGGCTACAAGCTTGGAATCAGCGAAAGGAAAGGGAAGGAGACAAATGATCAGTTTATCTTCTCCAGGCGAAGATGCAGCAGTGACGTAATTCTACTTCTGGCAAAGAGAAATAACAATCTGACTACTTCCTTAGAACCGACTTTTAACATTTTTTCAGGCCACACTTCCTTTTTTTAACCCTGTTTCACCCACATGCATTTATCATCCTGTTACGGACATCCAGGCCACCAAAGGATACCATGACACAACAAGTAACGGACTCTTCATGGGCGATGGAGACCACTTTGTGTCTATACATATCTACACTGGCGTACTACGAATATCTGGTAATCCGGTAAAGGTAGATGCAACAAAATGCATCTAGAATTAAACTATATTCTCTCGCACTAAAGTTTTACCTACTGTGACCCAACCAACTTTTATTAGCATCAATTTACTTGAATCTGGGACATTAACCATATTCTTTTGAGTCGGCAGCAGCTGTTGATTGAACAACAGTTCTCTATGTTGCATTACTTAGGGTCTTTTT
Source organism: Paguma larvata (assembly GCA_030068075.1). Classification (NCBI taxonomy): domain Eukaryota; kingdom Metazoa; phylum Chordata; class Mammalia; order Carnivora; family Viverridae; genus Paguma; species Paguma larvata. The sequence continues at coordinate 45,102,991 of CM057835.1, read as the reverse complement.
TTTTTTTCCCCCAGTTAAAGGCCTGAGTGAATCAGTGAGTACAGAATGTAGACTTATTGATAAAAATTCTGGGCCCGCATTCGAAGACAGCTCAAAAATAGCTGTGTTTCTTCCATGGCAGACATAATTGCTACTACTGCTGAATTTTAACAGGAACAGGTCCAAAAGCATGTCAGTGTTCCCATTTTTGTGCCACAGAGTAATGACATTTAATCAGGAATATTACTACACTCTTTTGGTGACAGCTGAGACACGAAAGCAGCCAGCTGATGCAATTCCTGTCTCATCGCTGGCAGCCTGTAAGCAGCAGCCACAAACAGGAAGCCCTCCTTACCTTGTATATATCATCAAGGAAACTTTACAGAACGAGGCTTGCAGATAGATGGCAAACACAGTCCGTGATGTTTCCCAAAGACTTTGGGAACCATCCTAATTTCCACCCATCCCTGTGGCCATAGGAAGCTTAGGGAAGAAACTGTTCTAGATCTTTTAATGTAACGGCACCGCAGTCGCCAGGTGTGAGGCAACATGAGGCTTGCAGAATACAACCGCCATAGCTCCTGCTCAGTTAGATCGATGGTCTATAATTACCTGGGAATTACTTGGACACAAATCAATGGTGTATTACGTCCCACTCATAATGAGCAGGGTAAGTTTTGCCTGGTCTACGAACGTCACGATAAAGACAGTCTCTTCATCTGCTTACCCTGCCCGCCCAAACTGCAACTGATTCGGCCCAGAAAGGCTGGGGATACGGGAAGAGGACCCCAGACAGGGCAGGACTGGAGCTGCAGTGCCTTCCAACTCTGCAAACAGCCTGCAGTGCGTGGTGGACGGTTTTCACTCAACCCGATCTGCACTAAGATTGACATCTCGGAGATAAAAGGCTCTGCATTCCATTAGATGTCATCAGCTCGGCCAGCCTCCTCCCCGGGCCACACCTCAAGGGATCGAGCCACATTTTGATGACATCCATCAAGCTCGGGACTCCGGCTCAACAGTTTGCAGCAATTTCTCCAGCTTACAGCCATCCCCGGAGGGGGAGGGAACCCAAGCCGGTGGTGGGGACGGGCTGCTTGATGCCATCTGATCAAACGCGAAACGTGCAGCCCCATAACTGTGCTGCCACAAACACCCTGCTCCATCCTGTAATACTTCTTAAAAGTAAAGGAACAGAACTGGAGTCCTGCTGGATTTCCCTTAGCAACCTGACAGGAGCCCACAAGGTCAGCTAGCAGGAAGCGTAGAAAATTATACAGCGGGGAATTATCAGCTAAATTATTTCACTATACTCAGGATTTTTACTGTTCTTCCCAAGACAGTGGCCTCTTGCTACTCAGATTAGAAACCTGAACAAAAGGACGAGAATGACAAAAGGAGGGAGAAAGGAAAGGGAAACATTTTAAATGGCTTATTTATCTTCTCTTGCCATGGACATACATGCATGCATGTATGTATTTGGCTTTGTTTTTTGGTTTAATGCCACTCCTTGAAGCTACTGCTCAGAGATACAATCTGCTTGTTTTCTTTCTCTGGCTATGAGGCTCCTTATCCTTTTTGTGTGGGGCGGAAGGACAATGGGGGTTGGTCCAGAGACCCGCCTCGCCATCAGGTTTGCCGCACAAGCCACAGCCGCAGGAGCGAGCATGATTTATCAATTAACAGGTAATGAAAAAAATTCTCTGCAATTAAAGATATGATTCTGCTCAAACAGGAAGCGGCACCATACAACTGTGTACCCCTCTGAGGAATACTCAGCTCCTGTCACTAATGTGGAACACAGCTAATTTTAACAGAGTGTGTGTGGGCCCCTTGGGGGACTCCATGTTGATGAAGGAATATACAGTAGGGAACCCCCAGAGGACCAAGCTGATTGGAGAGCCCCAGGAAAGGTGTAGGGAAATTACATTTCCTGTTTCTTAGGAGAGTTATTAAAGGGGAAGGCAGCTTTAATCACTGAAAGACCAGTTGCTGTATTATTTTTGATTTATATACCAAAACAATACCCTTCATTCCTTAGTTGCTTTTTAATATATATGTCAGCTTAGTCAATATTATATTTCAGTACAACACATAAACAGCTGTAGGATCTTGTTAAAAATGTGAAGGGTTCTGAAAGATTATACGAGATAAAATATATTATTGCTACTCCACAAAAATCAGAGAAAATTAAAGTAGACAGAAATTTTCTTTTTTTTCCTCGTTCTCGTATATCAACGTGATTTTTTTTTTAAAGAAATGAGCTGTGAATTTACTAATGATAGAAAAAAAAAAAGTTGTAGCGGTTCTCGGTATTTTCTCTTTCTGGATACACAGACAGTCTTAGAGAAAATTTTCGTTTCTGTGGGATAAACACAGAAAGGACAAAGTGCTTTGTTAAAATTATGTTTATGTCCATTTGTTTAAAATACTTCTCTACAGTCAATATTTTACCTCAATAATTTAATAAACTTTGGAGATGGAGGAACCCATCACCTAGTTCAACCCTCTCATTTTTCAGGTAAGGAAACAAAGAGTTTCAGGGAGGCTAAGTATTAACCACAACACGTCAAGAACAACACAACAATAAATCTCATGTTGGTTGGGTAATTACTCTGTTAGGCACTGCTCTGAGCTCTTTGCACGCATTATTTTATTTAATTCTCATTTAAAGCTCTATGAGGTATTGTCAATTATCGCTATTATTATTTTCATCTAAGGAGAAGCTCAGGCTTAGAGAGCGTGAGTGGCTCACTCGAGGCCACACCTGAGAAGGTCAGAGGCAGGACAGAGGGCCGGGCAGTGTTGCCTCTACACTCTGTCCTTTACCACTAGGTAGGCTCTCTCTTCTGTCACATGCCAATTACGGAGGCATAGGCTCTAGACCCCAGATCCCTTGAATTCTAGTCTATCAGTAAAAGAAGAAACTCTTTGATATCTATTAGGTTATGTTGAAATGCTCTCTGCACCAACAGATTAACCTGCAAGGCTGACTATCAAGTAGAAAGTCTATGAGGCCAAACAGGACACCACACGTCAGTGAGGGCACTGGATATGGTTGACGGACTGGCTGGGGGAATACAAATGACCTTGGGGGAAATCAGGCAAGAAAGTCCCGGGTCCTTGCCGGGACCTCCGACCTCCCAGAAGCCCCTCCTTGATTTCTGCCTAATCTCCAGGTTAAGTCTCCCCATGCCACGGTCCGAACCCGATTCCATTTACAAAAACACGTGTTCCATTTCTGCGCTTTTTAAATTTAATTGAAACGCCGTGTCTTCCTGAAACAGCCAAAATCTATAACCGTTCTTGCAAACATCCTCACTGAAACCTCTGTCGCTTGCCAGAGCAGTGTTAGAGAACAACCACGGTGTGTGGCATGAGTGCAAATAGCTTCTCTTTCAAAACGCAAACCAAAAAAAAAAAAAAAAAAATTACCATCCAGCAGCTAGAAGTGATGGAGAAGGATCCTTCAAACCCTGCCCCACAGTATTACCTCGGGCAAAGGTTTCCTCTTCTGTCAGATTTGGAACATTTGGAAATAGGCTGCCCCCGCAAGCTTCGTTCTTGTTTCTTTGGAGGATTCCTCTGACAGTTCCTAACTGCATTATCAGGATTTGTCTCGCTGGTAATGGCCAATCCATTTGTATTACCACATTTAGACCTTACACTGAGTAGACAATCACAGGTATGAAGAGTAGTCCCACAGATTTCACTGGAACGGACTGTCCTGACGAGTTCATAAAGCAAAACCAGCAGGAAATCAAGTCCATCCTCTTCATTCTTCCTGTCCTGTTTCCCCAGCTCGTTACGGACAGGTAGATGGACTGACAGACAGACGCCGCACGTGTGCGCAAGCACGCACACACGTACACACACCACAAATCACAGCAGTGAAGCCAAACTTCATTAGGAAAGAACTGGGACAGACAGGGAGCCCAACTCCTTCATTTAACAGATGAGGAGCTGGAGAGGATAAGAGACTTGCCACACATGTCGGTTATAAGTGGCAAAGTCAGGGCTTGATCCCAAGGACATCTGATCCCAAGCCCACCTTTCCATATGCAGCACTGTTTCACTGAAAGCATAAAAAACTAGCTTCTCCAGGAAGAAGGACTTTTCCTTTCTATAAGCCCTTGATTGGTGACTCTATGTTACAAGTGATCAATTTCTCAGGCCTTTCTTCTAAAGGACCCCCACACAGACATCATTACCCACTGATGCAGGCCCCCCCCACAACACAGCCAAGGACTTCCTGGGAGACCGAGGTACCCGCACCCTGGCCCCTTCCACGTGTCCAGCTACCGGGGTGACACCTCTTGGGGATTCATCTCCTCTGCTCTGAAAATAACTGGGCGTATTAAAGGCATCTATTCTCTAGCATCGAAAAAACGTAAGGTGTCGGAGACCTCAGCACCGTTGAAAGAATTTGTGACAGAGAGCAAACATCAGAAAGTTATTTAGAGGTTCAAAATCTGAAAAAAAAAATAAAATAAAGATAACCCTGAGTCATATTCTGATTTTATAGGTACAATTTGTACCTATCTTTCAGTAGATGAGAGAGGTGGCACAGGAGAAATGGATCATTAAACAGTAGTGTGAAACCAGGGAAATTAACCAGCTGCTGTGAAAGCCACCTCTCTTATTCTCTGAGAAAGACTAGAGGGTGGGGGTGGGGAGGAGAGAGTACAGGAAAAGCAGGAAGAAATGGGCTGATTGTACCGATACGGCGTGAGCTGTATCTAAGCTAATGAACAGGAAACATTTGATCAAAAAATAACAGTTGCCTGTGAAAGATCCTTCATACTTTTGAATCATAATAATTTTGTTCTAGAAGGTCATTAAAGCTCATTGCACCCGGTGCTCTGGTTTAACATAACAAGAAACCAAGGAACCTAGGTTGACTGGAGAGAACTATCTTGACCTCATGTCCACATAGCAAGTTGGTGGCGAGAGCCTGGCCTCCTGGCTCTCTGTCTTGTGCTGTATCCACTAACCCACACTGGTTGGCCATCCAACAGGCCAAAAGGCACTAGAGAGCCCATTTAAGTCACACAAGGGAGTATGGTGCACTAGATGGTTGGGTTGGGCTATTCTAGATATTTTTATGAACACACAGGAGGCAACCTCTTTTCTCTATCAGGGGGAATCAATGTGACTGGGCTGTTGAGCAGCCATCCCATGGGCCTCCAATGAGCCAGAAACACAAAGTGACCCTAAGTCCTTTAGAACAAAGGAATCTGGCAAAAGGCTATGCACAAAAATTCAATGCAGGTTAAGCCATCACATGAACACACTGTGTGTTACAGTGCAGAACCTTTGGGAAAGGCTTGACAAAAATGGAGGAGGAACGGCCATCTTCTGAGCGCCTTTCCTACAGACGTTACTCCATTCAGCCTTCACACACCCCTTTCTTAGATGAGGCAATTGAGGGCAGAAATGTTAAGTGACCTGATTCTTGAACAGAGAGCAGATGCTCTAACCCAGGTCGACTCAAGTTCGAGACCTTTCTTTGCAACCCCATTCCTTTTGTTTCTGTCTACAAGTGTCATGTGGACGTCGTACAGCAACTAGGACTTTGGGTGAAATAAGACTATGGTATCAGCTCATAATGTGCCTCTCACTTGCTTTATCAAATCATAAATTCCAAATTTCTAGCTGTTCCTGAATGAAATGAAAAGGCATTATCTCCTCAGCTTCCCTTTCCCATCCCGCCCTGAGACTTAGGAGAACAAAAAGGACGGCAGCCAACATGAAGGAAAGTAACATCTCTCGGCTAAGGCGGCTGTGCCAAAGAAAGAGATAAAGCAGGAACAAAGTAACAAATTATATTGTCAGAGAAAATGTGAACTTTTTGATTGGGGATGACATTTATTTTAAGTGTGCAATGACGGCAGGGAATCTGTCAGGGTAAGACATGGCAGAGGTTTCAACGTTTGTTAAGAGTGTCGTGGGAATTTAGCTAAAACTGTTAAAACTGACACCATTGGCTTTTGTTAACACATTAAGCATGGGAAAAGTGCCAGTCAGCATATCCTCCATAGCATCAGTTCAGTTAAATCATCTGGAAGACGCATAAAACTGGAGGGGGATAATAATGGCTACATTTTCAACACATGGGGAGTCAGAGGGGAGAAGGCCAGTGTCATTTTGATAAGAATGACAAATGAGTCCTTGAAGATACAGCTCCCAACAAGGGGAAAGTGGTGGGGAGGGCATTTTTATCTGCCTTGCTATATTCCTACAGATCTTTTCCACACGAGGCCAAGGGTTGAGGAAGGTAGCCACTGATGCACATGGGTTTGGCTGAAGTGAAACTGAAGACCTGTCTCGAAATTCTGCTTTAACTAGATTGACTCAATTATTACTTCGGAGTTGGGATCAGTGAGAAAAAGCAGAAATTCAGATGTTTACCCGGTGAGAGGAACTAAATCAAATGCAAAGGCACCCTTGCTTCGTCACAAAATCTTCAAACAAACCCGATTAGCTGAACCTTGCCTTGACCCGGTTCCTCTTGGCAAGAAGCAGATCAAAAGAAAAGAAAATTGAAAGCCTGACAATGACATGTGCTTTCAGCAATTAAATGGGTGCAAGCTCTTGGTGAGCAGAACAATGTTGTATTGAAAGGGCAGCCTAAGCTTCTTTGGACAAACTTTTTTTTTTTTTTTTTTGGACAAACGTTTTGATTGGAGGTGAAGGATTTCATCCTCAGCACCCTCTCACCAGTAAATGAAAAATTACATATTTGGGTCATAGAAAGATTTAAAAACAAAGTTTCGTGTTTATGTTTGAAGAGCACAAAGACACTGTAGTATTGCCAAACTGCTGGAAAATGTGATGCTTTTTCTTTTTTTGTTCAATGCTTTCTGACCTAACACCATCCGTGTGCTTTGCAAGACCGTAGAGAATGAATATTCTTTGGAAGTTAGGAAGTCCTCTCAGAGTCATTTTTCCATAGGGCACAGAAAGCTGAAATTCTGTCCTAGGGTCTCTCGACTACCTCCAGGACTGAAGAAAAGCCTTCAATTTGGCAAGTCTCTATCAAGGAAATACTTACTGTCCTTTGGCAGAGACTGAACCCTGTTAAGTACCTCTACGTCAGGATTTACGCTCTGCAGAGGTTTAGTTTGCTGGTCATCTGACCTGGGATTTTCTGGTCAGCTTCCAGGAGAGTGTTTATTGTCCGTAGGTTAGGGTGCGTTTAATTCAAAGCCTTTCTTGGCTCCCTGGTTATCTGTAAATGATTCCTCCATGCTTAGATTCTCCAGCAACAGACTCTAATGAATATAAATAAAATAAGCCCCAGTTTTCCAATTATAGCGCCATGACCCTCTCTAAAACAACAGCACCGCTGACTGTAGGTGACCAGTGTAACTTTCCAACATTCTGCGTGTTACGAAGTTTTTGCTCATTTGCACCTGTCTGGTTTAGCTGATAAAACACAGACACAGAATTAAGGGCAAAAACAGAAATTTGCTGCCAAGAACTGTCTTTCTACTAGGCAAACATTACCTTGTGTAGCTTAAAACACTAAATGTTTTTCCTACAGGGCTGCTTCCATCATCCTCCCCCATCACACCAAAAAAGAGAACATATGGAGGAATGAACTTGGACCAAAAGGATCCCTTTTTTTTTCTTCTCTTTTCTTTTTTTTTTTTTTTTCTTCTTTTTCTTGGCTTCAGGAGTAAAGCAGTCACACGGGGCACAGAACCTCTTCGAATAAACCAGACTGACACCATTTGGGCTTTACCAACCTAATTTCCTAGATCTTTCAAGTCCTCACAACGATCCCTGGCTATTACCAAACACAGGCAACTCCCCAGGCACAGCGCCCAGGTCATTCAGGCACATCGCTACTGATTTTTTAAATTAAGTTTCTTAAAAGATCAAACGGTTGCCGTAAATGTCGTCCAGGTTCAGAAAATACTTTGCATTCCCAAGTAAAACTGATGGAAATAAGGTCATTAAGACTAGCCTCATTATTGGCAGTCTTCAATGGAATAAAAGCTAACACATGACCTAATTCTTAACCTTCCTTTCCTCACTCCCCACCTCAAGAGTTCCTGGGACTTCTTTTTTGCAGACAAGGAGAGCAGTACTTTCATGAAAAAGCTTTAGATTGTCTAGGCAATGCAACCTTGAGACAACAAGTCCCAGAAGGGGGAACAAATAGTGGTAACTGACTACAAAACTGCCATCTATTTTAACCAATGCATGGATACCTCGATTGCTTTCTAGATTTTCATGGATATTTTGCAGTAGCTTTTCCTTCACAAGTTATTTTTTTAGCATCTACCAAAAGTAAAAGAAGCATCCATTAACACTACATTGCAATAATTTCTATTAGTGCCAGAAATAAGATTCAGAAGACAGTTACTTAAGAGAGTCCTATTTCACATGTGTCCTTTAGTTTGGCTTTTAAAAGCAATTCTAATGAACTATTCTAATAGGTTATGGTAATTCGGTTCCAAAGTTATTAATCTGCCTACAAACAAAATCACACCTGCTCGAGATGTTCACATTGTTATCAATAGATATGCAAATATACTTGGTACCGACCTTCCCCTGACACAGTGTAACATAACTGGAGAACTTAATTAGCATCCGATGCCTCACAAAACTTTGAAATACATCTAGTGTCAACATGTATTCTGAATCAAATTTTCTACACATACAGTTCTCTTCTTCAGCATTTCCAACGTAGCATTAAATGAGAGCAGATTTTCCCCAAAGCGAATTTTCTAGCAAATATCATGGCCATGGTTTGTGACATCATAGACATTTCCCTAATAACTGTGAAATCCTAAACAGAAATTTATTATCATGTCAAGTTGATATTAAGAGAGGAGGTTAGTCATAACTAGCAAGAAGCAAGAGTCCTGTTTTTCAGAAAGATGTTAACCTTCAGGAATAAAGAGATCAAAAATTAAGAATATACCAAGCATGACTATAAGGTGATGAAACGGATTTTCTTGTGTATCTTGTAAACTGGCTCTGACAATTAAGACCAGAGCTCTGCAGGTGTTCTGAGTAAGAACGGTGTTGTTTAGAATAAGTTATCAGTCTTCGGTGGTGATTATTTGAAAAGTACCCTTCATTTTACATATAAGTCCTAATATTTTAAAATTAAAGGTGACATGAAACAGATAGCATTCGAAAATTTCTTCAGAAAGTTTTCTTAAGATACTTTCTGTCAAATATGCCAAGTAAGAAGAAAACCAAAATTTCGCTTCTGTTATACATTTGTATTATTCAAAAAACTTAAGAGAAAAAGAAGAAAACATTTTTCCCCTACTGGGAAGGACCAAGAGCACTTGAAAGTTGTCACAACCACCTGGAATAAATTCAACCATCAAATTTCACGTGACTGTAAGGAACAGAAAGATCGCACGAGGCGACTGTTCAATTCGTCCTTTTACCAAGTGATGCAATCATTTATAGCAATAAGATGGTAAATATTTTCACTAGTACACGAAACAACCTTTTGGTTGGTTTATAATTACAAGAATGATGCTAACTGAATCCCTTGCTTTGTTTCAATATCCCTTGTTAGTACCATAGACCTCTCTGCCTCTCTTGTTTTTCTCAAAAGCAATTTAGAAAATGCTTGTATTTTAGACAAAAGGAGAACATTTGGTGAAAGAAAATTCATCATTAGGTATCTAGAGGTTTGTTAATAGAAAAGGCAACTCCCACAGTGTATCCTAGTGCTCAAGCCAGACACACATGCTCAGGACCAGCAAGCTGCCTTCACAGTGGGCCAAAAGTCATTATCATAATTTTATATTACATAGACTACATTGAAAATTTAATATATCCCAGCAAAAAGAGACAAAAGACATTTTGCATAATGCTTCTGTGAGCGCACTCTCTCTTGCTACCCTTTTAGCCACCCCATGCAGATAATCACACCAGGAAAAAGAAGTTCATTACCTAAGCCAAATCAAAATTAGGCTTTTCTTTTTGATAGGGAACTTCATTAGTAAGCCCTGTCTTATACAGCTGGGAGATTTGATGAATCTATCTTAGAGTAATAATTCAGTACAATCAGCCACAATTTTACCTTAAGTTTTACATCTTTATTAAGAAAAGTAGAAATATATAAACTGGATACACATAGGTAGGTCTTGAAAGATGTTAAATCAAGATGCTAACTAAAATCACTTTTGGATGTTTAAAACATTCTGGAGTGACAGAAGTAATCCAGGTGAGAAATGCAACTTTACCACCTGGCTACCCATGATTAAGGGTTTCAGTGAAAAAAAAAAAAAAATCAAGCCAAAGCTGAAACTTGAAGTTGAGGAAAGCGGGTGTTTATTGAAGCTATTCAAATGAAAACATCTTCCGATTTTAAAGTTATCCTTTGATTAATAAGAAATCACTAGGAGAAAGAGTCATTTTAGAATTCTACTCGAGATAAAGGCTAAAGATCTCTTTGCCCCTACATGCCGGCCATTCACTGCAGTGCTGAGTCTCTGTTTATATCATATGAAACTCAGTTATCCCACAGGCAGGGAAGAAAGAGTGCCATTTGCCCCATTGTGTGACCCACATATGGAAGTAAGTACACCAGCACGGGAGAGCTCTGCTCACTGCAGACGACTGTCTGTGGAACTCCTCCAAGACTGCACCCTTTCATCCTACTGTGCTTCAAGCTAACCTTGACTTCTGTAACCGGATGAAGCTTCAATATGCAGGACTTCTTTGGCCATTGTCCACTGTGCTTTTTCTTAACCATTCAAAGCCAGCTAGCTCTCAAGAGAAATAGCTGTCTTACTTTGCCACATCTCTCCTCGCTTATGATATCCATGAATTGCCTTCAATGCTTACATTAGTATCATTGACAGAACATGAGTCCTGAATTGCTGAAGGTTAAGACTTTTAAGACAGAGACGATAATTGGGGCACCTGGGTGGCTAAGTAAGTTGAGCGTCTGACTTGGGCTCAGTTTATGATCTCATGGTTTGTGAGTTCGAGCCCTGCATCCTGTCGGCATGGACCCCACTTCAGATCCTCTGTACCATGCCCCATACTCCCGAACCTACCCTGCTCATGCTCTCTATCTCTCAAAAATAGACATTAAAAAAAAAAAACAGAGATGATAATTTCCTAGATCTCTTTGGCATTATTAATCCATATTGTTTCTTAATCTTCAGTAGTGGGCAAAGACTATGGTAAAACAGCAAGAACAACAACAGACAAATCTCTTTCACCTGCTATTAGATGTCACTTCACCCATAGTTGGATGGTAGGAGTGCTCAAGAGACAAATTTCCAATTTGTCATTGTGTATAAATGGCCCAAATGACAAATCCTGACTCCCAATATTGTAATACTCAACTGCCACTTTTAGAGAAAGGACAGAAAGTTTAAGGAGTATCTGGTTTAAGAGTTTCAAAAAGTAAATACTTTCTTACATTTTTAACAATTTAAGATGCAATTCTCAGAGCATTCAAAAACATGAACAGCATTATGAATTCTACTTTCCCCATAGGTTTGATTTGACTTTTACAAATTAATAACATGGTCTATTTTATTTCTTTCTAATGTTTAATCTTCTTCTGAAAATGCTACAGTTCCTGGTAGTTTGCTGCCACGGGAAGAGGTAGAAAGTGAAAATAAAGCTATTTCAGACATTTTAAGCCAGGCAACATGGGAAACCTTCAGAAAGGGAGATGCTTATAATAGCACTTCTGAAGTCTTAACTATGTATCAAGCATGGTACTAATTTTTTTCTTTCCTTAAAACAATCCTATTAGTTAGCTACTATTGTTATTCCCATTTTATTGGTTAGAAGACTGAATCTGTGTAAGGTTGGGTTACTTACCCCAAGTTGCACAGCTACAAAGTAGAGACACTTGAATTTAAACTCATCAATCTGACTCTAGTGACCATTTTCCTAACCATCATGTCCTCCAATCCTCCCAAACAAACTGTAAGCAATAAGTAATTCCAGGAAATCAGAGGAATTGCTGAAATTTCATAACTGTTACAAAAGTCATTTATGAAAATTCACTTCCAGGTATTGTTTGGACCAAGAAATATATAAAGCATTTAGATAAAGAAAATGAGCAGGAGCCCTATAGAAAACTGGAAAGGATAAAGAAAGAGAAATATAGGAAATATAGGCCTATTTTATTCTTCAAGCTTAGTTTCTATGAAAAAATCAAAAACAAAAAACAACTATTACTCATTCCATTATCTGGTTTTATATAAAAAAAATCTTAACTAAGAAACAAACTTTTACTTTTCTAAGTCCTTGTTACTTGGCCAGGTTAACCATGACTAATACCTCTTTAAAGACTCATGAAAGTCTTTAAAGACTCTCCTTTCTATATCCAAAAAAGTTGCATAGATCAAGGCCCACCTCTAGTTTTCTTTCTTCCTTGCTGACTCAGTGAAATGATACTTTAATGGTCTTTAGTGTCTCTAGGATTTGTCCTTATCATATGACTTTTTATCCATGTTACACTACATTATGATCATCTTTTTATATGTATATCTTGTACCCTGTTCGCAACCAGATTTTATACTCCTGGATGGCAGAAGACACAGCTTACATGTTTGTAAGTAAAAACAAAACAAAACCAGATGCTCAAAAAATGTAACAAGGACAATGGGGGTAAGGCATTATATGACAAAGGCATCATATATAGGACACATAACCATAACTCTTTTCCTTTTTGTTTTTTTTTCTTCTGAATCTTTAGAGAATACAGAGCAGAGCAAATATTCTAAAATTTAAATTTATATAAAGGCATTAATACATATCGGTGCACAGTTAACGAAACAACTGCAAAGACAATGATCAAAAAACTCAACAAATGACAAGAACAAAGACAACAATAATATCAACAATTAACAAAACGAGGGTCTTAAAATATGTTTTCTATTAAGGTATAATAACGCAGTCTAAAGTAGCATTTTTGTAGATTTTATATGAAATTTGTAGCTTATACGAGCCCTTGACACTTGGTCATAAAACTAATGATTTATCATCCTGAGAGGGGCCGCATACATATATATATGTATGTCTATACATATATATAAGTGTGTGTGTGCACATATATATATATATATACACATATATATATATATGTGCGTGTGTGTATAAATATCTATCTATATAAATTTGAATTGCCCTCACACTCAATTGCAACTTAGTCCAAGTTCAGAAAATCCAGTTCAGCTATTTTCTCTTTCAACAGATTTCCACATGTTATTAGAAGTACACAGTTAACCAGGTTTCATGCAGTAGACAAAATGGCATTGTGGGATTACATTAGTTCGACAGCTGCTTTATGACTATAGCTTCCAGACCAATTTATTTAATATTGATCTTTAAACAAACATCAGTACAAATAAATTTGAGCACTCCAGTCCTGAGATTTTATATCTATAAAAGAGGCCTATATTCAGAGAAGCAGGGCTGCTTGTATTTCTGCCTTTGATTCTGTTTTCTTTGATCCTACCAGGTATCAAATACATCAATGCCAAATTAAAACAAATCCATCTTCAGATAACACTCTGTTTATAATCTTTCGTACAGAAAGAATTTTTCTATCAATAACTTCCAGCAAGCGTTTTAACTGATCTTTTTATTGCTTTATTCTCTCTGACTACTACAAAAGGCAGCAGTGCCCTGTCCTGACTTGAGCAGTACACCCGGCTCTACCTGGGATATCTGCTGGGAAGGGCCAAGGTCCGTTTCCCCATCTCCGCGCGGCTTGCTGTCTTTAACGATTCTAACCCAGCGGCAGGGACGCACCGAGATCCAGCTGCCCCCTGCTGAGAAAATTGCTGTACAAAGCTAGGGGTTCAGGAGGCCAATCTCAAGACTTTTACGGGACTACAGTTGACCATTTGGAGGAGGGGACAGCTGGGTGCTAAATATAAATGGGACAAAAGACTTAGATAGGGAAATAGATAATGAATCCTGGGATTAAACACTCGATTCAATTAGGCTGCCGTATATGAATGTGAGGCATAAATGGACCCAACATAATTATTTGCACAGGACTTATTTATGCCCTTCTTAGTTATCCTGATTGAGTACAGATATGAGACTCACCAGGAGATGGATATTCCTGTGGTCTGGAACTGAGATCGAGTTCAAAGTTTTTGGTCACAATTCATTCGTGTCTGCCATCTGTTTTATGTTCATTGAGTCTACTGATGATATTGATTTCTCAAAGAAATAAAGTTTCTTCTCTGTTCTTTTCTTTTCCCTCCCTTTCTTCCTCTTCCCCTCCATCCCTTCCTTCCATCTTTTCCTTTAAATATAAGTATTCTAGAAACAGAGTAAATCGATGGAAAAGTCTTTACGGGAAATTAAAAATCCTTTCAGCAAAATAGTCAGCTTTTTTTTTCCCAGATACCTTGAACCTGTACTATCAAAGGAAGATATATCTGCTCTGAAATTCTAAGATAATTGTTTTCTGTGGGTTACGAATTTCAGGCAGGGAAGGATTGTTTTAAAGAACATTTGAATTAAAAAAAAAATCTTTTTACTTTGTCATAAATTAGGGCTCAAGGAGAGATTGAGAGGACATGCTATTTTAATGTTTAACATCAGAAATGCATAAAAGATACAATTATTTAAGACTACTGTTCCTCAGTCAGTCTAATGGCTTGATGCTATAAATAAAGCAAATCTATTATTTATATAAGTACCAGCTTCCACTATACCCGTTCCAGTGCACTGACATAAATGAATTTGGAAGCATTAAACAAATGTACAGAATAGGAATTACATCCGTTATATCTTCCCAATTTGAAAGGACTCTTCCTTTCTCACCAAACCCTTAAAACTCTTTGTATTCTACAGATAGGTGGAAAGTGTCCATGTGGCCAAATTGGTCTATTCTCTTTCCCCTGGGGAGAAGGGTGAAGTTTAAGGCACAGACACTCATCCACATTGCTGCTGAACCTTAAAGAGAGAAGGCAGTCCCTCCGTGGAGCTGGAAGGCGAGGAGAGGTGTTGCCACGTAACCTCTAAGATGCTACCATTGGATCAGCTAAAATGGAAGGTCTTTCGACCTATGTGTGCTGTGGGGTGAAGACAGAATGATTTTTTTCCTCATAGAATTGCTAGGAGGATTAATTGGTAGGACACAGGTAAATCTGCTTTGATACCAGATGTCAAGCCGATGTAAGGTTCATAGTCTTTTGTAACTCCTATCATGATAAGATATCTACGAAGGCAATCGTTTGATTAAAGGAAGTCTGCCTTTTATAGTTAATATTGGCTTCTGTATTGGCTGATGTTTAAGCCAAAGTAAAGGCTTAGATAGATAAGAGAGCTAGTTTTCTCTCTTGGTGCACCCTTCGGCATGCCCAGCATTCCCCGGCATTCCATCTACACATCGCTAACTGAACTTTCGGAAACATCACGCCAGCTGAAAACTCTATACTTTTGTATGTCATTCCCATTGCACCATTTGCTTGGCTGATTCTTAAGGAGTTGGGGGCAGGAAGGTGAAGGGAAGATACGTCCTATTCTTGCGTGCTCCCATCCACAATGATAATCTATAATGAAAGATGAGTCAGTGGTACCCGTGAGACACCCTGCCACCCAGGTGAGTCATGGTAACTGATGGTGTAAGTCACAGACAACAGCTAGCTTCTGGGCAGAGAAAATGCTCAGAACCATCCCTCTGCAGACACCTCCATTAAAACCTTTACGATAGTGAGCATGTAAGTTTTTGTCTTTTTAGCTATTGACCACGAGCGACCTGAGATATACTCAGCATATCTGTGTATCTCCAATAAGTGACAGAGCCTCTGGCATAGGCCAAGGGATGAATGAATGAGTACAAGCTGGAGGAATAAATTCAGAGGGGTAATGACAGTTTTGGAACTGTGACATATGAACAGAGTTTGAAGGAACTAATGGGTGTTGATCTTAAAGAAGAATCAAGAGATGGGGCATGCCAGCTGTCATAAAATATACAAAGGACTTTATAGTAGAAAAAGGATTTATCTCTCTCCAGATGGATTAGTGGTTGGAGATTTCAGAGATAGGCATGGAGTATCCTGAGATTCCCTCCTTTCCTTCATCATCTACATCTACTGGGTCATAACTGCTAAATATTTCTGTTGTATTTCTTCTCCCTTTTCACTGCTGTAGTCTTAGTTCTGGCTTTCATCTAAATCTCTTGGGCTATGCATACTTCCTTGAATTATGTCTCTTACTCTTCTCTCTAGTCTGGACACGGTCTTAGTATGTTGTCCCCTATTAAAATCTCTTAGAAGCCTCTCCACTGTCCTCACAATATAACTCAACTTCCTTGGCTTGGAAACAGGTCTTTGATGATCTGCTAGATTCCCGAATATTTTTTAACTCTATGCTTTAGACATAATCTTCTCTCTGACTAAATACCCTTCCTACCTGGCCTTCCTGAGTAACTTGCACGTATCATTCAAGCAGATTTTATCTCCTCTTCTACAAAGCCTTCCTTGACCTTCTCAGGCACGTTCATTCAATCACTTCTCTGTCTTCACAGAACGTCTTGTGAATTATTATTATTACCTTGAGGAAAGGTAATATTCTATTTATTTTTGTATCCCCATAAGGATTTGTTGCGTAAATACGTGGAAAACTGAGTGATTCATTCTTTAAGTAGAGCTTCAAAAAATTGGACCAGTCTCTTTTAGGAAGCAGTGAGTCTTCAGGAGTTCGACTGGTAGACTGGACTAGACTTCTGTAGGTTCTTCCAGCTCTAGCCTTCCACCCCCACCTTCTTAAGGCTTGGTGAGCAAAGGGGTTATAGCACAGAGTCAAGGCAGGAACGTGTGTAGACGATGAACAGAACTTTCTATTCAGGCAGGCAGACTAGTCAGAAAGGCAGAGCTAACTTTCATTAGACACAGATGATAAAGTAGTTCCGGATCCAAGTTTAAATACTAGAAAAGCCCCCTAAAATAAGCTAAGATTGTCAGGTGTAGTTAGAGAGGATTTCACTTAGGAACTTATGCACAAACAAAAAATGATTTTTATAAACAAAAGACTCAAGCAAAGTCCTTCCTTGGAGAATGGGGGTCAGCAGATCCTGCAGTCTTAATGTTGGCTTCTAATGGTTACTTCTTAACATAAGAGAGCGTAAACACTAACATACCGTTCTATTGCCTATAGAGATCCCCCAGCGTATTAAAGAGTAGTGACTTAAAAGTATTTTTTTTAATGAATCCATACTGTGGAATCTTTCTACACATTTTTTAAGCGCTAGCCATCTGGAAGATCACAGTCCTATGTGTAGGCATTTAGTGTGCTACGAAGGCAATTTAAAAAATTGTACTTTAGTGATCCTCCAAACTTAACGCCCCTCCCTAAGTGCCTAACCAATTACTGAGGGGAGGTTTTTGCTGTTTGAGAGAATGTACCTTTAAAAAAAGATTTAAATCTGGCACTAATGAGAGGCTAGAAGATTATGATCTTGTGCTTTGGTAAATGGAAAAAGGTCCTTTAGTGGAAAACTTCTCTGTCTGCCTAAATTCATCTTGACACAGGTCTAAGTTCTGCTACGGATTTCACTTCACAAACAGTGAATTCCAATTCTTTTTTCTGTCCCTAAATGTAGCCCTTGACTATCTTTAATACTTTGTTGGCATTAGTAAAAACAGCGTAATTACTAGAGATAAGGTTAGAACACAAAGTTACAGGCTACTACTCCTGTATGAGAGTCACTGGGGAAAAAACCATGATGGAAGTTACTCCTTTTTTTTTAATGAATTTTTTTAATGTTTATTTATTTTTGAAAGACAGAGACAGATTAGGAGCAGAGGAGGGGCAGAGAGAGAGGAAGACATGGAATCTGAAGCACGCTCCAGGCTCTGAGCTGTCAGCACAAAGCCCGATGCAGGGCTCAAAATCACAAATCATGAGATCACGACCTGAATTGAAGTTGGACACTTAACTGACTGAGCCACCCAGGTGCCCCACATGTTACTCTTAATGAAACCTCACTAACATGCGCCCAAACACTGAAAACTGTGTAGGTGTCTATCTTATGACACAAACCATGAGATCTTTAAATAATAGTTGCCTATGAATGGCAAAGCAGTCAGTTATAATCAGAGGCACTTGCAGTTTTAAATGTGACTATTTTAATGGTGCTGATGACTGTGTTTATTAAATATTTTGGTATATGTAGTGATATTGCTAAGATATCTTGATGCTGCCAGTGTGGAGAATGTTGGTCAGCTAAAATTTCAAGTTGCATGCAATCTAAACTAATATTTTAATGATTCACCTAAGTCATATAAATGAAAATCATATTGCCGCAATTCTCTAATAAAAATCTGTGCTTTGGGGCACGTGGGTGGCTCAGTCGGTTAAGCATCTGACTTCAGCTCTGGTCGTGATCTCACTGTTCGTGGGTTCAAGCCCCACATTAGGCTCTGTGCTGACAGCTCAGAGCCTGGAGCCTGCTTTGGATTCTGTCTCCCTTTCTGGCCCTCCCCTGCTCACACTTGGTCTCTCTGTCTCTCTGCCTCTCTCAAAAATAAATAAACATTAAAAAAGATTTTTTTAAAGCCATGCTTTCAAATGAAAAGTGTACTTCCTCTCCTATCCATAAAAATTCCATCGTAAGCAGGATTTATGAAGTCATGGGGAAGACTGCTCGGTCCTGCCCCCTTTCCTGTTATCTTCTCGTAATGGGGATAATGAGAAGGGTGACAACATGGCTTTAGGTTGGGATTAAAAGCCTAAACTCTCTCCACTCTGGTTTTTTGGGGCCTGGCTGCTAGACTTCACAGGACCTTGCCGAAACGACATGTCTACTTCGACTCCACACGGCCCCACTCCGGCTAGGCCTTTGGATCAAACCCTTCTCCTGTGAATACAGACAGCGTCTGGGAAACTGCGGTGCGGATGTCTCCACAGAGAATCACAGATGCTGTCAGGCCCGAACTTCACGCTCAAACATTTGATGCATTTTAAAAAGGGATTCAGCATCAGACTCAAACAGGCAGATGGATCGTCTACCACTTCAAAGGCTTTAGCAGGATTGCAGTTTTCCCTTTGTCCCATAACCCATTCTGCTTCTCCTCCTTCTCCTCCACAACACGCCTCAGCACTGTGCTCAAGGAAGCGACAACGTCTCGCCAATTCTAATAGCAAGAACCCAACAGAACAAGCACAGATACATTCACCCCTTACGCAGTACTGAGTCTTTCAGTTCTAATACCAATGGTTCCAAGAATCCAGGGATGGGCAAATGGGCAAGGAGTCATAGAAGCAGAGACGAGATGGAAAAGAAGCAAGGAAACAACTCTCTGTATGTCTGGCTGTCCCCACAGAACTGTGAACGTCTTCCCTAACAGCCCATTCCCGTTACCTAAGGGACTATCCTAGATTGCTTGAATCGTTCATTTCATTTTCATGGAAGCCATTTTGGGGAAAAGTCCAGAATCCAAAATGACCTTTTTCTTAAAAGCCTTTATTTCTACAATTATTAAAGCAATCATTCTATTGGAAACCCACTGTGGCTTGAAGTTCCTTATCCCTACAAGAGTTAAAAAATTACTGCTGGTGTTTCTCCATGAATTAGTTATTGGGATTTACACAAGTTGGCCAACGGACATGGAAAATGGATAAAGGATTTTTTTCTGGAGACATCTAGTAATAGGTGCATATCTGAGTCACGTACCTGGCTCTGATGAAGCCCGATGTCAGGAAAAGGTTGAGGGTTCTAAGGAACCCTCGGGGAGAGGTAAAGTAGAAGGGGAAGAGCAAGCAAAAGTAGGCTTCCCAAGTTTTAGTCAATCAATCAATCAATCAATCAACATTCTTATTATAAGCCAGGGCATCAACTTTACCCCAATTACAGCGGGAAAAGAAGAAATTTTATCTGGTCTCTAATATTTTGAAACTTACTGGGATGGTGGAGATAATATTTACTTATACAAAACCTATCGTAAACATCCCACATCAGCTATGGATGGGTTAGGCCCGCCAAGCAGAGGAAAGGTGAGACAGGCTATGTCTTTAAAGAAGAGCATCTACATAAGAGCGATGGTGGAATATACTTTTGGATAAACTCAGAGAAGATTAAGCTAGAAAAAGACCTTAGAGATTGGTCTAGATCAAAAACCTTCTTTAAAGGTAAGATGGCATCGACTTGTTTAAAGTTTTTTGGTCTGAAGGGAACAGCCAGACTGTGAGTCCAGTTCCCATCAACAACCAGTCCTATAATCTTTCCACGACGCCCTTCCTCTCTGCACATGTATTCTGTTCTGGGGATTTCGCTCTATAATAATCTGCAATATTTCAATATTTTCTATTTAAAGAGACATTCCCTCCTGCTCATTTGCCTCTTCAGAGCAGAGATGCAAAATTCACACATGTGCATATATAAATAAATAAGAAGTATATTTAATAGTCTGAGAATGAGAATAGAAAGACTGGACCTGGTTTAAGTCATTAAGGTCTTGACTTATATTTTATATTCTACCCACAGTCACATTTCAGGGAAGAGTATTTTTTTATGTGTTTATTATTATAATTTGCAAAGGCTAGTACCCTTGATATACATCACAATTTAAAATGTACATGCTACATTTTAAGATATTTAAGAATTAAAAATATATGTATGTTAAATGCCATTAAAAAGACCAGTGGAAAAAAGAAGTGGAAAAATAATACACTGAAAGTCAAATATCTCATAGGCTTAAAATATGAAGAATTTTTTAAATTCAATAAGAAAATGACGAATACTAGTTTTTAAAGGACATAAGACATGAACGAGCAAACTCTAGAAAATGAGATAGAAAAGGCAACTAGAAGATGAAAAAAAATCCATCTCACAAGTAATAAAAAATTGAAAATTAAAATGAGGAATTGTTAGCACATATCTGTTGGGGGTGTTTAAAATGAAAAACGTCGATTTTTAAAAAGTGTCTAATTCAGTGTGGTCAGGAGAATGAGAACAGGGGTCTTCTCACACGGTGAGGGAGAAGATATGTATCAGTATAACTTTTCTGATCAGAGTTTGAAAATTCATCTGAAGAGCATTAAGGATGTTTTCATACTTTGTTACTCTTAATCGTTACCCTAAGTGTAGGTATAGTTTAGTTAAATGAATTAATACATTTAGTTAGAAAATAACTGAAAAATAATAAGCACTCAACAAGGGTTAATTAGTTGATGTATTTAAAGAATATTTAATGGCCAGTGTACATTGTATAATAATATTAAGAAATATAGAAAGCACTTACAATAGCATATTATACAGTAAGATTATATTCATATTTAAAGTATATATGCATGTGTGTATATACTTATATAATTTTATTTGTTATTTATTTTTTAGAGAGAGAGAACATAAGCAGGGGGTAGAGGGACAGAGGGAGAGAGAGGATCTTGAGCAGGCTCCACGCTCAGCATGGATCATGATACGGGGCTCAATCCCACGACCCTGGGATCATGACCTGAGCCGAAATCAAGAGTAGGATGCTCAAGCAACTGAGAGACCCAGGCACCCCTATTTGGAGAAATTAAAAAAAGAAACAAAAAACAAAGGCGGAAGAAAAACTTGAAGAATATATACCAAAATGTTATCATCTGGCTATTAGAGTTAAGGCTGTATGTAACTGATTTTCCTTCATTTTTTGTTTGCATTTTCCAAACTGAGCATAATTGGAAAAGATGCAGATTACTCAAAGAAAACGTAAGGATAGTTTTTCTACATCTTTTTTGTAATGTTTCTTTATTTATGTATTTATTTTTTTGAAAGAAAGAGAAAGACACAGAGTGTGAGCAGGGGAGGGGCAGAGAGAGAGGGAGACACAGAATCCGAAGCAGGCTCTGGGTTCTGAGCTGTCAGCACAGAGTCCGATGTCGGGGCTCGAACCCACGAACTGTGAGATCATGACCTGAGCCGAAGTTGGACACTTAACCGACTGACCCACCCAGGCGCCCCTAGTTTTTCTACATCTTTATTCTCTGATAAAGGGCAGGAAGCTTCAGAGGAAAGCAAACACCATTACATATGTAACCCCTACAGCACTAACAAGGGAAGTTCCATAAAACAGGGCGGGAAGCTGGAAAACATAGGAAAGCAAAGGGAGAGGAAATGAATTCAGAGATAAAAATCCCAAAGAGAAAACTGAAAGAGGGAAATAGCAAGCAACTATGTGACGGCCCAGGAGATGCATGACCGCATACCACGTAGCAGAAGACTGACCTGGCTTGCCCCACGTCTGCCCAGCAAGGGCGGTCTCCAGGTCACTCCAATTCGCATTTCTTTACAAGAAATGGAAAGTACTCCCGAGTTAGCTGCTTCAGGATACGGTTACAAGAAAATGGTTAAAGGTAACTGAGAAGCTGATCATTATCAATTAAGCTGTGCTCACTTGGCATGGCGGGGCATATTCTAAAGGCAAGCTAAACAGTTTCTTCCATGACAATTTTCTTTTTTATTTCATTCACAGTACATTTATTTGCTATCTTGCCCCAAGTTTGGATAACCCCAGAATCCAGGCATATCCTGGGGGCAAGGGAGAAAGAAGAACATGATTTAATGATAGACGCACAGCATTGAAGTATATCTTCCTATTACCAGCATGAGGAAAGCATCCGAACTAGGAAATGTGTAAAGCAAAAGCGTTGCTTCCTACAGAGGAGAAATGACTAACCTTGAATAACAACAACAACAGAAGAAAACGCAGAATTAAAATGAACTTTCTGTGGCTGTAAACTTGGTGGCTGAAGAACTGTCACGTCCACGGATGCGGGGGCGTATTCAAGTTAGGTGTGCACCGATTCAGTGGGTCCATGGAAATTTCAGAATAGTTTGGTTCACATAGGACCAAACTTTTTTTGGAGAAAAAAGAAGCTGTGAACCCTGATAGGAATTGAAAAGAATAAAAGGTCTTAAAATAGGGGTCCTTCAGTGTATGCAATGCAGAAATTTCCGATCAAGGTCAACTAAATTGCACTTGTTAAGAAGGCTCAGGACTAGATACCCAGCTTTGGACAAGATAGGCAGCCTCCTTTTACGTCTTTACTGCGGGCAATAGTGTAACTAAATTATACTAGAAGATTAAATGAAACAAACTGTAAAATGCTAAGCTCTGTGCATTTTAGTGATAACATTTTTCAGTTATCGATCATTTGATTTGATAGATAACTGAAAAACTGCATAAAAAAATTAGCAAGAGTGGGGCGCCTGGGGGGCTCAGTCGGTTAAGCCTCGGACTTCGGCTCAGGTCATGATCTCCCGGTTCGTGGGTTCAAACACCACGTTGGGCTCTGTGCTGATAGCTCGGAGCCTGGAGCCTGCTTGGGATTCTGTGTCTCCCTCTCTCTCTGCTCCTCCCCTCCTCATGCTCTGACTCTCTCTGTCTGTCAAAAATGAATAAACATTAAAATTTTTTTTAAAAAATGAGCAAGAGAAAATAAGGGATTGCAAATTTGTAACTGTATCAGCAAATTTAAGGAAACTGTCTGGGAGGATTGGAGATGGGGCATGAAGACGTACAGAGGGCACACAACAACACACGCTTGGGAGCATTCTTATGGTTCAAGGTGGACTTCTGTTAGACACAACCAAAGAGTTATATCAGGGGCATTTGCGGGGCTCAGACAGTTAAGCGTCCGACTTGGGTTCAGGTCATGATCTCACAGTTTGTGGGTTTGAGCCCTGCCGCGGGCTCTGTGCTGATAGTGCAGAGCCTGCTTCGAATCCTGTCTCCCTTGTCTCTCTGCCCTGCTCGTGTGCGCACGCGCGCTCGCTCTCTCTCAAAAATAAATGAACATTTAAAAAAAGGGGGGTTATATCAGTGATGTGTTATTCTACCCATCTTTGCTGGCAGGGTAACATCAAGTGCAGACTCATGCAAAGGAAACTGGGTAAGCTGCCCACTCGGGGAGAGCGGGGGAAGTACCTTTTATCGACAGTCACCAGTGCACTTAGGGGAATTATGCCTTTAGAGTGCTGACCTAGATACGTTCCCAGGTGACTGAACATTCTCCGACACTTTTCCTGTCCAGAGGGTGAATGAATGAATGAATGAATGACGTACACTTCGCTGAGTGCCGCACTGCCTGCTTAATTTTGAAACTCTTTGATAAAGAGCCCTGTTTACAAATTCGGTTAAAAGAGTTGGGTTTGCTTATACACAGGTGCACTTGTGCATAGATGCACGCGCTCCTCTCCCACACGTAAACACGCGTGCACACGTCCCCCGCCAGCCTCCCTGATCGCACACTCTCTTCAGGTGGATTGTATTTACTCTTCTCATGGTCAGCTTTTGAAGTAAAATTTCCACTGGCAAGTTCACGGCTATGTGTTTCTTCGGTTTTATGCTCTTTACACGCCCTGTACATCCTCAGAGTGAGAAGAAAAACAGAAACCAAGGTGAGAATCCTTCTTTTGATATTTTCCAGAGCTTTTTATGCGGAGCAAACAAGCCGTATGCCATAATGGGAATTCGAGATGGCATTTGGGGAGCTTGCCAATTTTTAGGGGAGCGTGCGTGTGTGTGTGTGTGTTGTTTTCTCCTAGAGTTGCTATAGGAGACAATTCAACATAAAATTCAGCAGGTCCTGATGTTACATTTGGGGCACCAAACTGAATTTGGGGAGAGCGGTAGTACCAGTCCTCTCCGGGGACGCGGTCGAAGGCCTCCCGAGGCCCCTGGCTCAGCTGCGGCAAGCTAATAAGGTTACCCCGGAGCAGATGCAGTTGTTAATACAGATGTGGCACGGGACCTCCTGAGGCAGGTCACAGTCATGATAACTCATGGTCACATGCAGTATACTCATTATGAAAGCTTGTGACGGGAGCACCTCAAACTGGAGCCTCACGGAGCCTCGTGTTCCCTTTGTCTCTTTCTCCCTGAGTTCACGTCAGGGAAGGCAGACTGACTAAGAATTTTCTTTAAACACATCCCACCCACCCCCCCCCACCCACACACACACACAGCCACCCAGAGCTTGAGGGCGGGGGGAGTTTTTGTTGGGACACTCCACTTCAACGTAAAGGATTTTAAATCATTCTGAGGCAACTAAAGTGATTTGAAAAGTATGTATAGAAAAATCTCATGGAAATTGAGTGTGACAGCTGGTGTGGGGGTCCAGCAAGAGGACCTGACACTATTTATGGACACAATAGAGAGGAATGGTTCTTGGCAGCTAGGTTCAAGGTTCATGGTGTGTGGTGAAATGGCTAATACTGTGGATGAGGGCTGATTACAAACAAAATGGTATGTTTCTTCATCTCCTCCCACCGGTCACAGTCTAAAATGACGCTTTGGAGAGCACACACATAAACTACTGCATTTAATATTATTTCCAATCCTTTTGAAGAGAGCGGGCTGACGTAGAACTTACAGAAATCACAGCATCTCCTGGCTGAGTGCGAGAGCGCATGTACGTTTTGCACACCGAAGCAATAACTTCTAGAATTGCACGCCGGTAGCCCGAGTTAATGCAGGAAAGAGCTGAATAATGTACAGCGAGTAGGTTCAGCACTAAAAGAATCTGATTTGTTCGATATTTTCAGACTAATGGGGCACCGCAACCCTTTTGCTACTAATATTCTGATTTCTAGCCCTAGAAGACAGACAAACAGGTTGACTTCTGAAATTCCCCAACCGCTTCATTAGCAAGGATGGCGGGTTACAACATGATGAGCGGCAGCTCCTGGACACGTGGGAGCTGCCTTCGGTGGGATTTCCAAACTTCTCAGTCCTAGGGGGTGTCGGATGGGAAACGTAGGTAAAGTTAAATCTCCTCTGGGAATCAGGTTTTCCCAAGAGGAACTCTATAGCTGGGGCCATCCTTTTAGCTTGTCTGAACCAATTTTCCTTCCTCTCTAAGTGGTCATGAAAAGAACAATTACTGTGCTCCAATTTGAAACCAAATGCTCAGTGTTATAAATAGTAGCTTCAGTGAAGTTACAACCAGATGGGACAAAAGTCTTACATTCATATGCGGGGATAATTAGCATTCTAAGATTCTTGCAAATGAAGACCTGCAAACAAAGATAAGCTTCAGTCAAACTAAAGATAACACATACAGTTAAGAATAATAATTCAAGGTCATACTGGCAAAGTGTGATTTCAAATATACCAGTGTAACGTTTGGAGACATGGGATTCTAGGACAATTCAAAAGGCAATGTTATAAGTAACTTTTCCATCACTTCTGAGACCCATGAAGCCACTGTAAATTTCATCATCTAAGTTGACTTATTCATTCATTCATTCATTCATTCATTCATTCAGTGCATTCATCAATTATCTGTCCCATCCATCCGTCACCTGAATATTCAACAAACTTCTGCGTGCCAGTACATTTTGAAATGTTTTCTATAATATATCAGAGATTGTAAAGCAAGTCCGGTAGGGCTTGGCCACCAGACCAGTCTGTTATTTGATGTAAGAATGCAGTGAACATAACTCACAAAGACGCTTCAATAATAAAATCCCTATCAAACTCGGGTACGGGGTAGAGTTGGATGTGGTTCCTGAAAAAAAAAAAAAGTAGGAATTGAAACAGAGTGAAGTCAGTTATCTCTGTGATTGGAATATTTTTCATCACAAAACAAGATATTTATCATAATTTAGGTTTAATTCTTCAAGCAGTGGCTTATAGTGGACATTGGATCAGATTTTCAGTCTATAGCCAGCAAGGCCTGCAGGTTTTAAAATGCTAAAACCTGGTTCACCTGAGCCTTACAATACATTCATTATTTAACTATGAATCTAAAGATCAAAATAAAATAGCACTTGCA
This sequence comes from Paguma larvata, assembly GCA_030068075.1. Classification (NCBI taxonomy): domain Eukaryota; kingdom Metazoa; phylum Chordata; class Mammalia; order Carnivora; family Viverridae; genus Paguma; species Paguma larvata. Next base: position 45,076,276 of record CM057835.1, on the reverse strand, counting down.
TATATTTTTTCTCACTTGTCCCTTATCAGTTTTACTCTTCCATTAGTGGGGAAACAGAGACATGAAAAGACTATAATTGAGGATCACAAAGCTAGGCAGTAGCTGAATTAGATCTAGGATGCCTGGTTTTGAATCAATGGTCCAAGGTTTATGTACCTTAGGTCACATGGTTTTGATTGATTTTAAATTACCAAAGTTAGCACACCGATAATATCAGAGGAGGAAATACAGTGTAGTATGGGAAATAAAAGGGATCCACACAGTTTCTGTGCAAAGCAACTCTGCCCCGAATTGAACAGAACAGTGTGTTCCGATCAGCCGAACACGTCACAGACTTCATTCGATTCATAATAAAGTGATAGCATCATTTTTTATGACAAAGCTGGTTCAAAGATTTAAAAGTTTCTGGACACACTAATTAGAACGAAGATCAGCCTGGTTTATATCAAGCCCCTTTTTAGCACCGTGTTATTGGTTTGGTCCGACACCATCCCCTGCAGTGTGTGGAGACAGGCCAGGAGTGTGAGGGCTGCAGAGCAGAGCAGGAAGAAAATCAACTGTG